>OY730194.1:67718031-69087817 GCA_963422505.1 Pseudognaphalium luteoalbum | reverse complement strand
AAACAATACCAGTAATCGTCTTGAAATAATATTTATAAAAGGTGTTCTAAATATGCTAAGTAAATTTAAAGAGGACAAATATACTGATAATCGAGATAACACTTACTATTTCCTAATAATTGCATGTTGGTCTGATATGATCTCTAAGCAGACCTAAAACAATCCTATCCCCAAATTTATTTTAATCTTTATTCTTTACTTTTTTTATTAAAGAAAAATACAAAAAAATTTTATTCTTATATTATTTTCTTCAATATCACATATCTTGTTAAAGTCAAATACTGAAGATGTAAAGGATGTCAGTTATTCTCCAAAGATTGTGAAGATAAATTCTATTGGAGAATCTGCTGATGATTGAGAGATGGTCACATAGTTTGAAGATCTTATTGTATGATAAATGTGTGTCAGTCACATGAATCAGGACATCAAGATTGTTTGAAGACCATGCTATCTCAATGGGGGAGTTTCTGATTGTTGAAGACATGAAGGAGTTATGTCGGTTTAAACTAGTTGAAAACTTAGGTGACCAAGCTATCTCCTTGGGGGAGTTTGTTGGTGAAGGCTAATTGAAGCTCATTTGACCAAGCTGATGATATGGGGGAGTTTGTTGGTTCATTTTGTGTGTCAGTCACTTGGTCAACGTTTGTAATTGTCAAAGTCAATTAGTCTTAGTATGTGATGTGATTAGTGTGTATATGCGAGTCTGTAAATGAATAGTGAAATAGACAATATACACAATATACTGTTCATGCGACACAGAGCTTGTGTCGCAAGGGTCACAATAGCGACACAAGTTGTGTCGCTAGTAGGTCTGAACATCTATAAATAGAGGAGTTAGAATTCATTTCAAGATTGATCAAACCCTAGAGAGTGAGAGAGGCATGGGCAGAGAGACAGAACAAGAGTGTGAGTATTGTAATCGTTATTCCTCAATCGTGAATACATACAAAGATTATAGATATCGTGTTTGTGTGTTTGATTAAACGTTCATTACTTAATTGTTTGTATTCCGCACTTTCAATCGAGTAAACGATCTGATTAGGTCCGACATACGGGAACCTACACTATTCATTCTATATCGGATAATCATAGCTCGGTGACTCAGGTGAGTCTCACAGCCCCACTTTTATTGCTTTAACTGATTTAAAACTTGGGGTGAGATACAACGCTTACTTGTTTTCGTGATCACTGTTATTCAGTTAGTTAATTTAATTATTAACTCAGTTGGTTATCATTATCGGTCTTGATTTTCATTATTCGGGTATTGCATGAGTGTTTTAATACGGGAAAGTCCTCATCATTGCATGGTTCGTTAACTTAATAAGGCACGATCACTAAAAGATAGATCTATCATGGGAGTGGCGTCCCCGTCCGGGTTTCTAGCTACAACCATGTACAAACGGGCATTTTAGTAATTGTTATGGGTGTTGACACCGTTCGGGAGGCAGAAAATCGGGTTAGGCCTCGAACCATGGATTAATGCAATACAAATGTCATTGTCGGTAAATCTAGTCGGTTACCATAATTGGTTAATTATAGTTCGGTAACCTTAATGGGTTAAATCATTGTTTGGAAACCTTAATTGGTTTATCAATGTTCGGTTATTTTATTTAATCATTGTCGGTATTAAATCGTCAGATAATCATGTTGTAAGTCCCTTGTAAGTGGATCTCAACAGAATGAGTCAATCCAATTGTTTGCGGAATCAACAATTAGATAATGAACATAACTAAACAAATAATCAAATGCAATATCAATCAAACTTAATGTTATATTATTGATTATAATCGATCAGTTTACAGAGGATTTCGACAAATTACTTTTAGGGTTTTTCGTCAACCCTAAAACTGAATACGTAATATGTATTTATACTAAACATGCTGGTTCCTGCGACATTACACACAATGTCGCATGCCCAGGCCAATGCGACAACAACAATGTCGCAAGCCCAAAACCTGACGTCGCACCTGCGACATTACAGACAATGTCACAGGAGTCAGGAAACTCAAAACTATTACAAACTCTAACTAGACCAACTGACAGACACACCAAAATGTATCAACAAACTTCCCCGTGTCTTCAGCTTGGTCTTCACAAATTTCTTCAGTTAAACCCAGCCCGCAAGAAACTTTCCATCGGCATGAATACCATGTGTAACACAAACTTCAACAATCTTCTGATATTTATCTGCAATCTTCTTGTTGAATTCATTGTTTGCATTAACCCGAATCCTATTATCGAAGAGTTTTCTTAAATCATTTTCATGAAGATTTATCAAACTCATAGGATCAAAGACTCTGAATGTAGCCTTTCTCAAATTCCAGATACCTCCTAATTCTGGCCGCGGTTCTGAATCAAGAACAAAAATGATTACCGCTTCACCAGTATGTGGATCAAGTTCCCAGTGTACAAATCTTCTAAGAAAGTTATAGGGAACTGACTCCAGAGTTATATCAGTCAGACAGTCAGCCGGCGGATAATATATTTTGACCATAGGCTGCCCTGTCGTTGGATCCAGCTTCTTCTTGAAAGTATACTACGTACCGAGTGTAGGTTTTATTTTGGTATACCTTTTGCTTCGAACCTCTTGACGCGGAGTTCTCTGAATATAATCCGCATAACCATCTTTCAAAGGATTAATCAAATTTAACTGAGCCAATCGATTGATCTCTCCTTTAGGCAACGTACTTAATTGTTTGAACCGAAGCTTAAAGTACTGAATGTCGTCCATTCTCTTAATCAAAAACATTCTCTTGTAAACTTTCCAGCTCTTGATTATTCCCGTATAATCTCCATGAACCTTATAAGATTTACAAATTACCGGTACTGGTTCAGCTGATCTTCCCTTAGGCCACCATTTCTTATTTCTTTCAACCTTATCTTCAGCAGTCTTAATTTCAGATGCAGAAGATTCAGTTTCTGGGACTGCTAATTCTGTTGCTGGTGTCTCTTGAGTTGGTGGTACATAAGTAAATTCTTAAGCAGACTCTGCATTAGTTGATGTTGATTCTCCATGAGTAGCTTTAGTAGGCTCTGCCTCATCTTCACTACAATCAGTCTCGATGATTGGTGCATTATCATAATACTCATCATCGCCCAAATGCTCATCTTCAACAGAGACATCATCATCCATATCGAAGACATAACCTCCTTCAGTAGCTGAATCATCTTCATTGACCATTCTCTGAATATATCTCAAATCAGCAAAAGAATAATTAACCGCTAATGGTCTCGGCTGGCCTGGAATGTCATCAACACTAAAATACTCCAAAACGGGAACATTTTCATTAATAACATTTTCAATTACAGGAGTTGGAGTTACAGACTCAGGTTCTATTGACTCTAAATTGGGTACCCCAGACCCAGACTCCCCCAAGGCAATAGACCTAGCCTCCAAAACAGTGACCCTAGATTGCAACTATGTGATCAACTTTGACTGAACTTCAATGATTGCTGACTGAGAAGCATTCTGTTCGGCCTGTTCCTTCATTTGTTGCTGCATCTTCTGCATATTTTCCATCATCTGTTGCAGGAATGCAGGAGTGAGCTTAACAACCATTTCTTGTGATAGTTGAGGAGTCGGAGCAGTAGAAGTGGAAGTACGACGTGCGCGGCAACGAGATGGTTTAAAAGCAGTGTCATCGATATCATCTCTGGCGCGGGGACGTTTTCCCATGTAGCGCTTGCCTGCACGTATACGGCGTTGAATTCTTAAATATCGAGACGATTCATGTACCCTAATCCGTTCCATTTGTGATGGGTAGGGTACTTCACCGTCTGAATCTGTAGGAGTCTCACCTCTGTCCTTTGGCGGAACAGACTCATCAGAAGATGATTCCTCGGTAATTTCGTGAGGTGAGCCCGTTTGCTGAACATGTCCAAATTTTTCAATCTAGACCAAATCATCCTCAATATTCTTCCCCGCAGGATGAACAGGTATATTCACAAGTGGTTGTTGCGGTTGCTGTGGTGCTGGGGCATGCATATACTGAGGATCAGGCGGCAGTACATAATGCTCATCGAGAATAGCACCGAATAAAGGAGTATCCGGTGGTGCCTGAACCCCCTTTTCCTGAGCAGAGCATACAGCGAAGATCCTGCTCATCATTGGCGTAATCTTTAACACGTTATCCACATCGCCCTGTTGTTGAAGTTCTGGATGATGGCGATTGATAATAAGTTGGATAAATCTCGGATACAAACCCCACTTATTTGCCCCAGCGTTGACGTTATCTACCATGGCCTTGAAGATAAACCCTGAGTAATTGTAGGGCTTGTTGTAGACCAACGCTAGCATAGCATAGGCAAGACGATGACTGATACTGTCTGTTCCAGCCTTCCTGTTTCCCAAACAAACAATAAAGATATGCATAAGATATCTCCAGACCCGCGTAAGGTTCGCCTTGCGATACTGATCTGTCGGAACCCCCGGATAACCCATCCTATGCATGCCACCTGTAATGAATTGGTTCTCGAAAAGCATAGGCATATCAGTCTGATCATTGAGCTAAAGTAGCTCACGAATCCACTGTTCGGTCACAACGATTCAAGTATTCAAAACTGTAGATACAATGCTAGGCACATCGTTGTCTGTGACAATCAAAGCATTTCGCCAGAAAGGTCCAACCAGATTCTTGTAAACAAGAGTGTCATTCGAAATAGCGTGAAAAAAGCATGACCGTCGTAGGAAAGCGATCATCTCTCTAAACGGAGCCGCATTCTGGTGCGTATCATCTAAAAATGCTACTGTATTGTGACGAGGCTCGTATGTTAATGCCATATCTGTAAACAGTGCATAGTAGATACTCGAAAGATGTTAGAATAAATGTAAATCATTTTTACAAAATTTGTAACATTTCCTGTAATGTGCGACATCGTTGTTGACGTCGCACAACACATAGCGACGTAGCCACAACGTCGCAAGAAATTGGTGCAAAAACAAAAGCGACATCGACCGTAATGTCGCAATAAATTGGTGCGACGTAAAAAGGGATGTCGCATTATGTAATTACTGTGAATTTAATCACATTATTAAAATAGTTGCGACGTAGGGTACGTTGTCGCTTGTGAGGTCGCAGGAAAGGCGACATTGGGTATAAGGTCGCATAAGGTGCGACATGGGGTGAGAAGTCGCACAATACAATCAAATTACAAGTAAAATGCGACATTGGCTGCTATGTCACAGCCGACGTCGCACTGACGAACATTCATCCCAACCCAGAAACCCTAAGTGTCAAATTTGGGGTTTTTCAAATCTATGCAAAACAAACGATGCAGCAAGTAATAGTGATCACAAAAACATATATTATACCGCATGTAAAACACGTTATCATATATAATTTACCCGAAAACTAAAACCCTCGTAAACCGCAATGAATATTCGAAAATTAAATGAAAATTAAACAGTAAAACGAGGTAAAAGTGGTACCTAAAAGTCAAGTAAAGATGGAAGAAAATGAATTCGTGAAGGAATTGGAATAAGAGGTGCTAAAAAAACACAATCGAATAAAAAAGTCACGATCGTCACGATGTCGCAGTAGCCAGATCCAATGTCGCAGTCGACGTCGCAAAAGTATTTTGAATAGTGTACCAAAGGACGTCGCGGGTAGAGACTATATATAGTCTAACCCTAAATGCGACGTAGCATGCGACGTCGCATGCGACATCGTTATGTCGCATGATTGACATGGCAGAAATTTCAATTTCGATTTTGATTTCAAGTTTTCGACGCGCGATTTGAGAAACAAACATGTGACTTGGTGTAATAAAACTAACTAAGATAAAATATATTAACACAAACTTGATGAAAATTTACAAATATAAAATTAACACATTCTTTTTGGTGATGGAGTTGATTTAATCTGGTTAGGGATCATATCGGAATAACATGCATGTATTAGGAACAGTAAGTGTTATTTCGATCATCAGTATATTTGTCCACTTTAAATTTACTTGGCATGCTAAAAACACTTTTTATAAAAATTATTTCAAAATGATTATCAGTATATTTGTCCTCTTATTATTCGTATGTACATTTTGTTGTGGTCCCCACCATAGATATAATCTTAACTTAAGACATACACCATGCTTCCACTTACATAAAGAATATAAGAAAATCAATTTTAAGAATCAAGTCAGCGGTGACAGGTCTGTACTTACGTACAACAGAGCGACATAGCTTGATTCAGGTTTAAGCAAAACCAGACTTGATCAAACCATTTTGGCGACCTTGTTAGGTATCTTAATTTTAAAGACTTTGCAAGTACTATGACTTGTGTTTGCTTAATTTTTAAGTATATATTAACAGAGACCAGGTCTATACTTACGTATAACAGAGGAAACTGTCAATATATACCCCCAAATGATATCAAATAAACTTCCTTCACGAAAACATGTCTAGCATAAGTAAGATATTAAGACTTTTGTCATACATCTAATGATGTTATACCACTTGAAATAAACAATTATTTATTAGGCTTCTTAAGAGATCTCAAAGAGTTTTGCGTAACATGCCTACTAATACATCGTATGATGAAGACAATGTTTATAAAAACTGTTTTCAACATGTCAGATAAATCTACTGACACATCCAAGATAAATCTTAAAATTCCATTTTGTGCATGTCACCCGATGTACTATCATATCCCAAGTTGTTTACAGACACAACTTCAACGTCTATTTTAAAAATGTAGCAACTGTGCATTTCTTTAATACTAAAAAGTATAAAAAGTGGTTGTTACCCCCCCCCCCTTTTTGTAAGCAATCAAAAGATTTAAAAGTTAAAACCAAGTCACAATTCACTTTTTAGCTTGAAAGAATCTCAAACCGATCATGTTGACCAGTTCGTTAAAACGAGCACGTGAAAAAGCTTTTGTGAAAAGATCTGCATTTTTCTTAAGAGTGTCTATATGGACAAGGTCTATCAGGTGTTTCTCATAGCAATCTCGTATGAAGTGGAACCTAAGTTCAATGTGTTTGGTCTTAGAATGTTGTACGGGATTGCAAGTTATGGAAATAGCAGCAGTATTATCTATATGAATAGGAGTCATAGAAAGAAGTAACCCATCACGTAGTTGATGCTGGATCCAAAGGACTTGAGAACAGCAGCTTGCAGCAGCAACATACTCGGCTTCAGCTGTAGAAGTTGCAACCGTAGTCTGCTTTTTGCACTGCCACGAAACCAACCTCGATCCGAGAAACTGACATCCTCCAGTTGTTGACTTCTTATCCATTTTGTAGCCACCATGATCCGAATCCGAATAGGCAGTTAAAGCGAATGATTTTTCATTTGAATACCATAGACCAAGAGTTGGCCTATATTTGAGATACCCAAAAATTCGCTTTACAGCCTTCATATGAGTCACCTTTGGCTTCGCTTGATATCTCAAACATAGTGAAACCGCAAACACAATATCCGCAAACACAATATCCGGTCTAGAGAGCCTATCATTGAATGATAGTCTTTCTCCTTGCAGTCTTCTTCATGCTCGTCGGGTCCAAGATTGTGATTTATCTCGATGGGAGTACCATAGGTTTTACAATCAAGCAAGTCATACCTAGTCAACATGTCATTGACATATTTTGACTGGTGAATATAAATTCCTTTGGCGGATTGCTCAACTTGCACACCTAAAAAGAAAGTAAGTTCTCCCATCGCACTCATCTCAAATTCAGACTTCATTAGAACCTCGAATTCTTTGCATAAAGCCTCATTTGATGAACCGAATATGATGTCGTCCACATAAACTTGCACCAGTAGAAAATCTTCTTCCTCTCCTTTGGTGAAAAGTGTGCTATCGATTTGGCCTCTCGTGAAACCATTCTTCAACAAATACATAGTAAGCCTCTCATACCAAAGTCTTGACGATTGATGAAGACCGTACAACGCGTTGCTCAACTTGCAAACATGATTAGGATGCGCAGGGTCTTTAAAGCCTGGAGGCTGTTTTACGTATATCTCGGCATCTACCTCACCATAAAGGAACGCACATTTTACATCAAGTTGGTAAACTCGAAATCCTTTGAAGGAAGCAAATGCCAAGAAAATCCTAACAGATTCCAATCGAGCAACAGGGGCAAATACTTCATCATAGTCCAAACCCTCAATTTGACTGAAGCCTTGAACTACCAAATGCGCTTTATTCCGAATTACCACACCTCTATCATCCATCTTGTTTCTATATACCTAACGAGTGCCCGTAAGATGAGCACCTTTGGGTAATGGCACAATTTTCCAAATTTGCAGCTTCTTAAATTGCTGCAATTCCTCTTGCATGGCCTCGACCCACGATGGATCTTTCAATGCTTCCTCAACTTTTTTAGGTTCAATTTGAGAAAGATGGCATGATTCTACAGTTGCCATGAGGCCCAAAACCTGTTCAGCTGAAGTTTGCTTGTCTTCAGCAGTTTGCTTTGCTTGATTTCTCATTTGAACTTTAGAGTGAGGATCACCAATTATATTCTCAATGGGATGATCCTTATGTACACGAGTAACTGGAATGACATCCGGTACAAGAGTCAAATCCAAGTTGTTCAAATCTCCTTCAGTGATAGGAGATTCTTCTTCATCTGCTTCATCAGTAAAGAAATGAGAATGAACCATTTCTTCTTCTTCTCCATCTTCCTCTAAAGGAGGCATGTCTGGATCATCAGGAAGATCCATTGCATTGATCGTTCCTGAAGTAGAAGGAATATCAGAAGATGGTGGTTTAGGTGTAGGTGTGGGTGTTGGTGAAGGTGTAGATGTAGATGCAGGTGTTGGAGGAGATTGGTTGGATGCCGCATCGGGTTTTGGATCAGATGGTTTAGAAGGAGAACCGAATGTTTCTTGAGAAATATTGATTCCATGAAGCAAGGTAACCAACGCTTCCGTATCATATTCTTCCGGAATGTTGAAAGAGTTAAAGAGTTTACCATAGTTGAAAAACCAATCCGGACCCATACCTTGAGGAGGTTCCGTATACCTTAAACATTTTACCTCAAAATGTTCCTCTATCTGATTTGTCGATTTGTTGTAGACCCTTTCGTTTGCAGAATTGACTAAATATCCAAGAAAAATCCCTTCAACAGCTTTATCACCAAACTTAGAGACACGTTCTTTTGTAACCATAATCATGCAAGGACATCCAAACGGCTCTAGAAACTGCAGGTTCGGCTTGCGGTTATTGAAAATCTCATAGCATGTCTTGTTCTTCTTCTTAACCAAGAGCACCCGATTCAGAACGTAACAGGCATTATTAACTGCCTCAACCCAGAAAATGATAGGCAACTTTGAATCCGCTAGCATAGTTCAAGCTGTCTCGATAATAGTCCTATTCTTTCATTCTGCGACTCCGTTCTGTTGAGGAGTTCTTGGAGCACTAAATTGATGATCAATGCCTCTTGAAGCACAGAATAACTCGAGAGTTGAATTCTTGAACTCGGTTCCATTATCACTTCGCAGTCTCTTCACCTTTAAGTTGCACAAATTTGCCAACTTATCCAACAAGTAAACCAGAATTCCCGCTGTCTCATCCTTTGTTGCAAGAAAATATACCCACGAAAACCTTGAGTAGTCATCAGTAACTACCAAACAGTAAGACCGACCACCAATGCTCTTCGTAGAAACCGGACCAAAAAGATCCATATGTAATAGTTCCAACGGAGCAGCAATAGAATTCACAACCTTAGACTTATGGGACTTCTTATGGAGTTTGCCCTTGTAGCAAGAAATACAGTCATCCTTCAAAGCAAAGGACTGTTTTGGAACTCCCCTCACTAAGTCATTATTAATCAGAAAATTCATTTTACGGAAATGAATATGTCCCATCCGTCTGGGCCAAATGAGTGATTCCTTTTCAGAAGCCTTTGAGAGTAGACAAGTAAATTCGCTTGTAGTTTCCACAGTTTGCATGTTCATCACATATGTGTCATTTCTTCTAGGTGCACGCATTAACACCCATTCCTCAGGAATGACATACCTTGGCTTCAGTATTACACATTCAGTCTTTGTAAATGACGTGGTATAATCTTTATCACATACTTGTGAAACACTCAGCAAGTTGTGTTGTAGTTCTGCCACATAATTTACGTTCTCAAAGCTAACTTTCCCATTTGTTAGCATTCCTCTACCAGAAATAGTTCCTCCAGTATCTCCTGCAAAGGCCACATGTCCTCCTGTGTATGGTTTAATATCCACAAGTAGAGACACATCGCCAGTTATGTGTCGCGAGCAGCCGCTATCCATAAATCATTCGCTATCTTTCACACGTTCAGACTGCTGCAACACACAAAAATAAGGAGATTAGTGAGAAACGGTGACCCAAGCCTTTACAGACTTAGATCTACCGGAGTCATCAACAATAAGCACATTAGATAGAATTTTATTTTTAAACAAATCAGAATTTGTATCCAATGTGTTATTGTTGACGACATTAGAGTCCACATCAGACTCTTTTCTCTTCCAAATTTAGATGGTTCGGAAATGGGTTTAGAAGTAATGTTGGGCTTTTTAATTGGCAACGACTTTTGCTCAACATTACTTGGCTTCAATACAGGCTTGGGAGAGTTTGAATAACGCCTAGGTGGAGATTTTGAAAAAGAATTTCTATAAACTGATGTCCTAGGTATCTCTCTCCCATAGCGCTGATGAGAAAGTTTAGGACAATCACGAATCAATTTTTCTTTTCTCTTGCAGTAGAAACAAGAACGAGTCTCAACAAATGGTTGAGGCTGAGGATTTACCACAGGAGGTAGGGAAACATTTCTAAAACATGAACATTGCGTACACGTCTTAGAAGATGCTTGTTTTGGTTGAGAGGTTGAGGTGGAAGGTTTATCACAAGAAACTTTTTCTTTTATAACTTTATGTTGCAAAATCTTTACAGGTGACAGTAAAGTTTGTGGTTTTGCATTTAAAACCTTGTCTTTTCCCTTTTTAGTTTGAACCTTAATTACATAATCAATTTTAAAGCCACTTTTTCAGGTTTAACTTCAACCTTCTTAAATTCATGATACTCCTGATCAGTAATGTCCTCAATCTAAACAATATCCTCAATACAAACTGGAGATTCACATTTAGGCTTAACAAACCGAGGAAAGGGATACTCTGGCCTTTTGGTTTTCTCCTTTGTAAGTTTGTTTTGCTTGGCTTCTATAGCTTTAATACCATAAAGCTTTGTATAATCAACTGGAATTTCTTCAAGGCCTTCCTTAACAGGCGTAGGACAATATTCGGCATGGGAAGTGATGCACCCCAAAGCGTCGTATGAAGATGGTGCTCGGACCATAATCGGTTTGTTTTAAATTTGTATTTGCTGGGGTCTAATTGTGACTTACTAATACTGAACCAAAGGCTAGTAGATGGTAAGTATGACCTAGAGTCGTTCTTAAAGAGAAACTGAATTGAAACGGAGGTGATTCAATCAACCTTTCTTTTCTAGTAAATGTTTAAAAAGAGTGCGTTGGGGGATTCTGGTTCAGTTAATTAAGTAAACTAAATAAAGCGAATAATGGATAATGGTAAATCAGATAATAAAAGGAGTATTTGTTTTGAGTTCATTAGCTTATAATGTGGGACGATGACTTGTAGGGAAAACATTTACTAAATTTGGAATGTTCACTAGACTTGGTAGTTTATGGTATAACCGATAGATTCCCTATTAGTCGGTTATCAACTAATATGTCACGAGGAACCACGGTGTCATGATTCTGATCAGACAGACAATGCTCAACTCTCCACACTCTCCTGTGAGGGAGTCAGTGGCCCTTGCTATTGAACACATTTGCTCGTGGGCGAAGGAATAGAGTAGCAAGTCTACAACAAGTCTAACCGTTCTTAATACCATAAAGACTATAAATTTAGCAGACAACTAACTTAGCAAATATGTTCGGACATAGTTGATCAATTCCTATTAATGAAGTTTAAGCATGGTATGCGAAGGAAAGTGTTGAGGTTTCTTGCGTACTTTACTTTAAATTTCATAGGTTAAGGAAAAGTATCGATTTAAGTTGGATTTTAAACTTGCCTTTCTCAGTACAATTAACAAATCCCTAGGTTTTCGTAAATGGTTATTTAGCCTATATCCTACCTAATCTAATCTAAACTAACTAATCTAATTAAAACACTAAGTAAAATGCTGACGGCTTTTTGCATAAAGTTAAACCCAGACCATGTCGAAAAATGCTATGGTAGTCCACAATGTATTTAATCGGTTACCGATGTTTCCATTGTGAATTCAATTGCTTCGCGATGTTTACATGATAAGTACATTGTGATTTCAAGTGTACAATACTCATGGCAATTCCACATAATCACATTGCATTTTATGATGCTCGCATGATGTTACAATTAAAACCATAGTTTTACACAGATAACTATTGACCAAGTAGTAAGGTTCGCGACTCCTCTCTACAAGGTTACAATCACGTTTGTTAATCGAAAGGAGAATGTAATTTTTGTTTTTAAAATCATAGGATAAGTCCGTTCATAAAGTTTCCATTTTATAATGTCTATCCATAATACAACTACCTTCGGTCGTTATCGGCTTCCATACGTATGTACTTTGCTTAAAAGCATTTCCAGCACTATACCGAGTAAACAGTCGAATAGGGGCCGTCATATTATCTCACGACATATTTAAAGTCATCCCATAATTATATATGCTAACTACATCACAACAAATATAATAGTAATCTACTCGCTAATCATGGCATAAACTATCTCTAGCATAATTAAAGTATACATTTTTTATCAAGGTAGATAAGGATAGAAATAACCGAGATTAATATGCGAGAAGAAATAGGCTTGAATTAATAAGAGTTGCTCCAAGCGTACACCAACGATTACAAATACGTTCCTCAACAAGGACTACAAGAACGTTCCTTGCTTCTATTTTAACTAGCCTAATTCTAATTTAAAATAAAGAAAGAAAGAAAAGCTAGAAGCTTGAGAAAGAAAGTGTGAAAGTGCCTAGGTGTGTTGGTATCCTAGTGCCCTTGGTGTGTTTTTGCAAATGAGCCTCATGCCTCGTATTTATAGGGGAGTTTTGGTGCATTTTAGTAAGTGGAAGCTCACAATAGCAAAAGGTGGAAAAGGTAGTGGCACCGGATATGAAAAAGGTAGAAAAGGTGGTGCACCGGGTACGGAAAAACACGTAAAGGTCTAGCACCGGGTACGAAAAAGGACAAAAAAGTGAGATCCGTGCGGGTTGGTGGCAGCCGGCGGTGGCCAGGTGGTAGCCGGCGGCGACCTGGTGGCTGGCCGGCGGCGGCTGGCTGCTACCTGCACCAGCCCGCTGCCTGTTGCTTCGTTTCTCGATTCGTGCGTGTTTTCATCGTTATGCGTCCGTTTGCGTTGATTGTTTTTGCGTTGGATTCGTAATTCAAAAATGAAGCTTTTGATGAAAAGAAATCCCAAAAATATGTCCCTGAACTTTAGATGTGTCGTACGAATCGTTTGGATCTTCCGGAGTGCGTAGAATCTTCATTCTTCGTCCATTTTTGTTGATTCTTCTTCTGTTGGATTTGTAATTTGAAAACGAACATCTTGTGTCAGGTGGATGTTGGTGATGGGCTCTTTTGTCTTGAAATCTCATTTTGATGACTCGAATCTTCAAACGTGTGTGAAATCTTCGTTTTTCATCCGTTTTGCTTGATTTTTATCGTGCAACCTTGTTTTGACCATCTTGGCATAATATTATTGATTTGTAATGTTTTTGAGTTAAAGTGCCAAGAATCGTTCTAGAATGAGAGAGATATCGGTAGTAAAAACTTGACTTTTTACGAGATATCAAGTATCCCACACTTAGAACTTTGCTTGTCCTCAAGCAAACTCGATTTTGAACATGGTTAAAGATAAAATAATTTGAAGGCGGAACTTTTTACTAAGGGGTTTTGGGAAAGTAAAATGCTTGTTCTTGGAAAAGGAAGGATTGTAATCTTTAGGAGCATGCTTTTGATCTTTGATCTTGGATACATGACTAGGCGATCCTCTCAAGGTGGTCGCACAAATCACTCAAAGTGTTTCGGGTTTCCTATTCTAATATTATCAATCACTCAGAACGTCAGTCATATATCGTTTATCGTCATAGGCTTGATCGAGAATCAAATCGTTACCTTTTTGGTGAGTGCGAAGTCGATCTAGCCATAATCATTCAAAGAGAGGGGATGCAAGGTTTTTGGAGTGAAAGGTTGATGGTATGAGAGGGGGTTTTGTTGGGTTTTTAATGGGTTTTCTTTTTGTTGAAGTTGGAATATTTGGGGGATTGACGCCTTTTTGATATTTGCGGAATGAGTCTTTTTTTTTAATTATTATTGATTTCCTTTTTCTTCGGATTTTTCTTTCTTGGATTTTTTTTTCGACGTCATCTCCTTGCAATTTCTCTTCGTTCATCTTTGAAACTTTATTTCAAAGTTTGGGGGATGCTTTTGAGAAAGTAGGGGTAACGTATCTATTTTGGAGTATGGGTGTACGGATGGGTTTAAGAATGATGTGATTCGATCTCCTTTTTGATCACCAGTTCGGATTCGAAATGCATAACAAGAGCAAGTTATGATTCTAAACGCATACATCGGCACACTCAAGAATCGAAAAAAGTGAAGCATTAAAAGTGAATGCTTTTCATAATGGCTCAAGATACCTCACGAATCGAAAGTTGGGTTGTTGTGTGCTTAGTCATGCGATGCTCTTTATGGGATTACTAAACTAATTTTTCAGAAGAATCTGTATTTTATTTGTCCTTTTTACCAAAGTAAATCATTCTTCGTCAAAAAATTTTCATTTTCAACACATTTTTGAAAATTTTGTTTACTTTTTTGGAGAAGGATGGTCTTGTAAAGAGCAACGATTTTAGAATCAAGCATATACCATTACCTATCTGACAGTAGTGCAACTACTGCTATCCCACACTTAAAGAAACATCATCCTCGATGTTATACTAAGCTTTGAATGGGGTAAAATCCCACACTTAGGGTTTTAAACATCTAAGTCACATTCTTTCAGTGTATGTTGGGTTTGAATCACACACTTAGTGATAAGCATATTGGATATGGTATATTTAAAACGAATGAAAGAGACTGTATAGAAGTACTCCCCGGTGGTTGCAGTGTTCCTTTGGTTCATTTACCGGCTCTGTCTTGTTTGGTGCATTCTTGATCAAGTCTTCTTGTGATTGGTCTCGTAGGTGTGAACACTTCGGATCTATGATTCTTCGGGTGTTGATGCTTCCTTGCAGGTTAGAGCATGTTTCGTATGATCCAAGTGTGAAAGATAGTCGGAGATTTCATCACTTCTTGGAAAATTAAATTGCAGAAATGTAAAAACACGGGTTGCCTCCCGAGAAGCGCTCTTTTAAAGTCGAGAGCTCGACTTAGTCCTTTCTTCTTCAGATGATGCTGGATGTGTCAGTGGTGCTCGAGTGGTCACTGTGGTCCCTAGGTAAGCTATAGCGTGGAGGGAAGTATCGCAGGAATTGCTCTATCATGTTAGCAATGAGAGTTGGTGGAGTGGTGGATTTCATTCTGAAGCTCTTGAAGTGATCAGTGGCCAGTCGGTCGAGGATTGCCATCCCATAGCTGATGTATCGAACTGCCCTTGTGACTGGTCCGTTAGGATCGATTCGAGTGCAGGTGTGAGTTCGAACAATTTCACATTGGGGTTGGTTTCTGCCTATCGAGGCCATTAGGGCCATGAATTGAGTCTTCACTTCTTGAAAGTCTTCAGCTAAAGGGTCTCCTCCAAAAGATCAGGTTGCTTGGCATACTTGTCTGATGAGTTGATGTTGTTCACCGTTAAAGGGAAAGTCTGAGTCAGTGAAGACGTAGATTAACTTGCTGAATATTTCGCTGTATCCGTTGCGGTAAGCGTCAATTTCTATGTCATCTTCCTCATACATTCCACGCAGTCGATCTATTACATAGGATGCTAAGTTGACTGGTGACATGTGCCAATAACGTGTTGGAATGTCACAAGTGTTTTCTTCGAATGCTGCTTGATTCAGTTCATCAACTATTAGTTCAACGTTATGACCTATAGTTGAGTGAATGACGATCCTGAAGTTTTCTGGAGTTGTGAGATGTTCTCCAGTTTCGATGAGATCTAGAAGGGTTCTAAGATCTCCCACCATTCTTATGTCAGCATAATTTTGTGGATTTCCAGTAGCTCTTTCAAGATGGGTTCTCATTGATGCAAGTACAGCCTTCTGACTTGCTGCAGAACTCGATTTCTCCCATTGGGTAGTCTGGTCTTTCTGGTTGTTGAGCTTCTCTGGTGACTTGTTCTTGAAGGGAATCGGAGAATTCTTGGATATGTCTGAGCAAAGTCTGGGGCACTGGTTCTCCATAATTGGCGAGATATGAATCGTATTCTCGTTCAATTTGCCTTATCAGGTGTCTCTGAGCGGTGTTGTATTCATTGGTTGACTCTTTGATAGCCTGCACAATGATGCGTACATCGTCGTTTTCATCAATCAGGTCCATCATCTCTTCGTGAGTGTCGATGAGGGGAATCTCTAGTCTTTCAGCTGTGATGACGGGTGAATTTGGTGGAGCAAGAGGAGTTTTTGGAATAGAGCGTTCATTGATAGTGACGTCAATAAAATCACCGTTAAATTCGACACTCTGGTACTTGGAGTCTTCGTCTCGCGAGTCTGGGAATTGTTGGAATTCTTCGTCTGAGGGTGCATTGTTGAAAGGTTGAGTACTGTCAATTTTGATGGTTCTGACTTCCGTGATGGTGTTTTGAAGGTTTTCTTCAGCAAAGCTTCCTGGTTGTCATGCCTTATATGCAGAAATTCTTTGTAGGAGTTTAGCATATAGGTCAGGGTGCTGTGATGTTCGGAGTTCTTCTTCAAAAGTATCTATGACTCGGAGTCGGGTTATGGTAAAGGGTTTCGATGGATCGAGATAAGAGTCGAGAATGTTTCCCATTCTTTTGAGATGAGGGATCTAAGCTCTTGGTGGATGGCTCCATAATCAACGGATTCTTCTGATGAAGTGTAGTCTTTGCAGTCTTGTATTCTCTTGACTTCAGCCATCTGTGGTGAATCAGTTTGATCCTCATCTTCCTCCATTTCTTCCTCTTCTTCAGGTTCTTCTTCTTCCATTTCTTCCGTTCTTTCATCTTCCTCAGCAGGTTCTTCCTCTTCTTCCTCAGTTTCTGATTCATCCTCCTCGGATTCTTCTTCTTCCTCAGCGTCTTGATACTCCTCGTCCTCATCTCGGTCTGTTTCAATGTCGTAGATCAAGGTTGTTGGTCGAGTGAAGCATCGTTCTTCTTCGGGGTCTGATTCGTCATCGGAACAAATTTTGCCTGTTGATATAGCGTGGCATTCTTCTTGTTCTAGTGTACAATCCGGTTGGTCGATTTTGTAGGTGATGCTTTCACCATGTGCTCGTAGAACAATCATATGGTTATACACATCAATCACTGCTCTGGCTATGTTCATAAATGGTCTTCCAAGGATAATCGGGATGTTTATGTCCTTGTGGATATCCATTACCACGAAATCCGTCGGAAAGAAGAATTTGTTAACTTGAACTAAAACGTTCTCAGCTATTCCTTTTGGGTATCTAACAGATTGGTCAGCTAGCTGGACAGTCATCTTAGTGGGTTTCAAATTTTCAAGTTCTAGCCTCTTAAACAGGGAGTAGGGCATAAGGTTAATGCTAGCTCCTAGGTCGGCTAAAGCGCTGATATCTCCGGATTGGTAAATAGTACAAGGGAGTGTGAATCTACCGGTGTCTCCTAGTTTTTCGGGAAGGCTATTCTTAAGTAGGGCTGATGTTTCAGAACTAAGGGGAATGTTGTTTACTTCGGGCAGTTTATCCTTAGTGGATAGCAATTTCCTGATATATTTATTACGATCGGGAACTCTAGACATGGTATCAAGGAATTTTCCATCTAGCTTAAAGGATGATAATTTCTTAGGTTGGGCTTTAAGTCTAGCGGGATAAGGGATTCTTACCTCTTTGTTCATGGTCGGAGTGGTTTCCACAGCTGGTATCTTGATCTCTGGTTCTTCCTTTACTGGTATAGCAGCAGGAGGTGGAGTGGCTGTTCCTTTGTGGTAGTGAGTTGCTTTGCTTCCTCAACATGTGGGTTGTGAACCGTGTTGCTAGGCAAACTTCCTCTGGGTCTGTTATCAAGATGTTGTGCCAATTGTCCAATTTGGGCTTCCAAATTCTTTAGCACGGCCAATTGATTTCTCATAAAGAGGTCGGCTTGATCTTGTCTAGCGGACGTCTTTTGGTTGAGTAGGTGTTGACGTTGCATGAATTGGGTGAAGACATCATCTGAACTTGAAGCGGGGCATTTGTCTTTGCAAGTTGTTCAGCGGTTTAGTTTGTATCAGAAGTGGGTGCAGGAAGTGCGAGGGGTTGGTTATAAGAAGGTTGTGATTGTTGTGGGTAAGGTGGGTATCTAGGTGGGTATCGGGGTTGGTATGGTTGGTTAGTTCTTTGTGGGAATGGAGGTCCTCTAGGTTGGTTATTGTTTTGGTTGAAACCGGGTGGAAAATTCTGTGGTCGAGCGGGAAACTGAGCATTGTAGATTGTGCCATCTACTTCTTCGTATTCCACTTGGTATTCACCAGATGGTTGTGGGTTGGTGAAGTGTTGACAGACTTGCACTTGGTGTACTTGGTGCTGTTGTTTCTTGAGTTCTCCAAACTGTTTGACAAGTGAGTCCATTTTCTCCGTTAATACTTTAAATGCTTCAACTGGAACTGGATTCGATGCAGCGATAGGTGTTGAAGATGTTAAGTGATCTCCAGAGTTCCAATCATGGTGATGCATAGTCATGTTCTCTATCAGGTTCCATCCTTCTTCGTCGGTCTTTGCCATGAAGCTTCCTTGCGCGGCAGCGTCGAGGGTGGTTCGGTGGTTAGGGTCTAAACCATTGTAGAAGGTACAAAATTGCGCGGATTTGTCAAGACGGTGATTGGGGAACTTCTTCAAGGCTCCTTTGAATCGTTCCCATGCGGTGTATAATGACTCATCAAAAGCTTGTCGGAAATTCATGATGTCATTTCGAAGTTTGGTTTGTTTAGAAGGCGGAAAGTATTTGGTTAGAAACTTTGTCACCATTACCGTCCATGAAGGGATAGATCCGGTCTCTAAACCTTCAAACCATGTTTGTGCATGATGAGTGAGTGAATAAGGGAAAAGATACAAGCGGATTGTGTCTTGGCTAATTCCGTTTTGTTTGTAGGAATTTGAAAGAGATATGAACTTGTCGAGGTGAGAGTTGGGATCATCACTTGGTAATCCATGGAATTGACAGTGGTTTTGGATTAGTTGGATGATGTGGTGTTTAACCTCGAAAGATTGACCAGGGGTTTCAGGGTAGAGAATTGGTCCTCCTCTTCCTTCGATAGAGGGTTTACTGTTGTCAGCGAGAGTGATGCGTTCAGCCATTTCTTGTCTAAGTGCGGATCGCTTCTTTTCTCGTCGAATGGTACGTATTATAAGTTCTGGATCAGGGAAATTAAACAATGGTGCAAATCTAGGAGAACATGTCATCCACTAAAGAGAAACAGAAAATAGAGAAAAACTAATAATAAAGAAAATATATATATATTATTTTTTTTATAAGGTTTTATCCTAAGGGTTTACTAGAAGTGGGATTGGTTAGGCCTCTGTATCGGACAGTTGGTCTCTCCGGCAGCGGCGCCAAAAAAACTTGATGCACCCTGAAGCGTCGTATGAAGACGGTGCTCGGACCGCAATCGGTTTGTTTTAAATTTGTATTTGCTGAGGTATAAGTGTGACTTACTAATACTGAACCAAAGGCTAGTAGATGGTAAGTATGACATAGAGTCGTTCTTAAAGAGAAACTGAATTGAAACGGAGGTGATCCAATCAACCTTTCTTTTCTAGTAAATTTTTTAAAAGAGTGCGTTGGGGGTTTTTGGTTCAGTTAATTAAGTAAACTAAATAAAGCGAATAAAAGATAATGGTAAATTAGATAATAAAAGGAGTATTTGTTGTGAGTTCATTAGCTTATAATGTGGGACGATGACTTGTAGGGAAAATGTTTACTAAATTTGGAATGTTCACTAGACTTGGTAGTTTATGGTATAACCGATAGATTCCCTATTAGTCGGTTATCAACTAATATGTCACGAGGAACCACGGTGTCATGATTCTGATCAGACAGACAATGCTCAACTCTCCACACTCTCCTGTGAGGGAGTCAGTGGCCCTTGTTATTGAACACATTTGCTCATGGGCGAAGGAATAGAGTAGTCAGTCTACAACAAGTCTAACCGTTCTTAATACCATAAAGACTATAAATTTAGCAGACAACTAACTTAGCAAATATGTTCGGACTTAGTTGATCAATTCCTATTAATGAAGTTTAAGCATGGTAAGCGAAGGAAATTGTTGAGGTTTCTTGCGTACCTTACTTTAAATTTCATAGGTTAAGGAAAAGTATCGATTTAAGTTGGATTTTAAACTTGTCTTTCTCAATACAATTAACAAATCCCTAGGTTTTCGTAAATGGTTATTTAGCCTATAGCCTACCTAATCTAATCTAAACTAACTAATCTAGTTAAAATGCAAAGTAAAATGCTGAAAGCTTTTTGCATAAAGTTAAACCCAGACCATGTCGGAAAATGCTATGGTAGTCCACAATGTATTTAATCGTTTACCGATGTTTCCATTGTGAATTCAATTGCTTCGCGATGTTTACATGATAAGTACATTGTGATTTCAAGTGTACAATACTCATGGCAATTCCACGTAATCACATTGCATTTTATGATGCTCGCATGATGTTACAATTAAAACCATAGTTCTACACAAATAACTATTGACCAAGTAGTAAGGTTCGCGACTCCTCTCTACAAGGTTACAATCACGTTTGTTAATCGAAAGGAGAATGTAATTTTTGGTTTTAAAATCATAGGATAAGTCCGTTCATAAAGTTTCCATTTTATAATATCTATCCATAATACAACTACCTTCGGTCGTTATCGGCTTCCATACGTATGTACTTTGCTTAAAAGCATTTCCAGCACTATACCGAGTAAACAGTCGAATAGGGGCCGTCATATTATCTCACGAAATATTTAACGTTATCCCATAATTATATATGCTAACTACATCACAAAAAATACAATAGTAATCTACTCGCTAATCATGGCATAAACTATCTCTAACATAATTAAAGTATACATATTTAATCAAGATAGATAAGGATAGAAATAACCGAGATTAATATGCGAGAAGGAATACGCTTGAATTAATAAGAGTTTCTCCAAGCGTACACCAACGATTACAAATACGTTCCTCACCAAGGACTACAAGCACGTTCCTTGCTTCTATTTTAACTAGCCTAATCCTAATTTAAAATAAAGAAAGAAAGAAAAGCTAGAAGCTAGAGAAAGAAAGTGTGAAAGTGCCTAGGTGTGTTGGTATCCTAGTGCCCTTGGTGTATTTTTGAAAATGATCCTCATGCCTCCTATTTATAGGAGAGTTTTGGTGCATTTTAGCAAGTAGAAGCTCACAATAGCAAAAGGTGGAAAAGGTTGTGGCACCGGGTATGAAAAAGGTAGAAAAGGTGGTGCACCGGGTATGGAAAAACACGAAAAGGTCTAGCATCGTGTACGAAAAAGGACAAAAAAGCACGATCCGTGCGGGTGGGTGGCAGCTGGCGGCGGCCAGGTGGCAGCCGGCGGTGGCCTGGTGGCTGGCCGGCGGCGGCTGGCTGCTACCTGCACCAGCCCGCTGCCTGTTGCTTCGTTTCTCGATTCGTGCGTGTTTTCATCGTTATGCGTCCGTTTGCGTTGATTGTTTTTGCGTTGGATTCGTAATTCAAAAATGAAGCTTTTGATGAAAAGAAATCCCAAAAATATGTCCCTGAACTTTAGATGTGTCGTACGAATCGTTTGGATCTTCCGGAGTGCGTAGAATCTTCATTCTTCGTCCATTTTTGTTGATTCTTCTTCTGTTGGATTTGTAATTTGAAAACGAACATCTTGGGCTATGTGGATGTTGGTGATGGGCTCTTTTGTCTTGAAATCTTATTTTGATGACTCGAATCTTCAAACGTGTGTGAAATCTTCGTTTTTCATCCGTTTTGCTTGATTTTTATCGTGCAACCTTGTTTTGACCATCTTGGCATAATACTATTTATTTGTAATGTTTCTGAGTTAAAGTGCCAAGAATCGTTCCAGAATGAGAGAGATATCGGTAGTAAAACTGCGACTTTTTACGCTATATCAGGAAGGTGGTGGTACTTGGTTATAACCTAGTCCTTCCTTCTTTTTACCGCCTGTCCCTTGCTTGTTAACGATTTCATTAAAGACAAAAGTTGCGGATGAAGAACCTAAGATTTTGCTTTTATGATTATCGAACTCACTTTTTAAATCAGATAGTTCTTTATTCAACAATTCACTTTCAGTAAGATAACTTTTAATTGCATCTTGTTGACTAAAGACCTCTGCTTTAAAAGTTTGAGTGTCTAACTTGTGAGCCTCGATATGTTTTTCTTAAAGCTTTTCATTTTCTTTCAAAAACTTGTTAATTTCTGTAAGTTTTACAACCTTTTCCCGCAACTCTAAATTGTCCTTTTGATAAACCTCAAGAGATTTAGTCAATTCAATACAAGTAACACAATTAAAAGGCTCAATTGGTTCATTTTGTACCTCAGGTGTGATGTGAGCCATCAGACACTGTTGAAATTGTGCAGCCTGAACACTCCAGTCTGAAGTAGTCGGCTCAAAAACGACCAAAGCATTGTCCGCAAACAACGACTTGACTTCTTCTTTCTCATTCGCCTTTGGAGGATCATGCTTAGTAAGACCCGATGGTGGCATCTTGGGTTTCTCGCATTCCCTAGCGAAATGACCCAAATTCTGACAGTTATAACATCGGACCTTGCTTTTATCAAAACCAAATCCCGTTTTCCCATTTCCTTCCAAACTCTTGCGTCCCGTCCTCTGCAAGAATTTTTGAACCCTCCTTGAGATAGCAATGTTCCAGTTTAAATCCATTTGCTCTAGATCATCGTCGTCCAGCTGACCATAATCCTCTTTCGTCATCTCCAAAGTGGTTGAGTAACCAAATCTTTGTAAGAGCTCAGAAAAGCTGTATAAATGGCAGCTTGCTCTTGTATAGCTGGTGAGACTGGAACCTGCTGTTGTGATCCTTGAGATGTACCAGAAATGTAGGATGCATGTTGAGCCCCAATTGGATAAGATATTGGTATCTGTCATGAATGCCATTCCACCATAACTCTTGCCAGAATTGACTTGTCCTCCATAAAGTGTGGGAATTTGTACAAATCCACTCGACTTGCATTCTTTCTGCTTTAACTCCATTGCATGAGCTTGAAGAACACCTATCAATTGGTCCAAAGTCATTCTAGCTAATTCTTGATTTTCCTTCAAGAATTGGACCTTCACATCCCAAGCACTTGGCAACACATCCAACAATTTCTTGTTTATCTCAAGTGCAGTGAGATTGTATCCTCCTTCAATTAACTCACTAACCAATTGTGAGTATCGGGTGAATAGTCCAGAAGTAGTCTCATTAGGAAAGATGTCAAATAGATCATACTCTTCTTGATTAATTCCAGCTTGGCCTCCTTGTACTTTTCATTGCCCCCCGCACCTCGTTTCAATTGCCTTCCACAAATCATAAGTTATGTCATGAGTTTTAAAAAGTCTCATAACATCCTTTGTTAAACACATACAGATAGCGGAGTGTGCCTTCCTTTCTATTTCAAGTTCCTTTCTCTCTTGAGGTGTCATGGCATTGTACGTTTTTGCTGGAGAAATTCCACGATAGTTTCCTTCTGCAACCGGAGCCACATATCGTTGTTTTAGTGGACCCTAAAGTTCAGGACAATGAAAGTCTACAAACTGTTCAAATCTGTCTCTCCAGTACGCATAGTCCATATCCGCAGTGAACAACGGAGGTTTATTGCTAGAACCAATATCATTTCCCTGTTTGATCATCTCCCTAATCCCTCTAATATCTTCCTTATCAGCGGCCATTTATAATCTTTAAATAAAGTCACTGTCTGAAACTTGCTACAATAGAAGTAATGTCGCACAAGATCTATGCGATGTAGCGATTAATGTCGCAGAAAGCTAAGGATGCAATTAAGAATCAAAAATTGCGACGTTGAGTCTAAAGTCGCAACTGTTGTCGCAAAGTCACACGATGTCGCAACGAGATGTCGCAACACAATGTCGCAATAATCAATTAAGGTCAAAAATTATGATGTCGCAGGCGACGTCGCAGATTATGTCGCAGCTAATGTCGCAATGTCACGAACAGCTGCAGCCAAAACCCCTAAAATCGAATTTTTTTAACCCTAATCGACTTCCACGAACCACAAACAACGAAACCCTTCACAAAATCCCAGTAAACACGATCGAACACCTGTAAACACAAATAACAAATGTAATATTCACAAAAACAATATGAATACTACCTTTATCAATCCAAACTCGATCCGATACTCCAAAAACGAGCTTTTTCCAGCTCTGATACCAGTTGTAAGTCCCTTGTATGTGGATCTCAACAGAACGAGTCAATTTAATTGTTTGCGGAATCAACAATTAGATAATGAACACAACCAAACAAATAATCAAATGCAATATCAATCAAACCTAATGTTATATTATTGATTATAATCGATCAATTTACAGAGGATTTCGACAAATTACGTTTAGGGTTTTTCGTCAACCCTAAAACTGAATATGTAATACGTATTTATACTAAACATGCTGGTTCCTGCGACATTACACACAATGTCGCAGGCCCAGGCCCATGCGACAACAACAATGTCGCAAGCCCAAAACCTGATGTCGCACCTCCGACATTACAGACAATGTCGCAGGAGTCAGGAAACTAAAAACCCTTACAAACTCTAACTAGACCAACTGACAGACACACCAAAATGCATCAACACATGTTGATCATATCAATGTTTTATGTTAAACCTGTGAGATTCATCAGCTTTATAGCTGACCTTTTAGTGTTGTATTCTTAGGTGATTAGCAACAGTAGGATGGCCCTCAGGATAAGCTATCTACTTATGAATCACATGCATTTATTTAAGACATGAAGATTTTCTAGCATTATCTTTTGTATAATGGTTATGTATTAAAATTTTCAAAATTCAATTGCGAACTTGCTATCATTGTAAACTTATGACTTAAACTTTGAATTAGTTTTGTAAAATGTATAAACGTCTCATGTAGAGTCGTTTGTTGTAATCTTGGTGTTTTGATATTTGATTAGTCACACCCAAAATCGTCGCTTCCGCAAATCATGAAATCGGGGGTGTGACACTATTGACTGAGGAGGTGCTAGGTAGTTTGACACCAGAGAGGAACAGAGAGTCGAAACCATATAACATCAATTATATGGTCAAAGTTTGGTTATTGGAGAAGGATGCTGCGGGTCAGATTAAGTGGAAGGATGGTAATGTTATACCGGGAGTCTTCATGAGACCCTCGAGGAGCAGGAGAATTAGGTTTGAGTTTGATGACAGCACGGTCCACCGACAGGCTAGGACTGCTGTCAGACATGAGCGAGAGGAGGGAGAGACCAAGGCTGCAGAGGCACAAAGTCCGCTTATCCCACCTGCCAGAGTCTTCAACTGGGGAGATCCGGTATCATCGAGCTGATGTATGGCATGCTTGGCATGCTTAATTCGCATCACACTCAGGACACATACTTGGCTCATGAGTTTGGATTCCCACAGCCTGCACCACCTACTTGGGTATGCGGCCCACTCGCACCATCATATAACACCATGCCACTCCACCCATTCTCCATGTCACCATTCACCACCACCATACCCAGCACAACCATACCACCCACATCTTCCACTCACACTATACCCAGAGATATCCCTCGTGCTCGCCGTACCAGGACTATACCTGCAGCTGAGCCGGTATTCTTTGTTCACACCATCACACCACATGAGCCGCATATCCCACGTACCATTGGGTAGCCATCTTCCCATGCGATGACCCATCCCAGACCTGCTGAATCAGCCACATCAGATACATCTTCAGAGACAGACTCACCTCAGTCAGGGTATAGACAAGACATGCATGTTGACGACCAGGTATAGGTACAGACAGACTACATGCCAGATATGACTACTGCTGCTTTGCCTACTTTTTCAGGACTCACTGGGATGCTTAACACTAACCCAGTGCCATCCTCTGAGTTTCCACCATATTCGATGCATGGTGCATCTCTTGGATCATATGAGATAGCTGAGATGGGATTAGATTCCAACTTTCATTTGTACCCGATCCAGCCATCAGCATCAGGCAGACAGCGCAGTTCTTCAGCCTCAGTCTCCCGCAGAGCATCGAGTGGAAAGCACTCTGCTTCGTGACCTGCACCCTACAGCTCCATGCCTCCTCCACCTCACGGACCACCATCCGACCAGGATCCTTCTCACCCTTGATCTTATCATCTCTTATTATTACTATTTGTGTTGGATGACTGTATAACATTATTATTATTACTAGATATTTGTGATGATTGTATTATTACTGCTGCAGACTTATTATGGTTCCAACCTATGATCTGGTTGGACCTATCTATCTTATCAGTATCGTTTATCTATCATTTACTTATCTTATGGTCTTCTTAGTTTACTTTTTAGATTACTTGAGAATAAAAGAGAGAAGTGAATTGGGATGAAAATTCCCCAAGGAGAATCTGAAATGACACACAAATCATGCAAAGATCCTGACCCGAGCCTATTGAACTACCTAACTGAATCAGAATCTTCAAACACACATCTCAGTCCTTTCTTTATAGGGGAGTTTTTCGTTCCATTTCTTAGTGATTTCCTTTCATCAACTATATCTCTCCGTTATCCCATCATGCTTAAATTCTAAGTGTGGGATTCCAAATCCCACACAAATCAAATCAACTTAGAAATAGGGTTCATCATGCTTAAATTCTAAGTGTGAGATTCCAAATCCCACACAAATCAAATCAACTTAGAAATAGGGTTCCGAAATATTATCAAACTTTAAGTGTGGGATTCTTCTCCCAAAAGAAGAATTGTTAGACTTAGTTTGAGAACATTAGGGACAATGTTCCTCTAAGTGTGGGATGCACGGTATGATATACCGTATTCTTTGACTTTGATTGCTTGTCCGAAGCATAACTTTCTTAAAAATAAGCTTAACTTCGACAGTGAAATTTTTCACTCATTCAGTTGGCTTAAATTTTCTAAAAAACCTTATTTTTGCTAAACTTTTTAAATTTTTGACTCTAAATAATTTTGGGAAAGATAAATTTGTCGTAAATTAATTAAATTGTTTTGGAAAGTAAGATAAGTTAAAATACGAATTCCTAAAAAATGAAATGTTAACTCAAGAGCATCGCACGGCTAGGCACATACAAACCCTGTTGCAGTGAGGTACTTGAGCCAAATAAAAGCATTCATCTTTAATGCTTCACTTTTTCATTTGATGTGTGTGCCGATGCATGTGCTTTGAATTAGAACTTGCTCTTGTATACATTTCGAGACCACACCAATGGGTACCATACACGGTGGAGGTGCAGTCAGAGGACCTTGACATTTCATAGGATTAAAACCTCCACTTTTCACAAACTTTTTTTTAAGCTTAACCTGACCAACTCTCATTTGTGAGTGTTGAAGATCCACTAGTTAAACCTTTGAGCCTTAACCTTTCATTTCTTCAAAACCACCATTCACCACCTTCCCTTACCTTTCCATAAACTTTAACTTAGAACGTTTTGGAGTTATGAAAAGTGTTATTTAGACATCCTTGTTACTCTTGTCTCAAAAACTCCCATTTACTCTGCGTTCTCTCAGAAAAATTTTGCGTGTGTTAAAAGTCATATATTGAAAGAAAAAAAAAATTCAGGCCCGAAAAATTGGCACCTTGTCTGAAAAACTCAGAAAGAAAATTGAGATGTCGTAAGGACGAAGTATCCAGGGTCTCTCGAAAAATATAAAGAAAAGAAAAGAAAAGAAATTTCTGAAAAAAGTCCCACAAAAATAGAATAAAGCTTAGTGCTCGAAAACTCTCAAAAAGAATGCCTGTTCAGAAAATCATTCAACTTCACGTGCGTTCCCGAGAAGAAAGTCATCAAAAGCTACCTTCCTTCAAATAAAATTCATTCATTTGTGTTTTCCGTTCTAAGAGTGTCTAGGTAATTAAATTCATGACTTTAGAACTTCTAAGTTTAAAGAAAATATCTCGTTTTTCACTCCCAAAAATTCACCATCCTCCGTACCCCTTTTACCATCACTCAAAACCCAAAAAATATCTTGGGATGATTAGCACCGTTCTCATTCAAGTGGTGGAGATCCGATTCTTGATCAGCCTATAATAAGAAGCAATGCATGACTGGCTTTATGAGCGATTTCGTTTGATTAGAATGATAGGAAACCCGATACACTTTAAGTGAATTGAGTGACCACCTGGTGAGATCGCCTAGTCATGCACAATATCCATCGAGAATTGTGAAAGTATGCCAGGGCTAACATTTCAGGTTTAAGGGAGGACTATCTTAATGATGCTTACTTTCTAAAAAGGTTTATTTGGTTTCTGATAACTTGATTGATCTCAGGTTATTTCTTGTCAGAATCCCAAAACTAATTTTTTCAAACCTTTGTAGCAAGTGAGAATTTTAAAGTTTGCTTGAGGATAAACAAAAGTCTAACTGTGGGATATTTGATAACACGTAAAAAGTCATGTTTTTACATACGTTATCTTCCACATTTTAGGCACAAAGTTAACAAAAACACATCTAAAAGGACAATATTCATTAAATTTTGTTAACTAAGTCAAAACGGAGTCGATGTTTGTAAAATCACTAAAAATGGCATGAAAACGTGAGAAATTGAGCAAAAATGCTCCACCACACCTTCGTTAACTCTTTTTAATGAACCATGACCTACGCTCCACATTACGACCTCTAATTGGTGTCATTTTAGAATTGTTGAGAAAAAGATGGCTTTTTCCGGATGAAAAGTAAATTGGAGTCATGGAACAAGACATTACTTTTGCTAATTCGAATTGAAGGGTAATATAAAGTCGGTCTTCATCTTCAGGCTTAAATAAAATTGACATATTTTATAATTAAGTTATTTAAAAAGGTTTATTTTAGAAGAAAGTGCAATTTTCGGTCAAACATGTTAATTCTATTTAAAAGTTAAATCAAAGAAGCAATAAATCAAGAAACTGATTAATGAATAATTGTTAGGTTATAATTCAATAGAAGTGTAAATAGATTATTATTAATTGTTGTACTAGTTAAAACAATTATGTGTATATAGTGGAACTTGTAGTTTGTATGCCTATAATTGGTTCGTTTATTAGATAATGCATGTGTCCAAATAAACGCCATAAGAAAACTATAGCTTAAGTTTCCATTATAGTTTTATAACTTAGGTTATAATTGTTGCATGCATTATGACCATAGCCAAGCCAAAAATTGGACCTAGTATATTAACTGCGTGGTCGTGTTATTTTGGTTGTATTGTAATTTCTTTTGGTATAATGGGAGACCTGTGTGTCACTTACAACCCCATTTATTTTGTTATTTTATTTTATGTAAAAAGGAAGTTTTTGTTTTTATGTAAAATGTACTTTTCAATTTCATTTGTAAAGTGTAATACAAAAGAAAATGAAGTCCAAAATAAGAGGAGCAACAACAAGGAGTCTTTGCATTCCACGAGGTGATGAGGAGTCGTTGGAGCAGGTGGGAGTACAAAGATCAAGATTGCCAACCATGTCTCATGTTTGTCCCTTAGGTTGACACTTGGTTTTCTTAATAGCTCACGGAAACCAAACTAAGATTATGGCAAGGCTATGACGCTATATCTAATACATTTTGTTTTATGTCTATGCATGTTTGATTATTTGAATGACTGGAGAATTGTTAGATTAAATAACTAGCACAAAAAGAAAGCATTAGACAATGTGGTATTATCGAGTGAACACATTTATGAAATGTTGATTCCTCTAGGATGAACACATTAGTAGTAAACTTAGTAAAACACTTGTTTTTGATAAAAGATGAGAAACTAGGAAATGGTTTAAAACTTGATTATTTGCTAAGGGTCGTGTTTTATTAAAATTATTGTATGTAAATTGATGCATAGTTTATATATATATATATATATATATATAAAGGAATTTTTGAAATTAGTTTTATTAAAGAAAAATACTGAAGTTGTTTTAATTAGAAATTAAGACCTAAAATCCTATTTAATTAAGACCGTAAGCACCCACCATTTGTGGACATTCATACCGAACCCGACTCCGTATCTTTTGTTGCCTTCGCGGGTAGGCATGGTTTCTTTTTAATTAGGGTGAAGTGAAAGGGTCGCGATTCCACTTGAGAAGATGGTCGATTCCCCACAGTTAGCGAATGGTTTGGTCTATTGGTGATTCCACGTGAGACTTGTCCCAAGGTGAATATACACAAATATTAAATATGGAATCTCAAGAGTCTAAGAGTTGTATGTATGATGCAATTGATATGTGATCTATCTAAAAAGCTATCGTGTGTCTTTGCAGCATTTGTTGAGGACACACTTTAGTGTAACTGTCAGATTCTAGGTTAATAGTTCTATTAGGGTTTATGAATTACTAAGAGTTTAAATTGGATAACTAAGTTTGTTTGTTTTAGTGTAGATGGCTAATAACAATGTTAACGCAAAGAACACGCAAAGAACACCATGAAGTTTTTGCTTCGCTCGATCCTTGAAAAGGATAAGTTGACCGGGCCTAACTTTTGTAATTGGGAAATGAACCTTCAAATTGTTCTTCTCCATGAACGAAAGTGGCATGTTCTCGAGACACCTCTTGTTCCCGCACTACCAAATGATGCCGCCGAGGACTTTAGAAATGCTCGTAGTAACTGTCGCACCCCCAAATTTATTGTGCAGTGGAAGTCGGGTCCGGGGTACGACTAATCAACATCATTACATAAAGTTATATTGAATGACCTCTATATGCTTCGTTTAGAAAATGATTTCAAAAATAATATGTTATTTTCAAAAGCGTTTACATCAATCTTCGAGTTCACATTAAAGCCTAGAGATTCTAATACATAACTACTATTACAAAAATAGTAATGCAGGAAAATCTCACCACCACTTAGGATGAAGATGGTGCCAATTATCCCAAGACTCATTAAAGTTGTAATGTTCGTGAGGGTTAAGGGGTATGGATATTGGTGATTTTTGATTGTAAGGTTTGCTTATCTTATTCATCCTAAGATCATGAAAAACTTATTGTAGAACGGAGATGATAGCTGTTCGACTTCAGTTGGATCTTTCTTTGAACATTTAATACTTTGAAGCACTTAGCTTTATTTTCTTTTCTTTTTCTTTTCTTTCTTTTTCTGCTTTTTTTATTTTCTTTTTCCTCTTCGGAACTTCCTTGCCAGAGAACTTTCATGGATATTTTTTCTTTTCTTTTGACAAATCTTTTCTTTCTTATCTAGACTTCTTTGAGTCTTTTCTTGGTGCTAATTTTTTACACATAGATTTTCTTCAATGTAAATGACTTTTTGGTTAACACGGAGGAGTAGAATAATTTGAAAGGAGATTCTTTAAGATGTTTTTTATAACCTCGGAAATTCTAAGATAAGGTTTGAGAATTTAAGGAAGTAGGGTTTTAATATCATGGTTTTGAAGAAATGAAAGGTTTAGGCTCAACAGGGTTTTCTAAGTGGATCATCGATACTAAAAATGAGTATCGGAAGGGTTTTGGGTTTGAAAAGAAGGATAAAAAGTGGGTATTCTATACCAAATATTTCAGAACAAGTGACTCATATTAGAAATAGTTCCTCCTTGAAAGATATTATAACTTAAAAAATAGTAGAGCTAATCGAATGATTAGGCTCATACTTTATAATTTTTTTAAAATTTTAGAAAAATTTTGAAAATTTTGAGGAACATTTTATAAGTTGAGCTATATTGGATATAAAAATATTTAAACGTCCAATCCAAGGTATTCTATACCTGTTATCCCGCACTTAAAGGAACATTATCCCTAATGTTCTCTTGAGTTGAGATTGTATTGTAATTACAATCCCACACTGAGAGTTTGAACATATAGAAAATGTTTCTCAAGTGTTTAATTTTGAGCTGGAATCCCACACTTAGTGATAAGTTTAGGATAGAGTATAAATTACTTTGTATTTGAAAGCTAACAAAGCAAAATAACATCATAACAGTGAAGTGAAGGTTAAGAAACTCCCCAGATAACAATTGTCATTATGAAGCTAAGAGTCGTAAATGAGAGGAGATTTTGAAGTTCTTGATCCTTTGTTTTTATGAAGAACGGTTTAGCTTTAAACGTGTCGATCTGGTGCACAGTGCTTCCTATCCATACTTAGCGGAGAATCATTCCATCATGTAAGTGGAGATTCTTATTAGTGAATGATATCACGTAAAAAGTCATGTTTTTACTACCGATATCTTTCTCATTTAAGACTAATACTTGGCATACAAGCTCAATTATCACTTAAATTAGTGATATTATGCCAAGAAAGTGAAAACACGGAAGCACGAGAAAAATCAAGCAAAACGGGCAGAAAACAAAGATTCTACGCACAATTGAAGATTCAAAGCATCCGAGACAAGAATTGAGATGAAGTACCCACCAATAAGATTTCTCTTATCCAAGATCTTCATTTTCAAAATACGAATCTAACAGATGAAAAATCAACAAAAACGGATGAAGAACGAAGATTCTGCATACGCCGAAAGATTTAAATGATTCATAGGAGACATCTAAAGATCAGAGTGACATGTTAGGGATTTCTTTTCTTCAAAGTCTTCGTTTTTGAAAAACGAATCCAACGCAAAAATAATCGACAAAACTGGACGCATAACGAAGAAGTTACGCGTGAAATGAGAAACGAGCGAACAAGCAACGACCCGGGACGACCGAAAGCCAGCCTCCGCCAGCCACCCTCCAGCCGCCGCCGGCTGGTCGCCGCCCGTCTCCACCTCCTTTTTCAGTCCTTGCTCGTACTTGCTTAGTACATGTGCTAGCACTTTCCGTGACTTTAGAGTACACGTGCTACCACTTTCCTCGCCTTTAGGGTACATGTGCCACCACTTTCCAGGCAAGTACCACCCCCCGAAAACCTGCTAACTTGCACATTGGATGGCTAACATGCACCGGATTTCAGCTATAAATAAAATCCTCATGGTTGATTTGAAACACACTCTTGGAATTACAAAAATTTCACTTTCTCATTCTGGAATTCTCTTGTATTTTATAGTCTTTCTCATTCTAGGATTATTGTAATTAATGTACGAATTAACATAGAGGCTAGAACGAATGCTAGGGATTAGGAGATCAATCTTTGTACGTGCGAAAGAGTTGTCAATCATAATAATACACTGCTACGTATTTATTTCCGGGTGATATCTAAACCTTTATCATACTTGTCTTATTTCGTATTTCAATATGCATTATTACTTGGTATGTGATTTTCTTGTTGCCATGAATTGCGAGTAGTTTATTATTGTGATTGTTGATGACATAGATAATTATAAGTAGGGATGATATTATATAATTAGTGCACGATAATCGATAATCGTAAAGTGATATGACGGCCTCGATTCGACTGTTTATTCGATATAGTACTGGAAACGCTTTCAAGCAAAGTACAAACGTATGGAAGTCGATAAACGACCGAAGGTAGTCATATCAATGAAATCAGCTCTGGTTTAACAGTTGGAATTCTGAAACGATAATACAACTTCACAACTAACTGGTGTATCCTACGAAAGTCAACGCACTATAAAGTAATGTTCGTAAAACACGTTCAGATAAAATAGGAATTAGTAACCCTTATACTGTTAGGACTTTATGAACTTAATTTTAATCTATGGAGTACCCTTTCTGGTTATCCATGTGACTGCAACCTAGTAATTAGGACCTGGTCAACCTTAATTATGGTAAGTAGAATCTGTGCCCATGACATGCAATAAGTAAGACACAGTGAAACCACTCGTTGTATGTATTAGGTTTACATTTATGCACTGCTTTACATTTAGTTAGCTTAGAGTGTCACTTTCACTGTCAATTACTCTTGACTGCATGTTGGATGTGAGAAGTCATGGAACTACCATGTAAAGTACACTGTCTATTACTGAAAGGCATGGTCTGCATATGAAACACGTTTTAATAAACTGCGAATAATCCAGGGATGTATAACTGTTTGAAAAGGAGAGGCTTAAGTCATAAGTCGAAGTAACTAGAGCTTTAATAAATAACAACAAGGCTTAGAAATAAGGTAAATTCCTAGCGACCTAGAATCCTTAAAACACTAAGTCTTACAAGATCAATGGTCTAAACATACAAAGTTATTAATCTGCATGCTAATAGAGTAATAAATTATCTTAGGGGTTAAGAACAGTCAGACCTATGAGACGATACGCTGCTAATTCATGCACCTCGATATAAAACCAAGATAGGTTGTTTATCTTTCAACTAGATAAGTATTGGAAGTTTACATATTGCTTCGATCAGAATCATGATAACCTAGTTTTTAGTGACATGTCAATGGGAAAATTAGTTGGTAGGGTTCTAGAGTTTACACCTATTAGTTTATTTATTATATTATATATTGTCCCTATTTAGTCTATCATCCCGAAACATTAATTATCAAACTCTCAGCAATCACATATTTATCTTTATTTGCTTTCATGTACTTTTATTTCCTGCAATTTACTTTCCTGTACTTTAATTATTTGTCTTTAGTTTAAAAACCCCCAAACCTACCTACTTTGTTCCATCCTAAATACTTCCCTACCAAAAGCACCAGCTTTAGTCACCCACCATTTCGATTCATAGAACGATCTTAGGTTATACTTACCGCTTACTAACCAGAGTAGGTTGTACATATAATTTAAGCCCCGCTATATATAAATTTTAAAACCCCTATTGGCGCCTGAATAGTTACCACCAACGACTCCGATGCTTTCGGGTGCCATCAAGTTTCTGGCACCGCCGCCGGGGAACCATTAACAAAGGATTCAAAGCCGCCTTAAGTAGTAATATTTAGGAGATCCTTCCGATTGAAATCTTCTCAGATATCTTTCAAAAGTTAAATTAATAATAAATATTAGTTAATTAAGATAGTAATAGTTTAAAAATGACAACTCGAAAACCCACTTTTTGCCTCATTCCAAAGGATGAATTGAAGGCAATGGATGATATGGAATTTTTTAACTACTTAGAAAAAGAGATAGGATCCGATTTCTTTCCACATTCCTCCTCTAAAACTAAGGAAACCTACGAAAACCAAGAAGAATTTAGGACCTCACTTTCCATTCCAAAACAATTCCTTGATTGTGATGACACACATCAGTTACCTGACCTTGCATCATCTCCAGAAGATCACTCTCCAACTTTTCATTTACCTAATTTACCAAATTCTGTCCACTTCGATAATCTTCCCGATGATGATTATGAAGTCAAACCTCCGAAATTACGTGACTTAATCACCCTCATTCCTGAAACATCAGCATATGCCCAAACCCTGTCCAATTCTTGTAATGACAACATCTTTCCATTCCTTTCTCATGAACACAAATACACCATTTACAAAGTGGTGGATAAGGTTCCATCAGTTGAGTCATAACAAACTTGTTTTGAAGAATGCCACCTCGGTGCCTCTTTCAATCCTTCCCGTTGGGTAGATCTCTATAAAGCATTCGTTAGGCAATTAAATTATGCCGACCTCCCGTTTTCCTACAAACAACAAGAGACGACTGTCAAATTAGAAAAAAAAAGTAGAATTCCTTCTTCGCCTGTCAAGTCATGGATGCGAAAGCACTTCCACAAATTTCAGAGACCAAGAACTAAAGTTTAAAGCAGATTTAGATCTACTTTTTGAATCACTTGCCGACATAGATTTCCTCCCAATATCTACGATATTAACAATCACAATATCGTAGCAATGATCAATAAACTTGAGTTCTGGATAAAACGAGACCCGATGATTCCCATCGTCATCACGGGTAAAATTTTATTCTTTGTTGACCCCGCCTCTTACTTGATCTCAAAATTTTGAGATGTTTTTCCTGATTCCACCAAGGAAAGAATCGACACAACCCTCTTCACTAAAAGAAAAGACATTCACATCAAGCTTATTCGAATCTTTGCCCAAAACAAATTCCCCTTCACTTCCACATAAAAATCCAAAATCAGTGAACTCTTTAGGATAGTTAAGTCTACAACCGGAGAACCTGATTTGCAGGAAGAGAAAGTGTTTCTGGAAGTCATGAATAAATTCACTCACGATCTAAATTATAAGGACCAAGAACCACATGACGGTTTGTCAAATCCTAAAAAGATAAGGAAGGTATATAGTAAGTTCATTAGCGATCTTGTCAATTGTAGGATACGAGGAACGAAAAGTCCTAGGGGAATTAGAGAATAGTCATTATTTAGTTTATAATGTCAATTTGGAGCTTTCAAAAAGTTTTGTGCCTCAAAACGTTTGCTTAAGGGAGCAATACTTAACCCTTTCCCTATGGAGGGATCAGAACGAATCGTAAAACAATACTCTCCGAAAAGGTCGAGGCTCGTGACTTTAAAAGAGCATATTTTAGAATACATATAGTAATATAAGAAATTCTTAAAAGCATCCTTTGAAAGAAGAAAACGTTTTTTTTAAATTGTTGCCTGAAAACACGTGCGTGTCAAAAAGAATGTGGAGCTTTAAAAGCTCTTAGTCGAAACGTGTACATTCCATAAACCCGTGTCAGATAAAGATTTTAAAACACCAAAAATAACTCAAGTTTAATATTTTAAATTGATTATAATTACCCCACAAGAATTTGCACGTTTCTTAAATTGTTGATAACGTAACGAAAAACTAACAAGTAACTAGTTACAATAAGATTCGTAAGATTAATTAGTGGGGCATTAGGATTTAATCTAAAACATTAAGCTTATACTCTTTAAGTACACTAGGGACTATATGTAAGGAATATAGGACATAGGAATATGACACATATTCTTAGGGACTACACATCCTTCCATGCATTCTTTTAATTCAAAAATATGAAGAAAAATTTTCTTCTCCTTCCTCCCTCACCACCATAACCGGCCATCACCATGAACACCCTCAAACCACCCTCAAATCTCCACCAAAATGTGTGATCTTGTGTCCTTTTGAATCCTCTTTGCATTATCTTCATGGTTGTACATTCGTTTTCACGCTTTATTCACTAAAACTAAGGATCTCTTGCCTACCTTAGTGCCATACCCGAGTACAACCAAATGGCATACACTTGGAGGGACAAATCATTTAGTCGTTGCCTATATATAGATTAGGATAAGTTGCAAACCTTGGGATTCAGACAGAGATTAGAGAGCATGCTCAGTTATTCAGTAGAGGGTCAGCAGTTTGAGTCTTTTAAGAGACTATTCAGCATTGAAAAGTCATTATATATGGAGATGATTACCGAGTTCATGACCACTTACACATTTGAGCCGAGGAGGATAGTTGGTGATGGATTGATTACATTTCTCTATATGGGAAGTTTGTTCACCTTGAAATTAGCCCAGTTCACGCAACACCTAGACCTCTATACTCCATAAGAGATACGTTCACCTTTGTTCACTAAATGAGCCACCACGGTTTCCATCTCTATCACACCCGCTGAGGCAAGGAGTCATCGGTCACATACGACATTTTTCTCAGGTATTAAAGCTACCCGGCTCATAGACCCAGTTCTATAGATTCTACCCAAGTTATTGGCTTGTTCAATTGATGGAAGCATATGATGAATGGTCGAGTTTCAGAGTTTGATGTTACAAGATTCAAGTAGCCCACTTAGTAGCTCAGCTTAGTAGCTCAGCGGATTCTTGAGGAGAAGAGTTTTGATGCAGGACGAACCTTCATGGGTCCTATGGTTACAAGATTGATTAGAAGAATGGGACTGCTTAGGACAGCAGAAGTGGGGAGATTTAAGAGTCTACCCAAGTGGAATGCTCAGCCGATGGACTATGAGTTTCTTAGGAGCATGGAGATACTTCGGATTTTGGTGGATCGCACAGTCTACATTAGAGCACGATTAGAGGATCCCGATAGTGTTGACAGTTTGGTGCCAGGTTTAGTTCTACCCAGAGGGAAGAGAAAGAGAAAATTGCCAAAAGAGCCCAGAGATTCAGATTCAGATGAGGACAAGGATGAGGATGATCCTGTAAACCCAGTTGCACCACCACCAGTAGTACCACTTCCTGCTAGGGCGAGACCTTCTACCCCAGCTCCCAGAGTTCAGGTGCCTGGATACATCTACCATTACGGGACTCCTCCGGGACCAGACTATTGGTATTGGCTTATGTAGATGCAGGTCAGATGTTACAGAGCCATGACATAGCAAATTGCAGGGATACTGATGAGCCTACTTCAAGACATACCATGCGAGTTGGGTCGAGCACCACCACACTTGTATCCTCCTGTAGTCCCTGCTCCAGCACCTCACCCAGTTCCAGGAAGTGGCTGTGGCTTTCCTCCTCGGACAGTTCCACCTAGACCACAGCCACATCCAGCACGGGTTCCTATTATGAGACAGCTTGTCCACTCAGTAGTTGCTTCAGCCAGGGGACAGACTTCGAGAGATAGTGGCAGATCCAGAGTCTCTAGGCGAATTGCCACTGCTCAGAGCCATAGGAGTTTCAGACATACCGATCCCACTGTTGTATTATAGGCTCCAGTTTTCTCCAACAACAGACAGACTTATTCAGGGGACACACTCAGCAGGGGTTGCCTGTTATCCCACTTGACAGTTTTGATATGCCTGCAGGGCCATTTGTTGACCAATTGATACAAGATGGAGTTTTTACGACAGACACAGGAGCTGATCAGGATGCATCAAATGAAGGTACCCAACATAAGGATGACTCCTCATCTGATGGGACTTCCTATGCACCTATCGGATCTTCATCAGCAGTATCACGAGCACCACTAGCCGAGCAATAGATTGCTCCACTTTCGGAGTTCTTACTATTTTCTACGAGACTTTATTATCGCTATTTGTATTTGATGTACTCTGGATAGATAGACATCACCTCTATCCCGTTATTAATTTATTGTGCTATCACTTTACTTTTCTTATTAGCAGCTATTACTTGATTATTGAGTGACATGTTTTTTTTAACCTAAACACTATTTATCAAAGACCATAACGGAAGAAGCTATCGACCACGCCACGATGGATGCCGGAAGCCGCAAACTACAAACCAACAATCTTCTGACAAGTAGCCGATAGTACGAACAACGCGGTAACCCATTCCAAACTTTCTATCCATTTAATGCCTCGATTATCTCATCCGATATTCCAAAAATAAGTGTCGGATCTCCAAAACCACACTACACTCATGTAACAATTCAGAAATAAGTAGAATCTCCAAGTGTGGAATACTTCGACAAGAGGTGTTCAATACATAGATTCGAACATTAGGGAAAATGTTCCTCTAAATGTGGGATATACGATCTAGAACCACAAGTATAACCTCTTATCCGTAACAAAAACAATATTTTCATTAAAAGGCTAAAAATAGAGAAATTTTCAAAAAAAATTGGATTCAAAAGCAACATTCTTTAAGAACCTCTATTTTTCAAAAATATAAATTACAGCAAAAAATGAGTTTTTAAAGAAACAAACCGGTTTTCTTAGAATAAGATATGGACGAAAAGGGCAACACATGGCTAGGCACACATTGACCAAAACATTCAATTCGTGAGGTTTGAGCCCTAATTAGCATTCATCCATAAAATGCTTCACTTTTTGTTTCATGTGTGTGCTGATGTATGCATTTGAATTAGAACTTTCTCTTGCAATACATTTCGAGATCACACCAATGAGTGCCATACGTGGCATAGGTACAACCTATCTTGATACTTTCTAAGGAATCCTAACGCCCCCTTACCACCAAATATTCACTCACTCTTCATGCCCACTATCCAATCAAAACCTTCCTTTATATCTTCATCCCGAACCTACGGAAGCCACATCTTCCAAAATTTTCAGAGACACTCACAATTTCCCAAATTTCCATAAGAAAATCCAACACAACCTCACAATACCATACGAAACTTTTCGGACAAAAATATCCATCGGTAAGGCCGGCATAATAAAAAGAAAGAAAAGAAAAATGAGAAAAAGAAAGAAAACAAGAAACATATATGCTGTCAATACCCAGAATATTCCAGTAAAGGAAATTAAGATCCACAAGGGTTGCACTATCAAGTCTTTTCAAATATGAGAAATCCCAAAAGAGATTTTCTCGGAAAAACACTCAAGTTTCAAGAACGATATGAGGAAATAAAAAACCGTAATCCTCCTTTTCACACGCCTGCTTCACTTCTCCAAAACCAAAAACCCGATTCCTTTCTAAGATATCTTTAAAGATTAGTACCGTTCTCATCCAAATTGACGGAGATTTGATTCTTGATCAAGCCTATGACGAGAATGTTGCATGACTGGCTATCTGAGTGATTGAAACTAGCAAGTAGGAAACCCTAAACACCCGAGTGATTTGAGTGACCCACTGTAAGGATTGCCTAGTCATAATTACCATCTAAGTTGCTTGAAGAAAGTATCAAACTCTATAAACCCTTAGTTTCTTGTGAGAACTCTTTCATAACTGGAGCTTTATATTCTTTGGAAATAGTATTTCTAAAAGATATGTGTAACTAGAATCTTTCTAAAGGCCTTTTATGAATGAGTTTGCTTGAGGACAAGCAAAAGTCTACATGTGGGATACTTGATATCGCGTAAAAAGTCATATTTTTACTACCGATATCTTTCTCATTTAAGACTAATACTTGGCATACAAGCTCAATTATCACTTAAATTAATGATATTATGCCAAGAAGGTGAAAACACGGAAGCACGAGAAAAATCACGCAAAACGGGCAGAAAACAAAGATTCCACGTACATTTGAAGATTCAAAGCATCCGAGACAAGATTTGAGATGAAGTACCCACCACTAACATTTCTCTTATCCAAGATCTTCTTTTTCAAAATATGAATCTAACAGAAGAAGAATCAACAAAAACGGATGAAGAACGAAGATTCTACATACGCCAAAAGATTCAAATAATTCATACGAGACATCTAAAGATCAGAGTGACATCTTAGGGATTTCTTTTCATCAAAGTCTTCATTTTTGAAAAAAGAATCCAACGCAAAAAGAATCGACAAAGCCAGATGCATAATGAAGAAGATACGCGTGAAACGAGAAACGAGCGAACGCGCAACGACCCGGGACGGCCAGAAGCCAGCCGCCGTCGGCCACCCTCCGGTCACCGCCGGCCGGTAGCCGCCCATCTCCACCTCCTTTTTCCATCCTTGCTCGTACTTGTGATGTGCGTGAAGTATATGCAAATAAATTCATAACAAGATCTAAATCAAAGAAATACTAATAATACTTTATCACACAATTCATAACAAGATCTAATTTATTCCACAATCAATATTACAATTACAATTAATTACATATAATATTACAGATAAGGGGATACGTTTAATTCCCTATGAATATATATTTCTATTTACTTTTGATACCGAACTTGGATATACAAGATAATTAAAGTAATTAAAAAATTATCTAAGTTGAATAAGGTAGACAGAAGATATAATTTATCTAGACTAGATAAATTGTATTCAAATTCTCCTATATGTTTATCTTTGTCAGCTAATTGATCTATGTTGAAATATAAAAGTAGATAAAGGCCTTGGTCCAGCTCAATACCCTAAGATTAAGCGCTTCAACGTATATTAAGGTTAACTAACTTCGAGGTCTCGAATGTTATTATCTAATCAATTATAGTTTAATCTAGTAATGACTATAACCTATCACCAAGTTCTCGTTTATCTAGGTATAATCATAACATAAACCTAAATTATTAAGTCAATTCACACAAGAGTTCTCTATATAGCATGAATATCATAATCATTAAATCGATATAGACATAACCTTAATAACATTCATAGATACAATTAACATAAACATATACTTAAATAATCATACCAATATCATTCATCTAAACAAATATGTCAAAGAAATAATCAATAATCATTGATAATATAAACAAGATTCCAAATACAAGTAAACAGTCATTTATCAAGTAAAAGGACTTAGAATACAAACCAAAGATATTGAATTACCCTTCGTTAGGTTTGAAGGTCTTCAATCCCTAGCCTCCTAGCCTCCAAATTCGACTTAGAGTCGTTCCTTAACCATAATAATCAACTTTTACCTCTAAAATTCGTATATCCCTTAACCTAAACTGTGGCCTCTATTTATAGTTTTCAAAACCGCCAGTCCAACCGCCGATTGGAGCTCCCAACCGTCGGTTTGGTTAACTTGCTCTCCAAGTCCAACTCCGCGTCTGGAACCACCTTTAGTTAAATATATTCAACCGCCGGTTGGTTAGTCCAACCGTCAGTTGGGTCTTCTTTCCAGAATCTTCCAACTTTAGGCCAGGCTTTCTTTTGGGCTCTTCTCTTTATTTCTTCGGATCTTTACTCTATTCTTGGCCCAATCTTCAATAATATGGTTTAAGTCTTCATATTTGGTCTTGTTTTCTTCAAGTCTTCATTTTCTTCGAGTTTTTATTCATTTTAGCTCATTTTTCGTTCCTTTTCTTCAATCCTCGTATTTTATACCTAAATTGCAAATATGAAAGAATTAAGTACCAAAATCTATAGAAATGCACTAAAAGTATATATAAATATAGGGATAATAAGTATATAAATATGATATTATTTGATGTTATCAAATATCCCCACACTTATGTTCTGCTTGTCCTCAAGTTGAATAACTTAATAAAAATTGATAAGCATCAAACTAATATTTAAAAATCAAAATACTTAAACTAAAAATATGTTTCATAAATTAAAATTTTAAACAATTTAATTAACATGGATAACTATAATGTACAGATAAAAATTATTATTATTTGTGTAACATATAGCTCATGAATGATTACTAATATGATTGTCCACTTTAAACAATCTATACTCATTTTTCTGAATACATCCTTTATTGTTAGTATGCATATTACTTTATACTCTCCATATATGATATACTCTTAAACTTATTTATACAATTTCTTTTATATTCCAAATAAATACATGAAATCCATTTTTAAGAATCAAGACATTGGTGACAGGTCTGCATTGACATGCAACAGAGCGACATAATTTGATTCAGGTAAAGCAATTTTATTTTTAATTAAACTTGCGGTGACAGGTCTGTACAGTCGTACAATAAAGCGACATAGTTTGATTTTTATTTTTATTTATTTCTGAAAGATTTTTCTTTCTTTTTGCTTTATTTAAGAATACTAATTAGAGATCAGGTCTGTACTTACGTACAACAGAGGAACCAATTAGTAAACCCCCAAATGTTTTCACATAAGTATATAGACATATAAAATTATTGTATAATAAACCTAAGAATTAAGACTTTTATGTCAGACATAATATTATGTATCATAAAATAATATTCAAATTATTTAATTAATTTTTTTAGAATTCAAAAATCTTTATATAGATTGCCTATTAATACATTATATCATGTAACTATATATCACTTTGTTATTAAGTTTCTTACGCTATATGTATAAAATAGTTAATCCACATTAAAGTCTAAACTTTTAAATACAAGCAAAAAAATTTAATAAAAAAATCCAACTAATAAATATCTAGTTATTTACTTAAAAATTTAAAATTTAATCAACTTTTAGAAGACAATTAAAAACTTAAAATAAAAATTAAAGATATTTTCTTTCCTTACAAACCCCATCCCCACACCTAATGTATACAATGTCCTCATTGTATATTAATGATAATCATAGTGAGTAAGGGAAAAGAAAAAGAAAAATAGAACGAAAAAATCCCCTAACTTGTCAAAAAATATTTCTTCGTCGGCTAGTAGAAAATATCTTGATTGTCTCCTCGTCTTGTTTAAAAATAATATACAACATCCACACTTTCGTAGTTAATCACGATTGCATTTAGCATATGCAATAAGCCTTTAAACCCCTCGGTATCCCGAGTGGACGAGTTATAGTCTCATGAGGGTTTCCAGGGAACACACCCACAAAGTTCAATCTAAAATATTAAAACAAACAAAAGAAAAACATAACATATAAACACAGGTTGTCTCCCAAGAAGCGGTTTTTCTTCGGTCGTTAAGCTCGACTACAATAATTTGATTCATATAATAAGATCTGCGGTTTCCGCAGAGAAATCCTGCACCGCATTCTTGTAAAATCTCTTAATTCGGTGACCATTAACCATAAAAGTATTTCCATTATTAAGTAATAACTCCACAGCTCCAGAGGTAAATATCTTGTAAGCTATAAATGGTCCAGTCCATCAAGATTTTAATTTTCCTGGAAATAACCTTAATCTGGAATTGTATAACAATACTTTATCTCCTTCCACATAATCCTTAGAATTTCTAATACTCGAATCATGCCATAACTTAGTTGTTTCTTTATAAAACCTTTGAATTTTCATAAGCATTCCATCGTAATTCATCTAACTCATGAAGTTATAAAAATCTATATTCTCCTGCTTCTTTCATATCCATATTAATGTTCCTTAAAGCCCAATAAGCTCTATGCTCAATCTCAATCGGTAAATGGCATGATTTTCCATAAATCAAGCGAAAGGTGTACAACCTAGTGGCGTTTTATATGCAGTTTTGAAAGCCCATAATGCGTCATCTAATTTAGTAGACCAATCCTGACGATTATCTCCTACGGACCGTTCTAAAATACGTTTTAAAGCACGATTGCTATTTTCTACTTGACCACTCGTTTGCGGATGATAAGGAGTAGCAAACCCATGATAAACCCCATATCGTGATAATACTCGTTCCAATTGAGCATTACAAAAATGAGTTCCTCTATCACTAATCAAAGCCTTCGGTGTTCCAAATCTAGAAAATAACTGTTTTAAAAATCGAACAACAACCCTAGCATTATTTGTAGGTAATGCCGTTGCTTCTGCCCATTTGGAAACATAATCAACCGCAACTTAAATATATTTATTTCCTTTACTTAACGGAAATGGTCCCATAAAATATATCCTATAACACCCCTGAATTTAGTACAGTTTTTTATTTATTTATCGGAAGCGTAATCCCTTATAACATATTTTATATACATAAAACTTCAAGCCGTAATTACATATTACACAATACCAGTATTAAGTTTTATAATTATAAATAAATTATTCTAGCTGTGTGTTATATAACAAAACAGTTATTAACTATCAAAATATAATCAGAGTTTCCCAGCTGTCAAACATCCAGTCAAGCAAAACCTCTTGCGCCGATTTTCATCTCAAAAATTAACCTGCAAGAGGAATGTGGGGGATTAGCACGAAGCTAAGTGAATAGACTAATTCTAACAGTCTAACTTAGCATAACATAATCTGTTCACAACAATAAAAACTTAATCAACACAGAGGATCGGTGGTTCTTGAGGCGCCTTCAGTCCGCGGTGGCCCTCCAAGAACACTTATAACCAACTGCAGGCCAATACAGAGGTATTACCGATAGCTCATTGCTATCTTGAATCAATATGGGTTTAATTCACAACGAATGTTCACTAAACCCATAAAGAATAACCTATAGCAACTAAGCCCAACCGTAGTTGAGCTCTATATCACATTTAATATATTCCAAACTATCATGGAATTTAATTCAAAAAATAAACCTATCAATAATATTTCTACTTAAATTGAAGTAACCAAATATTTTACCCCAATTAAACAGTGAGAATCAGTCCACTCACCTGTCTCTAGTAATTCCCAACTCAAAGTTCTTATTTTATTGAGTCTTCGGTGGATCTGAAAACACAATCAAAACACATAAGTTAATAACATATGTCATAATTGAAATGTGATTATAATTAAGTACTTGATAACAATAAATCAAGTACTTTGAATAATCATACAATATAATTACTCTAAATGCATAAGTTCACAAAGCCTCATATCATTTAAATTTATACAGACAAACGCGATCCGAACTAGGTGGGTGGGATCACGTTCCTCTTTAGAAAACCTTTTGTCACCAAATTTCACTAGTGAACGCGATCCTGAGAAAGGTTTGGGATCGCGTTTCCATGAAGGAAACTTTTTGTAACCAAAATACACTAACGAACGTGATCCAGGTTCAAGGCTAGGATCGCGTTTCTATGACCAAAATACGACTGAAACAATTTAATACTTAGGAACGCGATCCTGATTCTCTTCTAGGATCGCGTTAGTGCATTTTGCAGCTCAGTATCCAAACCTGCAATTACTCTATATGAAACCTAACACACTTTTAACAATTCAAACATCATCAAACTCAAATTTTACTATTATAAACTGCTCAATTAACATCAAACATCATCATATAACAACATCCAAACATCTATTTCATATCAATATCAATTTCTAACATAATTTCATCAATTAAGTTCATAGGAATCAAGGTAAACCAACTTACAATTAATAATAGGAAATGATAGGAACAAGATGATGAGGATGATGATGAAATTGTTTGCTATATCACAAATCACAGCTACTTTGAAGGATTAATTTCTTGTTTATGGTTGCTAGGAGTTTTGAGGTTTAGTTTCAAAAGAAGTAATACCAATTAGGAAGAGTTAGGGAAATAAGGTCGGTCTCTCACCAACAAAACCGACCCAAGTAATTTAGGTTATGTAGTTTTTATCCCCTTCTAATCCTATTTTCTGGAACCCGAAATACAAGTTGCGAGAAATTATTTTATTTTACCATGAACTATAACTATTTAAAATGAGTAATAATTCACTAGCCACGATTTATTATTTGACCACATTTTTCTAACTTATAAATCAAACATATAGAACACAATATTTATAATATAACAAATAATAAATTCTCAGTAAGTCACAAATGCGGGTGTTACAAATCTTCCCTCCTTAGAAAGATTTCATCCCCGAAATCTTGCTAGACTCGAACAAATAAGGGTATCGCGAGAGCATGCTCGACTCAGTCTCCCAAGTAAGGTTCGCCCCCAAACTATGTTTCCATTTTACCAAAAACATCAGGATTTCCTTCTTACGTAACTTAGTCACCTTTTTATCAACTAACTCAATGGGCTCCTCAATCAACTTTTGATTATAATCAACTTTAAGGTCTTGTAATGGAAGGATTTGGGATTGATCCTCCACATTACATTTTCTTAAGTAACAAACATTAAATGTGTCGTGAATACCAAATAATTCAGAAGGAAGATCTAAAGCGACAGTTTGATCATTAAAAATCTGTCGAATTTTAAATGGACCAATATACCTCGGGGTGAGTTTCCCACGTTTACCAAATCTAATAACACCCTTCCATGGAGAAACATTCAGATAAACCAATTCACCCTCATTAAAAGTAACCGGTCGACGACGTGAATCAACATACTATTTCTGTCTATCTCTAGCCGCTTTGAGTTTCTCACGAGCTATAGCAACTTTATCAGCTGTAATTTGTACAATATCGGGACCCGTAAACTGCTTCTCCCCAGCCTCCAACCAACAAGTAGGCGTTCGACAACGTCGTCCATATAACATCTCATATGGTGGCATACCAATGCTAGAATGATAAGAGTTATTATAAGCAAATTCTATCAAAGGAAGATGAGAATCCCATGAACCACCATATTCAATCACACAAGCTCTCAACATATCTTCTAGCGTTTGAATGGTTCTTTCTGATTGGCCATCTGTTTGGGGGTGATAAGCAGTACTCAAATTAACCCGGGTGCCCAACTCACTCTGTAAACTTTGCCAAAATCGGGAAACAAAACGTGAATCTCTATCTGATACAATAGATAACGGAATACCATGCCGTGAGACAACCTCATTAACATACAACTATGCCAATCTAGATAAAGATGCAGTCTCACTAGTAGCAAGAAAATGGGCGCTTTTTGTCAAACGGTCAATGATTACCCATATCATATCATTACCTTTCTGAGTTCTAGGAAGCTTGGTAACGAAATCCATAGTAATATGTTCCCATTTCCACTTGGGAATCTCAAGCTGTTTCAACGACCCGTAAGGTTTTTGATGTTCAGCTTTCACTTGAGAACATATGTGACAAGTTTCAACAATCCGGGCAACATCATTTTTTATCGTAGGCCACCAATATAAAGGTTTCAAATCATTATACATCTTAGTACTACCAGGGTGAAGAGATAACCTGGATTTGTGAACCTCAGACAAAATCAAATTACGAAGTCCTCCAATCAATGGAACCCAAACCCGAGATTGAAAAGTTTTCAACCCACGTGAATCATCATTCAACAAATGTTTCCGTTTCAACATTACTTCTGATTTAAATTAATATCCAACAATGCTTCAGACTGAGCAGCTTTTATATGAGAAATTAAATCAGAAGATATCTCTAAACGCATAAAATAAACTCGGTCAGAAGACACATTCCGACTCAACGCATCTGCAACCACATTAGCTTTTCTGGGATGATAACGGATTTCACAATCATAATATTTAATGAGTTCCAACCACCGACGCTGCCTCATTTTAAGTTCTTTTTGAGAAAACATATATTATAGACTTTTATGATCGGTACAGATAACACATTTAGTACCATATAAATAATGCCTCCAAATTTTTAACGCAAATACAACTGCTGCAAGTTCCAAATCATGGGTAGAATAATTATTTTCATGAGTTTTTAATTGACGAGAAGCATAAGCAATTACCCTATCATGTTGCATTAAAACAGCACCAAAACCAGCATAAGAAGCATCGCAATATACAACAAAATCATCAGAGCCATCAGGTAAAGCCAAAACTGGAGCCTGACATAACAATTGTTTCAATATCTGAAAAGTTGTTTCCTGCTGTTCATTCCACTGAAATTTCACCTCCTTTCGTGTCAATTTAGTTAACGGACCAACAAGTTTAGAAAAATCTTTAATAAACTTTCGATAATAACCTGCCAAACCCAGAAAACTTTTAATCTCAGAAGGTGACTTAGGAGCATTCCAATTCATAACAGCCTCCACTTTAGACGGATCAACCTTAACCCCATCTTTACAAACAATATGACCAAGAAATTGTACTTCACATAACCAAACTCGCATTTAGAAAATTTAGCGTAAAGGTGTTCTCTATCGCACCCCCAATACACGTGGCAGCGGAAGTGAGAGGTGTCACGGGGGCGCCGACCAAATCAATAATCATAACACAAGGATTAAAGCAAACGACCTCTATATGAGACGTTTGAAAATATTACATTACCATAATTCAAATGTTTACACAATAAATCTGGAGTTCGCATAAACCGTTTAGAGATTTCTAATATATTACTGAATTTACAAAATACAGCTACATGCAATCTAATCTCTTGATGTTTTGAAAACAATGCGACTCGAGCTAAGCTTTCCAAAAGCTTCCTACTGCGGCGGGTTACCTGAGAAATACATACTAAAAGGTCAACATAAAGTTGGTGAAGTAATCAGTTGCTAAAATGATCCACAAGATTTCACAAGTTTTGCATCATTCGTCAATGATAAGTAAGAGTATCGTTATCCAACGACAAGTAAAAGTATTGCATACACCAATATAAGTATACCATTTGCATGAGTCTCATAGTCAAGCTTAACGTTGTTTGCCTCCGGTAAGTGTACTAATCCGATACACTTCTAAATCACAAGTAATACTGCGCCCGTGGGTTGGCTAGCGCGACTAGCCCGGACGAGGTTTGTCAAACCCTGATGGTACCACCCAATAATACTCACGCACAAATTTTAATGACTATGATAAGTAGAGGACTTTAGTGGATTATTCAGGTCTCATGCAATCCGTACAAAAAGTTGTTTCCAGTACTTGTGATCATAAAGCAGTTTATAAAACAGTTGTATGTATTCTCACCCCAGTGAAAAACAGTAAAAAGGGGCTATGAAACTCACCAGAGATAAGCAGGTAGCAAGCAATATCAAATATTAGCAAGTAGTGGGTGTTCTCGTTCCCGTGTGCAACCTCCTAACGCCCTAAACGTATGAGGTTGTAAGTAGATGTCTCAAAGGACCATCTATAGCGATTGTATAAGTAGGGGGTTAATGTCCACTTAAGCCAATCGGGTAGGTGGGAGGTTTATGTCCACCTAAAGCTAGTTCATCAACTAGTATGTCCAAATGAGTTGTTCAAGTTTGTTTATCAAAAACGTGTGCGACCCGTTGGTGAATGTTTGTAATAATAATTCATTAGACATTATTATTAAGTTTGTTTTATTGCATACTATTCATTAGTACATATCGTGTGTTGCAAACAGATTATTTTAGTTTGTATAAGCCATAAACCGTAGGTCAAAGTTGGTCAAGGTTGGTCAAACTAGTCAAACTGGTCAAACCTGGTCAAACTAGTCAACCTGGTCAAACCTGGTCAAACTGGTCAAACCTGGTCAAACTAGTCAACCTGGTCAAACCTGGTCAAACTAGTCAAACATGGTCAACCTGGTCAAACCTGGTCAAACCGGTCAAACCTAGTCAACCTGGTCAAACTTGGTCAAACCTGGTCAAACTGGTCAAACCCAGTCAAACTTGGTCAAACTGGTCAAACCTGATCAAACTGGTCAAACCTGGTCAAAGTTGGTCAATCTATGAGTCACTTATAGAGTCACTTATAGAGTCACTTGTAGAGTCACTTGTAGAGTCACTTATAGAGTCACTTATAGAGTCACTTCCAATTTTATATGTGTCGGTTTCTAATTCGGGAAACTTTCTAAGTTTAGTTTTTGGTCCAAGTTACTAAATAAGTCACTCAAACCCATATTTGTTACCCATTTCCAAAAATAGTAAGTTTTGTCATTTTTAGAAACCGAGCCGTTTTTGTTGACTTGGTCAAACTTACTCGGTTTGACCCAAAATTTTCAATCAACCCAAATATCATTTTATGGAGTCCAAATAAAGTGTCGGTTCATGTCGAAGTTCACCAAAAGTGTCGGTTTTTATAAAAGTTCCAAAACTTTAAGATTTCACATTTTCGACTTTTGTCGGTTTGTTTCACCATGTGTCTTACATATTTCTGGTTCAAATCAAGTCTCACCAATTTTACCAATTGATCTTCTATGTATCTAGTCTCTAACATATGTTTCCTAGGAGTTCCAAGTCCCACTATCATAGAGAAACAAAATAAATGGCCATGCATAGCCCAAATTCTATTTTCACCCAGACCAGTCCCACAAATCGACCAGTAGAGAAAAACGTGTACGTTTCTGGAAAAAGTGTAAAACATGAAAGTTGTATATCTTTTCAATACTCAAATTTTTAAAAAAATACATCTTCTAACTCTTCCTAGAACTCAAGATATGACGTTTTTAGTGTGCTGTAATTTTCTGGACAGATTCATCACTCTTTGTATATAATTCATAAAAACGTATTTTAAGCTTACATTTGGACATAATCTTGTTAGATGAGCTTAATAACATGTAAATAAACAATATGATAGTAAGAAAAGGTTTCCTTACAATATTTTTGATGGAGATAAGATGAGGAGAAGGAGGAGTTGTTGTTGAGCTTGTTTTCCTTGTAAAATAGTGACTTTTGTGGTGGTGGTGCTATGGTGGTTTATGGTGGTGGTAATGGTGGTTCTTGGGTGGAGAGGGGCTGAAGTTTTCTGGAAATAGAGAGAGAGAGAGAATAGAGAGAAGCTAGAGGAAATGTGGAAGTGAAGTTGAGTGTAAAATGAGAAGGTTGCATGTAGTGTAAGTGGTGTAAGGGTTAAAATGCAATCATGTCATTTTGCATGAAAATCTATAGGGGAAAAAGGGTGGTGACCACATGGGGCAGGGGGGGCCGGCCATGGGGGCCCACACAAGGGTATTTTGGTCATTTTCTCATTCCTAACTTTATTTGTTGCGTTATACGTTCGTTTACTCGTTCGGTTTGGTGTTAAACGTTTAATACGCGTTTTTAAGTAACGATTTAATTTTTAATATTTTCACTTGAAGTATTCATTCTAAATACTTGAAAAACATTTATAAAAATGATTCGTTAATTTAGTGATCTCGATTTGCGCGTTCGTTGTACGGATTCTAAATCGCGTGATGTTTTATTTGGACGTTTTTCGTTATCGTTTAAAGACATGATATATTACTCGATAGTTTTACACTAAATAATATATCGTTTAAAGACATGATATATTACGCCGTATTTATACTGTGTCGGACTCCGTCCGGTTGTTTTGCACAATTTCACCAAATTGCGTAAGCGTAATTACAACTAATTACGTAGCATAATATAAATCAATTACGGAGGTGTATATTCACATAAAATATACAAATAGTTACAAGTAATTACAAGTATTTAGCCTAAAACTAAACTAAACACACGTAATAGGGTTTCTAGAGGGTTAATCAGTAACCCTAAATCGTCGGGTGTCACATTCTCCCCTTGTTAGGAGAATTTCGTCCCGAAATTAGCTTGTTGTTGTGGTCTGTGAGGTATCTAAGAATAGATGCGGATGTTTCAGTCGCATTTGGTCTTCCCGTTCCCAAGTGAATTCAGGACCGCGCCTAAAATTCCACCGGACTTTAACGATGGGAATACGACTCTGTTTCAAGCGTTTGACCTCACAGTCCATGATTTCAATAGGTTCCTTGATGAAATGGAGTTTTTCATCAATGTGGATTTCATGGAGCGGGATTACAAGTGTCTCATTAGACAGATATTTCTTTAGGTTAGAAATGTGGAACGTGTTGTGCACGCTACTTAGTTGTGGTGGTAGCTACAGTCGATATGCCACCGGACCAATTCTTTCAAGAATCTCAAAAGGTCCGATGTACCTAGGGTTTAGTTTGCCGCGTTTCCCAAAACGAATAACACCTTTCCAAGGTGATACTTTTAAGAGTACTCGATCCCCAACCTGGAACTCTAGTGGTTTGCGTCTCACGTCAGCATAGCTTTTCTGACGATCACGTGCGGCTTTCAGCCGGTTTTGAATAGTCACGATTTTCTCGGTTGTTTCTTGGATGATTTCAGGACCAGTGAGTTGGCTATCGCCGATTTCGGTCCAACAAATGGGTGATCGGCACTTTCTTCCATAAAGTGCCTCGAACGGTGCAGCATTAATGCTGGTGTGGTAACTGTTGTTGTAGGAAAATTCACACAAGGGTAGGTGGTTTTCCCATGTGTTTTCGAAGTCAACTACGCAAGCTCGTAGCATGTCTTCTAAGGTTTGAATGGTCCGTTCACTCTGACCATCGGTTTGCGGATGATAAGTAGTGCTCAAATCAAGGTGAGTACCAAGGGCTCGTTGAAGTGTTTGCCAGAATCGAGAGGTGAAGCGGCTATCTCTATCTGAGATGATTGAAATGGGAATACCATGCCGTGCCACAACCTCTTTGATGTAGATGCGAGCCAGACGCTCCATCTTGTCATTTTCTTTGATAGCTAGGAAATGGGCAGATTTCGTGAGACGATCAACGATCACCCAAATGGTGTCGCAACCGCTCGGTGTTTTTGGTAGTTTCGTGATGAAGTCCATGGTTATGTTTTCCCATTTCCATTGAGGTATCTCGGGTTGTTGTAGCAATCCGGAGGGTTTTTGGTATTCGGCCTTAACCTTGGAACAGGTTAAACATTTGCTAACATAAGTGGCTATGTCAGATTTCATGTTGGGCCACCAATAAAGTTGTTTGATGTCGTGATATATCTTGTCAGAACCAGGATGTATAGAGTATCGAGATTTGTGAGCTTCATCCATCACCAAATTTCGTAGGTTTCCATGGTTTGGTAACCAGATTCGGTTGGAGAAGTATCGGGTTCCGTTGGATTTGATTTCTAATTGTTTTTCCATACCTCGCAAGGCCTCGTTTTTGATGTTGTCGTTTTTAAGTGCTTCGAGTTGAGCGGTGTGGATTTGAGTGGTGAGATCATTATGAATGGTTAAACCAAGGGCTCGAACACGAAGGGGTTTTGAATGTTCTTTTCGGCTGAGGGCATCAGCAACATCGTTTGCTTTGCCAGGATGGTATTTAATTTCGCAGTCATAATCGGTAAGCAACTCGACCCAACGACGTTGCCTCATGTTGAGATCTTTTTGATCGAATATGTGTTGGAGACTTTTGTGATCTGTAAAGATGGTGCACTTAGTGCCATAAAGGTAATGCCTCCAGATTTTGAGGGCAAATACGACAGCTCCGAGTTCAAGGTCATGAGTGGTATAATTCTTTTCGTGGATTTTGAGCTGTCGGGAGGCGTAAGCAATGACTTTTTCACGTTGCATTAACACACAACCTAGTCCCTGGCGTGAGGCATCGCAGTAAACTACGAAATCATCGGTGCCTTCGGGTAAGGACAGGATTGGTGCACTGCAGAGTTTTTGTTTCAGAAGTTGGAAAGCGGACTCCTGCTTTTCGGTCTAGTCGAATTTCTTGTCTTTCTGAGTCAGTGAGGTTAAAGGTAAGGCTATTTTGGAGAAATTCTCAATGAACCGCCGATAATATCCGGCGAGACCTAAGAATTATCGTACCTCAGTTGGTGTGGTTGGTGCTTCCCAGCACTTAATGGCATCGATCTTGGCTGGATCAACACGTATCCCTTGATTGTCAACGACATGCCCTAGGAATTGTACGGTTCGCATCCAGAACTCACACTTGGAGAACTTGGCGTATAACTCCTCGTGTCTGAGTAATTCCAAGATGGTTTTCAGGTGTTGGCCATGATCGGTTTCGTTGTGAGAGTAGATCAAGATGTCATAAATGAACACGATGACAAACTTATCTAGATAGGGTTTGCACACCCGATTCATAAGGTCCATGAATACAGCCGGTGCGTTGGTTAAGCCAAAAGGCATCACTTGAAATTCGTAATGCCCATAGCGGGTTCTGAAAGCTGTTTTTGGGATGTCGGAGTCTCGAACTCGAAGTTGATGATAACCCGACCGTAGGTCGATTTTCAAGTAGAAGCTCGAACCTTGAAGTTGGTCAAACAGGTCATCAATTCTTGGAAGTGGGTATCGGTTCTTGATGGTAAGTTTGTTCAGCTTGCGGTAGTCAATACACATTCTGAAGGATCCGTCCTTCTTTTTAACGAATAGGACCGGAGCTCCCCAAGGTGAAGAACTCGGTCGGATGAATCCCTTGTCCAGGAGCTCCTGTAATTGGGTGGATAACTCCTGCAACTCGGATGGGGCTAATCTATACGGGGCTCGTGCCACGGGTGCAGCACCGGGCACAAGTTCAATTTGGAATTCGACTTGTCTAGGTGGAGGTAGACCTGGCAAGTCTTCGGGAAAGACTTCTGGATAGTCTCGGACGATGGGCACATCCTTAAGTCGCTTTTCAGTCGACTTCTTTTCGGTTATATGAGCGAGGATTGCCGGGTACCCTTTCCTTAGGTACTTTTGAGTTTTCATACAAGAAATGAGGTTCAAAGTTGGTTTACCAGTCTCCCCTTGTATGATCAAGGTTCCACCGGTGACGAGGGGAATACGAACGATTTTCTCGAAACAAACAATTTCGGCACGATGTTTGGACAACCAGTCCATGCCTACAATAACATCAAAGCTTCCGATTTCAATGGGTATGAGGTCTATGGGGAACAGTTCATTAGCGAGGCTTAAAGTGCAGTTAGGTATTACACTATCGGCCTCAATCAGTTTGCCATTAGCTAATTCTATGGTGAACTTAGCATCTAAGGCAGTGGGTGTGATATGGAGTAATGGACAAAACTCATCAGATATGAAACTTTTATCAGCACCGGTATCGAATAAAACTGAGACGGTTAGATCATTGAGGAGAAACATACCAGTGACAATGTTAGGATCTTGACGGGCTTCCCCAGCATTGAGTACGAAAGCTCGACCGCGAGGGTTGTTGTTGTTATTGTTGTTCCTGTTGTTGTTGTTTCGGTTGTTGTTGTTTTTCAGTTTTGGGCAAACATTTCGGAAATGCCCGGTGTTACCGCACTCGAAACAAGCCTTTGGTGCGTTAGGGTTGGTGTTTGGGTTGGGGGTTCTGCAATCTTTGGCTAGATGTCCTTGTCGTTTGCACTGGGTACAGGTACAAGGGCCATCATGGTGTCGCGTACACTTGGAACAGTAAGGTTTGTTCCCAACGTATCCTCTCTTGTCCCCCGACCCTGAACCAGAGGTGTAGGCCTTAACAGTTTCGGCCTTTTTGTTTGGTTGCTGGTGTTGCTGGTTTTGGTTGTTACCGGACCATTTTCTTTTGTTGTCCCTGATGGCTTTCTCAGCGGTCGTCCCTCGACGGACAATCTGAGCTGTGAGTTCATGAGCCATGCGCACAGCACTTTGGATGGTCCCGGGCCTTGATGAGATGACGTTACCTTGGATTGATTCTGGTAGCCCCCAAATGTATCTCTTGATACGTTTGTATTCGGGGTCCACCATGGATGGGCATAGGACAGATAGCTGGTGGAATCGGGTGGTGTAGGTGGTGATGTCGTTTCCCTGAACAGTAAGTTTCCAGAATTCTTCCTCCAGTTGTTGTAGTTGCTCACGGGGACAGTACTCTTCCCTGAGCATTGTCTTGAAGTCTTCCCATGGAAGTTGGTATGCGGTATCAATACCCACAGTTTGGGCATAAGAATTCCACCAGGTGAGAGCTCCGTCAGAAAGGGTGCACGCAGAGAATTTAATCTTGTCTTCCTCAGCGCAATTGCAGATTCGGAAAACAGATTCCGTCTTTTCGGTCCAACGTATCAGACCGATAGCTCCTTCAGATCCCTTGAAGGACAAGGGTTTACAGTTCAAGAAGTCCTTGTAGGTACATGGTTTTGGAGTAGATGTGTTAGCAGGTGCGCCTCCGCCGCCCGGATTTTGTTGGGCAACAAGGACTTGATCTACGCTCTGTGCAATGACTTGAGCTATTTCGGTGTCGGTGTAAGTATGTTGTCTTGGAGGCATGATGCTGAACAACAATGAAATGAGACATATAAGAGGTTTGCGCGAGGTTATGATATATCAGATGTGTATATATATAATGAGATAATATACAACAACTCAGAATGATAACCATATTTCATTAAACAGAAAAGTTGAATACAGAGTACGAGTTTCAAAAGACAACAATCACAAGGATTACAGAAGATACCGGGAATGTTAGATCCGGTCTGAATTTAAAAGTTTACAAAACAAAATAAAGGATAATAAGTTGAGCACATCCTGCCTCAATAGGTTACAATAGGAGAAGTAGATCTAGTCCTGACGCAGGTTTACTCGTGACATTAGAGTGACGAGGCGATTTATAGTATCCGCAAGTCAGCTTGTTTGCCTGGCACCTTCTTCAGCTAAGGTTAGTCGCTGCTCGAGTGCACGAGCATACTCCTCAGCCTCCCGTGAACGTTGTTCACTTTCTTCCAACCTTGCTTGTAGGATATCGGTAGCGCTCCTGTCGTCTATGACTTGTTGATGAATCATTTCCAGAGTACGGTTCGTGCCTTCCTGTTCTTGAAGAAGTTGTGTTATGCGATCATCGGTTCGGTATAACAGGTAGTTTTCTACTATATAATGATCTCGTTCTAGGATTTCGAGCCTTTCTTCGTGACGATGAAGTCGGGCTGCTAACACCGGTACAGTGTGGTGTATTGGTTCTTGTGTGTATGGGGAGATGTCCATGGGGTCAGCAGGAATCTGTATTGCTTCCTCAGACCTCCAAGTGTTTAAAGTTGTGGGTAGCCAGTCCCATCTACGGGCGTAGGCCGAACGGCGGGTATTAGTCGTGGTGTTACCAATGGAGTTTGAGTAAGGGTTTGCTCGGGATGATCCGGCATTCCCTCGGCGTCTTCGTACTACCCGGGCTTCGCCGGTCATGGAGTAAAGAGGTTCGTGAGAGTTTGGTGTCGTAGGGATAGGTAAGGGGGTGGTACCCCTAGTAGTGGACCGCGTTTGAGTTTCGTTGTTCAAGTCTGTTGATGATGCGTTAGAGGAGTCTGCCATTTCTGTGGCAAGGAGTTTAGTATACGAGAGGTTAAGGTTATATATAGAAAATATAATAACCTAGCACATAAGCACGTATAGGGTTGGTCCTGTTTCTATCCTTGGTCAAAGTCTTCTAATGCATTCCCATTCACTATAACCATTTCAGGTCTTGCATCAATTCTCCTTTAATTGTACATAGTTGATCAGGCTATGTTAAATTAAATTCAAACGATGCAATCGCTGAACCAGTCATACTAAACAAGGAATACTAACCTAATGGTTATAGTCTAGGTCACTAATGCAATCCTAGTTCTCTATAACCTTTGGCTCTGATACCAATCTGTCGCACCCCCAATACACATGGCAGCGGAAGTGAGAGGTGTCACGGGGGCACCGACCAAATCAATAATCATAACACAAGGATTAAAGCAAACGACCTCTATATGAGACGTTTGAAAATATTACATTACCATAATTCAAATGTTTACACAATAAATCTGGAGTTCGCATAAACCGTTTAGAGATTTCTAATATATTACTGAATTTACAAAATACAGCTACATGCAATCTAATCTCTTGATGTTTTGAAAACAATGCGACTCGAGCTAAGCTTTCCAAAAGCTTCCTACTGCAGCGGGTTACCTGAGAAATACATACTAAAAGGTCAACATAAAGTTGGTGAGTTCATAGGTTTGTTAAGTAATCAGTTGCTAAAATGATCCACAAGATTTCACAAGTTTTGCATCATTCGTCAATGATAAGTAAGAGTATCGTTATCCAACGACAAGTAAAAGTATTGCATACAACAATATAAGTATACCATTTGCATTAGTCTCATAGTCAAGCTTAACGTTGTTTGCCTCCGGTAAGTGTACTAATCCGATACACTTCTAAATCACAAGTAATACTGCGCCCGTGGGTTGGCTAGCGCGACTAGCCCGGACGAGGTTTGTCAAACCCTGATGGTACCACCCAATAATACTCACGCACAAATTTTAATGACTATGATAAGTAGAGGACTTTAGTGGATTATTCAGGTCTCATGCAATCCGTACAAAAAGTTGTTTCCAGTACTTGTGATCATAAAGCAGTTTATAAAACAGTTGTATGTATTCTCACCCAGTGAAAAATAGTAAAAAGGGGCTATGAAACTCACCAGAGATAAGCAGGTAGCAAGCAATATCAAATATTAGCAAGTAGTGGGTGTTCTTGTTCCCGTGTGCAACCTCCTAACGCCCTAAACGTATGAGGTTGTAAGTAGATGTCTCAAAGGACCATCTATAGCGATTGTATAAGTGGGGGGTTAATGTCCACTTAAGCCAATCGGGTAGGTGGGAGGTTTATGTCCACCTAAAGCTAGTTCATCAACTAGTATGTCCAAATGAGTTGTTCAAGTTTGTTTATCAAAAACGTGTGCGACCCGTTGGTGAATGTTTGTAATAATAATTCATTAGACATTATTATTAAGTTTGTTTTATTGCATACTATTCATTAGTACATATCGTGTGTTGCAAACAGATTATTTTAGTTTGTATAAGCCATAAACCGTAGGTCAAAGTTGGTCAAGGTTGGTCAAACCTGGTCAAACTAGTCAAACTGGTCAAACCTGGTCAAACTAGTCAAACATGGTCAACCTGGTCAAACCTGGTCAAACTAGTCAAACATGGTCAACCTGGTCAAACCTGGTCAAACCTAGTCAACCTGGTCAAACTTGGTCAAACTGGTCAAACCTGGTCAAACTTGGTCAAACTGGTCAAACCCGGTCAAACTTGGTCAAATTGGTCAAACCTGATCAAACTGGTCAAACCTGGTCAAAGTTGGTCAATCTAGGAGTCACTTATAGAGTCACTTGTAGAGTCACTTGTAGAGTCACTTATAGAGTCACTTATAGAGTCACTTGTAGAGTCACTTGTAGAGTCACTTATAGAGTCACTTCCAATTTTATATGTGTCAGTTTCTAATTCGGGAAACTTTCTAAGTTTAGTTTTTGGTCCAAGTTACTAAATAAGTCACTCAAACCCATATTTGTTACCCATTTCCAAAAATAGTAAGTTTTGTCATTTTTAGAAACCGAGCCATTTTTGTTCTTGGTCAAACTTACTCGGTTTGACCCGAAATTTTCAATCAACCCAAATATCAGTTTATGGAGTCCAAATAAAGTGTCGGTTCATGTCGAAGTTCACCGAAAGTGTCGGTTTTTATAAAAGTTCCAAAACTTCAAGATTTCACATTTTCGACTTTTGTGGGTTTGTTTCACCATGTGTCTTACATATTTCTGGTCCAAATCAAGTCTCACCAATTTTACCAATTGATCTTCTATGTATCTAGTCTCTAACATATGTTTCCTAGGAGTTCCAAGTCCCACTATCATAGAGAAACAAAATAAATGGCCATGCATAGCCCAGATTCTGTTTTCACCCAGATCAGTCCCACAAATCGACCAGTAGAGAAAAACGTGTACGTTTCTGGAAAAAGTGTAAAACATGAAAGTTGTAGATCTTTTCAATACTCAAATTTTTAAAAAAATACATCTTCTAACTCTTCCTAGAACTCAAGATATGACGTTTTTAGTGTGCTGTAATTTTCTGGACAGATTCATCACTCTTTGTATATAATTCATAAAAACATATTTTAAGCTTACATTTGGACATAATCTTGTTAGATGAGCTTAATAACATGTAAATAAACAATATGATAGTAAGAAAATGTTTCCTTAGAATATTTTTGATGGAGATAAGATGAGGAGAAGGAGGAGTTGTTGTTGAGCTTGTTTTCCTTGTAAAATAGTGACTTTTGTGGTGGTGGTGCTATGGTGGTTTATGGTGGTGGTAATGGTGGTTCTTGGGTGGAGAGGGGCTGAGCTTTTCTGGAAATAGAGAGAGAGAGAATAGAGAGAAGCTAGAGGAAATGTGGAAGTGAAGTTGAGTGTTAAATGAGAAGGTTGCATGTAGTATAAGTGGTGTAAGGGTTAAAATGCAATCATGTCATTTTGCATGAAAATCTATAGGGGAAAAAGGGTGGTGACCACATGGGGCGGGGGGGGGGGGGGGGCGGCCATGGGGGCCCACACAAGGGTATTTTGGTCATTTTCTCATTCCTAACTTTATTTGTTGCATTATACGTTCGTTTACTCGTTCGGTTTGGTGTTAAACGTTTAATACGCGTTTTTAAGTAACGATATAATTTTTAATATTTTCACTTGAAGTATTCATTCTAAATACTTGAAAAACATTTATAAAAATGATTCGTTAATTTAGTGATCTCGATTTGCGCGTTCGTTGTACGGATTCTAAATCGCGTGACGTTTTATTTGGACGTTTTTCGTTATCGTTTAAAGACATGATATATTACTCGATAGTTTTACACTAAATAATATATTTTCGATTCAAAAGTGTATTTTGACTTTCGTTCGATTGTCGGGCGCGTTCTGCGCGTTTTCGTGGCGTTTGAGACGTTTTAACCAAAACGTATAGGTTTTGCGGGTATTATTATATATAAAAAAAATAATAATATATGATAAATAACTTCTAAAAATAGATTCAAGTTCTTTATAAAAATGTTTCACCAACGCCGTATTTATACTGTGTCGGACTCCGTCTGGTTGTTTTGCACAATTTCACCAAATTGCGTAAGCGTAATTACAACTAATTACGTAGCGTAATATAAATCAATTACGGAGGTGTATATTCACATAAAATATACAAATAGTTACAAGTAATTACAAGTATTTAGCCTAAAACTAAACTAAACACACGTAATTAGGGTTTCTAGAGGGTTAATCAGTAACCCTAAATCGTCGGGTGTCACATTCTCCTTTCAAAATCTCAAGGATTAACCTCAAATGCTGTTCGTGCTCAGATTCAGATTTAGAATATATCAAGATATCATCGATAAACACAATCACAAACTTATCAAGAAAAGGTCGACATAGTCGGTTCATCAAATCCATAAAAAATCCAGGAGCATTAGTCAACCCAAAAGGCATAATTAAAAACTCATAGTGTCCATACCTGGTGCGAAAAGCAGTTTTAGGAATATCTTCCTCCCAGACTCGCACCTGATGATAACCTGATCTCAAATCAATCTTAGAAAAATAAGAGGATCCCTGTAGCTGATCGAATAACTCATCAATTCTCGGCAAAGGATACTTATTCTTCACTGTTCTTTTATTCAGTTCCCTGTAATCAATACACATGCGTAGAGTACCATCTTTCTTTTTCACAAACAACACAGGGGCACCCCACGGGGAAGAACTAGGTCTAATAAACCCCTTTATCTAATAGTTCCTGAATTTGACTCATCATTTCATGAATTTCGGAGGGAGCTAATCTATAGGGAGACTTAGCTACAGGAGTTGAACCAGGAATCAAGTGTATTTGATACTCTACATCTCTTACAGGGGGTAAATCGGGCAAATCATCAGGAAACACTTCCGGATATTCAGAAACCACCCGGATATCGGAGATAGATTTCTTTTCTAATTTAGCATCTACCACATATGCCAAATAAGATTCACAACCTTTAGCTAGAGATTTTCTAGCTTTCATCATAGAAATAAATGGAATATTACCCTTCTCCCGTTCCCCTCGAGCACTGACATTTGACTCATTAGAAATGGGAATTTTTATTAACTTATTATGGCAATCAATATTGGCTTTATGTAAACTCCACCATTCCATACCGATAACCACATCGAAACCAGGAATTGGCATTAGCATAAAAGAAACCACAAAATTGTAACCCTCTAATAATATACTAGCTCCAGTTACCGATGTAGTAACAGGAACTAATTTACCATCAGCTATTTCAACTTCCAAGGGTTTAGAAATCAAAGAGGGGTCAATTTCAACTTGTCATAGAATTTCACAGATATAAATGAACAATTAGCACCAGAATCAAACAATACACGTGCTGGTACAGAATTAATGAGAAAAGTACCAGTAATGATTTTTTCATTGTGAACAGCCTCATCAACTGTCATCTGAAAAGCTCGACTAGCAGCGGATGGTGGATTCTTCTGCTTTTGGCCAGAAGATGAGGAACCAGAACCTTTAGCCATACCCTGCCTCCTAACCTCTGTGCAATCTCCAGCTCTGTGACCCTCCTTATGAAAATTCCAACATACACTGTTAGGATAAGTACAATCTTTCGCTGCATGACCAAGAATTCCACATTTAACACATCTGGATGTTTGCGGAGTACAAGGACCAGTATGTTTAGCTCTACATCGATTACAATAAAAACTGTCAGCTGAAATACCACCAAAATTAACTCTTTTGTTTTGTTGATTACCCTTCCATTTCTGCTTGCCTTTACCCGAAGCATCACTTTTTGATCTCTGAAATACTTTTCCTTATTCTGAATACTCTGAGCTCGTGTATCATTATCCACTGCAAGAGCCAAATTAAATGCTTGTGGAAGAGTACCAGCAAGTCTCACAGTGGTACGGTAATGTGGTGGTAAAGTTCCCACAAAGTTATTAATCCTAGTTTTATCATCGGGAACCCATTGTTGAACAAACCTCAACTTCTCAGAAAATTGATTAAAAAGAACCTCCATTGACATTTGATCTGTCAGTTGTAAACTCATAAACTCTTGTCGAATTCTAGACATATCAAAGTCAGAGCAAAACTGTTTACAAACCTCAGCATGAAAATCTGACCATCTAATTGAAGCTTTTTGTTGTAGGATTCGACTAGCAGACATGGCGAGACCTTTTAACAGTTGAACGACATAGAGAACTTTAAACTCTTCTTCACATTGTACTACTTCAAATTTTCTCTCAACATTGCGTAACCAATCCAAAGTAACAGAAGGATTTGAACTTCCAAAGTATTCCGATGGTTTGCTAGACATGAAAGTTTTAAAAGAACAACCCTTTCTCTGTGGTTGAAATGGTGGAAATACCGGTAGTTGATAACCCGAAGATACAGATGAAGTAAATGGCATGGTAGTTTTATGAATATCATGAAACTGCTACTGGGATACAAATGGTAACGATATGGGAGTCTGAAAAGTAGATACAATAGGTGGAAGGGAACTCACAATATGTTGATAAGATGAAACAGGCTGCTGAGAAAGTTCAGCCAATCTTTTCCTTTGCTCTATCACTTCAGACTCAAGTCTCATCATATACTCTCGATCGGTTTCATCACTCTCTGGATTAGATGTACCAGTATGTCCTTGATTTTCAGGATGTGTATCTGTCTCAGAGGCATTATTAAGAGTATGGGATGGTTGCTCATTTTCTGCCATTCCTGTAATCACAACACATCTCAACATTTGTTAATTGTTAGTACTAACATACTAACCAATTCTTATTCTAAAACTAATCTCACAACTTTGAATGTTTGACCAACAACTCATAGATTTGGGATTGAACACCCAAAAATTATTCAATTAGCCCAAACCTATGCTCTGATACCAACTTATAACACCCCTGAATTTAGTACAGTTTTTTTTATCGGAAGCATAATCCCATATAACATATTTTATATACATAAAACTTCAAGCCGTAATTACATATTACACAATACCAGTATTAATTTTTATAATTATAAATAAATTATTCTAGCTGTGTGTTATATAACAAAACAGTTATTAACTATCAAAATATAATCAGAGTTTCCCAGCTGTCAAACATCTAGTCAAGCAAAACCTCTTGCCCCGATTTTCATCTCAAAAATTAACCTGCAAGAGGAATGTGGGGGATTAGCACGAAGCTAAGCGAATAGACTAATTCTAACAGTCTAACTTAGCATAACATAATCTGTTCACAACAATAAACACTTAATCAACACAGAGGATCGGTGGTTCTTGAGGCGCCCTCAGTCCGCGGTGGCCCTCCAAGAACACTTATAACCAACTGCAGGCCAATACAGAGGTATTACCGATAGCTCATTGCTATCTTGAATCAATATGGGTATAATTCACAACGAATGTTCACTAAACCCATAAGGAATAACCTATAGCAACTAAGTCCAACCGTAGTTGACCTCTATATCACATTTAATATATTCCAAACTATCATGGAATTTAATTCAAACAATAAACCTATCAAAAATATTTCTACTTAAATAGAAGAAACCAAATATGTTACCCTAATTAAATTATGAGAATCAATCCACTCACCTATCTCTAGTAATTCCCAACTCAAAGTTCTTATTTTATTGAGTCTTTGGTGGATCTGAAAACACAATCAAAACACATAAGTTTATAACATATGTCATAATTGAAATGTGATTATAATTAAATACTTGATAACAATAAATCAAGTACTTTGAATAATCATACAATACAATTACTCTAAATGCATAAGTTCACAAAGCCTCATATCATTTAAATTTATACAGACAAACGCGATCCGAACTAGGTGGGTAGGATCGTGTTCCTCTTTAGAAAACCTTCTGTCACCAAATTTCACTAGTGAACGCGATCCTGAGAAAGGTTTGGGATCGTGTTTCCATGAAGGAAACTTTCTGTAACCAAAATACACTAACGAACGCGATCCGGGTTCAAGGCTAGGATCGCGTTTCTATGACCAAAATACGATTGAACCAATTTAATACTAAGGAACGCGATCCTAATTCACTTCTGGGATCGCGTTAGTGCGTTTTGCAGCTCAATATCCAAACCTGCAATTACTCTATACGAACCCTAACACACTTTTAACAATTCAAACATCATCAAACTCAAATTTACTATTATAAACTGCTCAATTAACATCAAACATCATCATATAACAACATCCAAACATCTATTTCATATCAATATCAATTTCTAACATAATTTCATCAATTAAGTTCATAGGAATCAAGGTAAACCAACTTACAATTAATAATAGGAAATGATAGGAACAAGACGATGAGGATGATGATGAAATCGATTAGTATATCACAAATCACAGCTACTTTAAAGGATTAATTTCTTGTTTATGGTTGCTAGGACTTTTGAGATTTAGTTTCAAAAGAAGTAATACGAATTAGGAAGAGTTAGGGAAATAAGGTCGGTCTCTCACCAACAAAACTGACCCAAGTAATTTAGGTTATGTAGTTTTTATCCCCTTCTAATCCTATTGTCTGGGCCTGAAACACCAGTTGCATAAAATTATTTTATTTTACCATGAAGTATAACTATTTAAAACGACTAATAATTCACTAGCCACAATTTATTATTTGACCACATTTTTCTAAGTTATATATCAAACATATAGAACACAATATTTATAATATAACAAATAATAAATTCTCAGTAAGGGAAATTACCGAATTACCCTTAAGTCACAAAAGCGGGTGTTACATATCCCCCATACATCAAAGATTTCCCAAACCTGAATAGATTGTTGTGGCATTTTGTCTCGTTTTGAAATATTTCCTGATCTTTGACAAGCATCACAATTCATTACAAATTCCTGAGCATCTTTAAAAATAGTTGGACAATAAAATCCCGCATCAAACACTTTCTTAGCCATAGAATTTGCTCCAAGATGTCCTCCTACTGGTCCCTTATGATAATGCTCTAAAATTTCTTGACTTTCTTTTTCTGTAACACATCGTCTAATAATGCCATCTGCACAGGATTTGAATAAAAACGGATCTTCCCTAAAATAATGCTTTAAATCAGAAAAGAATTGTTTTTTCTTTTGATAATCCATTCCTGCAGGTAAAATCTTGGTTACTAAATAATTAGCGTAATTAACAAACCATGATAAATCTGAAATATCTTCTACTGCCATTAATTGTTCATCGGGGAATGTATCTTGAATTTCTGATTCATCTAACGCTTCTAATTATGGATTTTCCAATCGTGACAAGTGATCTGCTGCTAAATTTTTAGCTCCTTTCTTATCTTTAATCTCTATATCAAATTCTTGCAATAACATAATCCATCGTAACAAACGAGGGTGCGTATCCTGTTTAATGAATAAATACTTTAAAGCAGAATGGTCAGTAAAAAAATTAGTTTTAGATAAAATTAAGAAAGAGCGAAATTTATCAAACGCGAAAACTACTGCTAATAATTCATTTTCTGTAGTTGTGTAGTTTACTTGTGCATCTATAAGAGTTTTACTGGCATAATAAATTGATCGAAAATTCTTATCCACTCAGTGACCCAGCACAGCTCCAACAGCATAATCACTTGCATCACACATTAACTCAAATGGTAGATTCCAATCTGGTCCTATCATAATTGGTGCAGATACCAATTTCTCTTTCAAAATATTGAATGCTTTTATGCAAGCTTCATCAAAAATAAATTCAACATCTTTTTCCAACAATTTATTCATAGGTCTTGCTATTTTTGAAAAATCTTGGATAAACCTTCTATAATATCCAGCATGACCTAGAAAACTCCTAACACCCTTAACATTCGACGGAGGTGGTAACTTAGAAATTGCTTCTATTTTTGCTTGATCGACCTCAATCCCTACCTTAGAGATTTTATGTCCTAATACTATTCCTTCTTTAACCATCAATTGACACTTTTCCCAATTGAGCACTAAATTGAATTTTTCACATCTCTCCAACATCTTTTTGAGATTGCTAAACATTATTCAAGTGAATCACCAAATATTGAGAAGTCATCCATAAATATTTCCATAAAATCTTCTACCATGTCATGAAAAATAGATATCATACCCCGCTGAAATGTTGTTGGTGCATTGCATAATCCAAATGGCATTCTTCTGTACGCGAAAGTTCCAAACGGACAAGTAAAAGTAGTCTTATCTTGATCTTCTACCATGATTGGTATTTGAAAATATCCTGAAAATCCTTCTAGGAAACAATAAAATTCCTTCCCTGGCAATCTTTCTATCATTTGGTCAATAAAAGGTAACGGAAAATGATCCTTCCTAGTCGCATCATTTAGTTTGTGATAATCAATACAAACTCTCCAACCTGTAACCATTCTTATTGGTATTAATTCGTTTTGCTCATTTGGTACAATGGTCATTCCTCCTTTCTTCGGTACTACATGAATTGGGCTTACCCATGGGCTATCTGAAATGGGGTAAATTAATCCTGCGTCTAAAAGTTGGATAATTTCTTTTCTTACCACATCTTTCACCTTAGGATTCAGTCTACGAAGGGGTTGTACTATAAGTTTGTAATCAGATCCCATCAATATTTTATGAGTACAGTAAGATGGACTGATGCCCTTAATATCTGTAATTTTCCTTGCAATTTCTCTTTTATGCTCCTTTGAAACTTTTATCAAACTTGCTTTTTCTTCTCCTGTCAATTTCGAAGATATTATGACTGGTAATTCTGATGTACCTTGTAAATATGCATATTCCAAATGAGATGGCAGTTCTTTTAATTCCAATTGAGGTGCTTCTTCATAAGATGTTTTGATTTCTAGAACTTCATAACGTGAATGCAGAATTCCATAAACTGAGCACAATTTTCCATCACTATTTTCTTCAGTTTCTTGAATTGGAATTTCACTAATCACTTCTTTACCATCATCTGACTTATCATCAATCTCAATTTTCTTTTCATATTGCGTAATAGTTAATTCTGTATTGAATTCTTCTTTCTATCCTTGTAATATACCTGCTTTTGATTGATCAAATTCTAACAGATCATGTGTAACAGTGTTATCCATATAATCGAAAGAATTCTGTTAGGACATGTATGTGTGACAACAGATCTAGCTTGTAATAGTACTAGTGATTATTGTAATCAAGTTTGTACAATTGATTTGGATTTGTAAATGATATTAGTTTGGTATTAATATTCGTTAAATATATTAGTGTGTTAAAGTATTAGACGAATATCGATTACGAAATTACAAACTAATCCTGCGAGATGAGATCTCAAGTCGCAGAACTTGATCCTGCGAGATGAGATCTGGGCTCGCAAGAGTGACTGCGAACCGAGTCGAACTGGGCTTGGTCGTGGGCTGAGAGCTGAGTCGACTCGCAGAGCCCATCGGCCTGCGAGCCGAGATTGGCTGAAACATATAAATACTTAAATAGGTCAAATCCGTTCATGACTTTTGCAATTTGATTTTCCAGAGATCTTTAAACGAATTTAAGCATTCTTAAGGTTAGGTATTGATCGATTAATATTAATTAATCGATACAAAACCTTGTTGATTAAACAATTCGCTATTATCTTGCGAAATAATTCGTTCACAATCTGTGAACCAAGTATTGAGGGATTCCGCACCTTAATACCTAAAGATAACCTCGTTGTCGATTCTAATACATACGGACTTACAATTGGTATCAGAGCTTTCGGGCTAAATACTAAGTTAGTTCGAGGTTATTTGGATAATAACGGTAGATTTAGGGTTGTTGTTACGTTTAATCTTCATAAAAACGACCAAAATCAGTCTCTGGAAGTTTTTAGTTTCGTAATCGAATGAAATCTTAGGGTTTAATCGACTAGAAAACTAAAATTTTCGTTTTAGGGTTTAATCGAGTTCCCCTCTGCGAACCGAGTTCCCCTCTGCGAACTGAGTTCTCCTGCGAACCGATTTCCTGCCTTGCGAGTCGAGTTTCTGCGAAGTGAACTTTCTGATTTTTCTGATTGTTAATTCCCGAAACTTTTAAAATGTCTGACATTAGTAAAATGATCGAGATGGAGCACGAGGTTGGAAAATCTAATACTCCACCTAAGTTGTTACGTGTTGAAGACTATTACTGTTGGAGAGATAGGTTTGAATCTTACTGTAGATTCCATAATCTCTCAATCTGGATGTGTATCAAAGGAGGATACACGGCACCCACCCAAACTGTTCAAAATGCTGTTGTTGTGGTAACCTATAATCTGATGAGTGAACAACAAAAGAAAGACTATGAAAATGAGAATAAAGCTCATTCTTGTATCAAGATGTGCTTATCTAAGGAAATTAATCATCAGTTAAAATCTTTTCATACTGCTAAAGCACTCTGGGAAGCGCTTGAGAAAAGATGTGAGGGAAGCCCACAACTGCAAGTTAGCAAGAAGAAGCTTCTGAAAAAGCAGTTTACTTTGTTTAAAGCTTTTAAAGGAGAAACTCTTGATGCTTATGTTACACGTTTCTACCATCTAAATGGGAGATGTATTGAGGAGGTAGAGAAAACCAAAAAGTTTCTTGAGGGTTTACCTTCTAAATGGGAGATGTATGGTGTGATGATTACATACAATGAAACCAGATATGCAACCATGACTCTTGAGCAGGTTATTGACAAGCTCAAAGGATATGATTTCACTAAGAAGTCGAAAGATACTGATTCTGATCAGGTTCAGGATCCAGGACTGTATCATGGAAAAAATTCTATCTCAACTGCTTCATCCAGTTCGACCACTGCTTTGTTTGTTGGTAATGCTGATGAAAGGGTGAAATGATAACTGATGAACTGTGTTTCATTAAATCATCTGGAAATGAAGCTAAAGGGAAACCTTCTGAGAAGTCACCTCAAGAACATCAAAAGATGCCTGTGAGTGTGAAATCTGCTGAGCAGCCACTGTCTGTTCTTGCTTCATTTGTAGCTTCATATGAGAATTATATTGATTGTAAAATTAACGATCCAATTCTTTTTGATGAAGACTATGAACAGATAGATCCTGATTATCTTGAAGAAATAGATCTCCAGGACCAACTTGCTTTGTTGTCAAGGAGAGTTAAGAATTTCTTAAAGAAGAATTGAAGAAAGGTTGTTGGCAACAGATCAGGGTTTGATAAAACCAAGATCAAGTGTTATAACTGTAAAAGTTACGGACACTTTGCTAGAGAATGCCAAAAACCTAAGGTAGAGACTGTTCAAGGGAAACAAGGCTCGGGAAATACTTTGAATTCCAAAGCCTTAGTAGTGAAACAGCTAGATGGTTCTTATGATTGGAAAACTCAGTCCGAGGAAGCTTTGATGGCTGAGATTGAAGATCAAGAGATTGTGGCTGAGTCTATATCCTATATGCCCACTGATCCAACTTTTGAAATAAAGGTGCCTGAGACTCCTGTTAAAGCTAATGTCGATGATATGTTAGATTTGGGTTCAACTGAAGATTTGGATCCTATAGATTTTGTGGCTAAGATGGCTGAACTGCAAACCGATAAAAAACGGGTATGTCTAGATCTTATCTCTCTTGTTGATCTTTGTCAGTTAGTTTCTAGTTTACAGTCCCAAGTTAGTATTTATGCTGATTCCTATAAGACTTTAACTGAAACTAATAATACCCTGTCATCTCAACTTAGCACACTTAGTAAATCCAGTGAGGCTGTAAGATCTGAACTTGACTTAGCTAAGTTAGATATGTGTAGGTTAAGTGATGATAAACAAGCCTTAAAGGATATGATTAAGGCAGATGCGGCTGACAAGACAGCTTTTCGAGATACCGTGAATGAGAAATCAATTATCATAGATGGTCTCTATATGAACATAAATGACTTGAATCTGTCCATTGCTAATAAGGATAAGGAGTTAGCTGATTGCAAAACAAAACTTGTAGCTCAGAATCGTAAGCTTGAGAGCTATAGATCATCTGAAATGGATAAAATTTTAGGTGCTCAGCGTAGTGTGAAGGATATGTCTGGTTTAGGTTATAATGATATGCCTCACCCATTCAATTCAAATTACACTAAAAATCCTGTAGACATTGAGATGGCGGATGTTAACCCTGAGACAAAAGTATCTAATAAACCAGAAAAGGTAGAGGCACAGAAGAAAGTTATTAAGAATCATTCATCTGATAATGGTAAGAAAACTCAATTCACTAATCAAGTAACGAGTGAATTGATAAGTGATACCAAGACAGATGTTAAGGTTAATAATGAACAAGTTAGTGACCCTTTAGTGCCTAAAACTCCAACTGATAGTGCAAAAGTCGTTAAATCACGAAAGCAGATATCTTGCTTCAAGTGTCATCAAAAAGGACACGTAGCTTCTTGTTGTCCAAATAAGAAGTTGGAAGCATCACATAAGCCAGTGATTCTTGAGAATACACTGACCAACTCTAGTTCAACTGTAGATAGGTTAGGCTCCACATTTGTTATTGGTAGCAAACCTGTAAACATTTTGAAAAGAGATGGTAAACATAGTGTATCTCCACCTAAATCTAAGAGGCCTTATGCTCAGTATGATAATGTTTCTAATAAGTCAAGAGATAAGACGCCTTCGAGATTTAGGACCCCTAATAGAAACCACAGTCAATTTGAGAGTGGTTCTACTTCAAATACACAAGGAGTTCAGTGTGTGCCTAGGAGGTTTTCTACTCACTCTCCTCATAGGCAGAAGACTTTATATCATCAACAGCCTCAAACTCCCGTAAAAATTACCAAGATTCCTGATGGAACTAATTATGGTTATTTCAAGGAGGTTCAGATTGTTGATGATAAGGGACTATCCAATACCGTAATGGCTTGGGTCCCTCTTGAAAACTAATTGTGTACAACTTGTTATGTGCAGGAGCAGACTGTGAACAAGGATAGCTGGTGGTACGTGGACAGTGGATGCTCAAGGCACATGACAGGAGAGAGAAGTCTACTGACGGACTTCAAAGAAAGTCTGAAGCAAAAGGTTAATTTTGATGGAGACAAAGGAGGAATAATAACTGGGAAAGGAAATGTTTCAAATGGAACATTGACTTTAGAGGATGTGAATTATGTTGAAGAACTGACTCACAACCTAGTAAGTGTTTCCCAAGTCTGCGATAAAGGTCATCCAGTTCATTTCAATGAAAAGGAAGCTTTAATTCTGAAGCCGGGAATTAAAATACCTGACGATTGGATATTGATGAGGGCACCAAGGAAGAAGGATATCTATGTGATAAAAATGGGTGTTCCTAATTCTTCAATGGTATCTACATGTTTACTATCCAAGGCTTCAGAAGCAAACGCGCTACTATGGCATAGGAGAATGGCACACCTAAACTGGAGAAAGATGAACTACATAACCAAAAATGGTTTAGTTTTGGGTGTACATCAAAAACATTTCGAGTCTGAGGATAAGTGTGTTCCTTGTATGAAAGGAAAGCAGCATAAGAAACCACACAGATCTAAGACTGAGAACTCAATCTCCTCACCATTTGAGTTGCTACAAATGGATCTCTTCGGCCCAATAAGCAAAAGAAGCATAGGTGGCAAATGGTATTGTCTAGTTGTCACAGATGACTATTCTAGATTCTCGTGGGTATTTTTCTTAGGATCTAAGGATGAAACTCCAGGTACACTAATTGAGTTTCTAGATCAAATTAAAAATGTATACAAAACGAGAGTTAAGCGTATTCGTAGTGATAACGGAACTGAATTCAAGAATTCGACGTTAGATATCTATTGCTTAAGCAAAGGTATAATTCATCAATTCAGTGCACCATATGAACCTCAACAGAATGGTGTGGCTGAAAGGAAGAATAGTTAGTTGATTGAAGCTGCTAGAACAATGCTTGCAGATTCAAAGCTTCCGGTCAACTTTTAGGCAGAAGCAGTGAATACAGCATGTCATGTTCTGAATAGAGTTCTTACGGTGAAAAAGCATAACAAGACTTGTTATGAGCTTTTGAACAATAAGAAACCAAACTTAAAAGGATTTGAACCCTTTGGAGTTGCTTGTATAATATTGAAAACTGGGAATCAAGCTAAATTTGGTGAGAAGGCTGACGAAGGATTTTTCTTGGGTTATATGCCTAATTCTCCAAATAAAAGGGTTTTCAATAAAGTCACGAGTCATCTGGAGATAGTTTATAACATTGAAGTTACAAGTTATACACCAGATGTGCACAAGAGCTTAGATTGGCAATTTGATTATTCTAATCTTTTTGCATCTTTTAAAGTCCCGATTAGTGACTATGTCAGTGATTCAGAGATACCTGAGCATTTATTGTATGAAGATACGGACATTGGTCCTACTTCAACATCGAGTGTTCCGAAGTCTGGAATTAAGACAACTGTTGACTCAAATGAAGCTACTTCAAGTGAGTCACAACAACCCTCAAAGGATAAGTATCAAGAAACAGAAGATTCTGAGGATGATCTTCAATCAAAGTTTGATGATATCCTTACTCCTTTGAAACACTTAAGGTTATCTTCAGCTCGTTCAGAAGATATGCCTTCATTAGAAGAGATTGGTAGTAACTTAGGAGATGAGATTCTAGTTGAGCATGTTGCTTCAACTAGAACGAGTAAGAATCATCCCGTTGAAAACATCATCGGTGATTTTAATACTCCGGTTCAAACAAGGACTCAATCAAAAGCTAGTACGTCAGAAAATTTAGAATACCAAAGCTTGTATACTGCATTGAAAGAGACAGGGATTCCTAATCAATGTCTATATTCATGCTTTATCTCACAAGTTGAGCCTAAAAATGTTCAAATGGCTCTAAAAGAAAGCTCGTGGGTAGAAGCAATGCAAGAGGAACTATCTCAGTTCACAAAACTACAAGTATGGGAGTTGGTTGACCTTCCAAAGGGAGAATATCCAATTGGAACTAAATGGGTATTTAAGTGCAAGAGAGATGATAAGGGAGTCATTACTCGCAATAAGGCCCGTCTAGTGGTTCAAGGTTTTAATCAACAAGAGGGTATAGATTACAATGAAGTTTTTGCACCAGTTGCTAGGCTAGAAGCAATTAGAGTATTCTTAGCATTCGCATCATTCTATGATATAAAGGTTTATCAGTTGGATGTTAAGAGTGCCTTTTTATATGGCAAAGTGGAAGAATTAGTGTATGTTGCTCAACCTCCAGGGTTTGCTGATCATGAGTATCCAGATAGAGTATATCGTTTGAATAAGGCTCTATATGGATTACATCAAGCACCGAGGATGTGGTATGCAACACTATCAACGTATCTACTTGATAATGGATTTACAAGAGGAGCAATTGATAGTACATTGTTTGTAAAATGGAAGAAGAAAGACTTTCTACTAGTACAAGTTTATGTTGATGACATTATCTTTGGATCTTCTGATGAAAAGATGTGTCAAGAATTTGAGAAAGTCATGAGAAAAAGGTTTGAGATGTCTGCAATGGGAGAGTTGAAATTCTTCTTAGGGTTACAAGTTGACCAGAAGAAGGATGGATTCTTTATTCATCAATCTAAATATGTTTATGAGCTATTAGAACGCTTCAAGATGGATGAAAGTAAAGTCTACAATAATCCGATTCCGGTTAATCACAAACTAGGTCCGGATATATCAAGTGATCAGGATGTGGATCCTACTCTATATAGGGCCATGATTGGATCACTAATGTATTTGACTGCCTCTAGACCTGACATTATGCTTGCTGTTTGTCTGTGCGTAAGATATCAGGCCAATCCAAAAGAGTCACATATGCAGGCTGTTAAACAGATCTTTCATTACCTCAAAGGGCAACCGAAGCTGGGACTTTGGTATCCTACTGGTGGAGACTTAGATCTAGTAGCATATACTGATTCGGATTATGGAGGATGCAATCAAAATAGGAAGTCTACGACCGGAGGATGTCAATTCTTAGGAGGTAGATTAGTATCCTGGCAGTGCAAGAAGCAAAGCTCGGTAGCCATTTCTACATGTGAAGCTGAGTATGTTGCAGCTGGCAGCTGTTGCTCTCAAGTTCTTTGGATACAACAGCAACTGCGGGATTATGGGTTAATCATAACCAATACTCCTATGATGATTGATAACGAATCTACTATGTCGATAACCAACAATCCTGTGAAGCACAGTAAAACTAAGCACATTGATATTCGACATCATTTCATTAGAGACTGTGCTGAGAAGAAAATGATAAGGTTAGTTAAGGTTCCGACTGAGGATAACTTAGCAGACCTCTACACGAAGGCGTTCGACAGAGCAAGATTTGAGACATTGGTTCAACTGAATGGAATGAGAAATCCAGAGTGATTAGTCTTCCAAGGGTATTTTTGTAATAGTTAGTAGTTATTTTTGTGTACTTATTAAAAAAAAAAGGGGCGTATAGCATTCAAGTGCTTGTTACCTGCGGGGAATCGCCTCCAATAAAAGAACAAAAGAAGTTCTTTTAGAAAAAGCTTTAAGTTTTTAGCTGTAAAAACTTGGGAAATGATAGTACATTAGGAAAGTAAGCTTAAGAATAATAAACCTAAGTGCTAAGATTGATGTGTTAGTAGGTTCCTATAAGTTTCACTAGAATTACTTATTAATTAGAAGTTTACTTATATTTATATGATTATACACCTATATCCACTGATAATAACTTGTGCTTTTATATAAGCGATAAGAATAATTTAAGTCTATTCAGCTTCATCATATGATGTACCTATAGGCAAATTATACGAAAATTTTTAAGCATTTAAGAAGTAATTTAAATACTTGTCTATGATCTAGTGGTAAACACTATGTGATGTATGACTTTATGTCTCAATTCCTTAGCGTAGCTTGACATATTTCTATCTTTTGGAATTTTTATTTGAAATCATTTGGGGGTTTATACTGATTGTTACTTCTGTTGTACGAAAGTACAGAACGGGTCTCAGTTAGTATAAACTTGGGGTTAAGCAAATACAAGTCAATGTACTTGCAAAGTCCAAATTTTTTTGACACTGAACAAGGTCTCCGTTTGGAAAAATTCCAAGTTCGGTTTTACTGCGATCGGTTCTGCTTAAACCTATAGAATCAAAATAAAACACTGAACAAGGTTGCCGTTTAGGAAACTCCAAGTTCGGTTTGACTGCGATCGGTTTTGATTAAACCTGCATCTTGTTATGTTACTCTGTTGTACTTTGGTACTGACCTGTTAACAATGACTTGATTCTTAAAAATGATCTTCATTTATTCTTTCTGAATCTGGAAACTATGTTCTTGTCTAGGTTTTAGGAGTATATCTATGGTGGGGACCACAGTGAAATATTCATATTAATAATAAAAAGTTTGCTTTAAAATTTGAATATAATTTGTTTATGTGGATCATAATATCGGTAATCGTCTTGAACTGTTTATGACCCTGGAATGTTCACACTGGTGAATAATTAGCTCTTAATAAATAAAAGGTTATTTTACAACAAACAGTTATGTCGTGTGGATATAGGTAAACAAGATATAATTTTATTAATATAAGTCTATTACTAGTTAATTTGTATTTTATTTTACTTATATGAATTTCATGAGGTATGTATACTAACAATCGTCTTAGGCTTATTACAATCTAATAAGTACAGCTTATTCTTTCTAATATGATCCCTAAGCAGTTAAAATTTTAAGCGTTTTATATTAAGTTAGTTTATTTTCTTAGAATGTTAGTAGTTTTATTATTTTAAGTTTTGTAATTATTTCTTAGAATTAATAAATAAAAGTTTTAATTGTTATTCTTGTCTTATTTAGTGTTTACCCTTTGGATTTATTTTATACTGTGATATTCTTATATATGTTGAACAAATGTATCAACTTCAAGTGAAAAATGATTTGTTTATTTTTGACTTGAATCTTGACTTAAGGCCATTTTAATAGTGGTATAAGTAAAATATGCAAAAACATTTATTGTTTTGGCTACATAATTACGAAGATAATTATTTAATTACGTTGTAATTTATACTTTTCATTTAATTCGTTTTTTAAACTAACATTGTGAGTTTGACCAGTCAAACTTTGCGAGCCGAGTTGAAACATGCGAATCGAATAAAGGGTATAGAAGAAACAAGTCAAACGAACTGAACCACACTTTCCTATTCACTATACGAACCGAACTCAAACTCCTCTGCAACTCGAACTTTGGTGAAACGAACCGAACCATATTTTTGGTTTATTTTTGAATTTTTAGAACAAGGGAGGAATTTTCGATCCGTGGAACTTTACTACTTTTGATTGTGCATCTATTGCAGTAAGTTTCATGGGATTTCACCGTGTAATTTGTGAGATATCGATTGAAATATGTTTTTGAAGTTTACGGTTTGGTTTCTCACGGATTAAACTTAAATTAGTGATTTATAAAACCTAAAACTTGTCTACAATGCTTAATCGATGGTTAATGAACATGTTATAATCGATTAATTGCTTCGAAACATATTAGATTGCTGATTTGATGTTTGAATTCATTGAGCCGATGGTCCTGCGAACCGAGATCTATCTCGCTTCGCAGCCCGCTCCAACGAACCGCGATGAGTCTTTCCAGTTAACTTCTGTTGACCGAAGCGAGCCGAACTTAGTTCGTTTGACTTATGTTGACCGAAGCAAGCCGAGACTCAAGATTGACTTTTGTTGACCGAACCGTAGCGAATTCATTTCGTTTGACTTCCGATGACTTAAGCGAGTCGAGTTCAACTCGCAGCTTTTTTGCGAAGCGAGTTGAGATTCTTATTTCCATATTTAATTGACTTAGTTTAATTCGTTGACTTCTGTTGACTATGTAAAATTAAGTAAATTTAAAATTTGTTTAATTATAACTTGTTTACGATTTGAGGATCTTATGGTTACAAATAATTCACAAGTTACTTAATTGTTTATATTTAGACTTAGGAACTTACGTTTAGAAGTTAAAAATATTATCTTTTGTAATACTTTGAGTTATTTCATATCGAAAGTCTTCCGACTCACAGCGTAGTCGAGCGGCGTGTTCCGATTTTTGTCGGCGATATGATAACTTAAAGTATGTTTTATCTAAGGCATATTTACAAAATATAATTGAAAAGTTAAGTATTTTTAATCGTTCAATTAAGATTTTGTAAATTATGTTATTAGTTAATAGTAGACTTTGTCGTTTGATGATCATTTGATCATAATACGTTAAAGTGAACTAATGCTGGTGTACTTAATGGTTCTGGCTATTTATGTAATTTCTGTTACAGATATGGCTGCTAGATCATTTGAGAAGGGTCACAACGTACTGGTGAACCTGGATTTTACTATACGCGATGCTGAGCGTTTCGAGCAAATACTGACCTATCTAGCACGTTCAAGGATTCATTTTGCTATTACCGAGTCTCCGCCGCTAAATAAAGATCTTCTTACGCAGTTTTGGACGAACATTGTATATGATGGTGCAGCTAACCCACCTACTATATGTACGACGGTAAATCGGCATCCGATTTCCTTTACTGTTGATGATTTACGACAGCTACTGCAGCTAGGAACTCCTGAGCAAGAAGCCGGTCCGGCTGCTTATTTAGCTGAATTTATAGAAGGAGCTCTAGGTCGTACAGGTTATTCAGGACCTAGGAGAGGACGCCAGTTTGTCAAGGCATTTGTACTAGGACAGTGGAGATTTCTTTTTACTGTTATAGTATCTATTTTTGGGAACAAGAAGTCAGGATTAGATGAGCTTAGTCCTGAGTTGATGTCAGCTTTACTGTCACTGGTTTACAAAAAACCATACAGTTTCTCTTCTTATATCTTTCAGTCCTTTAGAGGACAGATCACTAGAGCTGCTAGGACGTTGTTTATCCTTTATCCTAGATTCTGCATGCTCCTGATTTGAGCTCAAGTTCCAAACTTGCCAGCTTATGCACCTAATTTTCAAGTTGAGACCATACGTGTCAGAGGTTACAACGCTTGTTTTCTGGTGTTGAAGCGTAGAGATGAGATCAAACCTGAGGCAGCTGATCTTTTTGGACATCTTCTTGATGCTGATTATGTTGCTCCACCAAACAATGGTTGCATGGATGCCGGAGCTCACGTTCAAGCTCAAGCTCAACAACAACAACAAGCTCAACCTCAACCTCAACCAGCAGCAGAGCCACATGAGCTCATTGAGGATGTTTTACATCAGGCTGAACACCCAGGACAACAAGTTGTGCCTGAGCTAGCTGTTGAGGTTCTTCATGAGGTTTTAATACAGAATGACGATGCTCATGATCCTCTTATTCAAGAGATTGATCAATATATTGATGTGGAATCTGCACTGGAAGCTGAGGCTGCAAACCCAGAGGTTACAATACCTGAGGGGGAACATAGTCATGGAGGTAGATAAGAAGTTTTACCTACTAAGGTATTATATCTGATTAATCTTCAATATATATTAAGCTTGTATGATAGAGCTCTACGCTAATCATAAATGTTTAATACATTCAATATTAGGATTCTGTTAGATCATCTGGAGGTCGTGATGGTGAGACGGCTTCAGATGGTGATTCTGAGAATACACCTTCTCCTCCTCTGTCCATTTCTGAAAAGAAGAGGAAGGGCAAGAGTATTCTGGAGGAAGGTCCTGATGAGACTGATACTCCGTTGATAAAACGTCCTAGGACGTTGACTATCGGAGAAGGTTAGTATTAATTATGGAGTTAAATAATCTTAACTTGTTGTTTATCAGGAGTTAAACTAAGACAGTTCATTCTGTATACAGTTGCTCAAGATACACCACAGGTAGAGAAGGATACACCGGTGGTTTCTGAACCGATATCTTTACCGATATCTACTGCTGGAGACTCATACCACATTACTTGATGATTTTACTACCCAGCGACTGAAGCTTGATTCACTAGAACGTCTAGTGTTAAGAGTGAATTCAGGACAGTCTGCTCAAGGGGAGATATTGGCATACTTAGAGTCTTGTAAGGAAGATGAGCTGAGGAAGAAGAGAGATTCATACAAAGACGATGATCTTAATGCACCAGAAGGTGGTGAGCAGACTGGTCCATCAAAGACTGGTGAGCAAGCTACAATTCAGGGGGAGTCTGGTGGTGATGCAAGTGGTGCTGGAGCTGGTACAAGTGCTGATAAGACTGCACCGGTTCATACGGAAGCTGGTAAGATAGCTTAGTATTAGCATAGTGTAGTAATTATTGGGGTTAATTTGTACTGAATAATTGTAACTTAATATTTTGGTAATATATTCGGATTGAGTTTGTAATTATAAGTTAAATATATTAGAAATTAATTAAGTTATTTGATTTTGAAAAGTTAAATAAATTAGTGATCGAAAGTCTTCCGACTCATTGAGTAGTCGTGCGACGTGTTCTGATTTATTTCAGCGGTCAAAATTTTATTTTAACTTAGACATTTTAGACTTGAGGGTTTATATAAACTAACAAGTTATAAATGTGATAGTTTTAACTAGACAAATGATATATAAGTTAAAGAAATAATTGAAAGTTAAGTTGTTGCGATATAACAGTTCAATTAAGTCTTGGAAATTATGTAAGGTAATTAACAGTGAATTTAAATGCTTGGTGATTATTCACAATGCATTAGAATTTAAAGTTAATTAATATTTGTTAAGTGTTTATAAGACTTAAGAATTCTTTGATTGATTCAAGGTAATTAATAAAAGAATTATAAGCTATATAGATTGGTTATACTAACACAATTGAAATAAATAATGAAATTCTTAGATTGATTCAGAGAAATCAATAAAAGAATTTATATTATTAATTTGATTAGTGTAGGTATGGAAATGCTAGAATTAAGTGACTCTGGAAGTGATATACTTGATGAAATCGATGCAGAAATTGATTTTGATCTTGAAGAATGGGAATTTTTACTACCTGAAGATTGGACTGCTGTACCTGAGAATGTACAAGACATTGGTGTAGATCCAGATGCAAATATTGATGAACACCATGTGAGTCCATCTAGGACAGAAGTTATTATTGAAAATGATCAAGGTCCAACAGTTGTCGATGTAGATGAAGAAATCGATGACTCAACCGATTCTGAAAATGATGAAACCTTGATTCCTACCAAGAATCCAGCAGTTTTTCTTAGAAAACTTCTAAAACAGAAAAAGAAGGTTGGAGTTTCTGAAGTTGATATAACTGGGAAACGGGAACCTAAAAGAGGGATTGTTGGATGGTACTTTGACTCTGAGCTGAAGCTTTTTGCTATCAAAAGGTTTGATGGAGTTCAATATTTTGAGAGAAAGCTTACAGTGTTCAGTTCTCTACCAAAATTTGAAATTAGAGACTTGGCTAGATTATCTCTAAAGAACCCAAGTGATGATTTTGTTGGTAGATATGTAGAACATGTAATCAAGACTGAGATTCGAACAGGAAAATTTGAAAAGATTAAGCCAAGGAAAGGAACAACAATCAAATTGAAGGAACGAAGTCAAAGGACGGGAAGAAGAAGGAGAAAGAAAGTTTATCCAGCTGTTAGATGTGTGCAGCAAGTTCCACTGAAGATAATGCCACAAGATATTCTGGGAAATATGAAGAGTTGGCATGTGGATTCAGAGACTGGAGAAGCTGTCATGGTTGAAATTGATGATGAGGTTGAAGGTGGTGAGAGAGAAATCTTCAGAGTTTATGACCATCGACACCTAATGAACATGTCGAAGAAAGATTTGATAAAGTTGAATGAAAATAGAATCTTGACGACAGTAGCATGGGGTGATTTAGCACGTGATTATCAAATGATGGTTAAGACTTGTATCAAATTGAAGATTTATGCTGGAAGGAAGATTTACAAGTAAAGATCAAAGACAACTTGAAGACATAGTAGCATAGACGCTAGAGCTATTGTCAAGGGGGAGTCTGTTGGGACATGTATGTGTGACAACAGATCTAGCTTGTAATAGTACTAGTGATTATTGTAATCAAGTTTGTACAATTGATTTGGATTTGTATATGATATTAGTTTGGTATTAATATTCGTTAAATACATTAGTATGTTAAAGTATTAGACGAATATCGATTACGAAATTACAAACTAATCCTGCGAGATGAGATCTCAAGTCGCAGAACTTGATCCTGCGAGATGAGATCTGGGCTCGCAAGAGTGACTGTGAACCCGTGTCGAACTGGGCTTGGTCGAGCCGAGATTGGCTGAAACATATAAATACTTAAAAAGGTCAAATCGGTTCATGACTTTTGCAATTTGATTTTCCAGAGATCTTTAAACGATTCTAAGCATTCTTAAGGTTAGGTATTGATCGATTAATATTAATTAATCGATACAAAACCTTGTTGATTAATCAATTCGCTATTATCTTTCAAAATAATTCGTTCACAATCTGTGAACCAAGTATTGAGGGATTCCGCACCTTAATACCTAAAGATAACCTCGTTATCGATTCTAATACATACGGACTTACAAATTCAAATAATAACACGTATCATCTACATAATCAGGGTATTTCATAGAATCGTTTACATTAAAAACTATTTTCTCGTTTCCTACTTTCATAGTGATTTGTCTATTGAAAAGATCAATTAAAGTGTGGGTAGTAGCTAAAAATGGTCTTCCTAGAATAATAGGCACTCTAGGGTGTTCTACCATATCTAATATGACAAAATCATAGGGAAAAATGATTTATCAACCCTAATTAAAACATTTTCTATCATGCCCTTAGGATATTGCACTGACCTATCAGCTAGTTCAATACACATCCGAATAGGTGTTGGTTCTCCAAGACCTAAACGTTTATATAAAGTGTATAGCATTAACGAAATACTAGCTCCTAAATCAGCTAACACATTATTAATAGTCATGTTACCAATTTCACAAGGTATAGTAATACTCCCTAGATCTTTTACTTTTTCCGGTATCTTATTCTGCATTATTACTGAACATCTTGCATTCATTGTTACTTTCATCACGTTGTCCAGTTTACTCTTGTTGGTCAGCAATTCTTTAAGATATTTGGCATATTTAGGCATCTACTGAATAGCTTCCACAAATGGTATATTAATATGCAATTGCTTCAAATTCTCCAAAAACTTATGGTATTGCTCTTCATCCCTTCCTTTTCTAAGAGCAGCTAGATATGAAGGTGGAGATGTATAATCTTTGAATATAGGTTTCTGTTTGTTAGTACATTTAGTGTGTCAGTCAGTTGGTCTATTAAGTGTCGTTTATTAATTGTAATAGAAAAGTTATTTCTGGGTTAGCGACACTTAGTTTGGTCTAGGCGACACTTGCCTTAGTGACGCATAGCGACACTTAGGTAAGTGACGCAGAAAGGCGGCCACATGCGTCACTTAGGAAGTGTCGCATGTCTGCCGGTTTTGGTTTAGTATAAATACAAACCTACGGGTTTCAGGCTAGGGTTGACGAAACCCTAGCACCATTTGTCGAAATTGTAAGTCTGTAAACAAGCTAATAGGTTACTATTATCAATACAAAGTTGTTCTTAATTCGTTTATTCGATTTCGGTTTGCAATTACATTTGTTTATTGTGATTGTGTGTTTCCACCACTCAATCGCTGTCATCAATCATTTAGATCCACAGCAAGGGGTACTTACAACTGGTATCAGAGCCTCAAAGTGGTTTGATTGACGTATTGATCACGTAATCGTTTGTTTTTCGGTTTGCTTTGTGAAGATAATCAAGAACAATCGAGTTATTTGGATCAATAGGGTGCTATTCAGACGATTTTAATCAACATCTACAGGTTTCGTTCGATAGGGATTGAAGAATTTTCGTTACATCTACGAAAATTCGAATTTTAGGGTTTTTGGGACATCACAACCATTTTTGCTTCGCTCATTGCGTCACTATATAGCGACACTTCATGCGACACTCTGTAAGTTCCATTTAGGGTTTTACCGACACTCTGGTGCATCACTTTGTGCGTCACTAAGAGCGTCATTTGTGAAGAATACGACACTTACGTCTAGTGTCATCTGCTTTAATCTAGCAACACTCACGTGTGTCACTTCAGCACGTCACTTGTTTGTCACGCGTCACTTCCACTAGTGACGCTTATTTGATTTACTACCTCACTCAAGTATGACACTTGGGTGCGTCACTTGCTTGATTGAGCGACACTTGCTTCTAGTGTCATCAGTCACTTTATACGTCACTCGATAGTGACACTTATTGAGTGTCGCTAGTCGTTGCGACACTTTGGTGTGTCACTTACCAAGTGACGCCTTTGGTACTAATAAGTTTTCTAGTTCTCGTTTTTGAGCTATTTTTCAGGATTTCCTTTAATGGCTGCTGCTGATAAAGAAGATATTAGGGGAATTAGAGAAATGATCAAACAAAATCACGATGTTGGTTCTAACAGTAAACCTCCTTTGTTTACTGCGGATATGGATTATGCATATTGGCGTGACTGATTCGAACAATATGTAGATTTCCATTGTCCCGAGCTCTGGGGTCTACTCAGAGAAAGATATGAAGCTCCAGTAGCCGAGGGAAATTATCGTGGTATCCCTCCAGCCAAGACGTATAAAGCTATGACTCATGAAGAGAAAAAGGAGTACGACATCGAGAGAAAGGCTCATTCGGCTATCTGTATGTGCCTAACTATAGATGTCTTACGACTTTTCAAAACTCATGACATCACATACGATCTTTGGAAGGCTATTGAAACAAGATGTGGAGGAAACGAGAAGTATAAGGAGGCTAAATTAGAACTAATCAAGAAACAGTATGATCTGTTTGATATTCTTCCTAATGAAACGGCATCAGGATTATTCACAAGGTACTCACAGTTAGTTAGTGAGTTAACCAAGGGAGGTTACAATTTCCCTCAGATTGAGGTGAATAAGAAGCTGTTGGATGTTCTGCCTAGTACTTGGGACGTAAAAGTACAATTTCTAAAGGAGAACCAAGAGTTAGCAAGAATGAATCTGGATGAGTTAATTGGCGTTCTTCAAGCTCATGCAATGGAGTTGAAGGAAAAGGAGTGTAAATCGGGTGGTTTTGTTCAAGACCCGACATTATATGGAGGAAAGGTAAACACCGGGAAGGCATATGGTGGAATGGCCTTTATTATTGATACCAGTTCTCCATTGCAGTCTACTGGTACTCATCATCCAGTCTATGCTTCTGGACCTTCACTAGGTTCACAACAACAAGTTGTGATTTCCCCAGCTATTGAAGAACAAGCTGCTATTTATACAGCTTTTCTGAGCTCCTACAAGGATTTGGTTTCACAACCAAATTCTACACTAGAACTTGCTAAGGAAGACTATGCTCAAGTGGATGATGATGATCTTGAGCAAATGGACTTAAATTGGAATATTGCCATGATCTCAAGAAGAGTTCAAAAATTCTTGCAAAGGACTGGACGCAAGAGTTTGGAAGGAATCGGCAAAACCAGCTTTGGTTTTGACAAGAGCAAGGTTCGCTGCTATAACTATCAAAATTTGGGACATTTCGCAAGGGAATGCGAGAAACCCAAAGTTCCTCCATCGGGTTTTACCAAGCCTGATGCTCCTAAAGCTCAAGAGAAGGAAGAAGTTAAACAAGCGACAGCTGATGCTTTAGTTGTCTTCGAGCCTACAAACACAGACTGGAGTATGTTTGCTGACAAGTACCAATAATGTCTTATGGCTCACATTACTAATGAGGTACGCAATGAACCTGATGAGCCTTTGAACCTGATGAGCCTTTGAACTGTATTTCATGCATTAAGTTAACTGAATCTTTAAAGTGCTTTCAAGAAGAAAACGTAGAATTAAGAGAAAAAGTTACAAAACTTAATGAGTCCAATAAGTACTTAAAAGCTAATGAACAACTTTACGATAAGAAGATTGAGCCTTATAAACAAGACACTTAAAAGTACAAATCAAAGGTTTTTAGTCAACAAGATGCTATTAACAGCTATCTTGCTGAAATAGAATTGTTAAATAAGGAACTCTTTGATTTAAAAGTTGAGTATGATAACTATAAGAACAAGATTCTAGGTTCCTCTTCCTCTACAGTTGCCTTCAATGAAATCCTTAATAAGCAAAGGACAAATAACAAAACTAAGACAGGACTAGGCTATACTGAAGTCCCACCTCCCACTGAATACTGTCCTATGCCTGTTAAGGAAGGCACTGAAGAGATTCCTGTTGACTATGCATTTTAATATGGTATCAAGTCAAAGGCAACTAAGCAAAACAAACAGGCAAAGGAGAAAACCAAGCGGCCAGAGTATCCTTCGCCTAAGTTTGTTAAGTCTAAAGCTGTATCTCCAGTTAGTGTTGAGGAGATAGTTGAGATTGAGGATATTACCGATGAGGAGTATCCTAAGGTTGAAAAGGTTGAGGTCAAAACAGAAAAGGTGATTTTGATGAATGTAGTTGTCCTTAAAGTACAAAATGATAAGGGCAAGAAAAAGGTTTTAAATGAGAACGCTCAAACTTTACAGACACCTGTAAAGATTTTGAAAAATAACTTAAATGTGAACAATGAAAGAGTTTCATGTAAAAAACCTTCACCCTCAACCAATCAACCGAGGCAAGCACCTTCTCAAACTTGCACACACTGTGCTTGTTCTAAAATTGCATCACCATCTACTCCGGTAAATCCTCAGCCTCAACCGATTGTTGAGAATCGTTCCTGTTTCTACTACGAGAAACAGTGACATTTAATTCGTGATTGTCCCAAGCTTTCTCATCAGCGCTATGGGAGAGACATGCCTAGAACTTCCTTTAATAGAAACTCATTTTCACCACCTAGGCGTTATTCTAACTCTTCCAAGCCTATTGAAAAGCAAAGTAATATTGGGCAAAAACCTTTGCCAAAACAAAAGCTCGACATTGCTCCCAAACCAACTTCCGAACAATCTAAAGTTTGGAAAAGAAAGGAGTCTGCTAGTGACTCTTCAGTCATCAACAATAACACATTAGATGAAAATTCTGATTTATTGAAAAATAAAGTTATGTCCGATGTGATTATGGTTGATGACCTTGGTAGACCTAAGTCTGTAAAGGCTTGGGTCACCGTTTCTCACTAATCTCCTTACTTTTATGTGTTGCAGCAGTCAGAACATGTTAAAGATAGTGAATGGTTTATGGATAGTGGCTGCTCGCGACACATGACTGGCGATGTGTCTCTTCTGACGGATGTTAAACCACACCCCGGAGGACATGTTGCCTTTGCTGGAGATATTGGAGGAACGATTACTGGAAAGGGAACGCTAACTAATGGGAGAGTTAGCTTTGAGAATGTGAATTATGTGGCTCAACTCACTCACAACTTGCTAAGCGTTTCACAAGTCTGTGATAAGGATTATACAACAACATTCACAAAAACAGAATGTGTAATCTTGAAGCCGGGTTTCGTTATTCCTGAAGAATGGGTGCTTATGGGGGTGCCACGGAGAAATGATACCTAGTGATGAACATGCAAACTGTAGAGACTACAAATGAATACACTTGTCTCCTCTCAAAGGCTTCAGAAAAAGAATCACTACTTTGGCATCGACGGATGGGACACATTCATTTTCGCAAAATGAATTTTCTTATAAATAATGATTTGGTAAACGGAGTTCCAAAACAGTCCTTTGCTCTAAAAGATGACTGTATTTCATGCCACAAGGGGAAACTCCACAAAAAGTCCCATAAGTCCAAGGAAGTAAATTCTATTGCTGCACCACTGGAGCTCTTACATATGGATCTGTTTGGACCTATTTCCACTAAGAGCATTGGTGGCCGATCCTACTTCTTGGTAGTCACCGATGACTACTCCTGATTTTCGTGGGTATACTTTCTTGCTGCGAAGAGCGAAATAGCAAATATTTTGGTGTACCTGTTGGATAAGTTGGCAAATCTGTGCAACTTAAAGGTGAAGAGACTGCGAAGTGACAATAGAACTGAATTCAAGAACTCAACTCTCGAGTTATATTGTGCCTCGAAAGGCATTGATCATCAGTTCAGTGCTCCACGAACTCCTCAACGGAATGGAGTTGCAGAACACAAGAATAGGACTATTATCGAGACAGCTCGGACTATGCTGGCTGATTCCAAGTTACCTATCATATTTTGGGCTGAGGCAGTCAGCACTGCTTGTTACGTTCTGAATCGAGGGCTCACGGTTAAGAAAAAGAACAAGACCTGTTATGAACTTTTCAATAACCGTAAGCCCACTCTGCAGTTTCTAAAGCCGTTTGGGTGTCCATGTCTGATTATGATCCCAAAAGAAAAAGTCTCAAAGTTTGAAGATAAAGTTGTTGAATGGATTTTTCTTGGTTATTCTGTTAATTCTCCAAACAAAAGAGTCTACATTAAATCAACACACCAGGTGGAGGAGCATTTTGAGGTAAAATGCTTACATTACACGGATCCTCCTCAAGGAACGGGTCCGGATTGGCTGTTCAACTATAAGGATGTTTTTAACTCTTTCAACATACCCGAAGAAGATGATGAAGAGGAGGAGTTGGTCACCCTACTTCATGGTATCAGTCTATGTCAAGACACATCCACCGCAACACCTACTTCAACACTTACTCTAACACCCACACCATCACCTACTACAACCGAACCATCTCCTATTACCCCATCTTTGAATGCTCCTTCGACTTCAGGAATGATTAATGCAAAAGATCTTCCTGATGATCCTATTATGCCTCCTTTAGAGGAAGCCGAAGAAGAAGAAATGGTCTTCACCAATTTTAATGCTCATGATGAAGAAGATGAGGAAACACAACAATCCGCGCAACCTGAAAGTTCTACTACTCCTGAGACTACAACTGTTCCTGCCACTGAAGGGGATATGAAAAATTTGGAGTTAGTACTTGCGCTGGATGTAATTCCAGTGACACGTGTACACAAGAATCACCCCATCGATAATATTATTGGTGATCCTAATGCCGCAGTTCAAACACGTCAACAAGTGGAACAAAATCCAAATCAACAAATGTTAACACTGGTTGCTCGGATAAATTCTTGTCATTTATCTCAAATTGAACCCAAGAACGTTGATGAGGCCTTAAAAGATCCATCCTGGGTCGAGGCCATGCAAGAAGAATTACAGCAGTTCAACAAGCTACACATTTGGGATGTAGTTCCGTTACCCAAAGGTACTCACTTAACTAGCACTCGATGGGTATTTCGAAATAAGATGGACGATCGGGGTATAGTGATTCATAACAAAGCACGATTGGTTGTTCAAGGTTTTAGTTAAATCGAGGGTTTGGACTATGATGAAGTCTTTGCTCCTGTGGCAAGATTGGAGTCTATTCGTATCTTCCTTGCATTCGCCTCTTTCAAGGAGTTTCGTGTTAACCAACTCGATGTTAGAAGCGCCTTCCTGTACGGACAAGTGGATACGGATGTGTACGTTAAGCAGCCTCCAGGTTTTGAAGACCCTGAGCATCCAGAATATGTTTGCAAATTAAATAAGGTGTTATATGGTCTTCATTAAGCTCCGAGGCTTTGGTACGAGAGGATCACTACTCACCTAATAAAGCATGGTTTTGTTTGTGGAAGCATTGACAGTACTCTGTTCATCCGTAAAGAACAGACTGGGGATCGAGAAGATATGTTACTTGTGCATGTTTACGTGGACGATATTATCTTTGGCTCTACAAATGAGGCAATGTGCAAGAACTTTGAGGAGATCATGAAGTCTGAGTTTGAGATGAGTGCGATGGGGGAGCTCAAATTCTTTTTAGGTGTACAAGTTGAGCAGTCTGCAAAAGGTATTTATATTCATCAGTCAAAATATGTCAAAGACATGTTGACTAGATATGACCTGCTCAATTGTAAAACCTATGGGACTCCTATCGAACTTAATCACAACCTTAGACTTGCTGAGGATGAGGAAGATTGCAAAGAAAAGGACTATCGTTCAATGATAGGTTCTCTGATGTATTTGACTGCCTCTCGACCGGATATTATGTTCGCGGTATCTGTTTGTTCATGCTTTCAAGCCAAACCCAAGGTGTCTCACATGAAGGCGGTAAAGCGAATTTTCGGTTATCTTAAACATAGACCCAATCTTGGTCTATGGTATTCAAATGAGAAATCATTCGCTCTTACTGCCTATTCGGATTCTGATCATGGCGGCTGCAGTATAGACAAGAAGTCCACCACTGGTGGATGCCAATTTCTCGGATCTCGCTTGGTCTGGTGGTAGTGCAAGAAACAGACTACAGTTTCTCTTTCAACCGCAGAAGCTGAGTACGTTGCTGCTGCCAGTTGCTGCTCTCAGGTTCTCTGGATTTAGCATCAACTGCGTGATTACGGGTTACTTCTTTCTATAAATCCTATTCACATAGATAACACTGCTGCCATATCTATCACACGTAATCCCGTACAGCACTCTAAGACTAAACACATAGAACTTAGGTTCCACTTTATACGGGATTGCTATGAAAAACACCTGATAGACCTTGTCCACATAGACACCCTCAAATAGAATGCCGACCTTTTCACAAAAGCTTTTTCGCATACTCGATTTGATGAACTAATCAACATGATTGGTTTAAGGTTCTTTGTGACCAAAAACTAATTTGTAACTAGGAACGTCACTTACTTGCTTTTATGTGTGTAAAAAAAAAGGGCAACAACCACTCTTTATACTTTTTAGTATTCAAGAAATGCACGGTTGCTACATTTTAAAAATAGATGTTGAGTTGTGTCTGTAAACAACTTGGGATATGATAGTACATCGGGTGACATGAAAAAAATGGAATTTTAATGTTTATCTTGGATGTGTCAGTAAATTTATCTGACATGTTGAAAACAGTTTTTATAAACATTGTCTTCATCATACGATATATTAGTAGGCATGTTACACAAAACTCTTTGAGACCTCTTAAGAAGCCTAATATACAATTGTTTATTTCAAGTGGTATAACACCGTTAGATGTATGACAAAAGTCTTAATATCTTACTTATGCTAGACATGTTTTCGTGGAAGAAGCTTATTTAGTATCATTTGGGGGTATATATTGACAGTTTCCTTTGTTATACTTAAATATAGACCTGGTTTCTGTTAATATATACTTAAAAATTAAGCAAACACAAGTCATAGTACTTGCAAAGTCTTTAAAATTAAGATACCTAACAAGGTCCCCAAAATGGTTTGACCAAGTCTGGTTTTGCTTAAACCTGAATCAAGCTATGTCGCTCTATTGTACGTAAGTGCAGACCTATCACCGTTGACTTGATTCTTAAAATTGATTTTCTTATATTCTCTCTGTAAATGGAAGCATGGTCTATGTCTTAAGTTAAGATGTATATCTATGGTGGGGACCACAGCGAAATGTACATACGAATAATAATAAAATTAGCTCCTAGATGTGAGTGTAACATGTTTAAGAGGACAAATATACTGATAATCGTTTTGAAATAATTTTTATACGAAGTGTTTTTGGTATGCCAAGTAAATTTAAAGTGGACAAATATACTGATGATCGAAATAACACTTACTGTTCCTAATAAATGCATGTTATTCCGATATGATCCCTCACCAGATTAAATCAACTCCATCACCAAAAAGAATGTGTTAATTTTGTGTTTGTAAATTTGCATTAATTTTGTGTTAATATATTTTCTCTTAGTTAGTTTTATTTTGTGTTAAAGCCAAGTTACAGTTATTTTGTGTTAAAGCCAAGATCGATAAAAATCTCAAATTTTTTCACTAAGTGACTTTATGCGTCACTTATTAAGTGACGCCCTTAGTGACGTTGCATGTGTCGGGTTGAGTAATGCTACAAGTGTCGGGTTAAGTGACGCACCTTAGGGTTTTGGTATAAATACCCTTTCAAACGACACTCAACCCCATCACTTTCACCATTCAATTAGCGTCACTTACTCTGACATAGCGTCACTTCTGTTCGTGCTGCATCACTTCAACTGCTGCGTTTTTTCGATCTTTGCGTGGATTTTGAAGCTGTTTTCGTGCAATCAGCTCCACTATTCTTGTTCATCTTACTCATCCACATCTATTGGTACTAATATTAACCCATGTCTTTACGTATTCTTGATTTAACCGTACGATAGGGTTGCGGGTTTTAGGGTTTAAAAAAATCACTCGAATTAAACATCTATATGAACGTTTCTCTTATTAATTTTTGGTGTGTTTGTTTGGCTTGTAAACGTGTACCTTTTGGTTCACTAGTTTTACGAAAACCCCAAAATTTGTTCGATGTGATTTCTGGGTATGAACAGTGACACGATGATCTTCATCGTTGCGTCACTTCATGCGCCACTTCCTTTAAGTGATGCTATTTGGCAATTTAGAATCCTTACCGTCACTTCTTCAGTGACGCCCATATATGCATCACTTTCTTAAGTGACTCCCTAAGTGACGCATATGCCTGTATCATTGCTTAGCCCGTCACTCGTCTAAGTGACGCCCATCTATGTGTCACTTCCTTAAGTGACTCCCTTAGTGACGCCCTTATCTATATTGACACTTATACCGTCGCTTCCTAAGTGACTCATCTAGGTTACCGTCACTATGTTAAATGACGCATAATTTTGTACCGACACTTTCCAAGTGTCGTTCTTAATGACGCATGCTTGGGCAACGTCACTTACACCAGTGACGCCTGATAGCGTCACTTACCCTAAGTGACGCTATACTTGATTTCTAATTTTAAACACTGTTTTATGCGACACTTCCTGAGTGTCGCTAGTATTTATGCGTCACTTCTTAAGTGACGCCTAAATCAAAATTTTGTTTAAATTTTGTGAATATTTGTGCTAATTCTATAACGATGTTTATGGTTATTTTTTCGGTATTCTAGCTTACAGATGGCAGGTCTGCAAAACTATTATCGCGCACTAACACACGCCACAACATTGTTGCGTTTCTGGAGTCAACGCATGCGAACTCACTTCCATTCCGACCGATGATTGAGTTTTTACGCCGATCGAGTATTCACTACGCCATCACCGCATCTACTCCAGTGTACATGAATCAGATCGAGGAATTATATGATCACGCATTTATCCGAACTCAGGGTGATGTGCCAAGGATTGTTTCGACTAAGTTTGGCGAAGAGATTGAGATTATTGAGAATTCTGTTCGACGAGTTCTTCAATTCAACGATACCCATACGATGCCGACTATGTTTGAGACAACCTTTATCAACGGTGGTCTTCAGCGGATGGGTTATCCGGCAAATCAACTTTCCGACTTCAGAAAACAATATCTATGCCTGGTTTGGAGATATCTATGCCACATCGTGATTGTCTGCTTATCTTCAAGGAAAGGAGGATATGTTGCTGCGAGTCATTTGACTCTATCTTTGATGTTGGCACTGGTCTACAACAAGCCGTACAATTTCAGCAGATATATCTTTGGAAGTATGGTTGAGAACATCCGCGCTGGGAAAGATAAGTGGTTGCAGTATCTGAGGTTTGTGCAGCTACTATTGAATGATTTGAATCTAGACATCGCTCCCGATCAGCACTCGTTATTGGTTCCGACGCCAATGCTCTTACGAGTCTTCAATGACTGTAAGTTAGCGCCCAAAGGTGCACAAGTGTTGGCAGATAGGGAGCTATTTGGGCACATAGTAAACGAAAACTATGTTGCGCCACCGAATGATGGGTTTGAGGATGTCGAGATCCCTCAGGTAAACGAGGATGATTTGGTCGATACAGAAATAGCTCAGGATTTAGATGACATTGATCAGGTTGATCATGTTGATGATGATGATGATGATGGTGGTGGACCCACACCACCCGATTCCGAGGGTGATGTGCCTCCTCAAGAGGCTTTAGATGCAATTCACATGATTGATCCGAAACGCTTTAAGCGTATTTTGAGACGTATTTCTGAGGGTCGGGTTCATGTCCCAAGGAATCCGGGAAAACGACCGGCTGGGTCCGCTCCATCTTACGCTAACTTGCCTCACAAAAGGCGCCAGCGCACCGGGGTGGTCATTCAGGAACCTGGTAAGCAAACCGCTCAGCAACAACAACAACATCCAACCTCTCAGCCGCAGCTTCCTACGATTCAACAACTTTTTGCTCAGATTGAACAAATGAACAAACGTTTTGAAGATCAATCTGTTATCATTCAAGTTCAGGCTGCAGAGATTAGGGAATTAAAGTCCAAGGCTGATACGGTTGATGATTTAAAGCTTCAGGTGACAGATCTACAATCTAGGTTGTTAGAGTTGGAGTCTGTTACTATTGTTTCGGGGGAGGCTGGTCCCAGGACCTTGGAAACAAATGTAACACCTCCCCCAGAACCAGAAAATGTACAACCTTCTTCAATCAATGAAAATATATCTTTGGATTACTTTGTTGAGGTTCAAGGTCAACCGAGACTAATTACGGTTGACTATTCGTATGTAGATCTTACATTTCTTCAACGTATGATGAATGAAAATACGTCAATTCCTGAGGATGAAGTGATAAATGATCCAGTGGCAGAGGATTGTTATTTTGAAGGGAATGATGATATTGAAGTTGAGGGGGAGGAGCTCCAGAGTGATGAATGTTATGATGACTCTCCTATTATTGAATCGGATTCTTCAGAAGATGAAGCGGATCATGTATCAGAGGCAGAAACCACTGAGCCATCAGTTTCTACGGCTGAACCCTCAACGATAAAGCCTGATATAGTGTTTAAACCTAGAGTTGAGGTACCCGTTACTTGTCAACATTACAAAGTCAGAACTGACTATACGGGTTTGATCAAAAGCTGGAAGTTCGATGAAAATAATTCAGTATTCATGATCAAAAGGAGTGATGGCATTCAGTACTTCAACTTAAAGTTCTATCGAATAAGTACTTCGCCAAAATGTGAACTTCAAAGATTATCTCAGATACCCTAGATCAATCGCGCTCGAGATTCACGAGAAGATTTCTTTCAAGTTATTATTCGTCGAGAAATCGACGGCAAGAAATACAATATGATTAAACCGACGCTGGGTATGAGATATAAGTTTAAAAAGAAGTTGGATCCGGTTACATGACAACCGATTGTAAGGATGATCTACCCACCAGCAAAATGCTTACATAAGATACCTCTAGAGATCATTCCTTTGGATTTTTTGAACAGGTTGTTATATTGGGAATATGATGATATTACGGGAGAAGCTGTGATCGTTTTTGTTCCTAATTCCGAACCGACTACGGATCCAGAGTCTTCAACAAATGCAGATTTGGGAGCTGAAGAGAAAATAGCATGGGATGTTGTTAAGCCTAAGAAGAGTTCTATGTAGGGTCTGAAAAGACACAAATTTTGTGTATTTGACCCTTTGAGTTTGATCAATCTTTTCGGAACGAGATATGAAGAGATTACATCAGAACAAAATTCAGTTCAAAGCAAAGGACAGAACTGAAGCTATTAAATTTCAGAAGATTGTTGATATCTGTGTAGCCAATGGGATACACGCTGGTGGTGTATTTCCAGCTGGCTGGAATTAGTTTAAAGACTTGAAGACTTTTTGAAGACCAAGCTGCTGACAAGGGGGAGTTTGTTGGTACATTTAGTGTCAGTCAGTTGGTCTATTAAGTGTCGTTTATTAATTGTAATAGAAAAGTTATTTCTGGGTTAGCGACACTTAGTTTGGTCTAGGCGACACTTGCCTTAGTGACGCATAGCGACACTTAGGTAAGTGACGCAGGAAGGCGGCCACATGTGTCACTTAGGAAGTGTCGCATGTCTGCCGGTTTTGGTTTAGTATAAATACAAACCTACGGGTTTCAGACTAGGGTTGACGAAACCCTATCACCATTTGTCGAAATTGTAAGTCTGTAAACAAGCTAATAGGTTACTATTATCAAAACAAAGTTGTTCTTAATTCGTTTATTCGATTTCGGTTTGTAATTACATTTGTTTATTGTGATTGTGTGTTTCCGCCACTCAATCGCTGTCATCAATCATTTAAATCCACAGCAAGGGGCACTTACACTGTACTTCTTTTAATCTTCTCCACTTCTACTTCTTTTAAATTGTCATCCTGCTCAGTTTCAACATTTTTATTAGGAATAAAAGGATGATTTGAATTCTTACCACTTCTCGTAATTACTGCTTTTGCATGTTCTCTTGGATTTATCTCTGTGAATCCTGGTAAAGTTCCTGGAAATCTCTCTTGTAGTACTTTAGCAATTTGATGAACAAACCCCTCAATTTGCTTCATAGAAACTTCATGATTACGCATTTTCATATCTGACTCATCCATCCTTTTATTGCTATCATCAAACTTCTTTAGTATGGAATCTAACTTATCATGCATAGATGAATTTTGTCCTGATTTCACATAGAATCCCGGTGCTGCTTGTTGATATTGTTGGTTTCTACCTTGATTAGTCCTTCTAAATTCATCACTTGTCGATAATTTGGATTTCCTTGATAATCTTCATACATCACTTCTTCAGTTTGTATATCAGCATCTGAGTTTGGACATTCAGTTTTTAAATGGTTTCCTCCACAAATTTCGCATCTAATTCGAATAGCATGAACTTGTTCATTAACCTTCTTAATATCTCTCCCTAAACTTTCAAGTTTAGCTGTAATAGCTGCAAGTCCTTCACTATCTTCAGATACTCTTTTTCTTCCTGATGAACCATCATCCCATAACTGTGAATGTTTTGCTAATTCTTCTATTCCAGCCCTCGCTACTGCAGGAGTCTTTTTAGGAATTGGACCTTGTGCATCCAATTTTTGACGTGTTTCTCTATCAACTCCTTTATAGAAAACTGTAATCTCCTGTTGCACATTCAAATCATGTTGTAGACATTTATGTAGCATTTCCTTGTATCTCTCCCAGGCTTTATACAATGACTCATCTGCTTTTAGCTTAAAATTTCTTATCTCATCGATCATTTTTTAGGTCTTCGAAGGAGTACAATACATTTTAAGAAATTTTGTTTGAAGATCTTCCCACGTTAGATAGATCCAGCTGGTTCATTATTTATCCATCTTTTATCTGCAACCTTTAGTGTCAAAGGAAATACTCGTAACATAACCTGATCTATTGAAACGTTAGGAATATTAAACATATCAGCAATTTCCAAAATTTTCTCAATTTGTTCATTTGCATCTTCCTTGTCCTCTCCTCTAAAAGGATTTTCTCTGAGCTCCTTAAGAAATTTCCCTTTCAATTCAAATTCTACTTCTCTAGCTATATCTCGCCTAACCACTCCCGGTCGAAGATCGCCACGAGTTTGAATCGTGTAATCTTCAAGCGTCATGTCAGCTATGTCTGCCATGTCTATTATCTTTTTGTGATCTTGTTCAGAATCACTAGGATATCTCGTAGGTGCTCTAGAAGGTACATTATCTTCACAAAATTCTGAATTTGAGTAATACCTGTATTCAGCCGTGTTGACAAGACTGTTATGAAATATTTCATCTTCTTCCTTAGATGAAATCCCATGTTCTGGTGAATTTGGTGGCACGTATGACAATCTTCTTCTTGAATGAAATTCTCTTTTTAGCTCGTCAAATGGACTTAGTGGATCCGGATGAAGTGTCCGGGTCATATAACCATCTGTAACAATAAAAGAAAACTTCAGTAGTATTATTAAAAGAAAAATCAAACTAAAGTGTTAGTTAATGCAATGTTAGTTAAGTTCAGGTTAATGTAATATTTTCTCAATAATCTAATAATAAAACACATTCAAAATTAAATAATTGCAAAAAGATACCCAACCTAACTATAATGCAAATTAGTTAATATTACATACAAAATTATTTTAGGTTCGTTTATACATTTAGTCAAAAAGTCCTCGGTAGCTCCAATGGTTGTACACAAAATCGGAGAAATAGGTCAGCGCTAAGCTTATTAAAAACCTATCTCTTTCGAGAAGCACCTTACTTCTTAAAGGAAGTAGGGCTTAACTCTCCTTATACCTTTGTTTTTGTCAGTACTCTCAATGGGTGAGCCGATTTTTCGATTCGACTTAATTATACAAAAATTTATACTTTTATAAGGAAAAATTACAGATTTTAAATTACCATTCCCCGGTAGCGGCGCCAAAAACTTGATGTGCATGAAGTATATGCAAATAAGTTCATAACAAGTTTTAAATCAAAGAAATACTAATAATACTTTATCACACAATTCAAGCAAGAATAACTCGTTCATATAATATAGCTTTTACTAGTAAGTCCAGGTATCGAACACAAGGAACGTGTTTATTAAAATAATTAATTTATTGCACAATCAATATTACAATTACAATTAATTACATATAATATTACAAATAAGGGGGGTTCGTTTTAATTCCGTATGAATATATATTTATATTTACTTTTGATACCGAAGTAGGATATACAAGACATTTAAAGTAATTAAAGAATTATCTAAGCTGAATAAGGTAGATAGAAGATATATTTTATCTAGACTAGCTAAGTTGTATTCAAATTATCCTATATGTTTATCTTTGTCGGCTAATTGATCTGTTGAAATATAAAAGTAGATAAAGGCCTTGGTCCAGCTCAATACCCTAAGATTAAGCGCTTCAACGTATATTAAGGTTAACTAACTTTGAGGTCTCAAATGTTATTATCTAATCAATTATAGTTTAATTCAGTAATGACTATAACCTATCACCAAGTTCTCGTTTATCTAGGTATAATCAAAAGATAAACCTAAATTATTAAGTCAATTCACACAAGAGTTCTCTATATAGCATGAATATCATAATCATATAATCGATATAGACATAACCTTAATAACATTCATAGTTACAATTAACATAAACATATACTTAAATAATCATACAAACATCATTCATCTAAACAAATATGTTAAATAAACAATCAATAATCATTGATAATATAAACAAGATTTCAAATACAAGTAAACAGTCATTTATCAAGTAAAAGGACTTAGAATACAAACCAAAGATATTGAATTACCCTTCGTTAGGTTTAAAGGCCTTCAATCCCTAGCCTCCAAATTCGACTTAGAGTCGTTCCTTAACCCTAATAATCAACTTTTACCTCTAAAATTCGTATATCCCTTAACCTAAACCGTGGCCTCTCTTTATAGTTTTCAAAACCGCTAGTCCAAACGCCGGTTGGAGCTCCCAACCACAGGTTGGGTTAACTTGCTCTGTAACACCCGTCAAATCAGGACTAGTAATTAGTGCCTAATCAAGTGTAATACATGTAATTAGTTCTGTGTTAGGCTGATTAATGTATCAATATATATATTGTTGAACATATACAAGTATGCGATTTGATTAAATCGTACAAGTTTCAAATCGAATGCAATTCGATTCAATTAATACGGACGTTGGTGAACCATTTTATTAAGTAATATGATATTATTTAATAACTCTATTTTATCCAAAATATTATTTAGATAATATTTCAACTCAAATTCGTATCGTACAAACAACATTTACGCAATTAAAATAATAAACGCACAAACAATCGAAACAAGAATAAGTTATATTTTATAACTCAAGTAAAAAGTATTTGATGAAATACTTCAACAAACACATTAATAAATATTCGTATTTTAGAATAATTATTTATACGATTAAACGATCGGGGAAACGAACACCACACGAGACGAAAACACGGTGGTTAAAAATTGGGAGATTCCCTCCCCTAATCTCCCCCAAAAATCTTCCATATCCCCCCCCCCCCTCCCCCGGTTCCCCTTTCCCTCCTTTCTCATTTCCACCCACACAATCTATCTCTTCCACCTTCTTTCTTTCTTTTTCTCTCAAACACCCACCTTCATAACGATCTAAACATTCAGATCCTCACTGCTCAACTCGAAGCTCTGAAACCCGACAATGTCAAAAACGAAGCCTTGCGAGGCATGGAAAAACAATTCGAAATCAAACCTAACGGGGTTAGGTATGTCTTTAACCGAATCTGGTTACCCAGTTTTGGAAACCTGCGAGACTTGGTGATGGACGAAGCTCACAAGTCCAAATATTCAATCCATCCTGAATCTGACAAAATGTATCACGGCATCAAATAATTTTATTGGTGGCCGAATATGAAAGCTGAAATCGCCACATACGTCGGCAAGTGCCTCACTTGCTCAAAAGTCAAAGCCGAATATCAAAAACCTTCTGGTTTACTCCAACAGCCCAGCATTCCTGAATGGAAATGGTAACAAATTGCCATGGATTTCATAACCAAACTACCCAAGTCATCAAGCGGTTGCGCAAACATTAATAAATATTCGTATTTTAGAATAATTATTTATACGATTAAACGATCGGGAAACGAACACCGCACGAGGCGCAAACGCAGGGGTTAAAAATTGGGAGATTCCCTCCCCTAATCTCCCCCAAAAATCTGCCATATCCCCCCCCCCCCCCGGGCCCTCCCATTTCCCTCCTTTCTCATTTCCACCCACTCACTCTCTCTCTTCCACCTTCTTTCTTTCTTTTTCTCTCAAACACCCACCACACCACCACCAATTACTACCACCAAACGGCCTTGGATCGTCACACTCGATTAGAAGAAAACGTTCCCCTCGTCGAGACCTACATTTCCCTCTTTTCGGATTTCTCCGGCGTTAAGTTTGTAAGTTTCTGACAAATCGCATTTTACTTATTTTTACTTGTTTGTGGGTTATTTATGCTTAAAATGTCCAAATATGGGTTGGGTAAAAGTTTCAAGTCAAACGGAAACCGGAAAAACACCTTTTTCGCTCATTTTCCAGCCAATAGCTCGTTATGTCGAAGAGGCTCCAGGCCACCTGCGACACAAGCCCCTATGTCGCCAAATCATAGCGTATGTCGCATATAGCGACACAAGCCTCTATGTCGCACTACATCACGGATTTCGGTTGTAGCCACACAAATGATTATGTCGCAATAATTTCGGACGTCGCATATAGCGACACAAAACACTATGTCGCAAAACTTATTCCCGTCGCACATAGCGACACAACACCGTATGTTGCATTAAATTGCGGATGTTTCACTTAGCGACACAAGCCCTTATGTCGCAGTCATGATCTGCAACACAACATACTATGTCGTACTTAGCGACACAACGCCTTATGTCGCACCTAGTGTCGCATAAGATAGAACCTTGAAAACATGGATTTTTACTAAGTGTCAAAATTATGTAATTTCAAACACTTATACGATACGAATTTTTAAACACATCGGAATACGTTTGTGAACATGAACACTTGAAATCATAATAATAATAATGAGATTATTATTACAACCAATCACCAATGGGCCGTACACGTTTTCAAAACACAATCCAATCAACCAAGTCGTAGTAACTTGGACAATTTAAACAAGCAAATTGTAGTAATTTGGATAATCAAATCAACCAAGTCGTAGTAACTTAGACAAGTTAAACAGAATTAGGACAATTCAATCAACCAAATCGTAGTAATTTGGACATTCTACTTGGACAAACAACTACAAAGGTAGTCCTTCGAGATACCTACTCATGTATATAACCATCGCATGTCTTGGACACCCTCAGGTTACAAGTCTTCGGACATCAATTCACGGCTAATCAATTCAAGTTTATTTCGATAAACACTCAAGGCTCAGGTGAGTCTCATAGCCCCTAGGTTACGGTTTTCATCAGGGGTGTGATTACATTGCTCGTTTTGTTTTACAATATGAACGCAAGTACAATACAAACCAAATACTACATGAGTTGTTTTCACTAATCATTTCAAAGCCCTCCACAACATAGTTTGGTAATACATCTGTAACGTGAATGTTAGTATATGATATCATATAGGATTGACAATCCTCGTCCGGGTTAGCACGCACTAACTGGTCAAACGGACATATTAGCATTTGGGAAGACGAGTATAGATTAGACACTCGTAGGAGGCACCTCCGTTGGGTTTCCTTAATTGGACCTGACATTCAAGTTAAGCGCAGACTATGTGCTCAGGCTGTATAACTTTTATTTTGCTTAATTGCATTTTAAATTCATCTAAATTTTGCGGTTCATACAAATATGTGTTGACATACAAACCTGTGAGCTCACCAGCGTTTCGCTGACCCATTTTAGCATGTATCATAGGTACTCAGTAGTAGGTTGGCTGCCCAAATCAGGATTTATTAGCTCGAGTCTTCATTCAATCAATCAGAGATTTAGTTACATTATTATATTTTGTATAAAGTAATTATGTAATGTAAATTTCTCAATTTCAAGGAACTGGGCTAATGTAAACAATATTTTTTATGTAAACTTTGGTTTTATCAATACAATGTAAAACGACGCATTTACTGGTCGTTCATTATATCTTTGTGCTTGTGATTATTGATTAGTCGTGCCCTGAACTGATTCGCTTCCGCAACCCGAATTTGGGGGTGCGACAGATTGGTATCAGAGCCTAAGGTTATAGTGAATTAGGTTGCATTTAGTGGGCCTAGACTATGACCGTTAGGCAGTATTCCTTATTAAGTATGATTAGGTTCAGTGACTGCATTGTATTGGTTTAATTTAACATAGCCTGATCAACTATGTACAATTAAAAGAATATGATGTGAGACCTGAAAGTAGTTATGACTGAACATGATACACTAGTTAACTTTGACCTCAAGAGAACCGGGACTCAAACATGTCTGTGTTAGACACCTTTAGGCTATTATGTGATATATATATATATATAAAGATATATATATATATATATATATATATATATATATATGCATAGATAGGCCTCGCTCTCGCCCAATATCTTAGGCTATATTATATAGGTATTATATGAATATAGGCCTCATTCTTTCTAATGCTTTGTCTCAGAATGGCAAACACACCACCCAATTCGTCGCGCTCTCATCCGTATGGATCGCGAAACCCAAGGGTGGCTAGGAGGAACACTAGGTTGCCTCGAGCTGACCCATATGTAACACCCCCAAAATCACTGTTTAGCGGAAGCAAACTTTGGGGTGCTACTAATCAAATATCACAGCACAAAAGTAAAGCAAACGACATCTATATGCAACGTTTGTAAAATAGTTACATTTCCATACATAAAATGTTTGAAACATAGCGTTTCTGGTTACAAAATGGAGTTCCCTAGAGTCCGCGTATAAAGCGGGAGATTCTATTACATAACCATAATAAATACAAAAGATAATGCTAAGAATCTCCGTTAAATGCAAGGTAGAAATCATGCGACTCTAGCTAGTATCCTGAGGGAAACCTACTCCGTCTGTGTACCTGAGATACAAAGCTAAAAAGGGTCAACACGAATGTTGGTGAATCTCACAGGTTTGTAAATAATATAAGTATTTGAACACAAGATTTCATCAGTAAAGCCCGCAGGCGTAAATCAGGTATTTGCAATCCCGCAATGTAAAGTAAGTAAGTTATACCGTTGCCATGAGGCTCATAATCGAAGCTTAACCCGTAAATAATAAATTGCTCCTGTGACATGCTCGTAATTGAGCAAGCATAAGTAACGAATAATAGTCGCCCGTTTATTCAGAACGGTTCATGGTAGCGCTACTACCGCGGGCGGGGAGGGTCATTTCCCTAATGGATCCATTAACTAGTGTCCACGCTTAAGTACATAACTAATGATATATGATGGAGAGACTTCCGTAAAAGTAAGTAACTCATGCAATCCCGTACAATAAAATAAGTAGTTCGTACTTGTGTTCAAGAAAAATAAGCAATGTATCTCACCCCGTAAGTAAAATAGTAAAAGTGGGGCTGTAAGACTCACCTGAGCCTAGTAAATACGTATGTGAAATCAACTAGGTAAAGCGGTTGTAAGTCTGTGTATCGATTCTCAGAACCCTGCAACCTTCTGGCGTCCGAAACGCACAAGGTTGTAAGTAAACAAGTAAATGAGTTGGTGTCTTAAAAGATCACCCATGCTAGTTGTCCACTCAACTAGGACATGTCCAAGTGTTTGTTTAGTAAACTGTTTGTATTTTGAAAACAAGTATGGCCCGTTGGTGACGGTTTGTAATAATAATCCAAGAGTGTTATTATTATATGTATCGTTTTATTAAAAATCGTATCTGGGATTAGAATTCAAGAAATTGGTCAAGTCTGGTTGTGGACTGAAATAGTGGTGCGAATTGAGTTCGCGGTGCGAGCCGAGTTCGCTCGCAAGGCAGTAGGCTGCGAACCGAGTTGGGTTCGCAAGACAAAGTGGGTACGCAAGTGGTAGGCTGCGAACTGAATTCGGTTTGCAACACAAGGTTCGGCTCGCAGGTTGACTCGCAGGTCAACTCGCGGGTCAACTCGCAGGTCAACTCGCAGGTCAACTCGCAGGTCAACTCGCAGGTCGACTCGCAAGTCAACTCGCGAGTGGGTTCGGTTCGTAGTTTGGGTTCGCGAGTTCAGTTTTCGGTTCGCAGTTTAGGTTTGTATCGCAGGACGAACAGATCTCGGTTCGCAGAACGAGCTGCTCGAACACTTATCTTTAAAAATGCATTTTCAAGTCGGTTTTTGGGCAAATCTTCATTGAGTAAATGTTCTAGCATGTAAATAAAAGCTTTTTAAGTAATTACATCGAGTTTTGAAGCGTTTCCTACCAAGAATCGAAAATGGGGATGATGAAGGTGAGGTAGAAGATGATGGTGGTCCTTGTGCTTTTTCTTGATGGTGATGATGAACGATTTTGATGACGGTGGTATTGATGTTGCTGCTGATTTGAAGAAGGAAAAGGGGAAAGGGAAAGAGAAGAGAGGGTTTTGAGATGTGTGTGTGTGTGTGTGTTTGTGATAATTGGAAGGATTGAAGGGAAAGAGGAGGTTTTTAAGAGGATGTGGGTCGTGGTTCGGGTTGGAGCTTGGATCCGCGGGTTTGGGCTGACCCATTTGGGTCTCGGTCTCGTGAACTCATTGTTCAGGTCTTTATGTTACATTCCCCGATTGTCTAAATGTTGTTTCGTGTTTCGTGTTTAAGTATATCCAAAATATTTTAACTGAAATGTTTTACCAAAACACTAAATAACGAGTTATAGAATTATAATTTGAATTATTTTCGCTTGACTAACGCGCTTCGTGCGTGTTTGTCGTGTACAGAGTGTTTTTATCAATAAGAGATACTTGGAATATATTCTCACAATATATTAATGTAAATAACATTTGTTTGGATAAATCCACCTTCTTATAAAGTTTTATCACCAACGTCCTATTTATTAATGTCGGACCTCGTCCGGTTCATAAGTGTACGATTTAAATTAGATCGCGTAAGTGTGCCTGTATTCTCACCATAATGTTACCTTTATTTAGAGTACTATAAAACTAGATACACGTAATTTCAAGTAGTTTAGGCACTAATTAAAGTTCTAAATTGGCGGGTGTTACATTCTCCCCTTTGTTAGGAGAATTTCGTCCCGAAATTAGCCTGTTGTAGTGGTGTCGGTAGGAGTAGAGTTTATGAACAAATGTGGGTATCTCAGTCTCATTTGATCTTCTTGTTCCCAGGTGAATTCAGGACCACGTCTTGAATTCTACCCGACTTTAACAATGGGGATACGACTTTGTTTCAGTTCTGTAGCCTCGCGGTCTACAAATTCCATAGGTTCCTCGGCAAAATGAGGGTTATCATCAATTTGTGTTTCGTCGAGTGGTAAGGTTAGTGTCTCATCAGACAGACATTTCTTCAAGTTAGAAATGGGGAAAAATTGGATGTACGCTACTGAGTTCAGGGGGTAGCTGTAGTCGGTAAGTCACTGGACCAATCCTTCACCAGAGATCTGTTCTGTCATCCGTGAGGAATCTCGAACACACATCAACGAGGCAGCTAAGGATCAAACAAAAGCTCAATCCCTTATTTACCTAGTTGTAGTTACATGTTCACGGGTCGTTGTCGGTTAAATCCCGTAGTTGTTTAAATGTTGTTTCACGTTATATGGTAAAGTATATCCGAGATTTATTCGAGGTAGTAGTACGTACGTTTTCTAGGAAGGCATTGAAGTATACTTAGTGTTGTCGTAGGTGTCTTCGGTTTCCTTCCCCCCCCCCCCATGTTAGAATAGGATAGAGAGAGAGAGAGAGAGTTACTAATGTGCGTAGACCGTTACGTCCAATGGACAGGGTCGGTCGGTAAATCTGTGGGGTATAGTTACGATTTGTACTAGTAGTCTACAGTAGCTTGTGACTTATACCGCATTTGTAACAGTGGTGATAGTCTGTAATGTCGGAGATTGAATTATTTCTAAAGGTATAACGTACCCGTAGTAGTGTTCGTGTCATGCTTGGCCTCAGGGATGCCGTCTGTAGTAGTTAGTAGTGGACAATTTATCTTTTTATGCCCAGTATTTCCACACTTGAAGCACAACCTCAATGCTTCCGAGCTTGTGTCCTTTCGAGGGAATTTGCAATTCTGGACCTGGTGTCCAAACGTGTTGCATCTGTCGCAAGGAGGGATGCATTATCCCTTATGATGGTGTTTGCACCGGGTGCAGTAGGGTAGATTTCCCTTATACGCTCTCCCCTTAGATTCAGTAGTGTGGGTTTGAGTTATTTTTGCCCTTTTAGTCCGGGCCTGAGTAACATCTGTGTTGGAGCTCCCTCCCGGGTTCTCTTTGAGGTTTTCCAGTTGAGCTTCGATTTCCTTTTCCATATGAACATTAGCTTGGGCTTTTTGTGATACTGAGTTAGAAACTAACTGAAGCACATCTCCCAGAGTTGGGCACAAGTGTCTTAATTGTTCCCAATAGAATTCTAAAGTTCGCAGGCGCAATCCTTGCTCGTGGGTGAGTCGGCGTAGACCGGTGATTTCCTCTGGAACAATAGTTAGTTGATTGTGTAAAGCCTTCATCGTTTCGTCAGTAAGCTTAGTGTTGTCAGTGTTTACATTGACAATGATCGGAGTGGTAACAGTAGGAGTGGTGATGGTAGTGGTTGTGATATGGTTATCAGTAGCAGGATTTGAAAGGGAGTCTGCTCAGGTTATTTGGGTAGCTTCTGTGACTACGGTTTGAGGTGGAAAGTCTCAGAGTCCTCCTGGGTGTGCCATTTCTTCCAACGGTTCTTCACTCACTGGCTCGGTGTCACCTTCGAGAGTAAGTAGGTTATGAAACATTGACTGATCCTCACCGTGTTGATCATCATCAGACATGTGACTGCCAGTGGAGTAGCCTGTCATTTCCTACGAAATGGGGGTTTCATCAACACAAGGTTTTGACGTTGGCATTAAGTATGGTATAATAGCAATTATGGGGTTGCGAATATAAAACTGAATTCTAGTGAAAACAATAAAAGTACAAACGATTTTCTCCGAGCAGACGATTTGGGGTGCAGTTTTCGGACAGACGACACATAAGGATAGTAGTCCCGTGGGTCCCGGTCCCAACCAGTGTGAGATATATGGGGAAAAGTCTGTTTGTTATGTTTATGATGTACCAAAGTATTACACCTTTCAGCCTATCCGGGGTTTGCTTATCCTAGGTCGTGCCTATGATCTATAACACTGGATCATTAAGCAGTCAGCAAGATTTATCAGTCATGTAATATAGGGTAATCAGGTTGATTAGGTGTGAACCGTAATTGTACCTAGGTTTGGGTCTTGATAATTGTTCCCAGCATTAAGGGTATAAGCTCTGCCCCGTGCATGGTTGTTTTTGTTCTGGGTCTACCATAGCAGGGCAGGGAAGGGCGAATTACTGAAACCTAGTAGTATATCCAGTGATATTGTTGTAAGTGTGTCGTCGTGAAGACATCATGCTTGGACAATTAAGAGAAGAGAGATAAGTGGATGGGTTGTAAGAGGTTGCGGAGTATCACATAAGCGTACATAATGGGGAAATCTGCAGCAGTCCTAAGTGATGGTCACATTGTGGAACAACAAAAATCAAGGGCTCTTAAGGACCGGAGTTCAAAGGTCCTCGAATTTTGAAGTTTTAAGAGGGTATCGAGAGTTCGTTAATCATTACCTCCGATTGTTCGTTTACAAAATTTGTCGGGCAATACTACACCCGAACGAATGCCATAACATTTTACAGAATGTGATAATACAATTTATCTAGTTATAAGTGTTCAATACGTTTTGTGGTTCCTACAACCCTGCTTTACACATATTTGGCAAAATGGTTGTAGTCACTATTTAGCTAGTCCTAAGTAGGCTTCTGATCACTTGGAATTTCATTCCACGTACATGTCGCGTGGGTAATAGCGTTCGGTGAGTAGGTCTTGGTAACGTGGCGGTGCGCGGTAAAGTGCATCTCCTTCCACCTGCTTTCCTCCCAGTCGTTTGACCCACTTTTTCGTCTTCTTAGTGAATTTTGCGGCCACCCTCTTCCAGTGGTGTAATTTGTCCTTAACCTTTCGAGCGACGGACCTCTTCATGATCCTCAGTTCCTTCTCATAGTCCTGACACTTGTATTTCAGCTCCCACGTACGATTATTCAGTTCAATTGTCTGCTCCATGACTCGTTCATAAGCCTCTACGTCGATTATCCCGAAGTTTTGATTCTCGTTTTCCTCGACCCCGAATTCCTCTACCGGTGCGTACTCTCCGTCGAGGTAGGTGTATTATACTTGTTCCTCCTGAATCTGGTATGAGTCAGACGGGTATTCTTCCATAGTTGCGCTTGACCTATTGCTGGAGAGATCCTATAAAGCGCAAAGAGGATAAAGAATGTCTCAGTGGTTATATTCCTGGTTAGCACTAGGTGTTCCATTCATGCGAATGACGAAGTTTTATTCTAAGATATATAGGAGAGATTTCGTGGAATCGGTGAGGTCGTCGTTGCTATAAACGCATAGGCGTGTTAATACTATTGTCGGTAAGGGTTAGATTTTTGCTGTCGAAATAGTGAGTCGTTCTATCAGGACGTTGATTTCCCATTTCCATGGTCGTAGGTCATAGTGTGCTTCTTACAGCCGAGGGGATAGTATAGGTGTGAAGCCTATTCATTTATATACATAGTACCTATAATAGTCTAACAGCGTAGCAAGTAGCATTTGGTCTCGTTTCTCTCGTGGTCAGAGTTAACTAGTGTGTTCTTGTTCAATACAACCCCTTTCAGGCTTCACATCATCTTTCCTTAATTGTACATAGTTAATCAGGCTATGTTAAATTAACGTCGTATGATGCAATTCCCGAACCAGTCATACCTAATGAGGAAATACTGCCTAACGGTCATAGTCTAAGCCCACTAAATGCAACCTAGTTCGCTATAACCTTAGGCTCTGATACCAATCTGTAACACCCCCAAAATCACTGTTTAGCGGAAGCAAACTTTGGGGTGCTACTAATCAAATATCACAGCACAAAAGTAAAGCAAACGACATCTATATGCAACGTTTGTAAAATAGTTACATTTCCATACATAAAATGTTTGAAACATAGCGTTTCTGGTTACAAAATGGAGTTCCCTAGAGTCCGCGTATAAAGCGGGAGATTCTATTACATAATCATAATAAATACAAAAGATAATGCTAAGAATCTCTGTTAAATGCAAGGTAGAAATCATGCGACTCTAGCTAGTATCCTGAGGGAAACCTACTCCGTCTGTGTACCTGAGATACAAAGCTAAAAAGGGTCAACACGAATGTTGGTGAATCTCACAGGTTTGTAAATAATATAAGTATTTGAACACAAGATTTCATCAGTAAAGCCCGCAGGCGTAAATCAGGTATTTGCAATCCCGCAATGTAAAGTAAGTAAGTTATACCGTTGCCATGAGGCTCATAATCGAAGCTTAACCCGTAAATAATAAATTGCTCCCGTGACATGCTCGTAATTGAGCAAGCATAAGTAACGAATAATAGTCGCCCGTTTATACAGAACGGTTCGTGGTAACGCTACTACCCCGAGCGGGGAGGGTCATTTCCCTAATGGATCCATTAACTAGTGTTCGCTCTTAAGTACATAACTAATGATATATGATGGAGAGACGTCCGTAAAAGTAAGTAACTCATGCAATCCCGTACAGTAAAATAAGTAGTTCGTACTTGTGTTCAAGAAAAATAAGCAATGTATCTCACCCCGTAAGAAAAACAGTAAAAGTGGGGCTGTAAGACTCACCTGAGCCTAGTAAATACGTATGTGAAATCAACCAGGTAAAGCGGTTGTAAGTCTGTGTATCGATTCTCAGAACCCTGCAACCTTCTGGCGTCCGAAACGCACAAGGTTGTAAGTAAATAAGTAAACGAGTTGGTGTCTTAAAAGATCACCCATGCTAGTTGTCCACTCAACTAGGACATGTCCAAGTGTTTGTTTAGTAAACCGTTTGTATTTTGAAAACAAGTATGGCCCGTTGGTGACGGTTTGTAATAATAATCCAAGAGTGTTATTATTATATGTATCGTTTTATTAAAAATCGTATATGGGATTAGAATTCGAGAAATTGGTCAAGTCTGGTTGTGGACTGAAATAGTGGTGCGAATTGAGTTCGCGGTGCGAGCCGAGTTCGCTCGCAAGGCAGTAGGCTGCGAACCGAGTTGGGTTCGCAAGACAAAGTGGGTACGCAAGTGGTAGGCTGCGAACTGAATTCGGTTCGCAACACAAGGTTCGGCTCGCAGGTCGACTCGCAGGTCAACTCGCGGGTCAACTCGCAGGTCAACTCGCAGGTCAACTCGCAGGTCGACTCACAAGTCAACTCGCGAGTGGGTTCGGTTCGTAGTTTGGGTTCGTGAGTTCAGTTTTTGGTTCGCAGTTTGGGTTTGTCTCGTAGGATGAACAGATCTCGGTTCGCAGAACGAGCTGCTCGAACACTTATCTTTAAAAATGCATTTTCAAGTCGGTTTTTGGGCAAATCTTCGTTGAGTAAACGTTCTAGCATGTAAATAAAAGCTTTTCAAGTAATTACATCGAGTTTTGAAGCGTTTCGTACCAAGAATCGAAAATGGGGATGATGAAGGTGAGGTAGAAGATGATGGTGGTCCTTGTGCTTTTTCTTGATGGTGATGATGAACGATTTTGATGACGGTGGTATTGATGTTGCTGCTGATTTGAAGAAGGAAGAGGGGAAAGGGAAAGAGAAGAGAGGGTTTTGAGATGTGTGTGTGTGTGTGTGTTTGTGATAATTGGAAGGATTGAAGGGAAAGAGGAGGTTTTTAAAAGGAGGTGGGTCGTGGGTCGGGTTGGAGCTTGGATTCGCGGGTTTGGGCTGACCCATTTGGGTCTCGGTCTCGTGAACTCATTGTTCAGGTCTTTATGTTATATTCCGCGATTGTCTAAATGTTGTTCCGTGTTACGTGTTTAAGTATATCCAAAATATTTTAACTGAAATGTTTTACCAAAATACTAAATAACGAGTTATAGAATTATAATTTGAATTATTTTTGCTTGACTGACGCGCTTCGTGCGTGTTTGTCGTGTACAGGGTGTTTTTATCAATAAGAGATACTTGGAATATATTCTCACAATATATTAATGTAAATAACGTTTGTTTGGATAAATCCACCTTCTTATAAAGTTTTATCACCAACGTCCTATTTATTAATGTCGGACCTCGTCCGGTTCATAAGTGTACGATTTAAATTAGATCGCGTAAGTGTGCCTGTATTCTCACCATAATGTTACCTTTATTTAGAGTATTATAAAACTAGATACACGTAATTTCAAGTAGTTTAGGCACTAATTAAAGTCCTAAATTGGCGGGTGTAACACCATACCCCACTCACTTCACCTTGTCGGACTTAGCCACTAGGCTACACCGTCATGAACAAAGACTCGATACTATGGATATCGAACTCCAAGAAACCAACAAAAACTGGTGACTCACATCACTCGAACGTATCAATCAAGTCCCCGAAGATCACGAAAATACTGTCAACCACATGGACACCCTTGACAACCATCGAAAATAAGGAGGTTGTCCACAACCAAGTGATTGGCAACCGAAACGAAACCTCCATCCTACAATCAAGGCTGAATCAGTGCGAGACACGTCTAAGGGAAACCGAGGACGCCCTCTGAATGGTTAGCAGACTTGCAGAATCTGTGGACCATCTCACCGCACTACTACCGCAACTCAATCTATGTCAGGATTAGCTTAGGCTAAATCTGTACTTTATCATTCTTTTGTAGGACCTATGTAATTCGACTGGATGTAACAATTCCTGACACCTTTTGTTAAAAACCTAATCCTGTAACTTTTGGGACACGTAACTCGAAATTTTCTGTAATCATTTAACATCGTAATATCAATCGACAATTTCTCTCAACCATCTTACATTGTTAATTTTCATTTTGTGATGTTGTATATTACCGTTTTAATATATGTACATCTATCGAATTATCATTCTGGTACAACTTCTCATGTGCCTCTTGTTTCTCTCTTGAAGAATCATGCCGCCAAAGAGGAAAAGTTACAGTGATGCCGAACTTGCTGCTATCGTATCTCGAGCAGTGGCCGATGCTTTGGCTGCTCGGGATTCACCTCGAAACTCTCAAATTAACGACGAAACCCCAGTCAATACCCTTGTTATCAAACCTTGCTCTTACAAAGATTTTCTTAGCTGCAAACCACTCTACTTCAAAGGCACGGAAGGTGCTATTGGTCTAATCAGGTGGATGGAATGTATGGAATCCGTCTTCAACCTCTGTAACTGTACGGAGGGTAACAAAGTCAAGTTTGCTGCCTACACCTTTCAGGAAGGTGCACTTACGTGGTGGAACACCCACGCAAACTCTGTGGGCATTGAGATAGCAAACCACCTTTCTTGGGCTGAACTGAAGAAAAAGCTTAGGGAAAAATATTGTCCCGAAGAAGAACTGCACCATTTAGAGGAAGAATTCTGGCACTTGACAGTGCAGGAACTGACATCACTGGATATACCATCAAATTCCAGCAATTCGCTTTGTTATGTCTGGGTTTAGTTGATCCGGAGGAGAAGTGCATCAAGAGATACATCCACGGCCTCCCAGAGAATATCCTAGAGATCCTAATAAGCATCGAGTTCGAAAATAATTTCCTAGAGAGCCTAATACATAACTGATATACCAAAAGTAATGCAAGAGAATCTCCACAAGTTTGTATGCATGCGACTCGAGCTATCAGTCCTGAGGGTGTGCAGTCCTACTGCTGCTGTAAACCTGAGATAAATGCTAAAAAGTGTCAACCAAAAGGTTGGTGAATCTTACAGGTTTAGTAAAGTAAATCATTTATGAACCACAAGTAAGTACCAGTAATACCCTCGAACAAGGTAAGTAATTCAGTAACTCAGTAAATTAGTAAGTCGACACAATTACCATGAGCTTACAAGTTGAAGCTTAACATGTAGTGTGAATGGTAAAGTTAAGCACAGTATCACGTACCCCCGTGAGTGCTATCCGAACACTTATATGTAACAACTAATAATATGCCTATTTCTATGATGTAATCCGTGGTAGCACTACTACCCCAGGCAGGGATTGTCAGTCCCAAATGGATCCATCTACTAGTAATCGCGCTTAAGTCCATAACTAACAACTTATGATATGAGACTTTCAGTGGATAAAAGTAACTCATGTAATGCATGTAAAAGTAATGTAAACAGTTCAGTACTTGTGTTCATACGTAAAACGGTAGCAAATATCTCACCCCAAAGTAGAAAACAGTAAAAGTGGGGCTGTAAGACTCACCTGAGTCTAGCAAGTATGATACTTTCATGTAAGCGAATAAGTATCCCGGAGGTAAGTCCGTAGTGTCAAATGTAATTCCGTAAGTTGGTTCTCCGAACCCTGCAACCTTTTGGCGTACAACACGCACAAAGTTGTAAGTAAATAAGTAATTAAGTTGGCATCTCAAAAGACACTCATGCTAGTTGTCCACTCAACTAGGTAATGTCTAAGTATCTGTTTGTATGTTTGTAATCATTTTGTAAATAAGTGTGGCCCGTTGGTGACGGTGTGTAACAGTAATTCTCAAAAGCATTATTATTATGTTTTGATTCATTTGTATACTCATAAAAGTGATTGTTAACCATTCTTGCATTGGTTTAATATCGTATTGGCTAATTATTATTGTTTGGTAACCATTTTAAGTAAATTTCAATGTGCTGAAAAATGTTACCGCGAACTGAGACTGCGGCGCGAACCGAGATTGCGGTGCGAACCGAGGTTGTGGTGCGAACTGAGATTGTGGTGCGAACCGAGATCGCGGTGCGAACCGAGATTGTGGTGCGAACCGAGGTCGCGGTGCGAACCAAGAATGGACTCACTTCGCAGATTTGGCTGAAATGCCTTTTTCCTTGACAAATTGGTCAAATGAGCTCGGTTTGACTCGATACTTTTAGGGAAGCCTTAAATAGGTTAAATAAGCTTTATAAAATTGTCGTTACGTTTTATGGTCGACCCGAAGTGTCGGTTTTGTAAAATGACAAAAACAACCCTTTGGAGCTTCGGTTCCATATTTCTAACCCGATTCAACCCCCAATTTCACCCATTTCTATTCCGAATCAAGCCTAACCAAAAATCACAAATATTCTCCTAGGTGTCTTGTTTATTTTTGCAATTTATGATACTTTTATAAGTTCATTTACAATTTAAAAATAAATAAACATGAAGAGTGGTCAGATTTGGTCCAAAACAGACCTTCATTAAAAGATCGGATTATACACAAAAATACGTGTATTTATGGAAATGGCCAAAGAAGAACTTTTTGTAGAAGACAAAAATACAAAACTTTTCCAAGTAGTCTCATACATTTATTTAAGCTAGAACTAAAGTTGTATCCGAAATGGTGAGACACATTTTCTGGGCAGATTTATGTGTTTTGTGTTTATGTTCATAAAAACGATTTTGAGTTACTTTTTAGATATTTCTTGGTTGAATGAGCATATAGACATGTTAATAAGTAGTAACCAAGTAAATATAAGAAAAGTTCAAGAGTTCTTACAAAGAAATGGTGAGGAGAAGGAGAAAAGAGGTCGAGTGCTTGTTTTCTCACATTTTCTTGATTTCCGATGTGGCGGCTCATGGTGGTTGTATGGTGATGCTATGGTGGTGTGTGGTGGTTGTTTGGGTGGTGGTTGGATTGATGAAATTCGGCCAAATGGAGAGGGAGATAGAGAGAGAGTGAAGCTTGAAATGTGAAAGTGATGAATGAGGTGAGGTGGTAATGAGGTGAAATGGTATGGGGTGGGTTTGGTTAGTCTAACAAGCAACAAGGAGAGGAGGGAGCATGGAGGGCTGCAGATTTCATGGCCCCCACCCACTAGATGGTGTGTTTAATCATTCCCCAAATTTGCATAAAGTTTCGTGTTCGTTACCCGTTCCCCGTTCGTTTTGCGTTTTAATTAATCGTATAACGTTTTATTTAATACGTTTTGTTAACGATTTAGAACTCGATATTTTTAAATAAAAGTTTTACTCAAATAATATATTTTAAGTTATTAAAATATATTTCGGTCGTCGGTCGGTAGTCGGTTGCGGTTTAGACGTTCATTCAAATCGTGTAACATTTTCAATCGTTTTCATTGTACGCGTGCAATCGCGATATTTTTTACTTGAAGCATTTTATCAAAATACTTAATAATGAGTTATAAAAATTATAACTTGAGTTTATTTTGCATGTCGGGCGCGTTTCACGCGTTTTCGTCGCGTACGGAGTGTTTTATACGATATTTAATACGTGTAATATATTCTCGCAATATATTATGGTAAATAATGTTTGCTTGGATAAATCCGCATTATTTTAAACAATTTGTCACCAACGTCCATATTTTCATTGTCGGATATCCATCCAGTTCATAAGTGTACGATTTAAACAAATCGCATAAACGTGTATGTTATTACACATAACGTTACATATATTTAGATTAATACAAAACTAAATACACGTAATTACAAGTAAGTTAGGCACTAATTATAGTCCTAATCTGGCGGGTGTCACATATTATAAATCATTTTAAAAAGTGTTAGTAATAGTTTAATCCTCACACATTTTTTTTTTTTTTTTGCTTTTTAACCCTTCTAACTTTTTATAAAAATGTTTAAACAACTTAACTTATAGGTTGACTAAAAGTTAATCGTTTAAGTTTGTTTTTACTAGGTATGTTTTGCATTGATTAACACATGAGTGGAGTGCACCCGTTATCTCATTGAATTTATTTCATCAACAATTGAATTCCACTCGTGATCAACTATATGTAGACATTTCACGAGTTAAACACATTGGTGAATTGAGATGTCGAGTTGAGATAAAAAAGTTAGAAACTATTACATATGTTGCTTATGAAAAAGTTATATAACATTTGTTATTGTAATATTTTACATTAACAATTTGTAACGTGTTGTCATTGTTTCTTATGTTGTTACTCACAAATTGTGACACCCGTCAAATTAGGACTAGTAATTAGTGCCTAATCAAGTGAAATACATGTAATTAGTTCTATGTTAGGCTAATTAATGTATCAATATATATATATTGTTATATATATACAAGTATGCGATTTGATTAAATCGTACAAGTTTCAATTCGAATGCAATTCGGTTAAATTAATACGGACGTTGGTGAACAATTTTATTAAGTAATACGATATTATTTAATAACTCAATCTTATCCAAAATATTATTTAGATAATGTTTCAACTCAAATTCGTATCGTAGCAACAACATTTACGCGATTAAAATAATAAACGTGCGAACAATCGAAACAAGAATAAGATATATTTTATAACTCAAGTAAAAGTATTTGATGAAATACTTCAAAAAAAAACATTAATAAATATTCGTATTTTAGAATAATTATTTATACGATTAAAAGACCGGGGAAACGAACACCGCACGGAATGCAAACGCGGGGGTTAAAAATTGGGAGATTCCCTCCCCTAATCCCCCCAAAATTCTGCCCAAAACTCCCCCCTCCCCTCCTCATTTCTCACATTTCTTCTCTCTCTCTACTTTTCTTCCTCCTTTTTTTTCTCTCTAAAACAACCACCACCACCACCTACAACCACCGATTTTCACCACCAAACGGCCTCGGATCGTCAAGCACCTTTGGAGAAAAACGTTCACCACATCACGATCTACATTTTCATCTTTCCGGATTTCTCCGGCGTTAAGTTTGTAAGTTTCTGACAAAAATCGAAACACTCCGATTTCCATTATTTTTACTTGTTTATGGGTTATTTAAGCTTATAATGTCCAAATATGGGTTAGGTAAAAGTTTCAAGTCAAACAGAAACCGGAAAACACCTTTTCAGCTCATTTTCCGGTCAACAACTCGTTGTGTCGCAGAGGCTCCAGGCCACCTGCGACACAAGGCCTTATGTCGCCAAATCATGGCCTATGTCGCATATAGCGACACAAGCCTTTATGTCGAAATACCTTCAGATGTCGCAAATAGCGACACAAAACACTATGTCGCAAAACTTATTCCCGTCGCACATAGCGACACAACACCTTATGTCGCATTAAATTGCGGATCTCGCACTTAGCGACACAAACCCTTATGTCGCAGTCATGATCTGCGACACAACAGCTTATGTCGCACTTAGCGACACAAAGCACTATGTCGCACACTGTGTCGCATGAAACAGAACCAAGAAAACACAGATTTTACTAAGTGTCGAGACCTAAAATTTTGTCACTTGATTTCACCCAAATTCAAGTCCAGATGCGCTTTTCACCAAAGCAATGTAGTAGAAATAAAAAAATTTCGAGCTGACTTGGCATCTCGACCCCAACCAGGGGCCAGCCCCTTGGACCCCGCCAGGGGTTGCCACCCCTGGAACCCCGCTTACCAGGGGCGCTGCCCCCGGACCCCCATCACTTAGAGTTTGTAAATACATTTCACACCAAGTGTCAAACTTGTATAACATCAAACACGAATACGATACGACTTCTAAAACACATTAGAACATACTGAGAGTCCCTAATCACTATTATGTTAGTGATTATGAATCGTTAACAGTGAGTTAATTGTAGAAGGGGGGGTTGAATACAATTAAAAACTTTTCTTTTTCTTTTATAATGAATTATATTTGCTTAACAAGTTTTTAATCATATTGATGTAGCGGCAAAGTGAACACAGATATGTATATGAGATAAACAGTTCAAATGCTGAAACAGATGTAGCTGAAAGATAAATTCTTTCATTGCTAAAATTTATCTCATGTTGATTTGCGGAATAGATTAGCCAAAGCTAATCTAAATCAAACAATACAGCTAGTACAAGAGATGAGTAGTAGTGGACAAACACGCTAACTACTCACTCGCTGAAGTAAGCTAGTAGTGGACAAACACGCTACTAGTTTACTCGCTGGTGTTTACTTGTATTTTAGACAAACTAGTCACTGACAAACAAGTGACAATACAAGTAATCGACACAAAATGAAGTACAACATACAACGCTATTTATAGACACTGAAATCCTTGATTTCCGGATCTAATGGACACGTGTCGCTGCTTGATTGGAGAGGTAGTTGAGATGTGATATATCATGGCACGACATTCTGTCTTGGGAAATATCACCTTGTACTATGGACCAATCAAAAGCTTCCACGTTACTCTTTACAAGTTACGAGGAACACGTGCGGTGCCGTGGTAACGCCGAAAGTTGACTTCTTATTTAATGCAGCATTTAATGCTGCAGTTGCTGAAAGAAACATCAATCCTCCTCATTCTCGATGCGAGCTAACATGCTCTAAAGAATGACTTGAATAGCTAATCTTCAGCGACTTCTTTTATTCAGCAGATGAAAGAACTCAAGAAGACTTGGAGACTCTCGCTGATAGATGAGTATCAGCGACACACATAGTTGAGTCTTTGATCTTTATAAATTCTTCTTCTACTGGTCTAAGATACAATCAGCGACAAGAGAACCTTCAGCAACATTATCTTCAACTTGAATCAACCTTTATATTCAGAGAGTGATGCTCTCGTTGATGATGATCAGCGACACACAAAGTTGAGCATCATTCTCTTTCAGTAACACAGACTAGATAGAAGATCAGCGAACATAAACTTTAGCAACAGGAGCTTGACTTGAAACATTTCTTCAGAGAGAGATCTTCAGTAAGAGAGTCAGAGACATGAGATAACAAGACATCATCAGTGACTTCGCTTATCAGCGACTGATGATATCAATAATCTGCCTGTAGATATTATCTAAGTCTCCCCCTTAATCATTGAGATCAGTGACCATCTTGAGTATGACGATCAGTGACTCAACAATCTCCCCCTAAATGGTTTAAGTCATAGCTCCCTTAGACAAACTGGTTGCAGTAGGTTTTGAACTCAATAATCTCTCTTTTACTTTGTTGATAAGTTGAATGTTCAGAGACTTGTCCTTGTAAATTTTTGTAGTTGAAAAGATTTTGAGTCTCTGATAGGAGGTTGCCCAGTGACTTGCACTTGTAGATTTTCTTGATTGAAGCCTCATATATATCATAGAACAAGTTATTTACAGAAGCTATCTATTACAAAATGTTTAATCTATTTATCTCTCCACATCTCCTCTTCCTTTACTATACCAAGCTCAGCTTCAAGTTCATATTTGTCTTTGGAGGGTAGGTATCTGAACTTTCTGGCCAAGGCTTCATCGAGAATAGCTTTTCTGATCTTTGAATCTGTTGGAAGCATGCTGGCTGACCTGATTAGGTGTATGAGTTGTTCTTGATCAACCTTCTCAAGCTCAGCTTCTCTCTGAAACCTAAGGGCACCATTTAGGTCCCTGTATACCAGACCCTTTTCACCTTCAGTGACCTCATGACCTTCAAGCTTTGGCACACCAGCAGGGATAGATAGATTAAGCCTTGAAGTGTTGGGGATTCGATAGATGCTGCTGGTACCTGATCTATACCTAGGACTAGGTGGCTGAACAATTTCCTCACCATGTATGACAGTATCTTCTGGTCTGAGGAGTTGCAGCGACACCATTTTCTGATAAAGCCTATCAATCTCCTTCATAACATCAATCTTAGCTGCACTTGTAGAGTGGCTGATAGCAAGCCTTATTTCATTCCATTCTTCTCTGTGCAGCTTGCATACTTGATCAAGTAGCATTGATTGAGTCTCTGAACCTCTTTGTATAAGTAGCTGAGGTTGAGATTGGTTCCTTGACTTTTTCAGCTTGACCTTGGTGATAGGTGCAGGGTTTGATCTCCCTGTCATTCTGGCAGCAAATCTTTTTCTATCAATCTCATCCCACTTTCTATCCACTGCTGTTTTGACAGCTCCCCCTTTCTTTTTAGAGCTCTTGCTAGCTGATCTTTTCAGTTTATGTTGCTCTAGCTCACTCTTTTCTATCTCAGCAAGTACCCTGGCAATTGCAGCATCAGACTCTTCTTGATCTTTCTTTTGCTTAAGAAGTCTGGCCCTTTCATTGGCATCTTTGGAGCTCAATCCCAGTAGGTACGCTCTGTCAGCATCTGATTGCTCTTTCAGCAACCTTTTCCTTTCTTGTTCTTCTCTCAACTCAGCCTGAAAGGTTATTTGTAGAATCATTTCTTGCTCCCTGTCCTGTCTTGCCTTTATCTTTCTGGCAATTCTCTGATCTTTTGTTTCATCAGGACAAGGGGTATCTGAGGCTGAGTCAGAGGAAAGGCATGCTGTGGGAGAGGTATCTGATGTGGTAGTGTTGGAAGGAGTTGCTGTGGAGATTGGTGTTGTAGTTGCTGGGGTAGGTGTGGTTATTTGGACTGTTTGGGTTGTTGTGGTTGTAGTTGCTGTAGGTGAGGGTAGGTTAAGGGTTGCTGATGGAGAAAAAGGTGCAGCTACCTCAGATATGACAGTATGTAATTGAGGATTACTGACCTGTTGTTTCTTTGATGGAGGAGTAGATGCAGGAGAGGTGTCACTGGTCCTTTTTCTTTTCATAACAGATGATATGGGTTGCTGATCCTCCATTTTTATGTCATCTTCATCATCTGAGTCCTGACCATTTCCATGACCACCTTCCTGGCCATCATCATTGTTATCATCATCATTATCATCAGCATCATGCATGATGGTATCATCCTCCTCATCATCAGATGCATTAGTTACTACATCCCTATTCATCCATTCCCAGCGAGCCAATTCGTAGCTCACTGAGGTACCCTCAATCCTAGCAGTATCATCCACTGCCCATTGCTGTATCAGCCCATTATAGTTCCTGAGCTCTTCAGCACTGAACTCAGGAAAGCTTTCAGCGACAGCCACCATATCAGTAGCTATCTCCATATCCACCCAATGCAGTTCAGCAACTGCAAGGGCCTCCAGCTCAGGTTGCTCAGCAATAGGACGAAGTGCATAGGTAGTGAGCACTATGTCCCTGTGAGCCTTGTTTGATAGCGGATCAGTCATTTTTCGGGGCATCTCTGGATCAGAGACCAAATCTTCTTCTTCACTCTCCCCCTGACTGGTTCGCTCAAACTGATCAACTGCCCTAAGTATCTGATCTGTGAAGCCTGCGTTTTCCTCACGCAGGGCAGCGACCTCAGCTCTAGTCGTTGTGAGCTGTGAAACAACCTGTGGAAGCACCTTAATAACTTTGTCAGTGTTATAAAGGTAGTTGGATACAGAGATGGCTAGGTCATTTTGGTTGGTGGTTAGCTGAGCAATAGCAGCAGCATGATTGGTGAAGTTTGTGTTGGAAGTGGAGGCTAGCTCAGTGACTGCATGGTTTATAGCAGCACTGGCATCAGCTACTGTTTGGACCCTCTCACTAACAGATGCACTCCATGGTTCAATGGAGTTATACACATCAGTGAGAGCAGCAACAGCTTTTTGGAGGACGGAGACATTGCCAATAAGTGCCTCACGGTCTTCAGTGAGCATCTTAATTTGGGTTTGGGATTGGGCAATGTACTCCATCAGTAGCTGATCTGATGTGGAGTGAGTGGAGGTGTTTGGGGGAGTAGTTTGGGTATTAATAATGGGGGTAGGTGTAGATTGGGCTATATGATCAGGGGGTGTGGTCTGATCATCAGCAGCCTGGATGTTGTCGCTGGAGAAAGATGTGGGGGTAAGCTCTCTGATGGGTGAGTTGGAGGTAGGTGGAGGAATGGGTTGGGTGTCCTCAGAAGTGTCCACGGGCATGATTTCCTCATCATCAGCTTGTGATTTAGCTGGTGGTTCATTGGAAATAGAAGTGGCGACCTGTATCTCACCATGGGTCAGTGGTGAGACATTGGCAGTCGGTGCAGTGATAGATAAGAGTTGGCCCGGGTCTGTAGCCAATGGTGTGACATCAGCTATGAGTGTGTTATCACTCACTGATGTCATTTGCCCTTTGAATGAAATGTCATCCTTTTGTGAGGATGACAAGTGGCTGGGTTGACTCAAGCTGAGGGTGTGGGGTGCACCCGAATCACTGCCAACAGTGGTTTGATCCACTTCAGCTGTCTGTAAGTTTCCCTTTGTAGAGTCACTGGACTTTCGGGAGTCCAGTGAAGCAGTTAAAGCTAAGGGTTCAGCAGTGGTGCCCTCAGTAACTGAACGTACAGTCACTGATTCACCACTGGCATCCGTAGATGTCTTCTTTTTGCTACGTCCCTGATCCTTTAATGTCAGGGACCCTAATTTGGATTTTTTCTTGGGAGCAGTTGGTGGTTTCTTGATTGGTGGTTGACCAACAGTAGTCACTGGGGGTGTGGTTAGTGACGTGGTCGATGAGGGGGCAGGAACTGACATATGTACAGCAGTTACAGGCTGGGGTGCAAGGATCCCCGGATGCTTCATAAAAGCAGGTAGAACCGCAGTCGCTGGTTTTGCGAAAATTTGAGATCCTACCAGAGTGGGCTCAAAACCCTGAAATGATACCCTATCATAGGCATCAAACTGATCCCTGAAGATCAGTGAGAGGTACCTAGGGTAAGGTACATATTTTGCCCTGGCAGGCTCAGCGACCTTGGTGATCAGTTCATTGAAGATCACACTTGCATAATCAACTCGTAGAGAGTTGACCAGTGACCAACTGATCTGTGCTTCCAGGGAGCTGAATTGATCATAGCTCCCTGATTTTGTGCCCAAGGATTGAATAAAATTAGTAAAAAGGGCATTCCAAACACCATCCATTTTAGTTTTATGGACCGTAGAGTACTTACGATTGCCACTGCCATCGACTGAGTATTTACACTCAATCGCAGTGAGTTCGACGAGGCCTTGTTTGGCAACGTCGCTCTCTGGCAGTGACTCATATGACTCGTAGGTCGGCAGTTGTAAGATAGAGCGAATGGTGTTGGCAGTTATTATGATAGGTTTGGTACCATTGTCAATAAAACCCTGGAGTTGAGAAACACCAGAGATAACTGAGTGAGTGCAGGTAAACCAAAACTCACTGAGCCATTCTGGGTTCATCTCCCCAGGAGACAAGGTAAGAGCAGGGAGGATAAAATGGTTTTTCAAAAAGTTTATTACCTCCGCATACTCAGGTTTTGTACAGGTTACATTTCCCAAATAGTTAGATTTGGGAACTGTAACGACAAGGGTCTCGCTGACCGCAGAGGCTCGAAGAGCTTTAATCTCTGGGGTAGGAGTATAGGAGTTATTAAAAAATTTAGTCCTTGCCATTTTTGAAAAAAATAAAGTAGAAAGTTGAAAGGTAAGAAATTTGCAGAGAAAAATATGAGAAAGATGAAGTTTAAAAAGTTTGAGAGCGTAAAGAATGAAACGGTGGGGGTTTCGCTGCTTATATACAGTCGCTGGTGAAAAAAAAATATGTGGTTATAACGAGTATATACGTGGTCAAAAAGGTAAAAAGAAATAATAAAATAATAGTGGTTGGTGGTAGTGGAGCAGGTTGATGATGGTGAGGGGTGGTAACATTAAATGTTGATGGGAGAGGTGCGCCGGAAAAGGTATACGAGGTGTCAGAAAAAGTGTACCTTTTCGAGTTCCCATAAGATATTTTAATATTTGTATTTATGAGGAATATAAGTCGTTACATATTAAATACAAGGTATTAAATGTAAGGAATATATGTCGAAATAAATGCAATATTAAAGCGAAACTTTCGCTGATACATTGTGTTCCAGCGAGATGAAAATAAGTTATATCCTAAAATAAAATAGGTGTTATGTTTCACATTTGATGTTGCTGATTGAATTTCAACTTAGAATACAAATCTAATCAGCTAGTCAAGTATGTAAATCATAAGATATAATTTATTTTTATGATATAAGGAATTTTCATGTGCAGTTACCAAGTATATAATTTATCTCTTATAACTATGCTAACTTATTGTTCTTGCTGACAGTAACAGTGAGAATAATAGATCAGTGAGTTAATAGAAATAAATTATTTATGCAGTGACTACCTTTTTCATTTAGCAAGCAGGTTTTAATCATTCAGGTTCAGCATGCCCAACTCGCTGATGAGAAAGGTGAATCTTTTCTCATCTAAAGGTTTTGTAAAAATATCAGCGAGTTGGTAATCAGTTGGAATGAAATGTAATTCAATGTCACCTTTCATGACGTGGTCCCTGATGAAATGATATCTGACATCAATATGTTTTGTCCTTGAGTGCATCACAGGATTGTTGGCTATAGCAATGGCACTTTGACTGTCACAGTAAATTGGAACATTTTCAAAGTTAAAGCCATAGTCAGCGAGCTGATTTCTCATCCACAGAATTTGAGCAGTGCAGGCTCCAGCAGCTACATATTCAGCCTCAGCAGTAGAAGTTGAGACAGAGTTCTGTTTCTTGCTTGACCAGCTTACTAGCTTTTCTCCAAGAAACTGACAGCAACCAGAGGTGCTCTTTCTGTCCATCTTGCATCCAGCATGATCAGAATCTGAATATCCTTTCAGTGAGAAATCCGAACCATATGGGTACCAGAGACCAAGATTTGGTGTACCCTTCAGATATCTGAATATTCTTTTGACAGCGAGCAAATGGGATTCTTTTGGATCAGCTTGATATCTAGCACATAGACAAGTGGAAAACATAATGTCTGGTCTACTAGCAGTTAAATACAGCAGTGACCCGATCATTCCTCTGTAAGCAGTGATGTTTACAGATTTACCATCAGGATCAGCATGTAATTTAACTGCAGATGACATTGGTGTGGCAAGGGATGAGCAGTTGGTGAATTCAAATTTCTTTAATAAATCTTTAACATATTTTCCTTGGTTTATGAAAATACCAGTGTTGGTTTGCTTTATTTGCAGACCAAGGAAAAATGTTAGTTCACCCATCATGCTCATTTCATAACTTTTAGTCATGAGGTTACTGAACTCTTTGCACATGTCATTGTTAGTAGACCCAAAAATAATATCATCAACATAAATTTGGACTAATATAACATCTCTTTTATCCTTTTTGATAAAGAGTGTGCTGTCAATCTTACCTCTGACATACCCACAGTTTATTAAGAAGGTAGAGAGAGTGTCATACCAAGCTCTGGGAGCTTGTTTTAGTCCATATAAAGCTTTATCCAGTTTATATACATAACCTGGATGCTTGGGATCAGTGAATCCAGGTGGTTGCTTCACATACACTTCTTCCTGCAGCTTGCCATTTAAGAAGGCACTTTTCACATCCATTTGATATACCTTGAACTTCTTGTGAGCTGCATATGCTAAAAACAACCTGATTGCCTCAAGCCTAGCAACTGGTGCAAAGGTTTCATCATAATCAATTCCTTCCTGCTGACAGTAACCTTGTGCAACCAGTCTAGCCTTATTTCTTATAACAACACCATCAACATCCATCTTGTTTCTGAACACCCATCTTGTTCCAATCACAGATTTCCCAGTTACTTGAGGTACTAACTTCCACACTTTATTCCTTTCAAACTGAGATAGCTCATCTTGCATAGCAGCTATCCAGTGATGATCAGTGAGTGCCTCATCAATTTTCTTGGGCTCAATCAGTGACACAAAGCTTACAAACAAACAAAAGTTAGCAGATGCTGATCTGGTCTGAACTTTGGATTGAGGATCACCAATAATCAATTGATTATCAATATGTCTAGTCCATTTAGTCACTCGCTGAGGTTCAGCAGTGACTTGATTATTCAAAGGTGATCCACCAGACACATCAGCATTAGAGGCAATGTTTAAGCTTTGATTTTGAAAATGAGTGTTATTACTTTGATGCAAGAGATGAGATGATGATGATGGGATATCAGTAGGCAAAGATGAAGTTCCTGAATCATTCTCAGCTAAAGTAGAGCCAGAAATATCTTCAGGGTCATCATCTTCCCTTTCAGAATCTGATGGATGAACCTCATGCTTGTGATCACTGATTGAATTGAAAATGAGGTTTTCATAATCCTTTGGATCAGTGAGTGATTCATCATGAGATTCATCAAAGGTGACATCCATTGATTCTTCAATACATTCCCTCCTTTTATTGTAAACTCTGAAAGCTTTTGAAATGATTGAGTAACCAACAAATGTACCTTCATCAGCTTTGGGGTCAAACTTTCCTAGGTGATCTCTTTTGTTTAAGACATAGCAGGTACTGCCAAAAACATGAAGAAAACTTATGTCAGGTTTTCTCCCCCTTAGCACCTCATAGGCTGTCTTCTTATGTCTCTTGACAATCAGAGACCTGTTCTGGGTGTAGCAGGCAGTGTTAACTGCTTCAGCCCAGAAGTAGGTCTTAAGACCAGCATCTATGAGCATTGACCTTGCAGATTCAATCAAGGTTCTATTTCTCCTCTCTGCAACACCATTCTGTTGAGGTGTTCTTGGTGCAGAGAAATTTTGAGAAATACCTTTTGAATCACAGAAACTTTCAAGGTCAATATTCCTGAATTCAGTGCCATTATCACTTCTTAAATGTTTAACTGAGCAAGCATTTAAGTTTTCCATCTTTTTGATAAAGGATATAATTTCCTGTGTTGCATCACTTTTGGCTTTGAGGAAGAATACCCAAGTATATCTGGAATATTCATCTACAATTACCAAGCAGTACCTTTTACCACCAAGACTAGGAGAACTCACTGGACCAAATAGATCCATATGCATCAGTTGAAAGCATTCTGTCACTGAAGATGTTTGCTTGCTTTTGAAAGAAGAGCTGTGGTGCTTTCCCTTCTCACATGCTGAACAAAGCTTGTCTTTGTCAAAAGTGAGCTTTGGAAGACCATTTACCAAGCTATACCTGCTGAGCTTGCTGATGGCCTTGAAATTCAGGTGAGAAAGTCGCTTATGCCATAACCATTTTTCTTCTGAAACAGTTCTGGAATAAAAGCATGTTCCTGATTGTGCTGAGTCCATATTGACCACATATGTATTTCCTTTTCTTTGAGCACCCAGGACAGCACTTCCATTTTTGTTGTAAACAACTCCAGCTTCATGATCAAACAGCACTTTATTCTTGGCATCGCAGAACTGACTGATGCTTAATAGATTATGCTTCAGTCCTTCAACATATGCCACCCTCTTAAACATCACATTTCCATTGGTCAAGACCCCATACCCTCTGGTCTTACCAATGTTGTTGTCACCAAAAACTACATCAGGACCTTTTTCATCCTGGTAGTCGCTGAGCAGGGACTTACATCCGGTCATATGTCTGGAACACCCACTGTCCAGATACCAGATTGTTTCTCTAAGAATGCCCTACATCAGAAGTAAACTATTAGTTCAATTTATGAACCCATCCTGAGATGGGTTCATGGTGGATAAGCCCTTAACTTGGCTTCCACTGACCAGCAAAACACTTGACTCACTGCTGGTGGATGGTTGGACTTGTACTGATGAACAATCTGTTGACACATGTTGTCTATTTCCACACTTATAGCATTTTTTATTTGTGGCTCTAGATTTCTTTTGCTCAACAAGCTTATTTGATTGAGATTTAAAAGAATTCAGACTTAATGTATCAGTTTGTTTCTTTAACTCCAAGTCACTGATAATAAGATCATCAGTCACTGGAGTGTCAGAACTGAGGTTGCTGAATAACTTTTGATCAATAGTACTGATGAGAACTGGATTAATTGTTGAATCTTTTATGCTCAGATCTTTCAGTTCATCAATACTTGCAGTTATATCACAGTTGTCAGTGACCAGCGAGCTTTTAACAAAGTGATTTGGTTTAGGCTCGCTGAAGACTGACATTGGTTCAAAGACAAAGTTTGAAAGGGATTGATCAGGCTTGAATATTTGATCAATGCTTGTGGCATCAGCTAGAGAAGCAGCAGTGTCATAATCACCTCCCAAAATAGCTTTCACTTGTTTTGGAATTTGATTATTGACACACTGGTTCACATTTAATGCAGATTTGCACCATGACTTTATAACTTCATTGAGTTGAGAAAATTTGGTTTCAAAGCTTATTTTCTCTTGAATGCACATTTGATTTGCATGTATTTGTGCATCAAGTTCAAGTTTCAGGTTTTTCATTTTCAATAAATTTTCTTCTTGAAGTTTAAGATTAAATGTTAAGTCATTGATCATGCATTCTTGCCTTTTCTGAATATCATGAGCATTTGATAGATCAACTATTAAAGTCTCAAAGATATTCTCCTTTTCAGTCACTGAAGCTGATTTAAAACAATGTACCTTGTAGAGAGTTTCTGGATCCCAGCCGGATGCTGAACATTTCTTAGCAACTTCTTTGATATTATCATGGAAGTCAGCATCATCAGCCATTAGACAGTAATCTCTATCTAAGCATATCATAGCTTCTTCTTCATCAGATGATGAGGTTGAGTCGGAGTCGCTGAAAGATCCTTCTTCAGCAACAAATCCTTTTCCCTTCTTCTTACCAGCTTTGGACATAGCTTTCAGCTTCTTGTATTTTGACTTGTATTTGTTATACTTGTCATTTCTGAAGCTGGGCCTTTGTTCAGGGAGAGGATTGACAGCTATGGATCTGCATTCAGCTGCAAAGTGACCAGGTTTGCCACATTTGTAGCAGTCACCTTTTGACTTTGAGATATCACTAGATGTTGCACCAGCAAATTTGTTGAACCTTGAGTTCTTTCTGAAGTTTGCAACCATCATGGCCATATCTCTTTCCAGCTTTTCCAGTCCTTCTTCATAGCTGACTTCAGACTTGCTGTCAGCAGCACAACCTTCCTCATCTGCAATCAGTGACTTTGAACTCATCTGGGTGATCTTAACTTTCTGCCTTTGATCAATCTCTTCTAGCTCAGCTACAAAGGCATTAGAAATCTTTTGATTGCCAAGAGCAGCACGAATGTGCTCGCTTTGGTCAGCTTGTTTTTCAGATTGTTCCCAGTTTAGTAATATACCATAAACTTGAGTTAGATTGAGAGAAGTATAATCATTACGTTGTCGAGTACATGTTGCAATGGTACCCCAAACTTTTCTAGGTAGTAGTTCTAGAAATTTTTCAACAACAAATCTTTGATCTTTACCTATATTAGCCTTTTCCATTTTATTTATTAAAGCTTGATATCTAGTATAGGTGGAGGCCAGTGATTCATTGGGTTCCATGGCAAACAATTCATATTGACGAGTCAGATTTACTTCTCTACAGCGAATGATGTCAGGGGTTCCAATATAGATATTTCTTAAGGTGTCCCACATGTGTTTCGCTGTACTGCACAATCTAATAGACTCAAACACTTCATCAGGGAGTGACATGCTTATGTATATTTTAGCTTGTTTATCCAGCCTAACCATTCGCCTATCCTCATCTGTCCATTGTTCCTCCCTTTTTGGCATAACCATTTCTGGTAGTGCAGGAGTGGTTGTAGTAGCTGCAACAGCAGGAATAATGACAGTAGGAGTGTGAGGACCGTCAGTTATTATGGAACAGAGACGATCATCAACAAGGTCTAAGAACATCATCATCCTGGACATCCAGGTTTCAATTCTTGATGGGTCAAATGCTGGGGGTTTTGTAGTGGAGCCATTTCCCTTCTGGTACTCAGAATCAACACAACTGTATTTAACGGATTCCATTGCAGATCTGGTTAAATTATATTTTAAACCAACTCTGCTCTGATACCAATTGAGAGTCCCTAATCACTATTATGTTAGTGATTATGAATCGTTAACAGTGAGTTAATTGTAGAAGGGGGGGTTGAATACAATTAAAAACTTTTCTTTTTCTTTTATAATGAATTATATTTGCTTAACAAGTTTTTAATCATATTGATGTAGCGGCAAAGTGAACACAGATATGTATATGAGATAAACAGTTCAAATGCTGAAACAGATGTAGCTGAAAGATAAATTCTTTCATTGCTAAAATTTATCTCATGTTGATTTGCGGAATAGATTAGCCAAAGCTAATCTAAATCAAACAATACAGCTAGTACAAGAGATGAGTAGTAGTGGACAAACACGCTAACTACTCACTCGCTGAAGTAAGCTAGTAGTGGACAAACACGCTACTAGTTTACTCGCTGGTGTTTACTTGTATTTTAGACAAACTAGTCACTGACAAACAAGTGACAATACAAGTAATCGACACAAAATGAAGTACAACATACAACGCTATTTATAGACACTGAAATCCTTGATTTCCGGATCTAATGGACACGTGTCGCTGCTTGATTGGAGAGGTAGTTGAGATGTGATATATCATGGCACGACATTCTGTCTTGGGAAATATCACCTTGTACTATGGACCAATCAAAAGCTTCCACGTTACTCTTTACAAGTTACGAGGAACACGTGCGGTGCCGTGGTAACGCCGAAAGTTGACTTCTTATTTAATGCGGCATTTAATGCTGCAGTTGCTGAAAGAAACATCAATCCTCCTCATTCTCGATGCGAGCTAACATGCTCTAAAGAATGACTTGAATAGCTAATCTTCAGCGACTTCTTTTATTCAGCAGATGAAAGAACTCAAGAAGACTTGGAGACTCTCGCTGATAGATGAGTATCAGCGACACACATAGTTGAGTCTTTGATCTTTATAAATTCTTCTTCTACTGGTCTAAGATACAATCAGCGACAAGAGAACCTTCAGCAACATTATCTTCAACTTGAATCAACCTTTATATTCAGAGAGTGATGCTCTCGTTGATGATGATCAGCGACACACAAAGTTGAGCATCATTCTCTTTCAGTAACACAGACTAGATAGAAGATCAGCGAACATAAACTTTAGCAACAGGAGCTTGACTTGAAACATTTCTTCAGAGAGAGATCTTCAGTAAGAGAGTCAGAGACATGAGATAACAAGACATCATCAGTGACTTCGCTTATCAGCGACTGATGATATCAATAATCTGCCTGTAGATATTATCTAAGTCTCCCCCTTAATCATTGAGATCAGTGACCATCTTGAGTATGACGATCAGTGACTCAACACATACCTTTTAAGTATAACACTTCGAAATCATAATAATAATAGTTGAGATTATTATTACAAACAATCACCAACGGCCCGTACACATTTTTAAAACTCAAGTTAATCAACCAAATCGTAGTCATTTGGACATTTTAGTTAGACGAGCAACTACAAAGGTAGTCTTTTAAGATACCTAATCAATTAAAACCATCGCGTGTCATGGACACCCTCAGGTTACAAGTCTTCGGACATCACTACTCGGCTAATCAACTCAAGTTTATTTAGATAAACACTTCAAGACTTAGGTGAGTCTCATAACCCCTATTTTACTGTTTTACTCAGGGGTGTGATATACTGCTCGTTTTATTTTACTATATGAACGCAAGTACGAAATCAAACAAATACTACATGAGTTATCTCACTAATCTTTTCAAAGCCCTCCTCAGCATAGTTTGGTAATACGTTATAGCGTGAATATTAGTATATGGTACCATATAGGATTGACCCTCCTCGTTCTGGTTAGCATGCACTAATTGGGTAAACGGATGTACTAATATTTGTTTAGACAAGTGTAGATTAGGCACTTGTGGGAGACACCTCGATCAGGATTCGTTAAATGTGGACATGACACCTCGAGTTAAGCTCAGACTATGTGCTCATGGCTGTAAAACTTTTATTTTGCTTAATTGCAATTTAAATTCAATTAAATCTTGCGGTTTATACAATATGTGTTGACATACAAACCTGTGAGCTCACCAGCGTTTCGCTGACCCATTTTAGCATGTATCACAGGTACTCAGCAGTAGGTTGGACTGCATTCAGGAATCATTAGCTCGTGTCAGCATGCAAACATTCAGAGATTTAACTGCATTATTATATTTTGTATAAATTAATTATGTATGTAAATCTCTCAATTCCAAACTGAGCTAATGTAAACTATATTTTGATGTTAACTTTGATTTTATCAATACAAGTTGTAAAACGACGCATATAGAGTCGTTCATTATATCTTTGTGTTGTGATTATTGATTAGTCGCGTCTCGACCCGATTCGCTTCCGCAACCCGAATTTGGGGGTGCGACACAAATACTTTAAACTTTTGATTCGCATATGCTTTGGTTGTTGTATACTATTTTTCTATTTTCAATGACAAATTTATAGTTTTCAATAACAATATTGACATTGACTATTTCGTAATATATAATAGTTTTGTATACATTACCATGCATTGCACGGGCTTAAAGACTTACAATTTTTTATAAATACATGTGATACTTATTATTTATCTTCGTACAATTCAATGTGTTTTGTGTGACTTCATATATTAATTTCTATAATATATTATAATAGTTTGTTAATTTATTATATAGTTTGATTTATGTTATCATATATTCTTTCAATTTTCAATCATAATTGCATATTTAAAGTTAACAACAGTAATTTATCACACTACTTACCAATAAACTTATAATTATATTTTTTTAACGACCGTGCATCGTACAGGATAAAAACCTAGTATATATATATATATATATATATATATATATATATATATATATATATATATATTAGAAAAGACAGACTATCATTGATAAAAAAATGTATAAGAAAACCACTATGGATACAAAGACAACCAAAACTCAATCTACAAGAAATAGATCAGGGGCATCGCTTAACAAAATTTAAGAAGATAACACAATACAAGATGACAGAGACTACTACAAAATGAGTAAATAAACCGATCTATCTTGATATTACTAATAATAAGTCTTTTGACAATAACTTATAACTTATTTAGATTATAAAGTTATCAAGTTAGTTGTATACATGTAGAGTATAAGTCATTTGTTGAAGCACGTTTCACGCTTCAAACGATTTGCATTCAAGTTCCGTTACAATTAATTCATTAAATTTAGTTTTTAAAACTTCCCAAAGAGAAAATGGTCACGGGTTTGAATCCGTTCCCACCCATTGGTCCAAAGCGTGATGACAGGGAGTCTTCGGACTTATTGCCTGGGATTGGTAGAAGCGTGATGCCAATTGATATACAAAGGGTACACGGAGTCAGGGTTTTCCCGCCGATCTAAACCTTTTGGAGAAAACTTCCCAAAGAGAAAGGCTTCAGTGATCGATGTATGTATTATTAACTCTCTCACATTTAAAGTCTCCAATTACTATCACACTTTATCTCAAGATAAGTATTCACCTAAATATTATAAGGGTAAATACTCTAAAAATGTATTGAACTTGTCATGAAATTCTATTGTATATATCTTACTTTCAGCACTTTTATTATGTGTACACAACTTACTAATCTTTTCTATTGTGTGTAGTCATTAAAGTTAAACATGTTCTTTGCTTATTTATACATGGTTAATCACCTTTTTTCTATGTCACCATCCATGTAGGAGCCACATAAGACCCGATAAATGTATTTTGCTGTATCAAACTTAATAAATGTATCGAACTTTTATCTATAACATTTATTTAACAAAATCTTTATCTATAACATTCACACCATCACGTGTTCATCTTCTTCGGGAGCTTATATCAACAATTAGCAATGTTTAGATTGTGAAGACACCGGAGATGGTGAGAATGTTCGAGATCGTAGTGAGTTAAAGAGGGTATTGACACCAAAAAATAGTGGTGATCTTAGAAATGGGTATGAAATGCAGTGATAGGTTTGATGATTAACGTGGTTCAAATTCGTTGTGGTGGTACCGTTGCCGGAAAAATTGAAGATGTTGAAGTTGATGAAGATTATAACATGAAAAAAATGTATCAAACTTTTGGTGAGATAGCATTGACTTGTCAATGCCATGTCAACTACTCATGCAACCTCGGAGTTTTGACTACTAATTGGGGTTTAAAATTAATGACTACACACAATATGATGAATTAGTAAATTGAGTACACATAATAGGAGTTTTAAAAATAAGAAACATTCAATAGGATTTCATGACAAGATCGATACATTTTCAAACTATTTGCCAATATTATAATTAGTCAAACAAGTTTTTAAAAGGTAAATTTGATATATAAGTAAGTGTTTTGAATTGTGTACCAATATTACATTTTTAAAGTTATATGCATTTGAAAGGTGAACTTTTGAAACAATACGAAAAGAGTAACAATATAAATAATGGGTAATATACAAATAGATAACTATATTTTACAAAAATGTTCATCTAAGTTACTAAACTTTAAATATGTTCAATTAGATCACTATACTTATCGATTAATATCATCATATCCCGCCCATTTTGCTTAATTTCGACTAAAATAATAGTGACACAATTGAACGTTTTTAAGATTATTAAACGACATCATCTTTGATTATAGTAACATTTTCGTAAAGTATAGTGACATATTTGTGTATTATTAATGATAATAAACTTTGAAATAACCAGAGATCTTCTTAAAAGAGATGCATATCGAACTATAGTACAAGGTTGTTGGCCACTATATAGTGTTGACCAATAACCACATTTTCAAATTGGTAGTGGATCAATTTAATATTCCGTTCTAATATTGCATATTAATTAATACGATTTTACTTTATTACTAAAATTGCTTAAAGATGTACTTAGTAGTTTTTTTTAAAGACAATTGTGGAATCACTGACGAAGCATTTTGGCTCACCCGATTATCTCCACAAGCGGTTACTCCCCTGAAATCAAGTAACCACCCCAGAGTTCGAAGCCCAGACGACGCCCTAAAGGGGTTGCTCTCTCACGTCTTGGATGGGTATAGCGTCATAGGAGTTTCCCTCACAACAAGGCTCGAATTCATCACTTCCGGGAAGAAACCTTATAGTATACCCCCTGACCATTGAACCAAGACCCCAATAGAATTTAAGATGTCCCCACCTAGATTTGAACTCATGACCTCTTGGATAAAATCCAAGTACTGAACCAATTGACTAGTAGGCGGGGGACAGATGCACTTAGTAGTTACCAAGACATATATATGATACTAGGCGGGGGACATTATGTGTAAGGAACTTGTTTTTTTGATACATTAATTATGTGTAATTAATTTATGGTACATTTACCATCGTGTCATATAAGGTGTCACTTCGTGATATATTTACAAGTTGACAAGTCAACAACATACATACAATATATCAAAATAACAAGTTTCTTACTAAGAAGTTGAGTATACATTACAAATGTCAAATCTCAATTGATTATATTTTCAAGTACTTGTTCCAAAGCAAAATATTCCCGAAAGAATATATACGGTGCATATAACTGTTATGTTGCATGTTGGATGTTAAGTATATTATTAGTACTTAATTAAGTTGCCGCTTAATTTTGACTCACTCATTTTGATCCATTGCAAAACATCATGTACGTGTTGAAGGAGCTTATATTCACGCAGTAAGCAAGCATGGCATATGCTATTTAATTTGTATAACAACATTTCTCAATCCCGCTGAGAGGATGACAATTGATTTGTCTAAATATAAATTCGGTATCGTAAATAATTGACAACACGTTGTATCGATCATAGTTACTAATAGGAATTAAAAAGGTTGGTTAAGTTATGTTTGATTGATAGGGGGCTGCCTTGTTATTAATCCCATACCTACAAGCTCTTTCTTGAGTTTGCTCAATATCATCATTTGTATGAAGGAAAACACACTAGTAGCTAGCAAGTCGTTAAAGGTAAGTGAAATTGAACGAGAGAAAAGACAAGGTTCGTTACGAAGTAATCAAGGTGTTGATCCAAATCATACTCGGTTATATACAAAAAGTCTAGCTTTTCGATAGCTAAGCTAGTCATACATAAAAGTATAGGTTTTCGATAGCTAAGCTAGCTAGTTAACTGATTCGATTACCTTTTTTTTAGAGAAAAACTTATTCGATTACTTGTATACTAATTTTTGAAATCAAGAATCGTTGGATATCATCATCAAAAAATATGAGATTTTCTAAAATCCATGTACTCATCATTAAGTTGAATCTATAGAAAAATGTTAAACCCTTGTAAAGCATTGTGGTTAGTATTTAATGCATTTAACTTGTACATGATTTTTATTGTGTGTACATAACTTATATTTGCTATATTTAATGCATCATACTTTTAAAAATTGCATTTTACTGTATTTTTATGACGTTGTGATGATGTGACAAACTCTTCGGATGCCACATGTCACCTTAATTGAGTGACACGTCAACAAAATACATTAAATCACCCTTTATAAATCTTGGATGCATTAAATTAGCAAGCTTAAATATGATACACACAATAGATATCATGCACAAATTAGATGCATTCTCAAACACTAACCCTTAAAACATTTAGCCATTAAGCTTAACATTTACAAAATGAAAGATTGGAAATTACTTTTACACCCCTCTCACTAATTAGTAATTATATAAATATAATAACAAATAAAACCAAATCAATTTATATCAATGTACTTCTTTTACCTTATACACTACACACTCACATTTATATCATCATATCTATATTTAACTTTATATTAATTATATTAATATTAATCTAATTTAAATATATATAAATTCAATCATCTAACTAAAACTGATTTTACACAATTTTATTAATATTAATAATATATATTTTAAAGTGTGTTAACATATATAATAAAAAAAATTCTCTTTCATTGTTATTACTCATAATTAAGATAACATAATGTATTAAGTGAAATTGAAATTGATACAAAAGTAAAAATACAAAATTAACATATAAGGTAACAATGTTAATTAATATAACCATCATCATCGCCGTTATACCATTCATAATTATTTTATTTTTAAAGTTGCATATCACGGATCTCCGACTAATAAATCTTACTCGTACAAAGTTGGATTCCATTTCAAATGGGATCCACCCTCCACTCCTATATATCTTCTTCCCAACCCTAACCTATTCTTCACAGAACTACTTTCCCTTCTATCTCACTCTCTCTCCCAAGAACAAGGTTTTGTTTTGTTCAATTTATTCCCCCACTCTTAATCTAATCTTCTTCTCTTTTCTATATCTATCAAGAACATTAATTTGAGTTCTTTGATTCCTATATGTATCACGTTTATTTTGTGGATCCAAACATATGGTCTTTTTGTGTGTGGTATTAATTATTTTCCTCTATGAGATCGACCAACCGATCGATTAATTTGAAACTAAATAATGGCTTTTTGTATATACTCATCTTCCGGGTTGAAACCCTTGTTGAAGATCTACCATAAATCTGTTTACATATAATAAAAATCTTACCAGTCGTAAGCTTTGTTATATGTTACATATGGGGTATTCTTTTTTATTTCTTTCCTAGTGATTTAGGGTTTCTTGTTCTAGTTCTGATAGGCTCATTACAACATATATACTTTACAGCGGTAGTTGTGATATCAATTTTCAACAATTTATTGTGGCGTAAGCTGTCATTGTTTACTGGTGCGGTGTCATCAAGATTCACATGGTTAATTACCCTATTGCGCTTAACTCTTTGGGGAATTAATGCGAATCTTGATGATGCTGCATCAGAAATCAATTGACTGTATGACAATTGTATCAGCTAATTTGATCTACGGCCGTCGTTATTTATCTAAACCAGGTTAGTAAAGTATTAATTTTTGGAAAGCACGTTCTTGAAGATCAATATTTCGAAACTTTTTCTATTAGGTTTGTAGTTATCAGTATGTTAATTAATAACTGATGAATGAATCACAAAACATCTTATTTCCCAGCTCAGTTTTGGTTTAGAGATTGATATTTGTTTATTCATTAGGGTTCTTAGATACATGTTAATCCAGTTAGACAAGTTTTTGCATATATGACTAACAATCTGCAGGTGTTAATATAAACCATCTGCTACGAAGACATACAAAAATGCTACATACAACCGAAGCCAAACCTACTCTACATCTTCAGTTATATGTATGAATTAAACTTAGACTAAAGCTGGAGTAGTTTCAAAATAACTCTAGTCAAATTATTTTCCACTCCAACGAAGGGAAAGAATCTGTAGGTAAACAGGTTTTTTGTGGGGAACTATGGACGTTTACGCTGATGATATATAATGTTAATTAATATTCATGAATGGGAATTAACATCCATTATTTATGTCACATGATCGAAATCATTAAGGCGATGTTTTTGATTGGTGTTACACCAAAGATTACTAAAATTTGATGTGTTGGTTCGGGCCAATTTTTGACGCAAAACATCAAATTTGATGTTTAATTGATCCATATAAATGATTTAAGGCTTTATGGTACGGATGGTCAACATACTTTACTTTTTGTCCCAATGTCATCAATGAATCAATTTTATTACCAATGTCAATAGGAAACTTTTACTTTTTGTCCCAATGTCACCAACGAACTAATTTTACTACTAATGTCGACAACGAACTTGTTAAAAAAGTTTCCATGCCACCAAAATACTTTTTTTCAACGAGCTACGTTTTGATGTGGTGTTACCATGTCATTTCATTTATCTGACCAATCTTCCACGTAAGTTAAACATATACATGCATGATTAATTCACCATCTACAATTGACTACCATGTAATTTTTAGCTACTTTTCGGTAATCACCACTTGTCCAGCGAATCTAAACGCACTTGCTACATCTAAAATTAGTTCATTGGTGATTTTTGGACAAAAAATAAAAGTTTGTTGCCGACATTGATAAAAAAATGATTCATTGGTGACATTTGGACAAAAGGTAAAGTTGTTGACGATCTGTACTATAAACCCATGATTTAAGTGTTAAAAATGGTCACTTGTCTCCATCTTTGACGTTGACCACATCATTTTAAGGTTTCAAATATATGTACATCATACACCGGAGAAAGTTGAGGTTTCATTTATTAAATGCCTTCAATCTTAAACGATCATTGTTGAGCCTTTGCTCATCTTTAATTTGTTAGTGACGAAATGATTAATATATAATGTTTTCTGGTTAGCAATATATAAGGACCTCAATTTGTAGCAAGATGCCTTTGTTAATGTAATAGACGAATGACCTTTAATTTGGTGTGATCATTCCAAAAGGGTGGATGAAATGCGTGTGATCATTCCAAAAAATGAGACCTACAAACAAAACTGCAAGTTTAATAGAAGCTAGTGTTAATAGTCATATAAGTCTTCAAAAGAGATGTCCCAGTGTTGGCTTATATATGGACTCTGGCCAAACAAGGGCACATATATTGGCACCTACAAGCTACTGTATAATCTTCTAATGTAACTCAGCTATATGTTACTTTGTCTCTTCTTTGACTTTGTTAAGGTTTGTGTTTAATTTACATATACATTATATAAATAGTTTGTATTATTTTTCTTTGTGTACGGGTGTGTAGGCAGTACGTAATTGCGTTGTACGGTCCATGTGCAATAAAAAGTACAAACATAGATCATAGATTAAGAGAAAGTTGAAAGGTTTCTAGATGTAGTGATCCAATCGGATATATGGGTACGATGGAAAAAAAGAAAGGAATTGTATTCATCAACACAGAAGGGTAACTTCGATTTGGGATGAAGTCATTCTAGTGTCATATTATGGTCATGGTTATCCACTAGGAATATAGGAATATACTTAAGTAGGGGTTAGTGTCTAGTAATGCATCAAACTTTTAAAAAGTTTATTTAAGTGCATTTTGATGACGTTTTGATGATGTATCAAAACTTAAGATGTCAACTGGCACCTTAAACAAAATACATTAAAATAACATTTTTAATAGTTAAATGCATTATAAAGGGGTTAATATACAAATAGGTCTACTTTACGAAAATGTTTATCTAGGTTACTAAACTTTAAAAATGTTCAATTAGGTTACTGTACACTTGTAAAACATGTTAAATTAGGGTACCAAACTTTCGACATAGTTTAATTAGGTTACTAACTTGTAAAAATGTACTTAACAATGTGCAATTGAGTCACTAAACTTTTAACCAAAATTAAGCAAAATAGGCGGGATGACATTTTCTACAAGTAAAGTAATACAAATGGACTTTTTAAAATTTTAATAACTCTAATGAACATTTTCGCAAAGTACAGCGACCTATTTGTATATTAACCCATTATAAAGAGAAAATATAAGTGGAATACACACAATAGACATCAAACACAAATTAAACGCATCGTCGTACACTAACCAAAGATAAGAAATTTCAATTGGGCCTGTACATTGTATTTTTATGTAATATGAATCTTATTAGAGAACATGACTTTTAATGGCCCTTCAATTCTTCGGTTGCCTCTAGCATCTCTGGTAGCGGTCTCATTATGATCAAATATTGTATGACATGCATTTGATTAATTTGGATACACCGAACATATCAACCACACTAAAACTATTTTAGACGATTTGGATTGTTGGTTATGGGTCAAACATACGAAGTAGTGGTGGGAAATTTTGGGGGTTATACAAAGATGATAACCTGTAGGTTCCATGTATACGGACCAAATCGAGTAGTTTACTTGTAAGTGAAAGCGGAAATTTAAACACAACAAGATAAGCAAGATTTAAGCTAGAAATGACCAAAACACAAAGATGTATGTATATATATTATTAACTAGCAACAACACATACACTTTGACAAACACACAATGATCAAAATAACACTACAAGATGATTTTTCTCTGCTAGCAATGGTGTTATGTGTGTGTAAAGTGGTGCTAAAACAGAAGCTGGCGAGCTTCTATTTATAGCGTTATCCAGGCATCCTGCGACACAGTCATTGTGTCGCATGGAATGTCTCTGCGACACAATTCTTGTGTCGCATACAATGACTCTGCGACACAATTCTTGTGTCGCATAGTATGACACTGCGACACAATGCTTGTGTCGCATGATGACAAAAATTTGTAATTAAACTAAATCTAAAATTGTTCAATACGTAATTACAATATCGACACGAATACAGACTGAGACCAACTGACAGACACACATAGATGTATCAACAAACTCCCCCGTGTCTTCAGCTTGGTCTTCAAGAATTCTCCAATTAACTTCAGTCTTCAAAAAAATGTCAGATCTTCAAACGTCTGAACATCAAACCCATCCTGTAGGGAATTTCCCACCAGCATGTACACCAAAAGCGAAGCATATATTGACGATTTTCTGAAATCGCTTCGCCAAAACTGTGTTGAACTCGTTGTCTGGGTTGTAGCGAATACGACTGTCGAACAACTTCTTCATATCATCCTTTGACAAGTTTATCAGGCTCATCGGGTCAAATATTCTGAATTCAGCTTTTGGAAGACCCCACAAAGATGTAGATCCAGTCTGAGGTACTGAATCTGGTACATACATAAGAACGGATTCTCCCGTATGAGCATCCAGTTCCCAGTAATGAAAATGTTTCAGCAAATTGAAGGGAACTGTTTCCAGAGAGATTTCATGCAAACATTTAGCCGGAGGATAGTGATTTCTTACGATAGGCTGATTCGTCTTTGGATCGAGCTTTTTCTTGAAAGTATATCTTGTACCCAGCACCGGTTTGACATAATGATATTTCTTCGATCGAATTTCTTCACGCATGACCTTTTGAATTGCGTTTGCAATTCCGTCTTTCTGAGGATTTATCAACTGAAGCTGACAAAGACGAACAATGTCATGCTTAGGCAACGTGCTTAGTTTCCTCAACGACCGTTGAAAGTACTGAATACCATCAAGTCTTTTGATCATTAACCTTCCCTTGTTCACCTTCCAACTCTTTATGAGACCGGTATAATCACCACTAACCCTGTATTTTTTGCATGTAACAGGAGCAGGTTCGGGATTTTTACCTTTGATAAACCAGTTATCCCTGATGGACATTTCCCTGTCAAAAGGAACATGTTCGAATGTATCCTGTGGGAAAATGTCATTGTAGTTTGTCCTTGTTGATTCACGAACAGGGACTGGTATATCTTGAGAAGGTCCAGCAGGCTCAGACGATTCTGGAGCAGGAGCAGCCTGAGAAGAAGATCCTGAAGCAGATCCTGGTGCGTAGTTGAACGCAGGCCCTGACTCATCGTCTGAAGAATCAGAAGCAACAAAACCTTCCTGTGGATGAGCTGGGCGATCAACATATTCTTCATCTGGGTCAAGCCCTTCTTGCTCAACCTCAACATCATCATCATTGTTTGCAGCCTCGAAGTCAAACGGCTCTTCAGGCACATGACCGTCTTCGTCAACCGCAGCTTGAAAGTATGTCAAATTACAATAAGAGTAATCTACAGCTAACGGTTTCGGTTGCCCTGGTAGCTCAAGAATATAATCCAAAACAAGAGGAGTTTCATTAACAGTAGAATCAATTACATTATCAGGATTTACATTTTGGGTTTCCAGCTGCAAAACCTTCGATCTCAGCTCTGCATCCTCCTTTTCCAAACGTGAGATTCGGGCATCCTGAGCTTCAAAGACCGTTGTTTGAGCTTCCATATCATGCTGCATTTTATCAAGTCGTTGCATGAGCTCTTGAATAACCGATGGATGAGGATTGATCGGAGTGTCGGTTCTGGGGACCCCGGAAGAGGAGGAAGTGGAAGTACGAGCACGCCTGACTAGAGGATCCACAACCTCAATATCCAAAGACTCTCGAGGTCTTTTTCTTTGGCTGGAGGATTCAGGAGGTGGAGAAGGTGGTTGATATGCATCGATCTCACGATCGAGATCCACTAACTCCAGATCCATTGGATCTGGCAAAACCGGCGGTTGCTGAACTGCTGGTTGTTGAACTGGTGGTGGTTGTTGGACTGGAGGTTGAACTGGAGGTGGTTGAACTGGATGCTGAGGAGCTGGAGCATTGAACTGCTCACCAGGAGGACCAACATATGTTGGGTCCATTATATGACCGAACAAGGCAACCTCACGATCTGGTGCCTGTCCCTGCTTGGCAAAAGATCCGCAAGTGGTGTAAATCCTGGTATTCATCGGTGTCTGCTTGAAGGTGAACGAGGCAGTCACAGGAAGATCTGGGTGCAGATGGTTGAGCAACAACTGAGTGAATCGAGGATACACAGCCCATTTGGATTCCGTATCCAAAGCGTTTTTCACGAAACCCCTGAAGATATAACCTGAGAAGTTAAAGGGTTTGTTGTAGGTCAAAGCAAGAATTGCAGAGGCAGTCGAAAACCGCATTCCTTCAAGGCCTGCCCTGCGACTAGACAAACACACGATCACAATGTGTGCCAGATATCTCCAAACCTTCGTCATGTAGGTCTTCTTGTATTGATCAACAGGAATATCTTGATATCCAATCGATCTCATTCCTTCGGTGATTACAGCAGCACTGAATTGGGTGATCATGTCAGAGTTGTCACCAAACTCAAAGAAATCTCGAATAAGCTGCTCCGAGAAGATAACTTGGCGTCCACAAACCCTAGAGATGATACGAGGATCCTATTCATCTCTGTTAACGACCGCGTTATCCCAAAACTCAGTAATATGATTCGTCAAGATCCTAGTGTCAGCAGTGATAGCCTTGTAAATCCGGGAACGACGCAGAAAGGTGATCATGGGACGATATGGGCGCGAAGACTCGACCATGGAGTTCAAGAAAGCCCCGATATTGTGACGCGGTTCCCAGAAATATTTGGTGACGTCGATCTCAGCGGGTTGTTCAGCCATTACTGCAGAAATAGCAATAATACAACAAAGCTTGAACTGCGTTAGCGTTAGTACCAAAATAATAAACCGCATTTTGTTTCACAGAAGTGTCTGCGACACAACAGTTGTGTCGCACAGGAACAATACGACACAAGGATTGTGTCGTAGAAAGGCACTACGACACAAGGCTTGTGTCGCATGACACATGTCACGCGGACAGAATTTTCCCTGCATTTAGCATTATTTGAGAAATTAATCTCAGATGCGACATAAAGATTGTGTCGTATGTTGTGTCGTATAAAATGATACGACATAAGTAATGTGTCGTATGTAGTGTCGTATAAAAATACGACATAAGCTAATGAGATCAATACGACATAAAACTCCCTAATCTATGTGACATAACGATTATGTCGTATGTTATGTCGCACTGACGAACACCAAACCAACCCAGATTTAATTTTGATAAAAATTTTGGGATTTTCGAAATCTAACCATACCCTAGGGTTCGCAAACAGTAGGGGATCAATAATATACGTCTATCTAACCCTAGAAACTACTAAACTCTAATTAATTTCGAGTTTAAACGGGAACCCTAAAAACCGAATAGAAACGATTAAATCTAAGGCAAATAAGACGGCTAAAACACGAAATAAATGTACCTAAAGATGCGCAGAAGGATGAGGAATAAGAATCGATGAACAATCTGCGGTGAAAACACTTCGAAAGCACGAACCGAAAAAAATACGATTGTGTCGCAAAATCGCCTTTGTGTCGTATATGTTGTGTCGTGAAAGATGTGAAAACGTAAATGATTATGTCGTATGATGTGAATAGTTAACCCTGGACACGCATACGACATAATATACGACACAACGGTTGTATCGTATAGTTGGAATACGACACAACGTACGACACAACGCTTGTGTCGTATAATTGAATACGACACAATGTACGACACAATTCTTGTGTCGTATAATTGAATACGACACAATACTTGTGTCGCAAAGAAAACAAAGCAGATTTTAAGGACATAGAATTTGATTTCGAACCCGATTTTGATTTCGATTTAAGGATTTTCGCAATGAAGATGATTTGTGACTTAATGAAAATAAAAAGATAAAACTAAACATAAACAAAAGAAATAGACACAAGGTCAACTGAAAGCTTAAAACCAATAAAAATTTTGGTGACGGAGTTGAGAATTCTGATTAGGGATCATATCGACATAACATGCAATTATTAGGAATAGTAAGAGTTATTTCGATCATCAGTATATTTGTCCTCTTTAAATTTACTTGTCATGTTAGAAACAGTTTTTATAAAAATTATTTCAAAACGATTATTAGTATAATTGTCCACTTTAAACGTGTTATACGCACATCTAGGAAATAATTTTTTTATTATTCGCATGAATATTTCGCTGTGGTCACCACCATAGATATACATCTTAACTTAAGACATAGACCATGTTTCCGTTTTACAGAGAGAATATTAGAAAATCAAATTTAAGAATCAAGTCAGCGGTGACAGGTCTGTACTTGCGTACAACAGAGCGACATAGCTTGATTCAGGTTTAAGCAAAACCAGACTTGGTCAAACCATTTTGGCGACCTTGTAAGGTATCTCAATTTTAAAGACTTTGCAAGTACTTTGACTTGTGTTTGCTTAATTTTTAAGTATATATAAACGGAAACCGGGTCTATACTTACGTATAACAGAGGAGACTGTCAATATATACCCCCAAATGATATCAAATAAACTTCTTTCAACGAACACATGTCTAGTATAAGTAAGAAATTAAGACACTTGTCATACATCTAATGATGTTGTACCATTTGAAATAGACAATTAATTATTAGGCTTCTCAAGCAGTTTCAAGAAGTTTAGTATAACAAGCCTACTAATATATCGTATGATGAAGACAATGTTTATAGAAACTGTTTTCAGCACGTCAGATAAATCTACTGACACATCCAAGATAAATCTTAAAATTCCACTTAATGCATGTTACCCGATGTACTATCATATCCCTAGTTGTTTACAGACACAACTTCAACGTCTATTTTAAAATGTAGCAACGTTGCATTTCTTTAATACTAAAAAGTATAAAGAGTGGCTGTTGCGAATTTTTTTTTTTTTTTTAAAGGAAAGCAAATAAACTGTACAAAAATCAAGTCACAAATCATTTCTTGAGATCAAGGGAAATCATCCCTGTCATATCTACAAGTTCGTCGAAACGAGCACGCGAAAATGCTTTTGTGAATAAGTCGGCCTTTTGCATAAGGGTATCTATGTGAATAAGGTCAATCAAGTGTTTCTCATAGCAATCTCTTATGAAGTGAAACCTAATTTCTATGTGCTTGGTCTTAGAGTGTTGAACGGGATTGCGAATAATAGATATAGCAGCAGTATTATCAATATGAATTGGAGTCAAGGTAAGAAGTAACCCATAATCACGCAATTGGTGTTGAATCCACAAAATCTGGGAGCAACAACTTGCAGCAGCAATGTATTCAGCTTCCGCTGTTGAGGTGGAAACTGTGGTTTGCTTTTTACACTGCCAAGACACCAATCTAGAGCCGAGATATTGGCAACCTCCTGTAGTTGACTTTTTATCCGAATTGCAGCCGCCATAATCAGAATTAGAATAGGCAGTGAGAGAGAAATTTTTCTCATTTGAGTACCATAGACCAAGTGATGGTCTATATTTGAGGTAACCAAAAATTCGCTTCACAGCCTTCATGTGAGAAACCTTGGGCTTTGCTTGATACCTGGAACAGATAGACACAGCAAACACAATATCTGGTCTGGATGCAGTAAGATACATCAGCGATCCTATCATAGAACGATAATCTCGCTCCTTGCAGTCTTCTTCGTGTTCAGCTGGCCCGAGTTTGTGATCTGTTTCAATAGGAGTACCATATGGTTTACAGTCATGGAGTTCATACCGAGTCAACATGTCATTGACATATTTGGACTGATGAATGTAGAGACCTTTATCAGACTGCTCAACCTGGACACCGAGAAAAAATTTAAGTTCTCCCATGGTACTCATCTCAAACTCGGACTTCATGATCTTCTCGAAATCTCTGCACAAAGAATCATTTGTTGAACCAAAAATGATGTCATCCACGTAAACCTGTACCAATAACAAATCTTTTCCAGCCCTTTTTATGAAGAGAGTGCTATCAATTTGGCCTCGTGAAAAGCCATTTTTCGTTAGATGATTTGCCAACCTCGCGTACCAAGCTCTAGGAGCTTGATGAAGACCGTATAAAGCTTTGCCTAACTTGCAAACATAATCAGGATGATTTGGATCTTCAAAACCAGGAGGTTGCATGACATACACATCCTTCAAAACCTCTCCATACAGAAATGCGCTCTTGACATCGAGTTGATAAACCCGAAAACCTTTAAATGTTGCGTAAGCCAGAAAGATGCGAATGGATTCCAATCTTGCAACTGGAGCAAACACATCATCATAGTCCAAACCCTCGATCTGAGTAAAACCTTGAACCACCAGCCGAGCCTTATTCCGAATAACTACGCCTCTGTCATCCTTTTTCACACGATATACCCAGCGAGTTCCAATTGGATCGACATCTTTGGGTAAAGGAACCAAACTCCAGACATCAAGTTTTTTGAATTGATTCAATTCTTCCTGCATAGCCTCAACCCAGTATGGATCTTTCAAAGCTTCGTTTATCTTCTTCGGTTCATGCTGAGATAGGAAGCATTCCTCCAGATCTTCTTCAACAAAGGCAAAAGAGGCAGATGAAGATTCTTCACGGACCTCATTAGCAGCAAGTTGCCTCCTGGTTATAACTCCCTGTTGAATCTCACCGATGATATTTTCAGTGGGGTGAGAAGAATGAATTCTAAGCTGAGGGATCTGATCAGGCACAATGATCGGGTCCATGTTTGAAAGAACACCTTCTGAATTTTCAATTGCAACTGAGCTATCAGTGACAATGTTCTCTGTTTCAAGTGGAAAGATAATGTCGGTTTCAGTTTGAGGATTAGATTCAGAAGCTACATGATCACCATCGGAGGAATTATCATCATTGACAATATTCTCATGAGGTACTGCTCTAGACTTGGAAACTAAGTCGGAAGTAAGATCCAAGCCATGAAGTAGAGATACAACCTGATCTTCTTCACTAAATTTGGGAAGATTGAATGAGTCCACCAGCGTATCATACTCAAACAAGGACTCAGGTCCCTTGCCTTTTGGAGAATCAGTATATTTCATAAACCTTACTTCAAAATGTTCCTCTATTCTCCCAGTGGACTTATTGAAGACTCGTTTATTCGGTGAGTTCACAGAATATCCTAAAAATAGGCCATCGACAGCTTTTTCATCAAATTTGCCTACCGAGTCCTTAGTAATTTATATTGTGCAAGGACACCCGAAAGGCTCAAGAAACTTCAAATTTGGTTTGCGATATTCAGCAATTCATAACATGTTTTGTTTCGTTTCTTAACCATCGAAACTCGATTCAACACGTAGCACGCAGTATTAACAGCTTCTGCCCAAAACGTGGTAGGCAGATGCGCATCAGACATCATGGTTCTTGCTGTTTCAATGATTGTCCTATTCTTTCTTTCAGCGACACCATTTTGCTGAGGAGTACGAGCAGCACTAAACTGATGAAAGATTCCTTTTCGAAGACAATACATTTCCAAGGTTCTGTTCTTGAATTCTGTTCCATTATCGCTACGCAGTTTCTTGATTTTCAGGTTACACAGGTTTTCCAGTCTGTCGAACAAGTAGGTTAAAGTGTCAGCCGTTTCATCCTTTCCAACCAAGAAATATACCCAAGAAAACCTTGAGTAATCATCAGTAACAACCAGACAGTATGACTTTCCTCCAATACTTTTCTTATTCACAGGACCGAACAAATCCATATGAAGCAACTCCAATGAAGATTCAATAGAGTTCACCTGCTTAGACTTATGGAACTTCTTGTGTTGTTTCCCTTTGAGACAGGAAACGCATTCATCATCTATTTCGAATGACTTTTTGGGTACACCTAACACAAGATCATTGTTGACAAGATAATTCATTCTGCGAAAATGAATGTGTCCCATACGTCTGTGCCAAAGCAGTGAATCTTTAGAGGATGCTTTTGATAGCAAACAAGTATGCTCCTTGGTAGTCACAGTTTGCATATCCAAAATGTACGAGTTGCGTACACGGGGTGCTCTCAGTAGCACCCATTCCTCGGGAATAACAAATCCCGGTTTCAAAATTAAACACTCAACATCTGTAAATGTTGTAGTAAAATTCTTGTCGCAGACTTGAGAAACACTGATCAGATTGTGTTGCAGTTCCTCGACATAATTTACTTTATCAAAACTCACTTTCCCATTTGAAAGAGTACCCTGTCCCGTGATGTTACCACCTGCATCTCCTGCAAAAGCAACATGTCCTCCGCGATATGGTTTAACGTTTGACAGAAGAGACATGTCACCTGTCATGTGCCGTGAGCAGCCACTATCCACATACCATTTACTGCTTTGTATATGACCTGACTGCTACAGCACAACATGAGGAGAGAGTTAGTTAGAAATGGAGACCCAGGCCTTTACAGACTTGGGTACTCCGGAGACCTCATCAATAATAACTACATCAGTTAAAACTTTGTTTTTCAAGACATCAGAAGTACTTCCTGATGCAGTATTACTTGATGACGAGTCATTTGATGACTCTTTTGGTCTCCAAATTTTCACAGGAACCACAGTGGGTTGCTTGTTAACATTGTCAGGCTGTTTAACCTGAGGTTTACTAGGCCTAGCAGCATTAACTTTCGGGATAGAAGTATAAGAAAGTGAATCCTTCTTTGAAAAAGATTTAGAAGATGAATTTTTGGAAACACCTTTTGACAACTTCTTTCTCGAAAGCAACGGACATTGATTAATCAAGTGACCTTATTTCTTGCAATAGAAACATGATCGTCTTTCCTTAAAGGTTTGGTCGTTACTGCCTAAGAATTGAGGTGAGACAGGCAACTTTGAAGTGAATGCCTCAGAATGTGAAACAGAAGATTTGACAGAATTCTTGATTGAGTTATAATTAGTATTCTTTAAATCTTTCCTTTTAAGTTCAGCCTGAGCCTTAACATTCCTTTGAAAAGTTTCAACGTTTATCTTAGATGTAATAGTGTGATGATCAGGCTTAGTGTTTTTCTTTTCACATTGAGACACACTCTTACAAGGAACATCCTCGACCTCGACCTTCTTTTCAGTAGTTTTTAAAGGAGCAGGCTGAAAACTACCAAAGGGGGTTAACTGGACAATTCCTGAGGAGGTAAACTTAACAGGTTCAAAAGGCTTCACAGGATCAATCTTAGTTAGCTTGGTTTTCTTCTTATCATGATTGATCTCTATGTTGGTTTGATAGAAATCAGGCAACTTAAAAGTAGGCAAACTAACAGGTTCAGTTACAGGCATATCTACACGCTTAGCAACAGGTTCATTAACTAATATTTCAATGGGCTTTGCATCTACTAACGCAGTAGGTACGAAATCTTTAATTTCATCTTTAGACGGTCTAACCAAATTTACATCTAAAGACGGAGGCGGTTGATGATGATAACCAAAACCGGATTTATCTTTAGAATTAGTCCTACCCGTCTGAAGGATCTCAGTAAAGACCATGGCAGAAGTGTTGATATTCTTGAGTTTTCATTTGTAATCAACAACTTTGGCTTCGGAGATAGCCAATTCTTGTTTTAAATGAGAAATCATTTTTAAGTAACTGTCAATTTCATCCTGATTGCTGAAAATGAGAGCTTTCAACTCTTTTTTATCTTCAATGAGTTGATTAATGTTACTATCAAAGAGTTTCTCATTAGTTTTCAACACTTTATTTGCCTCCATCAAATTCAAGATATCTGACTTCAGGTTGTCATTATGTTCCATAAGCCCATTTACTTTAACAGTTAAACTAATACATGAGTTACAAGTAAATGAAGCAAATTGTACCTCATTGTTGATGGCCATGAAGCATTGTTCGTGATCTTCAAAAGCAGAAAAATCATAAGCATCTCTATCCTCAATCAACAATGCAGCCTTAGCAGTAGTATGCTCAATCTGTTTGGGAGCAACAGATGGTTTTGTGAAACCCGTAGCAGGTTGTCGACCTTTCTCACATTCTCGGGCAAAGTGTCCAAGATTCTGACACTTATAGCATTTATTTTGCTTTTGTCGAATCCCATTGGTGTTCGGTCAGCTGCATCTTCAAGCGACCTCTTTCCAGTTCTTCTCAGATAGTTTTTGGCTCTGCGAGTGAGCATCGCCATATTCCATCTAATGTCAATCCTTTCTAACTCATCAGGATCAACCTGATTGAAGTCTTCATCAGTCAGTTCCAAAGTACTGACTCTTTTGGAGAGAAAGTCTTCATATGATGATAAGAAGGCAGTAAACATTGTTGCATGTTCATCTGTGGTTGCTGAAGAAGGAACGGATGATGACGAACTTGTCTTACTTGAAGAGGCATCATGAGATGGTATGGCTGAAAATGTTCCTACAGCAGGGTAACTGTAAGAGGAAGATCTCTGAGAATTACCCTCAGATGAGATGAAAGCGATTCCACTATTACTTGATTCTGATGTACGAGCAGTGGATCTTGTTTCCTTCTTTTGAATATCTAATGCACCAGCTTCAAGTTTTCCAACAAGATCATCCAAAGACAATTGCATTGTCTTTGGATCACTTTCTAATAGCAGAACTCGCGTTTCCCAACTTGGAGGTAGAGCAGCTAAAGCCTTTTTGTTAATCTCAGAATTTTTTAGATTATATCCTCCAGCTTGCAGTTCATTTACAGTACGTGTAAATCTGTAAAGCATGTCTCTGACAGTCTCATTCTTCTGAATATAGAAATAATCAAACTGAGTTTTGACTAATTCCAGTTTGCTCTCGATGAACTCTGAGTTGCCACTAAATCTCTTCTCAATTGCAATCCAAAGATCATAAGCGATGGTTTGTGGAAACATATCCAAAACATCAGTTGGAAGTGACATAGTAATAGCAGAATGAGTCTTGCGTTCAATTTCCCATGCTTTTCGTTCTTCGGGAGTGTATGAACGAATGGGTTTGGGTGGAGGAACGCCCATGTGTTCTCCAAGGGCAATCGGCGCTTCATATCGTTCAAGAAGAGCCAACTCCATGACAGGATCAGTGAATAAAACAAACGATATAAAATGTTGTTTCCATGCTCGATATTCCATACCCGGTGCAAAATAAGGAGGCTTATTTGCACTACCAATAGTAGCATTATGTTGTAAAACTGCATCAACGCTTTGAAGAGACATGGTGAAGATCTGCAAAAAATTAGTAAGTACACAACAAACAAGCTGAATTTTTGTCTAAGTCTGGAGAAATGCGACATAGTTGTTGTGTCGCAGAGAATCAATACGACACAAAACTTGTGTCGCAGAACTTAATCAGACAGAAGACAAAAATGCGACACAACAGAAATGTCGTAAGTTATGTCGCAACTTGTGTCGCAGACCAGTCAAGGTCAAAAGAGATGTGTCGTAGCGTTATGTCGCAACTAGTGTCGCAGACAATTTAATGTCGTATGTTTGTGTCGTATGAACAGTATATACGACACAAGCCTTGTGTCGCAAAAGGGCACAAGCAGACAACCTAGAGCCCACAAAAATTTCAATTTTCCATACAACTAATAAACAAATACGCCATGCTTCCTATCAGTTCTAAAACCCAATATTTTAAGAGACAAACTCACCAACTTTTGATCTACTCAATCTATAGTTTAGACAAACACTTTTCTTTGAAGATTAAACACCAAAATAGGCTAAAAATTGAGCTTTTTGATCAAGAACACCAAGAACACAAAAGTTTTAAAATTTACTTTTAGACCAAAAATCTTGCACAAACTAACTCGAAACCGCAACTCAAGAGTATGCGGCTCTGATACCAATTGTAGGTTCCATGTATACGGACCAAATCGAGTAGTTTACTTGTAAGTGAAAGCGGAAATTTAAACACAACAAGATAAGCAAGATTTAAGCTAGAAATGACCAAAACACAAAGATGTATGTATATATATTATTAACTAGCAACAACACATACACTTTGACAAACACACAATGATCAAAATAACACTACAAGATGATTTTTCTCTGCTAGCAGTGGTGTTATGTGTGTGTAAAGTGGTGCTAAAACAGAAGCTGACGAGCTTCTATTTATAGCGTTATCCAGGCATCCTGCGACACAGTCATTGTGTCGCATGGAATGTCTCTGCGACACAATTCTTGTGTCGCATACAATGACTCTGTGACACAATTCTTGTGTCGCATAGTATGACACTGCGACACAATGCTTGTGTCGCATGATGACAAAAATTTGTAATTAAACTAAATCTAAAACTGTTCAATACGTAATTACAATATCGATACGAATACAGACTGAGACCAACTGACAGACACACATAGATGTATCAACATAACCTCCATTTAGGCCCACACCAGCCTTCTATATTCGAAGAAGATATATTTATTTCAGTTTATATGAAAGGACACTTAGCATAAATCAGATCGATTAGTGACCCATAACGTGAAGTATTATCACAACACATAAAAATAGACCCTACTTCTTCCTTTTTTTAAAAAAAAAAATAAAAAAAATAAATAAAATAACTATGTGGCGGTTTCGAAACGAGGTCACTTTCACTGTATTCTCGAGTTGTTTATTAATGGAAAAGAATGGGATGGAAAGGAAAAGTGTAAAAAAGAATAGAAAAGAATCTATTATGAAATATTTTAAGGTACTCTCGAGTCAGAAGGAAAGTGAAAGAAAGAAAATTAGTGAAGTGCATTATAAACTGTAAATTAGGAGAATATAACGAGAATTATTTTAAGACGGTATATATAATGAATTAGTCAAAGGAGTATGTGATGGACTGGTTAGGGTTAATGATTATGATGAATTTAAGGCACGTGGCATGCAGTGGGTGATCAAAGTGATTGTGAGGTGTGATACACAGTATAACGAGATGCATTTGCTATATATTAACCGTCAGTGTCGAAGGAGAGAAAGAAGGTTGATGGTTTTTTTTTTTTTGTGTAGCAAAGAGATGATAGAACGTCTGTTACGTTTGAGATAAGTTTTCCGTTCTAATCTGCTCAAAAGGGGCAGAAATTATTATTAACAAAATGTTCATGTAGTTTCATTCCTAATTCGTTCCTCTCCTTTCCTTTCCGTTTATTAAAAAAACTCAAGAATGACTTAGTATTTTTATTTCTGTTGGTTTCCTTTCCATTCTGTTTAAAAAAAACTCGAGAATGCAGTGTCAATGACGAAAGACCCTTATAGGTGACAAGCTTGGAGACAAGTCAGACTTTTATCTTTTATATAGAAATCAAACCGATCTACGTAATTTAGTGTTCAATAGACGCTTGGACATGTCATCCCTTTTCGCCTTTATCTAAAACATTGTAATAGTTTTACTTGTGCTCTTGTTTCATTCAAGAGCTTTAGTTTTATAACATACGGATTTCTAAGAAAGAATCTTGACTATGAAAATCCTACTGTATTGCTGAAAATAATGTAGCAAAAACTGCAGTTTTATTTATAATATACAACGATTAAAGTAACAGGACTCAAATAAAATAATAAAATAGTTAACTGAGGCTTACATTTTCCCTTAAAACATATTCGAGTTGGTTTTTCAGTGTACAACCGTCGAAGCTACGTTGTACAGCCGGAGATGACAACGTGCCTAAAACTTTACCGAAATACGTATGTGAAACACCCCGAAAACATGACCATTTTTTTTTAGGTTTTTGACAATGTCCCACAACTACTCCATTTATATACTTGATTTATAATAAAGTTCCATAGTTAAAATGAGCTTTTAAAAACCAAAATTTCATTTTCTACTATGATATACGATCCTGGAAAGAAGTGGGATCGCGTAAGTACTTGAAAAACTTTCTGATACAAAAATACACTATCATACTCGATCCTGAAATATTTCTGGGATCGCGTAGCTATGCCTATTTTGAGAAGTCAGCAAAAGTCAACTTTTTGACCAAATTCAACCTTGCATAACTTTTTATTCGTTATGAATTAAGACATGAAATTTTGCAGGCACCTCTACTATAACTTCCCTCATTTTCACTTTTTCAAATTTCACATTTTATCGGGATTTAATCCGTAAACTTGTTTTCTACCACTTTTGACCAAAAAGCTTGACATACCACTTTTCAAACCACTCACATTCTGATTCTAAGCTTTTGACCATACTTTCAACATATTATTTACAACTTATTGGTGTCATATCATTTGAATTTACTCGAGTATAACTCAATTTTGACTCGTAACCTCATTGGTTGCCCATTTGGACACCAAAATGACCCGATTGGGTCTTTGACCATATTGACCCACTTTCTTGGTCAATTCTCACCCAATTGACTTATTTAAGTCAAACTAACTTGCTAACATCCTTATTGGACCATAACATCAACAATTGACCTTTTCAATCTTCATAAACTAACTTTTCTTATTATACATAACTTTTCAAACATGCACACTATTATATATACATTCAACTTCCAAAATTCTAAGTCTCACCAATGACTTTGACTTTTACAAAACATCATTTATCATCAAAAGTGAGACTTAATACCTTTTCAAACTTGAAACATATGTCTTAAACTTTACAACGGGGTGTAACATATCAAGAGCATGATCATGAGGGATTAGCTTCTTACCAAAACCGTGCAATAAGCTCCACCAATAGCTTTAAACGTGTTTCTTGCCCAAATCACCCTTATTCACACTTGGCTCACCTTAAATATTTTAAACATAACACGTAAGCAATTGCTTAGTAAGTAATGGAAGCTTTTAACTTTACTTTAACATAAACATCATCACATTAAGGATCCTTAAACATCATCCTCATGTTAACTACTACTAGTTAACATTAATACCGAGCTAATGTTCATGACTCATTACTCGGAACATGTCAAGCTAATGACTCACTCATTACATGACTCATCATTCATTCATATCCATCTACTTACCTTTTTCTTGTATAAGCAATTTACTTGAACTTGTTTGTCTTTCTTGATCACCTATACGTATAAACATATAACATAATCAATTAACATAACACTTTACTTTCTTTAACTTAATCACATCATTTAGGTGTTATTTACTAATACCAATTCTCATCACTTTCACTTAATCTCATAATTTTAACTTAACCATACAATTAAGATACTAGACCTCTAACACTTATCTTAATTATTAGTGTTCCATACTTAAATTTTTAGCTTTCTAGCCACAAGTAAATGGGTATTCATCACCTTTTCCCTCATGATCATCATTGATCATCATCAATTCCATCTCAAATCATCATTACACATACATACATAACTTATACATACCCATTTACACATGAACATGATTTCTTTAATTAATTTAACATCAATTAATCATAATACATAACTTAAAAACATACATGGAACACTAATTAAGCTAATTAACTAGCTTTCATACACTTTCAATAATCTAGGGTTTATAAAATTGAAAACGTAACATGAATTGAGCTTGTAGGAAGATCATACATACCTTATAGATTGTTAATTGAGAATTACAAGCCCTAATTCACTCAATTACCAGCTCAATTTCTCACCTTTCTTCTTCTTGAACTCTTTCTCACGACACACACATATACACGTTCTATTTTTTTTTTTGCCTGGAACTAATTAGAATCTGTAGGAGGTAAGGTTTTAGCATTTTACATTCTGCACCCCTAAACCTTGCTTCTTTACACATTAAGCCCCTCTAACTGATTTTCTTTAAAATGGTTAGTCCAACTAGCCAATTTCTAACTATCTTGTTACCTTATTCTTTTAACATAGAAAATACTTATAAAACTGAAACATAAAAGCATGTTATAACATTAAAAACTTACATGTTTTAGGGGCGTTACAACTCTCCCCTACTTATTCAGGATTATGTCCTCACAATCCATTCTTGATACAAAGCCGGATAATAAACTATAAATTCTTCCTCCGGCTCCCATGTGAACTCTGAACCCTTTCTATGCTTCCATTGGACTCTGAACAACCGAATATCTTTATTTCTTAACTTTTTAATATTTTCATCAAGAATAGCAATTGGTTGTTCCACATAATTTAACTAGTCATTGATTTCTATCTCTTCCAATGGAACGTATGCTGCTTCATCTACCAAGCACTTCCTTAAATATGACACGTGGAAAGTGCTATGAATGCTTGCTAACTCGTTTGGTAGCTCAAGACGATAAGCTACCTTACAAATTCTTTCCAAAATCTTAAATGGACCAATGAACCGAGGACTTAACTTGTCTCGCTTTCTGAATTTGATTATGTCTTTCCATGGAGATACTTTTAACATCACCATATCTCCAACCTCAAACTCTAATGGACGTCTCCTCTTATCAGCATAAGATTTCTGTCTATCTTGTGCTATCTTCAACCTTTCTCTAATTTGATCTATCTTTTCTATCGTTTTCTGTACTATATCTGTACTGCCCATTTCTCTCTGCCCAACTTCACCATAACATATTGGAGTTCTACATTTTCTCCCATATAACATCTCGTAAGGGGGCATACCTATGCTTGCGTGATAACTATTATTATAGGAGAATTCTGCCAATGGTAAATGTACATCGCAACTACCTCCAAAATCTATAGCACAAGCCCGCAACATGTCTTCTAAAGTCTGTATCGTCCTCTCACTCTGACCATCTGTCTGCGGGTGGTAAGCCGTGCTAAGATTAATACGTGTACCAATATCATCCTGAAACTTGGCCTAAAACTGTGAAGTGAACCTACTATCTCTATCCGAGATAATAGAAACCAGCATGCCATGACGTGCAATTACTTCCTTCACATACAAATCTGCTAAAGCCTCTGAAGACATCGTTTCCTTTATTGGCAAAAATAAGGCACTCTTCATTAATCTATCTACTATCACCCAAATTTCATCATGTTGACGCTGAGTCTTTGGCAATTTGGTAATAAGATCCATCATTATGTGTTCCCATTTCCAAATAGGTATGTCTAAAGGCTGCATTTTCCCATAAGGCTTCTGATGCTCAGCCTTTACCTGTAAGCAAGTTAAACATTGTTCAACATATTTAACTATATCTCTTTTCATACCTGGCCACCAATAATCTGATCTTAAGTCGTGGTACATCTTTGTTGGGCCAGGATGGATGGAATACTTTGATTTATGGGCCTGATCCAATAATAATGTCTTCAAATCCCAAGAATTAGGAATCCGTATTCTACCATAACGTGTCTTTAATCTACGTGAGTCTTCCACGATACTATCAACTTGACCCTTGATACGTTCTGAACGAATATCTTTCCCTCTCCAAGCTTTTTGTTGTGTTTCTTTACTTTGATCAATCAAGCTAGGAGTGACAGTGATTCTAAGAGATTTAACCGTTAGAGCAAAATGGGCTGCCTTTCTGCTTAAAGCATCAGCTACAACGTTAGCTTTCCCCGGGTGATACAATATTTCACAATCATAGTCTTTAACAAGATCTAGCCATCTTCTCTGTCTCATATTCAAATCTCTGTGATCGAAGAAATACTACAAACTTTTATGATCAGTATATATAGTACTCTTCACACCATAGAGATAATGCCTCCATATCTTTAAGGCAAAAACCACTGCTGCAAGTTCTAGATCATGCGTTGGATAACTCTTCTCATGTTCTTTTAACTGTCTAGAAGCATATGTTATCACTCTGCCACGTTGCATGAGACCACAGCCCAAACCATTATACGAAGCATCACAATACACCACCAAATCTTCAGTACCTTCTGGAAGTACTAAGACTGGTGCTTGACTAAGTTTTTGCTTTAGAGTCTGAAAAGCTTGTTCTGCTTGTTCATTCCATTCAAACTTAATATTCTTTATGGTAAGCTTTCTAAGTGGCATTGCAATCTTTGAGAAGTCTTGGATGAATCGTCTATAGTAACCTGCCAATCCAAGAAAACTTCTAACTTTTGTCGGTGTTGTTGGAGCATCCCATTTCATAACAGCTTCAACCTTCACTGGATCAACTTTTATACCCTCATTATTCACCACATGCCCCAAAAACTACACTTCTCGTAGCCAAAACTCACACTTCGAGAATTTTGCATAAAGCTTCTCATTTCTCGACATTTGTAACACTTGCCTCAAATGGTTTCCATGGTCATTAGCAGACTTAGAGTATATCAAAATATCATCAATGAACACAATTACAAACTTATCAAGCATCAGACGACATACTCTATTCATTACATCCATAAAAGCTGCAGGTGCATTTGTTAAACCAAAAGGCATAACTACAAATTCGTAGTGACCATACCTTGTTCTGAAAGCAGTCTTACAAACATCTTCTTCTTTGACTTTCAGTTGATGATAACCCGAGCGTAAATCAATCTTTGAAAAATAATTAGCACCCTGCAACTGGTCAAACAAGTCATCAATCATAGGTAATGGATACCTATTCTTCATGGTTACCTTGTTTAATTCTCTATAATCTATGCACATTCTCATTGAACCATATTTCTTCTTTACAAACAAAATCGGCGCTCCCCAGGGAGAACTACTTGGACGTATAAATCCTTTGTCCAACAATTCCTTTAATTGTTTCATTAACTTCTGCATCTCAGATGGAGCAAGCCTATAAGGTGTCTTAGCAATAGGTACAGCTCCAGGCATTAATTCAATCCTAAACTCGACTTGCCTATCGGGTGGTATACTCGGTAACTCATCGGGAAACACATCAGGGAACTCTTTTACTACAAGAATTTCATCAAGCTTTGGGATTGGTTTCTGAATATCTACCACATGTGCCAAAAAGGCTTGATAACCATGGGATAAGTGTCGTTTAGCTCTATCAAAAGTGCATATCGGAATGGCCATTTCTCTCTTTTCCCCATAAATATCTAACATTTCACCACGTGGTAACTTAAACCTTACAATCTTTTGCTCACATTGAATCATAACATCATGATCCGCTAACCAATCCATACCAATTACAACATCGAATTCCCCCATTTGTATAGGGATTAGGTTTATAGAAAAGGGTTCATTACTTATTTCTAACCGACACCCACGATAAACTTTAGTCACATATACACTTCTATCGTCAGCTATTTCAACATCTAATGGGGTGTCTAAGTCAGAAAGAGGAATCATAAAACTCTTATTAAACTTTTCTGAAACAATGGATCTAGAGGCACCCGAATCGAAAAGGACATATGCAGGTAGCATATTAACAAGAAAGGTACCTGACACTACATTTGGGGTCCTCTTAGCTTCCTCAGCTATGATTTGAAATGAACGAGGCCTAGCTTTCAGTGGTTCAGTCGCCTTCTTCTCATATGATCGACGGAATGATGAAGAAACTGATTTTGCTTTAGGTTTCGGACACTCTGACTTTACATGCCCAGGTTCATAACACCCATAGAAAATTTTCAACGAATGAGGGCAATCCTTGCTAAAATGCCCTTCTTCTCCACACTGATAACAAACATTCAAACCAAGTCTACATTCTCCAAAGTGTTTCTTATGACATTTCTTACACTCGGGAGGGATTGATCTTTCTGGTTTCCTTTCATCTTTCTTAAAACTCGCACTAGCTTTAAACTTCTTAACTAGAACTGAAACTGGCTCAAACTTTCTTTTAGATGAAGCACGCTCACCTTTCTTTGATTCAAGCTCTTGAAACCGAGCTTCATTCACCATTTCTTCAAAAGACTTACATCGATTGGGATTAACGAACTGACTAATTTCCTTCTTCAAAACCTCATGGAAATGATCCATAAGCCTTTTTGGGTTCTCCATATATTCTGGACAAAACTGTGCTCTATCCAGGAAAATTCCAACTATCTCATTTACTGACTCTGTCGTTTGTTCCATAGTGATGAACTCACGACGTATCCTTTTTAAATCTGCTTCTTGAGAGTAAGCATTCTCAAACATCTTCTTAAAATCATCCCAACTCAACTTACTAATTGCCTCGTCACCCATTGTGCGCCGCTGCACTTCCCACCAATTCTTTGCACGAGACTTTAACAAATTAGCTGCAAAGATTACCTTCAATTCAGCTGGGCATCGAGAAGTAGTAAATGCCTCTTCTACCTCCCTGATCCACCTATAACATTGTATCGGATCTAACTCTCCTTCAAAGTCTGGTGGATTGCAAGCTGAAAAGTCTTTATAACTAAACTTCTTGCTTTCTTCTTGAATTGGAGCTTGGGGAGGTATTTCCTATCTTGCTCCAATAATCTTGCTCGATATTTCTGAAACTCTTCTTTAACTACTTCTTTAACTGTCTCAGTAATCGTAGACATTAAAAGAGGAATAGATGCCTTTTGGGTGCGACCAACCTCTTCTGAAACAAAAGACTTCATCTTTTCTATTACTAGATCTAATTCCTGAACAGGAGACTGAGATCTATCTTGACTGCCTCCTGTCTCATTAGTCTCTATTTCTTTACTCATCTTAACTGAAAGTAGACACAACACGTTAACATGATAACTTTACCATCTACTTTATCATAAACTCTACTACACACAGTTAATAACTTGCTAATATCCGATCCTCTAATGTCTCCTAGTTTCCATGGATACATATAAGTAATATGGTAATCATTGCATTGGCCAGGCGCACTAATTATCGTATTACATTACACACATCCATAGTCTGCACGTCACACTTCGAGTAAAGAATCATTAACAATTATTAACTTCTAAACATATCATACCAAAACATGCTCAATATCATAATAAATTTGGTCTAAATCCAAGTACCCACTAATGGTGGATACCCGAATCCCTTAAACCGTGCTCTGATACCAACTTGAAACACCCCGAAAACATGACCATTTTTTTTACGCTTTTGACAATGTCCCACAACTACTCCATTTATATACTTGATCTATAATAAAGCTCCATAGCTAAAATGGGCTTTTAAAAACCAAAATAATCATTTTATACTATGATACGCGATCCTGGAAAGAAGTGGGATCGCGTAAGCACTTGAAAAACTTTCTGATACAAAAATACACTATCATACATGGTCCTGAAATAGTTCTGGGATCACGTAGCTATGCCTATTTTGAGAAGTCAGCAAAAGTCAACTTTTTAACCAAATTCAACTTTGCATAACTTTTTACTCGTTATGAATTAAGACATGAAATTTTGCAGGCACCTCTACTATAACTTCCCTCATTTTCACTTTTTCAAATTTCACATTTTATCGGGATTTGACCCGTAAACTTGTTTTCTACCACTTTTGACCAAAAAGCTTGACATACCACTTTTCAAACCACTCACATTATGATTCTAAGCTTTTGACCATACTTTCAACACATTATTTACAACTTATTGGTGCCATAGCATTTGACTTTACTTGAGTATAACTCAATTTTGACTCGTAACCTCATTGGTTACCCATTTGGACACCAAAATGACCCAATTGGGTCTTTAACTATTGACCCACTTTCTTGGTCAATTCTCACCCAATTGACTTATTTAAGTCAAACTAACTTGCTAACATCCTTATTGGACCATAACATCAACAATTGACTTTCATAAACTAACTTTTCTTATTATACATAACTTTTCAAACATGCACACTATTATATATACATTTAACATCCAAAATTCTAAGTCTCACCAATGACTTTGACTTTCACTTTAACTTTTAAAAAACATCATTTATCACCAAAAGTGAGACTTTGTGGGTGCCCCGTAGGATGGATCACAGATGACGGAAGTAATCAATTACAAGGCGGAAACAAGTAATCAATGTAAATAAACACAATATCAAACCAAAAACGAATGATCAAAGTAAACTAGCTTGATATTATGAACTATAAACGTTTGATAGTGATCACAGAGAGTTTAGTCGGCAAATGGTGCTAGGGTTTCGTCAACCCTAGATAGAAACCCGTAGGTTTGCTTATATACTAACACAAAATGGTAGACATGCGTCACTTGGCTAGTGTCGCATGTAGCCGCCTTCATGCGTCACTTACCTAAGTGTCGTTATGCGTCACTAAGTCAAGTGTCGCCTAAACCAAACTAAGTGTCGCTAAAGTAAATGTGATTATTCTTTGTATACTAAGTGTAAAGGTGATATATTTGTGATATTATTAATCTATGTGGATGATATTGTACTAACTGGAAATGATATAAATGAGATTAATTCTGTGAAAAAGTTTCCGAGTTCAAAATTCATGATTAAAGATCTTGGTAAGCTGAAGTATTTTCTTGGTATTGAAGTAGTAGATACTGAGCAAGGTGTATGTTAATCACAAAGAAAAAATTGTTTAGAATTGTTGCATGAATTTGGTCTTTTAGCTTGTAAACCTTTAAATACTCCCAACAAACTCCCCTGTGTCTTCAGCTTGGTCTTCAAAATCTTCAATCTACAGACATCTCTCATCAGCACCATCCTTCTGGGAATGTTCCACCAGCATGAACACCCATTCTAACACAAACCTCGACAACCTTTAATGATTTTGACAGCTTCCTCATGATCAATCTGATTACATCGCATCTTGTTTTAGTGAAAAGCTTTCAAATCATTCTTTTACATATTGATAAGGCTGAGCGGGTCAAACACACGAACATTCTTACCAAGAGCTCCTTTGATATTCCATTCAGTCTTTTCTTTCTCAGACTCTTTCTTTGTAGAATATTCAATAACAGCTTCTTGTGTATCAGAGTAAAACCACCAATATCGCATATACTTGAGAAAATTTAGTGGTAGTGACTGTAAGGGAACTTTCTTAAGACAAGCAGCTGGCGGATAATGATATTTCACTATTGATTCTTGAGTTCTTGGATCAATTTTCTTCTTGTAACAGAAACGAACTCCCAGCTCTGGTCTAAACCACATATACGTCTTACTGTAGATCTCTTTCCTTAAAAGCTTCTGAAACATATTTCCTCGAAAATCATCTGTATGATTAACTATGTTCAGCTGAGCAAGACGATTTAATTCGACCTTTGACAATGTGCTCATATGATTAAATCTTGTTTTGAAATATTGCACGCCGTCTCTTCTTTTAATCAAAATCAAAAAATTTTCCAGCATCAAATTTCCAACTTTTGATCAAACCTGTAAGTTCACCTCAAACCTCAAAAAAAATTGCACTTCTTCAATTCAGGTTCGGCTGGAAAATAACTCAAATGTGGCTTTATCGAATCTCGAATAACCGATATCAATTCACCCTCTGGTACTGAATGAGATGACGATTCAGGAACTGATTGAACAGTTGGTTGTTCCTGAATATATTTTCCAACGTTTGTTCTTCCTCATCTTCTGAAGAATCCGACTCAATGATTGGTGCATCAAAATTATATGGTTGAGCCGGTTGAACCTGAATAGGTTCAGGTTCTCTTTCAGGCGCCGGTTCTTGATTCAGATTTTCCATATAAACCTCATCCAGCCCTGGAACCTCTGCATCCATTTCTACATCATCAGGATCAACTGATCTATCATCTTCATCAATCGGATTAATCAAACTCTGCAGATACGTGAGATTGATATTTGAGTAATCAACAACAATCGGTCTTGGTTGGCCCTGAACCTCAACAAAATAGTCTAAAGCGATATTTTCATTAACACCAGAATTTTCTACATTTTCTGATTCTGAGGGAGGAGTTACATTTGTTTCTAACTTCTTGGGATCATCCTCCCCCTTAACAATAGTAACTGACTCCAACTCTAACAACCTAGACTGTAGATCTGTCACTTGAAGCTTTAAGTTGTCAACCTCAGCAGCCTTGTTCTGTAATTCCTTGATCTCCGCAGCCTGAACTTCAAAAAGCGCAGATTGATCATCAAAACGCTTGTTCATCCTTTCGATCTGAGCCAGAAGCTGTTGAAGAGAAGGAAGTTGTGGCTGTTGTGGTTGTTGTTGTTGAATGGGTCGCTGACCAGGTTCTTGTATTGAAATTCCAGTTCTCTGGCGTCTCCTCAGAGGTAACTCAGAATAAGACAGAGAAGACCTAGCTGGTCGCTTTCCAGGATTCCTCGGTACGTGAACCCTTCCCTCAGAAATCCGTCACAAAATACACTTAAAGCGTCTAGGATCGGCGATCTGAATACCATCCAAAGCATTCGGTGGGGGCACATCACCCTCAGAGTCGAGTGGTGTGGGCCCACCATCATCATCATCCTCGGCATCAACATTCTCGACCTGATCGATGTCATCCAAATCCTGAGTGACCTCCGTATCAACCAAGTCATCCTCATTCATCGGAGGTATCACGACATCCTCAAAACCGTCATTCGGTGGTGCAACATAATTTTCATTGACTATGTGTCCAAACAGTTCACGATCAGCCAAAATCTGTTTACCCTTTGGCGCTAACTTGCAGTCGTAGAAGCATTGGTGTTGGAACCAATAGTGAGCGTTGATCTGGGGCGATATCCAAATTCAAATCATTCAAAAGAAGCTGCAAAAACCTCGGATACTGCAGCCACTTGTCTTTACCAGCTCATACATTCTCAACCATATTTCCGAAGATGTATCCGCTAAAATTGTAGGGTTTGTCGTAAATCAGTGCCAACATCAAAGGTAACGTGAGATGACTGGCTGCATCATATCCACCTTTCCTCGGGGATAGGCAGACAATAACGATATGGCATAGATATCTCCATACCCTGCAGAGATATTGCTTTCGGAAGTCAGATAGCTGGTTTGCAGGATAACCCATCCTCTGAAGTCCACCGTAAATAAAAGTCATCTCAAACATGGTCGGAATTTCATGTGTATCGTTGAACTGGAGAACTCGACGAACTGAATCCTTAGTAATCTCAACCTCCTTGCCAAACATTTTGGAGACAATTCTCGGCACATCACCCTGAGTTCGGATAAATGCGTGATCATAGAACTCCTCAATTTGATTCATGTACACCGGAGTGGATGCAGTGATAGCGTAATGAATCCTTGATTGGCGTAAAAACTCAATCATGGGTCTGAATGGGATTGAGTTCGTGTGCGTGGATTCCAAGAACGCAACAATGTTGTGACGGGTGTTGGTGCGGCGATAATAGTTTTGCAGAGCAGTCATTTGTAAGCTAAAAGACGGAATAAAGATAACCAAAAACATTGTTATAGAATTAGCACAAATACACAGAAAATATTAAACAAAATTCTGATTTAGGCGTCACTTGGGAAGTGACACATGAACACTACCGACACTTAGGAAGTGTCGCAGGAAACAATGTTCAAAATAAGAAATCAAGTATAGCGTCACTTAAGTGACGTGGCCAAATCATGCGTCATTAGATATGACACTTAAGAAGTGTCGGTACAAAATTATGCGTCATTTAGCATAGTGACGGTAATCTAGTGAGTCACTTAGGAAGTGACGGTCTAAGTGTCGGTATAGACAAGGGCGTCACTAAGGGAGTCACTTAAGGAAGTGACGCATAAATGGGTGTCACTCAGACGAGTGACGGGCTAAGCAATTGATACAGGCATATGCGTCACTAAGAGAGTCATTTAAGAAGTGACGCAGTTAGAGGCGTCGCTGAAGAAGTGACGGTATGTATTCTAAATTACCAAATGGCGTCACTTGTTGGAAGTGACGCATGAAGTGACGCAACGATGAAGATCATCGCGTCACTGTTCACACCCAGAAATCACATCGATCCAAATTTGGGGTTTTTGAAAAACAAAGTTACCACGAGGTGCGCATGATAAAGACGAGTAAAACACACCACATATTAACAAATAACATTAACAAACAATCCCCAAATCGAGTGATTTCCTTAAAAACATTATGTCAGTGGAAGTGACGCTAGAGTAATAGTGAAAGTGATTAGATGGAGTGTCGTGTGAAGGGGTATTTATATGAAAACCCTAAAACGCGTCACTCAACCCGACACTTATAGCGTCACTTGAGGCGTCACTTACGAAGTGACGCATAATGTCACTTAGTGAAAAACATTTGGAAATTTTGAGATTTTGTCGATTTTGTGCGTTTTGATTTTGGTACTCAAATTTGAAGGTAACTGTTACTTGGCTTTAACACAAAATAAAACTAACTAAGATAAAATATATGAACACAAAAATAATGAAAATTTATAAATACAAAATTAACACATTCTTTTTGGTGACGGAGTTGATTTAATCAGGTTAGGGATCATATCGGAATAACATGCATTTATTAGGAACAATAAGTGTTATTTCGATCATCAGTATATTTTTCCACTTTAAATTTACTTGACATGCTAAAAACACTTTTTATAAAAATTATTTCAAAACGATTATCAGTATTTTTGTCCTCTTAAACATGTTACACTCACAGCTAGAAGCTAATTTTATTATTATTCGTATGTCCATTTCGCTGTGGACCCCACCATGGATATACATATTAACATAAGACATAGACCATGCTTCCATTTACATAGAGAATATAAGAAAATCAATTTTAAGAATCAAGTCAGCGGTGACAGGTCTGTACTTACGTATGGCTTTCAAACTAGTGAAGGTTTTATAAAATAGTGAGGGAGTTTTGGTTTTTATATTAACTAACTTAGGCAAGTAAATAAATAAAAGCGAAATAGAAATAAAAGATAAAGCAGATAAAATAAAGATAGTGTTTGCTGAGATTTCGTTAATTAAGTTATGGGATGATGTTTGGAGAAACTGTGTTGAAAGATATTTGTTAATTATTAATCTTGAATACTCGTGATGTAAACACTAGATTCCCTACTAATTAAAATCCCATTAGCATGTCACACCGGGAGCTAGGTTATGGTAACATCACAAAGTATTTAGAATAATAAGCAAAATCTTAATTATGGTTTAATAATACTTTCATATGAACGGGAACAAAATCTTAAGGTACTAGACATAACCGAATCATATAATGATTCCACGTCATCCTAACAGATTCATGTATTTAAAAAGTTCATTAATGACTTTAAACCAGCCCTTGCTTAAGACTATTCAATAAATCCCCTAATTATCCACAGCGTTCCTCACTTAAAGTGGTTCCGTCGCTTCAAACCTTGGCCATGCCTTGTCCTATGATAATCCCCCATGTAGCCTTGCGGTTCTATAGTTTCATACCTTTGACAAATTATATTGACACAGATGACTGACTACCTTTCAATTGGACGTCGTTAAAAAGGTGTTGTAATCACGTTTATTGGTGGAAAGGCGATTAGATTAATTTGAAGTTTAAAAGTCTATTTAGAAAGATGAATTAAACTAGGTTTCTCATTTTATATATTAGTCCGTAATATAACTACCTTCGGTCGTTACTCAACTTCCATACATTTGTACTCCACCTTGAAGTGTTTCTAGTACTATATCGAATAACAGTCGAATAGGAGCCATCATATTACTTCGTAATATTGTACCATTTCGTAATATGACTACCTTCGGTCGTTCCTCAACTTCCATACATTTTTACTCCACCTTGAAGTTTTTTCAGTACTATATCGAGTAATAGTCAAATAGGGCCATCATATTACTTTACGATAATTAAGACCGTTTATATTTTTACCACTATGATGATCCTAAGGCAACAATCAAACAAGAACATGCAATAAGATGATCAAAGCGATACTACCGATCTTTATTTATTTAATTATAAATCATCCCATAATTACTTAACTACATTGCAAACAAACACAACAAGTATACTACTCTCTAATCATGGCAATAACTAAATCTAGCATAATCAATATAAACGTAATTAAGTAAGATAGATAAGGATTAGAAAGCACCATGATTAAATGCGGGAGAAAGTAGACTTGAATTAATTGACACAATTCCAAGCTTACACCGAAGATTTACAATGCGTTCCGTACTTTCCTTCTATTCTAAACAAACTCCTAAAGTAGCCTAAAACTAATTTTTTTGTAAGAAAATAGAAAGAAAGTAGAAGCAATATCTTAAGAGAAGTATATTTTTCTAAGAATGTGTGTGTTGAAATGAAGCCTCATGCCTCCTATTTATAGGTGAAATACAGCTTACGTTAGCAACTTGAGGAGCACTTTAGCAAAAGGAGGAAAAGGTGGTGCACCAGGTACGTACAATCGCGCAAAGGTGTGGCACCGGGTATGTACAATCGCGTAAAGGTGTGGCACCGGGTACGTACAAGGACCAAAATGCGGAAATGGGACAGGGGGGAGGTGGCAGGCGCCGCCACCATGGTGGCCGGTGGCGGTGTGGTGGTGGCCGGTGGCGGCTGGCTGCCACCCGCCCCGGTTCGCCGTCTTTTGCTGCGTTTCTTAATTCATGCGTATTTTCTTCGTTATGCGTCCGTTTATGTTGATTCTTTTTGTGTTGGATTCGTAATTCAAAAATTAAGACTTTGATGAAAAGAAATCCCAAAAATATGTCTCTGAACTTTAGATGTGTCGTACGAATCTTTTGAATCTTCCGGCGTGCGTAGAATCTTCATTCTTCATCCGTTTTTGCTGATTCTTCTTCTGTTGGATTCGTATTTTGAAAATGAACATCTTGGATAAGAGAAATCTCAGTGGTGGTCACTTTGTCTCTAAATCTTATTTTGATGCCTTGAATCTTCAATTGTGCGTGGAATCTTCGTTTTTCATCCGTTTTGCTTGATTTTTATCGTGCAACCTTGTTTTGAACATCTTACAAAATGCCAAGAATCATTCCAGAATGATAGAGATATCGGTAGTAAAAACGTGACTTTTTACGCGATATCAAGGCAGAGTGGTTACGTCAATTTGTAGAAAATATAACAAGGTGGCCTAAGCCGGTGTCGGCCATTTGTATACATTATGATAGCGAATTGGCAATTGGCAGATCTCCTAGCATAATGTACAATGCTAAATCAAGAATTATTCGACATAGACACAATACGATACGACAACTACTCTCAACAGGAGTTATCATGATTAACTATGTGAAGTCAAAGATTAACATAGCGGATTCGCTTATTAAAGAATTTCAAAGAGAGTTAGTTAGCAAGTTGTCGTAAGGAATGGGACTAAAGCCATTGAACGAATAAGTTTGTACAAAGGGATACCTTACCTAGTTGACTGGAGATCCCAAGCTCTCGGTTCAAAAGGACAACCTAATTGTATGAACGAAGGGAGGTCAGTGTGGGGAAAGTATTTAATTAACTAAACCATTTTAAAGGGAGTTTATTAAACTTCATAGTCCATTCTTATATTTACATTGATAGTTAGGTTAAGTTTAATGCTTAGAATGATTAAGAGAATCACCTATGTGAAAGAGAAGTGGGGTCACCTCGAAGGGAAATAGGGGGGAAGAGCTCTTGCAGAACCAGACTAGTGTTCGGGACCATAAAGGACACGACTATGAGGAGTTGACATTGCCAGGAAGAGTCTTGTGTGAAATATATTGTCGTCTACACAAACGCCGGATCAGTTCAAGGACAACGTTGCTAGTGATAGCAAGGAGACTAAGTGTATTTCATAAGGGAAGGTTCAAAGTTTACACATACCTATCATATGCAAGATTTAACCATTGAAACTTGATCAAGACTTTAGTGTGTGATAGGTCGATCTCTATTCATGAGGGGGATTGTTGGAATTGTTGAGTGAAAAATTGCATTTTTCATCAACTTTGAATATGAATAACTATGAAAATTGCATTTTCATCAACTTTGGACATAAATAACTATTTTTATATATTATATAAATAGTTAAATCTTTGTATATTTGTGTTCTCCTTATAGAGAGTTTCACAACATTATAAGATATGTCCAAAACATAGTTGGCAGTATGATTTGGGAATGGTAATTGATCCCGGCCACATCAACCCAAGTATAGATTTTTGAGCAATTTATAAGTTCTTTGGTGGAGATCATGGTGTGATCTTTTATGGTGTGTTTTACTCCAATCTCTACGTGGAGGGGGGCGGGGAGCTTAAAAATTCTCAAGCTAGCGTAGGTCGGTTTTTGCACTCGCTAGTAATATTTTTTAAAAGCTTCTAGAATTTTTATTTATGGAATAGATTGGTTCCATAATTTCCTATAATTTTAAATTTTAAAATGATTTCCAAATCGATTATGTTTTCACCCTGATTTTTTCTTGGTCAGCAAGTCAGGTTTCCAGTATAAATACAGACCCTTGGGTTCAGTTGAAAAATACACAAAAACGCAACACCTTTCTCTCATTTTCTAACAGTTTTTTCGCATACTGTAACGCCCGTAAAACACGTAAGTTTTTAATGTTATAATATGCATTTATGTTTCAGTTTTATAAGTATTTTATATGTTAAAAGTTTAAGGTAACAAGATAGTTAGAAATTGGCTAGTTAGACTAACCATTTTAAAGAAAACCAGTTAGAGGGGCTTAATGTGTAAAGAAGCAAGGTTCAGGCGGGCAGAATATAAAATGCTAGAACCTTAACTCCTACAAATTCTAATTAGTTCCAGACAAAAAAAAAATAGAATGTGTATATGTGTGTGTCGTGAGAAAGAGTTCAAGAAGAAGAAAAGTTATAAATCGAGCTGGTAATTGAGTGAATTAGGGCTTGTAATTCTCAATTAACAATCTATAAGGTATGTATGATCTTCCTACAAGCTCAATTCATGTTAGGTTTTCAATTTTATAAACCCTAGATTATTGAAAGTGTATGAAAGCTAGTTAATTAGCTTAATTAGTGTTCCATGTATGTTTTTAAGTTATGTATTATGATTAATTGATGTTAAATTAATTAAAGAAATCATGTTCATGTGTAAATGGGTATGTATAAGTTATGTATGTATGTGTATGATGATGATCAATGATGATCATGAGTGAAAAGGTGATGAATACCCATTTACTTGTGGCTAGAAAGCTAAAATTTTAATTATGGAACACTAATAATTAAGATAAGTGTTAGAGGTCTAGTATCTTAATTGCATGGTTAAGTTAAAATTATGAGACTAAGTGAAAGTGATGAGAATTGGTGTTAGTAAATAACAACTAAATGATGTGATTAAGTTAAAGAAAGTAAAGTGTTATGTTAATTGATTATGTTATATGTTTATACGTATAGGTGATCAGGAAAGACAAACAAGTTCAAGTAAATTGCTTATACAAGAAAAAGGTAAGTAGATGGATATGAATGAATGATGAGTCAAGTAATGAGCGAGTCATTAGCTTGACATGTTCCGAGTAATGAGTTATGAACATTAGCTCGGTATTAATGTTAACTAGTAGTAGTTAACATGAGGATGATGTTTAAGGATCCTTAATGTGATGATGTTTAAGGATCCTTAATGTGATGATGTTTATTTTAAAGTAAAGTTAAAAGCTTCCATTACTTACTAAGCAATTGCTTACGTGTTATGTTTAAAATGTTTCAGGTGAGCCAAGTGTGAATAAGGGTGATTTGGGCAAGAAACATATTTAAAGCTATTGGTGGAGCTTGTTACACGGTTTTGGTAACAAGCTAATCCCTCATGATCATGCTCTTGATATGTTGCACCCCGTTGTAAAGTTTAAGACATATGTTTCAAGTTTGAAAAGGTATTAAGTCTGTTGGTACATTTAGTGTGTCAGTCAGTTGGTCTATCGAGTTGTAAGTGTCGTTTATTAATTGTAATAGAAAAGTCATTTCTGGGTTAGCGACACTTAGTTTGGTTTAGGCGACACTTGCCTTAGTGACGCATAGCGACACTTAGGTAAGTGACGCATAGCGACACTTAGGTAAGTGACGCATGAAGGCGGTCACATGCGACACTAGCCAAGTGACGCATGTCTGCCGTTTTGTGTTAGTATATAAGCAAACGTACGGGTTTCTAGCTAGGGTTGATGAAACCCTAGCACCATTTGTCGACTAAACTCTCTGTAATCACTATCAAATGTTTATAGTTCATAATATCAAGCTCGTTTACTTTGATCATTCATTTTCGGTTTGATATTGTGTTTGTTTAGATTGATTACTTGTTTCCTCCTTGTAATTGATTACTTCCGTCATCTGTGATCCATCCTACGGGGCACCCACAACTGGTATCAGATCCTCTGGATGATTGATTGAAGTTTTGATCTTGAATTAGAGAGTTTTCGGTTTTGTTCGTTAAGAAACACAAGAAGATTCAAGGATTTTTGAATCAATTTGGTGCTATTCAGACGATTTTCATCAACAAATACAGGTTTCGTTCAATAGGGTTTGAAGAATTTTCGTTACCTCTACGAAAAATTCGAATTTTAAGGTTTTTGGGACATCACAACCGTTTTTGCGTCACTCGTTGCGTCACTATATAGCGTCACTTCGTGCGGCACTCCGTAAGTTCCATTTAGGGTTTTACCGACACTCTGGTGCATCACTCTGTGCGTCACTAAGAGCGTCACTTGTGATTAATACGACACTTACCTCTAGTGTCGTCTGCTTTAATCTAGCGTCACTCACGTGCGTCACTTAAGCACGTCACTTGTTTGTTACGCATCACTTCCACTAGTGATGCCTGTTTGATTTACTGCATCACTCAAGTACGAAACTTGGGTGCGTCACTTACTTGATTGAGCGACACTTGCTCCTAGTGTCATCAGTCACTTTATACGTCACTCGATAGCGACACTTATTGAGTGTCGCTAGTCGTTGCGACACTTCAGTGCGTCACTTACCAAGTGACGGCTTTGGTACTAATAAGTTTTCTAGTTCTTGTTTTTGAGCTATTTTTCAGGATTTCCTTTAATGGCTGTTGCTGCCGATAAAGAAGATATCAAGGGAATAAGAGATATGATCAAACAAAATCATGATCTTGGTTCTAACAGTAAACCTCCTTTGTTTACTGCTGATATGGATTACGCATATTGGCGTGACCGATTTGAACAATACGTAGATTTCCATTTTCCAGAGCTCTAAGGTCCACTCAGAGAAAGATATGAAGCTCCAGTAGCCGAGGGAAATTATCGTGGTATCCCTCCAGCCAAGATGTATAAAGCTATGACTCATGAAGAGAAAAAGGAGTACGACATCGAGAGAAAGGCTCATTCGGCTATCTGTATGTGCCTAACTAAAGATGTCTTATGACTTTTCAAAACTCATGACATCACATACGATCTTTGGAAGGCTATTGAAACAAGATGTGGAGGAAATCAGAAGTATAAGGAGGCTAAACTAGAACTAATCAAGAAACGGTATGATCTGTTTGATATTCTTCCTAATGAAACGGCATCAGGATTATTCACAAGGTACTCACAGCTGGTTAGTAAGTTAACCGAGGGAGGTTACAATTTCCCTCAGATTGAGGTAAATAAGAAGTTGTTGGATGTTCTGCCTAGTACTTGGGACGTAAAAGTACAATTTCTAAAAGAGAACAAAGAATTAGCAAGAATGAATCTGGATGAGTTAATTGGCGTTCTTCAAGCTCATGCAATGGAGTTGAAGAAAAAGGAGTGTAAGTCAGGTGGTTTTGTTCAAGACCCGACATTATATGGAGGAAAGGTAAACACCGGAAAGACATATGGTGGAATGGCCTTCATTTCTAATACGAGTTCTCCATTGCAGTCTACTGGTGCTCATCATCCAGTCTATGCTTCTGGACCTTCACAAGGTTCACAACAGCAAGTTGCGATTTCCCCAGCTATTGAAGAACAGGCTGCTATCTATATAGCTTTTCTTAGCTCCTACAAGGATATGGTTTCACAACCAAATTCTACACTAGAACTTGCTAAAGAAGATTATGCTCAATTGGATGATGATGATCTTGAGCAAATGGACTTAAATTGGAATATTACCATGATCTCGAGAAGAGTTCAAAAATTCTGGCAAAGGACTGGACGCAAGAGTTTGGAAGGAAATGACAAAACCAGCTTTGGTTTTGACAAGAGCAAGGTCCGTTGCTATAATTGTCAGAATTTGGGACATTTTGCAAGGGAATGTGAGAAACCCAAAGTTCCTCCATCGGGTTTTACGAAGCCTGATGCATTAGTTATCTTTGAGCTACAAACACGGACTGGAGCATGTTTGCTGACAAGTGTCAACAGTGTCTTATGGCTCACATTACTAATGAGGTACGCAATGAACCTGATGAGCCTTTGAACTGTATTTCATGCATTAAGTTAACTAAATCTTTAAAGTGCTTTCAAGAAGAAAACGTAGAATTAAGGAAAAAGGTTACAAAACTTAATGAGTCCAATAAGTACTTAAAAGCTAATGAACAACTTTATGATAAGAAAATTGAGGCTTATAAACAAGATACTCAAAAGTACAAATCAAAAGTTTTCAGTCAACAAGATGCTATTAACAGCTATCTTGCTGAAATAGAATTGTTGAAAAATGAACTCTCTGATTTAAAAGTTGAGTATGATAACTATAAGAACAAGATTCTAGGTTCCTCTTCCTCTACAGTTGCCTTCAATGAAATCCTTAATAAGCAGAGGACAGATAACAAAACCAAGGCAGGACTAGGTTATACTGAAGTCCCGCCTCCCACTGAATATTGTCCTATGCATGTTAAGGAAGGCACTGAAGAGATTCCTGTTGACTATGCATTGTTATATGGTACCAAGTCAAAGGTGAATAAGCAAAACAAACAGGCAAAGGAGAAAACTAAGCGGCCAGAGTATCCTTCGCCTAAGTTTGTTAAGTCTGAGACTGTATCTCCAGTTAATGTTGAGGAGATAGTTGAGATTGAGGATATTACCGATGAAGAGTATCCTAAGGTTGAAAAGGTTGAGGTAAAAACAGAAAAGGTGTTTTTGACGAATGAAACTGTCCTTAAAGTACAAAATGATAAGGGCAAGAAAAAGGTTTTAAATGAGAAAACTCAAACTTTACAGACACCTGTAAAGATTAAATAACTTAAATGTGAACAATGAAAGAGTTTCATGTAAAAAACCATCACCCACAACCAATCAACTGAGGCAAGCACCTTCTCAAACTTGCACACACTGTGCTTGTTCTAAAACTGCCTCACCTTCTACTCAGGTAAATCCTCAGCCTCAACCGATTGTTGAGAATCGTTCCTGTTTCTACTGCAAGAAACAGGGACATTTAACTCGTGATTGTCCCAAGCTTTCTCATCAGCGCTATGGGAGAGATATGCCTAGAACTTCTTTTTATAGAAATTCATTTTCACCACCTAGGCGTTATTCCAACTCTCCCAAGCCTGTTGAAAAACAAAGTAATATTGGGCAAAAACCTTTGCCAAAACAAAAGCCCGACATTTCTCCCAAACCAACTTCCGAACAATCTAAGGTTTGGAAACGAAAGGAGTCTGCTAGTGACTCTTCCGTCATCAACAATAACACATTAGATGAAAATTCTGATTTGTTGAAAAATAAAGTTCTATCCGATGTGATTATTGTTGATGACCTTGGTAGACCTAAGTCTGTAAAGGCTTCGGTCACCGTTTCTCACTAATCTCCTTACTTTTATGTGTTCCAGTAGTCAGAACATGTTAAAGATAGTGAATGGTTTATGGATAGTGGCTGCTCGCGACACATGATTGGCGATGTGTCTCTTTTGACGGATGTTAAACCACACGCCGGAGGACATGTTGCCTTTGCTGGAGATACTGGAGGAACAATTACTGGAAAGGGAACACTAACTAATGGAAGAGTTAGCTTTGAGAATGTGAATTATGCGGCTCAACTCACTCACAACTTGCTGAGTGTTTCACAAGTCTGTGATAAGGATTATACCACAGCATTCACAAAAACAGAATGTGTGATTTTGAAGCTAGGTTTCGTTATCCCTGAAGAATGGGTGCTTATGCGGGCACCACGGAGAAACGATACCTATGTGATGAACATGCGAAATGTGGAGACTACAAATGAGTACACTTGTCTCCTGTCAAAGGTTTCGGAAAAGGAATCACTATTTTGGCATCGACGGATGGGACATATTCATTTACGCAAAATGAATTTTCTTGTAAATAATGATTTGGTACACGGAGTTCCTGATATCGCGTAAAAAGTCACGTTTTTACTATAGATATCTCTCTCATTATGGAACAATTCTTGGCAATTTGACTCAAAAACATTACAAATCTGTAATATTATGCCAAGATGGGAAAAATAAGGTTGCATGATGAAAATCAAGCAAAACAGGCAGAAAATGAAGATTCCACGCACGTTTAAAGATTCCAGACACCGGAATGAGGTTTCAAGAAAAAAGAGCTCATCACCAACATCTATTTGACCCAAGATGTTCGTTTTCAAATTACGAATCCAACAGAAGAAGAATCAACTAAAACGGGCAAAGAACGAAGATTCGACGCACGCCGGAAGATCCAAACGATTCGTACGACACATCTAAAGTTCAGAGACATATTTTTGGGATTTCTTTTCATCAAAAGCTTCGTTTTTGAATTACGAATCCAACGCAAAAAGAATCAACACAAACGGACGTGTAATGAAGAAAACACGCACGAATCAAGAAACGCAGCAACCGGCAGCGGACTGGTGCTGCTGGCAGCCAGCCGCCGCCGCCAGCCAGCCAGCCGCCGCCGGCTGCCCGTCACCTGCACGGATTGCGCTTTTTGGTACTTCTTCGTACCTGGTGCTAGACCTTTTCCTACTTTTCGTACTTGGTGCCACTACCTTTTTCGCCTTTTGTACCTGGTGCCACTACATTTTCCACCTTTTGCTATCATGAGCTTGGGGGTGCTAACTTGAGCCGAATTTCCTCTATAAAAGGCAGCCCATAACTCTCATTTCAACATACCAACTCATACACAAACACACACACTCATACTTACACTCTCATTCTTCCATTTTCACTTTCTCACTCTAAAAGTCTGTTATATTTTAGTCTAGGGTTATTGTAATTAATCTACGGATTAACATAGAGGTTAGAGCGAACGTTAGGAGTTTGGAGATTCATCTTTGTACGTGTGAACGAGTTGTCTGTCATAATAATACGCTGCTGCGCATTTATTTCCAGGTGATATCGAAACCTATATCATACTTGCTTTACTTCATATTTTAATTATGTGTTATTGCCTTGTATGTGATTTGTCTATTGCCATGAATTGCGAGTAGTCTATTATTGTAATTGTTGATGATGTAGATAATTATAAGTAAGGATGACGGTATATAATTAAGTGTACGACAATCGTAAACGTGATGTAACGGCCCCTATTCGACAGTTTATCTGATATAGTACTGGAAACGTTTTATACGGAGTACAAATGTATGGAAGTCGATAAACGACCGAAGGTAGTTACATCACTGGAATCAGCTCTGGTTTAACAGTTGGAATTCCGAAAGGATAATACAACTTCACAACTAACTGTTATATCCTACGAAAGTCAACGCACAATAAAATAATGTTCGAAAACACGCTCAGATAAAATAGGAATTAATGACCTTTGTACCGTTAAGACTTTATGAACTTGAGTTTAATTTATGGAGTACCCTTTCTAGTTATCCACGTGACTGCAACCTAGTAATTAGGACTTGATCAACCTTAATTATGGTAAGTAGTTATTTGTGCCCATGACATGTAACAAGTAAGACACAGTGAATCCACTTGTTGTACATATTAGGTTTACATTTCTGCATCGCTTTACATTTAGTTAGTTTAGAGTGTCACATTCACCGTTAATTACTCCTGACCGCATGTCCGATGTAAGAAGCAGTCGAACTACCATGTAAAGTACACTGTCCGACTACTGAAAGGCATGGCCTGCATATGAAACACGTTTCTATAAACTGCGAATAATCTAGGGATGTATAACTGTTTGAAAAGGAGAACTCAAGTCATAAGTTGAAGTAACCAAACCTTAATGCATAAAACAAGACTTAGGAATAAGGATAACATCCTCTTGATTTAAATACCTTAAAACACTAAGCCTTACACAATCAGCGGTCAAAACATACAAAGTTATTAATCTGCATGCTAAAAAAATACTAAACTATTTTAGGGGTTAAGAAAGGTCGGACCTATGAGACGATACGTTACTGATTCATGCACCTCGGCGTTAAGCCAAAATAGGTTGTTTATCTTTCAACTAGATAAGTATTGGAAGTTTGCGTATTGCTCCGATCAGAATCACGATAACCTAGTTCCTAGTGACATGCCAATGGGAAATTTAGTTGGTAGGGTTCTAGAGTTTACACCTGATAGTTTAGACCATTACATTTAGCATTGTCCCTGTTTAATCTGTCATCCTGAAACTTTAATTATCAAAATCTCAGCAATCACATGTTTATCTTTATCTGCTTTCCTGTAATTTACTTTTCTGCATTTTAATTACCTGCCTTTAGTTTAAAACCCCCAAACCTACCTACTTTGTTTCATCCTAAATATCTCCTACCGAAAGCACCAGCTTTAATCTCCCACACGTTTAGATTCATAGAACGATCTTAGGTCATACTTTCCGCTTGCTAACCAGAGTAGGTAGTACGTATTATTTAAGCCCCGCAAAATATAAATTTTAAAACCCTTGTTGCGCCCGCATCACCATTAGGAATCGCAACGACACTAAACCGACGGTTGCGCGCCCAACAAGTTTTTGGCGCCGCTACCGGGGAATCACAAACGTACGATTCAAAGCCGCCTTAAGTAGTAATATTTAGGAGACCCTTCCGATTGAAATCTTCTTAGAAATCTTTCGAAAGTTAATTTAAGTAATTAGTATTAATTAAGTATTATTCAATTAGGATAACTTTAAAAATGACAACTCAAAAACCCACTTCTTGCTTCATTTCAATGGATGATACGGAATTCTTTGACTACTTAGAAAAAGAGTTAGGATCTGATTTCTTTTCACCTTCTTCCTCTAAAACTAAGGAAACCTCCGACACCCAAGAAGAATATAGGACCTCACTTTCAATTCAAAAACATTACCTGGATTTTGATGACACGGACCAGTTACCTGACCTTGCATCATCTCCAGAAGATCACTCGCCAACTTTACACCTACCCGATTTACCAAATTCTTCCCACTTCGATTATTTTCCCGAAGATAATTCTGAAGAAAAACCTCCGAAGTCTTGTGACTTAATCACCCTCATTCCTGAAACATTGGTGTATTCTCAAACTACGCCCGATTCTCGGAATTACGGCATCTTTCCATTCATTTCACACAACCACCAATACACCATTTACCGAGTGGTGGACAAGGTTCCATAAGTCGAGCCGGAACAACCTTGTTTTGAAGAACGCCACCTCGGTGCTTCTTTCAATCCTTCCCGTAGGGTAGATGTCTATAAAGCATTCGTCAGGCAGTTAACCTATGCCGATCTCCCATATTCCTACGAACAACGAGAAACGATTGCCAAGTTAGAAAAACATGTAGAATTCCTTCTTCGCTTGTCAAGTCATGAATGCGAAAGCACTTCCACAAATTTCAGAGACCAAGAACTAAAGTTTATAGCAGATTTAGATCTACTTTTTGAATCATTCACCGACATGGATTTTCTTTCAACATCTATGATGTTAATCAATCACAGTGTCACCGCAATGATCAACAAACTTGAGTTATGGAAGAACAAGATCCGATGATTTCTATCATCATTCTTGGTAAAATTCCTTTCTTTGTTGACCCTGCCTCCTACCTAATCTCAAAATTACGAGACGTTTTTCCTGATTCCACCAGGGAAAGAATCGACACAGTTTTCTTAGCAAAAAGAAAAGACCTTCACGTTAAGCTCACTCGAATCTTTCCCTTTACCAAATACCCTTTCACTTCCGTGCAAAAATCCACAATCAGTGAACTCTGTAGGATAGTTAAGTCTACAACTGGAGACCCTGATTCACAGGAAGAGAACGCGTTTCTGGAAGTCATGAATAAACTCACTCATGAACTTAATTACAAGGATCAAGGCCCACGCGTCGGTCTGTCAAACCCTAAAAAGATAAGGAAAGCGTACAATAAGTTAATTGGTGATCTTATCAATTTAGGATACGAAGAACGAGAAGTCCTCGGATTTGAGAATCATCATTACTATTTAGTTTATAACACCATTTTAGAACTTTCAAAATGTTTTGTGCTGAAGGGAGCAAGTCTCGACCCTTTCCCTATGGAGGGATCGGAACGAATCTTAAAACAATTCCTTCCTAAAAAGGTCGAAGCTCGCGACTTTAAATGAGCATATTTTAGTATAAATATAGTAATATAATAAAATTTTGAAAGTTTCCTTTGAAAAAAAAAACGTTTTTAAATTTTTGCTTGAAAACACGTGCGCGACAACAAGAACGTACAACGTTAAGCTTTTAGCCGAAACGTGTACATTCAACAAGTCCACGTCAGACAACTAATTTTAAAACAACCAAAAATAAGTTAAGTTTAATATCTCAGGATTACTTTTTAATTGTTCCACAAAAATGTACGCGCTCCTTAAATTGTTTATAACGTAACGAAAGACTAACAAGTAAATAGTTACGATAAATACGTTTAGGATTTGTAATCATCATTAGTGGGACCTTAGGAATTAATTTAGGGAAGTACTTAGAAGTACATAGGGGACCATGTAAGGAATATGGTACATGGGAGCATGACAAATATTATCATGGACCACAAGCCTTCCATTTGATCCCATAATTCAAAAATAACATAAAAAACTTTTCTTCTTCTTCCTCCCTCACTCCCAAAACCGGCCACCATCACTACACCATGGATCACCACTCAATCTTCACCAACCTCTCTAATTTCATGTCCTTTTGAACTCCTCATTACATGATATTCTCGATTGTACGTTCGTTTTGAAGCATAACACACTAAAATAAGGTATGATCATAAGAAACCCACTTTAAGCTTATAGTTTCTCATTTTATGAAGTTACCTAAGTTAGTAACTAGGAATTGCTATTTTTCTTGGTTGAATGCTTAGAAACTACATGCTACTACCACTTACCCATGCTAATTCATACTAGTTTGGACCTTTCAAGAAGATGTACCTTAACTTATTGATTAAGTCTAGAATTTAACTTGATTAAGTGCTAGTTGTTAGATAATTAAGTAATTATGGTATTTTGAATGATTGCCCTATGTTAATTGCATAATGCGGATAAATTAGGATTAGCAAATTTGACTTTTGTAAGTCAACAAAAAGTTAACTAGCATGCATGATAGTAAATAAAAAATTGCTTGAAAACCTTGCTTACTAGGACACTTGTACTTTCTTGACTAGTCAAAATAGGTAATATAGAATTATTATTAGAAACAAAAGTCTTGAATAAAACCAAACACATGGATGACATAATTTTTGTGCATGACCTAGCTTGTTATCTAGTAGGAAAATGCCTAAAAATAATGATTACATGCTTAGGTTATGATTTTGGTATGCGGACAAATTGGAATTATCGTCCGAAGTAAGTTTTGACCTAAAAGTCAATTTGAAGTATTGTATTTTAAAAAAATAATAATAAAATAAATAAATTAATTGCAATTTTTATTCAAAAACTTTACTTCAAGTTGAACTTTTAAAAGTCAAAAACCTACACTGAGACTATAAACTGTGAAATAATGACGTTTCAAATTTGGCTAAACACCAGACTTTGTAAACGACATTACTTCACAAGTTAAGTTACCGCCATCCCATGACTATATGTTTCTACACATTGATGATTGCCTCACTATTGTTACTTGGGGGCATTTGATATTTACTGTAATCTTTGGACTGTCAAGAATTTAAAGCCCTCATTTCGAATTTTCCATTAGAAAATTCGAGAAGTGCTTTAAATTCCACCTTTCTTAAGACCTATTACTTTAAATCTCTCATGTTCTCAGGTACCATGAAGAAAAAGCTAAAACCAGCACGTCCACTTACAGGATCTCTTGCATACCTTAGTGCAACACCAGCATACGACCGGATGGCACGAATATGGAGAGATAAACCTTTTGGCCGTTTTAGATATGTAGATTGGGAAAAGCTACAGATATTGGGGTTCAGGCAGAAATTAGAGAGTCGACTCAGTTACTCAATAGAGGGTCAGCAGTTTGAGTCTTTCAAGAGATTGTTCAGCATTGACGAACCGGTGTATATGGAGATGATCACCGAGTTCATGACCACCTATACATTCGAGCCAGGGAGTAGAGTGGAAGACGGGGTGATCACGTTTAGATATATGGGGAGCCTATTCACCTTGTCATTGGCTCAGTTTTCATGTCACTTAGATCTCTATACACCAGAAGAGATAGATTCACCCCTGTTTACTGATGGAGCCACCACGATGTCTCTCACGACTACCACCGCAGAGGCATGGATTCATTGGTCGCCAAAGCCATATTTCTTGGGTATTAAAGCTACCCAGCTCACAGACCCAGTTATGCAGATTTTGCATAAACTACTAGCTTGTTCACTTGATGGGAAACATACGTCTAATGGCCGAGTGTCTGAGTTTGATGTTATCATGATGGCATGTATTGTCGATAGGAGAAACATTCAGGTTGCCCATCTAGTTGCCCAGCGGATCTTGGAAGAGAAAGAGTTTGGTGCAAGAAGATCATTCATGGGCCCAGTAATTACTCGGTTGATTAGGAAAATGGGATTGATTAGGACGACGGAGATAGTAAAGTTTAAAAGCCTGCCAGGATGGAGTTCCCAACCAGTAGACTATGATTTTCTAAGGAAAATGGATATACTTAGGATTCTGAATGATGGTACCGTTTACATCAGGGCACGATCATCAGACCCTGAGAGTATTGACACATTGGTAGCAGGTCTAGTCCTACCCAGGGAGTCCAGAAAGAGGAAGCAACCGAAAGAGGCCCGAAGTTCAGACTCTGATTCAGATGAGGGTGCATGAGATTCTGATGTGCCAGTTGCACCGCCACAGCCTACTAGGCCAGGACCTTCTGTCCCTGCCCCTAGAGCCCAGATACCAGCTTATATATACCATTACGGGACACCCCCAGGACCCGATTACTGGTACTGGCTGATGCAAATGCAAGTCAGAAGCTACAGAGCTATGAGGCAGCAGATCGCAGGGATACCTGTGAGCCCACTTCCGGACATACCGTGCGGGATGGGCCAAGCCCCGCCACATTTGTATCCCCCTGCAGCTCCTACTCCAGCACCTCACCGACATCTAGTCCATGGCCATGGTTTACCACCTCGGACAGCCCCACTCAGGCCACAGGCACCACGAGCACAGATCCCCCTTCAGAGACAGCAGATTCCCTCAGTCGTCGGCTCAGCTAGAGGACAGATTTCGAGTAGCAGTAGGATATCTAGAGCCCCTACTCGAGCCACTTTTGTTCAGAGTCATAGGACTCTCAGGAGCACCAGCCCTACAGCTGCACCGATTGCTCCAGTATCTTCTCAAAGACAGACCGATCTATTCAGAGAGCACTCTCAGCAAGGGATACATGAGACTCCGCTCTATAGCTTTGACATGCCCGCAGGGGAGTTTGTTGATCAGTTGATACATGACGGGATATTCACCATGGGTACACCAGACGCAGAGGATGATAAGGATGCATCAGATAAGGGTACCCACTGTCAGCAAGATGACTCTTCATCAGATGAGACATCTCCCATAGCATCTTCGACTGCAGTACCACCAGCCGAGCAATAGATTGCTCCGCCCTCTTACTTCTTTCTATTTTCTACCAAGACTTTATTATTATTATGTGTATTTGATGTAATGTGGATGCATAGACATCACATCTATCCAGTTATTACTTTATCATTTTATTACTTTACTTTTCTTATCAACAGCTATTACTTGATTGAGTTGAGTGGTTTGTTTGAAAAATTATAGAAGACCTAAGCAAAGGAGGACTGTGGACCACACAATGAAGAATGCCGAGAGCCATAAGCTACAAGCCACGGACCAGCAGACCTCCAACAAGGCGCCGATAACGTGCACGGCAAAAGCGGTACAACATTCCAAAACCCTCTACCCGTTTTGATTGCCTCATCCGATATTCCAAACACTAAGTGTGGGATAATAAAAACCACACTACACTTACGAAACAATCCAATAATAAGTAGAATCTCTAAGTGTGGGATACTTCAACAAGAGGTACTCAACAAATAGATTCGAACATTAGGGACAATGTTCCTCTAAGTGTGGGATATACGGCCATCGACCGCAAGTTTTTACCCCTTGTCCGTAAGTCAAACAAAATTTTTGTTTAAAAGATAAAAATGGATAAAATTTCAAAATTTTCAGATTCAAAAACATCGTTCTTTAGAAATCCTATCTTTCAAAAGTATAAATTACATCAAGGAACGAGTTTTTGACAACGAAACAAAACTGTTTTAGAATAAGATACGGACGACAAGGGCAACACATGGCCAGGCACCGATATACGCATTCGAATTAGAACTTGTTCTTGAAATGCATTTCGAGATCACACCGATGAGTTTCATACGTACAACCCATCTTGATAACTTCTAAGGAATCCCAAACAACCTTCCACCATCAAACATCCACCCACTCAACACTCACTCTTCACACCCAATCAAAACCTCCTAACATTCGTCCCGAACCTACAGAAGTTTCATTTTCCAACGAATTCTCAAAGATATTCCAAGACTTCTGCAGCCTAACACAAAGCCATCGGAGCGTTCCCCAAAGGATGAACATCATCCGTAAAAGGAGCTCCAAGAAATGAAATTCAGCAAAAAGCTTACATCGGAGCGTTCCCCAAAGGATGAGCATCATCCGTAAAAGGAGCTCCAGGAAAAAGAAATTCAGCAGAAGCTGCTCAAAAAAAAAAAAAAAAAAAAGAAGCCCAAGGATCAAGAAAAAGGGCCAAGAAAAGAAAAAGGCTATGTAGTCTTTTCAAAATCTGAGAAATTCTAGAGAAACTCTCTCAAAAAGTTTCGAGAAAATACAAGGAAAACCCTCACACCTTCTTCACACCGAAAACACCCGATTCCTTCCAAGATATCTCGAATGGTTAGTACCGTCCTCATCAAAAGTGATGGAGATTTGATTCTCGATCAAGTCTATGACGAGAATGCTGCATTTGCCTAGTCATAATCATCATGTTGCTCGAAGAAGGTATCAAATTCAATAAACCTTTAGTTTCTGTTACAAAACTCTTTCATAACGGTAACTTTAGGTATCTCTAAAAGCTGATGCAATTAGAATCGTTCCAGAAGCTTTTAAGAATGAGTTTGCTTGAGGACAAGCAAAGTTCTAAGTGTGGGATACTTGATATCGCGTAAAAAGTCACGTTTTTACTATAGATATCTCTCTCATTCTAGAACAATTCTTGGCACTTTGACTCAAAAACATTACAAATCTGTAATATTATGCCAAGATGGGAAAAACAAGGTTGCATGATGAAAATCAAGCAAAACGGGCAGAAAACGAAGATTCCACGCACGTTTAAAGATTCCAGACACCGGAACGAGGTTTCAAGACAAAAGAGCCCATCACCAACATCTATTTGGCCCAAGATGTTCGTTTTCAAATTACGAATCCAACAGAAGAAGAATCAACTAAAACGGGCAAAGAACGAAGATTCTACGCATGCCGGAAGATCCAAATGATTCGTACGACACATCTAAAGTTCAGAGACATATTTTTGGGATTTCTTTTCATCAAAAGCTTCGTTTTTGAATTACAAATCCAACGCAAAAAGAATCAACGCAAACGGATGCGTAACGAAGAAAACACGCACGAATCGAGAAACGCAACAACCGGCAGCGGACTGGTGCTGCTGGCAGCCAGCCGCCGCCGCCAGCCAGCTAGCCGCCGACTGCTGGCAGCCAGCCACCGCCGGCTGCCCGTCACCCACACGGATTGTGCTTTTTGGTACTTCTTCGTACCTGGTGCTAGACCTTTTCCTACTTTTCGTACCTAGTGCCACTACCTTTTTCGCCTTTTGTACCTGGTGCCACTACCTTTTCCACCTTTTGCTATCATGAGCTTGGGGGTGCTAACTTGAGCCGAATTTCCTCTATAAAAGGCAGCCCCTAACTCTCATTTCAACACACCAACTCATACACAAACACACACACTCATACTTACACTCTCATTCTTCCATTTTCACTTTCTCACTCTAAAAGTCTCTTATAAGGATTATACCACAGCATTCACAAAAACAGAATGTGTGATTTTGAAGCCAGGTTTCGTTATCCCTGAAGAATGGGTGCTTATGCGGGCACCACGGAGAAACGATACCTATGTGATGAACATGCGAAATGTGGAGACTACAAATGAGTACACTTGTCTCCTGTCAAAGGTTTCGGAAAAGGAATCACTATTTTGGCATCGATGGATGGGACATATTCATTTACGCAAAATGAATTTTCTTATAAATAATGATTTGGTACACGGAGTTCCTGATATCGCGTAAAAAGTCACGTTTTTACTATAGATATCTCTCTCATTCTGGAACAATTCTTGGCACTTTGACTCAAAAACAATACAAATCTGTAATATTATGCCAAGATGGGAAAAATAAGGTTGCATGATGAAAATCAAGCAAAACAGGCAGAAAATGAAGATTCCACGCACGTTTAAAGATTTCAGACACCGGAATGAGGTTTCAAGACAAAAGAGCCCATCACCAACATCTATTTGACCCAAGATGTTCGTTTTCAAATTACGAATCCAACAGAAGAAGAATCAACTAAAACGGGCAAAGAACGAAGATTCTACGCACGCCAGAAGATCCAAACGATTCGTACGACACATCTAAAGTTCAGAGAAATATTTTTGGGATTTCTTTTCATCAAAAGCTTCGTTTTTGAATTACGAATCCAACGCAAAAAGAATCAACGCAAACGGACGTGTAATGAAGAAAACACGCACGAATCAAGAAACGCAGCAACCGGCAGCGGACTGGTGCTGCTGGCAGCCAGCCGCCGCCGGCTGCCCGTCACCTGCATGGATTTCGCTTTTTGGTACTTCTTCGTACCTGGTGCTAGACCTTTTCTTACTTTTCGTACTTGGTGCCACTACCTTTTTTGCCTTTTGTACCTGGTGCCACTACCTTTTCCACCTTTTGCTATCATGAGCTTGGGGGTGCTAACTTGAGCCAAATTTCCTCTATAAAAGGCAGCCCTAACTCTCATTTCAACACACCAACTCATACACAAACACACACACTCATACTTACACTCTCATTCTTCCATTTTCACTTTCTCACTCTAAAAGTCTGTTATATTTTAGTCTAGGGTTATTGTAATTAATCTACGGATTAACATAGAGGTTAGAGCGAACGTTAGGAGTTTGGAGATTCATCTTTGTACGTGTGAACGAGTTGTCTGTCATAATAATACGCTGTTGCGCATTTATTTCCAGGTGATATCGAAACCTTTATCATACTTGCTTTACTTCATATTTTAATTATGTGTTATTGCCTTGTATGTGATTTGTCTATTGCCATGAATTGCGAGTAGTCTATTATTGTGATTGTTGATGATGTAGATAATTATAAGTAAGGATGACGGTATATAATTAAGTGTACGACAATCGTAAACGTGATGTAACGGCCCCTATTCGACAGTTTATCTGATATAGTACTGGAAACGTTTTATACGGAGTACAAATGTATGGAAGTTGATAAACGACCGAAGGTAGTTACATCACTGGAATCAGCTCTGGTTTAACAGTTGGAATTCCGAAAGGATAATACAACTTCACAACTAACTGTTATATCCTACGAAAGTCAACGCACAATAAAATAATGTTCGAAAACACGCTCAGATAAAATAGGAATTAATGACCTTTGTACCGTTAAGACTTTATTAACTTGAGTTTAATTTATGGAGTACCCTTTCTAGTTATCCACGTGACTGCAACCTAGTAATTAGGACTTGATCAACCTTAATTATGGTAAGTAGTTATTTGTGCCCATGACATGTAACAAGTAAGACACAGTGAATCCACTTGTTGTACATATTAGGTTTACATTTCTGCATCGCTTTACATTTAGTTAGTTTAGAGTGTCACATTCACCATTAATTACTCCTGACCGCATGTCCGATGTAAGAAGCAGTCGAACTACCATGTAAAGTACACTGTCCGACTACTGAAAGGCATGGCCTGCATATGAAACACGTTTCTATAAACTGCGAATAATCTAGGGATGTATAACTGTTTGAAAAGGAGAACTTAAGTCATGAGTTGAAGTAACCAAACCTTAATGCATAAAACAAGACTTAGGAATAAGGATAACATCCTCTTGATTTAAATACCTTAAAACACTAAGCCTTACACAATCAGCGGTCAAAACATACAAAGTTATTAATCTGCATGCTAATAAAATACTAAACTGTTTTAGAGGTTAAGAAAGGTCGGACCTATGAGACGATACGTTACTGATTCATGCACCTCGGCGTTAAGCCAAAATAGGTTGTTTATCTTTCAACTAGATAAGTATTAGAAGTTTGCGTATTGCTCCGATCAGAATCACGATAACCTAGTTCCTAGTGACATGCCAATGGGAAATTTAGTTGGTAGGGTTCTAGAGTTTACACCTGATAGTTTAGACCATTACATTTAGCATTGTCCCTGTTTAATCTGTCATCCTGAAACTTTAATTATCAAAATCTCAGCAATCACATGTTTATCTTTATCTGCTTTCCTGTAATTTATTTCGGCATTTTAATTACCTGCCTTTAGTTTAAAACCCCCAAACCTACCTACTTTGTTTCATCCTAAATATCTCCTACCGAAAGCACCAACTTTAATCTCCCACACGTTTGGATTCATAGAACGATCTTAGGTCATACTTACCGCTTGCTAACCAGAGTAGGTAGTACGTATGTTTTAAGCCCCGCAAAATATAAATTTTAAAACCCCTGTTGCGCCCGCATCACCATCAGGAATCGCAACGACACTGAAGATGACTGTATCTCATGCCAAAATAGTCCAAAATAGTCATTTGCTCTAAAAGATGACTGTATCTCATGCCACAAAGGGAAACTCCAATAAAATTACCATAAGTCCAAGGTAGTGAATTCTATTGTTGCACCACTGGAGCTCTTACATATGGATCTGTTTGGTCCTATTTCTACTAAGAGCATTGGTGGCCGATCTTACTGCTTAGTAGTCACCGATGACTACTCCAGATTTTTGTGGGTATACTTTCTTGCTGCGAAGAGCGAAACAGCAGATATTTTGGTGTACATGTTGGATAAGTTGGCAAATCTGTGCAACTTAAAGGTGAAGAGACTGCGAAGTGACAATGGAACTGAATTCAAAAACTCAACTCTCAAGTTATATTGTGCCTCAAAAGGCATTGATCATCAGTTCAATGCTCCAAGAACTCCTCAACAGAATGGAGTTGCAGAATGTAAGAATAGGACTATTCTCGAGACCGCTCGGACTATGCTGGCTGATTCTAAGCTACCTATCATATTTTGGGCTGAGGCAGTCAGCACTGCTTGCTACGTTCTAAATCGAGTGCTCATGGTTAAGAAAAAAAACAAAACATCTTATGAACTTTTCAATAACCGTAAACCAACTCTGCAGTTTCTAGAGCCATTTGGGTGTCCGTGTTTGATTATGATCCCAAAAGAAAGTCTCAAAGTTTGGAGCTAAAGCTGTTGAAGGGATTTTTCTTGGTTATTCAGTTAATTCTCCAAACAAAAGAGTCTACATTAAATCAACACACCAGGTGGAGGAGCATTTTGAGGTAAAATGCTTGCGTTACACGGATCCTTCTCAAGGAACGGGTCCGGATTGGCTGTTCAATTATAAGGATGTGTTTAACTCTTTCGATATACCCGAAGAAGATGATGAAGAGGAGGAGTTGGTTACCCTACTTCATGGCATCAGTCTATGTCAAGACACATCTACCTCAAAACCTACATCAACACCTACTCCAACACCCACACCATCACCTACTACAACCGAAACATCTCCTATTACCCCATCTTCGAATGCTCCTTTAACTTCAGGAACGATTAATGCAAAAGATCTTCCTGATGATCCTAATATGCCTCCTTTAGAGGAAGCCGAAGAAGAAGAAACGGTCTTCACCCATTTTAACGCTCATGATGAAGAAGATGAGGAACCCGCGCAACCTGAAAGTTCTACTGCTCCTGAGACTACAACTGTTCCTACCACTGAAGGGGATATGAACAATAATACTTGCGCCGGATGTAATCCTAGTGACACGTGTACACAGGAATCACCCCATCGATAATATTATTGGTGATCCTAATGTTGCGGTTCAAACAAGACAACAAGTGCAACAAAATCCAAATCAGCAAATGTTGAATCTTGTTGCTCGGATAAATTCATGCCATTTATCTCAAATTGAACCCAAGAAGGTTGATGAGGCCTTAAAAGATCCATCCTGGGTCGAGGCCATGCAAGAAGAATTACAGCAGTTCAACAAGCTACATGTCTGGGATGTAGTTTCGTTACCCAAAGGTGCTCACTTAACTGGCACTCGATGGGTATTCCGAAATAAGAAGGACGATCGAGGTATAGTGATTCGTAACAAAGCACGATTGGTTGTTCAAGGATTTATTCAAATCGAGGACTTAGATTATGATGAAGTCTTTGCTCCTGTGGCAAGATTGAAGTGTATTCGTATCTTCCTTGCATTCGCTTCTTTCAAGGAGTTTCGTGTTAACCAACTCGATGTTAAAAGCGCCTTTCTATATGGACAAGTGGATACGGATGTGTACGTTAAACAGCCTCCAGGTTTTGAAGACCCTGAACATCCAGAATATGTTTGTAAATTGAACAAGGCGTTATATGGTCTTCATCAAGCTCCGAGACTTTGGTACGAGAGGCTTACTACTCACTTAATCAAGCATGGTTTTGTTCGAGGGAACATTAACAGTACTCTGTTCATCCGTAAAGAACAGACTGGGGATCGAGAAGATATGCTACTTGTGCATGTTTACGTGGACGATATTATCTTTGGCTCTACAAATGAGGCAATGTACAAGCACTTTGAGGAGATCATGAAGTCTGAGTTTGAGATGAGTGCGATGGGGGAGCTCAAATTCTTTTAAGGCATACAAGTTGAGCAGTCTGCAAAAGGTATTTATATTCATCAGTCAAAATATGTCAATGTCATGTTGACTAGATATGACCTGCTCAATTGTAAAACCTATGGAACTCCTATCGAACTCAATCACAACTTTAGACTTGCTGAGGATGAGGAAGATTGCAAAGAAAAGGACTATCATTCAATGATAGGTTTTTTGATGTATTTGACTGCCTCTCGACCGGATATTGTGTTCGCGGTATCCGTCTGCTCACACTTTCAAGCCAAACCCAAGGTGTCTCACATGAAGGCGGTAAAGCAATTTTTTGGTTATCTCAAACATAGACCCAATCTTGGTCTATGGTATTTAAATGAGAAATCATTCTCTCTTAATGCCTATTTGGATTCTGATCATGGTGGCTGCAGCATAGACAAGAAGTCCACCACTGGTGGATGCCAATTTCTCAGATCTCGCTTGGTCTCGTGGCAGTGCAAGAAACAGACTACAGTTTCTCTTTCAACAGCAGAAGCTGAGTACGTTGCTGCTGCCAGTTGCTGCTCTTAGGTTCTATGGATTCAGCATCAACTGCGTGATTACGGGTTACTTCTTTCTATGACTCCTATTCACATAGATAACACTGCTGCTATATCTATCACACGTAATCCCGTACAGCACTCTAAGACTAAACACATAGAACTTAGGTTCCACTTTATACGGGATTGCTATGAAAAACACCTGATAGACCTTGTCCACATAGACACCCTAAAGCAGAATGCCGACCTTTTCACAAAAGCTTTTTCGCGTACTCGATTTGATGAACTAATCAACATGATTGGTTTAAGGTTCTTTGTGGCCAAAAAGTAATTTGTAACTTGGAACGTAACTTACTTGCTTTTATGTGTGTTAAAAAAAAAGGCAACAACCACTCTTTATACTTTTTAGTATTAAAGAGTGTTAACCTTATGCCATACTCGCTTTTCAAGAGGCTTGAATTAGAAAATCTTCAACTTACCAAAATTACCATACAGCTTGCTGACCACTCGGTCAAATACCCTAGGGGAATAGCTGAAAATGTTTTAGTTAGGATTGACAAATTTCTTTACCCAGCAGATTTTGTAGTAATGGATATGCAGGAAGACGTACACATCCCAATCATACTAGGATGACCTTTCATGAATACGGGCAAGGCAATCATCAACATCTTCGCACAAACTATCAGCTTGCAGTGTCAAGGAGAAACCATCACTTTCCATATCGACAATCCTAACGCCGGAGACCAAGCCGATATGTACATGATCTCCATGAACAAGACCACAAAAGACGAAGAAACTGCAAAGTCAACAAGTGCAAGGAAATCTAGCAAGGAAATGGCAATTACACCATATTTTCTGATTGACCTTCGACGAATAGGACAAAAGATGAAAAATGCACCAGCAAACAAACCAACGATGGAAGAAATAATCGGAAAGAGAAAGATATAAGAAGAAAACAAAAGAAGCAGACCGCCAACTAATCTATTTACCACTGATGAAATGGCGGGAAGCAACCACAACCATCCCACGAGAGGAGAAACACTGGAGGAATATTCCAAACGTACTGGATACCAACCACAAACCATTGAAGATCCTCAAGTGCTCATCCAAAGATTCGACAAAGCAGTAGGAAGAAAAAGGAGCACAATAAACTTTCTTACACTTTCCCCTGCTGAACTGCAATTCTGTCAACAGCAGAAATGGACTTACACTAGGATCTACAATGCCCTTAAAAGATCTAACATCCCATTCACCTCAACACAATGGGAGGTGTTAGGATCCATTAGAGCGCATATGAAAGAGACTACTGGACATCTGAGCAGTCGTGCTGATATCTTGATGATGAATGACCTCACATCATTGCTTGACTTGCTAAATAGAGAAGATCACCTTAGTTCCAATGAAAGCGGATATATGGTTATTAACTCCACTATTGAAAAACAAGTTGAGTTATTGATTGAAGAACTTAGTGATCTCGTTTGGGAAGAATCAAGGCGTGAGTGACCTTTTAGGGCCACACATAAATCACCACTCGATATCGCTACTTTTGTTATGATCCATCTACTGGAGATTCAACAACGGAAAAGTAACTCTAGAACGAATTTCATTTTCCACTCAGGATGCAAGGAGATACTTCGTCATCTTGTTCTAGTTTTCTCAGAATCCGACTTTCCATTCAACAACCATCAGCACCGGCAAATAGAGGACCTGTGCACGTCCATCAGAAGATTCAACGGAGACCCCAAGACCGAGAATTATGAAGACATATAACTGCAATTCTTGGCGTTTGTATGCTCTCTCTGGCAAAACCCACCGCCAAGATAGGTTGTTAAGAAAGACACAACCACCATGACCGACCCTAGTGGGACTGTCACTAAAGCAGTTGATTACATCACCTGCTGACTTCACGGACTTGCAAGGACAACTTCAGAGCACCTTCTGAACTACAAGGAAACATCGACAGATAGTCCACTTGAATTGATTACGACAATAGTCAATCATTTCATAAGACTCTATCCACCTCGATATGCTCTTCCGCAACCTAGGGCCCATAACATCAACACAGTGGATCCCATGGATGCATCAATCTCCATCTAGCTTGGAGAGAAGAAGTCGAGCTCTCGACTTTAAAAGAGTGCTTATCGGGAGGCAACCCGTTTTTACATTTCTGCAATTTTACATTCCAGGAAGTGATGAAGTCTCCGACTATCTTTCACACTTGGATATACGAAGAAGACCGACACATCAAGTTTCTGGCGCCGCATCAAACATAAAGTTTTTGGCACCGGAATTAAGAAAAGTATATCCAACGTGTTCACACCTACGAGACAAATCACAAAAGACTTGAAGAAATCGGAGCACACAACAGCAACGAATGGACTTTATGGAAAAGTCGGCAATCATGTGCCTGGGAGCACTCCTCATCATCACCAACAAGCCACATATATAAATGGGGAGTACTTCTGTTCTAATCTCTTTCTTTCGTTTATAAATATACCAGATCCACTATGCTTATCACTAAGTGTGGGATTCAAACCCAACACACATTGCTGAAAGAATACGTCTTAGATGTTTCAATTCTTAAGTGTGGGATTTTACCCCAGTCAGAGCTTAGATTAACATCGAGGACGATGTTCCTTTAAGTGTGGGATAGCAGTAGTTACACTACTGTAAAATGGATAATGGTATATGCTTGATTCTAAGCTCGTTGCTCTTTAGACCATCCATCTCCAATAAGTAAACAAAATTTTTCAAAATTGAGTTAAAAATATGTTGAAAATGAAAAATTTTAAACAAAGAATAATTTACTTTGGTGAAGAAGGATAAATAAAATACAAATTCTTTTGAAAAATTAGTTTAGTAATCCCATAAAGAGCATCGCATGACTAGGCACACAACAAACCAACTTTTGATTCGTGAGGTATCTTGAGCTATATAAAAAGCATTCACTTCTAATGCTTCACTTGAGCTATATAATAATTGATACCTCACGAATCGAAAGTTAGTTTGTTGTGTGCCTAGTCATGTGATGCTCTTTATGGGATTAATAAACTAGTTTTTCAAAGGAATTCATATTTTATTTATCCTTCTTCCCCAAATTAAATCATTCTTTGTCTAAAATTTTTCATTTTCAACATATTTTTAACTCAATTTTTGAAAAAATTTGTTTACTTATTGGAGAAGGATGGTCTAAAGAGCAACGAGCTTAGAATCAAGCATATACCATTATCCATTTTACAGTAGTGTAACTACTGCTATCCCACACTTAAATGAACATCGTCCTCGATGTTATTCTAAGCTCTGACTGGGGTAAAATCCCACACTTAAGAATTGAAACATCTAAGACTTATTCTTTTAGCGGTGTGTGTTGGGTTTGAATCCCACACTTAGTAATAAGCATAATGGATATAGTATATTTGTAACAAAGGAAAATTTACGCCGGAAAGGAATGCTATTATCCAGGCAGATGTTGAAAGACTACTTGTTGCTGGCATGATAAGAGAAGTAAAGTTTCCAAGATGGTTGGCAAACGTGGTGGTGGTACAAAAGAAGAATGGAAAACAGAGAGTATGTGTGGATTATACGGATCTCAATAAAGCTTGCCTGAAGGATCCTTTTCCATTGCCTCATATAGATTCAATGGTGGATGCTACAGCTGGACATGAGATCCTGACCTTCATGGACGCTTCATCAGGATTTCAACAAATTCAGATGGAACCATCAGATCACGAAAACACGGCTTTCATAACCCCCACAGGTATATATTGTTATATTGCAATGCCTTTTGGTCCTAAAAGTGCAGGTGCAACATATCAAAGGCTAGTCAATACGATCTTCAAAGACCAATTGGAAAGCACAATGGAAGTATATATCGATGATATGGTGGTAAAGTCAAAGAAAACTGAGGATCATCTTCAGGATCTTAAGGTGGCCTTTGACATTCTGGATCAATACAATATGAAGCTTAATCCTGCAAAATGTCACTTTGGAGTGGGGGCAGGAAAATTCATAGGGTATATGGTGACCAAGAGAGGGATAGAAGCTAGCCCAGAGCAGATCAAAGCTATTCTGAATCTAAAGTCCCCGTCAAGTCCTAAGGATATACAAAGGTTGACAGGAAGGATAGCAGCTTTGAATCGTTTTATTTCAAGATCCTCATACAGATGCAAGGAGTTCTATGATATCCTAAAGAAGAATAAAAAGTTTGAATGGGGAGAAAAACATGAGGCTGCATTCAAAGAACTGAAGAATTATCTATCATTAGCTCCTTTATTAATGAAGACTGAGGACGGTGAACCACTATTCCTCTATCTGTCAGTATCCCGAAATGGTGTAAGTGCAGTATTGGTAAAGGATCATGAAGGGCAACAACATCCGGTTTACTATGTAAGTAAAAGCCTATTAGATGCTGAAATCAGGTATTCTCATCTCGAAAAACTTATACTTGCATTAGTCATGGCATCTACTAAACTTAGGCATTATTTCGAGATACACCCTATTCATGTTAGAACTAATTATCCAATTAAGAATGTTTTAAGAAAACATGAAATGTCTGGATGCCTAGCTAAATGGTCTGTTAAATTAAGTGCATATAACTTGACTTATGAACCTAGGAATGCAATTAAATCCCAAGCTTTAGCGGACTTTATTACTGACTTTACTAATAATCTTCAAGACGAAGTAGATTTAGAGGTACAAGAACTAAAACGAATAAGTAAAAAATGGACATTATATACCGATGGTTCATCTAATATAAGAGGAACTGGATTAGGAATTGTATTATAATCACCTCAAGGTGATATTATGCATCAAGGTATAAGATGTGAATTTCAGGCTACAAATAATGAGGCAGAATATGAAGCATTAATTGCAGGATTACAATTGGCTAAGGATATTGGTATAAAGTACTTAAATGTATATGTTGATTCATTATTAATTGCTAATCATTATAATGGAACATATACTGTAAAAGTAGATAGACTAGCTTTGTATTTGGAGATTGTTAAGGATCTTGCAGGTAGCTTCGAGATCTTCAACATTCAACAGGTGCCACGTGAGGATAATACTGAGGAGGATGCTCAGACTAACTTAGGATCAAGTCTAAGGATCCTACCAGATGTTAAGATACCTATTATGCACATTGCAGCGCCTGCCATTGCTGACAAAGATAACGATAAGGAACAAGTATATGAAGTGAAGGATCCTCGGTCTGGAGATAATTCGAATGCATCAGATTCTGGGGGCAAGTCAGGATCATGGATTCAGCCAATCATGAAATATATACAACACGATGTGATCCCTAAGGATGAAAACAACCGTAAAGCCTTCAGATTAAAGGTATCCCATTTTACTATTGAAAATGGTATATTGTATAGAAAATCACTTGCAGGACCATTATTGCGATGCCTTGAGGATCCTGAAGCACAAGCAGTACTTAAGGATATACATGAAGGGGACTGCAGAAATCATTCTGGGGGCAAATCATTATTTTCAAAAACCTTAAGGACAGGATACTTTTGGCCTACTATGAAGAAGGATTCCATTGATTTTGCATGCAAATGTGACACTTGTCAAAGGCATGGGAACATCCATCATCAACCAGAAGAACCGATGCATCCGATTATCTCACCATGGCCATTTGTGAAATGGGGAATGGATATCGTTGGAAAATTACCAACTGTTTTTGGTGGAAAGGTGTTTATGTTAGCAATGACAGATTATTTTTCCAAGTGGATAGAAGCCGAGTCATTTGTTCAAGTAAAGGAAAAGGATGTGATATCATTCATCAAGAGAAACATCCTCACTAGATTTGGGATCCCAGTGGAAATAGTATGTGATAATGGATCTCAATTTATTGGAAGAAGAACAACTAAGTTTTGTGACAGTTGGGGAATTAAGATGATAACTTCAACACCAGTTCATCCTAAAGCTAATGGTCAGGCAGAATCCAGGAATAAGATCATCATCAACAACCTTAAGAAGAGGCTAGATGCTAAGAAAGGAAGATGGGCTGAAGAATTACCTTTTGTGCTATGGGCTGATAGGACCACTGAAAAGGAGGCAACCAAGCAAACTCCTTTTGCTTTGGTGTTTGGATCCGAAGCTATGATCCCTACAGAAATGGTGATCCCAACGGCAAGATCCCATATGCAGACTTTGGAAGCAAACAAAAAAGCATTAATTCAGGATCTAGACACTGTGGATGAGATAAGGGATCGTGCTAAATTCAGGATTGCAGCATACCAACAGAGGGTTTCAAGATCCTATAATAAAAATGTTAGGGTAAGAAGGTTTCGAGTAGGAGATTTGGTACTAAGGAAAGTATTTCAAAATACTAAAATCCTGCGGAAGGAAAGCTAGCACCAAAATGGGAAGGTCCATATTTGATAGATTCGGATGTTGGAAAGGGGGCATATTGGTTGGCCAATATAGATGGAGGACTACTTCCAAGATCCTGGAATGCCATTCATTTGAAACTTTATCATGTGTAAGTTGAATGTTCGTATTCAACGTAAAAGGTACTCATATGATCCTTAACATTTCACTAATTTTAATACTCTTTACTATATATGTATGTGTGTATTATAATTATATATCAATATATGCATGGAATTTTTTTTACATTTATTATTTTCATTGAATACTATACTGACTTAAGCATCGGAGGGGTGTTAGGTAAACTAACACCCACACCCAAGATCTTGTATTTGTTGTAGATTATGTACATAAGGATCATGGATTGAAGATTAGAGGTTTGGCCACCTCTCCTTCGTTAAGGATCCCAACGATTCTCTAAGGTATAGAGGTTTCCATACAGATAAACACCTCTCTACGAATAGGGTTTTGACACCTCGCTGGGTGCGCACAATGTTTGATTATAGAATCAGGGTTATGGGACCGGTGATGCCTCTGGTACCCGACAATTTCATGACCATTGATCTATAGATCAAGCGCTTCTGAATGTCGACACTGATGTGCACTAGACGTGTCGATCTAAGGTTTGTGTCATTTTCACGTCACTCTAAGGTTTGTAATGTATTCACATTATCAATTGGTTAGGCATTTTCATGTCTCAAATGGCTTAGCCCAAGAATCAAACGGTTTGTAATGTGTTCACATTACCTAATGGTTTGACATTTACATGTCACTATTATAGTTTTCTTAAAACCATCTAATGGTTGTAATGTTTTCACATTATTAAAGTTTTTATTGGTTAAGTCTAATAAATTAAATTTATTAGCTCTAATGTTTTCAAAATTATTTTGATCTAAGGATCATAAAATCTTTTTAAGATCACAACATTTCTCAAGAAATAAATGAAATTGTTTTCACAATTGCTTGAAAAATTATCAATATTTTCATGTTACAGGAGATATTCATCAGGATTCGTTGTTATCTACAGAATATTTTAGGATCCTGAAATCTAAGGATCCTAAACTCAAGATTATCTTAGATCCAATTTAGGATCCTGGAAGCTTAGAATGCTGAATGGATGTTGAGAGAATCTTCTCATTATCCTGGATACATCCTGAGGGAATCTCCTCAAGGTCTTGTTTTTAAACAACTATCAAGCAAATATAAATATGCTGAGGGAATCTCCTCAGTATCCTGAAGATACGAGATGTAGATAATACCCTAGTATCATTCATAATAAAAAAAACTAAGGATTTAGTGATCCTTAGAATGAGTTCAAAAGAAATGCAGGAAATAAAATTGTCTTGTGGCCAACAAAAACCACATAACACCACTGTGGTTGGCCATGCCAGGCCAACCTCACCTCGAATAAAATTGTTTGATTACATCACAACCCGCATTAAATAAAACATAAAGATAAAATTTGGGCTCTGGCTATTCATTTGCCTTCCTTGCCCAACGTGTTGTTTTCCCCTGTTGCAGCCAAACCCTGGAGAACTTCATTGACTGATGCCAATGTATGCATGTTGGTATCTTCCTGTTCTTTGGAGAATCCATGATCTTTGGAGCTTTGGATGCTGACACAACGGGTGTCTCAGGCTCCTCACCCTTTGCTTGGGCAAGCTTTGTCTTCCAGGTATCCATAAGCCAAATAAAAATGTCAATACCTTTGTCTGAGACTTCGGTGGCCATGCAAATCCTAGCCTCAAAGATTGCAATGGTGGCATCCCTCTTTATTTTGACTTTCAAATCATTCTCCATCTCCTTCATCTTAGTATTGGCATCAGCATGCATCCTTGAGATATTTGCTTTAAGATCTTTGACCTTCTTCCTCAATTTGGTAAGCTCATCAACATCCTTCTCATGAGCGGCCGCTCTGGTTTGAGATAGCTTCAATAAGTCGTTGAAAGCACTTGCTTTCTCTTGATAGTAAAGGGCGATCTGTTCATGAGCATGTACAAAGTTGGATGTTAGAATAGACAAATAGGATAATGGTTTTAATTACATAAACCAAAAACATTATTACCTTGGAGAATTCAGAGTCAAGGGTTGCAGGGTCTACCACATCCTCACTTTTCCTCTTCTTAGAGGATTTAGATCGGAGGTTGGGCATCTTTGATTTTGAAGCAGCAGGGGTCGATTTTTCTTTCTTGATTACAGAGGAATCGTTGTCAATATCAGATAAGCTGAAATACATGGCTGGATCCATAAGGAAGATGAGGTCAGGATACATCAAAGTTAAAGGTGAATAAAATATCTTAACTTACTAGACATAGAGGATTGAAGTTCTTGTGATCTTGCACCCTCGATTTGATCAGGATGCTTGAAGGTTCTCTCTTCCTCGGAAATTTCCAAGAATGTTCTTAAACACCCTTCGGTGTTCAAGTCAGGGGGTGCTAGTGCCGCGAAATCAGCTGAAACAATCAAAATCAAGTTAGAATAAAGATCATGTATTTCTATCGAAACCCTAAGAAACCAATCTCCTACCCTTGAGTAACCAGGAGGAGGGGATTTGACTGCAATCAGAGAGAGTTACGATCAACGAAGAAGAACCTGCTCTTCCAATTTGAATCATTTTGTGTGGCTGGTATCACAAGAAGGGAACGGTTAGGTTTGACTTTGAATAGAAAATAGTGTGAGCCGTGGGTCCTAAGATGGTAAGTCTGAGCTAATTCTGGAAGTCCTAATTCTAAGACATGAGAATCAATGATGGTCTAGATAACGGAAAGAGTACGCCAAATCATTGGCATGGCCTGAGCATAACAAAGTTTGGTGGTGGTGAAGAACTCTGTGATTAAAGGAGGAAAAGAGAATTTTAAACCTAGAGTGAAAGGATACTCTAGAAAGCAAATCCATCTATCAGAAGAGAAATCTGCGGAAGATGAAGGATCAAAGAGCCTGAAAATAGTGTTGGGTGGAAATGAACCTTTATTTTTCAATCGATCGATGTCAAGATCAGTGAAAGAGCAAGGTTCAGGATTTAAAATCAAATCCTGTTTGGTAAATTCTGAGCAATTGGCATCATCTTCAATGATGATCAAAGACATAATTGGTGTATTGATAAAATGTGAAATTGAAAGAAACGAAGAAGAATACGATACCTGCAGATTGCTCGGCGAAGTGATGAACTAGAAGATGAATAAGGAAAGGTATGCGCCAGAACCGCTATAAGTACTCAAACACGATAATTGATACAACTACCTAACACGGTTTAGCCAGTTATCCTAAGAAGTTACAACGTTCAAGGATCCTGAAGAACGCTATAATTTCGGGGGCAATTGTTGTGGGTATATTTTTATCTAACATTGCAGGATCCTTATTAGCATCATAATCTCGTCACATAGGTATGGAAAGCATTTACATTTTATATTCATATAGCATTATAATAATAGCTTGTAAGTCTGCTTTTAAGATCACATTTATAGTTAAGGATCTTGGAAATATCTTTATTATTTATCTCGCAGGATCCTATTAAAGATATATTCATCTAACATAATTATACAGGATACTGGATAAGGGAGATCATTAAGTGAGGATCCTATGTTTATTTTGGAGTATGCATAGTTCGGGATCCTGGACCTATATTAGTTCAGGATCATGCGCTGTATAACGTATTTATTTTTCTTGAAGCTTGACCAGGTCATAGATGGAACGCATTAATGAGATATACTCCGGATTATGTGGCGAGGCTTTGATATGATTCAACGAAGATGAAGTCTAATGCACGTGTTAAACGAAGTCAAGAGGAACGTTGCAAGTCTTCACCTTTCATCGGAGGATCCCGAGATTCTCGGAATAGTTGTTATACACTCTTAGTATATAATTGAGGCATGGGTGATCGATTAGGTTAATGCACACTCACTATTTTTACCTGCAAAAACACATAAACACTCTGTTCTAGCTCTCGTTCATCTTCATTTTCACTAACACTTAGATAGATTCACACACATAATCACTTAGCCGATCATCCTTGCGCTCTTAGTTTGTAATCCATTATTTTCGTTCTAATAAGATTAACAAAGGCAATGATCATTTGATCCTTCCCAAGGTTTTGTTCCGGCGATCAACCTTGATCAAGGGATTTCCTCATATATCATTGTGTCGATTTTACTTTTATTTTATTTGATTCACATTATTTACTTGTAAATTGCATTATCCTCAACCTGTTTTTGAGTTATTTCATAAAACATTTATTCAACAAGGATCAACGTATTCAAAGCATAATTTTCATTCAAAATTATCGTTTACTAATATAGATAATCGTGTTTCTACGTAATTATCTTGAGAGTAATTTCAAGCACTATACCTCACTTTTCTAAATTTGATCACTTAATTGCTTATTGTAATTTTTGACCAAAACAGTATGAATCGTATTCTCGTTCGATCTCCCTTATCAGGTGCCTTTGAGCGGTGGTGTAGTCATTGGTCGATTCTCTAATAGCTTCTACGATGATGCGGACATCTTCGTTCTCATCAATCAAGTCAATCATCTCTTGGTGGGTATCTATGAGGGGGATTTCCAATATCTCGATTGTGGAGATAGGAGAATTTGCTGGAGCAGGGGGAATAAAGTGTTCATCAAGAGTGACGTTGATACAATCGTCGTCATACTCGATTTCCTCTTCAGAATCTTCATCATGGGAATCCGGAAATTGGTGGAATTCTTCATCTAAGGGTGCGTTATTGAAAGGTTGAGAACTATCAACTTCGATGGTTCTGACTTCCGTGGCTGAATCTTGAAGGTTTTCTTCCATAAAGCCATTCGTTTGACTTACCTTATACGCAGCGATTCTTTGTAAGAGCTTGTCATATATTTCTGAGTGTCTTGAGGATCGGAACTCTTCTTAAATTGTATCTATATCTCGGAGTCGGGTTCGGGTGAATGGTTTCGAAAGGGACACGATAAGGGTCGAGCATGGTTTCCATTCTCTTTAGATAAACGGATCTTAAGGATTGACGGACGGATTCATGATCAACAGATTCGTGTGATGAATTGTTTTCTTCGGAGCATTGTATCCTTTTTACTTCAGTCATTTGGGGTGAATCAGTCTGATCTTCATCTTCCTTCATTTCTTCAGATCTTTCTTCTTCTTCGGTCTCTTCGTCCATTTCTTCTTCTTCCTCTTCGGTTTCTTCCTCTTCTTCTTCTTCAGGTTCTTCTTCTTCTTCAGATTCCACGTCTTCATCTGCAGGTTGATACTTCTCTTCCTCTTCTGGGTCAGTTTCAGCGTCATAGATGATGGGTTTACGATCGGGTGAAAGGTTGTTCTTCTTCGGGCTCTGATTCGTCATTATAGGTAAATCTGCCTATTGATATAGCATAACATTCTTCTTGTTCTGGAGTGCATTTTGGTTGGTCGATCTTGTAAGTGATGCTTTCGCCATGCGAGCGTAGGACAATCGTGTGGTTATACACATCAATCACTGCTCGGGCTGTATTCATGAATGGCCTTCCAAGGATAATCGGGATGTTTATGTCCTCGTGGATATCCATTACCATGAAATCCGTAGGAAAGAAGAATTTGTTAACTTGAACTAAGACATTCTCAGCTATTCCTTTTGGGTATCTAACGGATTGGTCAGCTAGCTGGACAGTCATCTTGGTGGGTTTTAAATTTTCAAGTTCTAGCCTCTTAAATAGGGAGTAGGGGATGAGGTTAATGCTAACTCCTAGGTCAGCTAAGGCGCCTATATCTCCGGATTGGTAAATAGAACAAGGGAGTGTAAATCTGTCGGTGTCTCCTAGTTTTCAGGACTAAGAGGAATGTTGTTTACTTCGGGCAGTTTATCCATAGTGGACAGCAATTTCCTAATATATTTATTACGATCGGGAACTCTAGACATAGTATCGATGAATTTTCCGTCTAACTTAAAGGATAATTTCCTAGGTTGGACTTTAAGTCTAGCGGGGTAAGGGATTCTAACCTCTTTGTTCATGGTCAGGGTAGTTTCCACAGCTGGTATCTTGATCTCTAGTTCTTCCTTGACTGGGACAGCAGCAGGTGGTGGAGTGGCTGCTTCCTTGGTGGTGGTAACTTGCTTTGCCTCCTCAATATGTGGGTTGTGAACTGTGTTACTAGGTAAACATCCTCTGAGTCTATTCTCAAGACGTTGTGCCAATTGTCCAATTTGAGCTTCCAAGTTCTTCAGTACGGCCAATTGATTTCTCATAAAGAGATCGGCTTGATCTTGCCTAGCGGATGTCTTTTGGTTGAGTATGTGTTGAACTTGCATGAACTGGGTAAAGGCGTTGTCTGAACTTGAAGTTGGGGCATTTGTCTTGTTGGGTTGTTCACTGGTTTGGTTTGTGTCGGAAGTGGGTCCAGGGAGTCCGAGGGGTTGGTTGTAGGCAATTTGTGGTTGTTGTGGGTAAGGTGGGTATCTAGGTGGGTATTGAGTTTGGAAAGGTTGGTTGTTTCTTTGTGGGAATGGAGGTCCTCTAGGTTGGTTGTTGTTTTGGTTGAAACCGGGTGGAAAATTTTGTGGTCGAGCGGGATATTGAGCATAGTAAACTGTCGCACCCCCAAATTCGGGTTGCGGAAGCGAATCGGGTCGGGGCGCGACTAATCAATATACACAGCACATAAGATATAATGAATGACCACTATATGCGTCGTTTTACATTGATATTGATAAAACCAAAGTTTACATCAAAATGTTGTTTACATTAGCCTGGTTTGAAATTGAGAGATTTAAGTACATAATTAACCTATACAAAATATAATAATGCAGCTAAATCTCTGATTGTTTGCATGCTGACTCGAGCTAATAGTTCTTGATTGAGCAGTCCAACCTACTGCTGGTCACCTGTGATACATGCTAAAATTGGTCAGCGAAACGCTGGTGAGCTCACAGGTTTGTATGTCAACACATATTTGTATGAACTGCAAGATTTAATTGAATTTAAAATGCAATTAAGCAAAAAAAAGTTATACAGCCATGAGCACATAGTCTGAGCTTAACTTGGGTGTCAGGTCCAGTTAAGGAAACCCAACTGAGTTGCCTCCTACGAGTGCCTAATCTACACTTGTCTTCCCAAATGCTAATACGTCTGTTTGAACAGTTAGTGCGTGCTAACCCAAACGAGGATTGTCAATCCTATATGATATCATATACTAACATTCACGCTACAGATGTATTACCAGACTATGCTATGGAGGGCTTTAGTGATTAGTAGAAAACAACTCATGTAGTATTTGTTTGATTTGTACTTGCGTTCAACATGTAAATAAAACGAGCAATGTAATCACACCCCTGATTGAAAAGTAGTGAAATAGGGGCCATGAGACTCACCTGAGCCTTGAATGTATAAATTAATAAACTTGAATTGATTAGCGGTAGATTGATGTCCGAAGACTTGTAACCTGAGGGTGTCCAACACACACAAGGGTTATAACATGAGTAGGCATCTCAAAAGACTGCCCTTGTAGTTGTTCGTCCAACTTAGAATGTCCAAATTACTACGATTTGGTTGATTGAATTATCCAAATTACTACGATTTGGTTGTTTGACTTGTGTTTTGAAAACGTGTACGGCCGTCGGTGAATTGGTTGTATAAATAATCTCATTATTACTTTCCTTATTTTGAAGTGTTATACTTAAAAGTAAGTTCCAATGTGTTTTAGAAGTCATGTCCCATTCGTGTTTGATGTTATACAAGTTTAGCACTTTGTGTGAAAGTTTAGATGTAACACTGTTACTCGTGACCCTAGGGTAAGGGCGAAGCCCGTTAATGACGGGGGTCCGGGGGCAGCGCCCCTGGTAGCGGGGTCCAAGGGGTGGTAGCCCCTGGCGGGGTCCAAGGGGCAGAGCCCCTGGCTGGGGTCGAGCTGATAAACGCATCTGGATTTGAATTTGGGTGAAATCGAGTGATAAAATTTTAGGTCTCGACACTTAGTAAAATTTGTGTTTTCTCGGTTCTGTTTCATGCGACATAGCGTGCGACACACGGCTTTGTGTCGCTAAGTGCGACATAGTCTGTCGTGTCGCAGATCATATCTACGACATAAGGACTTGTGTCGCTAAGGGCGACATCCGCAATTTAATGCGACGTAGGGCGTTATGTCGCTATATGCGACATCCGTAATTTCTGCGACATAACTATTTGTGTCGCTATATGCGACATCCGTGATTAGTGCGACATAGTGGCTTATGTCGCTATATGCGACATAAGGTCTGATTTAGCGACATAAAGGCTTATGTCGCAGGTGGCCTAGAGCCTCTGTGACATAACGCGCTATTGGCTGGAAAATGAGCTGAAAAGGTGTTTTCCAGCCTCCGTTTGACCTGAGACTTTTACCCAACCCATATTTGGACATTTTAAGCTTAAACAAACTATAAACATGTAAAAATAATGGAAATCGGAGTGTTTCGGGTCTTGTCGGAAACTTACAAACTTAACGTCGGAGGAATTCAAAAAGATGGAAATGTAGATCGTGAAGTGGTGAATGTTTTCTTCCAAATAAGCAAGGTGTTTCGAGGTCGTTTGATGGTGGAAATCGGTGGTGGTGGTGGTTGTTGTTTTAGAGAGAAAGGAGAAGAAGAGAGAGAATGATGAGATGAAAAATGTGGGAAGAATGGGGGGAGATGGCAGATTTTTAGGGGAAAAAGGGGGGAATCTCCCAGATTTTAATCCCCGTGTTTACGCTCCGTGCGGTGTTCGTTTCCCGACTGTTTAAACGTTTAATTCAATTATTTTATACGTTTAAATATACATTTTAAAATACGAATCTTTTATAAACATTTTGGTTGGAGTATTTTACCAATTACTTAGTAAGTGAATTATAAAGTATAATTAAATTTCGTTTTGATTGTCTGCGCGTTTAATATTTTAATCGCGTAGACGTTCGTTTGTACGATACTAATTAATTATGAAATATTATTATCAAGATGACATTTTGGATAAAATAGTGTTATTAAATAATGTTATATTATTTAATAAAATTTATTCACCAACGTCCGTATTTAATTGTACCGAATTACATTCGATTTGAAACTTGTGCGATTTAATCAAATCGTATAATTGTATATATTCCTCAATATATATTTTGATACATAAATTATCCTAATACAAAACTAATTACATGTATTAACAATTGATTAGGCACTAATTACTAGTTCTCATTTGACGGGTGTCACATAAACGGTGCCATCTGTCTCTTCATATTCAACTTGATATTCACCTGGTGGTTGCGAGTTGGTGCAGTTTTGACAGGCTTACACTTGGTGTACGTGGTGCTGTTGTTTCTTAAGTTCTTCGAACTGTTTGACAAGTGTGTCCATCTTCTCCGTTAATACCTTAATTGCATCGACTGGAATTGGATTCGATGCAGCAAGAGGTGCTGAAGATGTTGAGTGATCTCCAGAGTTCCAATCATGGTGATGCATAGTCATGTTTTCTATAAGGTTTATCCTTCTTCGTCTGTCTTCGTCATAAAGCTTCCTTGTGCGGCAGCGTCGAGGGTGGTTCGGTGGTTAGGGTCTAAACCGTTATAGAAGGTACACAATTGTGCAGATTTGTCGAGTCGGTGATTGGGGATTCTTCAGTGCTCCTTTGAATCATTCCCATGCTGTGTATAATGACTTATCAAAAGCTTGGTGAAAGTTCATTATGTCATTTCGGAGTTTGGTTTTTAGAGGGCGGAAAGTACTTGGTTAGAAACTTTATCACCATTACCGTCTATGAAGGGATAGAGCCGGTTTCTAAACCTTCAAATCATGTTTGCGCATGATGGTAAGGAAAAAAGGAAGAGATACAAGCGGATTGTATCTTGGCTAACTCCATTTTGTTTGTAGGAGTTTGAAAGAGATATGAACTTGTCGAGGTGAGAATTTGGATCATCACTTGGTAATCCATGGAATTGACAGTGGTTTTGGATTAGTTGGATGATGTGGTACTTAAGCTCGAATGATTGTCCTGGGGTTTCTGGGTAAAGAATTAGGCTTCCTCTTCCTTCAATAGAGGGCTTACTGTTGTCAGCAAGAGTGATGCTGTCACACCCCGCTAAAGCGGAAACACGAGATGTAACAGCACCGGGTAACAATGCATAAGATATAGTAGCAACACCATACATAATTTAGAGATAATATCACACATTACTACAAGTTTCAACCACAGTTCGAAAAGAAATTATAATAAGCTCTTAAAGTTTCCAAAAGAGAGTCATAGTTTCAAAATAAAGCAAACGCGTGTGAACATGCATCCATGCTAATGTACTCCTAGAGTGCATCTTACTGTCGTTTCTCCTGAAAAGCATGATAAAACAACAGGTCAACTATGGACATAGTTGGTGAGTTCACAAGTTTAATGTTACACATAAATGAACTAAAAGCTTTTGTCCATAAAGACATGAATAAAAATGATTGGTTGTAATAGTTGCGAATATGAAAGGTAATATACAAGAGTGTTAATGCAATTGAGGCCACTACTAAACCGATTCAACCGACACATGCCCCAAGCTCCATGTTCTATCGCTAACATGAGTAAGGTGATACTATGCACTCACGAACAGTGTGAGTGAGGAGTGGTTTCCCCCTAAATAGCGCTATCCATAAATATCAACGGCTCGTCTGGCTCTCGGACGAGTTAATAAGTAGTGTAAACTGTATTTTCGGGGACTTTAGCACGATAGTACTCAAGCATAACAATAGTATATACCAATTCGCATAAATAGTATAACAAAAGTTCAACAAGTTCATAAAGAGTACAACCAATTTAGTTAAAGTTCGAGATCATGCTTTTCACCCCAAAATAATAAACAAGTAAAAAGGGGCTGTGAATACTCACAATTGAGTGTAAGAGTAAACGATGAATGTAGCGCGCGTGCTTGTCGGGTATGACTCCTATCCAAGACCTATGAACATGAGGTTTCTAATTAGTTTCTTGGTAATTTAGGTTTGATAGGATTTCTTAGCTAAATATTTAGATTACAAAGTGCCAAAATGGTTTGTTAATGTCCAATAATCGCGTTGAGTATAATAATGAATATACAAGTATATAATGTCTCGTAATTGTTTATGTCCAAATTTCATAGTGTTTTGAGTGTTGGAACCTTGGTTCCTTCTAAATTATGATTAACAACACACAAATCGATAAATACATCATAAGACACCCGAACCCCTTTTGGTTATCATTCATTCCAAAAATAGTAAGTTTCGTGTTTTCGAAATCGAGACCGATTATTGTTGACTCAGTCAAACCTTCTCGGTTTGACCCGAAACTTTTACCCAAACCTTAAACATGTTCATGAGTCATAAGGAGTTAGTCTTTCCTTAAATAACAAATCCACAGGTGTCGGTTTCCAACTTTTACCAAAAATCAGTCCATATTCTTATTTCCAGAAAATTACCTCAGTTGGTTTAATTTATTAAAAATACTTATGATCCGAAATAAAATAAGGCAAAAATCACAGATCATCTTCATTATGTTATCTATCTACTTTAAGTTTTCCATGGATTTTAGTGAAGTCCAAGTATTTATTATTTTTACTTTTACCATCTGAGGTCAGATCTGAACATATGCATGCAATTATTATTTTTGTACAAAATGTACAAGGAATAAATAAAAGTGGTCTTCTTGAAAGTTGTAGCCAATGAAAATTTTAAACTTTTGGCATTGGTTTCAAGTCATTTGGAGTTGTAATGCTCCAGTTATGATTAAAACATTGAGATGAAAGTTTCTGCCTTAATCTAATAGATTATACATCTTTATTCACAAAAATTATAAAAAATATCAAATGAACTCATAAAAACATGAGGCTTATGTGGTTGGAAAGTTAACTTCCAGAAATTGATTCTAGACTATAAAAACATCCATTTTAATGAATAAATGATTTTTATAAAAATCATTGAAGTAGATGAAAGTTTCTGGACAGAATATTTGAAAGTCCATGATGAATGTTTGAGCTTAAACAAGAACACCACCATGGAAATAAATGAACTTTTGATCTTTTGACATTTAAATCCATGTTCTAACACATGCATGGTGTTGACATACATCCTTGATGTGTTAGAGATGATTATTAACATATAAACAAGCTTTTTACACAAGATCTAACTAGTTTACAAGTAATAACATGATTTTTCACTTGATTTTCGGTTTGATCATGGATTACTCTTTCTTTTAACACATTAAGATGTGAAAAGAGTTAATCTACAAACATCAAGGTTTGCATGAGAATTTTAGCCATGAGAGAGGCATAAAATCCGAATTTTTGAAGAAAATAAGCAAGAAAGTAGTAGCCTAACATATGTAAATGATGTTGCTTACCTTTTAGGATTTGTTTGATGGATTAAGACCTTCAAACACTTGGATTTATCTTTGAAAATGGCTGAGAATTAGAGAGGATTTGGAGAGGGTTTGTGTGTGTTTTTGAGAGAGAAAATTGAAGAGTGTGTGTGTGTGTTTTGGGAAAATGGAAGTAGTAATGAGGTGTATAGGGAATAAAAATGATTTTGAATTGGAAAAGAGGGTAGGTGGTGGGGTGAACGAATTTTTGGGGCCCCATAGGGCTGGAAATGTTTTAAAAAAATTGGTTTCCAGACTGTGTTGCGTTCTGTGTTCGTTTACTCGTAAATTCGTTAATACGTTAAATCGCGTAACGTTTTCTTTTGTCGTTTAAATTCACGATATGTTTGGGATTATTTTTTATTTAAGTATTATTAAAATAATTTATTTTAAGTTGTCAAAATATTTATTGATGTTCGTTTGGTTGCCGAATTCGATTCACGCATTTTCTTTGCGTTTGAGACGTTTTAGCCAAAACGTCTAAGTTTTTCGTGTATTATTTAAACAAAATAATAATATATGATAAATAACTTCTAAAAATAGATTTAAGTTATTAATAGAAATATTTTCACTAATGTTCGTGTTAAGTCGGGTACCGTCCGATTGAATTTACTTGTAGTGTCACCGAAAATTCAGTTTTTGTGATTCGATGAGGATTTTGTGAAGACATAAAGAGATAGGTTTTTCTTTATTTTATTGGCACTTAGTAACCTAATTTGGCATGTTAGAGGGAATTTACAGTTCACCAAGCAGTCTCTAAGACGTTTTATGACTTTGATAAGCCTACGGAGTCATAACCTAGGATTTTCACTAGGATTTAAGGAATGCTGTAAGCGTAATTTGAGATTCGAGTGCGGTAATGACCTGAGATATTTTTTTTTTTTTTTTGACGGTTGTCACATTATCCCACCGTTGAAATGAATTTCGTCCCGAAATTCAACTGATCCTATTAGGTGACGAAGCACTCGAGAATAGATGCGGGTACTTTCGTGTTATTAAATATTCCTGTTCCTATGTGAACTCAGATCCATGTTTAGAATTCCACTGAGATTTAACTAAGGGAATCTTGTCACGTCTCAACTGTTTGGTACCTTTATTAAAGATTTATGTTGGTGCTTCACTAAAAGAAAGTAATCGATCGATTCGAATCTTCTAAGGGCAATGTCTGAGAGTTGTCAACTAGACACTTCTTAAGTTTTAGACATGATATATGTCATTAACGCCGTCCAACTCTTTGGGCGACTCTAGTTCGTAAGCCACCGGGCCTATTTGTTTCAAGATTTTGTATGGTCCAATTTAGCGTGGGTTTAGCTTGCCTTTCTTGTTGAAGTGCACAAGTCCTTTCTGAGGTGATACTCTCAGGAACATTCTATAACCCGTTTGGAATTTTAATGGATTTCTGCGATTGTCAACGTAGCTTTTCTGAATGACGTCTAGCCTTGTCAAGTGCTTCTCACCGACTTCATGCCAACACAACGGTGATAGGCATTTTTGTCCATATATGGCCTCAAATGGCGCACACTTGACGCTAGTCTGGTAATTGTTGTTGTAAGAGAACTCTATCAGGGGTAAGTAAGTGTACATCCCAACTTCCTCCAAAGTCTAGTACACAGACTCGTAGCATATCTTCTAAGCTTTGAATAGTTCGCTCACTTGCCCATCTGTTTGAGGGTGATAAGCTGTACTCACGTTTAGTTGGGTATTCAACACCTTTTGCATTGATAGCCAAAACCGTGAAGTAAAATGACAATCTCTGTCGTAGATAATTGAAATGGGCACTCCGTGACGTGACATAATTTCTTCAATATAGCTTTGAGCAAGTCTCTCCATTATGTAATCCTCTCGGATAAGTAGAAAATGCACGAATTTTGTCAGTTGGTCGACAATAACTCAAATGAATTCGTGACCTTTGGAAGTTCGAGGTGACTTAGTGACGAAGTCCATTGTTACCTATTCCCATTTCCATTGGGGTATTTCGAGTTGTTGTAATAATCCTAACGGCTTTTGGTACATAATTTCGCAATCATAGTCGTTAAGTAACTCCATCCATCTTTTTTTTGCCTCATGTAGAGCATCTTCTACTCGAGTATGTCCTGGAGACTCTTATGATCAGTAAACACAGAACATCTGGAACCGTATAGGTAATGTCTCAGGGTTTTAAGTATGAAGACCACTGCTCCTAGTTCCAAGTTATGCGTAGTACAGTTCGCCTCATTTTTCTTGAGCTGTGTGGAAGCATTCGTAATTACTTTATTCTTCTGCATCAGATGGCAGCCCAATCCCTAGTGTGACGCATCACAATATACCACAATCTGTTCCTTCAGGCAATGATATGATTGGCGCATTGCACAGTTTCTCCTTCAGCGTTTGGGATGCCTTCTCCTTTTCAATATCCCAAATGAATTCCTTCATCTTTTGGGTCAGTTCTGTCAAGGGCTTGGCGATCTCTAAGAAATTTTCTATGGACCTTCTATTGTATACAGCAAATCCTAGAAATTGACGGATTTCTGTAGGGGTCCTCGGGACTTTCCATTTCTCAATCGTCTCGATTTTAGTTGGATCCACATGGATCCCTTCTATGTTCACCATATGACCGAGAAAGTGTACTTCTCTGTTCCAAAACTCACACTTAGAGAATTTGGAGTACAACTTCTCTTCCTTGAGTGGTTGCAACACTTGCCCTAAATGTTGCTCGTGATCCTCTTTACTACGCGAGTAGACTAGTATGTCATCGATAAAAATCACAAATTTATCCAAGTATGCTCTCCAAACTCTGTTCATTAAGTTCATGAATGCCGCAGGAGCATTGGTTAGGCTGAAGGGCATAAGCATAAACTCATAATATCCATATCGTGTTTGGAACACCGTTTTGGGTATAACTTCTTTGTGAATCTATAATTGGTGATAACCTGACTGTAGGTCGAGTTTAGAGAAATAGGAGGCGCCTTGCAGCTGATCGAATATATCATCGATTCAAGGAAGCGGGTACCTATTCTTAGTTGTTAATTTGTTCAGTACTCTATAATCAATGTACATTCATGAGGATCCGTCCTTTTTATTAACGATAGAACAGGAGCACCCCATGGTGATGAGCTGGGGCGAATAAATCCCTTATCGGAGAGTTCTTGGAGTTAGTTAGACAACTCCTGCAACTCTAAAGGGGATATTCTATATGGGGCTAGTGCCACGGGTGCAGTTCGGGGCACAAGATCGATTTGGAATTTGACTTGTCTGGGCGGGGAAGGCCAGGCAAGTCTTCGCGGAAAGACTTCCAGAAAATTCTACATAAAGGGGTACATCCTCAAGTTGGTTCGCCTCCGGCTTCTACTCGGTTATGGGTGCGAGGATTACATGGTACTCTTTTCTTAGGTATTTTCGGGTTTTTATAAAGGAAACAATGTTCAAGCTCAGCTTACGTCTCTCCTTGTAGGATCAAAGTTCTACCGGTAACAAGGGGAATACGAATGATTTTCTCAAAACAAGTAATTTCGGCATGGTGCTTGGATAAGAAATCCATGCCTACTATGATATCAATGCTTTCGATTTCGACGGGTATGAAGTCTATGGGGAAAAGTTCGTTGCAAGTACGTCTTGCATTAGAAATTAGTTGGAAATCAAATCATTGATTTAAAAAGTAGACATAACAATGTCTAAGTCATGTTTAAAAGCAGTCAATTCATGATCATTTCATTGTTCAAATCGTAGTCAAAAACGTTATAGAGTAGTCGTTTACAAAGTAGTCTAATCGTGACTAAAGAGTTGATAAAACACTTGGTAAACTTGTTTGTAAATCAGTTGCTGTAGCTATATATAGTGATAAAACCTTGACCAAATGATATGTTTTATATAAATTAGTTTATATACTTAAGAATTTTGAAAGTTTTATAAAATATTTCGTGAATAGGTTGTTGTAAAATCTTGTTGATAATTTGTTTTACAACTTAGAGTTGGTTAAAAAAAAAAAATTTTTTTTTTTTTGAGTCAATCAAAATACGTTGAAAACTCTTATTACTGACAAATCGTTTGAAAATTCTGTTTAACGAAATCCGTTCGAAAAAAATTGAAGTTGTGAAATTTTTTGATTAAATGTCTGATGAAAATCCATTGAAGGCTTGAGTCAATAAAATACGTTCATGGTCATTGAAAAGTGTTGAAAGTTATGTTTTATTAAAAATTTGTTGAAAGATTTATGTTTGTGAAAAATCCATGGAAAATGTCCGATGAAGATTTGGTTGAAACCGTTTCCAACACATTGTACATGTTTAGTAGAATTTCTACTAATCTTAAGTGAGTTCTATTTTGCACACTAGTTTTAATCGCAAGGAGACAACTTTGCCTCTGGTCTCCATCACCGGAAGATGGGTAGTTTCTATGGTTTCACTAAGACCCTGTTGGTCCTCATGGATGTGTACATCTCGGCCTTGTGCCAGTCGCACCTAGCCTAAACGGGTTTCATGTTGTTCTAACTTCATAGTATCTATTCTATTCTCGTGGCGGCGTAGCCTAGCAGCTAGTACCGGGAAGGTATGGTGAGCGAGTTCATGTGTGTGTAGAGAGATTTGCATGTAGAAAGCTTCTTCGTCCTCTGTAAGAATCTATATTCCTTCTTCTATTCTCCAAGCCTCAAGAGTTGCGGGTAATTAATTCCATTGACGGACATTTGACCGACGACGGGTCCTAGTGGTTGGAGTATCACTAATAGTGTAGATAGTGTAAGGTCTAGTTCAAGGTGAACTGTCAGTAATTCTAGTCGTGTATAGCACACACGATTCATAGGTTTTCGATAAGAGTGGGAGGAAGAGTGTAAAATAGAAGAAGTAGATGTAACGCGCCTAGGTGACGACTTCTCATGTTGGTCCAGTTTTATTGGTTCATCCTTAGGCGGAACCTCCTCAAATGGGTCATTTTATGGATAGATTCTCCTCCTTGGTACTTGGTAGGTTGTCGCGAGGGCGACCAGTGACGTAATCATAATCGTCGGTTGATATGGCGGCGTAGGATGAGGGTTGCGACAAGGTAAGACTACAAATAGAAGATTTAGTCCCTAAGACGATTAGTGATGTGTCCTGACGGGTTTGTTGAGTAAGCAGTGTGGGAAAATGATGTGTGGTTTCCACTCTATTGATCTTTAGGGTTCGATTCACTAGTTAAACGTGCGGAATATTGTTTAACGAGTTTATGTATGCGAAATCAAGTGCCATTTAATACAAACAAGAGTACTAAAACTATTTCTCTATAATTAATCAGAAACGATTACAGTATCACATAATATTGCTCAAGCACAGACAGAACGAACAGTCACAAATCAAGACACAACCACTGTATATATATACAGTAGCTATAGCAACACCCCAAGTGTTGCTATCATGTACTTAGTGTCTCTTACAAAGATCAAGATTTGACTAACACCTTAAACAAGCTACATTGACATTATGCACTAACATGTTAACCTCGAAATGATAAGACTAAAATGGAGGTATACTTAGTTACTAACAGTGCTACTATGGATGCCTACAATATGCAATGCACACACACAACGTTTGCTTTTCATAAGTTTAAACAAGAAAGAAAATCGAACATAATCATAGTACACCTACTCCGTGTCTCGCATAATCTTACCTAAATTAAACATAGGTGATCAGGCTATGTCTAATTGAGGTCTAATAATGCAACACACGGGTTAGCTATACTAGTTATGCTCGGTTTAGTTAAACTAGTAATGTTTTTGGTGTTTTAAGAAAATATTATTTAAAAATGTTGGTTATAGTTGGGGTTTTTTTTGAAAAACCAGCATTCTCTATAACCTTAGGCTCTGATACCAAATCTGTCACACCCCGCTAAAGCGAAAACACGAGATGTAACAGCACCGGGTAACAATGCATAAGATATAGTAGCAACACCATACATAATTTAGAGATAATATCACACATTACTACAAGTTTCAACCACAGTTCGAAAAGAAATTATAATAAGCTCTTAAAGTTTCCAAAAGAGAGTCATAGTTTCAAAATAAAGCAAACGCGTGTGAACATGCATCCATGCTAATGTACTCCTAGAGTGCATCTTACTGTCGTTTCTCCTGAAAAGCATGATAAAACAACAGGTCAACTATGGACATAGTTGGTGAGTTCACAAGTTTAATGTTACACATAAATGAACTAAAAGCTTTTGTCCATAAAGACATGAATAAAAATGATTGGTTGTAATAGTTGCGAATATGAAAGGTAATATACAAGAGTGTTAATGCAATTGAGGCCACTACTAAACCGATTCAACCGACACATGCCCCAAGCTCCATGTTCTATCACTAACATGAGTAAGGTGATACTATGCACTCACGAACAGTGTGAGTGAGGAGTGGTTTCCCCCTAAATAGCGCTATCCATAAATATCAACGGCTCGTCTGGCTCTCGGACGAGTTAATAAGTAGTGTAAACTGTATTTTCGGGGACTTTAGCACGATAGTACTCAAGCATAACAATAGTATATACCAATTCGCATAAATAGTATAACAAAAGTTCAACAAGTTCATAAAGAGTACAACCAATTTAGTTAAAGTTCGAGATCATGCTTTTCACCCCAAAATAATAAACAAGTAAAAAGGGGCTGTGAATACTCACAATTGAGTGTAAGAGTAAACGATGAATGTAGCGCGCGTGCTTGTCGGGTATGACTCCTATCCAAGACCTATGAACATGAGGTTTCTAATTAGTTTCTTGGTAATTTAGGTTTGATAGGATTTCTTAGCTAAATATTTAGATTACAAAGTGCCAAAATGGTTTGTTAATGTCCAATAATCGCGTTGAGTATAATAATGAATATACAAGTATATAATGTCTCGTAATTGTTTATGTCCAAATTTCATAGTGTTTTGAGTGTTGGAACCTTGGTTCCTTCTAAATTATGATTAACAACACACAAATCGATAAATACATCATAAGACACCCGAACCCCTTTTGGTTATCATTCATTCCAAAAATAGTAAGTTTCGTGTTTTTGAAATCGAGACCGATTATTGTTGACTCAGTCAAACCTTCTCGGTTTGACCCGAAACTTTTACCCAAACCTTAAACATGTTCATGAGTCAAAAGGAGTTAGTCTTTCCTTAAATAACAAATCCACAGGTGTCGGTTTCCAACTTTTACCAAAAATCAGTCTATATTCTTATTTCCAGAAAATTACCTCAGTTGGTTTAATTTATTAAAAATACTTATGATCCGAACTAAAATAAGGCAAAAATCACAGATCATCTTCATTATGTTATCTATCTACTTTAATTTTTCCATGGATTGTAGTGAAGTCCAAGTATTTATTATTTTTACTTTTACCATCTGAGGTCAGATCTGAACACATGCATGCAATTATTATTTTTGTACAAAATGTACAAGGAATAAATAAAAGTGGTCTTCTTGAAAGTTGTAGCCAATGAAAATTTTAAACTTTTGGCATTGGTTTCAAGTCATTTGGAGTTGTAATGCTCCAGTTATGATTAAAACATTGAGATGAAAGTTTCTGCCTTAATCTAATAGATTATACATCTTTATTCACAAAAATTATAAAAAATATCAAATGAACTCATAAAAACATGAGGCTTATGTGGTTGGAAAGTTAACTTCCAGAAATTGATTCTAGACTATAAAAACGTCCATTTTAATGAATAAATGATTTTTATAAAAATCATTGAAGTAGATGAAAGTTTCTGGACAGAATATTTGAAAGTCCATGATGAATGTTTGAGCTTAAACAAGAACACCACCATGGAAATAAATGAACTTTTGATCTTTTGACATTTAAATCCATGTTCTAACACATGCATGGTGTTGACATACATCCTTGATGTGTTAGAGATGATTATTAACATATAAACAAGCTTTTTACACAAGATCTAACTAGTTTACAAGTAATAACATGATTTTTCACTTGATTTTCGGTTTGATCATGGATTACTCTTTCTTTTAACACATTAAGATGTGAAAAGAGTTAATCTACAAACATCAAGGTTTGCATGAGAATTTTAGCCATGAGAGAGGCATAAAATCCGAATTTTTGAAGAAAATAAGCAAGAAAGTAGTAGCCTAACATATGTAAATGATGTTGCTTACCTTTTAGGATTTGTTTGATGGATTAAGACCTTCAAACACTTGGATTTATCTTTGAAAATGGCTGAGAATTAGAGAGGATTTGGAGAGGGTTTGTGTGTGTTTTTGAGAGAGAAAAGTGAAGAGTGTGTGTGTGTGTTTTGGGAAAATGGAAGTAGTAATGAGGTGTATAGGGAATAAAAATGATTTTGAATTGGAAAAGAGGGTAGGTGGTGGGGTGAACGAATTTTTGGGGCCCCATAGGGCTGGAAATGTTTTAAAAAAATTGGTTTCCAGACTGTGTTGCGTTCTGTGTTCGTTTACTCGTAAATTCGTTAATACGTTAAATCGCGTAACGTTTTCTTTTGTCGTTTAAATTCACGATATGTTTGGGATTATTTTTTTATTTAAGTATTATTAAAATAATTTATTTTAAGTTGTCAAAATATTTATTGATGTTCGTTTGGTTGCCGAATTCGATTCACGCATTTTCTTTGCGTTTGAGACGTTTTAGCCAAAACGTCTAAGTTTTTCGTGTATTATTTAAACAAAATAATAATATATGATAAATAACTTCTAAAAATAGATTTAAGTTATTAATAGAAATATTTTCACTAATGTTCGTGTTAAGTCGGGTACCGTCCGATTGAATTTACTTGTAGTGTCACCGAAAATTCAGTTTTTGTGATTCGATGAGGATTTTGTGAAGACATAAAGAGATAGGTTTTTCTTTATTTTATTGGCACTTAGTAACCTAATTTGGCATGTTAGAGGGAATTTACAGTTCACCAAGCAGTCTCTAAGACGTTTTATGACTTTGATAAGCCTACGGAGTCATAACCTAGGATTTTCACTAGGATTAAGGAATGTTGTAAGCGTAATTTGAGATTCGAGTGCGGTAATGACCTGAGATATTTTTTTATTTTTTTTTTTGACGGTTGTCACAGATGTGATCAGCCATTGCTTGTCTAAATGTAAATTGCTTCTTTTCTCGTCGAATAGTGCGTATTATAAGTTCTGGATCAGGAAAGTTAAAAAGCAGTGCAGATCTAGGGGAACATGTCATACACTAAAGAAAAACAGAAAATAAAGAAAATATTTTGTTTTTTTATAAGGTTTTATCCTAAGGATATACTAGAAAACAGGATTGGTTGGGCCTCTGTATCGGACAGTTAGTCTCCCTGGCAGTGGCGCCAAAAACTTGATGGGGTGTCGAATCATCACAAGCGCGAGTGATCACAACGCCTATCGGTGGGTGTTTTAAATTTTTAAATGATGAGGTCTAAGTGTGACTTATTACTACTGAACCAAAGGCTAGTAGATGGTAAGTATGGCCTAGAGTCGTTCTTAAAGAGAAACTGAATTGAAACGGAGATGATCTAATCAATCTTTCTTTTCTAGTACATGTTTTATAGAAGTGCGTTGTGGGGTTTTGGTTCAGTTAACTAAATAAACTAAATAAAGCGGATAATAATAAATCAGATAATGGAAAGTAGTATTTGTTGTGATTTCATTAGCTCATAATATGGGATGATGACTTCTAAGAGAAATCATTAATCTAAATTGGGAATGTTAGCTAGATTTGATAGCTTATGGTATAACTCGTAGATTCCTTATCAGTGGGTTATCAACTGATATGTCACGAGGAACTAGGGTATCATGATTCTGATCAGATAAACAATGCTCAACTCTCCGCACTCTCCTGCGAGGGAGTCAGTGGCCCTTATTATTGAACGCATTCGCTCGTGGGCGAAGGAACAGAGTAGCAAGTCCATAACAAGTCTAACCGTTCTTAATACCACAAGTCTACAAACCCGGCAAACAACTAACTTAGAAAATATGTTCGGACTTACTTGATTAATTCCTATTAGTGAAACTAGTATCATTTTAAATTGGATTTTAAACTAGCATTTCTCAATACAATTAACAAATCCCTAAGTTTTCGAGAATGGTTATTTAGCATATAGCCTACCTATTATAATCTAATCTAAACTAACTAATCTAATTTAAATGCTTACGGCTTTTTGCATAAAGTTAAACCCAGACCATATCGGAAAATACTATGGTAGCTCACAATGTATTTAATCATTAACCGATTTTTTCGTTGTGAATTTAATTGCTTCACAATGCTTTCATGATAAGTACATTATGATTGGAGGTGTACTATACTCATGGAAATTCTACGTAATCACATTGCATTTTATGATGATTGCATGATGTTACAATTAAACCATAGTTTTGACACAGATAACTATTGACCAAGTATTGAGGTTCGCGACTCCTCTTTACAAGGTTACAATTACGTTTGTTAATCGAAAGGCGAATATAAGTTTTATGTTTAAAAATCACAAGTCTGTTCATAAAGTTTCCATTTTTATAATGTCGATCCATAATACAACTACCTTCGGTCGTTTACCGACTTCCATACATTTGTACTCCGCTTAATAGCGTTTCCAGTACTATATTAGGTAAACAGTCAAATAGGGGCCGTCATATTATTTCACGACATATTTAAGGTCATCCTATAATTATTTATGCTAACTACATCACAACAAATACAATATTAATCTACTCGCTAAGCATGGCACAAACTATCTCTAGCATAATTAAAGTATAAATATTTAGTTAAGATAGATAATGATAGAAAGAACCGATATTAATACGTGAGAAGGAATATACTTTAATTAATAAGAATAGCTCCAAGCTTACACCAAAGATTACAAGCATGTTCCTTGCTTTCGTTCTATTCTAACAAACTTCCTAAACTTAGCTTAATACTAATTTAGAAAGTAAAACTAGATAAATGAGAAAGATATGGAAGGTGTATGAGGTGAGAAAAGATGTGTAAGTGTGTATTTTTGAGGTGTATCTTGAAATGAACCATGGAGCACCTATTTATACTTTATAATTGATGCATTTTAGCAATTAGGAGCACATGTACCCTAAAGCGAGAAAAGGTGTAGCACGTATACCCTAAAGTTGCAGAAAAGGCATAGCACGTGTACCCTGCGAGTATGAGCAAGGATGGAAAATCGGACGGGGGACAGGCAGCCGGCGCCGCCACCATTGCATCCAGCGGCGGCTGGCAGCCTGCCGCCCCGGTTCACCGTCTTTCGCTTCGTTTCTCGATTCGTGTGTATCTTCTTCGTTATGCGTCCGTTTTCGTCGATTCTTTTTGCGTTGGATTCGTTTTTCAAAAATGAATACTTTGATGAACAGAAATCTATGAAATGTTTCTCTGATCTTTAAATGTCTCATGCGAATCGTTTGAATCTTCCAGTGTACGTAGAATCTTCATTCTTCATCCGATTTTGTTGATTCTTCTTCTGTTAGATTCGTATTTTGAAAAGAATATCTTGGATAAGAGAAATCTCACTGAAGGGAACTTTTTCCTCTAAATCTTGTCTTGATGTCTTGCATCTTCAAACGTGTGTGGAATCTTCATTTTTCGTCCGTTTTGCTTGATTTTTTTCGTGCAACTCTATTTTGACCTTTTTGGCAAAGTGTCATTGATTTGTATATTATCTGAGTTTATTTGCCAAGTTTTGTTCCAGAATGAGAGAGATATCGGTAGTAAAAACGTGACTTTTTTTGCGATATCAGATTAGTTTACAAAACACTATAGTTATCAATTATAACATGAAATCATCATTAATAATTGATAGTTGGAAGTAATCAACAAGTTAGCAATCGCTAAAACAGAGTAAGTTATGGTAACAGTAAAAGTTGTGCTATGTTTTCCACCCCTGTTCAAAAGTAGTAAAGCAATAAAAGTAGGGGCTGTGAACTCACATGTTGAGATAAGTATAGTGCGAGTGCTAGCAATGCCTAAAGCCCTAGTCTAGTCCGAAATCTCCTAACTACCTAAACGTATGAGATTTAATAAGTGTGTGGATGTCTAAGTCGACCATCCATGCTAGTGTTTGTACAACCAAGTTATGTCCAAAGCGTTTGCTGAATATGTACGTTTGTGTTTCATAGTTGTGAAAATGTATACGACTCGTTGGTGACGGTTTGAAATCAACAATTCAATAATATGAGTGTGTTTGTAATGTTTGAAAAGTTCGGGTATCGTATCGTATGTAAGTATTCGTTTTCGGTTAAGTCCAACACTTAGTGAAAAAAATGGGTATCGTATCGTATGTAAGTATTCGTTTTCGGTTAAGTCCAACACTTAGTGAAAAAAATGTTATAAGTATTCCATTTTTAGTGACACTTGAGGCGTAACTTGGCTTGGGGTAGCGTCACTGAGGTTAGTATCGCGTTGAGTGATGCTTAGAGTAGTGGGTGACACTTGAGTGAGTGACGCAGGGAGTGTCGGGTGAGGCTGGTTACCGACACTTAACGAAGTGTCGCAAAAAGAGGGTTTGTGGCGTCACTTAATCAAGTGACACAAAAAGAGGGTTTTATGCAACAATTAATGTGACACTTAAGTGTTGCTACACTATTTTTGAGCCTGATGCGTCACTTACGTCTATTCGAGGATCAATTTGGAAAAATGATTTTTGTTTCGATTTTTGGACATAATCAGTTGATAAAAACACTAAAACATGATGTATTAAGCATTATAAACATGAAATATCAAAGGAAATAGCGAAATATAAGAGTTTTCGGAAATGTCAGGATCTAACAAAGTTGTCGCAAGAGAAATCCGAAAAGATGAAAATGTAGAGCTCGTTGTCGTGGTCGTTTTATTCCAAAAGAGCTAGGTGATTTAAGGTGTTTTGGTGGTAGTTTTTGGTGGTTTTAGATGAGTTTTTAGAGAGAGATAGAAAGTTAGAGAGAGAGATTAGAAAATGAGTGGGTTTTGATGAAAATGAAAAATGATGAAAGTGAGGTGGGGTGGGGGTATGGGGTCGGTTTTTAGGTGTCAAATGGGGAGGGAATTGTCCCAATTTTGTGGTATTTGACCCGTTTTCGTTTACCCGATCGTTAAATGTTAAAATATTTTTAATTGGTAAATTTTTAAATACGTCTTCGAATATATTTTTACTTGAGATCTTTTATAAAAATAATTTAATTGAGTTATAATATATTAACTTTGTTTTGTTTCAGTTTACGAAATAAATGTTACACGTTACAAAATACTTTGCAAATAATATCAACATAATATTTAATAAACATTAATGTTATTTAATAATTTCAATTTATTAAATAATTTTGTTCACCAACAGTCGTATATTTTTTGTCGGGTTTGTTCCAAATATTTTGTACGTATTTATACAAGTCTCAACATATGTAATACTACACGTATTAACTAGTTGGGTTTTTCTAGACTTATCTCAAAAATGTCTTGTGAATTCACTCTAAGTTAGGGAATTAGCCTAAAAATGTATGCAATTAATGTTTATAATTATGTCGAAATTGCAGGGTGTTACATTCTCCCCCTGTTAGAGAAATCTCATCCCGAGATTTAAAAATCATGTCGGAACGCCCGTCGCGTATGTTTTCCGAAAAGATGTATTGTCAACAGTAGTAATAGTTTACGTAGCGCTCTAAGTTGCCATAAAGTTTTAGTAGTTCATGTATACTCATCGTATAGTTTGATAAGTTATGTGTTCGATAAGTGGTCAAGTTTACCCAGTGTTTAGTTCGAATCGACATTCGAATAGTGTAGCGTTAAAGTGTAGTAATAGTTTACTAAGACGTACCAATGTTAGCGTAGGGATCCTCTGGTGCATCCCGTGCACGAATGATGTATGCGCGTTCGCGGCCTGGTTCATTGTTAGCGACGCGGTTGGTGTTGTTCTGATTGTTGTTGGCGTTGTTGAGTTGTGGGCACTAATTCCGGTAGTGTCCTGGTTCACCACACTCGAAACAGCCCGTATTTTGTCACCCAGTGTTTGCTTGAGTGGGAGGGTTGTTTCTACATGCGTGGGCTCGGTGTCCCCATTGGCTGCATTTGACAGAAAGGGAACATTCGCCCTCGTGATGCCTTTCGCATTTCCCACATTTAGGCCTCTTGCCTAGGTAAGGTTTCGGTTCAGTGTTGGTGATTATGGCGTATGCTCTGGTGTTTCCCACAATCCTGTTTTGTTGACCCTGACGGTCATTAGTCTCACTGTTCCATTTCCACTTGTTGTTTCCAGAGTCACCCGCATCAGCACGGTTGGGTTCACTTTTCCCTGAAGCAGCTTTCAAGGTTCCATATAGGACCGCATCATCAGTGAAATTTTGAACCAGATCCACTGCGCGCCTAAAAGTAGTCGGTTTGGAGGACATCACCGTGCCTCTGATCTGTGGTGCCAAACCTTTGATGTATCGTTTAATGCGTTCGCTCTCGGGAGTCACCATGTGAGGTATGAGGCGTGCAAGCTCTTGGAACTTTGTCGTGTATCCGGTAATGTCAGCACCGATCATCTGGATGTTCCATAACTCAGTTTCGAGCTTCTAAAGCTCACTGGGAGAGCAAAACTCTTCCATCATCATTTGTTTCAAAGTCTCCAATGAGATGGAGTAAGGAAGTAAGCAGTTGTGCGTCTAAGGATTTGGACCTGGGAGTTCCACCATGTCAACGCTTTGTCAGCGAGAGTACACGTGGCGTATTTCACCATGTTTTCGGTTGCGCGGTCGCTGATGTTGAGGACCGATTCCATTTTCTCGATCCAGTGGACTAGGCCGATGGCCCCTTCAATCCGGTGAATGTGTTGGGTTTGCAGGCGAGGAAGGTTTTGTATGAACACCCTCGTTGGGTATTCGCCGGTGTTTCACTGTTAACGGGAGTGGTTCCACTATTGTAAACCACGATATCATGATTGCGGCTTGCCTCATACTGGGTAATTGCTTCTGCTACACGTCGTTCGATGATCTGTTCAGTGGTTTCAACGACAGGAGGTGTAGTCGCTCGGCGACTGTTTCGGGTCTTTCTTTGTTTAGGTGGCATGATGACGTTCTGCGATGAAGGAAATGCAGAAGTCAATGCCAATGAAAAGGATGTGAAGAATAAAGTTTCACATAGTTTTAGTTATCGGATATTAAGAAGGATTGACAAGATCCCCGTCACGTATCTTACGACTATAAAACGTCCACATGTACTTAGTATAATATAATCACGTTGGCCAGGCGTTATTATATGATGCTAAATACATACTTCTTTTCATCAACCGCTTAATACGATCAGGTTCATATGAGATCAGAGTGAGCTTGAACGGATCAGACGTAGTGAGGTTCAATAAATGAATTACGCGTATCGATGTGTCGTAACGATAGTTAGACGTATGCAAATGTGTATGCATGTGCGTTCTAGCCAAGGCTATAGTCTAGGTCTCTAAGGTTTCTAAGTCACCTAAGAAATCTAGTTCGCTATAACCAATGGCTCTGATACCAATCTGTCACACCCCCAAAATCGTTAATTAAGTTTATCAGAAGTTTGCGGAAGCATTAGATCGAGTGGGGGTGTCGACGTATAGAAAGTACATGCATACATATCATAGCATAAAATTACAACAGAACATATATATTAAGATGCCAAGAGTAATAGTTACAAAGTTTACGATTCATCGAATCGTATAAGTGTAAAAGTTGTTAAGTTTACAAAAGTAGATTTCGTAAATATGACTAAAACATATTTGTTATATAAAAGAAATCTCATTATCAAAAGTTGGCATCCTATTTGCTTTGTGGGTCGCCTATGTTCCATATGTGCAGGCGGATCTTACGTACAACTAATTCCCTGAAAAACATAGTAAAAGTCAACAACGAGGTTGAGTGAATTCACAGGTTTTATGTTTAAGTGTAAGTTTGATCAACCAAATTGTTTGTAACCAAATTGTTTGTAACGTAACGTTTTGCCATAACAATTTAAATAATGTTCATCAAATATCAAGTTTTGTTGGGATGTCGCCCAAAAGTATAGTTTGAAATGTTTGTCCAAGAAGTAGGACGTATTAATATCTTCCCAAGAAGTATGGACTTTTAAGTTTGTGTCCAAGAAGTAGGACTGGCATCCAAGACGTAGGACCCACTGCTCAAGAAGTAGAGCCTTCACCCAAGACGTAGGATGGAACCTTGCCCAAGAAGTAGGGACTTTCTGTATGTTTGCCAAACACGTAGGGACTTTCTGTATGTTTGCCCAAGACGTAGGGACTTTCTGTGTGTTTGCCCAAGACGTAGGGACTTTCTGTATGTTTGCCCAAGACGTAGGGACTTTTCAAATAATTACGAAAATGTTGTTTCATAAAAGTCTGTTTGTATGAAAGCTTGTGATGTTTTATAACTAGTTTGCACGTATGAAATCATTCATAAAATGTATAAGTTTAGTTTTCAAAACACTCTAGTTATCAATTAAAACATGAAATCATCATTAATAATTGATTGTTGGAAGTAATCAACAAGTTAGCAATCGCTAAAACAGAGTAAGTTATGGTAACAGTAAAAGTCGTGCTATGTTTTCCACCCCTGTTAAAAAGTAGTAAAGAAGTAAAAGTAGGGGCTGTGAACTCACCTGTTGAGCTAAGTATAGTGCGAGTGCTAGCAAAGCCTAAAGCCCAAGTCTAGTCCGAAATCTCCTAACACCCTAAACGTATGAGATTTAATAAGTGTGTGGATGTCTAAGTCGACCATCCATGCTAGTGTTTGTACAACCAAGTTATGTCCAAAGCGTTTGTTGAATATGTACGTTTGTGTTTCATAATTGTGAAAATGTATACGACTCGTTGGTGACGGTTTGAAATCAACAATTCAATAATATGAGTGTGTTTGTAATGTTTGAAAAGTTCGGGTATCGTATCGTATGTAAGTATTCATTTTCGGTTAAGTCCAACACTTAATGAAAAAAATGTTATAAGTATTCCATTTTTAGCGACACTTGAGGCGTCACTTGGCTTGGGGTAGCGTCACTGAGGTTAGTGTCGCGTTGAGTGACGCTCAGAGTAATGGGCGACACTTGAGTGAGTGATTCAGGGAGTGTCGGGTGAGGTTGGTTACCGACACTTAACGAAGTGTCACAAAAAGAGGGTTTGTGGCGTCACTTAAGCAAGTGACGCAAAAAGAGGGTTTTATGCGACACTTAATTGTTGCTACACTGTTTTTGAGTCTGATGCATCACTTACGTCTGTTCGTGGATCGATTTGAAAAAAACGATTTTTGTTTCGATTTTTGGACATAATCAGTTGATAAAAACACTAAAACATGATGTATTAAGCATTATAAACACGAAATATCAAAGGAAATAGCGAAATCTAATTGTTTTCAGAAATGTCGGGATCTTACAAAGTTGTCGCGAGAGAAATCCGAACAGATGGAAATGTAGAGCTCGTTGTCGTGATCGTTTTATTCCAAAAGAGCTAGGTGATTTGAGCTGTTTTGGTGGTAGTTTTTGGTGGTTTTAGATGAGTTTTTAGAGAGAGATAGAAAGTTAGAGAGAGAGATTAGAGAATGAGTGGGTTTTGATGAAAATGAAAAATGATGAAAGTGAGGTAGGGTGGGGGTATGGGGCCGGTTTTTAGGTGTCAAATGGGGAGGGAATTGTCCCAATTTTGTGGTATTTGACCCGTGTTCGTTTACCCGATCGTTAAATGTTAAAATATATTTAATTGGTAAATTTTTAAATACGTCTTCGAATATATTTTTACTTGAGATATTTTATAAAAATAATTAATTGAGTTATAATATATTAACTTTGTTTTGTTTCAGTTTACGAAATAAATGTTACATGTTACAAAATACTTTGTAAATATTATCAACATAATATTTAATAAACGTTAATTTTATTTAATAATTTCATTTTATTAAATAATTTTGTTCACCAACAGTCGTATATTTTTGTCGCGTTTGTTCCAATTGTTTTGTATATATTTATACAAGTCTCAGAATATGTAATACTACGCGTATTAACTAGTTGGGCTTTGCTAGACTTATCTTTAAAATGTGTTGTGAATTCACTCTAAGTTAGGGAATTAGCCTAAAAATGCATGCAATTAATGTTTATAATTATGTCGAAATTACGGGGTGTTACACTAGCATTTTTGCTTCTTCTATACTCAATCTAAAATACTCCTTAATTTCGAGCCATTTTTTTTAAATACTTATCGGAAGAGAAAATCTCATCTTTCATTATCAAATAAAACATATAATATGTACATATAATTATAATGTCATAAACTCCCAAAACACTTTACAAAGTTCCAGTGTTATATGAAATAAAACATAACATAATTGTTTCCAAAATATCAGAGTCCACTGTGGTCATACATTCTTTCTTAACTAGCTTCTTGCTCCAAGCCCAAAATAGTCAACAAGACCTGCAAGAAGTTTCATGGTGGGATTAGCACGAAGCTAAGTGAGTAAATCTATAAATAACAGCCTAATAAGGCATAACAAATCAGTTTATAACCGATATACATAACACATAACAACAACGAGGATCGATGGTTCTTGAGGAACCCTAAAGCCGCGGTGGCCCTCAAGAACTCTTATCATCAAACTATATTGGTTTATACATAATATACCAATAACTTGGGTGCTATTACTACACTCAATACAGATTCTTATGAACAACACATGTATAAAGCTCCTGTGTTGGTCAACTAATAGCAATCCAAGCTAGTCATCAACTGACCTCAATAACCCATAATACTTGTGGGCAATATAACCTAATATATCATGATTACCATTTTATATTCAACAAGACTCTATCAATAGTAAACTATGTTTACTTGTTGTAACCCAACATGTTACAACCAAATTAAACTGAGAGTCACAGATCCACTCACCTATCTGTCACGATTCCCAACTCAAATGTCCTATCTTATTGAGTCTTCTGCTGATCTGAGATCAAATTCAAATCATAAGTTAGTAATTCATCTTGTATAACTTAATTCGGGTTACATATCATTAAACCACATATAATACACATATTATATCTTTAAGACATATACAATGTATATATGAAACAAATATTCAAGTCAAAACAAAAGTCACCCATGACTGGGGCTTACCCGCTGGGTACCTTGGTTACCCGTCGGGTACCATTGGTTACTCGGGACTCAAGTTTGGAACACAAAATCAACTTTAGTTACCCGCCAAGGTTATCCACCGTATAAGGCTTTACCCGGTTCCATAAACCCGTTTTACCCGCCGGTTATGATGTTATCCGCGGGGTAGTTTTATTATCTGTTTAACCCATTTTACCCGGTTACCCGCTGGGTACTACCCAGATACCAGCGACCTGCAACTCATTTTCTGCATAACTCCAAACTCGCAAAAAACCTTAAACAAATTGACCAACTCAGTTTCTAACAAGTTTAGTACAGCAATAATATCAACATATCATCTAATAACATCATATAACAACAACAACAACCTAATTTCCAACTTCAATTTTATACCCAATCACTAATAAACCAAATTGAGTTCATAAATATTCAAAGATACTCACAAGTAAGAGAAGAGATGAAAAAGTTGAAGATGATGTTGATGAAATTCCTATCCAAATCATAGCTAGAAGTTTAATTTAACTTAGTTTTCTAGGTTTCTTTGTAGGAAGGAAATGAACCAAAAGTTTTCCAACTTTAGGAAGCTCCAATAAGGTATCGAGAGGGCTATCACAGTCAGGTGCCAAGTAATTAGCCCTATTTGTAAAGTAGCTCTATTCCTATTTAGGGAGTGAAGGCTAAAAATGGCTTGATGAACCGTTCCGTTCGCCACGCACCGGCCCCATTCACTAATCCCGATATTCTTTCCCTAGCAATTGGAGGATTCTATTGATCCAAGACCATATCGTCCATCCGAATTGTCTCCATTACAGCCAACTCCCCTGTCTCTTTCCCTATCGAAAAACTAGCCATAGAGCTCATCCCCGATTAAATAGTTGATGATTTCTTGATGGTTGACTGCTATATCTTAATTAGAGAATCGACGGGCCACTCCTGCTTGAAAGAAAATATAAGGTCGGCTAGCTCAAAACCCGACCCAATACCCATTTAATTAGTCCCCTATTAAACCTATTGTCTGGAACCTAAAAACATTCGCGAGACCAACTATTGTGGAAGCCTTTAAAAATATATTGCGAGTGAGTGCAAAAACTGACTTATGATAGCTTGTGAATATTTGAGCTCCCCTTGCGCGTAAGGATTGGAATAAAACACATCACAAGAGGTCACTCCTTGATCTCCACCAAAGAACTTATAAATTGCTCAAAAATCTATGATTGGGTCGATGTGGGATCAATTCCCATTCTCAAATCATACTTCCAACTAAGTTCCAAGTAGCACACTTTAAGTTTCGATATCTCATACACCTTTATTTCGTTTTGGACATATTGTATGTCGTTACGAAGCTCTTTCAAGGAGAACCCAAATCCACAAAGTATTAACTATGAATATGAAATATACTTATAGTTATTTATGTTCACAGTTGATGAAAAATGCAATTTTCATAGTTATTTATTTATAAAGTTGATGAAAAATGCAAATTTCCACCCTAAAGGATTCCAACATATAATACAGTACTCTACTTCAAAAGAATGAATGCAGTTACACATTTCCACCTGGATATGTTGTTTCACTTAATTGAAAGAGTTGAATGGAGAACTTTACACAAGTCTACTTAATTGCATATGTTGTCGAATTTGAATTATACTCTACATGTTGCTTAAACCAATTGCTGACTTACAAGTAGTCCCAGTTGCAGTATGTGCTTTGCATATGTATGTTCTTTTGTTATTTATAAATGAAACATACTATGAATAGTAATTTTGGGCCCATTTAGACCACCTTTTGCTGATATGATCGAATTGATCGAGGTACAGCTATAAACAAGATCGATCATAATCAGTTATTATAATGCTGTTGTGGGCCTAGTACGTCCTAGCTTCTTGTGATAATTCTTATGGGACTCCCCTTCGATGAATGTAAAACTGTTTTCCCTAAATTACTTCTAAGCATTAGAAAGTTAAGGGTTTAGTGCACGCAAATGTATTAAACTATAAAATGACATTCGGTGTATGTAACAAATTAGTCGGGTTTCCATTATATGTAACGAAATTGTAATTTCTTTACACTGTATGTATTTTATGATACTTTTTCGGTGTGTCAACTATATAAGCTATCAAGTGGTGTCCCTTACAACCGTTAATTTGACCAAAATACACAATATGTAAACAAATTACGAGTTAGTTACATACAACGGAAGCCCGGGTAGTTCGCTACATTCAATGAATGTAAAACTATAATTCGATATGCTTGCACATACTTAACCCTTAAGCTAAAATCCATAGAAGTGCTTATATAATTTTGGGTTAAGTGCTTGTAAATATACTTGTATTTATTGTGTGTACCTAATTACTGGAGCGTACATTGTATTTATAAAGCTTGTTAGTTATTGTCATTGTATGAATTTTGGTGACGTCTTATCTATATACGGTGCTGTGTAGCATCTTTACAAGTTGACACGTAATGAAAATAAATAATAAGTTTTATACATACAATGTACATCTGAATAGTTAGGTATACACTACAAATATCTAAATTTAGTTAAGTAGCACTTAACCCCTGTAAATTTTAAAAACACAAGCATCCACTAATTTAACCCAGGCAACCACTACCAACCACTTCCGCCGAGTCAACTTCTCACGTCAATTATTTTTCAAATCACTTTTCATCATTTTTATCTTACTATCAACGCTACAAACTACTTTCACCACTTATACTTTTGGGTTAAGTGCATCGGAATGTATCAAATTAAGGGTTGACATATATAGTGTGTAAAGACTTATTCGGACTATTGTGTGGTTGTTGTATGTGTGATACATGGTATAATTGTTGACTTGTGTATAAGGTGTCACGTGGTATTTTTACAGTTTGTCACATCATCAAAATTCGCACAATAACAATAAATTTGAAGTTAACAATACACAACGGAAACCTTGATAGTTTGGTACGCATTATAAATATTAGACCTTAATTCTATACCTTTCGAATCACTTAACTCTTAATTTTCACCACAAAAGAATTGTTAGAAATGCAACGCATCGATGTTGGGACTAAGAATGGAGGATGCGGCCACTTTTGGGCTGCTATGGCATGGCGTCAGACAATCAGCACCGAACGCGACCCGTTAATAAACTTAAGAGCATCTTCGTTAAATGATAATTACATATATCTCCTCCATAAACACTATAAAAATCATACCCACCCCAACTTCTAAATTACATATAAACCCAAAATATCAGTCTAAGTTAATTATAATTAAAAACTTATAAATCATTAATCTCTCTTATATAAACCAGTTAATGACTATTATACCCTTTAAACCTTGATCTTCTTTCAAAACTAAGATAACTATTCCGCTTTATTTTGTCGAGGCCGACCCCAACAAATCCCAAAACCAAACTGCTAGTTTTCATGTGCGATAATTTCAACTTTCAAGTCTCCATTCATAATCAACTCATGATTAATTTTATTATCATATATTACTCGACTGAGTTCACCTATTTAGAGCAAATACTTTATATAGTTTAATTCGTGGATTTTGCATGTGTGTAATATCAATGTCAAATGGCTACGTCTAAGTTACATTTCTTTTTAGAGAATGTGTATGTGATTGTGAAATGTTTAAACATTGCTACCATGACTTTTCTAGCATCTATAATACGTGGTTTTATGATCACTATTCCCTTATGTTTTTTGAATTGCAGTTTTTAGGGTTTTAAGAGTTTTGGGAGACAGATAAAAGAGAAGGATATGATAGTCATTAACTAGTTTATAAATAGATATTAGTGATTTTTAGGTTTTTAATTATAATTATAATTATAATTAAATTGATATTTTAGGTGTATATGTAAGTTAGAAGTTGGGTTGGGTATATATGTTATTTATAGTGTTTATAGAGGGGATGTATGTAGTTATCCCTCAAGAGTAAAAATATCTTGAGTCCTAAACAAGCTCATCTTCAGCCTAGTCTCTTGATTATTAATTAATTAATTACATTTTCATAGAAAATGTAGAGTAGTATAATCCATTGAGAACGTACATACAACAAAAATTTTGAGGGAAACTTTCAGCCAACTCAATTGAATGTATATAAGGAGATATATTTGTGGATGCTATATATATTTCTCTAGAAATATTGAGTGTCCTCCATCTTTCTACAATAATGGTGATAGCTGCTAGTTAATTATTTCAGACAGTATTAGACAGATATTCATGAATAGCGATCAACTTTTTACGTCGTTTTTTCTAAAAATATATATAAGATCGGTCGCATCACGACCCCCACCATTCCTATATCAAGGACACACTGCACTACTCATATATGCAAACGGTACTACTGTTAATTTACTTTTGCAGTAACCACATGATATTGAACACGACATACAGTTTTCGGCCATTCATACAGTGAGGTATTCCACAAAGAAAAGGAGAAATATAATGGAAGTTATTTAATCATATGGTACGATGAGACTTAAATTTTTCTGCAAGACTTATGTCCTACTCAAGATTTCATAATCTTTGCCAAAAGGAAAGCAAATAAGAGCTGTTTTCCTTTCCTTGTACCCACTATTTAGGACCACACCAAGTTATTAATGATGTCTATGTCCTCATGCATGTCCTTATTGTTCAATTAATATGTACCTGTCGATCCATGTTGTGTTTGTTTATTATTACTTACTTCTAATGTAATAAATGAGAACCTTTTAATTTTTATTATTAAAAAGGTTATGTGTTTTATGATGTATCTAATTTTACTCAATATCATATTGTATGTATTCAACTTTAATGATTTTTACGTGTTTATTAAACCTTCATTTAGCTACATATGTGGTTCCATGGTTAAAAATCATTGTCACATCACCAGTTAAAAAAGGGTAATTTGGATGGAACATGTTACCATGTACTATATTTTAATGGTACGCGTCTCACCCACAAAGAACTTCGCCGGGTAAATCACCTGTCAACAAATCATCCACGTATGCTGAAAAACATATTCGAACCCCTGACTTATAGATCACACATTTAGAGTAGGACATTTGTGATGACGGTACCACTTGGGTAATACCCAATTGGTAACATCACCGGTTATAATAATTTACTTATATATATAAGACGTCATATTCATACTATACAACATAGGTTCTAGAAGAACTTGGGTACCCAAAAATGAGAAGCTAAAAGTTAGAAATTATCTCAATAATCCATATTAATGTCAAGTTATAATGTGTGGAATTGAAATGAAAGAAACTGGCCTCGACAATTTTTTCAATATAACATAGCGTCAGAAATTGTGAATTGAATAAGTATCGTAGATATATTGATGCTACGAAGGGTAGATGTAAAGATAATTGAAAACTCATATATTCACCCGGAGGTGTAGATTTTTTTTCCTTTTCTTTCAACGAGTTTTTTTAGTCAGTACGTTGCGACGGGATCGACAAATTATCCTTTTAATAAAGTTATGGATCGACAAATTACATTTTTAATAAGGTTATTCATTATTCATATATTTAGTGTTTTAGTTGCTCACTTAATTCGTAATTTTGTGTTGAGTTTGCTTATCAACTATCATGAACAATTGAAATAATTTGTCAATTGTCTTTGGCCATTCTAATTTCTAATAATAAGTGGGACTATGTTTGAATTTTTGTTATGTTTCTTTTTTCATTTTTCCTTTTTTAATGTATTTTCATTCAATAAACAGATTATGACCGAAGTATATATATAGTTGTGACCCAAATAAAGTTTCCAACTTTGTTTAGTCAATCATATATAGTGTGAGTATAAGAGTATTGAATGATCATACATTGTTGAATGATTAGTTGTGTCTAAATATTAAAAATTTTACTATTTATATTTAAATCTAACACCCGAAATATAACTGCAAAGCTTGGCCCGAAAATATATTGGTAAAGCAATACATGTTGAACACTGAATCAAATGTTGTTATAGAAGTAATTAATTTCCGTGAGAAATTATGGCATTAATCCATACAACCCAGAAATATCATCCAACCTCCAAAGGTAGTCCAGCGGGTCTCACCCATTCCATTGCAATTGTCTCTGGAAACTGATTGACAATGCAAACTTAGATTTTTTCTGCAAGACAAAGAGTGAAAATTAGCATCAATGGAAAACAAACACATCACATGACTATAGTTTAAAGGGAAAAGGCAAGACTTTGGTGCCTCTACATTTCATTTGTTCCTTCAACAAGTACTAAAAAATAGAAAAGTGTAATGAGCTTACAAAAAAAAAGCGTACGTAAACAGTCAAAGCGATGATATTGATTCATACATCTAAACCTAAACAAAAGTTATGTGAAAAAAAAAAAAAATCCAAGTTCAAGCACCTGTACATGGTAAGATGAACTCAAATCGAAACACAAATGAAATGCAATTAATTTAAAGATTTAACAAACTATATTAAAAATAAAGATAAAAGGGTTATCATACCTCTTCTTTCAAACATATAACCATTGTAACTTTGTCAGCATCACTGGCCAAATCCAAACAAAATAACTGCTAGAGTACCAAAATTACAAAAAATGAAAGAAAAATTGGTAAAATCATAAAAGGAACACCTTCATCCATTTTACAGTTCCCTATTTCCATCTACATTAATCAAGTTTATAACCATTCATTCAAAACTAACATGTAGCATTGGTAAATGTCAATATAGGGATTCCATCAAACTCTAACCATTGTATCAAGACACGTATTACTTTCTCTGATTGCTTCCTACGTATTTTAAATAATGCTACATGTAAATATAGGGAATCCATAAAACTCTAACCAATGTATCAAGACACGTATTACTTTCTCCAAATGCTTCTTACTTATTTTAAATACTACATTAGAAATATTATTATTTATAGCTTTAGAAACTTTATAATATAATAAAAAGATACGGAGTATATATGAAAATTATGTTTAAAAGTTAATGTAACGTACTTATCTATCACCCAAGTTTGAAGATGCAAAAAACCAATTAGATCTCTATATTCAAAGCGTGGATACATCACATGTTTCACACTTACAATTAAGAGTGGCAAGAGTTGTGCTATAGTAGCTAAACTTGTTCCTGTATATATAATTTGGCAACAGAGGAAGAGTCGTTCTACTTTACAAAATAGGTATAAGATCGGTAGAACATCTGGTTCTGGTTGATGTGATATTCGTTGTTATGAGGTTAAATATTCTTACTCTTAAGTTCAAAAACTCGTTTCATGCAAGTAAGTTACATAAAAGCTATTTGGAAAATTCCTTAAGCTTTAGTTATATCCCTATCATCTAGGGGCTGTGGTTATGACTTGTGAGTATATATTGCTTGATTCTTTCATTTGGGTTTTGTGTTTGTGGGGTATCAAGGCCTTTCTTGAGAATCTCATGTGCTTCGTTGAAACAGGTATCATTTGTAGTACATCTTTAAATAATTCACTCAAAAAAAAAAAAAAAAAAAAAAAAAACTATGTATTGATCACAATCATCACATAACTCTCCACAACGTAAATTGGATGGGGCCTGGGGGTGCTCAACTAGACAAATAGTGGTATTTGGTATCCAGCTGTTGGATCGTGGATAGGGTCCAGAAAATTAATGGGTATTGCACGGTAAAATGGGCCTAGTGCAGCCCATCAGGCCCGGCATATAAAGTATGACATGTGCTGGAACTCGATGTCCTCCATGCTTATCTATTATTGTTTAAACTTTAAAGACCTAGGGTCTATTTGGTGAGGAGCTTTTAGGAGCTTTAGTTTTTAATTTTAAAATTAAAAGCTCTAAAAATAATAAAAGTTTTGTTTGGTGTGTAATAGCTGTAACTCTTAATTTAAATGAAAAGCTCCAAATTGAAAAGCTGATGTGTAGTAGCTGTAGCTTTTAATTTAAATGAAAATCTCCTTTAAGTCATTTTATACTTCAAAGTTATAGCTACAGTTAGTTTGCCAAACAATTTTACAACAACAAAGTTACAACCTACAGCTTGAACTTACAGCTACAGCCTACAGCTACAGCCTACAGCTACAACCAACAGCTACAACTTACAGCTACAGCCTACAGCTAGTTTTGCCAAACATACCCCTAGAGGCAAGAGCAATGAAGTATAAATAGCGATAATACTCGATACAAAAAACATCTTACGAAAACAGTTAACAGACTTTTTTTGGAGAATTTCCAACAAACGTCTTTTGATGGAATACACTCATCTGGTAGATGTGAAATTTAAGATAGCTAAATAACAGAGGTGGCTTAAGGGTAACGCTGTGAAGCTAGGCCTTTAGGCCCACGATTTTATAAGGTCACAAAATTTTGATGTTATGTATTATCGATAGTAGAACGATTAGGATCTTCAATATTTCATAGCTTTCTAGGCCCTAAAAAGTATGTTCAAAGATATAATATCCACTTTATGTGAAAAAATGACGCCTCAATTAAGCCTATTTTATGTGAAAAAAGCTACTAAGCCCTTCTTTTGTCGGTTATCTATGAGCTACTCCCTCCGTCCTAAATTAAATGTCCTAGTTTGACTTTTTGATTCTTTCTTTTCCAACTTTGACCTTAAATATTTTTGTTTGTGTTGTATAATACTTGATGCAATATATATGAATGGATTGAGTTTTAAATATATTTTCATTGCTCTAATTTTCATAAAGTAATATATAATACAAACAAAAATATTTAAGGTCAAAGTTGAAAAAGAAAGACTTTCAAATCTGATACAGGACACTTAATTTGGGACGGATGAAGTATTTCGTTAGAAAGATTCGTGTTATAAGTTATATTTTTTCATACGAGAATTCTCCATTAGTCTTTTACGGTTTTACCAATTATCTATCATTATATTGTTCAAATAACCAGCTCAATCATTTCATATATGACTCGTGTTTAAGTTAATAGGTTATTTTGAATTTTTGAATGAGTTTAATCTACCGTTTCACTTAATATATTATTGTTAAATGTCACATAAAATTAAGCATTAATTATATCATGTAATGTTATTGAAGAAGAAAGAACGAGATATATGACATCAATATAAATAAATTTATAAAGTATTTGTAGATTATATATATGGGATAAAATAGTTAAAGCAGAGTTACGTTTGGGAGCAAAAATTATAAATTCGAAGTCTATAATTATGTGATAACTCAAACCTGTTTTCTAAACATTATATTATGCAAGTAAAAAGATTGAAGATTAAGAAACCCTTAAAGATGGTAGATTTTTTTAATCAAAATGTACTAAATCGGTAATACATTATTAGAGTCAATATACTATATCACAACAGAATGGATTCATTGCGTTTTTTTTAGTTTAGAAAAATACATTTTTCATACTACATCATATGCATTTTGTCGAATTAGCATAAAAATATTGAAAAATGAGTAATTATATCAAATCAATAAGGTCTCATGATTTTTACTTGCTTTAGGCCTCCTAAATCATTGAGCCCTCCTACTAAATAGATTTTGAAATTCGTCATCCATTATGGTATTTAAGGCTAATTTATAGCAACAATCTTAATTATTCAAATTATACCATCAAGATTGGGTGAGAATAGATGATTTAAATAAGAATGTGTCAGGTATCACAAAACCCACATTTCCTCATATTTTTATAAATTATATATCTCAATTGAAAAATTATATAAATTACACCGTAAAAATAAACATTTTTTCTCTTTGATAAGACATCACAAGATATACTTTCGGTGATTTTTTTTTCTTGTTTTACAAAGTGTACAATATTAGTATCACACGTGAATTAGTCGATGTTATGATATGTGTTACTAGCTGGTATCACATGTATTACTTGCTGATGTCATATGTGTTGTTTTCAAAACCCACTAAAAAATGAATTTTTTTTTTGTCCTAATCGAAAAGAAAAAAAATGTGATTTTTATGGTGTAATTTTTGTCGTTTTTTGACTTATTATTTGTGAGATATTTAATTTTTAAAAATATGAAGGAAAATACGTTTTATGATATATGACACATTCTTTATTAGTTTCTTTTCAACTTCACCAAATGTTATAGTACTCATTCAAAAGTTAAAACTCATTCTTACTTTAATTAGTGAACCAAGATCACTATTGTGCAATAATGTAGCCCAAACAACGTCGAGAGATTTGTTTACAATGAGGTGGCATCCAAAAACTTGAAAAAAATAAGACGAAAAAAATGTTCAATTAAGATGTTGGGGCAAGGAAATCACACTTCTTTCATTCGGATCGCACAAGTGGACAGATTGTAAATGGTTTGAATGAGTTTGTGACCAAACTTGAATTTGTTTACTGTTCCTTCTAATAGAACAGGGAGCGAGTATTGTGACAATAAAAAGAAAATTGAAGCTGAAATCGAAATCGAAATCGAAAGCATTGAATAACATTGAGTTTGAGTATTCAATTCAACGTTCAATTGATTTACTTATATTTATTTATTTTTCAAATGCAACTAATATATCAATTTAAACAATTAGTAAAAAAAGAAACCAAAACATTTTATTTTTTTTGTGGCAAAAACATAATTAAATTGATAAGGATCTAATTAAAGATCTGAAGTTGAGTACATGTGATAGGTTGCAAGAAGACAACTTGAGTTAAATTGATAAGGACCTAATTAAAAATTCATCTTAAAAGTACACCATGTTTACCGTACTTACCGACACTTACACAAAAAGGATGAACACATCGTGGAAGACATCGATACGGCCAAGAGCAGAAACTTGAGAGACACATCGAAGCAAACGTCATTGAAAGTTGAGAGACTCTGAATGACACCGCTGTGAGAATCTGTTAGACACCGGTGAGTAAATCTGAAACAAATCTGAAACAAACGGTGGACGGAACGGAAACGCATCTAGATAGAGTGAGACAGAGAAAATAGGAAAACAAAAGGAAAGAAAGGAAGAGAAGACAGTTTATACTTTACTTTATAGTTTAGACGAGATGAAAGACGGACCACCAACATAATGTCGACGGCCGAAGGTGAAAGGTTGCATGCGTTCAAACTTTGGTTATTTGAAATTCAAAATCAAGAGAGGCAAACTTGAGAGGGAAGCATACCAAAACACAATTGTTGGGCTTCAAATATTAAAAGTTAATAAATTTAAAACTGTAAAAGTTAATTGCTTTAAAAGAAACTACATTTTTGTACAAAAAAGTTATGTTGTTTTGTGTACAAAAATGCACATCAAATGTTAATATAATATTTAACTGATATTGGGATAGTTCTTTTCTCTGCTAAAGTTAGTTAATCTAAATCCCTTTCTTTTTCATTTCATAGAAGTTTGTTTAGACGGTAAACAGTGAAACGATGGGTTATATGCAACAATAAGAGAACATGTGAGTTATTTTTTATTGAGTTTAAGTCAACGATCGCCAACGTACTCTCCTTTTTGTTTGGAGATCACCAATCAACCGATTTTATTACCATGATCACCAACGAACTTGTTAATTTCGTGTCGAAGTCACCGATCTACTTTTACCTACGGGGTGGAGATCGCCAACATACGTTAAATACGGAGTTAAGATCGCCAATAAAAATTACAAAGAAATTCATTTTAGAGTAAACATTTTAGAGTTAAATGTTTAATACTGAAAAATGTTGACCAAGTTTGACTTGGTATCTGCGGTGCGAACCGAGTTGGGTTCGCAGGGCAGATGTGCGAAGCGAGTCGACTGGACTTGCTGGGCCAAGTTGGGCTGTGAACCGAGTCGGTTCGCAGAGCCCAGAACCTGCGAACCGAGACGGGTTTATATACAAAATTAGGTTTAAACCTAATTAACTTTTACCATTTGCTAATTATGAACGAATTTGTGTTTCCAGAGCTTTCAAGACATTATAAATGTTAGGTATTGATCGATTAACATCTGTTATAATCAATACAAGACATATTGGATTATTAATTCACTAATTATTTGTGAAACAAACCATTTACGATCCGTAAACTTAGTATTAAGGGATTCCGCACCTTAATACCTTAAGATAACCTCGTTATCGATCCTAATACATACGAACTTACAATTGGTATCAGAGCATACGACTAGATACACGTAGGTTCGAGGTTATTCGGGTAATAACGGTTGATTTAGGGTTGTTGGTACGTGAATTGTTGCTTTAAAACGATCAAAATCAGTATTTGGAAGTTTTTAGGTTAGTTTACATCCGAAATCTTAGTATTTGGACGTTCAAAACCCTAAAATTTTCATTTATAGGGTTTTCATCCGATTCTGCGAATCGAGTGGCGAAGCGAACCGAGTTTGCGAACTAAACTGAGTTGGCGAACTGAGATTCTGCGAACTGAGTCTGTCCTGCGAACTGAGTCTGCCTTGCGAACTGAGTTTGACCTGCGAACTGAGTTTTGCTCTGCGAAATGATTTTGACCTGCGAACTGAGTTTTGCTCTGCGAACTGAGTTTGTCCTGCGAGTTGAGTTTTCTGCGAACTGAACTTACTGATTTTTGTGATTTTTAATTTCTGGGATTTGCAAAAATGTCTGACATAAATAAGATGATTGAGAGAGAACATGAGGTTGGAAAGTCTAATGTTCCACCTAAATTGCTCCGACTTGTAGACTACTATGGATGGAAAGACAGGTTTGAATCACATTGTCGATTCCATGATTTGTCAATCTGGATGTGCATCAAGAACGGGTATACTGCACCTACTGCTACAGTTGGTAATAAAACTGTGGCCATTTCCTATAATAAGACAAGTGATCAAGAAAAGAAGGATTATGAAGTTGAAAATAAGGCTCACTCTTCAATTAAAATGAGTCTTCCAAAAGAAATCAACCATCAGTTGAAGTCTTTTCATACTGCCAAACAACTTTGGGAAGCTCTAGAGAAAAGATGCGATGGAAGTCCTCAAGTTAATGCAGGAAGGTGTAATCTCTTGAAGAAACAATTCATAGTTTTCAAAGCTATGAAATGTGAAGATCTTGATGCATACACCACCAGGTACTACCATATGTTAAGCGAGTTCGATGACCAAGGCATTTCCTATACTGATACGGAGAAGACTGACAAGTTTATTGATGGTCTGTTTTCGAAATGGGAAATGTATGGAGTTATGCTCAAGGATAATGATGAACGTTATGCTGCTATGTCATTGGAGCAGGCTATTGATAAGCTCCGCGGATATGATTTCACAAAGAAATCGAGAGATACTGATTTTGATCAGGTACAGAATCCTAAGGTTTATCATGGAAAATCTACTCTCTCGAATAGTTCGTCCAGTTCGACCACAGCTTTACTAGTTGGTGATACTGGAGAAACTGGTGACATGAAATCTGAAGATTTATACTTTATAACTTCATTTGGAGGTGAAACGAAAGGCAAGTCTACTGGGAAGTCAACTTAAGAGCATCACAAAATGCCCATGAGTGTGAAATCTGCTGAACAACAACTATCAGTTCTTGCTTCATTCGTTGCTTCATACGAAACTACATCCAGGGTAAGATCAATGATGCAGCTACTTTTGATGAGGATTATGATCAAGTTGACCCAGACGACTTAGAAGAAATGGATCTCCAGTGGCAACTTGCTATGGTGTCAAGGAGAGCTAAAAATTTCTTGAAACGTACTGGTAGAAAGCTGGTGGGAAATAAAGTTGGGTTTGATAAGTCCAAAGTGAAATATTTTAACTGTCAAGGTTATGGACATTTTGCTAGGGAATGTCAAAGACCCAAAACTGAGAAAACAGCAAATCCTGAAAAATCAAGTGCTACTTTGTCTTCTAAAGCCTTGTTTGTTCAACAACTGGATGGTTCTTATGACTGGAGAGCTTTGACTGAAGAAGCTCTTATGGCTGAAATTGAAGATCCAGTTAATAATGATGAGACACCATCTTACATGCCTACTGGTGAGGATTATCAAATGAAAATCCCTGAGATGAAGATTCCAGCAGCTGAAGATGATGTGTTGGACTTGGGATCTACTGAAGATCTTTGTCCAAAAGACTTCGTGGCTCAAATGGGTGAACTTCAAACCGATAAAAAATGGGTATGTCTTGATGTTCTTACTCTTATAGATGTATGTCAATTAGTGACTAGTTTACAAGACCAAGTTAATGTATTTGCTGACTCACATAAGGCTTTAACATCTGAACTAGAATTGGCTAAAAGTGACATATGTAGGTTAAGTGAGGACAAGATAGACCTTAAGAAACATATTAAGTCCTATATGGCAGATAAGACCCTACTTAGAGACACTATAAATGAACAATCTGTGACTATTGATGGTCTTTATTTGAACTTAAGAGACTTAAATCAAGGTGTAGCTGATAAAGATAAAGAATTAGTTGAGTCTAAGGTTAAATTAGTTAAGCTTAATTGTAAGTTTGAGAGTTATAGAACATCTTCTTTGACTATGGACTCAATAATTGATGCTCAACGTAGTGTAAAGGACAAGACTGGCTTAGGCTATAGTGATGTTCCTCCACCTTTTAACTCAAATTACACTACTACTAATGTTGACCTAGAAATGACTGATGCTACTGCTAATTCTAATGATCAAATACCTAAAGAATCTGAAGTTTCTACGATACAGAAGGATGTCTTTAAAGATCAATCATCTAATATTGGTAAGACATCATCATCCATCAATGTACAATTTGTCTCGGGTGGAATGCTGAATGATACCAAGGTAGATGATAAGGTTATTAAGGAACAACTTCATACACCTTTAGTGTCTAAGACTCAGATTGAGAATAAGGCAAAAAATGTTAAGTCACGAAAGCAGATGTTTTGCTTTAAGTGCTATCAAAAGGGGCATATGGCTTCTTGTGGTCCCAATAAGAAGTTGGAAGCTATACATAAGCCCGTGAATAACGAAAAACCACAATTTGTAGACAGGTCTAGTGCTAAACTTGGGTTGGGAAGTAAACCTGTGACTAAACCTGTAAACATGTTGAAGAGAGACAATACTAATAGTGTCTCACCACCTAAACCTAAGCGATCTTATACTCAAAGTGATAATACTTTGAATAAACCTAGAGATAAGACACCTGTCGAGGTTTAGGACTCTTAGTAGAAACGATAGTCAGTTTGAAAATGGTTCTACCTCACGTGCACAAGGACATAGTAATGTGCCTAGGAGGTTTTCTACTCACTCTCCTCATAGGCATAAGACTATTAATCATCAACAAGCTCAAACTCCTGGAAAGTTACCAAGACTCCCGATGGGAATAGTTATGGTTACTTCAAAGAAGTTCATATTGTTGATGATAAGGGACAACCCAAGACCGTAATGGCTTGGGTCCCTCTTAAAAACTAACTGTGTACAACATGTCATGTGCAGAAGCAGACTGTGAACAAGGATAGCTGGTGGTATGTAGACAGTGAATGCTCAAGACACATGACAGGTGAAAGAAGTCTACTGATGGACTTCAAAGGTGGACTGAAACAACGAGTAAACTTCGTTGGTGACAAAGGAGGAGTTATTACCGGGAAAGGAAAAGTTTCGAATGGAACTTTGACTTTTGAAGATGTGAATTATGTTGAACAACTAACTCACAACTTAGTGAGTGTTTCCTAAGTCTGTGATAAAGGTCATCCAGTTCATTTCAATGAAAAGGAAGCCTTAGTCCTGAAGTCGGGATTTGTTATTCCTGAAGATTGGATACTAATGAGGGCACCAAGGAAGAAGGACATCTATGCTATCAACATGGGTGCTCCGATTACTTCAATGGAGTCTACATGTTTATTATCCAATGCTTCAAAAGCTGACTCTATTTTATGGCATAGGAGAATGGCACACTTGAACTTTCGGAAAATGAATTATATAACCAAAAATGACTTAGTTCTGGGTGTGCCACATAAATGTTTTAAGTTTGAAGACATGTGTGTTTCTTGTTTGAAAGGAAAACAACATAAGAAACCACACAAGTCTAAAACCGAAAACACAATCTCCTCGCCATTTTAATTGCTACATATGGATCTCTTTGGCCCAATAAGCAAGAGAAGCATAGGTGACAAATGGTACTGCTTGGTTGTTACAGATGATTTCTCAAGATTTTCATGAGTATTCTTTTTGAAATCTAAGGATGAAACTCCAGGAATGCTTATGGAGTTCTTAGATTTAGTAGAGAATGTCTATAAGACGAGAGTGAAGAGGATTCGTAGTGACAATGGTATAGAGTTCAAAAATTCTACGTTGAATGTTTATTGCTAAAGTAAAGGAATTCAACATCAATTCAGTGCACCATATGAGCCACATCAAAATGGTGTTGCTGAAAGGAAGAATAAAACTCTAGTTGAGGCAGCAAGAACCATGCTTGCTGATTCAAGGCTTCCGATCATCTTTTGGGCAGAAGCGGTGAATACAACATGTCATGTTCTGAATAGGGTTCTAACTGTTAAAAAGCATAACAAGACTTGTTATGAAATTTTGAACAAAAAGAAACTTAATTTTAAGGGATTTGGGCCCTTTGGTTTCTCATGCACCTTATTGAAGACTAGTAATCAACCTAAGTTTGGGGAACAGGCTGACGAAGGATATTTCCTAGGTTATGTTCCTAATTCACCAAACAAGAAGGTTTTCAATAAAGTCACTGGACGTGTGGAAACTATTTATAACATTGAAGTTACAAGTTATACACATGACAAACATAAGGGATTTAATTGGCAATTTTATTATTCAGATCTATTTAAGTCATTTAAAGTTCCTCTAATTGACTATGTGATTAATTCAGAAATCCAGGAACATTTATTGTATGGTGATGGGGACACTGGCCCTACATATACATCAAATGCTTCTACATATGTGACGTCTGCAGATAAACCATCTACTAGTGCTCCACAAGAGCCCTCAGTGGAGAAACCTCAAGAGAAAGACAAGTTTTCAGAAGTTACTCAAAGGGTATTGGATAATATCTTTACCCCTACAAGGGAATTGAGAGAAAGAATAACTTCTGATGAGATGTATAGTACTGATGAGGATATGCCACCACTAGAGGAGATTGGCACCAATCTGGATGATGAGATACTTGTTGAGCCAGTAATTGTAACTCGAACAAGTAAGAGTCATTCGTTGGAAAATATCATTAGTGATCAAGAAATTCCAATGTTAACCAGGAGTCAAGCTAAAGCTAGTACTTCTGAATACACCAGCTTATACGTGTTAATTAAAGAAACTGGTATCACTAATAAATGTCTTTATGCATGCTTTATCTTACAAGTTAAACCTAAAAATGTTCAACTGGCTCTAAAAGAAAGCTCGTGGGTAGAAGCTATGCAAGAAGAATTGACTCAGTTTAAAAAGCTGAACGTTTGGGAGTTGGTTGATTTACCTTCTGGTGAATATCCAATTGGAACTAAATGGTTCTTTAAGTGCAAGAGAGATGATCGAGGTATTGTTACTCGCAATAAAGCTCGTTTAGTGGTTCAGGGTTTCAATCAAGAAGAAGGAATAGATTATAACGAAGTGTTTGCACTAGTTGCTAGGCTTGAATCAATAAGGGTATTCTTATCATTTGCAACTTACAAAGAAATTAAAGTGTATTAGTTGGATGTTAAGAGTGCCTTTTTGTATGTCAAAGTGCAAGAATTGGTGTATGTCTCTCAACCACTAGGGTTTGTTGATCCAGATTATCCAGATAGAGTATATCGTTTGAATAAGGCTCTATACGGATTACATCAAGCACCTAGGGCATGGTATGAGACGCTATCAAAGTACTTACTTGAGAATGGATTTACAAGAGGTTCAATTGATAGTACACTTTTCGTTAAGTGGAAAAAGAATGACTTTTAGCTTGTTTAAGTATACGTTGATGACATTATTTTTTGGTCTTCTGACGAAAAGATGTGTCAAGAATTTGAGAAAGTCATGAGAAAAAGGTTCGAGATGTCTACTATGGGAGAGTTGAATTTCTTCTTAGGATTACAAGTTGGTCAAAAAGAAGATGGTATGTTCATTCATCAATCGAAGTACACTTATGAATTGTTAGAGCGATTCAAGATGGATGAAACACGAGTATACCATACTCCTATTCAAGAAAATCATGGACTGGGTCCGGATACATCGAGTGACAAAGATGTGGATCCTACTCTTTATATAGCCATGATTGGGTAACTAATGTATCTTACTGCATCCAAACCTGATATAATGTTTGCAGTATGTATCTGCGCAAGATATCAAGCTACTCCTAAAGAGTCTCATATGCAAGCCGTTAAACGAATCTTTCGTTACCTCAGAGGGAAACCGAAGATGGGACTTTGGTATCCGACTGGAGGAAACTTAGATTTTATTGCTTACACTGATTCTGATTATGGAGGATGCAATCAGAATAGAAAGTCCACAACTGGTGGATGTCAGTTTCTAGGAGGAAGACTAGTGTCTTGGCAATGCAAGAAGCAAACCTCAGTAGCCATTTCTACATGTGAAGCTGAGTATGTTGCTGCCGGCAGCTGTTGTCTCAAGTGCTGTGGATTCAACAGCAAATCAGAGATTATGGATTAAATTTTACCAACACCCCGATGAAGTCTGACAATGAATCCACCATTTCAATAACCAATCATCCTGTAAAGCACAACAAGACAAAGCATATTGATATTCGTCATCATTTCATCAGAGAGATTGTGCTAAAAATAAACCTATAAAGTTAGTCAAGGTTCCTTCCACGGACAACTTGGCAGACTTGTATACAAAAGCTTTTGACAGGACGCATTTTGAGACATTGGTTCAACTGAACGGAATGAGGAATCCAGAATTACTAGTCTTCCAAAGGATATGTTATAGTTAGTTGTAAGTTTTTATTTATGTCTTATATTTAAAAAAAAATAAAGGAGGCGTATGACATTCATTTGCTTGTTAACTTAGGGGAATCACCTGCAATAAAAGAACAACAGTATTTTCTTTTAGAATCTGTTTAAGTTTTTATCTGCAAAAACTTGGGAGATGATAGTACATTAGGAGAATGAGCTTAAGAATAATTACCTTAAGTATTAAGTACGATGTGTTAGTAGATTCCTATAAGTCACATTTGTATAATAGCTTTTAACTAGGACTTGACTTATATTTATCTTATTATACACGTATATCCACTGATTATAACTTGTTTTTTTTATCAAACAAGTGATAAGAATAACTTAAGTCTAGTCAGCTTCATTATACGATATATTGGAAGGCGGATTATGCTAAGATTCCTGAGCTGTTAAGAAGTTCTAATTTCATGTGTCTTATCTTTTGTGAAACTGCTATATGATGTATGACTTAAGTCTTAATTGTTGAATGATGGTACTGTCATGCACTGTTATCTAAAATAAAAACAAAAGGATACAAAGTATCAAAATTTTGAAAGGTGAGTTATATGTTTCTAAAGAGCATCATTTAGTAACCTCTACCTTACATATGAAAGATACAAAGTATCTAGTGTCAAGTGTATGTTATATGCTTCTAAAGGACATCATTTAGTAACTTCTACCTTACAAATAAAAGATACAGTGTTATGTGTTTTACTTGAGTTGTATAGTGGAAAACACTAGATATTGTTCACATTAACAATAAAATGTTTGCTCAGAAATCTACGTATAATTTGTTTATGTGGATCATAATATCGGTAATCGTCTTGAATTGTCTATGACATATGAACATTTACCTTTGTGAATAACAAGTTCTAAAGATATAATAAGTTATTTTTCAATAATGTGTTATATCGTGTGGATAAAGCTAACTAAGATATAATTTTATAAATATAAGTTTATTACTGGTCAAGTTGTTATTTTATTGTGCTTATATGAATTTCATGAAGTATGTATACTAATAATCATCTTAAACCTATTACAAACTAATAAGTATAGCCTATTCTTTTGCATCTACTCACAATATTCTGCTGAATCTGGACGTAAATGAGCGCGGTGTGGAGCGCTTTACTGAGATTTTGACGTTTTTGGCTAGATCGCGTATTAGATATGCCATTACAGAGTCTCCACCGATCTCTCAGAGTATACTACACCAGTTTTGGGAGAATATAGAGTATGACGTTGCGGCTAACCCTCCGGTGATTTGGACGAGGGTTAACCAACATCCTGTTGTTTTCTCTGCTTATGATATTTGACAGATTTTGAGATTAGGTACTGTCGAGCAGGAAGCTGGTCCATCCGTCTACTCTACGGATTTTATTGAGGGCGCTCTTGGAAGAATGGGATATTCAGGTCCCAAGAGAGGACGCCAGTTTATCAAGGCATTTGTTCTAGGACAGTGGAAATTCCTATTCCATATCATTGTTACTATCTTCGGTAACAAAAAGGCAGGATATGATGAGCTGAGCCATGAGCTGATGTCCGGTTTACTATCCCTGGTTTACCACAAACCATACAGTTTCTCTTCTTATATTTTCAGCTCATTTATTGGTCAGATTACTGGGGCAGTTAGAATGAAGTTTTTGATCTATCCTCACTTTTGCATGCTTATCATCCGTCATCGGATTCCAGACCTGCCAGCTTTTGCGCCCGATCTGCATGTAGATAGGATTGGGTTGAGAACATATAATGCATGTTTTCAGAATTCTGCTAAGCGCCCTGATAACATCAAGCCGGAAGCTTGTGATCTTTTCGGTTATCTTTTGGATGAGCATTATGTGGCTCCGCCCAATAATGGTTGGATGGATGCAGGAGCTCAACCTCAAGCTCAAGCACAACCACAACCTGCAGTTGAGCCTCAGGAGCTGATCGAGGATGTTTTGATATAAGCTGGTTAGCAAGAGTAGCATGTTATACCTGAGATTGCAACTCAGGTTGTGCAGGAGGTACTGGGACATCAAGATGATATTACCGATCCAGTACTTCAAACGATTGAGGATTATCAACCTCAGGTACTTAATTGTATACTTAAATATAATTATATTGAAACTTATTAGATAGAGATTAATATCTAATCATAAAAGTTTAAATATCCTACATCACAGGCGGATGCTGGCCCAGAGGTTGTTAGACCTGAGGGTGAATTGAGGCACGTTGGACCAAATGTTGGGACATCTGGTAGTTTGGGTAAAGATGGTGCCACAACATCTGATTCTTATGATGAGGAAACTGATGATGATGATACTGATCCTCAACCCAGATTTCCTACGGGCATTCCTTCGGGGATGATTAAGAAAGGATCAAGGGTATTCATGCATCCAGCCACCAAGGGCAAGAATAAAGCTGATGAGAAGGATCTTGATTATCAATTGATAGATGAGGATTCAGAGGATGAAGATGCCACACCTCTCGAGAAATCACGCGGGAAGCGTATCCGCTCTGCTACTACCTTGGGGATTTGTCTCATCCAGGTAACTTTTTATATATTTATCATTACTTATTGTATGCTGTAAATTCTACACTAGAGACTGAGATAGATATTTTCTATAACAGTTGCTAGGGAAAGATAGCCTGCTCAGGCTAAACCTAAGAGGCAACGATTGACTGCTACTATGTCTGAGACCTCAGAGAAGGTTAGAGATATGTATTATGTTGATATTGCTTACTTAATCAGAGATTGAGACAGATTACTCTGTGACTTTTACTGATCTAAGTTATTTATAGGTGCCTGCTTCTACTACTCCTACTTCCTGGTTTCCGACTAACAAGGCTAGTCGTGTTGCTGCAGGTTTGCTGAGTGATGCATTTGAACAGCTGGTTCAAACACATGTACGATCTGCATCTGTACAGCCTGTTGCTCAGCCTGCACAGCCACCGGTGAAAGCTTCTGTACGGATTTCCATCTTGGAATCTCGCGTTCATACTCTCGAAGCTCAACATGTGACTCTTGCCAAAGCATTTACGACTCAGGGTCAAGCATACAATGATTTGTTGAAAGCACACAAGATGTTGCTTAGAGATGCTGAGGATAACCAGAGAAAGCTTGATCATCTTGAGAGATTTGTTCTGAATCTATGCAAGGAAAAGCCATCTCAGGGGGAGATCCTGGCATACCAGGAGTCGTGCAAAGAGGATAAGCTAAAGAAGAAGCAAAGAGATGACATAGATGATGATCCCAATGGTCAGAAAGATAGTGAGCCGGCTGGTCCTTTAAAGACTAGTGAGCAAGCTATGATTCAGGGGGAGTCTGAGTCTGCTGGTGCTAGTGCTGGTGCATGTGGAAGTGGAGTTGGTGAAGCTCGTGAGAAGTAGTTATGTTTTGTAATTAGAAAACTGGTATACTTTTGTAATTTTAGATTGATTGTAATATTATTTTTAATCTTTGAAAGATTAATGTATTTGTAAGTATATAAGTTGAAGTTGATATAAGATTTAGACTTGTGATTTTATTTATAGCAAGTTAAAATTATATAAGATTAATAATTAGTTGTGATTATACGATTGAGATGAATAAGGAAATTCTTAGATTGATTCAGGGTAATCAATGAAAGGATTTATACTATATTATCTAATTCGTGTTATATAAATTTGATTATGAAAAAGAATGTTGAAAGTTATTCTGATATTGAGATTATCGATGAGGTCGAAGTAGAAGTTGATTATGATCTAGAGGAAGGTGAATTTGTACCTCCTGAAGATTAGACTTCTATTACTAATGTTGGGTTAGTTGAAGGTGTTGATCTTGATGCTGATATTGATGAACATATCATAAACACATCAAGAACTAATGTGGTTATTCAGGATGAAGAAGGAGAAAGAGTTATAGATTTGGATGAATATCTAAATGAGTCAACTGATTCTGATTCTGAAGAAAATCTTCCTAATAATCATAAAGATAATCCGATGTTTAAGCCTTTGGAGAAGAAGAAAAAGGCAAAGACTTCGATATCAGTAGTTGATATTACTGGTAAATGTGTACCTAAGAAAGGTATAATTGGATGGTATTATGACGCAGATCTGAAGCTTTTTGCAATCAAAAGATATGACAGAGTTCAATATTTTGAACGAAAGCTTGCAGTCTTCAGTTCTTTACCAAGGTTTGAAATTCGAGACTTGGCTAGATTGGAAATGAAGAACCCTAGTAATGATACTTATGGAAGGTATGTTGAAAAGATAATTAAGACTGAGGGTTGATCAATAAAATTTGAACGTATTAAGCCAAGAGTCGGAAGGACCATCAAGTTAAAAGAAAGAAGTCAAAGAACAGGAAGACAACTGCGTAAAAAGATATATCCAGCAGTTAAATGTGTACAGCAGATACCTTTAAAGCTTATGCCTCGGGATATTTTAGGAAATATGAAAAGATGGCATCTAGAAGTTGGAAATGGTGAAGCTGTGATTTTTGAAGCAGATGATGAAGTGGAAGGTGATGAGAGAGAACTTTTGAGCGTGTATGATTATCGACACTTAGTGAATCTTTCCAAGAGTGACTTGTTGATGTTATACAAGAACAGGATCACTGCTATTGAAGGATGGGGAGATTTAGGAAGAGATTATCAGCTAATGGTTAAAACTTGCATTAAACTGAAGATGTATGTTGGAAGTAAAATTTACAAGTGATTATCGAAGACAACTTGAAGACATAGACTCTAGATCTATTATCAAGGGGGAGTCTGTTGGGACATGTTATTGTGACAACAGATCTAGCTTGAAATATGACTTGTGTTAATTGTAATCAAGTTTGTAAATTGGTTTTGAATTGTAATGAAAATATTGGTTGGTAAACATTTTAGAGTTAAATGTTTAATGCTGAAAAATGTTGACCAAGTTTGACTTGGTATCTGCAATGCGAACCGAGTTAGGTTTGCAGGGTAGATGTGCGAAGCGAGTCGACAGGAATCGTTGGGCCAAGTTGGGCTGCGAACCGAGTCGGTTCGTAGAGCCCATAACCTGCGAACCGAGATGAGTATATATACTAAATTAGGTTTAAACCAAATTAACTTTTGCCATTTGCTAATTACGAACGAATTTGTGTTTGTAGAGCTTTCAACACATTCTAAAGGTTAGGTATTGATCGATTAACATCTGTTATAATCAATACAAGACATATTAGATTATTAATTCATTATTTTATTGTGAAACAAACCATTTACGATCCGTAAACTTAGTAATAAGGGATTCCACACCTTAATACCTTAAGATAACCTCATTATCGATCCTAATACATACGGACTTAAAAAACAACCAAAAATTGATGTCAGTATTGGAAGTTGTATTTAACAGGTTCGATGCGGTCACTTGAGTATGGAAGCATGCTCCGCCAATATCTCTAAAATAGTTATATACACAGTTAGAACCAAGGTATTATTTAGCAGCAAATCTCACAAAACTTAAATAGATCGAGTTTCAACATAATTCTAAGTTCAAAATTTCAATTAATATACGCCATCCTAAGTATAATATAGTTCCTCCAATAAGATAAGGAAAGCTTTATATCACTGCATAATGGTAATTCAATTTGATCGCAAGTTTCTTAAGGTCTGTGATAAACGCCAAAATGTACTATATTGTAGTACTAATTACCCCTTTGTTCAGTAGATTTCTAATGCATTTTATGTGAATAAGATACTCATTTCGTTCATATTTGCAATTAGAAGTTTAATCAGAGCTTGGATTGAAAAGAAACAGAAAATGAGCTAATTGAAGAAAAGAAGCTAAGAGAGTGAAGATATGCAAGATTGAATTGGAATAGGTGTATATGAAGCTTGAATCGGAAAGAGAACGAAAGATGAGCTGAAAATGAAGAAAAGTGTAAAAGCTGAGTTTTCGGATATGCTGCTAGTATTTTGGCCATAACTTCTTCATATGAACTCCGATTGGGGTGATTCAACTTGGAGAATTTATCTAACTGGAAGGGCTACAACTTTCATTTTTACCCCTGGACTTGTTTTGCATTCATACGGCGTATGGAATATCCATACGCCGTATGGATTGAAAATGGGTTGAAAAAAGATAACGCGGGCTGCACTTTATGGGCATTTACATCCATACGCCGTATGAAAATTCCATACGCCGTATGGATCACTTTGCCAGCCATTTAAGTCCGATTTTAGGGTTATTAAACGATAACTTTCACAAACCCTAAACTAACAAATATCAGCCGACTTGGAGAGGTTTCTCTCCCATTTTAGGAGAGAAACGATGGCGATTTGGAGGTGGAAAAGGCTAGGATCATCCTATTGATTCTACTTCTTTCGGTTTATGATTCGGTTTGCATATATCTTTCCGATCTCAATTCGAACATCGTCTATGTGTTTTATTTGAGATCTTGAAACTGATTTTGTATAATTGAATGATGAATTAGATTATGTATATTGTTTAGTTTAATAATATTTGATTATGAATGTTTGAAGGTCATAATCGTATTTTGAATGAATTGTTCGATTGAAGATTGTTACGTTATTCGTAGAACCTTGTTTATTGGTGATTCTTAATTGCTACTTAGCGTGGTCAATAGGATTATTGAGATTGAGTTCCTTTGATACTATTGATTATTGATGGTTATGGACTTAGGTTTATGATCATTGCTAAATATATTGAGTTTGATAGGCTAAGAGCATAGTAATTAGTTAATCTAAAATGAATGAGCTAATAAGTAATTATTAGATGGTATTGTTGAGTCATACCATGAGGATTAATCGTAACATGTCGTGAATACTTAATGCACAATCTAGGGAAAAGAACACAATAGAGCACCGTCCTTGTGACATCGGATCGATGTTTAATGTGGAACCCTAGATTGTAGATATTAGTTGGACCCGGAACGTTGGCTAATGTACATTTAACTTGGATTCTTTGATTAGTATTTAAGTTAATATGAAAGAAATCACAATCAGACAATCAAAACACATGAACCGGATAATATGAATCTAAGTGTGAAGACTCTAATCAATTACATGTCTATCTCTAATTGTTTATTTGTTCTTCTTATCTTGTTTTATGTTGTTTGGTTTAGTTATTTAGTTCATCTTGAACGTTCACACGGAGCTAAAACGTACCCCCTATTTTACAGTTTTATTAATAATTCCAATTTAACTAAATAACATCGTTCCTGTGTTCGACCTGAACTTACCATAGCTATATTATTCCGATCGGGTATTCTTGCCTGGTTGTGTGATAGTAGTGATTGGTATATCCTGTACTTTATAAATAATAAAACTAGACGCTTTCACACGCATCAAGTTTTTGGCGCCGCTGCCGGGGAACACTTAACCGGTTGGACCATTGTTCTGCCGAAGAACGGTTGCTTATTCAATTAAGTTGGAAACTATATCTAAAAAGATAATAAAAAAAAATAAAAAAAGATTTTTCATTCATCACGCACAATTTCATAGGCTCGATTTGCTAAACAAATATTTTTGTCTTGTCTTGAAGTTGTGATGAGTAATGATTTAATTTGGTTGTAAATACTTGTTTATTTGTTAATTATATGTATCTGCATGTTATACAGTTTAATTTTTAATGGAGCGAAATTTTTGAATTTTGTTTGCATAGACATTCAACCGGTAGTTGTGCGCACCAGCCAGCGGTTTGAAAGTCATTTTTGTGAAAGAAAATTTTATATTATGCTCTATTTGTATATAGTATGGTTTGTTAATATGTAGTTTTAACTTTTAGTTGTTGTATTTTTTGTTTTCTTGTTCTACTTTTTATTTTCTTGTTTTTGTTTGCAGTTTTGAACTTTGTGGGTGTGTTCCCTGGAAACCCTCACGAGACTATAACTCGTCTACTCGGGATACCGAGTGGTTTAAAGGCTTGTTGCATACGCTAAATGCAACCGTGATGCCTACGGAAGTGTGCTGTGTATATTTTCATAATCAGATCAAGAAAGCATTTTTCGTCAAGATCATGTGAGTTTTCTGTTCACTTACTTTCTATTCCCTATTTTACGATTCCTTGTTTTGCAATGAGGGCATTGCTTTATTTTAAGTGGGGGATGGGGAAAAGAAGTTTGCTTGTCCTAAGTTATGAATTGGTAAATATTGGTAAATTTTAAGCTACAGGGTATTCTATGTTTTTCATCTCCAATCTATCTAAGTCTCGAATTTCAAATCTTGGTAAAGAACCGAAGACTGCAAGCTTTCTTTCAAAATATTGAACTCCGTCATATCTTTTAATTGCAAAAAGCTTCAGATCTGCATCATAATACCATCCAAATATACCTTTCTTAGGTACACATTTTCCAGTAATATCAACTTCTGATATCAAAATCTTTTCCTTTTTCTTCTTCTCCAAAGGCTTAAACATCAGATTATCTTTATGACTATCAGGAAGATTTTCTTCAGAATCAGAATCAGTTGATTCATTTAAATATTCATCCAAATCTATAACTCTTTCTCCTTCTTCATCCTGAATAACCACATTAGTCCTTGAAGGGTTTATGATATGTTCATCAATATCAGCATCAAGATCAACACCTTCTACTAACCCAACATTAGTAATAGAAGTCCAATCTTTAGGAGGTACAAATTCACCTTCCTCTAGATCATAATCAACTTCTACTTCGACCTCATCGATAATCTCAATATCAGAATCACTTTCAACAATCTTTTCTGTAATCATTTTAAATAATACGAATTAGATAATATAATATAAATCCTTTCATTGATTACCCTGAATCAATATAAGAATTTCCTTTATTTATCTCAATCGTATAATCACATCTAACTATTAATCTTATATTATTTTAACTTGTTATAAAACATCTCAAATCTAAATCTTATATAGTTAATCTTATATAATTTTCACTTGTTATATATATGTAAAATCACAAGTCTAAATCTTATATCAACTTAACTTATATACTTACAAAACGTTTAATCTTTCAAAGATTATAAATAATATTACAATCAATCTAACATTACAAAAGTATATCAGTTTCAAATTACAAAACATAACTACTTCTCACAAGCACCAGCACCAACACCAACAGACTCATACTCCCCCTGAATCATAGCTTGCTCACTAGTCTTTGAAAGACCAGTCGGCTCACTATCTTTCTGTGCGTTGGGATCATCATCTCTGTCATCTCTTTGCTTCTTTCTCAGCTCATCTTCCTTGCATGACTCATGGTATGCCAGGATCTCCCCATGAGACGGCTTGTCCTTGTATAGATTCAGAACTAATCTCTCAAGATGATCAAGCTTTCTCTAGTTATCCTCAGCATCTCTAAGCAACATCTTGTGTGCTTTCAACGGGTCATTGTAAGCTTGAACCTGAGTCGTAAAAGATTTAGCAAGGGTCACATGCTGAGCTTCGAGAATTTGAACGCGAGATTCCAAGGTGGAAACCCGTTCAGAAGCTTTTACCAGTGGCTGTGCAGGCGGAGCAATAGGCTGTGCAGATGCATATCGTACTTGTGTTTGAACTAGCTGTTCAAATGCATCACTCAGCAAGCCCGAAGCAACACGACTATCCTTGTTAGTCAGAAACTGGGAAGTAGGAGTAGTAGTAGCAGACACCTAAAATTAACTTAAATCAGTAAATATCACAGACTAATCTGTCCCAATCCCTGATTAAGTAAGCAATATTAACATAATATGTATCTCTAACCTTCTCTGAGGTTTCAGACACAGAAGAAGTCAATCATTGCCTTTTAGGTTTAGCCTGAGCAGGCTGTCTTTCCCTAGCAACTGTTATAGAAAATATCTATCTTAGTCTCTAGAGTAGAATATACAACATACTACAAGTAATTCTAAATATAAAAAGTTACCTGGACGAGACAAATCCCCAATAGTTAATTAGGTAGTAGCAGAGCGTATACGCTTCCCGCGTGATATCACGAGAGGAGTACCCTCGTCGTCCTCTGAATCCTCATCTATCAAAAGATAATCAGGACCCTTCTCATCGGCTTTATTCTTGCCCTTGTTGACTGGATCCATGAATACCCTTGATCCTTTCTTGATCATACCTGGAGGAATACCCATAGGAAACCTGGGTCGAGGATCAGTATCATCATCAGTTTCCTCATTATCAGAATCAGATGCATTGGCACCCTCTTTTCCCAAACTACCAGATGTCTCGGCATCCGGTCCAGTGTGCCTCAAAATGCCCTCAGGTCTAGCAACCTCTGGGCCAGCATTATCCTGTGATGTAGAATGTTTAAACTTTAATGATTAGATATTATCTCGATCATATAAGTTTCAATATTAGTATATTTAAGTACTAAATTAAGTACCTGAGGTTGATAATCCTCAATCGCTTGAAGTATTGGGTCGGTAACATCATCTTGATGTCCCAGTACATCCTGCACAACCTGAGCTGCAATCTCAGGGATAACTCAATGTTCTTGCTGACCAGCCTGTATCAAAACGTCCTCAAGCAGTTCCTGAGGCTCAACTGTAGGTTGAGGCTGTGGTGGTGCTTGAGCTTGATATTGAGCTCCTGCATCCATCCAACCGTTGTTGGCCAGAGCAACATATTTCTCATCCAGAATATACCCGAACAGATCCCAAGCTTCCGTCTTGATACGATCAGGACGCTTTGAAGAATTGAGAAAATAAGTGTTGTAAGTTCTGAATCCAATCCTGTAGATGCTCAACTCAGGCTCTAAATCTGTTAGGTCAGGAATACAATGACGTATAATCAACATGCAGAATCAAGGATAAATCAAAAACTTCGATCTGACAGCTCCCGTAATTTATCCGATAAACGAGCTGAATATATATGAAGAAAAACTGTATGGTTTGTTATAAATCAGGGACAGTAAACCCGATAAAAGCTCAGGGCTCAGCTCATCGTAGCCTCCCTTCTTGCTACCAAATATAGTAACAATGATGTGGAACAGGAATCTCCACTGTCCTAAAACAAATGCCTTGATAAACTGACGTCCTCTCTTCGGACCTGAATATCCCATTCTACCTAGAGCGCCCTCTATAAAATCCGTAGAGTAGACGGATGGACCAACTTCCTATTCAACTGTACCTAATCGCAAAATCTGTCGAATATCATCAGCAGAGAAAACAACAGGATTTTGGTTAACCCTCGTCCGAATCACCGGAGGGTTAGCCGCAGCACCATACTCTATATTCTCCCAAAACTGGTTCAGAATACTCTAAGAGATCGATGGAGACTCTGTAATGGCATATCTAATATGCGATCTAGCCAAAAATGTCAAGATCTCAGTAACGCGCTCAGCACCGCGCTCATGAACGTCCAGACTCACCAGAATATTGTGAGTAGACGCAAAAGTTCTAGCAGCCATATCTGTAATCATAAATTACACAAACGGCAATTAGCTTAACCTAACAAACATTAGTTAATTTAAACTTCAACGTATTATGATCAAATGATCATCAAACATCTAAGTTTACTATTAACTAACAACTTAATTTAAAAAACTTAATTGAACGATTAAGCAAACTTAACTTTTCAATTATAGTTGTTAAATTATATAGCGTTCGTTAGTTATAGGCTAAGTTTTAAGTTATCATACCGCCGACAACAATCAGAACACGCCGCTCAACTACGCTATGAGTCAGAAGACTTTCGATATGAAATAACTCAAATTTGTAAGTTGTTACACGTATTTAACTTATAACCAAAAGATCCTAAGCCTAAACGTATATAACAAAGCTAACTTGTAAATTATTTGTAAGCTTAAGGTTCTCAAATCGAAAACAAGTTGAAACAAATGATTCTTAAACTAAATATTGAATAAATCAAACGTGAAGTTCAAAAATTAAGTATAAAATAAAATAAAATCAAAATGTTAATTTTATTTTCTAGGTCAACAAAAGTCAACTGGCTCAACTCGCTTCGCAAATAGTGGCTGCGAGTCGAGTCTCAGCTCGCTTCGGTCATCATAAGTCAAACATTTGAGTTCGCTTCGCAAACTAGTCTGCAATCCGAGATATCGCTTCACAGAATTGGTCTGCGATCTGAGTTCAATTATTGAGTTCGCTTCGCAGGTCAAACTGCGATCAGAGTTCAATTATTGAGTTCGCTTCGCAGGAGCGGGATGCGATCCGAGATCAAAAATTTGACCTCGCTTCGCAGGAGCGGGCTGCGAGCCGAGATGAGATCTCGCATCGCAGAAGCCGCTGTAACTTATTTTAAAATAAAAAAATGAAAATCAAGTGATTTGAAAAGCAATTTAGTGGTTCTATCATGTTCGATTAACACCGATGGAGTCATCCTAGAAGTTTCAGGGCTTTTAATCCACTAATTCTTACAGAATTCATGAAAATCTAAACCGAAACATTCGAAAACATAAAACTATCGATTAAACGATAAATACACGGTGAAAATATGTGAAATTTACCGTAAAAGATGCGTAATCGAAAGTTGTAAATGTTGTCCGAAGTGAAAATTCCTTCCTCGTCCTCGAAAATCAAAAATCAACAGAATACGTATTCGGTTCGCGTCGCAGGAAGTCGAATCGCAGAGTGATTGGGTTCGCTTCGTAGATGATGTGGAAAGTATGGGTGGACACGTTTGACTTGTCCCTTTTATACCCTAAGCTCACCTCACAAATTTGACTGGTCAACTTCGCAATTTTGACCAAATATGCGATTTTAGCTTTAAATATAAATTGGACTTTTATTTATTTTTACAAGTCAAAATTTTAAACTTTCCATTGCGTTTTGTGTCACATTTATTCAACACGGAATAAAAAATTGCAGTTTAACTTAATTCCAAAGGATAACACAATAAATAAATTAAAACAAAACTGTATTTAATTATAATAACGTAAACTTTTACAAAATAAAAATGTAAACATACTTACTAAACAAAAAAAAATTCTATGCTTAAAAGATTAAGAGTTTATCTGCTTAGGGATCATATTAGAAAGAATAAGCTAAACTTATTTTATTTTTTAATAAGTCTAAGACGATTGTTAATATACATACCTCATGAAATTCATATAAGCACAATAAAATCACAAATTTAACCAGTAATAAACTTAAATTTATAAAATTATATCTTAGTTACCTTTATCTACAAGGTATAACACATTATTGAAAAATAACTTATTATTTCTTTAGAACTTATTATTCATGAAGGTGAATGTTCATTTGTCATAGACAGTTCAAGACGATTACCGATATTAGATCCACATAAACAAATTATACACAGATTTCTGAGCAAACCTTTTATTGTTAATATGAACAATATCTAGTGTTTTCCACTATACAACATACTGAAGAACTCAAGTACAACAGATAACACTGTATCTTTTATTTGTAAGGCAGGAGTTACTAAATAATATCCTTTACAAGCATATAACATACACTTGACACTAGATACTTTGTATCTTTCATATGTAAGGTAAAGGTTACTAAATGATGCTCTTTAGAAATATATAACTCACTTTTTAATCCTTTGATACTTTGTATCTTTTTGTTTTTGTTTTAGATAACAGTGCATGGAAGTACTATCATTCAACAATTAAGACATAAGTCATACATCGTATAGCAGTTTCACACAAGATAAGACACATGAAATTAGCATTTCTTAACTGCTCTAAAATCTTAGCATAATCTGCCTACCAACAAATCGTATGATGAAGCTGACTAGACTTAAGTTATTCTTATCACTTGTTAAGTAAAAAGACAAGTTATAATCAGTGGATATAGGTGTATAATAAGATAAATATAAGTCAAGTCCTAGTTAAAATATTTATCTTAGTGTGATTATAGGAATCTACTAACACATCGTACTTAATACTTATGGTAATTATTCTTAAGCTTATTCTCCTAATGTACTATCATCTCCCAAGTTTTTGCAAATAAAAACTTAAACAATTTCTAAAAGAACTATTGTTGTTCTTTTATCGGAGGCGATTCCCCTAAGGTAACAAGCAAATGAATGCCATACGCCCCCCCCCCCCCTTTTTTTTAATATAAGACATAAACTTACAACTAACTATTACATATCCTTTGGAAGACTAGTTATTCAGGATTCCTCATTCCGTTCAGTTGAACCAATGTCTCAAATTGATTCTTGTCAAAAGCTTTTGTGTACAAGTCTGCCAAGTTGTCCAACGATGGAATCTTGACTAACTGAATAAGCTTCTTTTCAGCACAGTCTCTTATGAAATGATGACGAATATCAATGTGCTTTGTCTTGCTATGCTTTACCGGATTATTGGTTATTGATATGGTGGATTCATTGTCAATCATCATCGGAGTGTTGGTTAAGTTGAATCCATAATCTCTCATTTGCTGTTGAATCCACATCACTTGAGAGCAACAGCTGTCTGCAGCAACATACTCAGCTTCACACGTAGAAATGGCTACTGAGGTTTGCTTCTTGCACTGCCAAGACACTAATCTTCCTCCTAGAAACTGACATCCACCAGTTGTGGATTTTCTATTCTGATTGCATCCTCCATAATCAGAATCAGTGTAAGCAATAAAATCCAATTCTCCTCCAGTCGGATACCAAATTCCCAACTTCGGTTTCCCTATGAGGTAATGAAAGATTTGTTTAACTGCTTGCATATGAGACTCTTTAGGAGAGGCTTGATAACTTGCGCAGATACATACTGCAAACATTATATCAGGCATGGATGCAGTGAGATACATTAGTGACCCAATCATGGCCCTATAAAGAGTAGGATCCACATCTTTGTTACTCGATGTATCCGGTCCAAGTCCATGATTTTCTGGAATAGGAGTATGATATATGCGTGTTTCATCCATCTTAAATCATTCTAACAGTTCATAAGTGTACTTTGTTAGATGAATGAACATACCATCTTCTTTTTGATCAACTTGTAATCCTAAGAAGAAATTCAACTCTCCCATAGCAGACATTTCGAACCTTTTTCGCATGACTTTCTCAAATTCTTGACACATCTTTTCGTCAGAAGACCCAAAAATGATGTCATCAACATATACTTGAACAAGCAGAAAGTCATTCTTTTTCCATTTAACGAAAAGTGTACTATTAATTGAACCTCTTGTAAATCCATTCTCAAGTAGGTACTTTGATAGTGTTTCATACCATGCCCTAGGTGCTTGATGTAATCCATATAGAGCCTTATTTAACCGATATACTCTATCTGGATAATCTGGATCAACAAACCCTGGTGGTTGAGAGACATACACCAATTCTTGTACTTTGCCATACAAAAAGGCACTCTTAACATCCAACTAATACACTTTAATTTCTTTGTAAGTTGCAAATGATAAGAATACCCTTATTGCTTCAAGCCTAGCAACTGGTACAAACATTTCGTTATAATCTATTCCTTCTTCTTGATTGAAACCCTGAACCACTAAACGAGATTTATTGTGAGTAACAATTCCTTGATCGTCTCTCTTGCACTTAAAGACCCATTTAGTTCCAATAGGATATTCACCAGAAGGTAAGTCAACCAACTCCCAAACGTTCAGCTTTTTAAACAGAGTCAATTCTTCTTGCATAGCTTTTACCCACGAACTTTCCTTTAGTGTCAGTTGAACGTTTTTAGGTTCAACTTGTGAGATAAAGCATGCATAAAGACATTTATTAGTGATCCCAATTTCATTAATTGACACGTATAAGCTGGTGTATTCAGAAGTACTAGCTTTAGCTTGACTCCTGGTTAACATTGGAATTTCTTGATCACCAATGATATTTTCCACATGATGATTCTTACTTGTTCGAGTCACAGTTACTGGATCAACAAGTATCTCATCATTCAAATTGGTGTCAATCTCTTCCAGTGGTGGCATCTCCTCATCATCCTGTACATCTCATCAGAAGTTATTCTTTCTCTCAATTCCCTTGTAGGGGTAAAGATATTATCTAATACCCTTTGAGTAACTTCCGACAACTTGTCTTGCTCTTGAGGTTTTTCCACTGAGGGATATTTTGAAGCACTAGTGGATGGATTATTTGCAGACGTCCCATATGAAGAAGCATTCGATGTATGTGTAGGGCCAGTGCCCCCGTCACCGTATAATAAATGTTCCGGGATTTCCGAATTAACCACATAGTCACTTATAGGGACTTTAAATGACTTAAACAGATCTGAATAATCAAATTGCCAATCTAATCCCTTGTGTTTTTCATGAGTATGACTGGTAACTTCAATGTTATAGACAGTTTCCATACGTCCAGTGACTTTATTGAAAACCTTCTTATTTGGTGAATTAGGAATATAACCTAGGAAATATCCTTCGTCAACCTTTTCCCCAATCTTAGGTTGATTGCTAGTCTTCAATAGGGTGCATGATACACTTAAGGGCTCAAATCCCTACAAATTAGGTTTCTTTTTGTTCAGAAGTTCATAACAAGTCTTGTTATGCTTCTTAACAGTAAATACCCTATTCAGAACATGAGATGCTGTATTCACTGCTTCTGCCCAAAAGATGACCGGAAGCCCTGAATCAACAAACATGGTTCTAGCTGCTTCAATAAGAGTTCTATTCTTCCTTTCAGCAATACCATTTTGCTGTGGCTCATATGGTGCACTGAATTGATGTTGAATTCCTTTACTTAAGCAATAAACATTCAACGTAGAATTTTTCAACTCTGTACCATTGTCACTACGAATTCTCTTAACTCTCATTTTATAGACATTCTCTACTAAATCTAAGAACTCCATAAGCATTCCTGGAGTTTCATCCTTAGATTTCAAAAAGAATACCCATGAGAATCTAGAGAAATCATCTTTAACAACCAGACAGTACCATTTGCCACCTATGCTTCTCTTGCTTATTGGGCCAAAGAGATCCATATGTAGCAATTCAAATGGCGAGGATATTGAGTTTTCGGTTTTAGACTCGTGTGGTTTCTTATGTTGTTTTCCTTTCAATCAAGAAACACACCGGTCTTCAAACTCAAAACGTTTCTGTGGCACAACTAGAACTAAACCAATTTTGGTTATGTAATTCATTTTCCGAAAGTTCAAGTGTGCCATTCTCCTATGCCATAGAATAGAATCAGCTTCTGAAGCCTTGGATAATAGACATGTAGACTCCATTGAAGTAAATGGAGCACCCATGTTGATAGCATAGATGTCCTTCTTCCTTGGTGCCCTCATTAATATCCAATCTTCAGGAATAACAAATCCCGGCTTCAGGACTAAGGCTTCCTTTTCATTAAAATGAACTGGATCACCTTTATCGCAGACTTGGGAAACACTCACTAAGTTGTGAGTTAGTTCTTCAACATAATTCACGTCTTCAAGAGTCAAAGTTCCATTTGAAATTTTTCTTTTTCCCTTAATTACTCCTCCTTTATCACCAGCGACGTTTACTCACTTTTTCAAACCACCTTTGAAGTCCTTCAGTAGACTTCTTTCTCCTGTCATGTGTCTTGAGCATCCACTGTCTACATACCACCAACTATCTTTGTTCACAGTCTGCTCCTGCACATGACAAGTTGTACATGATTAGTTTTCAAGAGGGACCCAAGCCATTACGGTCTTGGGTTGTCCCTTATCATCTACAATCTGAACTTCCTTAAAGTAACCATAACTATTCTCATCGGGAGTCTTGGTGACTTTTACAAGAGGTTGATCTTGTTGATGATTTATAGTCTTATGCCTGTGAGGAGAGTGAGTAGAAAACCTTCTAGGCACTTGACTATGTTGTTGTGCACGAGAAGTTGAACCACTTTCATACTGACTATGGTTTCTATTTGGGGTTCTAAACCTCGAAGGTGTCTTATCTCTAGGTTTAATGACAATATTATCATTTTGAGAATAAGGTCTCTTAGGTTTAGGTGGTGAGACACTAGTAGTATTGTCTCTCTTCAACATGTTCACAGGTTTAGTCACAGGTTTGCTTCCCAAACCAGGTTTAGCACTAGACCTGTCTACAAATTTTGATTTCTCGTTATTCACGGGCTTATGTATAGCTTCCTGCTTCTTATTGGGACAACAAGAAGCCACATGCCCCTTTTGATGGCACTTAAAGCAAGACATCTGCCTCCGTGACTTAACGTCTTTTGCCTTATTTTCAATCTGAGTCTTAGATACTAAAGGTGCATCTTTTTGTTCTTTAATAACCTTATCATCTACTTTGGCATCATTCAGCATCCTACCCGAGACAAATTGTACATTGGTGGAACCTGATATCTTACCAATATTAGACGATTGTTCTTTGAGAACATCATTATGTATCGTAGAAACTTCAGATTCTTTGGGTATTTGAACATCAGAATTAGCAGTAGCATCAATCATCTCTAGGTCAACATTAGTAGTAGTGTAATTAGCATTAAAAGGTGGAGGAACATCACTATAGCCTAAGCTAGTCTCGTTCTTCACACTACGTTGAGCGTCAATTATAGAGTCCATAGTTAAAAAAGATGTTCTATAACTTTCAAACTTATGATTAAGCTCAACTAACTTAACCTTAGATTCAGCTAATTCTTTGTCCTTGTCAGCTACACCTTGATTTAAGTCCTTTAAATTCAAATAAAGACCATCTATAGTCACATATTGTTCATTTATAGTATTTCTAAGTACGGTCTTATCTGCCATATAGGACTTAATCTGTTTCTTAAGGTCTAGCTTGTCCTCACTTAACCTACGTACATCAATTTTAGCCACATCTAGTTCAGATGATAAAGCCTTATGTGATTCAGCAAATACATTAACTTGGGCTTGTAAACTAGTCACTAATTGACATACATCTATAAGTGTAGGAACATCAAGACATACCCGTTTCTTATCAGTTTGGAGTTCAGCCATTTCTACCACAAAGTCTTCTGGACACAGATCTTCAGTTGATCCCAAGTCTAACACATCATCTTCAGCTGCTAGAATCTTCAATTCAGGAATTGTCATTTGATAATCCTCAGCAGTAGGCATGTAAAATGGTGTCTGATCAGTCTTAACTGGATCTTCAATTTCAGCCATAAGAGCTTCTTCAGTCAAAGCTCTCCAGTCATAAGAACCATCCAGTTGTTGAACAACCAAGGCTTTAGAAGATAAAGTAGCACTTGATTTTTCAGGATTTGTTGTTTTCTCAGTTTTGGGTCTTTGACATTCCCTAGCAAAATGTCCATAACCTTGACAGTTAAAACATTTCACTTTGGACTTATCAAACCCAACTTTATTTCCCACCAGCTTTCTACCTGTACGCTTCAAGAAATTTTTAACTCTCCTTGACACCATAGCAAGTTGCCACTGGGGATCCATTTCTTCTAAATCGTCTGAGTCGACCTGATCATAATCCTCATCAAAAGTCGATGGATCATTGATCTTACCCTAGATGTAGTTTTCGTATGAAGCAACGAATGAAGCAAGAACTGATAGTTATTGTTCAGCGGATTTCACACTCATGGGCATTTTGTGATGCTCTTGAGTTGACTTCCCGGTTGTCTTGCTTTTTGCTTCACCTCCATATTAACTTATAAAACATAAGTCTTCAGATATCATTTCACCAGTTTCTCCAGTATCACCAACTAGTAAAGCAGTGGTCGAACTAGACGAACTATTAGAGATAGTAGATTTTCCATGATAAAGCCCATGATCCTGTACCTGATCAGAATCAGTATCTCTCGATTTCTTTGTGAAATCATATGCGCGGAGCTTATCAATACCCTGCTCCAATGACATAGCTGCATAACGTTCATCATTATCCTTGAGCATAACTCCATACATTTCCCATTTCGAAGGAAGACCCTCAATAAACTTGTCAGTCTTCTCCGTATTAGAATAGGTAATGCCATTGTCATCTAACTCACTTAACAGATGGTAGTATCTGGTGGTATATGCATCAAGATCTTCACCTTTCATAGCTCTAAAGACTATGAATTGTTTCTTCAACAGATTACACCTACCTGCCTTAACCTGAGGACTTCCATCACACCTTTTCTCTAGAGCTTCCCATAGCTCTTTAGCAGTATGAAAAGACTTCAACTTATGGTTGATCTCTTTTGGAAGACTCGTCTTAATTGAAGAGTGAGCTTTATTTTCAATTTGATAATCTTTCTTTTCTTCATCACTCATCTGATTATAGGTAAGGGCCATAGTTTTATTACTAACTTTAGCAGTAGGTGCAGTATACCCGTTCTTGATGCACATCCATATTGACAAATCATGGAACCGACAGTGTGATTCAAATCTGTCTTTCCATCCATAGTCGTCTTCAAGTCGGAGCAATTTAGGTGGAACATTAGACTTTCCAACCTCATATTCCATCTCAATCATCTTATTTATGTCAGACATTTTTGCAAATCCCAAAGATTAAATAAAAAAAAACAGTAAGTTTAGTTCGCAGAAACTCAACTCGTAGAACAAACTCAATTCGCAGAACAAACTCAGTTCGCAGATCAGAACTCAGTTCGCAGGTTGAACTCAGTTCGCAGAGGAGAACTCAGTTCGCAGGTCAAACTCAGTTCGCAAAGCAGACTCAGTTCGCAGGACAGACTCAGTTCGCAGAATCTCAGTTCGCCAACTCAGTTCAGTTCGCAGACTTGGTTCGCTTCGCTACTCAGTTCGCAGAATCGGCTGAAAACCCTAAAAATGAAATTTTAGGCTTTTGAACGTCCAAATACTAAAATTTTGGATGTAAACTAACCCAAAAACTTTCAGAGACTGATTTTGATCATTTTTACGCAAAAAATCACGTACAAACAACCCTAAATCAACCGTTATTACCCGAATAACCTCGAACCTACGCGTATCTAGCCATAGGCTCTGATACCAATTGTAAGTCCGTATGTATTAGGATCGATAACGAGGTTATCTTTAGGTATTAAGGTGCGGAATCCCTTAATGCTAACTTCACGGATACTGAACGGTTTATCTCACAAGTATTAGTGAAATCAATTACTATTTAGCTTTGTATTGATTAAAACCAACGTTTATCTATCAATACCTAGATCTTAGAATACTTAGAATATCTCTGGAAACACAGAAAATTCGTATAGGTATTATGGCAAAAGTTAATTAGGTTTAAAACCTAATTTGCATAAATACTCATCTCGGTTCGCGAGTTCTGGGCTCTGCGGACTGACTCGGTTCGCAGCCCAGCTTGGCCCAGCGAATCGACTCGATTCGCTTTGCAGCCCTACCCTGCGAACTTACTCAGTTCGCATCGCAGTTCATGGTCAGCTTTTGGTCAACATATTTCAGCATTTAATATTTAACTCTAATATGTTTACCAACCAATATTTTTCATTACAATTCAAAATAAATTTACAAACTTGATTACAATAATCCCTAGTACTATTACAAGCTAGATCTGTTGTCACAATAATATGTCCCAACACTTTTATGAAATAAAGTACACTTTTCATAGAAACATCTCGTACATCTTCTTTCTCTAATATTAGCTTTTCATCTCTGTGTTTTTCCAATTTTTAATACACACGTTGATAACTTACACTTGGTATCAGAGCCTCGTGTTCATTTGAAGGGGTGTAATCATTCTTGATAGCAGCCCCGAGTTATCTTGATCGGGCTTGAGAGACTAACCGAAGCTACGTGATAAACGAGAAGGAAGACATCAAAACATGAGGTTTTGATTCGGTTCGTTTTGTGGGGGATGGAAGACGGGAAAGGTGGTTGTGACCTTATTTTCTCAATCGGTGGAAGAGTTCTCTAGGAACAGATTAAAAGTGGTTGGGAATGTCAAAAAAAAAAAAAAAAAAAAAAAAAAAAAAGAATGGCGTTGGTACCGGCTAAAGAAGGCTCGATGTCATTTCAAGTTCCCGTCTTGACTCCAACCAATTACCCAGTGTGGGTTGTCAAGGTGAAGGCAATTATGGATGCATATGGCCTATGGGAACTATTGAGCCGAGGGGTTTAGGGGAAGAACTGGATCAAACAAAGAAGAAACAAGCTCTTGCTTTCTTGTTTCAAGCAATAACCGAAGAAATGGTCTTGCAAATGGCAAGTTACACCGACCCGAAACAAGTGTGGGATGGTTTAAAAACACGTTACTTGGGAGTGGATCGGGTGAGGACGGCTTGGGTTGCAACATTGAAAAGGGGGCTTGAAAGTTTGCGAATGAAAGAGGGTGAAACCGTTGATGATTTTGCAACCAAACTGTCCGGGTTAGCTTCAAAGGCGAGGAGCCTCGGGTACGAGCTTGAAGAAGTAGACTTGGTGAAAAGGTTACTTGACTTGATGCCTAAATTGTTTCTTCAAATAGTGGCCTCAATCGAGCAGTGTTTCGAGTTGGACTTGATGTTATTCGATGAAACTGTTGGAAGGTTGAAGGCGTATGAGGAGATGTTAAGAGGAACCGAGAAAACAAAGGACACTCAAGGTGGCTTGTTGTTGGCAAGTGAAGAAAAGTTGAATGGTTGTAAGTATTGTGGTAATGGCGGTTCACATCGGAATGACTTTGGACGTGGCCGGGGAGGTGGTCGGGGTCCGGGAGAATTCGAAATGGTAATGAATGTGCTCGAGATAAAAGCCACGTTAGATGTTTCAAAGGTGGAGAATTTGATCACTACAACGAGTGTCTGAAGTGGGTGAAGGAAGAAGTAAACTTGATCGAAGAGGAGCCGGCTTTGTAGTGAACAAGTATTATGAAGAAACTAATTAAGGGGGTGATTGGTAGATTAATTGGTTTACTTAGTTTACGTAATATAAAGTGCATGGCAGGAAGTGTGCATGGGTAGAAGTTTTATTATTATGAGTAATGATTTTATTATTATATATATTCTAGTTAATAGTTTATTATTTGGAAGTAGTAGACTACTAGTCTTAGTTGACCGATTCTCATGGATGCACGTTAGGTTGGAAGAGTGGTCAAGCCATGAACCGGTTTTAGGATTAAAATCAGTAGTTTATTGTTTTTGATAGTACACACGTTGGTGTGTGTAAAGGCTATATATAGCCCACTCTTTTATATGAAATAAAGTACACTTTCCATAGAAACATCTCGTACATCTTCTTTCTTTAATATTAGCTTTTCATCTCTGTGTTTTCCCATTATTAATACACACATTGATAACTTACATATTCCAAGTATTTTTTAATACACACGTTGATAATATGAAGGTTTATGGGATTATTTTTTTGGAAAGTGAATACTTTCAATTCAGTTTGTTATTCACGTTTTATAAGTATGCCAACTTGATGTTTGCTTAATTTAAATTTGAATGCATAGATATTGGTTCCCTTCTTAACCATGCTAAAATATGGCTTATCAATTATTCATGTTATATTCTACGTCATCAGTATCATTTAATTCATTTCAGTATTCTCTTTTCAGATCGGTCACCTCCCTTTTGTTTATTAAAAGTTAATGAAGTTATTAAATGTATGGGAAAGAAGGAACGCTTTCAGTGACTAATTAGATAACGATGTGTGAATGTTTTAGAATTAGTTTCTAATAATGTATGTTGGTTTTCATTTACTTAAAAGCTTGCCCGCTTACGAAATGGATGGCGTGTATAATGAGCCACATACTCTAACCTTATTTTAAGCTCTCATGTACTTAAGAATACTAAAGTGGCATAACCAAAAGCTTATTACAACTTAAAATTCTCTATCATATTGTTTTTGTAGGAGTGTCTAGTGATAATTTGTTCTGGAAAATAGATACGGTAACTTAGACACTTGGTGAGTTAATGAATACATTCTGAGTTTTCAACATAGCAAGGTTAAAAAATTAATGTTTACAATGGACTACTCGTTAATTTTTAGTTCAGAATTTGTTAAGTTTATTAGCGCGGTCGTGTGTGACATGGGTTATAATACCCCAACTACTCATCATGCTATATTCGTATTATATACAAGCTCTGTTGTAATGCATGATACCATCAAATAATGTCATATTTATACAACAATATTCCCTAGTTTTCATATACTTTTATTTTATATATATATATATATATATAGGTATAAAAGGCGCTTAAGTTAAAGAAGGAACGAAAATGGGCTAGGATTAAGAAAATGAAGATAAAACCAAGTCTCAAGTTAATTGGACCTAAAAGTGAAGATGAAATCCGAAGTTGAAGTTTATTGGGCCAAGAAAGAAATTAAAAAAGGATTAAAAGTTAATAGGGCTAAGGAATAAAATTTGATCGTGGCTAGAACATACTGGAATTTCGATCCATTCGTCGGTTGGAGATGTCAGCCAGCGGTTGAAAGTTAAAATGCTAATGCGGTGAAGTTCGGGGGTCAAGGTCCAAATTCTTAGGCAAAAACATAACCCAGCCGGCAGCTGAAACATCCAATCGGCGGTTGGAATGTCGAATCTGAAAACTATTAATAGGGACTTCGACCAAACCATTTGAGATATGATTTTTAAGAAGGCTTAGTCGATTGAAGCGTTTAAGGAACGACTACGGGTGGAATTTCAAGGCTTGGAAGCAGGGTTTGAAGACTTTCAACCCTAATGAAGAATAGTTCAGTTTCTTTGGTTTGATTCACTACTACAAAATGCACATTACGGGCGGTGAAAAAGCCTATTAAGGGCTGTGAACCGCCCGCCATCAATGCGAGCGATGCTTAAAATAAAAGCTTATTTAGGGGAGGTGAAATAACCGCCTTAAACAAACATAATTAAGGCGGTTAAAAATGTTAAGGGCGGTTTATTTTTGATACATGCACGGATATTGAATGTCATTTAAGGGCGGACATTTTCCTAATATAAAGCGGTGTGTCGTGGGTGTTTGGTTCTGGGTTTTAAGACATAGTAAGGCGGGTTTCTTAATTTTTATTATTTTATTATTTAATGGGATTATATGATATGGCTTATATGTGAACCGTTTTTTTAATATTTAATTCACGGAAAAAAAATATATATATTCAAAAATTAAAACATAAATTACTAGTTGTTTACTATAGGCGGGTTACAGCTAACCGCTTCAATATTAATATATTTTATTTATATCAAATTTTCTCGCAAAATATCAATAGCCAATGCCCATATATATTCCTGCAATTGCCAATTACCACATTGCAGTAACCAAAACTCCTACAATTACCACAATGGATGACTAGTGATCTGCGATGCGAACCGAGTGGGTTCGCAGGGCAGAGCTGTGAGGCGAGGTTGTCAGTTCGCTGGGCCACTTGGGCTGCGAACTGAGTCAGTTCGCAGAAGCCCATCAGGTTGCGAACTGAGATGAAATTTAACCTATTTATACCATACTTATGTCAAACGTAAGAGAACTATTGCCATTCAGTTTTCCTGCGATTCCAGAGCAAAATTAAACATTCTTATAGCTAGGTATTGATCAATCAAAGTATTTGATAATCAATATAAAGCTAGTTAATTTGTTGATTTGCTAATTCTTGCGAGATAAACCGTTCACTATCCGTGAAGTTAGCATTAAGGGATTCCGCACCTTAATACCTTAAGATAACCTCGTTATCGATCCTAATACATAGAGACTTATAATTGGTATCAGAGCCTACGGCTAGATACACGTAGGTTCGAGGTTATTCGGGTAATAACAGTTGATTTAGGGTTGTTGGTACGTGAATTGTTGCACAAAAACGACCAAAATCAGTCTCTGGAAGATTTTAGGTTAGTTTACATCCGAAATCTTTGTATTTGGATGTTCAAAAGCCTAAAATTTTCGTTTTTAGGGTTTTCAGCCGATTTTGCAAACTGAGTTGCGAAGCGAACCAAGTCTGCGAACTGAGTCTGCCTTGCGAACTGAGTTTGACCTGCGAACTGAGTTTTGCTCTGCGAATTGAGTTTGACCTGCGAACTGAGTTTTGCTCTGTAAACTGAGTTTGTCCTGCGAGTTGTGTTTTCTGCAAACTGAACTTACTGATTTTTGTGATTTTTAATTTCCGGGATTTGTAAAAATGTCTGACATAAGTAAGATGATTGAGATGGAACATGAGGTTGGAAAGTCTAATGTTCCACCTAAATTGCTCTGACTTGAAGACTACTATGGATGAAAAGACAAGTTCGAATCACACTGTAAATTCCATGATTTGTCAATCTGGATGTGCATCAAGAACGGATATACTGCACCTACCGCTACAGTTGGTAATAAAACTGTAGCCATTGCCTATAATAAGATGAGTGATCAGGAAAAGAAGGATTATGAAGTTGAAAATAAGGCTCACTCTTCAATTAAAATGAGTCTTCCAAAAGAAATCAACCATCAGTTGAAGTCTTTTCATACTGCTAAACAACTATGGGAAGCTCTAGAGAAAAGATGCGATGTAAGTCCTCAAGTTAAGGCGGAAAGGTGTAATCTCTTGAAGAAATAATTCATAGTCTTCAAAGCTATGAAAGGTGAAGATCTTGATGCATACACCACCAGGTATTACCATCTGTTAAGTGAGTTAGATGACCATGGAATTTCCTATACTGATACGGAAAAGACTGACAAGTTTATTGAGGGGCTGCCTTCGAAATGGGAAATGTATGGAGTTATGCTCAAGGATAATGATGAATGTTATGCTGCTATGTCTTTGGAGCAGGCTATTGATAAGCTCCGCGGATATGATTTCACAAAGAAATCGAGAGATACTGATTCTGATCAGGTACAGGATCCTGGGCTTTATCATGAAAAATCTACTCTCTCAAATAGTTCGTCCAATTCGACCACAGCTTTACTGGTTGGTGATACAGGAGAAACTGGTGAAATGATATCTGAAGATTTATTCTTTATAACTTCATCTAGAGGTGAAGCTAAAAGCAAGTCAACTGAGAAGTCAACTTAAGAGCATCATAAAATGCCCATGAGTGTGAAATCCGCTGAACAGCAACTATCAGTTCTTCCTTCATCCGTTGCTTTATACGAAAACTACATCCAAGGTAAGATCAATGATCCATCTACTTTTGATGAGGATTATGATCAAGTCGACCCAGACGACTTAGAAGAAATGGATCTCCAGTGACAACTTGCTATGGTGTCAAGGAGAGATAAAAAATTCTTGAAGCGTACTGGTAGAAAGCTGGTGGGAAATAAAGTTGGGTTTGATAAGTCCAAAGTGAAATGTTTTAACTGTCAAGGTTATGGACATTTTGCTAGGGAATGTCAAAGACCCAAAACTGAGAAAACAGCAAATCCTGAAAAATCTAGTGCTACATTGTCTTCAAAAGCCTTGGTTGTTCAACAACGGGATGGTTCTTATGACTGGAGAGCTTTGACTGAAGAAGCTCTTATGGCTGAAATTGAAGATCCAGTTAAAAATGATGAGACACCATCTTACATGCCTACTGCTGAGGATTATCAAATGAAAATCCCTGAGATGAAGATTCAGCAGCTAAAGATGATGTGTTAGACTTAGGATCAACTGAAGATCTTTGTCCAGAAGACTTCGTGGCTCAAATGGCTGAACTCTAAACCGATAAGAAACGAGTATGTCTTGATGTTCTTACTCTTATAGATGTATGTCAATTAGTGACTAGTTTACAAGCCCAAGTTAATGTATTTGCTGATTCACATAAGGCTTTAACAACTGAATTAGAATTGGCTAAAAGTGACGTACGTAGGTTAAGTGAGGAAAAGCTAGATCTTAAGAAACAGATGAAGTCCTATATGGCAGATAAAACCCTTCTTAGAGACGCTATAAATGAACAATCTGTGACTATTGATGGTCTTTATTTGAACTTACGAGACTTAAATCAAGGTGTAGCTGATAAAGACAAAGAATTAGCTGAGTCTAAGGTTAGGTTAGTTGAGCTTAATCGTAAGTTTGAGAGTTATAGAACATCTTCTTTGACTATGGACTCAATAATTTATGCTCAACGTAGTGTAAAGGACAAGACTGACTTAGGCTATAGTGATGTTCTTTCACCTTTTAACTCAAATTACACTACTACTAATGTTGACCTAGAAATGACTGATGTTACTGCTATTTCTGATGGTCAAATACCCAAAGAATCTGAAGTTACTAAGATACAGAACGATGATTTTAAAGATCAATCATCTAATATTGGTAAGATATCATCTTCCACCAATGTACAATCACTAGTACAGATTTGGGATTTGGTCACACCAGAAAAGTGTGACAAAAACCATATGGTCACACTTCTTTTTTCAGCTTGTGTGTGACTAAAGGTGTCATGACCAAAGGGGTCCATACGGTCACATTATATGGTTAGTGGCCGTATCCATTTAAAAAGTGTGACGAAAACCATAAAATGTGTGACCATATGCTCTTTAAAATTAAGCGAAAGTGTATTTTGTTTGACTATTGTCCATCCAATGGCCACTTGAATTGTAGGTTTGTGTGGCTATTTGTAACATTTAGTCACACAACGAGTGTTTTATTTTTGGGATTTGGTTACATAAATTTAAGCCAATAGTGACCAAAAGTGTTAATAAGTGTGACCATATGTTCTTTAAAAGTCAGGTAAACTTGTATTTTGTGTGACCATATGCTTTGTAATGTCAAGTAAACTTGTATTTTGTATGACTATTGTCCATCGAATAGCCACTTTATTTTTATGTTTGTGTGGCATTTTGTATCATTTAGTCACACAAAGAGTAATTTATTTTCAGATCTGGTCACATAAAATTAGATCAAAAATGGTCGTAGGTGATAAAAAGTGTGACCATATGCTTTGTAATGTTAACTAAACTTATATTTTGTGTGACTATTGCCATCTAATGGCCACTTTATTTTTATGTTTGTGTGGCATTTTGTATCATTTAGTCACACAAAGGGTCATTTATTCTTGAATTTGGTCACATAAAATTAGATCAAAAGTGGTCGTAGGTGATAAAAAGTGTGACCATATGGGCTGCAATGTCAAGTAAACTTGTATTTTGTGTGACTATTACCATCCAATGGCCACTTTATTTTTATGTTTGTATGGCGTTTTGTATCATTTAGTCACTCAAAGAGTAATTTATTCTGGGATTTGGTCACATAATATTAGATCAAAAGTTGCTGTAGATGATAATAAGTGTGACCATATGCTCTGTAATGTCAACTAAACTTGTATTTTGTGTGACTATTGTTATCCAATGGCCACTTTATTTTTATGTTTGTGTGACGTTTTGTATCATTTAGTCACACAAAGAGTGATTTATTATTGGATTTGGTCACATAAAATTAGATCAAAAATGGTCGTAGGTGATAAAAAGTGTGACCATTGTTCACCCAATGACAACTTGAATTGTATGTTTGTGTGGCATTTTGCAGTATTTAGTCACACATAATTAATCAAACAGTGGCCACAATGTGTGACCATATTATGTGACTACGTCTTTTAGTCACATATAACAAATTAATAATTTGTGTAACAATTTGAATTATATAACACCACAAATTAAATTTCAATGTACATAATTTAATGTACAAATCAATAATATAATTGGATTGTTTAATTTACATAATAATATCCTAAGTATCGTAATTGCTTATATACGAAAATAGACTTATTAAACATCAGAGTTGTAAGGACTTTTGACTCTTGAGTTTGCTCTTCGCTTGCTTTTGCATGGCATCACTAGACACAAAAACCGGTGCTTTGCGCTTTTTCTTTGATACTTTTGGTACAGTTTTGATCTCACCAAATGTCTTTTGTCCAGAAGTTGGTGGTGTTACCTGTACAAGAAACAAGGTGCATATGGATCAAACACTAAATTAAATATGAAGAACTATGTAGCAGATAAAAACGTGTACTATGGACCTCCTCATCAAAAATCACTTGATCCTTAGGCCATGCATAAAAACCACCTGCTGCATCGATAGCTCTTTTGAAACCATTGTTACCGTTGTCCGGAATATAAGTTGCATCCACTAACGATTTATCAACGGAAACTTTGAAGCAATCCTTTGGGAGTGATCTGTTATGAACCATCACTTTTCAATTTGACAAGTAGACAGTACCCAAAGCAATGATGTTGGTCCTCTTTAGATGCCACAGTTTACACTTGAATAACTAAATAAAATGATAACAATTATTATGTGTGTGTGTATATATATATATATATATGCATTAGAATTATATTAAACTGAAGAATGTATGAACATTTTGGAATATATACATACCTGCGGTGGTGTTGGCTTTGCTGGAGACAGATTTTTTTGCCTCTGTTTAGTTTGAAACGTGTTGACTTGTGAGTTAGGCGTCCTGTTTGACTCGTCAGCAGATTTACCAACCAGTTCCTATATAAAAATCGGTAAATAAGTCATGTATGTAAAATTATTATATCACAATGAGAAATATTAAGATCAAATTAATTCAAATGTTTTAATACTTACACTTGTTTCTGTTGGCATTTCCACAGTTGCAAGTCCATTAGACTTGTGAAAGCTGGAATCCTTCTCACATCCAACATCACTTAACGCCATTCTGCCATCCTGAATAGTATTGGAAGCGTTAGGATTAACGTCCACTGTTGGAGACACCTGCAATAAAAATTAAGAAATACATTTGGTTAGCAACATGACTTGCACAATATCATTAAAACGTGAACAACCAATATGACTTGCACAATAACTTGCACAATAAGTCCAACGTGAACAACCAATATGACTTGCATAATAACTAATACTAGTATATAGCCTATAAGGATTTATTACCATATTATGCTGAAGATGTTTCTTTTGCTTGACAATATCATTAAAACACAGCAGGTCACTACAAGCATTGGTAATGACTGAATACAAGTCTAGATGGATGGACTCTCCTCTGCTGCTGCGATACAACTTAACAAAATCATAATAATGATAATAAATATACTAACAAAACAAAGCTAGAAATAAATGAAGAGTAAAAGCATGTAATGGAGAAATAACCATAGATACATCACCAATCTCAGGCAATCCACTGTAAACGCTAAATTGTGAACCCAATTGACCCATAAGAGATCTAAAAGCCTTAACGTATTTAGCCCCTATATATATGACCTCTACAATTTATATCTTGAACATCAATCTCACCCCTGCATATCATTGGGTTAAGGAACAGCTCAGCAACAACATTTATAATCTTAACTATTTCAACCCTGCCTCATAAATTAGTCCCGCTTCAACATGCTCTAACTATAGACGTCCAAGTCTTCTAAAACTAATCATAGTGAAAAATATTGTTAACCTCTAAGATATGCTGGTGGGCAAAAGAAAACCAACTATCATCAATACAAGTATCACTTCTATTGGTGATCAAAATCAGATTAAATTAGCAATATTCATAATTAAAAAGGACAATAAAAGGAATTAGTAGTGTTAGCATAACATTTAGATGACTTATTCGCATCAGTCTCAGTTAAAGATTAATATCTTGTAAGACATGAAAGTGTAGCCACCTACTATTCAGATTTACAAGTGATGTTATCGCAAGAAATTGTACCTTAATTACAAGTGGTCCCCAACTTCGACCTCATATATAGGAATGCCATTTTTGTGAATGATCATAAAACAGGCTGTGCTAGCCATTTTAGTCTACTAAACAAACACCACTAGACTAAATTGAAAAAAGTTTCATAGCTAAAATAAGACCACATTTACAGTTAATGAATTGATAAGATGTTTATCCTATATGTATATATGCTAACAAATCAAGAATTCCTCTGTTGATGACTCCAAACACGTTGCTTCTGCTACTTGTATGTAAGCATTGATTTAATTTATCTGAAAATTTACTACGCTTGATAAAATCAGAAAGTTACAACATAATTATAAATGGTTAAGCAAGTGTAAAAGAAAAGCACTAGAACATAAACTTTATAGGAAGGGAAATTGTTTGCCTCCATACACCCAACAAAAAACACATATATCTTAAATGAGAGCCAACTATTAATGTGATAAGTACCATTATTCCCTAACCACTTGAACGAATTCAGTAATAAGAAATGAAAAAATCCAAAGCATAATGTAATTACTCTAGATGATCAGAACAACTTCTCATAACGAAAAACCCTAACCTACAAGTTAATTTTTATTTCAAAAGCAGCATAGACAACAAATTGTTTCAATAAACTAGGAATCATATACGCACCTTCTGGGGAGTGCTGAAATTGTCATATAAGTGATCGAGACCGGTGTTTTCCGGCTGATAACAAAAGATACCAGGAAGATCTTAGTTTTCATCATCAATACCAAATCCATAACAATTATATAGCAACAAAAAGAACAACAAGCAATTTCACAGTTATACACACATAATTATATGCACTCATACATAAATACTGTAAATAAATACGTTAGGTCTGGAAACGAAGCTTACTTTAAACCCTACAATATATGCAAGATAAACTTTTTTTCAAAAATAAAAAAATGGGTAAACTAATATATTGATATTTGACAGTACATGCTTTCAAATTTCATCACCTAATATACTCAATGGGCAACGCCAAAGTGGGATTCAATCTAAAATTAGGGCTTAAACATAAAAAATTAGTTATCATCAAACTATTTCAATAAGAATCGAAATTGTTTTACCTAAAAACTAACAAATCGCAGAACTTAAGCACTTGAGAAGTGTTTCTGTAATTGGTAATAAGAAGATCCATTCCATTAATCCTTGATTGGAAGAGATAAGTAATAAGTAAATAATAATAGTATAATAAAGGAAAGATCACACCCTTAAACGAAAAACAAAGGAATATTAAACAGCAGGTGACGGAGAAATAAATTAGGGATGAACTTTTGAAGACCGAAGAGTGAATTGGATTTTGGGCGGTGAATTTCAAGTAATTTTGGGCGGTGGATTTCAACCATATAGATTCAAAACTTTTGGAGAATGAAAAACTTATATGTTTATATAAAAGCGCTATCTTTTAGCACGCGTATATATACTAAAACAAAATTTCTGATATATAATAAAAAATATATAAATTCTGTAAGATTAAGAAGTGTACAAATATTCCATTATCAAATGATGAATTAATTTTATCATAAGTTTAATAGTAATATATGTAATATTGGTAATGTCATATATCATATATCATATTATTAAATTTAGGATAATATTATATATTTCAAAATGATGAATTAATTTTATCCTATGTTTAATAGTGGCATATATAATATTGATAATGTCATATATCAAATATTCCATTATTAAACTTAGGATTAGGATAATGCCATATATGCTCAAATGATGAATTAATTTTATCATAAGTTTCATAGTGACATATGTGATATTGTTAATGTCATATATCACATATTCCACTATCAAACTTAGGATAATGTCATATATATATATATATATATATATATATATATATATATATATATATATATACCCAAATGATGAATTAATTTTATTTTAAGTTTAATAGTGGCGTATGTGATACTGATAATCTCATATATCATATATTTCATTATTAAACTTCTGATAATGTCATGTATGCTCAAATGATGAATTAATTTTATCATGAGTTTAATAGTGGCATATGTGATATTGTTAATGTCATATATCACATATTCCACTATCAAACTTAGGATAATGTCATATATGCCCAATTGATGAATTAATTTTATTCTAACTTTAATAGTGGCGTATGTGATACTGCTATTCTCATATATCATATATTCCATTATTAAACTTCTGATAATGTCATATATGCCCAAATGATGAATTAGATTTATCATGAGTTTAATAGTGGCATATGTGATATTGTTAATGTCATATATCACATATTACACTATCAAACTTAGGATAATGTCATATTGTGACACCCTGCAAATTTCGATACAATTACGTACACTAAACACATGCACGTATTAGGCTAATTCCCTACTTAATGATAACTAAACTATTTTATGAGCTAAGTCTGGCAAGGTCTACTATATCCGAAACCACTAACGGAACACGTTTCACCACTGGATAAAGGCATTACCCACTGGACAAAACATAAACCGATTTTAGATCTGTGATATCTCACTCGATTCTTAATGAAATCTCGTGTTTCTTGAGCTAAAACGAAGTTCAAAGAGTCTAGTTTTCAAATCTGTAAGCGACACGAATTATAGTGGTCATATACTATTTTTAATAAATGAAATAAATGTACATGTCCAGACTGTAAGTTCTGACCAGAAATATTAGTCAAACTTGATGATGAAATATCTTGAGATCTACGAACCCAAACGACTTGAAACCAATTGGAAAAGTTAGTTAATTTTGTTACCTTCATAATATGTACTCTCACGCTTTCTGAAGTTATATAAAAGCCGAGATATAACCAAATCTTCCAACGTATATACTGGAAAAATGAGCTTCTGGACATACACTTGTTTGTGAATTTATTAAACGAGTTCTACTTAGCCAAAGATTATATGAAAATATGTTTTAGAAAGCTTAGACATAGGGGAATAACCTATAATTTTATTGGATTCCATTTCAAATGTTTGATTAGTGAGAACGAGCTCGGAAAAAGGCATTAAAACACATAAAAAGATGATGGAAAGACCTTTCCGTCGCAATTCACTTTAGCGACACAACTTTCTGTCACAAATCACTGTAGCGACACAACTTTCTGTCGCCAGCCACTTCAGCGACACAACCCTTTCCGTCGCAATCCACCTTTGCGACACAAATCTTCCGTCGCTAATATCACATTTCTTGAAAAACATGATATCCACTAAGTATTGATTCGTGTAGCCACAACGAAACCATATACGACACTACTCATACACACAACATATATATTTCTACAAGTAAACAACAAAACGAACATAATAATAATGTCACTTTGAATTATTATTATGAAAACATCACCAACGAACCGTACACGTAAATGACCTTTCGAAACGAGTGAACAACGAACATAGTTTGGCAATGAGCCGACTACTTATACAAACCGTGTCTTACGTTTAGGGCGATAAGAGGAACACTTGGACAAACCATTTGCTAGCTCTCATACACTTTAGCTCACGAGGTGAGTTCACAGCCCCACTTTTAACTGTTTTACTGCTTCCAACTTGGGGTGAGAAACATAGTCAACTATTTTACTGATTGCCATAACTGCTTTTGCTTACATAATTGTCTAACTTGCTTGCTTACTCGAACGATTAGAGTACTTTAGAACTGTTAAACATTTTTACAAACTGGTGCTTATGAAATAACGTTTTCATACTACAAGCTAATATAAATGTGTTAAACTATACTTGGGAAACCGGAGAATGACCGGTAAACTGTTTTGATAAACTGCTTTGTTTCGCAGGAGAACGACCAGCAGTGTTTGGACGGGAGAACAACCCATGCGTGTTTAGACTGGAGAACGACTGATACTATTTTGGGAACGCTGGAAAACGACCAACAACGTATTTTAAACTGTATTTTGGGCAACATCTCAACTGAACTATATTTGGATAACATCCCATAAAACATTTACTTAACTATTATGGAAACAACTGTTTACGAACATATTTGGTTTAACGAACTGTAGTTGCAAATTTAAAACCTGTGAATTCACTCAACCTTGTTGTTGACTTTTACTATGTTTTTCAGGGAATTAGCAGCACACATAAGGACCACCTACACACATGGAACATAGGCGACCCTTGAAGCTTTAGGATGTCAACTTTTGAAACATATGGATTTCTTTTATATAACTAAAGTTGTTTTAGTCATATTTACAAAATCTACTTTTGTAAACATAACTACTTTTACGTTTGTACAATTCGATGAACTGTAAAACTTTGTAACTATTACTATTGACATTCTTATAATATATGTTCTGTTGTAATCATATGCTCTGATACGTATGCATGTACAATGTTGGTGTCATTACCCCCATACTTAACTAAATGCTTTCACTAATTAAAAATCAACGAATTTGGGGGTGTGACACATATATGCCCAAATGATGAATTAATTTTATTCCAAGTTTAATAGTGGCGTATGTGATACTGGTAATCTCATATATCATATATTCCATTATTAAACTTCTGATATTGTCATATATGCCCAAATGATGAATTAATTTTATCATGAGTTTAATAGTGGCATATGTGATACTGTTAATGTCATATATCACATATTCTACTATCAAACTTAGGATAATGTCATATATGCTCAAATAATGAATTAATTTTATGATAAGTTTAATAGTGGCGTATGTGATACTGGTAATGTCATATATCATATTATTAAACTAATCTCATGTATGCCTAAATGATAAATTAATTTTATCATCTTATCTTATCTAATAAAGGGGAGTTCAGCTGATGTCATGAAGCTGACTTGGCGAGTCATGAGGTAGGTTTTCATGCTGACATGTCACGATGTGGTTAAAAGAATGATGTTATCAATATGTAATAAGAAAATTTAAAATGGGATGAAAATGGTTTTATACTAAATTAAATAAACAACAAAATATGTTTTTCAAAAAGTCTGCTAATTTTCTTGGAACTTTAAGTTGCTTTACATGCTTTTATTTTTATTGGTTGGTTTTGCCTACCAATATCACGCCTGCCTTTTGGCTCTTGATTTATCTGTCATTGTCATCACCAAATTAAAATGGAAGAGCTCTTAGTTTATCATATTCATCTTCTTTCTCTACCTATTTCATTTACCAATTAAAAATCATAATACCACTTGATACTTTTCCAAAGAGATATCTACCGGATCATTACATCTTCTTCATCTCCATTTTGAGTTTATCGATCCTCCTGGCTTTCTTTTCTCATATGCGATTTTTTGGGTTTTTTTTCTTTCCAAAAGATTCTCACTTAATCAAGGTTAGTATTTCAAGTTCAGCTTATATGTACACATTTACTCTCTTGGTTTTTGTTTTAGGGTTTGAATATCTGATTTTGAAAATACTCTCTTGGATTTCGTTTCACTATCTGTTCTCTATTTTTTTATTTTGATTTGTGCTTTGTTTAGATTTGACAATCATATTGTTGATGCTTTTCATGATGATGTTAATCTATTTGTTATTGATATAAAGGATCGATGGTATGTAAAGTGACTTATACTTTTGAATCTACTTTCATTTTAATTATTTGTTGCGAGTATCTATTCATGCATATTAACTGTTTGATGAAATGCTTGAAAGCAAAAATATATTCTGTTTAGAACTGAGGTTTTTGTTATAAGTTGTAATGTTTATGTGGTGTTTGCATCTAACGTATTGTGAATCAGTCATTTAGGTTTCAAGAGAAGTAAAGTAGCAGCAAGTTATCTAATTGTTTTTTGTTTACATCAAAAGCTAATTGATTAAGGGAGAGATGTATTTAGTGGGAGGTAATAACACTAAGTGGTTTATATTCAACATTTTCTAAATCCATGTGGTTTGCTATTTCAATGATTTCAATTATCATAAAGTAAAGTGGATGTCACTCTAATACAATGATTTCAATTATCATAAAGTAAAGTCGATGATTATATTGTTGTGTGATTATACTTTTGTGCAACTATTAAGTTCATTTGCTTCTTTGAAACGGGATTTTCAGGTGTTTGTGACGTGTCAATTGTAAAAGAAGCATCGACTTTCATATAGGCAACTCCTATATATTTGCCTGAAGGTCCATGGAAGTAGGTAATGGCTTTCGGTATTTCAATACAAGTTATAACATACGTTAAGCGTAACGCTTTTAATACAAAAATGTAGATATTGTACTTTTCATATAACAAGATCCTTTTAGTATTTGGACAAAATTCGCTTTGATATTCAATGCCATATAAAAAAAGTATAAAACGGTATACACTATATACAAGCGAAGCTGAGATCAGTGATCAATATACTTCTGATCATGTATAATGCCAGTAGGGATAATAATCTATGTTGTATTGTTTATGAAAGTAATAAAATGTGCTTTTAAGTATCTATTGTGTTAATGTGTATACATGTAGTAGTCATAGGCTAGAAGCTGAAGGTTAAAGGTTCAGTCATCACGAGATCTAACAACATAAAATATTGAAATAAGAAGGAAAAATAATGAAAGGGAGGATTGCGAGTCTTAGGACAGAAGCCTGATCTTGCACTCGTGACCTGTGATGTTTGTTGACCTTTTATTACCTAAAATGTTCCCCGTAAGTATCCTATTATATATCATCTTTTGAATTTCTTGTGAAATTGTTTCTTCATCTTTTGCAGCTTGGTTGTTAGTTATCTCAATTTGAATGAGAAAGGACTTGAGACCAGCCATACTATGTCTACTTGGATAAAATATAACTATATCAGAGTAAAGAAATTATTGAGCATGGTAAAAAGGTTTCTAAGACCCACATGTAGATGAGCGTTATCTCTGTCATTTTACCTCTAATCTCATGCTACCAAAGTTATTTCGTGCTGAAAGAAAGTAAGGGGTATGAGTTTTGACATTATGTTGGTTATCTGCAGATTATATGCTAATGATCAAGGGTTTGCAGGGAACATAAAGAAAGTGACTAATGATATGGAGAAATCAAGGATTGGGAAATGGATGAATGATCACAAAATGAATTAGGCTAATTTATTTTTTTATTATTTTTTTACATTTTCCCTTTAAATTTTGGCATGGTCTTTAAGATGTCTCAAAATGAAAGATAAGTGGATTGATTAATTGTATAGTGAGCATATCATATTTGTGTTCCTTAAATACTGTATGAATTTTGTAAGTACTATACTCCGTAAAAAATTTTCCTTTGATCAATGGAATTTCCTAATTCAGACATGAATACATGTTGATTATCCACTGTGGGAACTATGATAGCTCAACGAAACACTTTACCACTTCAAATTTAACACTTAAATACTTTGTATTAAACTAATCTTCATGTTTTGTATAATAAATTTTGTTGTGAAAGATATCAACTAACATTAAAATGACTATACATAATAATAGAAATGTTTTTACCTACAAGTTATATCTAAAACTATTTTACCAAAAAAAATGTTATCAAGTAATAGTATGATTTAGAACTTTCAACAAACCCGTGTTATCACAGGTCCTAAAACTAGTAAGTTTAATAATGGCATATGTGATATTGTTAATGTTAGATATAATATATTCTATTATTAAATTAATGTCATATATGCGTAAATGATGAATTAATTTTATTAAACTTAGTGTTGCATTTGCAATTGAAAAGTACTACTCAAACGTTGCTATGGATAATAAACACTTTGATGAGATCAAATTTTACATTCTCTACTACGATATATCAGCAACATATGTTATGATTGAATGTGTAATCTTATTTTGACAATATAATATAAATATTACAATTTTTTCAATTTCCTCGCAACTAAAATTAAATAATATAATTTTTCAAATGAAAATTAGTTGCTCTTATTTCATTAGAAATTTTGTACACCGCCAATTGTAATGTCACTGTTATACTTTTTATTATTTTGTATTTTGTAAACCTTGAAATAATGGCGCACAAATTGGGCGGTCATTTGAAATTTTCATCCGCGTCCCCCTTTATCGAACTTCGTTTTTCATCAACATCTCCTTTATTCTAATACCCAAATCGTCAATTACATATTTTATTGTTACTCGCCGTTTCCTAAAATCTTATAATGGAACTAGCAACCAGAGAACTGCAACTTCATCTATGCGGCACCACTCACAATTCACGACTTCAAAGTCTGAGCAAAGTCTTGATTTTGGTTGGTTTTCTACCAATTGTCGATTTATGAGAGACAATCATTAACTTTTAGTAAGGTAATGTTTTTCTTTTGGTTTAATTTTCCAATTTTTGGTTGATTAGGTTTACACTTTCGGTTCATTGTGATCGTGAGTACAATCAACATAGGTAATTAATCGAAATATTAAGCATGGATTTTGATCTTCTCAACCTATGTATGCTAACCAAATCAACTAATGTATTACACTACTGCAAATAAAATGATATTCATGGGAGGTTTAGAACAACTCTATGCTAATCGTTTAGGTGGGTAACAGGTACAACATGAATTAACTTTCCCCAATTCAGATTATTCTTTTATCTATTTTTTTCATATGGTATGTAATGTAATGGGTATATGTTGTGTTCATATAGAGTTATATAAAGTTCGTTACATGACGGAAAAAGGTATTATGAACACCTCCTTTTTTAAAATATTAGAAATTGTTCATGTGAAATGGCACCTGTGGTTATGGGACAATTATCTAGGCAAGTTAGGTTCTTTGAGTAGTTCAACTATCATTATAGTTGTACTTGTTTTATTGTTAATTAAAACATTTTCTACTTAAATTCTCTCACGAGAACACAGTTGTGGTTTGTTGTTGTATCAATAAGGTTCTCTAGTGTTGGCAGTGGAGCTTCAAAAATAATTGTGGCAAGTGTTACCATATAACTAAGATGGTAAATATCTTTATGTTAATGTTTCTGGGGTGTAGTACGTATATTCTTAATTACACCAATTTTTTGGTTTTTAGTTTCAACATTCTTTGTATAATAATTGGTTTGTGCACTTTTAACTGGATCAAGGCATATGATTAATGTAACAATGTAACAGTTAGGTGATGAAACATCTGTTTTCATTTGGTTAATACTCTTTATTACGATTATTGTTTCAAACAGTTTACTTGATACTTTGTTTATAGACAAATACCAAAAATAGAAGAGAAAACATGTGCCATTGCCCCCAAGATTCAAGGCCCTTTTCAGAAATAGAAGTAGATTACATCTCAAATCTTGACCCATTTAAAGAAGTTGAACATTTAGGAACCGAACTTCCGTTAGTGAGTGAGTGTTTCGTGCGTGTGTTTATATGTTGTTCTGTTCTATTTCTAAACAGGCTACTACTGCAGCTGGACTTCTCTTGCTGATATGGGTGGAATGATGACAGGACTTTATTGGGGATGAAGAAAGTTGGAGTATTTTGGGAAATATATGGTAAACTAGCTTTGGAATTCGATGAAATGTTTGCATTTGACAAGGAATTTGATGACCTGAGTGGTTCAAGTATGTAGGTTGTTTATATATAGTTTGCAACGTCCTAAAGGTTTGGAAGGTCATCAACTTAATTGGTTTTGTACAGCTGGTACACTATCTTTACTAATAATTACTTGTTCTCCAGTTATTTAGTTAAGGTTTAGATGAATACTTTTACAGTTTTAAATATTCTCTCTGTAGTGAAGTTTGTGCTCCTTGAGTTTGATATGCTATCCATGAACCATTATTAGCTAGGGCAATGTTTAGTTCATTATATAGTGTAACTAGTTAGTTACTTTGGTCATATTATATGATTTTGGTGCAATTTTTTGCTATGGTCATAGTATGTAATTTGCCCATTAATTATGTGTAGCTGTGTGGCCTGTAGTCGATATACCTGTGTATTGTTTATCTTTTTATTATGATGTACTTCTAGTGAATGATTTCTACTACTGACTATATTATTTATTGTTTTTAAATGTAGCAGGCTTTGTAGGTTCCCGGTACGGACCTAATCAGATCGTATAACTTGAATGCAAGAGCGGAAATCAAACAAACAAGTATTGAACATTTAATGAATCGAACACAAGAATATAAATAATGTTTCTGTTTATTGATTAACAAAAACAAACGATTAAGCTCCACAATACAAACTCTCTGAACTCGGAACGTTCCTCACACACTCAAAATGATCGATCACCTTCAAATGAAAACCTAATTGCATATTTATAATCTGGACCCTGCGACATAAGCCTTAGCGACATAAGCCTTATGTCGCAGGCCTAAGCCCATTGCGACATAGACTTAATGTCGCATGCCTAATGTCGCAGACCATAAAACATATGCAATTTCACATACAAATTCAAGCTAAATGTTCTAGACAAGATATTGACAAAACATGTTGATTTTGCATCAACAAACTTCCCCTTGGCAATAGCTTGGATATGTCTTCAAATCCTTAACTTTAGCTTGAGTATCTTCCAGCACTAAACCTCCAAGAACTTCACCTAAACCTCCAAGAATCTGTCTGTTCAATAGACATGTATCAACAAACTCCCCCTGAACAGCAGATTCACCTCGAACTCTTGAAGGATCGTCAGATGTAAACATTTTGTTGTTGATGATGCTGGATTCTTCTTTCTCTTCAATCTTTCTCCTTGGTCTTCTAATAAATATTTAACCATGCTCAATTAACAGAAACAAAATTTAGTGTTTTTTTATAGTATCTTGTATATTTGTATACTATATACAATTACAAAAACAAAAATGAAAACTAAATTTTAACTTTCGGAACCCATTTGAGCACGGTCCCAATCTTTCTTGAAAGGTTTGAGACCTTCCGATATGATTCATCAATAAAATCCAAAGACATCGAATTCCACCTGAAATTTAAACATCTTTTTTCATTTCTGAATTCGTTACGCCAAACCGATGTCCTCCAGGAGAAAGAAGCAAAATCTTTTCGTATATGATGAAACCGTGGTGGTGCAAATGCAAACATTTGCTCGCGAGTATAAGCATAAGACTTTGTTCGTATCGATTCCGGTTGTAGTATCGGTTTTAAATCTCTTGATTTCTTTAGAGATGTCGAAGCCGAACTTTTGTTGCATTTAATGTTACCGGAATTATCACGACAATCAACCTTTTGATGATTACGTTGTCTGGTTGATTGAGATTTCTCTCAATACTTATTATTCTTATGCAACGAATAATTTGTAAACTGAGAAATCTTTTTCGCACGAAATAATTCGGAAGATTTATCAGTGCAAATCTTCTTCTTATTCTTGACTGACGATCTGGGTGATTGAGAGATATTATCAATTTGCTTGCGAAGATCTTCAATAGTTTTTAATGCAAGCTCCTTATCTTCTATTAACTTGACAACAATCGGTTGTTGAAGTTTGGTTACCAACTTTTGCTTAACTTCAAATAATTTAACCTGTTCTTCCAATTTGACAATTTTTGATCGCATTGCTTCACGTTCAGTTTCCATATTAAACAGTTGAGATTGAAGGTTTTTAATCTCTTCTTCCTTCTTCTCAATTCCGATAATTTTTAATCGTGTTTCTTCGCGTTCATTCTCCATTGTAAGTATCTGAGATTGAAGGGCCTTGATTTCTTCTTCTTTCTTTATCAATTCCTCTTTCATTCCTTCTTCATAACTTATAACACTGAACGAAGTATTACTTCCGTAACTAAATTTAAGAGAGTCCCACAAATGAAATGATGTAGGTTCTATTTTGTAATGTGAGGATACTCTGTTTGGTAAACAAGCCAGTATTGTTTCAAATGTCTTCTTTTCCAAATTAAACATTTTCCTTTCCGTGTCGGACATTTGGCTTTCCGTTTTTACACTTGTAGGTATCTCTGGGAAAAATTCATATTCTGCAATTGTTGGAGGTTCATATGGCTCAGTAATGAAAATCCATAAATTTGGATCATACAACGTAATCAAATCTTCAAAGATGGTCTTCCAACGATCAAAATCCTCATTAAATAAAGACTTCAACCGGTCTCTCATGGTTTGGGTCAAAAAGTCCATATTCGAATTTTCCCTCCAAAATTGAATTCGAAAATTTCGTAAACTTTTCTAGTATGCGAAACTTTTCCGACACTAAAATTAAGCTCTTTTAAGCTTAAAAAACAAAATTTGAAATTACAAATTTTTTTACGTTTTTCCCGCCAAAATTTCGTCCGAAAACGTCAAAAATGACCGAGTAAAATGAAACTTTTTCCAGGCTAAAATTGAATACGTTTAAGCCTATAGAAAAATTTTGAAAATGCAAAAAATTTTCGGAGTTTCCCGCCAAAAAACTTTTTTTTTTTTTTCGAATCTATAGCGACACTAGATAAGTGTCGCTAAAAATCACAAGTGACGCTATTAAGTGACGCACTAAAGTGACGCACTGAAGTGACGCTTGAGGGTAAGTGATGCAGGTAAGTGACGTACTGAAGTGACGCTAGGGGGTAAGTGACGCTAAGAAGTGACTCACGAAAGTGACGCTCTAAGTGTCGCTATCAAGTGACGCTATCAAGTGACGAGTGACGCAAAAACGCGGCTGTCAGCTCCAAAAACCCTAAAAATCGAAATTTTCGAAACCCTAACAAAAATTGACGAACGGCAGATGAACTTGCACCAAAAATCAACCCAAAACTCAATATAATCAACACAAATAACCTAGAAACTGATTATAATCGATTAATACCTTCGCGAATCAACCGAAAACGTTCAAAACACGATCCGAAACCGTCGAATCCTTGATTCAAGGCTCTGATACCACATGTAGGTTCCCGGTACGGACCTAATCAGATCGTATAACTTGAATGCAAGAGCAGAAATCAAACAAACAAGTATTGAACATTTAATGAATCGAACACAAGAATATAAATAATGTTTCTGTTTATTGATTAACAAAAACAAACGATTAAGCTCCACAATACAAACTCTCCGAACTCGGAACGTTCCTCACACACTCAAAATGATCGATCACCTTCAAATGAAAACCTAATTGCATATTTATAATCTGGACCCTGCGACATAAGCCTTATGTCGCAGGCCCAAGCCCATTGCGACATAGACTTAATGTCGCATGCCTAATGTTGCAGACCATAAAACATATGCAATTTCACATACAAATTCAAGCTAAATGTTCTAGACAAGATATTGACAAAACATGTTGATTTTGCATCAACAGGCTCTCTTGGGATACTTAACTGGTGAGTGGAGATAGTTGCTGATATATGATTGAACAATAGACTCATACAATAAGAAATATGATTCCTGCGAAGGAGGATTTTAATACTCTGATTGTAATAAACTTTTTCAGCACCTACATTTTATTTTATTAACATTCAGGAATTTAATTTGTGTTGATGTATTACACTTTTCGATTATATGAATAAGGCTACTTTGATCCCGAAAAACGTTGCATCAATGAAATTGGGAATACGGTTAGTGTTGTATTAGACGTCATAAATTTCTCATTTGTTTGCTAGAAAGTGTTGCATTTAATAGGTTTAAGTGTTGTTACAGCTTGATTGAAACAAATCACAAGTGTTGCATTTGAGTTAAAAACTGTTGCATTTGTTAGACATCGGCAACATTGTCAAAAAGATTGGATTTTGGCTGTACTGAAATCATGTGTGACAAACTCGACTCTATGATTTAGTAAAAAAAAACAATTTCTTCATCTGACATATAAAAGCCTCATGATTTAGACACACAAACTAACGCTCAATGTGATTAATATCAAATTTAATAATAATCGTTTTTGCTCTAAATAATAGGAACATGAATATTTCACAACGCGCTGTTGTGAATATATTGGTCACATATAATCACCTAAAATGTGGTCGTAAACATCATTTAGCCACACATTTATGAAATGGTGTGGCTATTAAGTGCCATATAGTCACTTGAACGTGCTACAAATTAATGTGACTATACGGATTAGCTTTTGACATTCTAACACACACTACACTTTAGACACACATAATAAGTTAAGTGACCATATGTACCTGCTTTTTGCTACACTGCAATCATGTGTGACAAACTCGACTACATGGTTTAGTCACATATATAATTACTTCATGTGACTTTAAAGTGGCATATGATTTAGACACACAAACTAACACTCAATGTGACTAATATAATACTTAATGCTAATCGTTGTTACCCATTTTTTCTTTAAAGAATAGCCACATGAATATTTCACAACTTGACTATTGTGAATATATTCGTCACATATAATCACCTAAAATGTGGCCATAAACACCATTTAGCTACACATTTATGAAATGGTGTGGCTATTATAAAGCCATATAGTCACATGATCGTGCTACAAATTTCGACTATATGGAGCAGCTTTTCACACTCTAACACACACTGCACTTTAGATACATACTAACTTATGTGACCATATGTACTTGTTTTTGGCTACACTAAAATTATGTGTGAAAAACTCGACTTCATGATTTAGTCACATAAACAATTACTTCATGTGACCATATAGTGACATTTGGTCACTGTGCTCAAGTGTGTGACCATATAGTGACCATATGTACCTGTTTTTGGCTACACTGAAATTATGTGTGACAAATTCGACTTCGTGATTTAGTTACATAAACAATTACTTCATGTGACCATATAGTGGCATTTAGTCACAGTGTTCAAGTGTGTGACCATATCGTGGCATTTGGTCACACTGTTCAAGTAAGTGACCATATAGTGACCATATGTACCTGTTTTTGGCTACATTAAAATTATGTGTGACAAACTCGACTTCATGATTTAGTCACATAAACAATTACTTCATGGGACCATATAGTGGCATTTGGTCACATTGTTCAAGTATGCGACCATATCGTGGCATTTGGTCACAGTGCGCAAGTGTGTGACCATATAGTGATCATATGTACCTGTTTTTGGCTACACTGAAATTATGTGTGACAAACTCAACTTCATAATTTAGTCACATAAACAATTACTTCATGTGACCATATAGTGGCATTTGGTCACACTGTTTAAGTGTGTGACCTTATAGTAGCATTTGGTCACAGTGTGCAAGTGTGTGACCATATAGTGACCATATGTACCTGTTTTTGGCTACACTGAAATTATGTGTGACAAACTCAATTCATGATTAAGTCACATAAACAATTACTTCATGTGACCATATAGTGGCATTTGGTCACACTGTTCAAGTGTGTGACCATATAGTGACCATATGTACCTGGTTTTGGCTACACTGAAATTATGTGTGACAAACTCGACTTCATGATTTAGTCACATAAACAATTACTTCATGTGACAATATAGTGGCATTTGGTCACAATGTTCGAGTGTGTGACCATATAGTGGCATTTGGTCACAGTGTTCAAGTGTGTGACCGTACAGTGACCATATGTACTTGTTTTTGGTTACACTAAAATTATGTGTAACAAACTCGACTGCATGATTTAGTCACATAAACAATTACTTCATGTGACCATATAGCGGCATTTGGTCACACTGTTCAAATGTGTGGCGCAGTTTTGTCAAATTTTATGTGTGTAACGTGATTAATGCTTCAAACTTACTCTTCATTGGTCACGCGTTCCAAATTCATGTGTGACTAAATTATCAGCAAAAAAACATTGGTTCCCTTTAGCCACATAAATGTTCTAAGGTGTGGCAAATACATTTCAAAATGGTCACACGATTGTAGTGCATGTGTGACCAAATAATGACGTGAATTTTATTTTGGCATCTTTAGTCACATAGATATTTTAATGTGTGACAATTTGATTTCGAGCATGTGTGACCAAAGCCCATTTTTGGCGTAGTGAATTTGTCTCGGGTGGGATGCTGAATGATACCAAGGTAGATGATAAGGTTATTAAGGAACAACTTCATACACCTTTAGTGTCTAAGACTCAGATTGAGAATGGGGTATTTTAACCTTATATTTAAATGTGTGAAATAATTAAATTAAACATTTAGACGATCGGGAAAACGAACACCGCAAGAAGCGCGAACACGGGTAATTAAAATGTGAGAGATTCCTCCCCCTTTCCTCCCCCCAAAACCGGCTCCACCCCCTCCCCTCCCCTCATTCTTTTTCACTTTTCACACACACACTCTCACACTTTCTCTCTTTTCTCTCTAAACACAATCACCACCACCACCTATTTCCACCAAAAAGCACCACCAAACGACCTCGTATTTCAAGACTCCTTTGGAGAAAAACATTCACCTCATCATGATCCACATTTCTACTCTTTCGGTTTCTTCCGGCGTTAAATTGTAAGTTTCCAACAATTCTCGAAAACTCTTAGATTTCATTTATTTTTCATAAAAGTTGTTTATTTAAGTTTGAAATGTCCAAAGATGGGTTGGGTAAAAGTTTCAGACCAAACGGAAACCGGAAAACACGTTTTCGGCTTAAAATCCGACCAACAGACCTAAGTGTCGCACAGACCAATGAAACGTAGCGTCACTTAAGTGACGCAGTGAGTGTCGCTAAAAACTCTAATTTTGCGTCACTTGCCTAAGTTCCGCATAAAACCCCTTTTTCCCGACACTTGTCTAAGTGTCACAAATTCAATACCCGACACTCCCATCCGACACTTCTAGCGTCACTTGCCTAAGTGACGCCTACAACCGAATTCTGATTTGATCCGTCACTTGTCTAGTGACGCCTAACACATTTATCCGACACTTGCGACCGACACTCGCTTAAGTGTCTCCCTTTATGCGTTACTTCCTCAAGTGACGCTACTGGTATTAAAATCACAATTTTATGCGATACTTCCTGAGTGACGCATAAACCCTAAGTGTCACATGAAACAGAACCTATAAAACACAGATTTTACTAAGTGTCAAGACCTAAAATTTTATCACTTAATTTCACCCAAATTCAAATGTTAGATATGTTTTTCACTATAACAATATAGTAGAAATAAAAATTTTCCAAGCTGACCTGGCAGCTTGACCCCATCCAGGGGCTCTGCCCCTTGGACCCCGCCAGGGGTTGCCACCCCTTAGACCCCATTACCAGGGGCGCTGGCCCCGGACCCCCGTCACCTAAAGTTTGTAATTACTTTTAAGAATAACACTTCGAAATCAAAATAATAATGTTGAAGATTATTATTAGAAACAATCACCAACGGGCCGTACACATTTTCAAAACATAATTAAATCAACCAAATCGTAGTAATTTGGACATTCTAGTTGGACGAACAACTACAAAGGTAGTCTTTCTAGATACCTGCTCACATTTATAACCATCGCGTGTCGTGGACACCCTCAGGTTACCAGTCTTCGGATAACTCATCTCGGCTAATCAACTCAAGTTTATTATTTTAAACTCTCAAGACTCAGGTGAGTCTCATAGCCCCTATTTTACTGTTTTACTCGGGGGTGTGATATCATTGCTCATTTTTTTTTACTATATGAACGCAAGTACGGAATTAAACAAATACTACAGAGTTATCTCACTAATCTTTTCAAAGCCCTCCTCAGCATAGTTTGGTAATACGTTGTAGCGTGAATATTAGTATATGGTACCATATAGGATTGACCCTCCTCGTCCGGGTTAGCATGCACTAACTGGGTAAACGGATGTACTAATATTTGTTCAGAGGAGTGTAGATTAGGCACTCGTGGGAGGCACCTCGATCAGGATACCTTAAATGTGGACCTGGCACCTCGAGTTAAGCTCAGACTATGTGCTCATGGCTGTAAAACTTTTATTTTGCTTAATTGCAACTTAAATTCAATTAAATATTGCGGTTCATACAATATGTGTTGACATACAAACCTGTGAGCTCACCAGCATTTCGCTGACCCGTTTTAGCATGTATCACAAGTACCTAACAATAGATTGGATTGCCCAATTCAGGAATCATTAGCTCGTGTCAGCATGCAAACATTCAGAGATTTAGCTGCATTATTATATTTAGTATAAATTAATTATGTATGTAAATCTCTCGATTTCAAACTGAGCTAATGTAAACTATATTTTGATGTAAACTTTGGTTTTATCAATACAAATTGTAAAACGACGCATATAGAGTCGTTCATTATATCTTTGTGCTGTGATTATTGATTAGTCGCTCCCCGACCCGATTCGCTTCCGCAACCCGAATTTGGGGGTGCGACATATTGGTATCAGAGCCTAAGGTTATAGTGAACTAGGTTGCATTTAGTGGGCCTATACTATGACCGTTAGGCAGTATTCCTCATTAAGTATGATTAGGTTCAGTGACTACATTGTATTAGTTTAATTTAACATAGCCTGATCAACTATGTACAATTAAAAGAATATGATGTGAGATCTGAAAGGAGTCATGACTAAACAGGATACACTAGTTGACTCTGACCTCGAGAGAACCGGGACTCAAACATGTATGTGTTAGACACTTTAGGCTATTATGTGATATATATATATACACATAGATAGGCCTCGCTCCCGCTCAATATCTTAGGCTATATTATACATTTATTATATGAATATAGGCCTCATTCTTTCTAACGCTTTGTCTCAGAATGGAAAACACACCACCCAATTCGTCACGCTCTCATCCCTATGGATCGCAAAACCCAAGGGTAGCTAGGAGGAACACCAGGTTGCCTCGAGCTGACCCATACCCCACTCACTCCACTTTGTCGGACTTAGCCACTAGGCTACACAGCCACGAGCAACGACTTAATACTATGGATATCGAACTCCAAGAAACCAATGAAAACTGGAGACTCACATCACTCGAACGTATCAATCAAGACTCCGAAGATCACGAAAATACCATCAGCAACATGGACACCCTTGACAACCGTCTGGGTGAAACCATCGAAACTATGGAGGTTGTCCACAACCAAGTGATTGGAAACCGAAACAAAATCTCCGTCCTACAATCAAGGCTGAATCAGTGCGAGACACGTCTAAGGGAAACCGAGGACGCCCTCCGAATGGTTAGCAGACTTGCAGAATCTGTGTACCATCTCACGGTACTACTGCCACAACTCAATCTACGTTAGGATTAGCTTAGGCTGAATCAGTACTCTATTATGTTTTAGTAGGACCTATGTAATTTGACTGGATGTAACAATTCCCGACACTTTTGTAAAACTTCTGAGTCTGTAACTTTTGAAGCTCGTAACTCGAAATTGTTTGTAATCATTTAACTCTGCAATATCAATTGACAATTTCTCTATATTATTCGACCTTATTGGTCATTTCATTGTGATGTGTATATTACAACTTTTATATATACACCTACCTCAATTATCATTCTGGTGCAAACTCTCATGTACCTCTTGTTTCTTTCTTGAAGAATCATGCCGCCGAAGTAGAAAAGTTACAGCGATGCTGAAATTACTGCTCTTGTTTCCCGAGCTGTGGCCGAAGCCCTGGCTACTCGGGAATCACCCCGAACCTCTAGGAGAAGTGATGACACCACTGACAATACTCTTGTCATCAAACCTTGCTCTTACAAAGATTTTCTTAGCTGCAAACCGCTCTACTTCAAAGGCACGGAAGGTGCTATTGGTCTAATCAGGTGGATTGAACATATGGAATCCATCTTCAACCTCTGCAACTGTACTGAGGATAACAAAGTCAAGTTTGCTGCCTACACCTTTCAGGAAGGTGCACTTACGTGGTGGAACACCCACGCAAACTCTGTGGGCATCGAGATAGCAAACCAGCTTCCTTGGGCTGAACTGAAGAAAAATCTTAAAGAAAAATACTATCCCGAAGAAGAATTGCACCGTCTGGAGGAAGAATTATGGCACTTGACAGTGCAGGGAACTGACATTGCTGGATATACCACCAAATTCCTGCAATTCGCTTTGTTATGCCTGGGTTTGGTTGATCCGGAGGAGAAATGCATCAAGAGATACATCCGCGGCCTCCCAGAGAATATCCAGGGGAACGTCGCCTCATCTAAAACAACCACTGTCGAAAGTGCAATCCGATTAGCCCATGAACTCATGGCAATGGTCGTCAGCCGTGAGACACCACTCCCATCCTCCAGCAACAAATGCAAATCCCCTGAACACCACGACCAACCAAACAAGAAACCCAACGCCATCCAAGCTTACACCTCCAACACTAAACCCAAATGCGGGTATACTGGGAACAAACCCTATTGTTCCAAGTGTAACCGCCACCACGAGGGTCAATGTTATACCCCTTGCAACAACTGCAGGAGGTACGGGCATCCGACCAAAGATTGCCGAGCCCCCAAATCCAACAACACTGCCTCCAACAACAACAATACCAGGCCATCAAGAGCCTACTTTGAATGTGGGAACACCGAGCATTTCAGGAATGAATGGCCAAAGCTGAAGAACAACAACAGCAGCAACAACAACGCTAGAGGTAGAGCCTTCGTACTCAACTCTGGGGACGCCCGCGAAGACCCTAATGTGGTCTCGGGTATGTTCCTTCTCAACAACTTAACTGCTTCTATTCTATTTGATACTGGTGCCGATAGAAGCTTTATTTCTGATGAATTTTACCCATTGATTGACATCACCCCTATTGCTCTAGATGTTAAGTACACTATAGAACTAGCGAATGGTAAACTCATAGAAACCGATAGTGTGATACCTAATTGCACTTTATACCTAGCCAATGAAACCTTTTCAATCGATCTTATGCCCGTTGAAATCGGAAGTTTTGACGTCGTCATAGGAATGGACTGGTTGTCCAGACACCGATCTGAAATCGTTTGTTACGATAAGATCGTTTGCATCCCTCTCGTCGTCGGTAGAACTTTGATCATACAGAGGGAGACCGGTAGGACGAGACTGAACATCATCTCTTGTTTAAAAACCCCAAAATTTATAAGAAAGGGTTATTCGGCAATCCTAGCACACATCATGGAGAAAAAGTTGGAGGAGAAGCAACTTGAGGATGTGCCCGTCGTTAATGACTTTCCAGAAGTCTTTCTCGAAGAACTTCATGGTCTACCACCACCAAGAAAGGTTGAGTTCTCAATCGACCTCATGCCAGGTGTTGCACCTATGGCCCGAGCACCATACCGATTAGCCCCATCCGAACTCCAGGAGTTGTCCACCCAGTTATAGGAACTTCTGGATAGAGGATTCATCAGACTGAGTTCTTCACCCTGGGGAGCTCCGGTCTTATTCGTGAAGAAGAAAGATGGTTCTTTCAGAATGTGCATCGACTACCGAGAGTTGAACAAGTTGACCGTCAAGAACCGATATCCACTCCCGCGTATCGATGACCTGTTTGACCAACTTCAAGGGTTAAGTATTTATTCAAAAATCGATCTTCGGTCAGGTTATCATCAACTTTGAGTTCGTGACACCGATATCCCGAAAACTGCCTTCTAAACTCGCTATGGGCACTATGAATTTCAGGTAATGCCCTTCGGATTAACAAACGCACTGGTTGTATTCATGGATCTTATGAATCGGGTGTGCAAACCTTACCTCGATAAGTTCATCATTGTCTTCATCGATGACATTCTCATATACTCACGAAATGAACAAGAACACGTGCAACACCTCAAAACCATCCTAGAACTACTCAGACACGAGGAGTTATATGCCAAATTCTCCAAGTGTGAGTTCTGGATACAATCTGTTCAATTCCTTGGACATGTTGTTAATAGTCAAGTAATCCACGTTGATCCATCAAAAATCGAGGCTATCAAGTGCTTGAAAGCACCAACAACTCCAACTGAAGTACGCCAATTCTTAGGTCTTGCTGGGTACTATCGGCGATTCATTGAAAATTTATCAAAAATAGCCCAACCACTCACGACTCTGACTCAGAAAAACAAAAAGTTCGATTGGACTGATAAACAAGAGTTAGCCTTTCAACTTCTGAAGCAAAAGCTTTGCAGTGCTCCTATTCTATCATTACCCGAAGGCACCGATGAATTTGTGGTATACTGCGATGCTTCTCACCAAGGTCTCGGTTGCGTGCTGATGCAACGAGACAAGGTCATTGCCTATGCCTCTAGACAACTCAAAATTCATGAAAAGAACTACACCACCCCATGATCTTGAGCTTGGAGCTGTCATCTTTGCTCTCAAAATCTGGAGACACTACCTTTATGGTACTAAGTGCACAATCTTTACTGACCACAAAAGTCTCCAACACATATTCGATCAGAAGGATCTCAACATGAGGCAACTTCGGTAGGTCGAGTTGCTTACCGACTATGATTGCTAGATCAAATACCATCCGGGTAAAATAAATGTTGTTGCCGATGCCCTCAGTCGAAAAGAACGATCAAAACCACTTCGAGTCCGAAGCCCTCAGTATAACCATTCACAACGATCTAAACATTCAGATTCTCGCTGCTCAACTCGAAGCTCTGAAACCCGACAATGTCAAAAATGAAGCCTTGCGAGGCATGGATAAACAATTCGAAATCAAACCTAACGGAGTTAGGTACCTCTCTAACCGAATTTGGTTGCCTAGTTTTGGGAACCTGCGAGACTTGGTGATGGATGAAGCTCACAAGTCTAAATACTCTATCCACCCGGGATCCGACAAAATGTATCACGACATCAAGGAATTTTATTGGTGGCCGAATATGAAAGCTGAAATCGCCACCTACGTCAGCAAGTGTCTTACTTGCTCAAAAGTCAAAGCTGAGTATCAAAAACCTTCTGGTTTACTCCAACAACCTGAAACCCCTCAATGGAAATGGGAACAAATCGCCATGGATTTCATAACCAAACTTCCCAAGTCATCGAGCGGTTACGATACCATTTGGGTGATCGTGGATCGTCTCACAAATATGCTCATTTCCTTGCGATCAAGGAAACCGATAAAATGGAACGCCTCACACGAATCTACATCAACGAAGTTGTTTCTCGACACGGTGTTCCAATATCGATTATCTAAGATAGGGATAGTCGCTTCACATCTTTTGGCAGTCGCTTCAGCGATCATTGGGTACCCGCCTTGACATGAGTACCGCATACCACCCTCAAACCGACGGCCAAAGTGAATGAACGATTCAAACACTGGAAGACATGCTACAAGCCTGCGTAGTTGACTATGGTGTAAACTGGGAAAAACATCTAACATTGTGCGAGTTTTCGTACAACAACATCTATCACACCAGCATTAAGGCTGCACCTTTTGAGGCACTGTACGGTTGTAAGTGCCGATCACCTATCTGTTGGACCGAAGTGGGAGACTGTCAACTCACCGGTCCTCAACTCATCCAGGAAACAACCGAGAAGATATTCGAGATTCAAAACAAACTCAAAGCCGCACGTGATCGTCAGAAAAGTTATGCTGACGTGAGACGCAAACCACTCGAGTTCCAGGTTGGGGATCGAGTACTACTCAAAGTTTCACCTTGGAAAGGTATCATTCGTTTCGGAAAACGCGGGAAGTTAAATCCCAGGTACATTGGACCATTCGAAATCCTCGAGAGGATTGGCCCAGTGGCGTATCGATTGCAGCTGCCATCCGAGCTCAGCAGCGTGCATCCTACTTTTCACATTTCTAACTTGAAGAAATGTCTGTCATATGAGACACTTATTATTCCACTCGACGAGATTCGCGTCGATGACAAACTTCATTTCGTTGAGGAAACTGCAGAAATCATGGACCGTGAGGTCAAACAACTCAAACAAAGTCATATTCCCATCGTCAAAGTGAGGTGGAATTCGCGGCGTGGGCCGGAATTCACCTGGGAACGGGAAGACCAAATGCGACTCAAATATCCTCAGTTATTTGTTGACGCTACTTCAAAAACGACTACGAACTAAATTTCTGGATGAAATTCTTCTAACAGGGGGAGAACGTGACACCCGCCAAATTAAGACTAGCAATTAGTGCCTAATCAATTGTTAATACATGTAATTAGTTCCGTGTTAGGCTAATTAATGTATCGAAATATATATTGATGAATATATACAAGTATACGATTTGATTAAATCGTACAAGTTTCAAATCGAATGTAATTCGATTCAATTTATACGTATTGAATAATATGACATTATTTAATAACTCTACTTTATCCAATATATTATTTAAATAATATTTCATACACAATTCGTATCGTACAAACAATGACTACGCGACTAAAATATTAAACGCGCAAACAATCAAAATAAAGTTAAGTTATAGTTTATAACTCAATTCTTAAGTAATTAGTGAAATACTTCAATGAAGAATATCGAATAATTATTCGTATTTTAAACTTATATTTAAACGTGTGAAATAATTAAATTAAACATTTAGACGATCGGGAAAATGAACACCGCACGGAGCGCGAATGCGGAGAATTAAAATTTGGAAGATTCCTCCCCTTTTCCTCCCCCCAAAACCGGCTCCACCCCCTCCCCTCATTCTTTTTCAATTTTCACACACACACACACTCTCACAATTTCTCTCTAAACACAATTACCACACCACCGCCACCTATTTCCACCAAAAAGCACCACCAAACGACCTCGGATTTCAAGACTCCTTTGGAGAAAAATATTCACCTCATCACGATCCTCATTTCTACCTTTTCGGTTTCTTCCGGCGTTAAATCGTAAGTTTCCGACAATTCTCGAATACTCTTAGATTTCATTTATTTTTCATAAAAGTTGTTTATTTAAGCTTGAAATGTCCAAATATGGGTTGGGTAAAAGTTTCAGACAAAACGGAAACCGGAAAACACGTTTTCGGCTTAAAATCCGTCCAACAGATCTAAGTGTCGCACAGGCCAGTGTAGCGTAGCGTCACTTAATGCGTCACTTAAGTGACGCACTGAGTGTCGCTAAAAACCCTAATTTTGCGTCACTTGCCTAAGTGCCGCATAAAACCCCTTTTTCCCGACACTTGTCTAAGTGTCGCAAATTCAATACCCGACACTCCCATCCGACACTTCTAGCGTCACTTGCCTAAGTGACGCCGAAGAAGAGGTTGTTAGACCTGAGGGCCATTTGAGGCACACTGGACCGGATGATGGGACATCTGGTAGTTTAGGTAAAGAGGGTGCCACGACATCTGATTCCGATGATGAGGAAACTGATGATGATACTAATCCTCAACCCAGATTTCCTACGGGCATTCCTTCGGAGATGATTAAGAAAAGATCAAGGGTATTCATGAATCCAGCCACTAAGGGCAAGAGTAAAGCTGATGAGAAGGATCCTGATTATCATTTGATTGATGTGGATTCAAAGGATGAAGACGACACACCTCTCGTGACATCACGTAAGAAGCGTATACGCTCTGCTACTACCCAACTAACTATTGGGGATTTGTCTCGTCCTGGTAACTTTTTATATTATGATTACTTGTAGTATGCTGTAAATTCTACTCTAGAGACTGAGATAGATATTTTCTATAACAGTTGCTAGGGAAAGACAGCCTGCTCAGGATAAACCTAAGAGGCAACGATTAACTGCTACTGTGTCTGAGACCTCAGAGAAGGTTAGAGATACGTGTTATGTTGATATTGCTTGCTTAGTCAGAGATTGAGATAGATTATTCTGTGCCTTTTAGTGATCTCAGTTATTTATAGGTGCCTGCTTCTACTACTTCTACTTTCCGGTTTCCGACTAACAAGGCTAGTCGTGTTGCTGCGGGTTTGCTGAGTGATGCATATGAATAGCTGGTTCAACAACAAGTACGACTAGCATCTGCACAGCCTGTTGCTCAGCCTGCACAGCCACCGGTGAAAGCTTCTGAATTGGCTTCTATCTTGGAATCTCACGTTCATACTCTCAAAGCTCAACATGTGACTCTTGCCAAAGCATTTACGATTCAGGGTCAAGATTACAATGACCTATTGAAAGCACACAAGATGTTGCTTAGAGATGCTGAGGATAACCAGAGAAAGCTTGATCGTCTTGAGAGATTAGTTCTGAATCTATACAAGGACAAGCCGTCTCATGGGGAGATCTTGGCATACCATGATTCATGCAAGGAGGATGAGCTAAGGAAGAAGCAAAGAGATGACAAAGATGATGATCCCAATGCACAGAAAGATAGTGAGTCGGCTGGTCTTTCAAAGACTACTGAGCAAGCTACGATTCAGGGGGAGTCTGAGTCTGCTGGTGCTGGTGCAAGTGGAAGTGGAGTTGGTGAAGCTAATGAGAAGTAGTTATGTTTTGTAATTTGAAAACTGATATAACTTTTGTAATTTTAGATTAATTGTAATATTGTTTATAATCTTTGAAAGATTAATGTTTTTGTAAGTATATAAGTTAATTTGATATAAGATTTAGACTTGCGATTTTATATAAGAAGTTAAAATTATATACGATTATTTATTAGTTGTGATTATACGATTGAGATAAATAAGGAAGTTCTTAGATTGATTCTGGGTAATCAATGAAAGGATTTATATTATATTATCTAATTCATGTTATTTAAATTGATTACAGAAAAGAATGTTGAAAGTGATTCTGATAATGAGATTATTGATGAGGTCGAAGTAGAAGTTGATTATGATCTAGAGGAAGGTGAATTTGTACCTCTTGAAGATTGGACTTCTATTACTAATGTTGGGTTAGTTGAAGGTGTTGATCTTGATGCTGATATTGATGAACAAATCATAAACCCTTCAAGGACTAATGTGATTATTCAGGATGAAGAATGAGAAAGAGTTATAGATTTGGATGAATATCTAAATGAATCAACTGATTTTGATTCTAAAGAAAATCTTCCTGATAGTCATAAAGATAATCCGATGTTTAAGCCTTTGGAGAAGAAGAAAAAGGCAAAGACTTTGATATCAGAAGTTGATATTACTGGAAAACGTGTACATAAGAAAGGTATAATTGGATGGTATTATGATGCAGATCTGAAGCAGTTTGCAATTAAAACATATGACGGAGTTCAACATTTTGAACGAAAGCTTGCAGTCTTCAGTTCTTTACCAAGGTTTGAAATTCGAGACTTGGCTAGATTGGAAATGAAGAACCCTAGTAATGATCCTTATGACCAGGTGTTACACCTCGTTTTCTATGTACGCATTTTAAGGCGGTGAAAGAAAAAACCGCTGTTAGATACAACAATGTAAATGCGATGATCTGTCTATATATACTACTCAAGACTTGTATTATTTTGTTATTAGTTAAACAAAAGTATCCGAAAACTTTGGTCTGCTTAAGCTTTCTTTTTTCATTTTCATTACATTTTTAGTAGCAAATTTTCTTTGACTGCGATTTCCCTGTTTATATCCAGTAAGGTTTTTATTACTTATGATCAGACGGTGCAAAGAACTATTTTTTGCGCTCTTTGTTTGGACGCAGCTGCAATATCACTGTTAAAATGTTCCAGATATCTGATCCAAAACCCTACTGGGTGATGGTGTTAAATTCGGCTAAAATGCCTCAACACTTTGATCAGAATGTTACAAAAATAATCGTACTTCCTTTAAACATGATTTCCTTTTCAAGTCTTGACATAGAAAAGCAAATGTGTTTACAGGCACGAGTTTTTTTGAAACCCTTCAAGTTGTTTGAGGTAGCGTTCTAGATGAAATCACACAGGTATATTTAAATGTTGCTAGTAGCCATTGACGTGCAGCGTTGCATACAGAAGCTATTCTCTTCATTTTTATTCTTAAGACCTTTTTCATCATTGCAAAGAGCTGTTTGTTTGAACGGATTCAGTTGTAAACTTTTAATGTTATCTTAGGTCAAAATTATTATCGATCTTCAATTGTAATGTTATCTTTTATCAAGATTGTTATCTTCAATTGTAATGTTATCTTATGTCAACATTGTTATCTTATGTTAATACTGGACACATCTTGTATAATAAATCCACAATGAAGTTTGGTCTCTACGCTTGAGCATATGAAAAAATATATTTTATTAAAACATAAACTTGCACGTACCTAAATAAAATAACATTAACCATTAGCAAACAAACAAAAAAAAGGGAAAAAAAATAAAATAATAAAGAAAGAAAAAGAAACACAAGAAAAAAAAAGAAGAAATAAAAAACCCTAATCATCATATAAACTAGGGAGATCATTGTTCATCCATTTCTCTTTTTTTCCGATCATCTTATCGAGCGCTTCCACCATTTTCTTGCAATTATCTAGCATCTTTTTTTCTTCATCAATTGATTCATTGAGAGTCTGTATATACGAAAATTCAATTATATGAATCATCATATCTCTTCGTTTGATCGATATTATTTTTGTGTTTTTTCGTGGATTGAATGATTTATGTTAACAATCATCATTTTCAATTTCTGTTTTTTCTTTTTATTCTCTTCAAGCATCTGGTTGATCAGATCTGTATATCTTTTTAATAAATTTTAAATCGACTATCTGAAATAAAACCTCTTTTAGGACGTGGTTTTGATGAAGCCGTTAATTCTTTCATTTTAAAGAGTAAAATGTGTATGTTCAATGTTGTTTCTTGGAAAATTGAAACTTAAGTCCAATTATTTATAACCTCTTAATTAAATTTTATATGTATATTAAATTATTTAAATGCCTAACTGTATGACTAACATCAATGCCCTTATTGCTTACGTCGGGTAGAGTTATCATTATCATGAAAGGACGTGTAAAACTGTAACACCCCAAAACCTAAAAGTATTATTGTGAATAAAGTAATAGTAGTTGTTTTAAATTATTATTACTTTAGGTGAAATAAAAGAGTAATAACTGCGAATAGTTTTAAAAGTTCCAGACAATGATAATCACGGGAAATAAAATTAACACACATGTAAATCTATTAACATACGTATGTACGTATGATAAATGATTCAAAATCATTCCAAGAGCTTCCCGAATAAGAAAACACGTACAAATCTTAATCCCTTAACCCTAAATCATTTCAAATCATGAAATTGAAGTTTTTTAATTCGAATTCAAGCAAGAATCATCATTTTTAACATCATGTAAGTATTGTTCTTTAATTCCTTTAACCTAGAAATAAGTTTATATGCGGGTTTTGGTTAATAGATGATTTAAATCCGAAATTTGAATTTGAAATTGTTGTATTGGTGTTAGTTTAGGTTATTAATGATGATTAGTAACCTTATTACATGTTAGAGATGAAGAATCAATGATCGTGATTAGTAATTAAAATGAATTTTCATGGGGTTTTTGAATTATATAAAGGATTAATGGTTTTTGGTTAAACTTTAAGTGTATTATGGTGAATTAATGTTAGATAAGTATGTATATGATGATGATTGATATTAATTCAATGAAATAATGGATTAATTAAATTATATGATTAGTAATCAAGTGAGTTTTGTATTTAGAGTGACAAATTGATGTTAATACACCTTGATTGATGATTATAAAGGTTATTGGAATATGATTTAAGGATATTGAAATATTGAATCAAGAGAATTAAGTAATTTGATTAATTAAGATTAGGAGATTAGTTATAATTAAGTGGATAAAAGGATTATGGTGATCATTAGTGATGACCAAAATAGAATATAAGTTATTAAGTCATGTATATGATTAGGGCATAAGTAATGAAATAATGAAATAGTGAAATAAAGAGAATTATGAAATAAGGGATTATGTGTAGTATATATGATAAATCCAAAAGGGTGATGGATTGATGATGTTAATGTATTGATTTTTAATGATATCTAGTTGTTAAATGTGTTATTGTATCAATGTATTATATACTAGGTGATCAAGAATGGTGGATTTGCTATTCGAGTGTGAAATCATACCATTGCCTAAAAAGCAAAGGTGAGTTTTATGGGAATTAAATGAGTAATGATTGTATGTCTCGGATTGGTTTCGAGCAAGAGATTTGTACAATCGAGTGGTAGTTGTTTGTATCTTATTTTGTTTCTTAATTGTGGATTATTATGGTTGTGCATTACCGGATTAATTACTAGTAAGAGGTTACATGATCTAACATAATATTAATTGTTTCGAATCTTGTTTCTAAATGTGATTATTAGGATATGGATTATATGTGTGTAGTGATGTTATGTTATGTGTTTCATGCTAAGATGTTTGGTTGTTAATTGATTATGTGGAATAATATGGTGATTCATGGATTTTGGAAACAAGCAAGTTGTAGAGATTGTATCATCACAAAATAATCATTAGTTATGAAATAATCAGTGATTACGAAATAAGTGCCTAGCACTACTTGTATTTCCCGGACCGCGAATCCATTCGAAATAAAGAAAATCTCTACAATCGTTTTGTAGTTATTTGTGAAATCAGATAAGTGAACTTTAATAAACGAAATATGTTATTGTATTTGTGGATTATTCATTTAATTGCTCATAAGCTCACTAAGCTTTATACTTACCCGTTTCAGTGGTTTTATGTTGTAGGTGTTTGGTTCGGTTGAACCAATTACATAAAATGTGATTACAAGGAGATAACGTGGATTGGAGCTTGCAATGTGGTTAGACAAGCTTCTCGTTCTTTTGAATTGTTGTTTTGAATTGCCATTGTATAAATCGCCAAAGAAATTATGATTTGGTGTAATGTTTCTTTGTTGTATCAAGTTGATTTTGAAAACAATTAAATATGGAAATTAAATGGGATCTACTGCAAATGAGTTTACTTTAAATGATATAATAATATGAATCGTTATACATATATATATATATATATATATATATATATATATATATAAAAGAAAGAATTGGGACGTTTCAAGTTGGTATCAGAGCGATAGTTTAAGGGAATTAGGTAATCCACATTATGATTGCCTGGACTTAAACTAATATGAATTGCATAAATTCTTATGAATACTACGCGTAGTAGTCAAATTGAATTAATTGAACTGATATGATTCCCTGTAGTGAAATATTTGATAATTAGTATGTGTTGAAGTAGTAATAGAAAGTTTCTTGAGACCTAGTATTTTTCAAACAATACATTTCGGAGTCATATTGTTGGCTACAAAGTTAATGGCCTAGTGCTTGAAAATATGTGTTTGACTTGAGAAAGTCAAAGTTAAATGTAGGGGTGTTAAAATGGGCAAGGGCTATATCGTAGTGGTAAATATTGTTAGATGTTGAAATATGTGGATATTGATCATGGTTTTGGTGAATTTGTGATAAAAGTGTCAAATATTGAAATATGGTCCAATTAAGTGATCATAAATCAAGAAATATGGTACGATGTTAAAATGAATCGAAATCAAGTGTCAAATAGTTATTTTGTGTTAGAATTGATGATGTCCAATTGGACCCTAAATAGGTCAAGGTGTCCAAATGAGTAATGATGCAAGTATGGTACTTGTGACCATTGCCTTAAGTCACAAATGTATGTGAGAATATGATCGTAAAAGGCCAGAGGCTAAAACCAAGTGGTTTGGAATATGGGTTGTCAACCAAAATGGGTCAAATTGGCCATAAATTGGTTATACGTCCGTTTTCTTGTAAAACGTGTATTTTGAAAAAGTGTAAAAAGGAAAAGTTTTATTTTGACATAGTGGAGATGCCTACAAAATTTCAGAGTCTAACTCTTAACGATTTAAAAGTTATGCATGTTTAAATTTCATATTTTTGCACTAAGTTGTGTAGGCATGGGTAACTAATGAACTATCCGGCTATTTGTTAGTGTACCCGGCGGGTAACTGAGTTACTCGGCTGGTAGGCCTAAAACCCGGCTGGTACTACAGGTTTAACACGAGGATTTTTTTCTATTACCGAGAAACTTAATTCACCTGGCAGTTAATACATTTACCCGGCTGATACCCATTGTATTCGGCTGGTAGTCGGATTACTGGGAAAAAAAACAACGTTTAGCGATGATCGACATAAGATTTCTGTAATAAAATTTCGGTGTCCGATTAATTTGAATTTTACATGGTCACTCGAATTGGCTCAACGATCAAAGCTCTTTGCCATGCCATGAGCCCTGGCAGTTTTGGGCATTTCGGGGTCGTTTGGGGCCCGAAAATGGCATTTGTCGCACCCCCAAATTCGGGTTACGGAAGCGAATCAGGTCGGGGCGTGACTAATCAATATACACAGCACATAAGATATAATGAATGACCACTAAATGCATCGTTTTACATTGTATTGATATAACCAAAGTTTACATCAAAATATTGTTTACATTAGCTCAGTTACTTGAAATTGAGAGATTTACATTACATAATTAATCTATACAAAATATAATAATGCAATTAAATCTCTAATTTGTTTGAATGCAGACTCGAGCTAATGATTCCTGTTTTGGGCAGCCAACCTACTGCTGAGTACCTATGATACATGCTAAAATGGGTCAGCGAAACGCTGGTGAGCTTACAGGTTTGTATGTCAACACATATTTGTATGAACCGCAAGATTTAATTGAATTTAAAATGCAATTAAGCAAAATAAAAATTATACAGCCATGAGCACATAGTCTAAGCTTAACTTGATTGTCAGGTTCAATTAAGGGAACCCAACTGAGTTGCCTCCTACGAGTGCCTAATCTACACTCGTCTTCCCAAATGCTAATACATCCGTTTGACCAGTTAGTGCGTGCTAACCCGAATGAGGATTGTCAATCCTATATGATATCATATACTAACATTCACGCTACAGATGTATTACCAAACTATGTTGTGGAGGGCTTTGAAATGATTAGTGAAAACAACTCATGTAGTATTGGATTTGTATATTACTTGCGTTCATATTGTAAAATAAAACGAGCAATGTAATCACACCCCTGATGAAAACCGTAAAATAGGGGCTATGAGACTCACCTGAGCCTTGAGTGTTTAACTTAATAAACTTGAATTGATTAGCGGTGGATTGATGTCCAAAGAGTTGTCACCTGAGGGTGTCCAAGACATGCGATGGTTATAAATATGAGTAGGTATCTCGAAAGACTACCTTTGTAGTTGTTCGTCCAACTAGAATGTCCAAATTAATTCGACTTGGTTGTTTAACTTGTCCAAGTTACGACTTGGTTGATTTGATTATCCAAATTACTACGATTTGGTTGTTTAAATTGTCCAAGTTACTACGACTTGGTTGATTGAACTGTGTTATGAAAACGTGTATGGCCCGTTGGTGATTGGTTGTAATAATAATCTCGATATTATTATTATGATTTCGTGTGTTCATGTTCATAAACGTATTCCGATGTGTTTAAAAAAAGTCCGTATCATATAAGTGTTCGAAATTACATAAGTTTGACACTTAGTAAAAATCCTTGTTTTCAAGTTTCTGATTTATGCGACATAGTGTGCGACATACGGCTTTGTGTCGCTACGTGCGCCATAGTCTGTTTTGTCGCAGATCATGTCTGCGACATAAGGGCTTGTGTCGCAAAGTGCGACATCCGCAATTTAATGCGACATAAGGTATTGTGTCGCTATATGCGACATCCGTGATTAGTGCGACATAGAGGCTTATGTCGCTATATGCTACATAAAACCTGATTTAGCGACATAAGTGCTTATGTCGCAGGTGGCCTGGAGCCTCTGCGACATAATGTGTTGTTGGCCGGAAAACGAGCCGAAAAGGTGTTTCCCGGTTTCCGTTTGACTTGAAACTTTTACCCAACCCATATTTGGACATTACAAGCTTAAATAACCCATAAACAAGTAAAAATAAGTGAAATCGGAGTGTTTCGGGTTTTGTCGGAAACTTACAAACTAAACGTCGGAGAAATCCGGAAAGATGGAAATGTAGATCGTGTCGCGGTGAACGTTTTCTCCCAAACAAGTGAAGTGATTCGAGTGAGTTTGGTGGTGATTTTTGATGGTGATAAGTGGTGGTGAGTAATTTTTGAGAGAAAAAGAAGAAGGAGAGAGAGAAAGAAAGTGAGAAATGAGGAGGGGAGGGGGGGGGGTAAAGGGGCATATTTTTGGGGAGAGAGGGGAGGAAATCTCCCAAATTTTAATCCTCCACGTTTGCGCTCCGTGCGGTGTTCATTTCCCCAATCGTTTGAACGTTTAAATATTTATTTTTAAATACGAATATTTACTGAGGTTTTTGTTGAAGTATTTCATCAAATACTTTACTTGAGTTATAGAACATAACTTATTCTTGTTTCGGTTATTCGCGAGTTTATTATTTAAATCGCATAATTGTAGTTTGCACGATACGAATTTGAAATATTATCTAAATAATATTTTTGATAAAATAGAGTTATTAAATAATGTTATATTATTTAATAAAATTGTTCACCAACGTTCGTATTAATTGAACCGAATTGCATTCGGTTTGAAACTTGTACGATTTAGTCAAATCGCATCCTTGTATATATTCAACAATATATATATATATATATATATATATATATATATATATATATTGATACATTAATTAGCCTAACACGGAACTAATTACATATATTACACTTGATTAGGCACTAATTACTAGTCCTAATTTGACGGGTGTCACATTTTCCCCTGTTAGGAGAATTTCGTCCCGAAATTTAGTTCGAAGTCGTGCTTGAAGTAGCATCAGTGAATAACTGAGGGTACTTGAGCCGCATTTGGTCCTCCCGTTCCCAGGTGAATTCAGGCCCACGCTGCGAATTCCACCTGACTTTGACAATGGGAATACGACTTTGTTTGAGTTGTTTGACCTCACGGTCCATGATTTCAGCGGGTTCCTCAATGAAGTGAAGTTTGTCATCGATGCAAATTTCGTCGAGTGGGATAATGAGTGTCTCATCAGACAATCATTTCTTCAAGTTAGAAATGTGAAAAGTGGGATGCACGCTGCTGAGTTCGGGTGGCAGCTGCAATCGATATGCCACTGAACCAATCCTCTCGAGGATCTCTAATGGTCCAATGTATCTGGGATTTAACTTCCCGTGTTTACCGAATCGGACAACATCTTTCCAAGGTGAAACTTTGAGTAGTACTCGATCCCCAACCTAGAAATCGAGTGGTTTGCATCTCACATCAGCATAACTTTTCTGATGATCACGTGCGGCTTTGAGTTTGTTTCGGATCTCGAAGATCTTTTCAGTGGTTTCGTGAATGATCTCAGGACCAGGACCAGGACCAGTGAGTTGACTGTCTCCCACTTCGGTCCAACAAATCGGTGAGCGGCACTTATGACCGTAGAGTGCCTCGAAAGTTGCAACCTTAATGCTGGTGTGATAAATGTTGTTGTACAAAAACTCTCACAAGGGTAGATGTTTTTCCCAGTTTACACTGAAGTCAACTACGCAAGCTCGTAGCATGTCTTCCAGTGTTTGAATTGTTCGTTCACTTTGGCCGTCGGTTTGAGGGTGGTATGAGGTACTCATATCAAGACGGGTACCCAATGATTTTTGAAGTGATTGCCAAAAGTGAGATGTGAAACAACTATCCCTATCGAAGATAATCGAGATTGGAAGACCGTGTCAAGAAACAACCTCTTTGATGTAGATTCGTGTGAGGCGTTCCATTTTGTCGGTTTCCTTGATTGCCAGGAAATGAGCATATTTCATGAGACGATCAACGATCACCCAAATGGTATCGCAACCGCTCGATGACTTGGGTAGTTTGGTTATGAAATCCCCATGGCAATTTGTTCCCATTTCCATTCAGGAATGCTGGGCTGTTGGAGTAAACCAGAAGGTTTTTGATATTTGGCTTTGACTTTCGAGCAAGTAAGGCACTTGCTGACGTATGTAGCGATTTCAGCTTTCATATTCGACCACCAATAAAATTCCTTGATGCCGTGATACATTTTGTCGGATCCAGGATGGATAGAATATTTGGACTTGTGAGCTTCATCCATCACCAAGTCTATCAGGTTTCCAAAACTAGGCAACCAGATTCGGTTAGAGAGGTACCTAACTCTGTTAGGTTTGATTTCAAATTGTTTATCCATGCCTCGCAAGGATTCGTTTTTGATGTTATCGGGTTTCAGAGATTCGAGTTGAGCAGTGAGAATCTGAATGTTTAGATCGTTGTGAATAGTCATACTGAGGGCTCAGACTCGAAGTGGTTTCGATCGTTCCTTTCGACTGAGGGCGTCGGCAACAACATATGCCTTACCCAGATGGAATTTGATTTCGCAATCGTAATCGGTGAGCAACTCGACCCACCGAAGTTATCTCATGTTGAGATCCTTCTGATCGAATATATGCTGGAGACTTTTGTGGTCGGTAAAGATTACGCACTTAGTGCCGAAGAGATAATATCTCCAGATTTTGAGAGCAAAAACGACAGCTCCTAGCTCGAGATCATGGGTGGTGTAGTTCTTTTCATGGATTTTGAGCTGTCGCGAAGCGTAAGCAATGACTTTGTCTCGTTGCATCAGCATGCAACCGAGACCTTGATGAGAAGCATCGCAGTATACCACGAAGTCATCGGTGCCTTCGGGTAATGATAGAATAGGAGCACTGCAAAGCTTTTGTTTCAGAAGTTGAAATGCTGACTCTTGTTTATCAGTCCAATCGAACTTTTTGTCTTTCTGAGTCAGGGTTGTGAGTGGTTGGGCTATTTTCGAGAAATTTTCAATGAATCGCCGATAGTACCCAGCAAGACCCAAGAATTGGCGTACTTCAGTTGGAGATGTTGGTGCTTGCCGGCACTTGATAGCCTCGATTTTTTATGGATCGACATGGAATCCTTGACTATTAACAACATGTCCAAGGAATTGAACGGATTGTATCCAGAACTCACACTTGGAGAATTTGGCATATAACTCCTCGTGTCTGAGTAGTTCTAGGACGGTTTTGAGGTGTTGCGCGTGTTCTTGTTCGTTTCGCGAGTATATGAGAATGTCGTCGATGAAGACAATGACAAACTTATCGAGGCAAGGTTTGCACACCCAATTCATAAGATCCATGAATACATCCGGTGCGTTTGTTAAACCGAAGGGCATCACCTGAAATTCATAATGCCCATAATGAGTTCGGAAAGCAGTTTTTGGGATATCAGTGTTGGGAACTCGAAGTTGATGATAACCTGACTGAAGATCGATCTTTGAATAAATACTCGACCCTTGTAGTTGGTCAAACAGGTCATCGATGCAAGGGAGTGGATATCGGTTCTTGATGGTCAATTTGTTCAACTCTCGGTAATCGATGCACATTCGGAAAGAACCGTCTTTCTTTTTCATGAATAAGATCGGAGCTCCCCAAGGTGAAGAACTCGGTCGAATGAATCCTCTATCCAAGAGTTCCTGTAACTGGGTGGACAGCTCCTGAAGTTCAGATGGGGCTAATCAGTATGGTGCTTGAGCCATGGATGCAGCACCTGGCACAAGATCGATTAAGAACTCGACCTGTCTTGGCGGTGGCAGACCAGGTAGTTCCTCGGGAAATACTTCTAGAAAGTCTCGAACGATGGGCACATCCTCAAGTCGCTTCTCCTCCGACTTCTTCTCCATGATGTGTGCGAGGATTGCTGGATAACCCTTTCTCAGAAATTTCTGGGTTTTCAAGCAAGATATGATGTTGAGTCTCGTCCCACCGGTCTCCCCCTGTATGACCAAGGTTCTACCGATGGCGAGAGGAATACGAACGATTTTATCGTAACAAATGATTTCGGTACGATTCTTGGACAACCAGTCCATACCAATGATGACGTCGAAACTTCCAATTTCAACAGGCATAAGATCGATTGAGAAAATCTCATCGGCTAGGCTTAAGGTGCAATTAGGTATAATACTATTGGTTTCGATGAGTTTACCATTTGCAAGTTCTACAGTGTACTTAATATCTAGAGCAATAGGTGCGATATCAAGTAGAGGGCAAAACTCATTAGAAATAAAGCTTCTATCGGCACCAGTATCAAACAGAATAGAAGCAGATAAGTTGTTGAGAAGGAACATACCCGTGACCACATTCGGGTCCTGTCGGGCATCCCCGGAGTTGAGTACGAACGCTCTTCCCCTTGCGTTGTTGTTGTTGCGCTTGTTCTTGTTCTTGTTCTTAGGACATTCGTTTCTGAAGTGTTCCATTTCTCCACACCCAAAGCAGGATTTGGGTTGGTTGGTATTGTTGTGAGAGGTTGTTGTTGGATTTGGGGGCTTGGCAATATTTGGTCAAGTTCCCGTACCTCCTGCAGTTGTTGCAGAGAGTACTACATGGACCATCATGATGATAGTTACACTTGGAGCACTATGGCCTGTCCCTAGTGTATCCATGCTTGGGTTCATAATTTGCATTGTAAACTTGGATGGCATTGGGTTTCTTGTTGTGGTTATTGTGGTGTTCAGACGATTTGCGTTTGTTGTTGTTGGAGGAGGATGTGTTGGATATCTCACGGCTGGCAACCATGGCCATGAGTTCGTGAGCTAATTGGATTGCACTGTCAACAGTGGTTGGTTTAGATGAGGCGACATTCCCTTGGATATTCTCCGGGAGGCCGCGGATATATCTCTTGATGCACTTCTCCTCCGGATCAACTAAACCCGAGCATAACAAAGCGAATTGCTGGAATTTGGTGGTATATCCAGCAATGTTGTTTCCCTGCACTGTCAAGTGCCAGAATTCTTCCTCTAGATGGTGCAGTTCTTCTTCGGGACAGTATTTTCCCCTAAGCTTTTTCTTCAGTTCAGCCCAAGGAAGTTGGTTTGCTATCTCAATGCCCACAGAGTTTGCGTGGGTGTTCCACCACGTAAGTGCACCTTCCTGAAAGGCGTAGGCCGCAAACTTGACCTTGTTATCCTCCGTACAGTTACACAGGTTGAAGACGGATTCCATACGTTCAATCCATCTGATTAGGCCAATAGCACCTTCCGTGCCTTTGAAGTAGAGTGGTTTGCAGCTAAGAAAATCCTTGTATGAGCAAGGTTTGATAACAGGAGTATTGACTGAGGTTTCATCATTGCTTCGAGAGTTTCGAGGTGAATCCCGAGCAGCCAAAGCATCGGCCACTGCTCGAGATACAACGGCAGCAAGTTCAGCATCACTGTAACTTTTCTTCTTGGGCGACATGATTCTTCAAGAGAGAAACAAGAGGCACATGAGAAGTTGTACCAGAATGATAATTCGATAGATGTACATATATTAAAACGGTAATATACAACATCACAAAGTGAAAATTAACAATGTAAGATAGTTGAGAGAAATTGTCGATTGATATTACGATGTTAAACGATTACAGACAATTTCGAGTTACGTGTCCCAAAAGTTACAGTTTTAGATTTTTAATAAAGGTGCCGGGAATTGTTACATCCAGTCGAATTACATAGGTCCTACGAAATCATGATAAAGTACAGATTTAGCCTAAGCTAATCCTGACGTAGATTGAGTTGTGGCAGCAGTGTGGTGAGATAGTCCACAGATTCTGCAAGTCTGCTAACCATTCGGAGGGCGTCCTCAGTTTCCCATAGACGTGTCTCACATGGTTCAGTCTTGATTGTAGGACGGAAATTTCATTTCGGTTTCTAACCACTTGGTTGTGGACAACCTCCATAGTTTCGATGGTTTCACCAGACGGTTGTCAAGGGTGTCCATGTGGTTGATGGTATTTTCGTGATCTTCGGAGACTTGATTTATACGTTCGAGTGATGTGAGTCTCCAGTTTTCGTTGGTTTCTTGGAGTTCGATATCCATGGTATTAATTCGTTGCTCGTGTCAGTGTAGCCTAGTGGCTAAGTCCGAAAAGTTGAAATGAGTGGGGTATGGGTCAGCTCGAGGCAACCTTGTGTTCCTCCTAGCCACCCTTGGGTTTCGTGATCTATAAGGATGAGAGCATGACGAATTGGGTGGTGTGTTTTCCATTCTGAGACAAAGCGTTAGAAAGAATGAGGTCTATATTAATATAATACATATATAATATAGTCTAAGATATTGAGCGTGAGAGAGGCCTATCTATGTATATATATATATATATATATATATATATATATATATATATCACATAATAGCCTAAAGTGTCTAACACAGACATGTTTGAGTCCCGGTTCTCTCGAGTTCAGAGTCAACTAGTGTATCCTGTTCAGTCATGACTCCTTTCAGATCTCACATCATATTCTTTTAATTGTACATAGTTGATCAGGCTATGTTAAACTAAACCAATACAATGTAGTCACTGAACCTAATCAAACTTAGTAAGGAATACTGCCTAACGGTCATAGTCTAGGCCCACTAAATGCAACCTAGTTCACTATAACCTTAGACTCTGATACCAATCTGTCGCACCCCCAAATTCAGGTTGCGGAAGCGAATCGGGTTGGGGCGCGACTAATCAATATACACAACACATAAGATATAATGAATGACCACTAAATGCATCGTTTTACATTGTATTGATATAACCAAAGTTTGCATCAAAATATTGTTTACATTAGCTCAGTTACTTGAAATTGAGAGATTTACATTACATAATTAATATATATAAAATATAATAATGCAATTAAATCTCTGATTTGTTTGAATTCAGACTCGAGTTAATGATTCCTGTTTTGGGCAGCCAACCTACTGCTGAGTACCTATGATACATGCTAAAATGGGTCAGCGAAATGCTAGTGAGCTCACAGGTTTGTATGTCAACACATATTTGTATGAACTGCAATATTTAATTGAATTTAAAATGCAATTAAGCAAAATAAAAGTTATACAGCCATGAGCACATAGTATGAGCTTAACTTGAGTGTCAGGTCCAATTAAGGATTCCCAACTAAGTAGCCTCCTACAATTGCCTAATCTACACTCGTCTTCTCAAATGCTAATACGTCCGTTTGACCAGTTAGTGCGTGCTAACCCGGACGAAGATTGTCAATCCTATATGATATCATATACTAACATTCACGCTACATATGTATTACCAAACTATGTTGTGGAGGACTTTGAAATGATTAGTGAAAACAACTCATGTAGTATTTGATTTGTATTGTACTTGCATTCATATTGTAAAATAAAACGAGCAATGTAATGACACCCATGATGAAAAACGTAAAATAGGGGCTATGAGACTTACCTGAGCCTTGAAAAGTTTAACTAAATAAACTTGTTTGATTAGCCGTTAATTGATGTCCGAAGACTTGTAACCCAAGGGTGTCCAAGACACGCGATGGTTATAAACATGAGTAGGTATCTCGAAAGACTACCTTTGTAGTTGTTCGTCCAACTAGAATGTCCAAATTACTACAACTTGGTTGTTTAACTTGTTCAAGTTACTACGATTTGGTTGATTTGATTATCCAAATTACTACTATTTGGTTGTTTAAATTGTCCAAGTTACTACGACTTGGTTGATTGAACTGTGTTTTGAAAACGTGTACGGCCCGTTGGTGATTGGTTGTAACAATAATCTCGATATTATTATTAAGATTTCGAGTGTTCAAGTTCAAAAACGTATTCCGATGTGTTTAAAAAAAGGTTGTATCATATAAGTGTTCGAAATTACATAAGTTTGACACTTAGTAAAAATCCTTGTTTTCAAGTTTCTGATTTATGCAACATAGTGTGCGACATACGACTTTGTGTCGCTACGTGCGACATAGTCTGTTGTGTCGCAGATCATGTTTGCGACATAAGGGCTTGTGTCGCTAAGTGCGACATCCGAAATTTAATGCGACATCCATGATTAGTGCGACATAGTGGCTTATGTCGCTATATGCGACATAAAACCTGATTTAGCGACATAAGTGCTTATGTCCAGGTGGCCTGGAGCCTCTGCGACATAAAGCGCTGTTGGCCAGAAAACGAGCCGAAAAGGTATTTTCCAGTTTTCGTTTGACTTGAAACTTTTACCCAACCCATATTTGGACAGTACAAGCTTAAATAACCCATAAACAAGGAAAAAAAGTGAAATCGGAGTGTTTCGGGTTTTGTCGGAAACTTACAAACTTAACGCCGGAGAAATCCGGAAAGATGGAAATGTAGATTCTGTCACGGTGAACGTTTTCTCCCAATAAAGTGAAGTGATTCGAGTGAGTTTTGTGGTGATTTTTGATGGTGATAAGTGGTGTTGGTGGTGAGTAATTTTTGAGAGAAAAAGAAGAAGGAGAGAGAGAAAGAAAGTGAGAAATGAGGAGGGGAGGGGGGGGGGGGTAAAGGGGCAAATTTTTGGGGAGGGAGGCGAGGAAATCTCCCAAATTTTAATCCCCCTCGTTTGCGCTCCGTGCGGCGTTCGTTTCCCCAATCGTTTGAACGTTTAAATATTTATTTTAAAATATGAATATTTACTGAGGTTTTTTTTGAAGTATTTCATCAAATACTTTACTTGAGTTATAAAATATAACTTATTCTCGTTTCGGTTGTTCACGCGTTTATTATTTAAATCGCATAATTGTAGTTTGCACGATACGAATTTGAAATATTATCTAAATAATATTTTTGATAAAATAGAGTTATTAAATAATGTTATATTATTTAATAAAATTGTTCACCAACGTCCGTATTAATGGAACCGAATTGCATTCGGTTTGAAACTTGTACGATTTAGTCAAATCGCATCCTTGTATATATTCAACAATATATATATCGATACATTAATTAGCCTAACACGGAACTAATTACATGTATTACACTTGATTAGGCACTAATTACTAGTCCTAATTTGATGGGTGTCACAGCATTTTATTGTTTTTCGGACCATATTTTGGGCTTTTGACTGACGTTTCGAATTGGGCTTTTATTTCTTCAAGCCCCAAGGATCTTTCCTTTGGTTAAATGTACTATTAGAGTATATTTTTATGATGTTGTGCAAGTGCTAATGGACTGATTGCAAGGAATAGTTGAAACTTTTTGCCAATAATTAAGAGATGTGAATCGCTCCTGAGGGAGAATATGGAATATGTGAATTAGCGAATATGTTTTGACTGCGGTCAAACAATTGACGAAATAAATTGTGGATATGTTTACGAATTATGCAGGTCATGGTATTGTTTTTATTTGATTAAGGAAGAGATATGCCTTCTTGATCAAATGTAAATTTGTAAATGATAGGTGTAAATGTGAAATAATGACATGATTACTATATGTTATCATTTCATGATTAGTTGTTATATGATCAGAGATATATGTGTTTGATTGACTGATGACTGAATCAAAAGATGAATTCGTCAGAGACAAATTAGAATGCGAAATATATGATGTTGACCGGAATACATGGAATTTATTGCTTATGTGAAATCTATGATATGGAATAAAACGATTATATGTGATCAAGGTGTTATTAAATGTTTTGCTTGTTGTGAATCATTGAGCTATGTGTTTATGTGGAAATTACATTAAAACTGGAGGATATAAAGTAGCATGAGAAGGAAGTGTGTATAACATAATTTAAAGACGTCTGGTCAACATAGTTATATTATGCTATTCAAATGGAATTGTTGTGGCTGCCAATTATCAAAAAGATTTGATGTTATTTTAGAAGATTAAGTGTAAGAGTAGTATTGATTTGTATCAGATAAAGGCAGAAGCAAATGAACATATGCCTTGTAATCGAGAAATGTATCTAAATTATGTGGTTGATGTATGGAATATAGAAATAAAAAGTAACAAATTGAATACGAAATATTTATAAATGTGATAAGTTAATGTCGGCAAAAGTGTAATATACTTCAATCTGATTGGGAATTAGTATTAAAGTTGTAATCCCATATTAATAGCCGACATTAAGCCGTTCTAAAATATGTGAGTATGAAAGTCGAAATAAAGGAGAATCAATATCGTGTTTAATGTTTAAGGAAGTGTACTTTCGAAAGGATATCGAAATATAGTTGAGAAAGAATCAGGGAATAATTGAAATAAAGTAATAGTAAACCACTAAACTATTGTCGAAATGTGGTACCTAATATGAAAGAAATAAATGTTAGTCGAAATAAAACAACGTTTACCCACTTAATTAGTGTTTTAATATTATTTTGATATGAAAAATAATATGATGAATCTTAAGTGGGGGAGAATCTTAAAATGACGAATAATATGTTGACATAAATAGAATCTGGTTACAAATTAACTTAATGCAGAATTATGGATACAAATTTATGATATTAAATGCCTAGATGTGAGTTTTAACGACTCGAATGGCCTATTGTAAAGGAATAATTTAAAATTGTATTGATAAAGGAATAAGATGTTATGAGAAATAATAAGTGATAATACAAAATAAATAATGACATCTCCATTAAAAAGGGAGTATTATATGATTAATTACAATGTGGTATAATTAATGGTGAAATAATGTAATAAACTGCAACTAGTAAGGGTTAAAAACATGAAATAAGCAAGTGTAGAGGTCAGCTAACTGCGGTTGGCATGATGTGGATGAATTGGAATATGTGTATAATTATGGTATCTTATGTGCTATAGTACTTATGCTGACATAGCATGGTACTAAATAATGTGGATTTTGTAGGAATTGTGAATGATCAGTTGCTAATTGCGATTGGTACTGATCATGTATCAGAATCATTGGTGAAATATGATGATCTTGGCATTCATACTTAGCTGACGTATCTGGTATGATACTACAAAATATATTATTGTTAGTACCTATGCTGATGTAGTTGGTACTATTCTATGTTGAGTTTAGCATCTATTTCGACGTGATTAGGTGGTAAATGATTATGTGGTTATGGTATTATGTATGAATCCGACATCTACACATGTTACTTAGTCGTTATGTGTTTAAGGTTATATGATTCCGGATTACTTGCGAGTAAGAGGTTTTATATAACCAAGGGTGTTCATAATTATAAATGATAATTCAATATTAACTAGTTGCAACAGTAAAGAGTCCTAGCATTTTGCTAGTTAAGAATTTGTTGTCGAAATATATATGGTGGTACATTTTCATAACCACTAATGTGATTATGTGTATTAAAGTATCTATGTGGTTAATAATAATAAATGACCCATTTAAGTGGTCAATACGGAATAGGGTAAATGCACAGTATACGTGCATGGGTGAAAACATAAGCATGTATATTCTTAGAAATATGCATGTGGAAAGAATTGAAAATATGTATATATATTATGAGTTGATCAAGGGAGTGACGTATGTATTATGTATTAATCCTAATGAAATAGTTGATATTATTGTACATTGTGCTGGATATTGTACTCTGTGCTAGTGAGATAAATAGAATTAAAAGCACAAATTATGTGCTTAAGATGGATTAAGTTGAAATGCACACTTATTGTGTGCAAATTGATGAAATAAAAAGTTTATATATGTATATGTGGATTATTATGTATGCACATTTCGTGCTAATATGTACGGAAGTATATGCCTAGTTGTTATATGCATAAGTATCTAAGAAGTATGCACACTTTATGTGCATATGATGAATTGTAATTTATGTGAGTAAAATTATATAAAATACATATAGCTGGAAAGCTATTAAAATTAATGTAATTCACTTGCTATTGAATGAAGTTGAATAAGTTTGTTAATGGCAGCAACATACTTGAAACTTCACCATTATGGAGATATAGAATGTCCTTACCTTTTGATCTTGATGGATCAAATTGATAAAGTATGATCAAAAGAATGAAAAGGGTATGTATCTAATGAAATAAATATTAAATGATTTAAAATTTATTGCAGCGAAGAAGTGTCTGGAACTAAAATGAAATATAAATAAAAAAGATTAGGTTAATACATGAGTGGTGTACATTCATGTTATCAATTAGTTGAATGTGTAAATTATCATATATGAAATAAACACTTCCGCATATGTAACGAAGTATTAATGTGAATCTATACGAATGACATGAATGAGGACATGAATGAAATAAGTGGGGGAGACTTGTAACACCCCAAAACCCAAAAGAAGTATTGTAAATAAAGTAATAGTAGTTGTTTTAAATTATTATTACTTTAGGTAAAATAAAATAGTAATAACTGCCAATAGTTTTTAAAGTTCCAGACAATGATACAGGAAATAAAATTAAAACACATGTATATCTATTAACATATGTATGTACGTATAATATATGATTCAAAAACATTCCAGGAGCTTCTCGAATAAGAAAACACGTACGAATCTTAATCCCTTAACGCTAAATCATTCCAAATCAAGAAATTAAAGTTTCTTAATTCGAATTCAAGCAAGAACAATCATTTTTAACATCATGTAAGTATTGTTCTTTAACTCTTTTGACCTAGAAATAAGTTTATATGTGGGTTTTGGTAAATAGATGATTTAAATCCGAAATTTGAATTTGAAATTGTTGTATTGGTGTTAATTTAGGTTATTAATGATGATTAGTAACCTTATTACATGTTAGAGATGAAGAATCATTGATAGTGATTAGTAATTAAAATGAATTTTCATGGGGGTTTTGAATTATATGAAGGATTAATGGTTTCTAGGTTAAACTTTAAGTGTATTATGGTGAATTAATGTTAGATAAGTATGTATATGATGATGATTGATATTAATTCAATGAAATAATGGAGTAATTAAATTATATGATTAGTAATCAAGTGAGTTTTGTATTTAGAGTGACAAATTGATGTTAATACACCTTGATTGATGATTATAAAGGTTATTGGAATATGATTTAAGGATATTGAAATATTGAATCAAGAGAATTAAGTAATTTGATTAATTAAGATTAGGAGATTAGTTATAATTAAGTGGATAAAAGGATTATGGTGATCATTAGTGATGACCAAAATGGAATATAAGTGATTAAGTCATGTATATGATTAGGGCATAAGTAATGAAATAATGAAATAGTGAAATAAAGAGAATTATGAAATAAGGGATTATGTTTAGTATATATGATCAATCCAAAAGGGTGATGGATTGATGATGTTAATGTATTGATTTTTAATGATATCTAGTTGTTAAATGTATTATTGTATCAATGTATTATATACTAGGTGATCAAGAATGATGGATTTGATATTCGAGTGTGAATTCATACCATTGCCAAAAAAGCAAAGGTGAGTTTTATGGGAATTAAATGAGTAATGATTGTATGTCTCGGATTGGTTTCGAGCAAGAGATTCATACAATCGAGTGGTAGTAGTTTGTATCTTATTTTGTTTCTTAATTGAGGATTATTATGGCTGTGCATTACCGGATTGATTACTAGTAAGCGGTTATATGATCTAACAGAATATTAATTATTTCGAATCTTGTTTCTAAATGTGATTATTAGGACATGGATTATATGTGTGTAGTGATGCTATGTTATGTGTTTCATGCTAAGATGATTGGTTGTTAATTAATTATGTGGAATAATATGATGATTCATGGATTTTGTGAAACAAGCAAGTTGTAGAGATTGTATCAACACAAAATAATCATTGGTTATGAAATAATCAGTGATTACGAAATAATTGCCTAGCACTACTTGTATTTTCTGGACCGCAGATCCATTCGAAATAAAGAAAATCTCTACAATCGTTTCGTAGTTATTTTTGAAATCAGATAAGTGAACTTAGATAAATGAAAATATGTTATTGTGTTTGTGGATTATTCATTTAATTGCTCATAAGCTCACTAAACTTTATGCTTACCCGTTTCAGTGGTTTTATGTTGTAGGTGTTTGGTTCGGTTGAACCCATTGGATGAAATGTGATTACAAGGAGGTAGCGTGAATTGGAGCTTGCAATGTGGTTAGACCAGCTTCTCGTTCTTTTGAATTTTCGTTTCGAATTGTCATTGTATAAATCGCCCAAAGAAATTATGATTTGGTGTAATGTTTCTTTGTTGTATCAAGTTGATTTTGAAAACAATTAAATGTGAAAATTAAATAGGACCTAATGCAAATGAGTTTACTTTAAAGGATATAATAATATGAATCGTTGTATATATATAAAAAAACAAAGAAAAAATTGGGGTGTTTCAAAAACACTGCTACATCTCATGCTATGTAAAAGTGGGTTATCGTAAACCGCCACCTTTTATTCTTCGTAAAGCGGGTTCTTGTTACCCGCTTTAGTTACCTAGCGAAAATCTCCATTAACTGTCGTTTGTCCCCACCTTTTTATAAGATAATCAAAGCCATTACCAAGGATCATATATAACACTAGTTGGACGTCCGCACGATACAATGGGTAAAAAATTTAAGTTTCAATTACATTTGATACGTATTACATAAACCATAAGAAATGTTATTTTATACTCATAATGGTCAGATGTAAGTTAAGTAGTGTGAAGCCGTTGGTTGGGTCAATAGTTTAACCAACAGATACTATGCCTTATGTACGTGAAATTAAAATCAAAAAAATTTGATCATATTGTTTAAAGTCTCGAATATAGTAATTGACTGTACAAAAACAAAACTAAAAGTGTAAATAAACGTGTAAATTAATTTCTATTTATTAAAAAAATACAATTTAGAGTTCGTTTCTAATATTTTTACATATATAAAAATCGTGTTATATTGGGATGAATTGATTTTTGAGGTTTTAGAGAAGGAATTTGACTACAAAAGGAGGACAAACCTCTTTGGGCTGTTTGCTAACATGATCATCTCTTTCCGACCTTTCTGTCGATAATTGGCGCGTCTCATAAGTCTTTACTGTGAAAAAGTTATGTCATATATTTAGTAGTTTAAGTTTTAACGATTTTAGAATATATATATATATATATATATATATATATATATATATATATATGTATGTATGTATGTATGTGTGTGTATTAGTAATTTCAAGTGTGTTTTTCATATTAAAATAGTATAAGGGAATTATTAGTAAATTCACTCTTATTAAAATCACAAATGTAAATATATAGATAGTTATATAAATATTTTAATTAATTAGAGTTAGATGTCATGTATTTATTACTTTGAAGTTTATTAATTGTGATATTAATGAGATTTTAATATATGTAGTTGTATGTTAGTGTATATTCAAGTAAATTTTCAAATATTATTAGTAATGTTAGAGACATATTGATAATTTTCCTCTTAGAAAAACATCTATATAATACATAGTAATTAGAAAAGATTTAAAAAAATACATACACACCACTATGAAAAGTGTTGAGATATTTTATTAAATTAATAAAATCAATTATCAAAATCTTTCATGTATAGTCTCGTGAAATCGCGAGTTATAATCTAGTTATATAGTCTCGCATTACATGTATATACCAAAGCATTATTTTAATACCCTAAAACCATTATACTTATTTATGACTTATGTTGAGTCATTGATCGCTGATCAAATGATGACTAACTCATTGAAGAAAATGATTAAATCAAAGCTGTTGTTGCTAAAGTTATTACTCGCTGGTCTCTGATCACTCTAAACTTCATCAGCAACAAGTTTGTCTAGGGAGCTTTGATCACAATCATTTAAGGGAGATTGTTGAGTCACTGATCGCTGATAAGTCATCAGTTGCTGACCAACTCAATAAAACACAACTTGATGAAGAAATGATTTGTGTCAAAGCTGTTGTTGCTGAAGTTAACAATTGATGATCGCCATTCATTCTACTTCTGGATTTAACATACTGAGGAAGATTAAAACTCAACTTTGTGTGTCGCTGATACAAGCAGCGAGAGTTTTATATCTTCACATTGAATACGGCAAAAGTCACTGCCCAAATAACAGCTAGTCACTGAAGAACAATAGTTCAAGTCATTTTACAAGAGCATGTTAGCTCGCAGTGAGTGAGGAGAGTTACTGCTTCTTCAGTGACTATTCAATAAAGTACGAAGTGCTCTACTCTTATATGTCAGCAAGTGTTCCTCATACTTGAAGAATGTTTGAAGGATTACGTGGCAGTGAATGATTGGTTTTAAGGAAGATATGATATTCGAGGTAATAGAATTTGGGACCACAGAATAATCAAGGATCAGAGATCAAACCAATCAAATAGCGACATGTGTCATTCCAAGATCATGATTTTCCACAAGACATTTTCACTATAAATAGAGCAGTACTTTGTACTTAGAAGTTTGCCGTTGATACGTATTATTCACTTGTTTGAGAGTGAATACAGTTTGTCTAAGTACGTACCTTCGAGCAGTGAGTAAACAGTTAGCGTGTTTGTCCACTACTGTTTAGCTCAAATTGTAATAGTTTAGCACAAGTGTTTGATTTGGACTAGCCTTGGCTAGTTCATTCCGCAATCAACACTTAGTGAGTTTATGATCAATGAAATTATATTCTCAGCTACTATCTATTACTTGCTTTGATATTGTCATATCTATCTCTTACATACTGTGTTATTATTAAACAATTAAAAACTGTCAAAGTAACCTGATTAAAACCAGAGAAAAGTTTTTAATTGTATTCAACCCCCCCTCCCCCTTCTAGAATTAAACTTTACTTATTGCGATTCCATTTCACTTATCAATAGTGAATTCGGGACTTTCAACTTATACAATTCATTTTTTTTACACATTTCAAATTTCTTACTCAAAATCATATCAAGTATGTCATACCTATTTCCATCAATCCGCAAAGTACTAAACTTTTCAAACTACATTATTGCATAAACATTGAAAATCCGCATATACGAAGTAACAGTACTAATCTAACTAAAGATTCACACAAAAAGCATATACAATTCAGATTTTAACTAAAAATCCCTAACTGTGAACCCCTAATTAAATATTCATGCCAAAACTAAATAAAAACAATAATGTAGAGAGAATGTTACATATCTTGAATGAAACAACCGAGATTAATATGAAAAAGCTTAAATAATTAGAGAGAATTCGGGTGTGTTTTTGAGATTTTGGTGAAAATAAAGAAAAAATCTTAGATAATTAGAGAGAATTCGGCAGCTAAATGCTTTAGCCGGCGGTCAAATTGAATCAACCCGTCCCACCGAGTTAGCCCAGTCTGTTAACTTATCCCATTCAATTTCATTTATTTTTTTTTAATTTTGAAATACGTTTTCTTTTCTTTTTTATTTACTTTGGAGTTTGTAATCGAAAGACTTACCTTAATGTTGACTAAAGCTTCCATCAACACTTTAAGAAAAGAAACTATTAACCGCACAACATATATAAACTTAAGACAACAACATATTGAAACATAACATATTCAAACAAACAACTTAAATAGATACATGTCTTAACAAATGTCGCCAAGAAAGAAACATACATTACTAATAAAACCATTGTAGTTAATAAAATGGAAAAAGAATGGTCTTCGGATGGAATGGAATTCCTATGTGGGGTTAAACCATTTCTGAGATAGAGTTGAAGTATAATATCCATTAGGTAGCACCTCTGTGATAGGAATTTCAGGAATTTCAGGAATACTATAAGCATAATCCTCAAAAGACTTATGATTTTCTTCAGCTGGAATTTGTATTTCACAAAATTCTTTCATTATCTTTTGCACCAATTTGGCTACAATTCCTTCTTCATCAATAACCTTGTATCCCTCTTCCTCTTTTGTCTCACGCTCTTAATGCACACGTCTCAAATAAATCCATAAAACGCTAAGTGCAAATTCTCATAATGAGGAATAGATTGAATTCTAACCACATCATTAATATCCCTCAAAATTAATTTCATTAAATTCCTTTGTTCCTTAGTAAATAGTAATCCGTAAATTTTGAATATATTCACCATCCGCGTGTATATTTGTGATAATCCTAGATGAAATAACACAACATAGCTTTCAAAATGAACTCCATGGAAGATTGAAGCGAGCTCATCCTTGACATATTTTGTCACAATGACCAATGTCCCTTCAGGAATAAAATCTGGGATCCTACGACGTTCCTCATCACGAGCTTGATAATACAAATCATCGATCATTTGTTGCGCATAATACTTAACCGTGCAATCCACATAATACTTACTACAATTCAAATGATCACTCCTTTCCATCAAGCCTAACAATCCTTGCAACTCTTCCGATAAACTTATGTCAGCCATTTGAGTCGGATCTCCACTCGTCAAGTCAATTTGAGCCTTTAAAGATTCCAACAAATTTATTTGTCTATCTGAATATGGGAATGGATATCTACTTAATGCCCGATAAACACATAAATAAGTACGTTTCTGCTCCTCACAAAAATCTTTATTCTCTGCCACTTGGTAATAGAAATCATCCCTTAATTCTCCAACATATGTATCAAAGTAGTTAATCATCTGGGTATTATTTGGAGCATACCATTGCTCATATTCTCTTTCTAATTTTGCAATAATTTTTCTCCGTGTTGGTGTAAAATCAACGGTAGTTGCTCTAATAATAGCCATTGTAAAACGAGTATCATCCTGGTGGGTTTCTAAAAGCCTAAGCATTGATTCTTGATTTTCTACTACGGGTATAGGGATAACTTCTAAAGCAGTTTCTTCATCGGTTGTTGGAACATCTTGTACTATTGTGCTTATTGGTTGAACTGGTTTAATAGATGTTTCATCAATTTCAATATCCTTGAATTCCACCACATCCAATTGCTTATTTTCTACTATTTTACTAATAATTAATGTTTTTCTGTACACATAAATTTCCACATAGTTTAGAACATATAAAATTCAAATAAAATACATAATACAACTTATATACAATTTAACAATCAAACATTTATGTAATTTTACAAGGTTGGTCAAAAGTCCTCAATTGCTTCAATGGTCATACACAAAAGCGGAGAAATAGGTCAGCGCGAAGCGTATTATGTCGCACCTCCAAGACACGTGGCAGCGGAAGTAGGAGGTGTTACGGGGGCTACGACTAAGTCAAATATCATAACACAAAGATTACAACAAACGACCTATAAATGAGACGTTTTGAAAATAGTTACATTCCATAAATATAAATGTTTACAAAGTCCTTGGAGTTCGCATCAAATGTCAAGAGATTTCTAATACATAATGCTTGATACAAAAATATCATAATGTAGTCTAATCTGTTGTTGATTTTGAAAACATGCGACTCGAGCTAATGCTTTCCAAAAGCACCCTACTGTGGGGGGTTACCTGAGAAATACATACTAAAAGGTCAACATAAAGTTGGTAAGTTCATTGGTTTAAACAGTTGAGAACATAAGAATGAAACATGAGATTTCCTTTGTGTTGCATGTATGAAAAAACAGTTGTCAAAATGTCATGTTATCATTTGTTATCTTTGTTTTCCTTTGTTATCATTTGTTATCCTTTGCGTCATGAGCTCATAATTCGAAGCTTAACCCTTGTTGTTGCCTTAGCAAGTGTCTAGTCCGGAAGACTCGTTTAAACAAATAATACTGCGTCCGTGGGTTGGCTAGAGCGACTAGCCCGGATGGGGGTGTCAATCCCCAATAGATCTATCCAATAATATTCATGCTTCAAAATTAACGAACTACGATGTGTGAAGGCTTTGTTGGATTATGGTCTCACTCATGTATTAGCCTTGTTTCCTTTGTTATCCATTGTTTATAAAACAGTTGTATAAAACATGTATAAAGACAGTTGTATAAAACATATGTATATGTATTCTCACCCCAAAATAGTTAAAACGTGTAAAAAGAGGCTATGAAACTCACCCGAGTTTAGCAAACAACTAACAAGTAATCAAGTAAGCAAGCAATGTGTTTCCATGTGCAACCTTCTAACGTCCTAAAGGTATAAGGTAGTGTATAAGTAGATGTCTCAAAAGACCATCTATGTAGGTGCAGTGTTAATGTCCACCTATAAGTCATATGTACAAGTGGGGTGTTAAAGTCCACTTGTAAGTTGTGCAGGTGGAGGGTTAATGTCCACCTATGCTAGTTCACTCAACTAGTATGTCCAAGTAGTTTATTTATTAAAAACGTGTACGACCCGTTGGTGAAAGTTGTAATAATAATTCGTTAAGAAATTATTATTAGGTTTGTTCCGTTGTATACTTTGCATTAGTATATATCATGTGTCATCGCGTTGTTCAACACTTAGTGAAAATCAAATTTCAAGTTTATGTTTTCAGCAACACATGTGTTAGTGTCGCAGATTTGGCGACACTTGTGTTAGTGTCGCTGGTACGATGACACATGCGTTAGTGTCGCTGGTATGGTGACACATGCGTTAGTATCGTTGGTATGGAGACACATGTGTTAGTGTCGCAGGTTTAGTGACACTTGTGTTAGTGTCGCAGGTATGACTACAAATGAGTTAGTGTCGCTGGTATGGCGACACATGCGTTAGTGTCGCTGGTATGGCGACACATGCGTTAGTGTCGCTAGTATGGCAACACATGTGTTGGTTCAAGAGTTCTAAGTGTCGGTTTTTCATTCGGAAGTGGTTTCGGTTCTCATTTTTTGTCCAAGTTACTAAATATGTCTCCAAAACCCGTTTTGTTTACAATTCTTTCCAAAAATATATATTTTGACATTTTCGCAACCGAACCCCGTTTTTGTTGACTTGGTCAAACCTACTCGGTTTGACCCGAGATTTTCCCCAACCTTTATGTATGTTTATAAGCCTCAAAAGTTGGTTCTTCCACTTTTAGCAAGTTTCCAAGTGTTAGTTTAAACCTATATACAAAAATCAGTCCACTATCTCATTTTTCATGAAAATGCATCACTTAGCCGAATTTTTATAAAAATTTACATTCTGTATTAATTTCCAAGATAAATACCAGTGATTCTCCAATATGTTACCTACTTCCGATAAAATTTTCATGAATTTTAGAAAAGTCTAAGTATTTTTAGAAATTACATGTGCTATCTGAGGTCCAACAGTTGACCAATCTGGACATATGCATGAAGATTGAATTTCTGGGCAAAATCTATAAGTTTCCAGAAAAAGTGGTCAACAATACATTTGTAGCTAACAAAATTTGTGAGATTTTAACGGTTGTGTAAAGTCATTTGGAGCTATGGAGCTCTAGATATGGCCAAAACCATAAGACCTAAGTTTCTGACTTTGCTGGGCAGATTGTATATGTGTTATAACAAAAATTATTAAAAATAGTATACGAGCTCTAAACACTATAAGACAAGTGAGGTTAGAAAGCTAACATCTTTAGCTTGATTCTAGGATTTTAAAACGTCCAATTTGGGTAAGTTAAGTGGGAGAATCACTCAAGTGAATTTCGTGTATGAATCTGGACAGAAAACTTTTGTTACATATACTTGAGTTTATGAAGATGCAAATGGTTTTTATGTATGTTTATGGACATAATACCTTGAGTGAACCTTATCAACATCTTATTTAGTATATTAAGAGTAGAAAAGAGTTCTTACAATGGTGATTATGAAGATGTTTGGATAGAAATGAGAAGAGGAACTCTTGGTGTCTTGTTTCCTTGAAAAACCTTTGCAGAATGTTGAAGTTTGAAGTGGTGGTGATGTGGTTTTTTATGGTGGTTGTGGTGGTTGTTCAAGGTGGTTTTGGGGATGATTTTTCTTCAGAATTTGAGAGAGAAAAATATGAGAGAAAGAGTGGAGTACTCATGAAAATGAAAGTGGGTATTGCATGAATGGTTAATGGGTGTGGAAGGGAATCACCATCATTTGAAAAGGTATGGATTTTGATTGGGTGTGGTGTGGGGTGGCCTGTCCCTCCTATGGGCCCCACTGAGTTTGTGTGTTTTTAATTAGGTTTCCAGACTGTGTTGCGTTCTGTGTTCGTTTACTTGTTCGTTTTGTTATTCGGTTAAATCGTGTAACGTTATTTTGTGTCATTTTAATTAACGATATATTTGGGATTATTTTCCATTGAAGTATTGTTAAAATACTTTATTTTGAGTTGTCAAAATATTTATTGACTTTCGTTTGATTGCCGAATCCGATTCGCGCGTTTTCACCGTGTTTGTTACGTTCTAAACAAAACATTTATGTTTTTCGTGCATTATTATATGAAATAATAATAATATGTAAATAACTACTATTTAAATCATAAAATAGGTTTATGTTATTTATAAGAGTGTTTTCACCAATGTCGTATGTAGTGTCGGACTTCGTCTGATCGTTTTGTGTAATTACCATTAAACACGTTATCACGTAAGTGTATATTCAAATATACAAGTAATTACAAATATTTAGCCTGATACAAACTAAATACAAGTAATTAGGGTTTCCAATAAAGTTTAACAGTTAACCTAAATTGTTGGGTGTCACATTCTTCCCTTGTTAGAAAATTTTCATCTCGAAATTTGCTTGTAGCCGTAGTTTGTGTGGAATCTAAGAGAGAAAGTGGGTATTTCTGGCGTGTATTAAGTCTCATACTTTGGGTATATCGTGGACGTACAGGTCAAAATAGTGATCAAACATGATCAAGTAATAATATTGGTATTGTGGAGAAACGTTTCAAGCATAAGTTTGTGTAATGGATTAAACTCGTTCAGTATCGAAAAAGATCAAGTTATCTAGAAGAAACGTACCCGTAACCACTAGTACAAAACTGTGCATTGGTCACACATGCTCAAAATCAAATCGTCACACAATAGAATATTTATGTGAATACATATACAAAAATAAAATTAACGTCATTAGTTAGCAACATCTGAACTCCAATCGTGTGACCATTCTGAAATGTATTGCCACACCTTCGAACATTTATGTGGCTAAAGGGCACTGCTATTTTTCGCTAACTATTTAGTCACAAATGAAATTAGAACGCGTGACAAATGAAGAGTAAGTTCGAAGCATTAGTCACGTTATACACATAAAATGTGACAAATCCATTTCACATACTTGAACATTGTGACCAAATGCAAGTATATGGTCACATGAAGTAATTGTTTTTGTGACTAAATCATATAGTCGAGTTTGTCACACATGATTCCAGTGTAGCCAAAATCCAGTACGTATGGTCACATAACTTATTATGTATGTCTAAAGTGTAGTGTGTGTTAGAATTCCAAAAGCTAATGTGTATAGTCACATTAACTTCTAGCACAATCATGTGACTATATGGCTTTATAATAGTCATACCATATAATAAATGTATATCTAAATGATGTTTATGGTCACATTTTAGGTGATTATATGTGACCAATATATAATAATAACAGTCACGTTATGAAATATTCATGTGACTATTATTTAGAGTAAAAATGGGCAAAAATGATTATCATTAAATTTGATATTAGTCACATTGAGTGTTAGTTTATGTGTCTAAATCATGAGACTTTATATGGTTTTCTAAGGTGCCCGGAGGCAGGGGAAACAAAGGAGGGATTGATCGACCAACTTGACATGAAGTAATTGTTTATGTGACTAAATGATATAGTCAAGTTTGTCACACATGATTTCAGTGTAGCCAAAATCTGGTACATATGATCACATAACTTAATATGTGTGTCTAAAGTTTAGTATGTATTAGAATGCCAAAAGCTAATGTGTATAGTCACATTAATTTCTAGCACGATCATGTGACTATATGGCTTTATAATAGCCACACCATATCAAAAATGTATATCTAAATGATGTTTATGGCCACATTTTAAGTGATTATATGTGACCAATATATTCACAACAGTCACGTTGTGAAATATTCATGTGGCTATTATTGTCGCACCCCCAAAACACGTGGCAGCGGAAGTATGAGGGATCGCGGGAGCGCCGACCAAATTAAATATCACCACGCAAAGATTAAAGCAAACGACCTCTATATGAGACGTTTTAATAAAAAAAATTACATTTCATAAATAAAACGGTTACAAATCTTATATCAAAACATAGGAGTTTGCATTAAAAGTGTAGAGATTTCTAATACATAAATGTTGATACAAAATATCATAATGCAATCTAATCTCTTGTTGTTTGTGAAAACATGCGACTCGAACTAATGCTTTCCAAAAGCATCCTACTGCCTTGTTTCCTGTGGGTAGTCTTACTGCATCTGTGAACCTGAGAAATACATGCTAAAAGGTCAACATAAAGTTGGTGAGTTTGTTGCATTGCGCACCGGTCGTTGGAATTTCTAATGGTGATGCAAGACAACAGTGGGTTTTAAATTTATAAGGTTGGGGCCTAGGATTACTATTATGCTAATTAAGGGGCTAGCAAAGGACAAGTATGACCTAGGATCGTTCTTTAAAGCGCGGCAAATTGAAGCTGGGGGATTTAGAAACTTTTATGTATTTAGCTAGGGAGAAAAGAGTTGGTTTTTGTTTTGGTTATAGATTTTCTACTTCTAAATTAAATTAAGATAAACTAAAAGGTAGAGGTTACTTCGGGCATTCAGAAATTAAAGCGATTGTCTACTATGAAGCGGTTTAGGAGTTGTTGAATATATAGAGTTCTAATGGGGATAAGTTCGTAGGTTAATGTGAGTATTACTGCAGTCCTTCTAATGGGCTAACGCGGAGGTGTCCACAATCAGGCAAATAGAATGTCACATGGGTTGCAGAATATATTAAAGAATACACCGAAAGTTCTCTCAAATGTATACCCATATTATCTGACAGTTAATCTCGAATCCTATTCCTTAATCTCAGTCGTCAGAGATGTCCGAATCATGGCATAGTTTGTTGAATACACAATCTTATGAACGAGGTTTTACCCTCACCGGAATAGGTTGGACTAACTGGTCTAGACGGTCGGATAATATGTCATCACTTATTCGTATGATTTATCAACATTACTCAGGTATGCAAGAAAAATGGGATGGTTTGTACTACAAATGGAAACTTAAGTAACACGTTTGTTATTCGATTCACAATATAACTACCTTCGGTCGTTCTCGACTTTCATACATTTGTACTCCACCGTAGGCGTTTCCAGTACTATATCAGAGAAACAGGCAAATAGGGGCCGTCATATTACATCACGATATTTAATGTCGTTTGTATTTCACTATTGTGATAATCCTAAGGAAACAATAAAACAAGAACATGCAATAAGACGATCAAAACTACAGTTCAATATAAGCATGCAAAGGTATTATTTAAGTCGAGGATATTCTGAAAGTTGTCTCAAAAATATCGTCTATATGAATTTAATCTTAATCTACCTCTATTCCCATATTCCGTGTCTCTTGGATCCTATTTTGGTCTAGAGAACACCGGCTATGCCGAGCTCAATGATTCAATCTAGCATAGTATAACTAAGTGACATGTACCCTATGAGTTAGCTACGTTCATTTTTAGATAAGGTTTTAGTCACAACATGAGTTAGGCAGATAAATGATAAAGATTTAATTCCTACATCTATTTGTAATATAAACCATTCACAATCTCATAGCATACAACACAATTACATATTAAAACTTTCTAAATGACTACCATAGCAGACAATTGAGTTATCTAATTAATCATGGTAATTTCAGCATGCATATTCAAATTTATTATAGAAAGAACAAACATAATTAAATATGAAAGATAGATTAAAACCTGAAAAAGGCGTACAATAACTCGTAGCTACAAATGCGTCTCGGAGTACCTCCGTACAATTCTTCCTAGATTAGTTAACTAGCTAATCTAATTAACTAAGGAAGAATTACAAATAAAGAAAGAAAAAGTGAAAGTGTGTGTTTTCCAAAGTATGGAAGGTGTGGTGTGGTGTGTTGTAGGTGTTTTTGGTGTGTCTTTCAAATGAACCAAAGCCCTCCTATTTATAGGTGAAATCTGGCTTACATTAGCAACTTGAGGAGCACTTTAGCAAAAGGTGGAAAAGGTGGTGCACCAGGTATGTACAATCGCGCAAAGGTGTGGCACCGGGTACGTACAATCGCGTAAAGGTGTGACACCGGGTACACGAAAGGACCAAAAAGTGGAAACAAGACGGGGGAGGGGAGGCCGGTGCCGCCCACCATGTGGCCGGCGGCGGCTGGCTGCCACCCTACCCGGTTCGCCATCTTTTGCTGCGTTTCTTAATTCACGTGTGTTCTCTTCATTATGCGTCCGTTTTTGTCGATTCTTTTTTCATTGGATTCGTTTTTCAAAAATGAATAATTTGATGAAAAGTAATCCCAAAAATGAGTTTCCTATCTCCAGATATTGTGTACGAATCATTTGAATCTTCCGGCTGGCGTAGAATCTTCATTCTTTATCCGTTTTTGTTGATTCTTCTTCTGTTATACTCGTATTTTGAAAACGTACATCTTGGATAAGATGGATGTTGATGATGGGCACTTTAGTCTTTAAATCTTGTTTTGATGCCTTGAATCTTCAAACGTGCGTGGAATCTTCGTTTTTCATCCGTTTTGCTTGATTTTTATCGGGCATCTTCATTTTGATCTTCTTGGCGGATTCTCATTGATTTTGATGTTATTTGGGTTAAAATGCTCAGAATTGTTCCAGAATGAGAAAGATATCGGTGGTAAAAACGTGACTTTTTACGCGATATTAGAGTTCATAGGTTTACGCAGTTAAAATCATAGTATAAACCACAAGATTTCATAGTTATCAAAGTAGCATGAATTCCAAAGTAAATCGTAGTATACTATTGCCATGAGCTCATAGTCCGAAGCTTAACCGTAGTTGTTTACCCCCAGTGAGTGTATAACCAATACACTCGCCTGTACGAAATATTATGCATCCGTATAGTGGTTAGAGCGACTAACCCGGATGGCGGATTGTCAGGTCCCGATAGATCTATCCATAATATTCGCGCTTAGTATTAACGTACTATGATATTTGTTAGGGGCCAGCGTAGTTTGATTTAGTTACTCATGCAATCAGTATAAGAGTTTTCGCTACTTGCGTTCATATGTAAAACAGTTTCTAAAACAGAGCATGTATTCTCACCCCAAAGTAAAAAGCAGTAAAAAGTGGGGCTATGAAACTCACGTGAGTTAAGCAAGTAACAAGTAAATAATAAAATAAGCAAGCAGTGTGTGATCCAAACTGCAACCTTCTAACGTCAATGATGAAAATGAAGATGTTTGGACAAAAATGAGATGGGAGGTTCTTGAGCTTCAATTCCTTGTGAAAATCTTAAAGAATTGTATTATATAGGTGGTGGTTGTGGGTGGTGATGTGGTAGTTTATGGTGGTGATAGGTTCTAGTAATGGTGGAATCTCTGATTTTCTAGAGAGAGAATGATTATAGAGAGAGGTGAGAGTAAATTGAGTAAAATGGTGAAGTATGACTGAGGTAATGCATGATCTATGAATGGAGGTATAGAAAAGAGGTGATTGCATGAAAAAAAAGTGGGGAATGGGGAGGTGGCCCTTTGGTCGATTTTTGGGGGCCCCATAAGTTCAAAAATCAGTTTAATTTTTGTGTATTAAGTTTAGGTTACGTATTGTGTTCCTTTACCCGTTATTTTTGTTAAAACGTTAAATCGCATAACGTTTTCTTTCGTCGTTTTAATTCAAGATATATTTGGGATGATTTTTCATTGAAGTATTATTAAAATAATTTATTTTGGGTTGTCAAAATAATTAATGATCTGCGTTTGATTTCCGAATTCGATTCGCGTATTTTTGTTGCGTTTGAGACGTTTTAGCCAAAAGGTCTAGGTTTTTCGTTTATTATTTTAACAAAAAAATATTAAGTTATAAATAACATCTAAAAATAGATTAAAGTTATTTATAGAAATGTTTTCACCAACGTCGTATAGTTTGTCGGAATCCGTCCCGTTGTTTCGCGTAATTACAACTAATTACGTAAGCGTAATAAAAAAACAATTACGCAGGTGTATATTCACAATAATATACAAATAGTTGCAAGTAATTACAAGTATTTAGCCTAAATCACATCTAAATACACATAATTAGGGTTTCGGTTAAGTTTAAAAGTTAACCTAAATTGTCGGGTGTCACAATTATATAATGCAAAAATGGGCAGAAACAATTATCAATGACCCGTGATTACACGGGTGTTATTTAGAAAAATTTTGTAATCAAATATATGAGTATACACTTATTATAAATGTGTGTGTGTGTGTGTGTGTGTGTGTATATATATATATATATAAGGTAAGGTTCCAATGAAAACACTTCAAAAATAAGAACGGTAAGAACACTTCATAAATGCACAATTAGCCAACAAATTCATTAGATTCACACTCATACACCTCAAATATGTGTAGAAAAATTGATTAGAATAAATGCGAATTTTCGGAAATACACAAAAATCGAAAGAACGATCGATGCACAATTATAGAGATAATCGTGCATCAATTGGTTTTTTGATTTTTGTGCATTTTTAGAAGTGTGCATTTGTTTTTCTTTACATATTTGAGATGTATGAGTGTGAATACAATGATTTTTGTTTATGAGAGTAAATGTAAATAAGTATAATTATTCGGCCGGAGTATAATTTTGGGCCGATGTATTTTATAAGCCATATTTGAATTTCAATTTTCATTTTACACTATCGCAAGAGCTTTGCGAATTTCACAATATACACTTTCCCAACTGTCGCAAGCACATTCTTTAATAACTAATTTACTATAACCCGAATATGCAAAAATCAAATAAAATGATAATAATAAATATATACATAAGATTTGTTAGGCACTACAAAGTACAATCACTCTCTTCACTGTTGATCTCCACAAGAAATGGGTCCTTCAGAAGATCAGAAGTAGAAGGTCGTGCTTGTGGTTGACCAATGCATCTTCCAATAAACTCTTTAAAAGTTCAGGATCACTTACTTTATCAAACGCTTTAGGCATCACACCACTTGTAACCTTCCTGTGTATTTTAGCAATACTGTCACACTCACTGTATGGTATCTCCATTGTAGCCAACTCATTGTAATCCTCCTCATAAAGTTCCGGAGCCATATACTTGGGTGTTCCTAACAATGTGTGAGTAGCATGGTTCTTCCCTACTACTGCTGCTAAACCCAAGTCACCGATCTTAACCTGTAGTCAGATTACATATAGCATATTTAGAATCAGATATCTAATTGTATAAATAATGGGCTGCAGAAGTTACAGTTAGATGTAATTTAGTTGTTTGAAGTTGTAATTATCATGTAATCAGTTGTCGAGCGTTATGACAAATTATGATTTCTTCAGGAATTAATAGGTGAATATTCAGCTAATCATAGTCAGTTTTCTTGAAAACATATAATAACCACTAATCTAAGATTTACAAATACTAATAAGAATTAACATGTGGAAAAGAAAAACTACGTAGCTAAAAAGCTACTTACTTGATAAGCCTTTAGCTACTAATCAGCTTCCTCTTTTTTGTCATTACCATACTTGAACTCAGTTGTTTCCTTTCCTGCATTCCATCAATATCAATCACAAAAGTTTTAGAACTTGAAAAACTCAATGTCAAGTTAGACTAGCCTTAAATCATGTTAAGAGATTAAATTCATATAACAAATCAACTTGAGCTCAAATGAGAATAACTGATAAACTTTGATTTTTCACATGATATCTCACACATTTTATCTTCTTGCTATTTTAATCAATTACAAAAACTAAAGTTGAATAAGATATAAAGTAAGCATATATGGCTACTTACAAAAAAATAGCATGTATACAAACAATCAATCAACTTCTGATCAAACTAAATCCCTAATTCATCCACGAGATACAAGACCCACAAACAAATTGCATAAATATTATCTCTATAATTAGCATACTATATACATTTACCTGTGTACGTATATGCTTAGATCCACAAGCAAAAACTACACTCAACATACATACCTTCGTTTCACTGAGTCGAATAATAATCAAAACAAACTTCACAACTGGTTAGCGAAAGTTGCGACGGTGTTAAGCAGCTGTTGGCGGTGAAGCGAGAAGGGTGGGAGTACATTGGGGGAAGGTGTTACGATACTTTTGAGTATAAGTCACGTGTGTGACATGTGATTAGTGAGATGCATCTTAGTTAGTATAAATAGGTAGATAGAGCTAAAGAGTGAGTTAGTTTTTGAGTTTGAGATCATTGTGATCATTTCCCCCTTTTCTCTATCTTGTAATTGAGTTCTTGTAACTCCAGATTCATACAATTTACAATCGAATTGCTTTCTTAATCCAGCTATTCCTTTGTTAGTTGTAATCTATTTTCATTTCTTAACTGATTTCTAAAGAGATCATATCAATTAAGATGGGTTTCGATGAACGGTATGTCGTCAGTCTTTTCATTTTGGGGTTGCAATCAAAAATTAAGAGGGTCGTTAACATGTTCAATCCCAAAACCCTTTATGATGCTTATTTTTTGGCTAATATGCAAGAATCGACTAACAATCTTATGAAAGAAAAGGTCAATCCACTACTGTTACCTGTTTTCAGCCTTATAGATTCAAAAGAGGTGAATAATGGCAGCAGTGATTGGGTGAATTTTCATAAGTCAACTGAAGGGATGAACACCAATCATTTGGAGTTAATATCCTCTTCAAAGCTTTGTAAAGAGAGTGATAAAAGGAACAAAATCGAGTCTAACTCGGTTTTGGTAGGAGAGGAGGATTTTAAAGATATAGTTGCTGCTCGTAATGTTATAGAAGATAAATCTGTAACTACTATTTGCATTGGCCCAAGTCATCTAGTGTATTCCAATCTGTTTGCATATAATAGTGTGAAAGAAGAATCTGCTAATGGGACAATTCAAATCCACATAACGAATCAGAATGATGGATCAGAAGGGGCTGCTACAACCATTCAAAAGGTGCATTCGAGTACTTACATTTCTTATTCAGTGGAAAGTAATCATGTAAATAATTACTTGCAAGTGAACAATATTGATTGCTACTCAAAGAAAATTCGAGGGGATCAAGTTACAAGTTCACTTCAAGAGTTCAATGATAAAAGAAGTGAAATTACTCATCATTTGAAGATTCATTCATATGGTGCAACTGATGAAAGGCCCAATCTGATTCTGGATGATATTCTAGGTGATGTGTTGGCTAAATTGTTGTTAAGAATTGTTAGATCGTAAGATAAAGTGGCCAAGATAGAGCAGAGAACATGTATCAATGAATATAAATCTCGTGATAAAGATAATGGGAAGATTATTGGCTTAAAGAAAGTTTACTTTGCCACATTAGAGCCGGTTGCAAATAAGTTTGACTTATGGAAATGGCCTAAGAGGACAAAAATAAGTTATAAAAACATTCCAACTGCAAATTTATCATCGATTTGTAGGATCAATCGGGTGCCTTTTGAGTTTAGAGAAGTCACTTATGAGCTTGTTGAGGTGATGTATGTACCGATGGACATGATACTAAAAGGAAACAAGTTGGAGGATGTGGAGGATACACTATTTTATCTAATCAAGAACTGGTTCCCGAGTATAATTCTTTCTTCAAGCAATGAAAGCAAATTAGAATTGTTAGAGCTTTGGTCTGATGGTACTTCTGGTATTGTTCCTACCTCTAAAAAAGTGGCTAACGTTTGTTGTGGGGTGGAATTTCACAAGACATCAATGGAAACAGGAGAGTTAGTATGGGAACACGGCTTCTTTATAGAGTTAAAATATGTCATGAAAAAAGTGAGAATATGGGTGGCCGTTTTCCTTTCCTACTTGAAAGCATAAGAGGAATGGATTATATTTCTATCGACACAATTAAACCACGAGAGGTTATTGTTACAGTAGATCTGGGTACAAGGCTACTTAAGCTTGAACCCGATTTACCTGAAACTTGTTTGAGTGCATTTTGTATATGGAAAGGTGGTTACTTGCTGGTTATATACCCTGATATGAAGCGTACCGTAGATCTTGAAGATGAGATGAAAAATGGTATTGTTGTTGATTATGATATCAATAATTTTTTAGGAGCCGAAATGGTGATGATAAGCTGTATTAAGGAGCAAAAGAGTAAAAAAAATGTCGGTGATACAAAGTCAATTGCAAATGGTCTCAATGCAGTTGACTATTTTGGTATTGGGAAAGCCCACATTAGTGTTGACTATTTTAGTAAATCTAAAGTGGCTTCTATGAAGTTGAAGGAAGCTGTGTTGTTGGGATCACAGAAATGTCCAATTCATTTGAAGGCTTTTACACTTGGTCAAGTTTGTGAAGATCGGAAAATATTTCATATGAGTGTTCAGGCTAACTTGGATCAACCAACCAAGATAAATTCAGTTGAAATGTTAACTGCAAGTAGCATAAAAACATAGTCAAAGTTATTACACTTAAACACGATTCTTGAGGACATAAATCTTTGGAGGGGAATGGATTGTTACGATACTTTTGAGTATAAGTCACGTGTGTGACATGTGATTAGTGAGATGCATCTTAGTTAGTATAAATAGGTAGTTAGAGCTAAAGAGTGAGTTAGTTTTTGAGTTTGAGATCATTGTGATCATTTCCCCCTTTTCCGTATCTTGTAATTAAGTTCTTGTAACTCCAGATTCATACAATTTACAATCGAATTGCTTTCTTAATCCAACTATTCCTTTGTTAGTTGTAATCTCTTTTCATTTCTTAATTGATTTCTAAAGAGATCATATCAATATTGATACGAACCTAACCCATACTAGACCCATATGAAACCATAAACCCAAGTGTAGAACTCACTCCCAAAAGCTAGCTTGAAGGAGGAGGGAGCACTTAGAGTTATAAGCTATCAATCATTCCCATACATGGCCAATGTGGGATCATAACAATACTCCACCCTTAAAGAGCCAACGTCCTCGTTGGTCATGGCTATGTTGGTCACGGTTGGCCTCCCTCTTATAGGGTCTAAGCCACCACTCCATAGGCCACCACTCCGAGGCCTCGTTGGTCACGACTATGTTGGTCACGGTTGGCATCCTCTTTTCGGGTCCAAGCCACCACTCCATAGTAGATATGCACAAAAACCGGTTTGGCCAAAAACCCGACCCGACCCGACCCGAAACCGGGTTTGGTCAACTTTGGTCAAAACCGGGTTGGCCAAAACCGGTTCGGGTTAAACCCGAATTTGGCACCCTCAAAACCCAACCCGACCCAAACCGGTTTGGGTAGGGTCCAAACCGGTTCGGGTTATAACCCGGTTTTAAACCGGTTTTTTTTTTTTAAATCGTATTTTCGTTTGTATGCGAGGCGTTTTAAGGAAAATGAATATTTTCATCAAATTTTTTTCATTCAATTCGTAAAACATTAATAATGGAAACACAATTAATAAATAACTAAACCAAAAGGCTTTTAAAAAAAGTATTGGATCGAAAAACTCTATATAATTCAATATTCGTTGAAACGTTAAGCGTTTTAAGTAAAAATAACGTTTGAGGTAAAAATATTTCATTGAGTTCGTAGAACATTAGTATTGGAAACCCAATTGATCAATAAGCTAAACAAAAGTCTTCTAAGTTTTCTTAAAAAAATTATTGAATTCAAAAAGTCTATATAATTCATACACATTCGAGCGTTAAGGTTTTTAAGGAAAAACAACGTTTGGGTCAAAAAAATTTCATTGAATTGGTAGAACATTAGTAATGGAAACACAATTGATCAATAACCTAACCAAAAGTCTTCTAAGTTTTCTTTAAAAAATTATTGAATCTAAAAAAGTCTATAAAATTCAAAGTAAGCTGATACATTAAAGAAAATTTTTACCAAATGCAAGGAAACATGTGCATAAAAAGTGATACTGTAAGCATAAAGAGTTGTACTTTTCCGTGTATCTAGTAAAAACTTCCTTGCATTTATCAACTACCAAAACAAAGTGGTTCGAGCGTTAGGCTTTTTAAGGAAAAACAATGTTTGGAGCAAATTTTTTTTATTGAAGTCGAAGAACATTAGTAATACAAACATAATTGAACAATAACTTAAACAATAGTCTTCTAAGTCTTCTTGAAAATATTATCGAATAGCAAAAAGTATTCATAATTATAGTAATCTTCAAAGTTGTGTTAATCTTCAAGCCTTCAAAGTTCTTCAAAGTCTTCAAACATTGTCAAGTCTTCAAACATCTTCAATGTCTTCAAAAGTCAAAATCTTCTTCGGATGTAGCCTCGTGCGAAGCGTGATCAAGAGCAATTTCTTCGTCGGAAAGTGATATTGTCAAACCTTCCTCCACCTCCATATTGTGTATATCTTCTTCGTATTCCATTTCACCTTCAAGACTAGAAACATTTTGTATACATTCCGCGGCGTCTAAGTGATCCTTCAAGCAAATGCACATCTCTAAGGAGGTCGGTGTGAGTCTTGTTCTTCGTATGGATAATACCCTACCACTAAGAGAAAATGCGGATTTCGAAGCTACCGTAGAAGCTTTGACGGTTAGTAAATCTCGGGCCATGATGGTTAGAACGGGAAATTGAGATTCCCTCTCTTTCCATCAAGCCAAAATATCAAATTGTTCGAACTCATTGGGTAGAATAGTGGACAAAAAATCTGTTCCGCTATATCTCCCATATTCGCTAGAGGTGTTTTGGTTACCTTCACCCCTTGCCCGTTTATTGTTTTCTTTCCTTAAACTATTATATAAGTTTAGCATCGCATTGGAGGAAGAAGATTGAGAAAACATTGTGTTAACCGAATTTGATTGCACATTTGATGTTGAACCATATTTTTGAAAATAAACACCAAATAAATCTTGTAAACTTTTATTAAAAGACATTTTTGCATTTTCCGAAAACATTGGGTCTACCTCATTCAAATCCAAATTGTGACAAATGTTATCGATAAGCATTTCCACCCCGGTTGTGTTAAAACATGGGTTCATTGCAGCGGAACAAGTAATTACCCACATTTCTTGAAAATATTTTCTTAGTTTTTCTTTCATGGGAGCCACCATTTGTTCAAATAAAGGACCTTCATATAGGTAATCATTTAATTTTGTAGTCATTAACCAAATTTGATTAAGCACCAAATGACTAGTTGGATAATAAACACCCGATAATAAAGTAGTCGCGGTTTTGAAAAGTTTGAGCAATCCAACTATCTTTTTGATAATCTCCCAATATGCGATTGGAAAAGGTGTTGCAAGACCTTTTTGAACAAGAAGATCATGAAAAACTTGTAGACAATCTTGTTGGCGTAAACCACATACAAACATATGGTAAGTTGAATTCCATCTAACGGGCATGTCCCAATTAGGGGTTAAAAAAATAGAATTCGTTTCCTTACACAATTTCATATAAGATTTGTATCTAGCTTTGCCCTTTTGAAAAATGTCTTGCAACATAGATTTATAAGCCGTTTTTATTTCGTCTACTTCTTCAACCGCTAGTCCGGCTTGCACAACCAAGTTAATGATGTGTGCAACGCATCGACTATGATAAAAAATGCCCTTCAATGGTGGTGCGTATTTTAGTATTAATTTTGAAACGGCGAGTGTATTATTACTCGCATGGTCAAAAGAGATTGAGAAAACCTTTTCTTCCAATTTGAAAGTTTTAATCACACTTCATAACATGTAAAATAAGTTTTGACCCGTGTGAGGATACTCAAAGTCTTCAAAAGCAATGGTACGTTTCATCATTTGCCAAGTTGCGGGATCAACCTAATGTGCGGTAACACAAAGGTACGAACCGGGCAAACCATGAGGAGCCGACAAAACATCGGTTGTTAATGATACATTTGTATTTAAGTTTTCAAAACCAATTTCTAGTTGTTTTTTAGCTTCTTTCCACAATTTAAGGGCATCGCGTTTAAGAGTAGTACGACTTACATTGTTATATCACGGTTGAAGTGTATTTTGAACCACCCTAGTAAACCGAGGGTTATCAAAGTGGTTGAACGACAAAGCTTCTTGAATTACAAAACCCGCAAAAGCTTCTCGACATCGTTCCGCATCATATGTAAAAATCGTTCCATCTCGTGCCATTGAAGCTTGACCACTTGCTTCCGGATTACCTTTGAGTCCCGAACAATGCTTCTCACTATGATTTTTCAACGTTGTGTTGGATTCGGATTTTAAGAATTTCCCACAACGTTTACAATGGGCTTTAATCGTACCATCCGACATCAACACTTTGTCGTACATTCCCCACACCTCTTGATTTCTTTTGTTAGGCAATTCTCGAACAATCGTTGATGCATTTGAAGAACCAACATTGTGAGAAGTGGAAGAACATTGAGTCGACATTTTTGAAACGAAAAGTTTGTATGTTTTTTGAGAGCGTTTTATGTGTTTTTGAGTAATGTATGAGTGTAAGAATTGTGTGTTTGAATCTAAACTAAAGGGATATATTTATAGTGAATTTGGGATGGCAAATTGGTAAATTTTTGGGCAAAAAAAGGTCAAAAACACCCCCAAACGGTAACATAACGTTCAGCTCAAAAAACCGGTTTTTAACCGGTTTATAAACCGGTTTTAAAAAAACCGATCCTAACCCGGTTTTGTAACGGGAATATCCAAACCGGTTTAAACCCGGCGGTTTTTATTAAACCCGAACCGGTTTATGGAAAAACCGGTTTTTGACCGGGTCGGTTTTCGGGTTTGACCGGGTCGGGTTTCGGTTTTCGGTTTTTCTGTGCACGCCTACTCCATAGGTCACCACTCTGAGGTGTTGGACCTCCAAAGATGGGTTATCTCTGATACCAATTGATACGAACCTAGCCCATATTAGGCCCATATCGAGTCCATAAGCTCAAGTGTAGAACTCACTCCTAAAAGCTAGCTTGAAGGAGGAGGGAACACTTAGAGTTATAAGCTATCAACCATTCTCATACATGTTCAATGTGTGATCATAACAGAAGGTGGGTGCGCAGTTTAAGAAGGGAAGGTGAGTGAAATTAGGTTTTAATTTAGGTGAAAAGGGGGAAACAAAAATATTAAATATTTCAAAAGCTACTTTCAAAATTTTCAAGGGATTCAAAAAATGAAACTTATAGTATTAATTGAATTGATTGGTTAATGATATTTTTCTTTCCACAACTCTTCAAAATTGTAACATCCGCCAAATTAGGACTAATAATTAGTGCCTAATCAACTGTTAATACATGTAATTAGTTCTGTGTTAGGCTAATTAATGTATCGGATTTTATATTGATGAATATATACAATTTTTGCGAATTGATTAAATCGTACGCAATTTAAATCGAATGTAATTCGATTCAGTTTTATACGGACGTTGGTGAACAAAATTATTAAATAAGATAACATTATTTAATAACGCTGTTATATCTAAAATAGTATTTTGATGATAATTCATACATGTTTCGTATCGTACAACTAAAAGCCTACGCGATTAGAATGTTTAACGCGCAAACAAACAAAACCAATTGAACTATTAAGTATTTGATAAAATACTTTAATAAATTTATTTAATAAGCTTTCGTATTTTAAAAACTTACATTTTAAACAATTAAAATAAATATTAAACGTTTAAACAATCGGGAAACGAACACCGCACGGAGCGCGAATGCACGGAGCTAAAAGTGGAGACCCACACATGGGTGGGCCCCCACCCAAAAATCTGCCAAGGGGTGAGGTCACCACCTTCCCACCCCATTCTTCACTTCCATCTTTCTTTTTTTTCACTCTATCTCTCTCTCTTTTTCTTTCTTCATTTTCATCACCATCACCACCTTAAACCCTCAAATAACCCACTCAAACATCATCAAATCACCTTGGCCATTTGGAGAAAAAGACTCATCTCGCAAGGATCTACACATCTATCTTTCCGGATTCTCGATTCCTCGCGTTGTAAGTTTCCGACAAATCTCGAAATCTCTCGTTTCTTAGTGTTTTTACGTGTTTGTTGTTTAAAATGGCTTATAATGTCCATATAAGGGTTGGGTAGAAGAATCGGACCAAACGGAAACTCGAAAACATGTTTTTGGTCAAAAACCCGTCGAACAGACGTAAGTGTCGCACTGACGAACCCAGATATGCGACACTTCGTGCGACACTTCCCCTAGTGTCGCATGGCAACTTTTAGCGACACTTTCAGCGACACTTGCCTAAGTGTCGCATACTATCGAACCGACACTTATAGCGACACTTCCTGAGTGACGTCTAGACCCATCCCCGACACTTCTAGCGACACTTCTTGAGTGACGCCTAGACCCATCCCCGACACTTATAGCGACACTTACCTTAGTGACGCCCTACCATGCGTCACTTCCCTTAAGTGACGCATATGCTCAGATTTAACATTTTTAGCGACACTTCCCAAGTGTCGCCCAAGCCCTAAGTGACGCTATAAGTGACGCATAAACAGAAAGTTTTAACTAATTTTACACTAAGTTTTGAGACCCAAATTTGACGCCCCATTTCACCCAAATTCGGGTCCAGCTCGACCCCAGCCAGGGGCTCTGCCCCTTGGACCCCGCCAGGGGCTGCCGCCCCTTGGACCCCGCTACCAAGGGCGCTGCCCCCGGACCCCCGTCATTAACGGGCTTCGCCCTTACCCTAGAGTCACGAGTAACAGTGTTACATCTAAATTTTCACACAAAGTGTTAAACTTGTATAACATCAAACACGAAGGCGACATGACTTCTAAAACACTTTGGAACACGTTTTTTTTTCAAGAATAATGATAATATTATTATTACCAACAATCACCAACGGGCCGTACACATTTTCAAACACTTAAACAATCAACCAAATTGTAATCATTTGGACATTCTAGTTGGACAAACAACTACAAGGTAGTCTTATGAGATGCCTTCATATGTTTATAACCATCGCGTGTCGTGGACACCCTCAGGTTACAAGTCTTTGGACTTCGATTCCCGACTCATCAATCTCAGTTTATTGATATAAACTCTAAAGACTCAGGTGAGTCTCATAGCCCCTCTTTTACTATTTTTACTCAGGGGTGTGATATATTGCTTGTTTTAACGCGTGAACGCAAGTACAACTTTTACATGTACTGCATGAGTTTTACACAACTAATCTTTTAAAGCCCTCCATCAGCATAGTTGTTAATACATTTGTAGCGTGAATATTAGTATATGGTACCATATAGGATTGACCCACCTCGTCCGGGTTAGCAAGCACTAACCGGGTAAACGGACGTACTAATATTTAAGGAAGACGGATGTTGATTAGGCATCCGTGGAGGCGAAAACGCTCAGGCTGTATCCTGACCCACGAGTTAAGCTCAACTATGTGCTCATGGCTGTATACTGTTACCACTATCATTTGCTGGATGCAAATCAACTATTTAAATCTTGCGGTTCACACAACTTATTTGATACTCAAACCTGTGAGCTCACCAGCGTTAGCTGACCCATTTTAGCATGTATCGCAGGTACAAAGCAGTAGGCATGATTGCCCCAGGAAACTATAGCTCGAGTCAGCATGCAGACAATAGAGATTTTCTTGCATTAATATATTTTGTATAAGTATTTATGTATTGAAATCTCTCATTTTAAACGAACACGAGCTATATGTAGCTTCAAATCTTGTAAACATTTTGCTATTAATACATTCTGTTAAAACGACGCATATAGAGTCGTTTACTATTAATCTCCGTGCTTTGAATATTGATTAGTAACACCCAAATCTTGCTTCCGCTAAACAATAAATTTGGGGGTGTTACAAAAATAAATTCGTCCCTGGTTCTTTGTTAAATAAAGTAAACAACAAAAATATTTAAAAAAACTTTACCATACGTATGAAAAATAAAAAAATAGCTTAATATAGTTAATACATATATACATACATACATATACAGATACATACATACACAATAAACGAACAAGGCGTAAATGTATATATCACACGATTATAATATTAAATGTATAAAACTACTTATTTGATAGTTTAATTAGATTATGTAGATGTATGATGTATATATATCAAAAACGAAAAAGTCCGTCCCAAAATATTTTAATTTCCGACGGATTTGGGATGGACCAATAAGTTTATATTTTCTTTTCTTAACATTTTAATAAAAATAAGAATAAGTTTAATAATGGAGTATAAGATATATATGACATTACCAATATCGCATATGCCACTATTAAATTTAGGATAAAATTAATTCATCATTTTGGAATATATGATATTATCATAAGTTTAATAATAGAATATATGATATATGATAATACCAATATCACATATGCCACTATTAAACTTAGGATAAAATTAACTCATCATTTTGGAATATATGACATTATGATAAGTTTAATAATTGAATATATGATATATGACATTACCAATATCACATATGCCATTATCAAATGTAGGATAAAAGTAATTAATCATTTTGGAATATATGACATTATCATAAGTTTAATAATATAATATATGATATATGACATTACCAATATCACATATGATACTGTCAAACTTAGGATAAAATTAATTAATAATTTTGAAATATATGACATATATGACATTACCAATATCACATATACCACTATCAAACTTAGGATAAAATTAAACTTATTGGTCAATTCTAAATCCATCGAATTTGAGACTGTAACATACTGAAATCCTCAAATTTAATATTACAAGATGTAAATTATTATTAAAATGATTAAAATAAGATGTAAATTATTATTAAAATGATTAAAATGATGTAATATGATGTATCGCTATATTTGATATAATCTAAGTTATATGAAATTTTAAAATATTAAATATTCGAATATTTATTTCCAATCCTATCAATATTATACTTTAAAAGAAAAATCTTCAACTAGAAATGACCCTTGGATTGATTAGAGACTTGCTAATCTCACCATTCAAAATCTTTATGACATCATAAGTGTTTTGGTGGAGTTTCTTAAATAAGGAAATGATGATTACTAATTAAGTCTTTTTGAAATTCATTAAATTAATTCAAATTTATGATGATTAAAACAATAAAATAATAGTAATAATAAAATAATTGTTATATGTTATATAACTGATTATAAATAAATGAGGTGATTATTTCCTTGTTAGGATTACATGAATTCAATGGAATCGTTCACACTTCATAGACACTAGGTCTTTTTAATTTATAAATGGGCTCTAGAAAACTATATTAACCCAACATTTCCTATTAATCTATATGATAGGTAAACAACATCCGTCCTACTAATGTACGTTCCCCTAATTAAACATGAAAAATTTACCAACATTTCTTACCGCTTAATATAATTCACCTAAAATTATTTCTAACTGCCTATATAGATTTTGTTAATAAGCACTTATGTGGCAATCAAATTTAATAATTTCGTAGGCATCTATTTTGTCACTATAGCTATATACTATTGAACTCAACTACATTGTCATATCTCAGGCTGATGACTTGCAGGAAAAAACAATACAACAAATCCATGCAATACTTACGACTACACAATTTGCATATGCCATCATTGCAATACATAACTACATCTCTCGGCTACGTGCGTTTAGCACACTTTGGGTTGCTCGTCATCATAATTAGTCCTTCTAGACGCTCTTGCATATATATATTTTATAGTCCCTACTCAAGTCTGCATAGCACTTTTCAATGCCGACATAGAATTTTGTAGTACAAAGCACAATGATTTTTTTTCCTATATGTGTTTATTTCACTCTCAATTAAAATATATCATTTGGTTAAAATCCGCGAATGCACGAGTCTTAATCTAGTAATCCTAATGCAAGAGAATTTTATTTGATTTTAGTATATCTTTTTTCCCTCTTCGCTTCTCAAATTCTTTTAACATTTCCCTAGTTGTATCCCCCAAAACTTTCAGCATTCCCTCCTGAGCCAAATATATTTTTACAGTTTCTTTTCTTCCAAATTTCGGCATAACAAATCACACGCACGAGCGTCTTCATCTTTGCTCCAATCGTGAATCGTTTACTTTGTATTATCTTTATCTTAAAGTATAGATATGCCAATTTTGGCGATATATAAAAATTGATAGATTAGGGTTTTTTTTAATCGATTATTTCGATTATGTTGTTAACTCTTTAAGTAGCTGATTTCGCCATAGCAGAAGCCTGAAAATGGAGATGGTAAGAACTAAGAAAGTCATTTTGCAACGATTACGCCGTGACCTTAAGTGCTCCGTCAAGGTTGATTTCTCTTTTCGATAGCTATTGTCTTCAATTTAACTTTTAATTTGTATCTGATGTTCTACGTGATATCATATCAACAAATTTATTCGTTGATTTGTACCTTAAATTCTACTTTTATTTAACTCACAAATTATCAATTTTTAGTCTACCTGCTCCATTTTAACTTTCTAATATCGATAGCATGGCTGCTCTTGTTTCACCTTCTATTTAGGTAATTTAATTGAAGATCTCATTGATGCTAAATGCTACATTACAGCTTATATTTTTTTCCATATACATACCTTCTCTTCTCGTATGTGTCGCATTTACACTTCCTCTGTTTCTTTAGATATTACTCTGTAACTGTTATAATCTTTGTCATACGTCTTTCATAGTTAGTTGCAAGGTAAATATAAATTTTTGTTGTGTACTTGTGTTTTAGCACGCAGGGCATTCTGATCTGGACCCTCAGTTCTACCTCTTTCTTTGATTTTATGATAGCCATGAAGCTGCTACTCACCAATAACATGTCTGCTTTTGGATTGCACCAAGCTCATGCTTCTAACATTGGCCTTGTTCTTGAATGGGTCGATCAATACCGTAGATGATCAGGTTGGCTTGACACTTATTGTAGATGACAAGGGCAAGGTTGCACAAGTTGTGGTAATGTATATTCTGAATATCCTTTGTTGCGTTGGAAGGATGCTTATCGACTATACAGAAGAATGGTGCTTCATCACTGACTCTTCCAACAACACATCCCAAATGCAAATATGGGTGGAATTCTTTAAAATTTGAATATACAGAACATATATAACCAAACATTGCATTCTTATATATTAAACATGTACTCATGACACACATTTGTTTTATCAATTGTTCAGATTACTCGAACATTTTCTTCTATTTTGAATAGCGCTCTTTCAGTTTACCAAAGATCACTTGATGGAAGTCACAATAATAGTGGTATTAATTTTCTTACTATTTTTTCTTTATGTAGTTAAATGCAATAGTATATATAAGAAACTAAATGAACTACTGTTATAATGCAATCTGCAACTAGTTTGTGACATTTAGATATATATCACTTGCCCAAGAAATAGAATAATGTCATTTCTCCTGTTGTCTACTCTTGAGCCTTCCACTTATTTGTATTAAAAATAGGCACTTGTTACTATGGGAGATCTATGTACATATATAAGTAGGTTAGTTATTAATACTACTTATTATTTTAATTTTTAGTAATGTATTAATAATTGCATATTGATCTTTTCATTAATTTGCTTCAACAGATTGCTGGTCTTATTATAGAAGAGTAACACGATGTCGTCAAGCATGAAGTTCTGGGATGTTGTTCTTTTGATCAAGTTTCAATCATTTTTTAGCCATTTAGTGTTTTGTAAGGTAGTATATGTTTGGTGTTGTTTAAAAATTAGACTCCTTCAACTTGTGATTGTATTTATTTTGGAAGATGGTTGAAAGACACTTGAATTCTAAGTAATGGTATTGGAGTTCCATGTCTTTTAGTATAATACAATCGTTGTGTTGTGTGACTAAATGTAACAAAACGCTACACAAAAATGAAATTCAAGTGCTTACTGGATGAACAATAGTCACACAAAATACACGTTTACTTGACTTTAAAGAGAATATGGTCACACTTAAAAACACTTTTGGCTACTTTTGTCTTAATTTTATGTGATCAAATCCCAATATAAAAATATCGTTGTGTGACTAAATGTTACAAAATGCCATATAAATATAAAATTCAAGTGGCCATTGGATGAACGATAGTCATACAAAATACACGTTCACTTGACTTCATAGAGCATATGGTCACACTTATTAACACTTTTGGCCACTTTTGTCTTAATTTATGTGACCAAATCCCAATATTAAACAATCGTTGTGTGACTAAATGTTACAAAACACCACACAAACACAAAATTCAAGTGGCCGTTGGATGAATAATAGTCACACAAAATACATGTTTATTTGACTTTAAAAGGCATTTGGTCACACTTACTAACACTTTTGGCCATTTTTGTCTTAATTTTATGTGACCAAACCCCAATATAAAACAATCGTTGTGTGACTAAATGTTACAAAACGCCACAAAAACATAAAATTCAAGTGACCATTGGATGAACAATAGTCACATAAAATACATGTTTACTTGACTTTAAAAAGCATATGGTCACACTTATTAACACTTTAGGCCACTTTTGTCTTAATTTTATGTGACAAAATCCCAATATAAAACAATTGTTGTGTGACTAAATGTTACAAAATGCCACACAAATATAAAATTCAAGTGACCATTGGATGAAACATAGTCACACAAAATAAATGTTCACTTGACTTTAAAGAGCATATGGTCATACTTATTAACACCTATGGTCATTTTTAGCTTGATTTTATGTGACTAAATCCCAAAATAAAACACTCGTTGTGTGGCTAAATGTTACAAAACGCTACACAAATATAAAAGTCAAGTGGCCATTGGATGAACAATAGTCACACAAAATACATGTTCACTTTACTTGAAAGAGCATATGGTCACACAAAATACAAGTTTACCTGACTTTAAAGAACATATGGTCACACTTATTAACACTTTTGGTCACATTTGTTATAATTTTATGTAACCAAATCCCAAAATAAAAGAATCGTAATGTGACCAAATATTGCAAAACGCCACACAAACATACAATTCAAGTGTCCATTGGATGAACAATAGTCACACAAAATATACTTTTACTTGATTTTAAAGAGCATATGGTCGCACATTATATGGTTTTCGTTACTCTTTTTAAATGGATACGGCCAATAACCATCTAATGTAATCATAGGTACCCTTTGATCACGGGACCTTTAGTCACACATACACTGAAAAAATAAGTGTGGCCATATGCATATCGTCACACTTTTCTGGTGTGACCAAATCGCAAATTTGTACTAGTGAACAAGGTTATGGGTTCTGTCGGGTGTTGTTCAACTTTGGACATTCATTCCTGAAATGTCCAGCGTTCCCATACTCGAAACAAGTTTTTGCCTTACAATCCTTGGTCTGGTGTCCATAACCTTTGCATTTGTCGCAGGGAGTACAACAGGGTCCATTGTGATGACGATTACAACTGGGACAGTAAGGTCGATATCCCTCATAGCCTTTTTTTTTCTCCGGATCTTGTAGCATAGGCCTTGACAGTTTCTGGCCTCTTTGCTATTTAATGTCCTAGGTTGTCGTTGTTGTTTTCATTGCGTTTCCTTTTGTTGTCTCCCGAGCTTTTCTCTGTAAGTGTCCTACGGAGAACAATTTGTGCCATGAGCTCGTGTACCATGCGGACGACACTTTGGATGGTCCCGGGTTTTGATGAGGTTACGTTACCTTGAATCTCTTCTGGAAGTCCCCAGGTGTATCTCTCTATTCGTTTGTATTCGGGGTCTACCATGGATGGGCAGAGAAGAGCTAGTTGGTGAAAACGAGTGGTGTAACTGGTGATGTCATTTCACTGAACGGTGAGGTTCCAGAATTCCTCCTTGAGCTGTTGTAGTTGCTCTCGAGGGCAGTATTCTTCATTCAGTATTTTTTTGAGCTCTTCCCAGGGAAGTTGATAGGCGGCATCAATTCTCATGGTCTGAGTGTATGAGTTCCACCAAGTAAGCGCGCCTTCAGACAAAGTGCACGTGAAGAACTTAACCTTGTTGTTGATGCATCTTTGAGTGTCTGTCAGTTGGTCTATCGAGTTGTAATTAGTGTCGTTTGTTACTTAATAGAAATATAGTTTTTGTTAATGCGACACTCGTGTTTTAGTTTAGGCGACACTTGCCTGAGTGACGCATAGCGACACTTGATTGAGTGACGCATAGCGACACTTAGGTAAGTGACGCATTAAGGCGGCCACATGCGACACTTACACAAGTGACGCATGTCGGCTGTGTTTTAGTATAAATACAAACCTACGGGTTTTCGGCTAGGGTTGACGAAACCCTAGCACAATTTGTCGACTTAGTTTCTCTGTAATCGATCCCTATACTCAATACAAGCTAATAAACGAGTTTTCTTTGTTTGAATATCATTGTTTCGGTTTGTGTTTGTTAGCATCAAGTGTAATTGATTGATTCCGCCTATCAATTACTGTCAATCATCATCTAGATCCAAGCACTAGGCACTTTCAACTGGTATCAGAGCCTTGCGGTGATAGCATTGACGTTTATAAGGTATTTTGGATTGATTTCGGTTTTGCTTAATTCAAGAATCACGAATTCATACGGATTTTGAGGTGAAAAGGTGTATTACAGTCGATATTCTTCAACATCTACAGGTTTCGTCCATTAGGGTTCAAGGAATTTTTGTTTGGTTTACGAAAATTCGACATTTTTAGGGTTTTGGGATTTTTCTGCCGTTTTGCGACACTCGATCCGTCACTTGGACGCGTCACTTATAGCGGCACTAGCTAATCCCAGAATTAGGGTTTTACCGTCACTAAGACGCGTCACTTAAAGCGTCACTTGAGGTTATACGACACTTAACTTAAGTGTCGTCTACCCTAATACACCGACACTCAAGTGCGTCACTGTTGCACGTCACTTGATCCTTAAGCGTCACTTCTGTTAGTGACGCCTGTTTGATTTATAGCGTCACTTTTACTAGTGACGCTTATTTGATCTTGCACGACACTCAAGTACGACACTTGAGTGCGTCACTTGCTTACCTGACCGACACTTGCTGATAGTGTCATCAGTCACTCTGTACGTCACTCGATAGCGTCACTTTCCTAGTGCCGCTATACGCTGCGACACTTGAGTGCGTCACTTAACAAGTGACGCCTTTGTTACTAATTTGCTTGCAAATTCGTGTTTTTGAGTAAAATTTCAGGTATATCTTCAATGGCCGCAGACAAGGAAGATATTAGAGGTATTAAGGAGATGATAAAACAGGGAAATGATATTGGTTCAAATAATAAACCTCCTCTATTTACAGCAGACATGGACTATGCTTATTGGAGGGATAGATTTGAACAGTTCGTTGATTTTCATTGTCCGGAATTGTGGGGCCCTTTAAAACAAAGATATGAGGTTCCAGTGGCTGAAGGAGATTATCGTCAGGTTCCACCACCAAAATCTTTCATTGCTATGACTCCTCAAGAAAAGAAGGACTATCAGTTAGAAAGAAAAGCACACTCAGCTATTTGTATGTGCTTGACAAAGGATGTCATGAGACTGTTTAAACATCATGACACCACCTATGACTTGTGGAAGGCCATAGAGACGAGGTGTGGAGGAAATCAGAAATATAAGGAAGCTAAGCTGGAATTGATAAAGAAACAATACGACCTGTTTGACTCCTTACCAAATGAAACCACTTCTGGACTGTTTACCCGATACTCACAACTGGTGAGTGAGTTAACGGAGGGTGGATATAGTCTTACAGCACTTGAGATAAATAAGAAATTGCTAGATGTTTTACCAAGTGCATGGGATGTAAAAGTCCAATTCTTGAAGGAAAGTGAAGGATTGGATGGAATGACCTTGGATCAACTTATTGGAGTTCTTCAAGCCCACGCTATGGAATTGAAGAAGAAAGAGTGCAAGTCAACTGGATTTGTACAAAATCCTTCGCTTTATGGAGGCCAAGTTAACTCTGGTAAGAGTTATGGAGGAATGGCATTCATATCGGATACCAATTCTTCATCTTATTCAGCTGGAGCATCACATACTGCTTATGTGTCTGGTACAACCTGTACCAATCAAGGATCACAACAACAGGTTACATCTTCACCAGCTATTCAAGAGCAAGCTGCAATCTATACAGCTTTCCTCAGCTCTTACAAAGATTTGGTTACTCAACCAAATACTACTCTTGAAATGACCAAAGAAGATTATGCTCAGTTGGATGATGATGACTTGGAGCAGATGGACTTAACCTGGAACATAGCTATGATTTCAAGAAGGGTTCAAAAGTTTCTACAGAGAACGGGCAGGAAAAGCTTGGAAGGTAATGGAAAGACTGGGTTTGGGTTCGATAAAAGCAAGGTTCGGTGTTACAACTGTCAGAACCTTGGTCACTTCGCAAGAGAATGTGAGAAACCCAGGATGCCGTCTTCAGGTCTTACTAAGCCAGATCCACCCAAGGCAACTGAGAAAGAAGAAGCTAAATCATTGGTTGTGGATAATGCATTGATCGTTTTTGAGCCAACTGCTTCTGATTGGAGTGCTCAAGCTGCAAAGTTTCAATGTCTAATGGCTCACATTACTCCTGAGGTACCCAATGAACCCACTGAGCCATCTAATTGTGTTTCGTGTATTAACTTGACTGAATCCCTTAAGGTCTATCAGAAAGACAATCAAAATTTGCGGGACAAGATTGTTAAACTTAATGAATCTAATAATTTTTTGTTAGAAAATGAAAAACTTTATGAACAACATCTTGAAGCTCATAAATTAGATACTGAAACCTTTAAAGCAAAGGTCTTTAGCCAGCAAGATGCAATTAAGAGTTATCTTGTTGAAATTGAATTGTTGAATAAAGAATTATCTGATTTGAAAAATGAGTTTGAGAATCATAAAAGCAAAATCTTAGGTTCAACATCCGCAACACAAGTCTTTAATGAGATTGTCAGTAAGCAAAGGACAACTGGCAAAAAGAAGGAAGGTCTTGGCTATAACCAAGTACCACCACCTTCTAATGCTGAATACTGTCCCCAGATTACTAAACAAGGCCTTGAGGAGATTTCAGTCGATTATACCAAACTATATGGTATTAAGGCCAAAGAAGCCAAGCTTAACAAACTGACAACGGAGAAAACCAAGAGGCAAGAGTATCCATTGCCTCAGTTTGTTAAAGCTGAAAGTAAGTCTCAAGTTGATACTAATGAGACTGTGGAGATAGAGGATATTACTGATCTGGAATATCCTGAGTTTAAGAAGGTTGAGGCTAAACCTGAAAAACAGATTTTGAAAGTTGAACCTGTAACAAAGGTTCAAAATAAAAAGGAAAATAGAATTTTAAATGTGAAACTTCAAAAGTCACTGGCAAATGTTTTAAAACAAAAGGTGACAAGTGAAAAGGTTCATGTTGATAAAACTTATGCCTCAACTTCTAAACCAACACAAGCATTCACTAAAACGTGTACGACATGTTCATGTTCTAACAATGCTTCGTCACTTCCTGTGGTAAATTCTCCGTCTCCACAATTTCAAGAGACTCGTTCTTGTTTCTACTGTAAGAAACAAGGACATTTGATCCGTGCTTGTCCCAAACTTTCTCATCAGCGGTATGGGAGAAATATGCCTAGAACATCTTTCTACAGAAATTCTTTTTCAAAATCACCTCCTAGGCATCACTCTGTCTCTCCCAAGCCTACCAAGAAAGTAGTTAGTGTAGGGCAAAATCCTTTGTTAAAACCAAAGCCCAACACTATTTCTAAGCCAAATCCCGAACAATCAAAGGTTTGGAAGTTAAAGGAGTCCACTAAGGACTCAAACGTCATCAATAATAACACATCAGATTCAAAATCTGATTTGTTTAAAAATAAAGTTTTATCTGATGTGCTTATTGTTGATGATTTTGGTCGACCTAAGTCTGTAAAGGCTTGGGTCACCGTTTCTCACTAATCTCCTCACTTTTTGTGTTGCAGCAGTCTGAACGAATAAAAGATAGTGAATGGTTCATGGACAGTGGCTGCTCGCGACACATGACGGGTGATGTGTCTCTCTTAGTGGATATTAAACCATACGCGGGAGGTCATGTTGCTTTTGCTGGAGATACGGGAGGAACGATTTCGGGGAGAGGAACGCTAACCAATGGAAAGGTTAGCTTTGAGAATGTAAATTATGTGGCCGAGCTTCAACATAATCTGTTAAGTGTATCACAAGTTTGTGATAAGGACTATACCACATCCTTTACAAAGACTGAGTGTGTCATATTGAAGCCGGGGTATGTCATTCCAGAGGAATGGGTGGTAATGCGTGCTCCTAGGAGAAATGACACTTATGTAATGAACATGCGAACCGTGGAGACAACCAGCGAGTACACTTGTCTCCTTTCAAAGGCTTCAGAAAAGGAATCACTCCTTTGGCACAGACGAATGGGACACATTCATTTCCGAAAAATGAATTTCCTTGTCAACAATGACTTGGTTCGTGGAGTTCCGAAACAGTCCTTCGCCTTGAAAGATGACTGTGTTTCTTGCCACAAGGGCAAACTCAACAAGAAGTCTCATAAATCTAAGGTAGTGAATTCTATAAATGCTCCATTAGAACTACTGCACATGGATCTTTTTGGTCCTGTTTCTACAAGGAGCATAGGTGGTCGCTCGTATTGTTTAGTAGTGACAGATGACTACTCACGTTTTTCGTGGGTATACTTTCTCGCAACAAAGGATGAGACAGCGGGAATTTTGGTCTACCTGTTGGATAAGTTGGCAAATTTGTGCAACTTAAAGGTGAAGAGACTGCGAAGCGATAATGGAACCGAATTCAAGAACTCAACTCTTGAGTTATTTTGCGCTTCTAGGGGTATTGAACATCAATTCAGTGCTCCGAGAACACCTCAACAGAATGGAGTTGCTGAACGGAAGAATAGGACAATTATTGAAATTGCTCGTACTATGTTAGCGGATTCCAAATTACCTATTATCTTCTGGGCCGAGGCAGTTAATACTGCTTGCTACGTTTTGAATCGGGTTCTTTCGGTTAAAAAGAAGAATAAAACGTGTTATGAGCTCTTCAACAATCGCAAGCCGAATCTGCAATTTCTAGAACCCTTTGGATGTCCTTGTTTGATAATGATTACCAAAGATCGTGTCCCTAAGTTTGGTGATAAAGCCGTAGAAGGGATTTTTCTCGGATATTCGGTCAATTCTCCAAACAAACGGGTATACAACAAATCAACAAACGAGATAGAGGAACACTTTGAGGTCAAATGCCTACGGTATACGGAACCACCTCAAGGAACGGGTCCGGATTGGTTCTTCAATTATGGGAAACTCTTCAGTTCCTTCAATGTACCGGAGGACAACGACACTGAAGAGTTACTCACAATGATTCATGGACTTGATGTTTTTCAACAAGCATCTGATTCTTCTCCTACAACATCCGATCCGATTCCCGATACGACATCCACTCCATCACCTACTCCAACACAACAAATGCCTGCACCTACTACTTCTTCTGCATCTGTACCTACACCCACACCACCAACTACAACCATTCCGTCTTCTTCAAATACTGTAAATGCCGCGGATCTTCCGGACGATCCTGATATGCCTCTCTTAGAGGATGACGAAGACATAGATTATTCTCGTTTCTTCATTAATGAAGAGAACGAAGATGCTTCGGCCGCTGAAGGTGACTTGAACAACTTGGAATTAAATCTTGTGCCAGATGCCATTCCAGTGACCCGGATACATAGGAATCACCCAGTTGAAAACATTATTGGTGATCCCCATTCGGCTGTTCAAACGAGACATCAGGCGAAGCAATCTGCTGAAGATACGAATACTTCAGCTGATCAGATTTTGGGATTTATGGCGACTGTTAATTCTTGCCATCTTTCCCAAACTGAACAGAAAAAAATTTCGGAGGCCTTGCAAGATCCATCCTGGGTCGAGGCCATGCAAGATGAACTGCAGCAGTTTCACAAACTACAAGTGTGGACGCTAGTTCCATTACCCAAGGGTGCCGATCCAAAAGGCACTAGATGGGTATATCGAGTCAAGAAGGATGATCGAGGGGTTGTTACGAGGAACAAAGCTCGACTAGTTATTCAAGGGTATACTCAAATTGAAGGACTTGATTATGATGAGGTTTTTGCCCCTGTCGCCCGATTGGAGTCCGTCCGTATTTTTTTGGCCTTTACATCATTTAAAGGGATTCGCGTCAAACAACTTGACGTTAAAAGCGCATTCCTTTATGGTCAAATTGATACGGAGGTTTATGTTCAACAGCCTCCAGGTTTTGAAGATTCGGTGCATCCAAATTATGTCTATAAGCTTAATAAGGCATTGTATGGACTTCATCAATCTCCACGTCTATGGTATAAGAGGCTAGCAACTCATCTGGTGGACAATGGTTTTACTCGGGGCAACATCGACAGCACTCTTTTCACAAAAGGAAAAGGAGATGATTTGTTACTTGTTCAAGTGTATGTCGATGATATCATCTTTGGGTCATTGAATGAGGCTCTATGTAAGGAATTTGAAGAGGTCATGAAGTCAGCTTTCGAGATGAGTGCAATGGGAGATCTCACCTTTTTCCTCGGTGTGCAAGTTGAGCAGTTATCTAAAGGAATGTATATTCATCAGTCAAAATACGTCAATGACATGTTGACTCGATATGATATGCTCACTTGTAAACCTTATGGAACTCCCATTGAACTCAATCATAATCTTGGACCTGCTGATGATGATGAGGACTGCAAAGAAAAGGATTATCGTTCGATGATTGGTTCTCTTATGTACCTCACTGCCTCAAGACCTGATATCGTCTTTGCTGTTTCCCTTTGTTCAAGATATCAGGCACGACCAAAGGTTTCTCATATGAAGGCAGTGAAGCGGATTTTTGGTTATCTCAAATATAGACCTACACTTGGTCTATGGTACTCCAATGAGAAGAACTTCACGCTCTCTGCTTATTCCGATTCAGATTATGGTGGCTGCAACATCAATAAGAAGTCTACAACAGGAGGATGTCAGTTCCTTGGAACCCGCTTGGTGTCATGGCAATGCAAAAAGCAGACTACGGTTTCTACTTCAACAGCGGAGGCCGAATACATTGCTGCTGCAAGCTGCTGCTCTCAAGTTCTTTGGATTCAGCATCAATTGCGCGACTACAGGTTACTCTTAACTTTAACTCCTATACATATTGATAATACTGCTGCCATATCAATCACACGCAATCCCGTACAACATTCTAAAACTAAACACATAGAAATTAGGTTTCACTTTATACGGGATTGCTATGAGAAACACCTTATCGACCTTGTCCATATTGATACCCTGAAACAAAATGCTGACTTATTCACTAAGGCTTTCTCAAGAGCCCGATTTGATGAATTAGTCAACATGATCAGTCTAAGGTTCTTTACCACGAAAAAGTAATTTGTGACTTGGATATGTTTAAAAGTACTGTTTTATTATTAAAAAAAAAAAAAAAAAAAAATTGCAACCAACGCAACTGCCACTCATTATACTTTCTAGTATTAATGTAAAGCAAGGTTGCTACATTTTAAAATAGACGTTGAAGTTGTGTCTGTAAACAACTTGGGATATGATAGTACATCGGGTGACATGCATAAAAATGGAATTTTAAGGTTTATCTTTGATGTGTCAGTAGATTTATCTGACGTATTGAATACAGTGTTTTATAAACATTGTCTTCATCATACGATATATTAGTAGGCATGTTATACAAAACACTTTGAGCAGTCTTAAGAAGCTTAATCAATAATTGTCTATCTCAAGTGGTACAACATTATTAGATGTACGACAAAAGTCTTAATTTCTTACTTATACTAGACATGTTTTTGTGAAAGATGTTTATATGATTTCATTTGGGGGTATATATTGACAGTCTCCTTTGTTATACGTAAGTATAGACCTGGTTTCTGTTAATATATACTTTAAAATTAAGCAAACACAAGTCAAAGTACTTGAAAAGTTTTTAAAAATTAAGATACCTTACAAGGTCGCCAAAATGGTTTGACCAAGTTTGGTTTTGCTTAAACCTGGATCCAGTTATGTCGCTCTGTTGTACGTAAGTACAGACCTGTCACCGCTGACTTGATTCTTAAAATTGATTTTCTTATATTCTATCTGTAAATGAAAACATGGTCTATGTTTTAAGTTAAGATGTATATCTATGATGGGAACCACAGCGAAATAAACATACCAATAATAATAAAATACCTCTTAGTTGTACGTATAACATGTTTAAGTGGACATATATACTAATAATCGTCTTGAAATAGTATTTATAAACAATGTTTTTTGTATGTCAAGTAAATTTAAAGAGGACAAAGATACTGATGATCGAAATAACACTTACTGTTCCTATTAAATGCATGTTATTCCGATATGATCCCTAATCAGACTTTATCAACTCCGTCACCAAAAATAATGTGTTAATTCTCTAAGTGGTCAATTTAGGAGTGAAAAGGTTCCCTTATCTCTGATCTAACGGATCGTTATATCAATACCTACATGTGGTATCCGTTATAAGAATAGTTGTCAATTTACATTTTCTTGTATACGTCTTCTTTTCTCTAAGTTAGTGTAATTTTAGTTATTATCCGAGTTACAGTTACATTTTCAAATTTGAGTACCGACATCACAACGCGAAACCATCGAAGAAATCGCAAATTTTTCACTAAAAGTGAACTGTGCGTCACTTTCATAAGTGCCGCTACCAGTGACGCATACGATATTGCGTCACTCACTTAAGTGACGCAGTAAGTGCCGGGATAAGATTCACTATAAGTGTCGGGTTGAGTGACGCATACTAGGGTCGCTGTATAAATACTCCTTCCCCACGACACTCAACCTCACCACTTTTCAAATACTTATACCGTCACTTGCTCTGACATACCGAGACTTTCACTGTCTGTGCGTCACTCGCTCTGTGAGTTTCTCGTCGATTGCTTCGTGATCTCTACGGCTTTCTTGTGCATTCCATTGATACATCTTTGTTCCCCACACTTCTACGATCTATTTGGTACTAATTTTAACCTTTTTCCTTCTCTATTTTTGCTGTAATTTTCAGTTAGGGTTACGGTTAGGGTTTTATCTTGAAAATCGATTGTTTAACTACTTGTTTGATCATGTTTTTGTGTTATAAAGGGTGTGTTCCTTTCGTTTTTATAATGCGCATAACGTGGTTACTTCGTTTTCCAAAACCCCTAATTTTCAAATCTGGGTATGAACAGTGCACGATGATCTTCATCGTTGCGACACTTCTTGCGTCACTTACCTCAAGTGACGCTCTTTGGTAATTTGGTAACCAATACCGTCACTTAACAAGTGACGCTTGTTTTTGCGTCACTTCTTAAGTGACTCATGTAGTGACGCATATACTTATTTTAATTGTTCCCACCGTCACTTTACCTAGTGATGCCTTTACATGTGTCACTACCCCAAGTGACTGTCTAAGTGACGCCTATTTATATCCGTCACTTATACCGTCACTTCTTAAGTGACTGTCTTAGTATACCGTCACTACGTTAAATGTCGCATGTTCTTCACCCGTCACTTTGCAAGTGTCGTGTAACTTAACTCACCAAATTCAAACGTCACTTACATCAGTGACGCTTGATAGCGTCACTTCCGATAAGTGACGCTACAAATTGATTTCAATTTTAAACACTGTACATTACGCCACTCACTAAGTGACGGTAGTGGCCATGCGTCACTTATCATAAGTGACGCCTAAAGTAAAAATTCGTTTTCTAACCCTTCTGTGTTCGGGCTAACGCTATAACGCTTTCGGTTATTTTTCTTTGTCTTTTTAGCTTCCAAATGGCTGAGTTACAGAATTATTACCGCCGCACCAACACTCGTCACAACATAACGGCGTTCTTGGAGTCAACACACGCCAACTCGGCTCCATTCCGGCCTATGATCGAGTTTCTCCGCCGATCAAGGATTTATTACGCCATCACCGCATCGACCCCGGTATATATGAACCAAATAGAGGAATTTTATGATCATGCGGTGATCAGGGTTCAGGGTGATGTTCCCCGCATTGTTTCGAATCTGTTTGGGGAGGAAATCGAGATTACCGAGAACTCGATTAGGCGGGTTTTACAGTTCACCGACAACTCAACGATGCCCACTATCTTCCCCACTCCATTCATCTACGGGGGACTTCAGAGAATGGGTTATCCAGCTAATCAGCTGTCGGATTTCCGCAAGCAGTTTCTATGCCGCGTCTGGAGGTATCTCTGCCATATTATTATTGTTTGTCTATCGCCAAGGAAAGGGGGGTATGATGCGGCTAGTCATCTGACTTTATCGCTTATGTTAGCCCTAGTATACAATAAGCCCTATAACTTTAGTGGTTATATTTTTGGGAATATGGTGGAAAACATCAGGGCTGGGAAGGACAAATGGCTGCAATATCCTCGGTTTGTGCAGCTTTTGTTGGATGACCTGGATCTCGGTATTGCACCAGATCAGAGGTCTCTTTTGGTTCCAACGCCCATGCTTCTGCGAGTCTTCAATGACTGCAAGCTCGCGCCAAAGGGTGAGCAAATTTTGGCTGATCGTGAGCTTTTTGGGCACATAGTCAACGAGAACTATGTTGCGCCGATTGATCATGGTTTTTTGGATGATGTCGTGCCTCCGGTCAACGAGGACGACTTAGTTGATACCGATATCGCTCAAGACTTAGCGGATATCGATCGTGTTGATCGGGTTGAGGCCGATTCTGATGATGGTGGGCCCACTCCTCCAGATTCTGAGGGTGATGTGCCACCACAGTCTGCTTTTGAGGGGATTCAACTAGCTGATCCCCAACGCTTTAAGCGTATTTTGCGCAGGATTTCTGCTGGCCGGGTACATATCCCGAGGAATCCTGGAAAACGTCCTGCTGGGTCTTCCCCTTCGTATGCGGATTTACCTCATCGAAGACGCCAGCGGACTTCGGTGGTTATTGAGGAGCCAACTTCTCAACGCCAACAACCACCGCCAACGTCTGACATACCTTCTCTTCAAGTGGTTTTAGCTCAACTGGAGCTTTTATCAAAGCGTTTTGATGATCAACAGGCGATTATTGCAGCTCAAGCTTCACAGATTAAAGATTTAGAGATTAAAGCTGCTACAGTGGACTCTCTCCAGCAACAGATAACGACTATGTCTTCTAGGTTGTTAGAATTGGAGTCAGTCACACTTGTTTCGGGGGAGGATAATCCCAGGGAATTAGAAACAAATGTAACTCCTCCCCCTGAATCTGAAAATGTACAACCTTCTTCCCCTATGAATGAAAATATTAGTTTGGATTATTTTGTTGAGGTTCAAGGTCAGGCAAGACCTATTGCGGTTGATTATTCATTCGTAGATCTTACATATTTGCAAAACCTGATGAATGATAATAACACAATGCCTGAGGAAGAGGTGATGGATGATCCTGTAGCAGAGGATTATTTTTTTGAGGAAAATGAGGATATTGAAGTTGAGGGGGAGCAATTGCACAGCGATGAATGTTATGATGACGCTCCCATTATAGAATCGGACTCGTCTGAAGATGAATCGGAAAAAGAGATGAACGAGCCATCAACTTCTACAACAAAACCGGATATTGTGCTCAAACCGATTATCGAGGTACCGGTTACGTGTAAAAGCTACAAAGTTAGATCTGATTACACGGGATTGATTAAGAGTTGGAAATTTGATGAGAACAACTCTGTTTTTATGATAAAGAGAAGTGACGGCATTCAGTACTTCAATATGAAGTTTTATAAAATAAGTACTTTGCCGAAGTGTGAGCTTCAAAGGTTAGCTCAAATACCCTTGATCAACCGGTCGCGATATTCAAGAGCAGATTTCTTTCAGGTGATCATACGTCGTGAGATGAGTAGTAAAAAATATAACTTGATAAAGCCGACGTTGGGTATGAGGTACAAGTTTAAGAAGAAGCTAGATCCGATCACTCGTCAACCTATTGTGAAGATGATCTATCCACCAGCAAAGTGTCTACAGAAGATATCTTTGGAGATCATTCCGATAGATTTTTTGAATAGGTTGGAGTACTGGGAATATGATGATATTACTGGTGAAGCTGTAATTGTGTTTATTCCAAAATCGGAACCAGATACGGATTCGGAGATTATGAATGTAGAATTGGAGGTTGAAGAGAAAACAGCATGGGATGTTGTTCAACCTAAGAAAAAGTCTACTTGGGGTCTTAAAAGAAATATATTTTGCGTATTTGATCCGTTGAGTTTGATAAATCTCTCTGAACATGATATGAAAAGATTACATCAGAACAGGATTCAGTTCAAAGGAAGAGATAGAGCTGAAGCGATTAAATTTCAAAAGGTTATTGATATTTGCGTAGCCAACGGAGTACATGCTGGTGGTGTATTTCCTGCTGGTTGGAAGTGAAGATTCAACGATTTCAAAGAGTTTGAAGATTTTGAAGACCAAGCTGAAGACACGGGGGAGTTTGTTGATGCATCTTTGAGTGTCTGTCAGTTGGTCTATCGAGTTGTAATTAGTGTCGTTTGTTACTTAATAGAAATATAGTTTTTGTTAATGCGACACTCGTGTTTTAGTTTAGGCGACACTTGCCTGAGTGACGCATAGCGACACTTGATTGAGTGACGCATAGCGACACTTAGGTAAGTGACGCATTAAGGCGGCCACATGCGACACTTACACAAGTGACGCATGTCGGCTGTGTTTTAGTATAAATACAAACCTACGGGTTTTCGGCTAGGGTTGACGAAACCCTAGCACAATTTGTCGACTTAGTTTCTCTGTAATCGATCCCTATACTCAATACAAGCTAATAAACGAGTTTTCTTTGTTTGAATATCATTGTTTCGGTTTGTGTTTGTTAGCATCAAGTGTAATTGATTGATTCCGCCTATCAATTACTGTCAATCATCATCTAGATCCAAGCACTAGGCACTTTCACTTGTCTTCCTCAGTGCAGTTGCATATTTTGAAAACAAATTCCTTCTTCTCGATCCATCGCACTAGACCGATGACTCCTTCGGTGCCTTTGAAATTTAGAGGTTTGCAGTTCAAGAAATTCTTGTAAGTACAAGGTTAGGTTACTGGTGGTGTGTTGGCTGGATTTTCAGGATTCCTTGGGTTGGGACCATTATTTCTGACCGCTTCTTGAGCAGCCAAAATGATGTTTAGCAAAAAGTCATATTTTTATGTGCATATTTCCCTCACATTGGACCTAATTCTTGGTGAAAATACCTGAATTAAACGATTATCTACTTAATTTCACAAGGAAGGTTAAATTATAAGCATTGCTACAAAAAGTACTAAAAGTGTCCAAAACACATGCAAAACGAGGCAGATTATCCATAACTGATTCTTACACTCTTATGATTCCCTTATGATACAAGTTCTTAATTAATTTCATATGATGTCATAGGTATTTACAAGAGTAGAGAATTAAGAATCGTGCAGATCGGGTAAAGAACAAAGAAAACAGGGCCGTCTGAGCGTAAACCGAGAGCATTCCGCACACACCAACTCTAGAGCCATAAAAAATTGGAATCATTATAAGCGTAAAGGAATTACAAAACCGTAGGCAAAAGAATCAAGACAAACAGACAAGAAACGAAGAAGATACGCGCGAATTAAGCAACGAGAAAAGCCGAAAACAGCACACAGCCATGCACACAGCCCCGTAGGAGGCCATGTTCGGCCCTAGGAAGGCATTGTACGGCATGATATTCCAGTGTACTTTAGGTCGTCTACGGCTTGGTACCCCCCCCCCCCCCCACCGTCTGCTTCCGTTGTGCTTCGTTCGCTTGTATTTTGGCGTTTTAGTGCTTGTACGTGAGACCCTATGCTTAGCCTATAAATAGATGGATCCATTCCTTCATTCCACACACCTCTCCTCTCATTTCATTCTCCACTTCACAAAAAAAAGGTTCACACATTAAAAAAATTGTGAAGGAAAAAGTGTTTTCATCATTTTTTTTATCTCCACTCCTTATATATATATATATATATATATATATATATATATATATATATATATATATATATATATATAGACAACCTTTAATTTGATCATGGTCACACATGGTCGATATGCGGGATATGCTATGACACCCGTCAAATTAAGGCTAGTACTTAGTGCCTAATCATTGTATTAACACATGTAATTAGTTATGTTTAGGGCTAATTATGTGTATCATTTTGTATATGGTTATATATATACACACGTACGCGATTTAATTAAATCATGCATTTCATTATCAGATGGAATCCGACACAATCACAGATACGGACGTTGGTGAACAATTTATTAAATAATGGGAAATTATTTAATTAACTCATTTTATTTATATATTATTTGGATAATATATACAAACGTATTTCGTGTCATCTAAAACTAACCGTACGCAACAGCAACGCGTGAAACGCGCCCGACAAATGAAATAAACCCAAATTATATGTTTATAATTCATTATTAAGTATTTTGATAAAATAATTCAAGTAAAAATATTATGATTTTACGCGTATGAATAAAATGTTACACGAGTTAAACAAATGTACAAATTACGCAACGAACGTGCAAACCGAGACCCGACAACATTTTAGTAACTTAAAATAAAGTATTTATAATAATACTTTCATTAAAAGTATCGCGACTTAAAACGTTAACGAAACACACGTATTAAAATGTATAATGATAATTAAACGTTTAAACGATCGGGGAAACGAACACCGCACGGAGCATAAACTGGGAAACAAAAGTTGAGACTTCCACCTCAAATGGGGCCCCCTAGAAACCGGCCAAACCACCCCCACCCTACCCCTCTTGCTTCTTTGACTCAATTACCCAACCCAAACCCCCATTTCACTCAACCACATCTCCACTCAATCTCTCTAGCCTCTCTCTTCCCCCACTCTCTCTCTCTAAAAATGGCAGCCCAAAAACCACCACAAAACCACCATCAAACCACCTTGGATTGCTAGGTCCATTTGGATGAAAACGATCACGAGAACAAGCTCAACACATCCATTTTTTCGGATTCTTTGTGCGACGATTTGTAAGATTTTGACACTTTCGAAAATACTTATATTATGATTATTTTGCATGTTTGTTGTTTATCTTGCTAGATTGTGTCCAAATAATATGTTAAAACTCGTTTTCTAAACAATTGTCGAAAATGTCGGCTTTGACCATTTTATAGATCCGACACTTCAGGTTACTCCCGACACAAACTAATAATTTCCGCAAACTCTATAAACTCATCTAAGACTTGTGTAAAAGTTTCGGGTCAAACCGAGGTCGTTTGACCACAAACCCGACACTTGTTATTTTGGACAGCCTAATATGTCGCAGAAGGGCTAGACCTTCTGCTACACAAGCCCTTATATCGCAAAACCATTACCTATGTCGCATATAGTGACACAAGTGACTATGTTGCAACACCTTCGGATGTCGCATATAGCGACACAGCACCCTATGTCGCATTAAATTGCGAATGTCGCACATAGCGACACAATGACTTATGTCGCAGTCATGACCTGCGACACAACAGCCTATGTCACACTAGAACTAGAATGTCGCATCTAGCGACACAAAGCCTTATGTCGCACCTATTGTCGCACAAATCAGAACCTTGAAAATACAGATTTTTACTAAGTGTCAAGACTTGAAATTTTATCACCCGCGTTACCCAAATGCAGATTTTAAGTGCATTTTTCACAAAAGCAATATAGTAGAAATAAATTTTTTTACTAGTATACAATGAAACAACACATATTAATAATGACGTAAGATTATTATTACAAACCGTCACCAACGGGCCATACATGTTTTCAAAACACAAACAAACTATCAAACGAATCAATGTATTTGGACATAACTAGTTGGATGAATAACTAGCATAGGTGATCTTTTGAGATACCTACTCACGTATTAACCAACGCGCATCTTGGACGCCCTCAGGTTATAGTCTTCGGGCATCATTGCTTGGTTTAGCAACGCACGTTTATTGAGATAAACGCATCAGACTCAGGTGTGTCTCATAGCCCCGTATTTTTACTGTTTTTACTTCCGGGGTGGGAATACATGCTCAGATTTGTTTTACACGTGAACACAAGTACAAAACTCGATATATTGACTGCATGAGTTGTTTTACTAATCATAAAGCCCTCCACCACATAGTTTGTTAGTATAGATTTAGCGTGAATGTTAGTGTATGGTACCATATGGGATTGACAAACCCTGTTCGAGGTAGTCGCGCTACCATGACTGTGATGTCAAACGGACACATTATCATTTGTTCACACGAGTGTAGGTTAGACACTCGCTCGGAGGCACCTCGCTCCGGTCCTTAAAGGCGGATCCTGACCCCTCAGTTAAGCTCAAACTATAGATTCATGGCAGTAATATACACATTTATTTGATTAATTTCAAACGCATTATTAAATCTTGTGGTTCATACATTATGTTTATCATTTACACCTGTGAGCTCCCAGCTTTTAGCTGACCTTTTAGCATGTATTCTCAGGTACACAGTAGTAGTAGGACTACTCAGGAATTATATAGCTCAAGTCGCATGCAATCACGAACATCAAGAGAGTTTTTTGCATTATTATATTTTGTGTAAGTAGTAATGTCATAAAATCTTTCAGATCAGGATACCAAAGCTTATGTAATCCTTATAACTATTGTAAACTTTTATTACTATTAATGTATTTTGTTAAAACGATGCATATAGAGTCGTTCACTTTATCTTATGTGCTTGTGATTATTGATTAGTAGAACCCCAAAGCTTGCTTCCGCTAAACAGTGAATTTGGGGGTGTTACAGATTGGTATCAGAGCCTAAGGTTATAGTGAACTAGGTTGCATTTAGTGGACTTAGACTATGACCGTTAGGCAGTATTCCCTTATTAGGTATGACTGGTTCAGAATTTACATCATACAACTTTAATTTAACATAGCCTGATCAATTATGTACAATTAAAGGAAGATGATGTGAGACCTGAAACGGTTATGTTGAACAGGGATACACTAGTTGACTCTAACCACGAGAGAAACGGGACCATTACTTTTCCGTGTTAGACACTCTAGGCTATATTATATAATATTATATATATAGGCCTCACTTTCTAAACATTCTTGTCTCAGAAATGGCAAACACTCCTACTGAAACATCACCTACTTCGTCACATTCTCATCAACCGAGATCACAAAACCCACGGATTTCTAGGAGGACCACTATGTCACCTCGAACTAACCCACAATCCGTACCAGCTTTAGCCACTAGGCTAAACCACCATGAGCGATGACTTCGCAAAATGAACATAGAGCTGCACTAGACTCACAACCCTTGAACGTATCAACCAAGTCTCCGAAGATCACAAGAACACTGTGGATAACATGTACACACTTCACGACCAGCTGGGAGAAACTATCGAGACCATAGGAACTGTTCACAACCAAGTGATCAGCAACCGAAATGAAATCTTTGTTCTGTAATCAAGGTTGCATCAGTGCGAAACACGCCTGCGGGAAACCGAGGAGGCGCTCAGGATGGTTAGCTGGCTTGCAGAGTCCGTTGATCACCTCACTTCTCTATTGCCACAACTCAATCTGCGTCAAGACTAGTGTAGTCTCTATCTTGTAATCCGTTAATTACCTATGTAGAAATCTATGTAATTCGACCGGATGTAACAATTCCCGACATCTTTTGTAACTTTAGGTTCTGTAACCTTTTGTAAACTCTGTATCCTGTAATCATATGAACTTTATATCATGAAATGATTACTAACCCTAAACGTATTGTCTTACTCTGTTGATTTTCATGTTGTATATTACCTTATTATATACATATGTGTTATATCAAAATCATGCGCAAACGTTTCACTCATCCCTTTCCTTGTTTACTCAGCACCATGCCTCCAAGAAGACACACGTACGACGATGTTGAATTCACTCAACTCATTGCCCAGAGTGTGACTCAAGCCTTAGTTACCCGACAGCCAAGTTCTGGCAGCGAAGACACACTGAATACCAACCCAGCAGCCAAACCCTGTTCCTACAAGGACTTCCTCAACTGCAAACCCTTGTACTTCAAGGGCACTGAAGGGGCCATCGGACTGATCAGATGGTTCGATAGGATGGAATCTGTCTTCCGTATCAGCAATTGTATGGAAGATACCAAGGTTAAATTCTCCACCTGCACCTTTCAAAAGGTGCTCTCACTTGGTGGAATTTGTTGGTGCATTTAGTGTGTCAGTCACTTGGTCAATGTTTGTAATTGTCAAAGTCAATTAGTCTTAGTATGTGATGTGATTAGTGTGTATATTCGGGTCTCTTGATGCGCCCCGAAGCGTCGTATGAAGATGACGTGCGGATCGCGATCAGTTTGTTTTAAATTTATATTTGCTGGGGTCTAAGTATGACTTACTAATACTGAACCAAAGGGCTAGTAGATGGTAAGTATGACATAGAGTCGTTCTTAAAGAGAAACTGAATTGAAACGGAGGTGATCCAATCAATCTTTCTTTTCTAGTAAAGGTTTTAAAAGAGTGCTTTGGGGGTTTTGGTTCAGTTAACTAAGTAAACTAAATAAAGCGAATAAAAGTGTAATAATAAATCAGATAATAAATGTAGTATTTGTTGTGAGTTCGTTAGCTAATAATGTGGGATGATGACTCTTATGGGGAAATGATTATCTAAATTGGATATGTTTAGTGGATTCAACACCCAATGGTATAACCAATAAGTTCCCTATTAGTCTATTATCAACTAATATGTCACGAGGAACTAAGGTGTCATGATTCTGATCAGACAGATGATGCTCAACTCTCCAGACTCTGCTGTGAGGGAGTCAGTGGCCCGTATTATTGAACATATTCGCTCGTGGGCGAAGGAATAGAGTAGCAGGTCATTACAAATCTGACTGTTCCTAATACCATGAAGATTTCAAATCCATTAAACTATTAACTTAGAATTTATGTTCGGACTTATTAACCAATTCCTATTAATGAAACTTAAGGATGATAAACAGGGGAAAGTATTCAAGGTTCTTGCGTATCTTACTTTTGGTTTCATATTTTAAGGAAAGGATATCAGTGTAATTTAGATTCCAAAATTTCCTTTCTAATTATAATTAACAAATTCCTAGGTTTTCGTAAATGGTTATTTAGCCTGTAGCCTACCTACTCTAATCTAATCTAAATTAACTAATCTAATTAAAACGCTAATTAAAATGCTGACGGCTTTTTACATAAAGTTAAACCCAAACCATGTCGGAAAATGCTATGGTGATTCACAGTGTATTTAATCGTTTACCGATGTTTCCATTGTGAATTTAATTGCTTCGCCATATTTACATGATAAGTACATTGTGATCGAAAGTGTACAATACTCATGTCAAGTCCACGTAATCACATTGCATTTTATGATGCTTGCATGACGTCACAGTTAAAAACATAGTTTTTACACAGATAACTATTGACCAAGTATCAAGGTTCGCGACTCCTCTTTACAGGGTTACAATCACGTTTGTTAATCGAAAGGTGAATATAAGTTCTAGGTTTAAAATCATAGGAATAGTCCGTTCATAAAGTTTCCGTTTTATAATGTCGATCCATAATACAACTACATTCGGTCGTTACCGGCTTCCATACGTATGTACTTTGCTTAAAAGCATTTCCAGCACTATACCGAGTAAACAGTCGAATAGGGGCCGTCATATTATTTCATGACATATTTAAAGTCATCCCACAATTATATATGCTAACTACATCACAACAAATACAATAGTAATCTACTCGCTAATCATGGCACAAACTAATTCTAGCATAATTAAAGCATACATATTTAATTAAGATAGAATAGGATAGAAAGAACCCGGATTATAATGCGAGAAGGAATAGACTTGAATTAATAAGCGTGATTCCAAGCGTACACCAAAGATTATAGGAAAAATATGTTCCCTAGCTTTCGTTCTACTTTGAACAAGCTCCTTAACTAGCCTAACACTAATTTTGAAGTAAGAAAATAGAATGAGAAAGTAAAGAGAGAAATATGCCTAATCCATATGGGACATCTACCAATGTAGGCTTAGGGGCTGTATTTATAGGAAAAATATGGCTCACATTAGCAACCCTAGGCTCACATTAGCAAAAGTAGCGAAAGGTGGTGTACCAGGTACGAAAAAGTTGCAAAAGGTGGTGCACCAGGTACGAAAAAGTAGCGAAAGGTGGTGCACCAGGTACGAGGAAGGACGAAAAATTGCAAAAGAGACGGGGGGTGGAGGCCGGTGCCGCCCACCAGCAGGCCGGCGGCGGCTGGCTGCCACCCGCCCTGGTCCGTCGTCTTTCGTTGCGTTGCTTAATTCGCGCGTATCTTCGTCGTTATGTGTCCGTTTGTGTTGATTCTTTTTGCGTTGGATTTGTAGTTCAAAAACAAAGACTGAGATGTAAAGATATCCCAAAATATGTCTCCTATCTCCAGATGTTGCGTACGAATCATTTGGATCTTCCGGCTGGCGTAGAATCTTCATTCTTTATCCGTTTTTTTTATTCTTCTTCTGTTGGATTCGTAATTTGAAAACGAACATCTTGGGTGAGATGGATGTTGATGATGGACACTTTTGTCATGAAATCTCATTTTGATGCCTTGAATCTTCAAAGGTGTGTGAAATCTTCATTTTTAATCCATTTTGCCTGATTTTTATCGTGCAACCTTGTTTTGACCATCTTGGCATACTATCATTGATTTGTATTATTTTTGAGTTTAAAATACCAAGAATCATTCTAGAATGAGAGGGATATCGGTAGTAAAAATATGACTTTTTACGCGATATCAAGTATCCCACACTTAGAACTTTGCTTGTCCTCAAGCAAACTCGAATTTCAAGCACGGTTAAAATAAGTAGAAAATGAAATATTTTAGGGTAGGACTTTTTACAAAGGGGGTTTTTGAAAAATAAAATATTCATTCTTTGAAAAAGCAGGGTTGTAATCTTTGGGAGCATGCTCTTGATCTTTGATCTTGGATACATGACTAGGCGATCCTCTCTAGGTGGTCACTCAAATCACTCAAAGTTTTCAGGGTTTCCTATTTTAATATTATCAATCACTCAGAACGCCAGTCATGTATCATTTATCGTCATAGGTTTGATCATGAATCAAATCATTACCTTTTTGGTGAGTGCGAAATCGATTTAGCCACAATCATTCTAGGGGAAATGATGTAGGAATTTTCGAAGTGGAGTGTTTGTGGAGTGAGAGGGGGTTTTGTTGGGTTTTCTTTTTGTTGAAGTTGGAATTTTTGAGGGATTAACGCCTTTTTGATATTTGCGGGAGGAGTCTTTTTCTCCTATTGATTTCCTTTTTCTTCGGATTTTCCTTTCTTGAATTTTCTTTTTTTTTTCGACGTCATCTCCTTGCGATTTCTCTTCGTTCATCTTTGAAACTTTGTTTCAAAGTTTGGGGGATGCTTTTGAGAAAGTAGATGTAACATATCTATTTTTCTTTAGGAGTATGGGTGTACGTATAGGTTTAAGAATGATGTGATTCAATCTCCTTTTCACTAACCAATCTGGATTCGAAATGCATAACAGGAGCAAGTTCTTATTCTAAACGCATACATCGGCACACTCAAGAATCGAAAAAGTGAAGCATTAAAAGTGAATGCTTTTTATATGGCTCAAGATACCTCACGAATCGAAAGTTGGGTTGTTGTGTGCCTAGTCATGCGATGCTCTTTATGGGATTACTAAACTCATTTTTCAAAAGAATTTGTATTTTATTTATCCTTCTTCCCAAAGGTAAATCATTCTTTGTCTAAAAATTTTCATTTTCAACATATTTTTAACTTAATTTGAAAAATTTTGTTTACTTATTGGAGAAGCATGGTCTTAAAGAGCAACGACTTAGAATCAAGCATATACCATTATCCATTTTACAGTAGTGTAACTACTGCTATCCCACACTTAAAGGAACATCGTCCTCGATGTTTATAATCTAAGCTCTAACTGGGATGAAAATCCCACACTTAGGAATTTAAACATCTAAAACATATTCTTTTAGTGGTGTGTTTTGGGTTTGAATCCCACACTTAGTGATAAGCATAATGGATATGGTATATTTAAACAAATGAAAGAGACGGTATAGAAGTACTCCCCGGTGGTTGCAGTGTTCCTTTGGTTGCATGTGCCGGATTCCATCTTCCTTGGTGCATTCTTGATCAAGTCTTCTTGTGATTGGTCTCGTAGGTGTGAACACGTCGGATATACTATTCTTCTTGGTGTTGATATTTTCTTGCAGGCTGGAGCATGCTTTGTATGATCCGAGTGTGAAAGATAGTCGGAGATTTCATCACTTCTTGGAAAGTAAAATTGCAGAAATGTAAAAACACGGGTTGCCTCCCGAGAAGCGCTCTTTTAAAGTCGAGAGCTCGACTTAGTCCTTTCTTCTTCAGATGATGCTGGATGTGTCCGTGGTGCTAGAGTGGTCACTGTGGTTCCTAGGTAGGGCGTATCGTGGAGGAAAGTATCACAGAAACTGTTCTATCATGTCAGTAATGAGAGTTGGTGGAGGTGTGGATTCCATTCTGAAGCTCTTGAAGTGATCAGTGGCTAGTCTGTCGAGGATTGACATCCCATAGCTGATGTATCGAACTGCCCTTGTGACTGGTCCGTTAGGATCGATTCGAGTACAGGTGTGAGTTTGAACAATTTCACACGGTGGGTGGTTTCTGCCTATTGAGGTGATTAAAGCCATGAATTCAGTTTTTACTTCTTCAAAATCATTGGCCAATGGGTCTCCTCCGAAGGATCTAGTGGCTTGGCATACTTGTCTGATGAGTTGATGTTGTTCGCGGTTGAAGGGAAAATCTGAGTCAGTGAAGGCGTAGATTAACTTGCTGAATATTTCACGGTATCCATTGCGGTAAGCGTCAATTTCTACGTCTTCTTCCTCATATATTCCACGCATTCAGTCTATTACATAGGATGCTAAGTTGACTGGTGACATGTGCCAATAACGTGTTGGAATGTCACGAGTGTTTTCTTCGAATGCTGCTTGATTTAGTTCATCAACTATTAGTTCAACGTGATGACCAATAGTGGAGTGAATGACGATCCTGAAGTTTTCTGAAGTTTTCTGAAGTTGTGAGATGTTCTCCAGTTTCGATGAGATCTAGAAGGGTTCTAAGATCTCCCACCATTCTTATGTCAGCATAATTTTGCGGATTTCCAGTAGCTCTTTCAAGATGGGTTCTCATTGATGCAAGTACAGCCTTCTGACTTGATGAGTAGGGAAAAGCTGATTCGGCTAAGGTACAATATACTTTTTGGTATATTTGCCTTTGGTTGCTGCAAAACTCGACTTCTCCCATTGGGTAGTCTGGTCTCTCTGGCTGTTGAGCTTCTCTGGTGACTTGTTCTTGAAGGGAATCGGAGAACTCTTGGATATGTCTGAGCAAAGTTTGGGGCACTGGTTCTCCATAATTAGTGAGATATGAATCGTATTCTCGTTCAATCTGTCTTATCAGGTGTCACTGAGCGGTGTTGTATTCATTAGGTGACTCTTTGATAGCCTCTACAATGATGCGCACATCGGTGTATTCATCAATTAGTTCGATCATGTCTTGGTGAGTATCTATGAGCGGAATCTCTAATCTCTCAGCTGTGATGATGGGGGAATTTGGTGGAGCAAGAGGGGTTTTTGGAATAGAGCGTTCATCGATGGTGACGTCAATAAAATCACCGTCAAATTCGATACTCTTGTATTCGGAATCTTCATCTCGTGAATCTGGGAATTGGTGGAATTCTTCATCTGAGGGTGCATTGTTGAAAGGTTGAGTACTGTCGACTTCGATGGTTCTGACTCCCGTGATGGTGTTTTGAAGGTTTTCTTCAGCAAAGCTTCCTGGTTGTCGTGCCTTATATGCAGAAATTCTTTGTAGGAGTTTAGCATACAGGTCAGGGTACTGTGATGTTCGGAGTTCTTCTTCAAAAGTACCTATGTCTCGGAGTCGGGTTCTGGTAAAGGGTTTCGATGGATCGAGATAAGAGTCGAGAATGTTTCCCATTCTTTTGAGATGAGTGGATCTAAGCTCTTGGTGGATGGCTCCATAATCAAAGGATTCTTCTGATGAAGTGTAGTCTTTGCAGTCTTGTATTCTTTTGACTTCAGCCATCTGCGGTGAATCAGTTTGATCTTCATCTTCCTCCATTTCTTCCTCTTCTTCTTCTTCGATTTCTTCCTCCTCGTCAGTTTCTTCTTCCTCTTCTTCAGGTTCTTCATTTTGAGATTCAATTTCTTCCTCTGATTCTTCATATCCTTCCTCTGCTTCTGGTTCATATTCAGAATCAGAGATGAAAACTGATGATTGAGTGAAATGTTGCTCTTCCTCTGGTTCTGATTCGTCATCGGAACAAATTCTGCCTGTTGATATAGCATAGCACTCTTCTTCTTCTGGAGTGCATTCCGGTTGGTCAAAATTGTAAGTAATGCTTTCACCATGTGATCGTAATACAATTGTGTGGTTATACACATATATTACTGCTCTAGCTGTGTTCATGAATGGTCTTCCGAGGATAATCGGGATGTTTATGTCCTCGTGGATATCCATTACCATGAAATTCGTTAGAAAGAAGAATTTGTTAACTTGAACTAAAATGTTCTCAGCTATTCCTTTTGGGTATCTAACAGATTGATCAGCTAGCTGGACGGTCATCTTAGTAGGTTTTAAGTTTTCAAGTTCTAGCCTCTTAAACAGGGAGTAGGGCATAAGGTTAATGCTGGATCCTAAGTCGGCTAAGGCGCTTATTTCTCCGGATTGGTAAATAGAAAAAGGGAGTGTAAATCTACCGGTATCTCCTAGTTTTTCAGGAAGACTATTCTTAAGTAGGGCTGAGGTTTCAGAACTAAGGGGAATATTGTTTACTTCGGGCAGTTTATCCTTAGTGGATAGCAATTTCCTAATGTACTTGTTTCGACCGGGAACTCTAGACATGGTATCAAGGAATTTTCCATCTAGTTTAAAGGATGATAATTTCTTGGGTGGAGCTTTAAGTCTAGCGGGGTAAGGGATCCTAACCTCTTTGTTTATGGTCGGAGTGGTTTCCACAACTGGTATCTTGATCTTTGGTTCTTCCTCTTTTACTGGAATAACAGCTGGTGGTGTAGTAGATGCTTCCTCGGTGGTAGTAAGTTGCTTTGCTTCCTCAACATGTGGGTTGTGAACCGTGTTGCTAGGAAATCTTCCTCTGGTTCTGTTATCAAGACGTTGTGCCAATTGTCTAATTTGAGCTTCCAAATTCTTTAGCACAACCAATTGATTTCTCATAAAGAGGTCAGCTTGATCTTGTCTGGCGGACGTCTTTTGGTTGAGCAGGTGTTGACCTTGCATGAATTGGGTGAAGGCGTCATCTGAACTTGAAGCTGGGGGATTTGTCTTTGCAGGTTGTTCAGAGGTTTGGTTTGTGTCGGAAGTTGGTGCAGGAAGTGCGAGGGGTTGGTTATAAGAAGGTTGTGATTGTTGTGGGTAAGGTGGGTATCTAGGTGGGTATCGGGGTTGGTATGGTGGTTGGTTTTTTCTTGGTTGGAATGGAGGTCCTCTAGGTTGGTTGTTGTTTTGATTGAAACCGGGTGGAAAATTTTGTTGTCGAGCAGGAAACTGAGCATAGTAGACGGTGCCATTGATGCGTGTGAAAGCTCGTCTTGTTTTATTATTTATAACTGAAAATACCTTATTAATACTATCATACAACCAGACAAGATACCCGATCGGAATAGCATAGCTATGTTAAGTCCAGGTCGAACACAGGAACAATATTATCCAGTTAAATTGGAATTATTAACTAAACTAATAAAGCAGTAAGATAAGGGGTACGTTTTAGTTCCGTACGAACGTTCAATATGAACTAATTAACCAAACCAACAACATAAAACAAGATAAGAGGAACAAATAAACAATTGGAGATAGACATGTAATTGCTTAGAGTCTTCACCTCAGATTCATATTATCCGGTTAATGTGTTTTGATTGTCTGATTGTGATTTCCTTTATATTAACTTAGATACTAATCAAAGAGTCCAAGTTAAATGTATATTAGCCAACAGTCCGGGTCTAACTAATATCTACAATCTAGGGTTCCACATTAAACATCGATCCATTGTCATAAGGATGGTGCTCTATTGTGTGCTTTTCCCTAGATTTTGCATTAAGTATTCATGACTTGTTATGATTTATCCTAGCGGTATGACTCAACAATACCTACTAATAATCACTTATTAGCTTGCTCATTTTAGATTGATTAATTACTAGTCTCTTAACCTATCAGACTCAACATATTTAGTAATGACTATAAACCTAGATTCATAATCATCAATAATCAATAACATCAAAGGAACTCAATCTCAATAACATTATCAACCACGTTAAGTAGTAACTAACAATCACCAATAAACAAGGTTCTACGGATAACATAACAATCTTCAATCAGACAAAAACACAATTATAACTTTCAAACAATCATAATCAAAGGTTATTAAACTCAGTTGATTTCATAGATGTGTTGTTTGTGGATTTTGGTTTCCTAACCTGCTTAAGTTCGGATGATTTGTTTTCAACAAGGTTGTGCTGTTGAACTTGAGGTCTACTAGGCATAACTTTGTTTACTCTACCCATAGGCTGTGGAGAGTTTGATGTACAACTAGGTACAGGCGAATACGAACGACGCCTTGAAAAAGATTTTGAAAAAGAATTCTTAAAATAAGAAGTTCTTGGCATCCCTCTACCAAACATATGTAGGGATAATACCCTACAATCCCTAATAATATGGCCATGTTGACCACAACGAAAGCAAGAACGTCTATCAACATAAGATTCATTCCAATGAGTTCCCTCAAATCGTTTCGGTGAAGGATAATACACATACAGTTTATTAACAGGAACATTTGTTGAACATGCACTCTTAGGTGGCAAGTTGAAGTAGATGTTCCTGAGGTTGAGTTAGTGGATGTTGAGCATTTATTATTTTCAGATTTATCAACTATTTTATATTTCTTAAAATCCTTTTTAACATTTTTAACTTGAAAGGATTCATTGTCAACCTTAGCTTTGCCTTTGCTTTTAAATCGTTCATCATTTTTCGTTGTAATGATGAAATTTTCAGGTTTGACATTTATTTTCTCAACCTTAATGGTAGACACTTCTGGTATATCATCTACCTCAATAACCTCCTTGACACTAACCATAGGTTTACTTCCAGCCTTAACAAATATAGGCCTAACAAACTCGGTCTTTTTAACTTGCTCATTAACTGGTGTATTAACAGAATTTGTGTCTACTTTTGAGGAAGAAGGCACAAAGTCTTTGATTGTGTCCTTAACAAGCGTTGGAAGATAGTCCATAGGAGGAGGTACATGGTTATATACAATACATGCCTTGCTTTTCGTATCAGTCCTTTGCTTATCAAGGATGTGATCAAATATCATGTTTGACGTAGCAAAATTTGACATTTTTCGTTTAAGATTATCAACTTCAGATTTAGAGTCAGCAAGCTCTTTGTTAAGCAAAGAAATTATCTTTGAACGCTAGTGACTCATCTTGATAGGCTTTGAATTTCTTTTCATAAGCTAATTCATTTTCTTTCAAAACCTTATTAGCCTATGTCAAATTTTCGAGATTTGATCGCAAGGTTTCAATGTTATCTTTGTACGTGTTGTTAGAACCTGCTAATTGAATGCAAGATAAACATGTAAATGGATCAGAATCAACCTCTTTTGTTTGAGCCACGAATGCACTATGTTGAGGTTCTTCTTCCTTGTTATATCCACCGCAACGCTTTTCGATGGCAGCCCAAAGGTCATACGCATTTTTGTGATGCTTAAACAACTGTAAGATCTCCTTTGATAAAGATCCTTGAATTTCTGTGAAAGTCTTCCGTTCATCATCCCATGCTTTACGTTCTTCGAGAGTCATTGATTTATATGATTTTGTAGTTCGTGTTCCTTCCCTGACTGGCATTTCATATCCACATGTCTGGATCATTAGAAGAGATGTAGGCCTCAAAATCTCTTCTCCAGCTTGAGTATTTGGTATTTTGGGTGAACATCGGAAGGTTTTGCGAGCACCATGCAGGAGTGACATCTTTTAAACAAGAACTTTAGCAAAACACAGACAACCAGATTCTCCCACCAAAATTTGGTTTGAAAATATTGAAAATTGGGCGAGTACAACTAAACTTTTCCGAAACTAGAATTATGAACTTTTAAGCTCAAAATCAAAATTTGGTACTACAAATATTTTCGCGAATTTCCCGACAAAAATTCAACCGAAAACGTCCAAAAATGCCCGGGTAAAATGAAACTTTTTCCAGGCTAAAATTGAACAGTTTTAAGCCTATGAACAAAATTTGGAAACACTAAATTTTTCACGACTTTTCCCGCCAAAAAACCTTTTTTTTTTAACTTGGCAAGGATTAGCGACACAAAGGTTGTGTCGCAGTTCAGAAACTCCAAATTGGCAACACAAATACTTGTGTCGCAGCTTATGTCGCCTAATTAAAGGCTTGTGTTGGAAATGTATGTCGCGAACTTGTGTCGCACTTTGAAAACCCTAATTAGCGACACAAATCTTGTGTAGCAGGTTGTGTCGCAAAACGGCTCTGAGCAGATTCCAAAACCCAAAAATTAAAAATTTTCGAAACTCTAAGGATTTTCGAAAACCGATCGACGAACTAACCCAGAAAACACCTTTAGAAAATGCAACTTCAAGCAATCAATCCCAGAAACGAAGATTAATCAATAAAACCTTCGCGAATCAAACCGAAAACGTTCAAATCACGATCCAAAACCGTTGAATAACTGATTCAAAGCTCTGATACTATTTGTAGGTTCCCAGTACGGACCTAATCAGATCGTCAACTCAATCGAACGTGCGGAATCTATACGATTCAGTATTGAACGTTAATTGAATCAAACAAACACGATATCTATAATCTTGTATATATTAACACTTGAAATATATCGATTACAGAATACAATCACTGCCTTTCTCTCTCTCTTTGCCTCATGAACTCTCTCACTCTCTAGGGTTTGATCAACCCACAAATGAAATCTTACATTTCTATTTATACTCACACTCTGACCTACTAGCGACACAACTTGTGTCGCTATTGTGACCCTTGTGACACAAGCTCTGTGTCGCATAAACAGTATTTCACTATTCGTTTTCCGACTCGCATATACACACTAACACTTTACATACTCAGACTAATTGACTTTGAAAAGTACAAACGTTGACCAAGTGACTGACACACAAAATGCACCAACAATTGTAAGTCAATCGAAATATCGGCTCATCCATTGGGATTACTAAAAAAAACAGAGGTATAAGGAGGATCCCTCTGCTTCCCGAAATCAATAGGTTTTTAATACGATTTGCGCTGACTTTTGATTAACTTTGTACGTTAAAAAAATAGATTTTACTTTATTTTCTTTTCTACTCTTTTTCTTTTTCTTTTAGTTTTAACAGGTATTTACCAAATAATGAATAACATTCATGAGGTTTTTCAAAACTCGATCAATGATCCTATTTACCAAATGACGATTGAGAATTGACAGAGGTTGATGAATTTATCCTAACCATCAATTGTATTAGCTACACAATTTCTGGAGACAAGTAAGAAAATGGAAGAAACCAAGACAATTGGCCATAGTCGAGGGAATTTCATTCAACAACTTGAAGGGATGGACAATCAAATCGTTAAGTATTCTCAATTTTCTGAATCCTTATTTTCTAATGAAATTTTTAGTGAATTTAAACAGGAAGAAGATTTGGAGGTAGATTGGTCTATTTTGCCAAAATTTGATCACTACGATCCTGACGAGGAAATCCTTGAATTGGGCACCAGAATGGGATAATGACGGAAGAGGAAATGATTTCGATTATTGATGAATTTTTATCATTATATCCAGAGGTGGAACAATTTAAAGAAGATGATCAAGGAATGGTAAGGATTGGAGAAGAAACCAAAAATAGAATTTGCGGTAATCAGATATCGAACAACATTTGGATTGAAACACAGTCAATAGTTGAAATCCAAACAGTGGTTGAGTTGACACAACCAACAGTTGAAGTATCTATAAGCACAGATTCACTGTTTTACCAGTATGAAGATCCTTTCTGGAAATTCGAGTGGAAAGAAATTTTCTCTCAATTTATGAAAGATCATGGAGTATCTAAAAAAGGACATTTACCTGCTATACACGATAAGTATCTCTTTTCTTTTATTTTGATAAATTTACATTTAAATAATATTTATCGATATTATCATCCATGCTTATTTTAAGTGTAGGGAAAGTCATTAGATTTTTAGGTAAGTAAGGTTGGAGTCAAGCTAGTGACTCGAACAAAAATAGGTGCTTCTCGGGAGGTAACCCGTGCTTGTGTATTAGATTGTATTTTTAATTCGAAGATAGTTTTATCAGATTTTAATTTTTAGTTTATACTTTTTGTTTTAGTTTGTTCTTAAATATAGGTATAAGAAACCATAATTATTAGAAAACACTACTGTCATTCAGCTATGTAAGTTAAATAAGGCTAAATAAACAAAATAAGATATAAAGTTCATTATTTTGGAAAACTGCTACTAGCAACCAACCAACCGGCAGTTGACATAGTTAACCGACGGTTAGGCGGGTTTCTCAAGATTGGACTAAATTTCTTTACTTTTAATTAGGCCGATTGATATGGGTATAAAATTGAAATTTTTTTTACTTGGGCCTATTTAATGTAATGGACTTTTACAACAGCTGTGATTTATGATGGGGATTTTGGACTAATAAAGTTTTGGATGGGCTACTTGAATTTTAAAAATAATTTTTAAACTGATAAGTTATATAGGCCATTAAAATTAAAATATATAAGCTGTTTATAGGATAGTGAGTTGGGACGTACATAGACTTATCCAACCAACGGTTGATTATGTCAACAGGCAGTTGGCTTTATGTGAAGATAGCCTGACGAACAACAATGGTTTAAATATTTACTACACAATTAGCCTAGGCGGAATGACGATAGTGACAGTACTTAGTAGCATATGGTTATGTGTTTCTTTCCTATTTTTAATATTTTTGATATTTTTATTTTTCGTTCTTACTTTAGTTTTTATTTTTATTTAGATTATTTTAGTATTATTTGGTACGTTTAATTTGTTTGCTTGTTTACATTAATTAGAATATATTTGCTACTTTTTGGAGTTGGCAACCATTTCAGCTGAAATTGGAATTTTTGGAAAATTTTGAACTTTGTGGGTGTGCTCACTTGAAACCCTCACGAGACTATAACTCGTCCACTCGGGATACTGTGAAACCGTAGGATCTAACTTTGATTCGGAATCGATCACTTTGCGATAACAAGTAATCGATATAAACAATAAGTATAATGATCGAGTATATGAAGAAATGTATTGAAGTAAACTTTTAGTTTATTAGCTTCATTTGCAAGCTCACAAATCTCTCTCTCATAACTCTCACGTACAAATCTCATTCACAAGTCTGCGTAACCAAATGAACTAAGTGTGTATTTATAGATGCATACACACTGACTTACACACCGACAATACCATGCATGTGACAATATAAATTGACTCTCGTAATATATTGTCGCAAACATAAACTTTTCGTAATCAATGCTAAACAATCTAGCTAAATATTTTATCCAAGCAATTGTCACAAATGTTAGAACGTTATGTTCTAACAAACTCCCCCTTGACAATAGCTTGGATAAGTCTTCGATTATTCAGTATACAAGCTTGTTGTCACAAATTGTTAGAACATTTAATGTTCTAACAAACTCCCCCTTGATAATAGCTTGGATAGATCTTCTAATCTTCAACTTTAGCTTGATTGATAGATGAGCTTGATGAGAGAGAGAATTATCTTTGAGCATCTAACCTTCACAAAATCTAACTGTTTCCCATTCTAATAACATCAGAATATATCATAACTCCCCTTGAACAGTAGATTTTATCATCCTTCGTTTTGTTTCAATCAAGTAGTAACAACTTTAGGAACCCACTTGAGCATAGTTCCAACAGGTTTAGACAGCCCTGACAGCCATCGATAAGTTGTGTCTACATAATCCAAGGATATTGAATTCCATCTAGAGAAGAAACGCGGTGTTTCAAATCTAAATTGTTAACGTGGAATTGATCGTGAAGGAGTTCGCCTTTGGGAGAAAGGAACAAAATCCGGAGGTTGCTTTGACATCGTACAATGACATCGTGAAGGTGCTAATGCAAACATCTGTGCCCGTGTGTATGCACAAGATTTTGTTTGTCTTGATTCTAAAAAAGATTGTATAGGTTCTGAAGAAGCTCTTTTTGTCTTCTTTTGATGTCCTGAAACTGATTTGTTGACATACTTGACCTTTACAGAATCCCAACAATCAACATTTTTATGAACGAATGTTCTAGTTGATTGAGATTTCTTAGAATACTTTTTCTTCTTTTGTAAAGAATAATTCGTAAACTGAGAAATCTTTTTCTCACACGAAGATTTACTTGTGTAAATCTTTTTCACAACCTTTTCAGGTTGTATTGTGGAGTGAGAGTCTCGAGAGAGTTGCTCTTGAAGATCTTGAATAGTTCTCAAAGCTAGATCATGATCTTCTTGTAACTTGATTAGACCGATTTGTTGACTCTGAAGTTCGAGAATCCGTTCTTCCATTTGAGCAATCTTTGAACGCATTTCGTCACGTTCATTTTCCATAATGAGTTTTTGAGAGTGAAGAACTTTGATTTCATCGTCTTTCTTTGACAATTCCCCCGGAACCTCTTTATCAAAATCTTTTGATTTATCATTTCTTATCCAAGCTTGTGAAAGAGCATCCCACAAATCAAATGATGTTCTCTGATGCGTGTGAAAGCGCGTCTTGTTTTATTGTTTATAACTGAAAATACCTTATTAATACTATCACACAACCAGACAAGAATACCCGATCGGAATAGCATAGCTATGGTAAGTCCAGGTCGAACACAGGAACACAGGAACACAAGAACAATATTATCCAGTTAAATTGGAATTATTAACTAAACTAATAAAGCAGTAAGATAAGGGGTACGTTTTAGTTCCGTACGAACGTTCAATATGAACTAATTAACCAAACCAACAATATAAAACAAGATAAGAGGAACAAATAAACAATTGGAGATAGACATGTAATTGCTTAGAGTCTTCACCTCAGATTCATATTATCCGGTTCATGTGTTTTGATTGTCTGATTGTGATTTCCTTTATATTAACTTAGATACTAATCAAAGAGTCCAAGTTAAATGAATATTAGCCAACGGTTCGGGTCTAACTAATATCTACAATCTAGGGTTCCACATTAAACATCGATCCGTTGTCATAAGGATGGTGCTCTATTGTGTGCTTTTCCCTAGATTGTGCATTAAGTATTCACGACTTGTTATGATTGATCCTAGCGGTATGACTCAACAATACCTACTAATAATCACATATTAGCTTGCTCATTTTAGATTGATTAATTACTAGTCTCTTAACCTATCAGACTCTACATATTTAGTAATGACTATAAACCTAGATTCATAATCATCAATAATCAATAACATCAAAGGAACTCAATCTCAATGACATTATCAACCACGTTAAGTGTAACATCCGCTCCTCGGGTCTAGAAGTATTTTAATATTTTCTGATAGTGAACTATTATTTAATGTGTCAGAAAATAAGTGTGTTGTATTAATTTAAAATAAAAGGTGAAAATAGTTGAATAATCTATTGTGATTAATAAACTATTGATTGTTTTAAATTAACTCAGTTGACGGTAAAATAAAATAATATTTCCCCGCAAATGGTTTTAAGTTCCAGACAATGATAAGTACGGGGAATAAAATTAAACACATATAGGATAAGTGTTATTTGATTGAGTCGGTGTATATTTACATACACACATACATACGTACGCCTCATACACACACACTTAAATTGGGATTGAACCAAATTCATGAAGAAATCTCAAATTAAAGCTAGTATGTTTGAATTCAAGCTGCAATAACAAGATTGAATCATCCTTTCATCCTTTAATTCATTGTAAGTGTTGATTTCTTGAATTATATGAACCCTAGAAATTTGGGGGTTTTGATGTTCTTGATTAAAATCCGAAATTAGGGTTTCAAATAGTTGAATTGATATGAGTTAAGCTTTAATAACATGTATTAGTTGTTCCATCATCATCATAAACATGTTCTAAGTGTTGATTTCTTGATTTCTTTATAAACCTAGAAATGGGTTTTTGAGTATTTGATTTAATTAGCATGACTAATATGAAATTAAAGCTTATAGTGATTATATAGTTGTTAGTTGATGTTAATTTCATGATTGTAGTTGAAACCCTATGTTAGATATTGATATAATTGAGCTATGATCATGAATTAAGTTATGGGTTTAGTTGATTATCATGAAATTAAACTTGTGGTTATGATATAATAGTTAGTTGATGATTATAAATGAAACCCTAAGCTAGAAATAATGAAATTTAGATATGTTCATGAATAAAGTTATGAGTTTACTTGATTATTCATGAATAATGATTTATAAAGCTTGAATTGATGATACATCAATTGATTATGTTGATAATGACGATTTTGATGAATTGTTGATGTTGAAAGTTGATAATATGGTTAATGATGTAGTTATGATAATTGATAAATGAAAATCTATTAGATTGATGTTATATAGATTGTGAGACAAGTGACTAACTTGTGTTGTTTAATTGTAATTTCAGATAAACAGAAGACTCAGTGACATTAGACTACTGAGTGGACAACTGAGGTATTCGGTGAGTGGATTCTAATCCTCAGTGTGATTTAGTTGTAACAGGTTTGGTTACAACGGGTAATCGTATTATTACTGCTTTTTAATTGCCATGATAGAGTTGGTTTAATAGTAATAATACTGTTGATAGACTGTTTAGTCTGAAATGATGCCATAATGAGTATGTGAATATGTGATCACGTGATATAATGCCTTTGTGCATTGAGTTATTGAGGTCAGCGGGTGCTGGGCTTAGTTGCTATAGTCGGACGACAGGAATTTCCTTGTACATATCGTTAATAGGAAATTAGGTCGTGTGAAAATAGTAACAAGCTATCGGTAGATTCTGTATAGGCCAATACAGATTGTTGATAAGCGTCGCTTGGTGGGCCACCGCGGCTGAGGGTGCCACAAGGACCACCGATCCTCATTGTTGATATGTGATGTTGTTGAATTGTTGCATTATTGACAAGTTGTATTGTGTACTGATATGTTTAAGATTAGTTGTTGTACACAAAGTTGTTATGCTAAGTTAGACTGTTGATTAACTATCTACTCACTTAGCGTTATGCTAACCCCCACATTAACACTTCTTGCAGGTTATAGATTTTATCGGGTGGGCAAGAAGTTGGATTGAAAGGAATGTTTGACATCTGGGCGTTACTCTGATATTTTATTATAAAAATTAATGTTATTTAGTGGTTTTTAAGTAACACCCATGTTGATAAACCATGATTTAAATTAAGTTGAAATTGAAATGTAAATTTGGTATTATTGAAAATTGGACTAACGCTTCCGGATTTATTATATTTAAATGATGTAAATTGAGGGGTGTTACATTAAGTAGTAACTAACAATCACCAATAAACAAGGTTCTACGGATAACATAACAATCTTCAATCAGACAAAAACACAATTATAACTTTCAAACAATCATAATCAAAGGTTATTAAACTAAACAATTAACAATAAGTCTAATCCATGATTCAATTATACAAAATCAGATTCATATCCCAAAACAAAACACATAGACATGTTTAGAATGGAAATCGAAAAGTGATACGCAAACCGAATCGATGAACCACGCGAAGTAGGATCAATTGACATCAATTCTCACCTTCTTGTTCCTCCAAAACTCCATTAAAATGCCTCTGGAACCTGCCTTTGTCGAATTAGGGTTTAGGGTAAAAGTTCGGGTTTCAAATGAGGGAAAATGGGATTTTAAAGATTCTGGCCGAACAATCCATACGGCGTATGGATGTCCATATGGCGTATGGATTGCAAAACTGGTCCAAGGGCAAAAAATGAAAGTTGTAGCCCTGCTTGTTAGCTAAATTCTCCAAGTTGAATCACCCCAATCGGAGTTTGTATGAAGAAGTTATGGCCAAAATACTAACAGCATATCCGAAAACTCAGCTTTTACACTTTTCTTCATTTTCAGCTCATCTTTCGTTTTCTTTCCGATTCAAGCTTCATATACACCTATTCCAATTCAATCTTGCTTATCTTCATTCTCTTAGCTTCTTTTCTTCATTTAATCTCCTCATGTCTATTATTTTATTCTTTTAGCAACTTTTATTTGAAATAAGCTCGTTTTCCGTTCCTTTTCGATCCAAGCTCCATTTAAACTCCTAAATGCAAATATGAACGAAATAAGTATCTTATTCAGATAAAATGCATAAGAAATCTATTGTACGAATGGGTAATTAGTACTATAATTTAGTACATTTTGGCGTTTATCAGCCATCTACTTCTTCGTTTTCAACTTGGTATTCACCAGGTTGTTGCGGGTTGGTGCAGTGTTGACAGACTTGTACTTGGTGTACTTGGTGCTGTTGTTTCTTAAGTTCTCGAAACTGTTTGACGAGTGAGTCCATTTTCTCCGTTAATACCTTAATTGCTTCGACTAGAATTGGATTTGATGCGGCGAGAGGTGCTGAAGATGTTGAGTGATCTCCAGAGTTCCAATCGTGGTGATGCATAGTCATGTTCTCTATAAGGTTCCATCCTTCTTCGTCAGTTTTTGCCATGAAGCTTCCTTGTGCGGTAGCGTCGAGGGTGGTTGGGTGGTTAGAGTCTAAACCATTATAGAAGGTACACAATTGTGCGGATTTGTCGAGTCGGTGATCAGGGCATTTCTTCAAGGCTCCTTTGAATCGTTCCCATGCGGTGTATAATGACTCATCAAAAGCTTGGTGGAAATTCATGATGTCATTTCGAAGTTTGGTTTGTTTAGAAGGCGGAAAGTACTTGGTTAGAAACTTTATTGCCATCACAGTCCATGAAGGGATAGAGCCGGTCTCTAAACCTTCAAACCATGTTTGCGCATGATGTGTGAGCGAATAAGGGAAAAGGTACAGACGGATTGTGCGTTGACTAATTCCGTTTTGTTTGTAGGAGTTTGAAAGAGATATGAATTTGTCGAGGTGAGAGTTTGGATCATCACTGGGTAATCCATGGAATTGACAGTGGTTTTGGTTTAGTTGGATGATGTGGTGCTTAAGCTCGAAAGATTGACCAGGGGTTTCAGGGTATAGAATTGGTCCTCCTCTTCCTTCGATAGAGGGTTTACTGTTATCAGCGAGAGTGATGCGTTCAGCCATTGCTTGTTTTAGTGTGGATTGCTTCTTTTCTGGTCGAATGGTACGTATTATAAGTTCTGGATCAGATAAATTAAACAGTGGTGTAGATCTAGGGGAATAGGTCATACACTAAAAAGGAAAGACAAGAAAGTAAATACTTGTTTTTTTGTTTTTTTAGAAGGTTTTATCTTAAGGGTTTACTAGAAATGGGATTGGTTGGGCCTCTGTATCGGACAGTTAGTCTCCCCGGCAGCGGCACCAAAAACTTGATGCGCCCCGAAGCGTCGTATGAAGATGGCGTACGGATCGCGATCGGTTTGTTTTAAATTTATATTTTCTGGGGTCTAAGTATGACTTACTAATACTGAACCAAAGGGCTAGTAGATGGTAAGTATGACCTATAGTCGTTCTTAAAGAGAAACTGAATTGAAACGGAGGTGATCCAATCAATCTTTCTTTTCTAGTAAAGGTTTTAAAAGAGTGTGTTGGGGGTTTTGGTTCAGTTAACTAAGTAAACTAAATAAAGCGAATAAAAGTGTAATAATAAATCAGATAATAAAAGTAGTATTTGTTGTGAGTTCGTTAGCTAATAATGTGGGATGATGACTCTTATGGGGAAACGAATATCTAAATTGGATATGTTTAGTGGATTCAACACCCAATGGTATAACCAATAAGTTCCCTATTAGTTGGTTATCAACTAATATGTCACGAGGAACTAAGGTGTCATGATTCTGATCAGACAGACGATGCTCAACTCTCCACACTCTGCTGTGAGGGAGTCAGTGGTCCGTATTATTGAACGTATTCGCTCGTGGGTGAAGGAATAGAGTAGCAGGTCATTACAAATCTGATCGTTCTTAATACCATGAAGATTTCAAATCCATTAAACTATTAACTTAGAATTTATATTCGGACTTACCAATTCCTATTAATGAAACTTAAGGATGATAAACAGGGGAAAGTATTCAAGGTTCTTGCGTATCTTACTTTTGGTTTCATATTTTAAGGAAAGGATATCAGTGAAATTTGGATTCCAAACTAGCCTTTCCAATTATAATTAAAAAATCCCTAGGTTTTCGTAAATGGTTATTTAGCCTGTAGCCTACCTACTCTAATCTAATCTAAATTAACTAATCTAATTAAAACGCTAATTAAAATGCTGACGGCTTTTTGCATAAAGTTAAACCCATACCATGTCGGAAAATGCTATGGTGATTCACAGTGTATTTAATCGTTTACCGATGTTTCCATTGTGAATTTAATTGCTTCGCCATGTTTACATGATAAGTACATTGTGATCGAAAGTGTACAATACTCATGGCAAGCCCACGTAATCACATTGCATTTTATGATGCTTGCATGACGTCACAGTTAAAAACATAGTTTTTACACAGATAACTATTGACCAAGTATCAAGGTCGCGACTCCTCTTTACAGGGTTACAATCACGTTTATTAATCGAAAGGCGAATATAGGTTTTAGGTTTAAAATCATAGGAATAGTCCGTTCATAAAATTTCCATTTTATAATGTCGATCCATAATACAACTACATTCGGTCGTTACCGGCTTCCATACGTATGTACTTTGCTTAAAAGCATTTCCAGCACTATACCGAGTAAACAGTCGAATAGGGGCCGTCATATTATTTCATGACATATTTAAAGTCATCCCACAATTATATATGCTAACTACATCACAACAAATACAATAGTAATCTACTCGCTAATCATGGCACAAACTAATTCTAGCATAATTAAAGCATACATATTTAATTAAGATAGAATAGGATAGAAAGAACCCGAATTATAATGCGAGAAGGAATAGACTTGAATTAATAAGCGTGATTCCAAGCGTACACCAAAGATTACAAAATGTTCCCTAGCTTTCGTTCTAGTTTGAACAAACTCCTTAACTAGCCTAACACTAATTTTGAAGTAAGAAAATAGAATGAGAAAGTAAAGAGAGAAATATGCCTAATCGATATGGGACATCTACCAATGGAGGCTTAGGGGCTCTATTTATAGGAAAAATATGGCTCACATTAGAACCTCTAGGCTCACATTAGCAAAAGTAGCGAAAGGTGGTGCACCAGGTAAGAAAAAGTAGCGAAAGGTGGTGCACCAGGTACGAAAAAGTAGCGAAAGGTGGTGCACCAGGTACGAAAAAGTAGCGAAAGGTGGTGCACCAGGTACGAGCAAGGACAAAAAAGTGCAAAAGAGATGGAGGGTGGAGGCCGGCGCTGCCCACCAGAAGGCCGGCGGCGGCTGGCTGCTGGCCGGCGGCGGATGGCTGCCACCCGCCCCGGTCCGTCGTCTTTCACTGCGTTGCTTAATTCGCGCGTATCTTCGTCGTTATGCATCCGTTTGCATTGATTCTTTTTGCTTTGGATTCATAATTCAAAAACGAAGACTTTGATGTAAAGATATCCCAAAAATATGTCTCATATCTCCAGATGTTGCGTACGAATCATTTGGATCTTCCGGCGGGCGTAAAATCTTCATTCTTTATCCGTTTTTGTTGATTCTTCTTTTGTTGGATTTGTAATTTGAAAACGAAAATCTTGGGTGAGATGGATGTTAATGATGGACACTTTTGTCTTGAAATCTCGTTTTGATGCCTTGAATCTTCAAACGTGTGTGGATTCTTCATTTTTCATCCGTTTTGCCTGATTTTTATCGTGCAACCTTGTTTTGACCATCTTAGCATAATATCATTGATTTTTGTATTGTTTTTGAGTTTAAAATGCCAAGAATCATTCTAGATTGAGAGGGATATCGGTAGTAAAAAGATGACTTTTTACGCGATATCATCTGTAAATGAAATATAATTATAGAATATACATAGAATATTAGTCATGCGACACTGTGCTTGTGTCGCAATTGTCACAATAGCGACACAATTCTTGTGTCGCTAATATGTCTAGACAGCCTATAAATAGAGTTGTAGGGTTTCATTTGTTGATTGATCAAACCCTAGAGAGTGAGAGAGAGGCGTGGCTAGAGAGAGAGAGACAGAGTTTGTAATCTTGTTCATCAATTGTTAATACATACAACAGATTATAGATATCGTGTTTGTTAATTGATTAAACGTTCAATACTTGATTGTTTGGATTTCGCATGTTCAATTGAGTTAACGATTTGATTAGGTCCGGTACGGGGTCCTACAAGTGGTATCAGAGCCGTGAATCGGTTATTCAACGGTTTCAGATCATGATTTGAACGTTTTCTGTTTGATTCGCTAAGGTTTTATTGATTAATCTTCGTTTCTAGGTTTGATTGCTTGAAGATTGTGTTTATAGAAGGTGTTTTATGGGTTAGTTCATCGATCGGTTTTCGAAAGTCCTTAGGGTTTCAAAAAATTTCGATTTTTGGGTTTTGAAATCTGCTCAGCGCCGTTTTGCGACACAACCTGCGACACAAAGTTTTCTATTTTGCGACACAAGATCGCGACATAGTGTGCGACATAACCTGCGACACAACCCTTGTGTCTCACCACTATTCATTGCGACACATCCTTTGTGTCCCACTACTATAAACTGCGACACAAAGTTGCAACACAAGCATTGTGTCGCTAACACCTCACCTAGGCTAAAAAAAAAATGTGTTTCCAAATTTTGTTCATAGGCTTAAAACTGTTCAATTTTAGCCTGGAAAAAGTTTCATTTTACCCGGGCATTTTTGGACGTTTTCGGTTGAATTTTAGGCAGAAAATTCGCGAAAATATTTGTAGTACCAAATTTTGTTTTTGAGCTTAAAAGTTCATAATTATAGTTTGGGAAAAGTTTAGTTGTACTCGCCTAATTTTCAATATTTTCAAATCAAATTTTGGTGGGAGAATCTGGTTGTCTGTGTTTTGCTAAAGTTCTTGTTTAAAAGATGTCACTCTTGCATAGTGTTGGAAACAACCTTCCGATATTCACCCAAAACACCAAAAATCTCAAGCTGGAGAAGAGATTTTGAGGCCTACATCTCTTCTAATGATTCAGACATGTGGATTACATTAACTGAGAGATATGAAATGCCAGTCAAGGAAGGAACACGAACTGCAAAATCATATAAATCAATGACTCTCGAAGAACGTAAAACATGGGATGATGAACGGAAGACCTTCAAAGAAATTAAAGGATCTATATCATTGGAGATCTTACAGTTGTTTAAGCATCACAAAAATGCGTATGATCTTTGGGCTGCCATCGAAAAGCGCTGCGGTGGCTATAACAAGGAAGAAGAACCTCAACATAGTGCATTTGTGACTCAAACAAAAGAGGTTGATTCTGATGCATTTACATGTTTATCTTGCATTCAAATAACAGGTTCTAACAACAGGTACAAGGATAACATTGAAACCCTGCAATCAAATCTCAAAAATTTGACAGAGGCTAATAAGGTTATGAAAGAAAATGAATTAGCTTATGAAAAGAAATTCAAAGCCTATCAAGATGAGTTACAAGCGTTCAAAGCTAAAATCTATAGTCAACAAGATGAAAAAGATAGTTATTTGAAAGAAATTTCTTTGCTTAACAAAGAGCTTGCTGACTCTAAGTCTGAAGCTGATGATCTTAAACGAAAAATGTCAAATTTTGCTACGTCAAACATGATATTTGATCACATCCTTGATAAGCAAAGGACTGATACGAAAAGCAAGGCAGGTATTGGCTATAACCATGTACCTCCTCCTATGGACTATCTTCCAATGCCTGTTATGGATGCAATCAAAGACTTTGTGCATTCTTCCTCAAAAGTAGACACAAATTCCGTTACTGTGCCAGTTAATGAGCAAGTTAAACAGGCTGAGCTTATTAGGCCTACATTTGTTAAAGCTGAAAATAAATCTTCGGTCAGTGTTGAAGAAGTTGTTGTGGTAAAAGATATATCTGAAGTGTCTACCATTAAGGTTGAAAAAATAACTGTCAAACCAGACTGTTTTAAATGCAAAGGCAAACCTAAAGTTGATAATGAATCTTTCAAAGTTAATAATGTTAAAAGGGATTCTAAATCTACTAACTCAACCTCAGGAACATCTACTTCAACATGTTCACCTAAAATTTCATGTTCTAGCAAATGTTCCTGTTAATAGACCTTCTGTGTATTGTCCTCCACCGAAACGATTTGAGGGAACTCATTGGAATCAATCTTATGTTGAGAGACGTTCTTCCTTTCGTTGTGGTCAACAGGGCCATATTATTAGGGATTGTAGGTTATTATCCCTAGATAGGTTTGGTAGAGGGATGCCAAGAATTTCCTCTTTGAGGAACTCTTTTTCAAAATCTTTTTCAAGACGTCGTTCGTATTCGCCTGTATCTAGTTGTGCATCAAACTCTCAACAACCTATGGCTAGAGTAAACAAAGTTGTGCCTAGTAGACCTCAAGTTCAACAGCACAACATTGTTGAAAACAAATCATCCGAACCTAAACAGGTTTGGAAATCAAAATCCACAAACAACACATCTATGAAATCAACTGAGTTTTTAAAATATCATAAACTCATGGATGTGATGATTATGGATAATAATGGACAACCCAAGTTTATCAAGGCTTGGGTGTCACATAAACTTTAATGTTTGATTGTTTGTGGTGATGCAGTCAGTTTCTTGTTAGCCAATATTTTTTAGTGACTGCATGGATGTGGATATTGTTGGAAGAATGGTGACTAGAATGATGAAATTTTTTCAAGTTCAGGTGGTTAAAGTGCTAAAAAGGCATTTGATTTGACTTGATATGTGATTTTGAAATATTTATTTTGGAATTTTTTTTTATTTATTAGTTTTGCAATGGCCATTCTTTGTACTTTTTAGTATCAAAGAAATGCAATGTTGCGAAATATCTTAAATCAAAAATTACAAAAATATGTTTAATGTTTAAGGGGAGTACCTTTGAATTGGATTTTTGAAAAGAATTTGATGTTCGGGGAGAGTAATTAAAATTCTGATTATTTGGATCAGAAATGTGAACAGCAAGATTCTTGTTTCTTCAAAAAGATATTGGATTGTGTCTAACAACATGGGAAATGATTGTACATCAGATGACATGCACAAAGTGGAAATTTTAAGGTTTATGTTTGATGTGTCAGTAGGTTTATGTTTAAAATAGCTTTTATAAACATTAGCTTCATCATATGATGTACTGGTAGGCATGATATACACCGGTTTCTGGGTTCTTAAGAAGTAATTCTAATACGTGTCTATGATCTTGTGGTAAACACCATATGATGTACGACTAAATGTCTTAATTCCTTAACGTAGCATGACATATTTCTATACCTGAGGCTTATCTGAAATCATTTGGGGGTTTACACTGATTGTTTCCTCTGTTGTACGTAAGTACAGTCCTGGTCTCAGTTAGTATATGCTTAAAGTTTAGCAAACATAAGTCAATAAACTTGAAAAAGTCTTAAATCATAAGATACCTAACAAGGTCACCAAAATGGTTTGACCAAGTCTGGTTTTGCTTACACCTGAATCAAGTTATGTCGCTTTGTTGTACGTTTGTACAGACCTGTCACCGCTGACTTGATTCTTAAAAATGATACTCTTATATTCTCTTTGGATTTGGAAGCTATGCTCATGTCTGGGTTACAGGGGTATGTCGTTGGTGGGGACCATGCAGAAATATTCATACTAACAATAAAAGGTTAACTCATAGACATGGATGTAATGTGTTTAAGTGGATAAACAATACCAGTAATCAGCTTGATAATATTTTTATAAAAGGTGTTTTAAGTGTGCTAAATAAATTTAAAGTGGACAAATATACCGATAATCGAAATAACACTTACTATTTCCTAATAATTGCATGTTGGCCTGATATGATCTCTAAGCAGACGTAAAACAATCCTATTCCCAAATTTATTTTAATCTTTGTTCTTTACTTTTCCTTTATAAAGAAAATACAAAAAGACTTTATTTCTATATTATTTTCTTCAAACATCACATATTTTGTTAAAGTCAAAAACTGAAGATGTAAAGGATGTCGGTTATTCTCCAAAGACTGTGAAGATAAATTCTATTGGAGAAGCTGCTGATGATTGAGAGATGGTCACATAGTTTGAAGATCTTATTGTATGATAAATGTGTGTCAGTCACAGAATTAGGACATCAAGATTGTTTGAAGACCATGCTATCTTAATGGGGGAGTTTCTGATTGTTGAAGACATGAAGGAGTTATGTCGGTTCAAACTAGTTGAAAACTTAGTTGACCAAGCTATCTCCTTGGGGGAGTTTGTTGGTGAAGACTAATTGAAACTTATTTGACCAAGCTGCTGACATGGGGGAGTTTGTTGGTGCATTTTGTGCGTCAGTCACTTGGTCAATGTTTGTACTCGTCAAAGTCAATTAGTCTTGGTATGTGATGTGATTAGTTTGTATATTCGAGTCTGTAAACGAAATATAATTATAGAATATACATAGAATATTAGTCATGCAACACAGTGCTTGTGTCGCAATGGTCACAATAGCGACACAATTCTTGTGTCGCTAATATGTCTAGACAGCCTAGAAATAGAGTTGTAGGGTTTCATTTGTAGGTTGATCAAACCCTAGAGAGTGAGAGAGAGGCGTGGCTAGATAGAGAGACATAGTTTGTAATCTTGTTCATCAATTGTTAATACATACAACAGATTATAGATATCGTGTTTGTTAATTGATTAAACGTTCAATACTTGATTGTTTAGATTCCGCACGTTCTATTGAGTTAACGATCTGATTAGGTCCGGTACGGGGTCCTACAGAATTTTTATGCCAATTCTGTAGGCATCGACACTGCTTATCTACTCCACTGGGAGGATCTGAAAAAGATGCTCACGGAGGAGTACTGTCCCAACAAAGAACTCCAGAAGTTGGAGGAGGAATTCTGGCGCTTATCGGTTCAGGGAACCGACATCATTGGTTATACCACCAGATTTCAACAACTTGCTCTGCTCTGCCCATCCATGGTAGACCCCGAGCACAAACGCATCCAGAGGTACATCTGTGGTCTCCCGGAAAATATCCAGAGGAACGTTGCCTCATCCCGACCAGCAACCATTTAGAGTGCCATCCGCCTGGCACATGAACTCATGGCAATGATTGTCAGCCGTGAAACACCCGCTCCATCTTCTAGCAACAACAACAACAAGAGAAAATGGACTGACAACAACAACAACCAGAACAAGAGACCCGAAACCATCAAAGATTACCCTTCAAACACTGAATTCAAGCGAGGTTACACGGGGACAAATCCCTTTTGTTCCAAGTGCAACCGCCATCATGACGGTCCTTGTGGTACTCCTTGCAACAATTGCAAGCGGTACGGGCATCTTGCCAAGGACTGCCGATAAATAATTTGACACGTTAATTATATCGTATAAGTAACACAAATGCAAAAACTTATAAATATTATGTTGATAATATTTAACACGTTAATTATATCGTATAAGTAACACAAACGCAACGAAAATGTGCGAATTAAATTCGGCACTCAAACGAAAGTTAATAAATAATTTGACAACTCCAAACAAAGTATTTTAATAATAGTTCAATGAAAATTTAACCATTACACTTTATCATTAAACCTGTGAGCTCACCAGCTTTTAGCTGACCCTTTTTGCGTGTATTCTCAGGTACCTAGTAGTAGTAGGACTGTACTCAGGATTTAGCTTAGCTCGAGTCAGCATGCAAACGCTAGGGATTTATTGCACTATCATATTTTATTAAAACAATATGTATTTAAATCTCTCATACCAGAACACGAGCTAATGTATTTAGTACAATTGATGTGAACTTTAATTCATATCAATGTATCGTAACGACGCATATAGAGTCGTTCATTGTATACCTTGTGTGTTTGATATTTGATTAGTCGTGTCCCAACCCGAATTGCTTCCGCAACCCGAATTTGGGGGTGCGACAACAGTCTTAGTTCCTAAAAGGAAAACTAATCATGTAAAAAGTCTAGTTGTTGTCCAGCGTAGGTAGAACTAACTAGTTCCAGTATATTCAATAATATTATCCCGCGACAATATGGCTAACGTATAGTGATAACTTAATCAAGTTATGTAATGGTAATTGTCTTTCAACAATGTGGTAGTGTACAACAGTAACCTATCTAGGTTGAGCAGTGACATTGTTCTACAACAATATAATGGGTGCAATGATTACACGATTTGTATTACATAACAGTATTATAGTTAAATGTGAATTATAAGATTTTATCAATATAATTCGAAAACAGTAATTGTGCATGCGTCTCACCCCGAAAACAGTAAAACAGTTAAAAGAGTGGGGTTATGAACTCACCTGAGAGTGCTAGCGATCCTAAGATACGCGTATCACCCGAATGGTAACCTCCTAGTGTCCTAAACACGTGAGGTGATATAAGTAAGAGAAAAATCAGTTTGTATAAGCGAGTTGTGCAAGTATTCATTTATTGTTCAGGTTTGGAAATCATGTACGGGGGTCCAGGGAAAGCGCTCCTGGTAGCGGGGTCCAAGGGGTGGCAACCCCTGGCGGGGTCGAAGGGGCAGAGCCCCTGGCTGGGGTCGAGCTATGTTGTTGTCGTGAAAACACTCCAAAATTCCATTTCGGAGTAAAATTAGGTGGTAAAATTTGAGTCTCGACACTTAGTGAAAATGTGTGTTTCTAAACCTGTTGTGTTATGCGACGTTAGGTGCGACATAGTGGCTTGTGTCGCTTCGTGTGACATTATGTGCGACATAAGAGTTTATGTCGCACCGTGCGACATCCACAATTTAATGCGACATTGTGGATTGGATCGCAGTATGCGACATTAGGGTTTGTTCGCGACATTGGCTGCGACATTGACAATGTCACAGCACTGTTTTTGGTCCGTTGCGACATCATGGTCTGTTCAATGATTTTCCCCTCAATATCAAGATCTAACCTATTTTCGGGTCAAATCTAGTTGATATAATGTTAAAACATGTTGTTTTAAGTATTTCTAGCTCGAAATAACAAAGAAAAGAGAGTAAATCTTTACGGTTTTGGAGATCGGGCAAGAAAATGGTGATGATGAACTTGATGATGAAGAAGATGAAGATGATGGTGATAGATGCTTGTTGCTGTTGGTTTCGTTGTTGTTGTTGTTGATTCCGAAGATGGTGATGATGATGATGGTGGCGGTGGGGGTGTGGTGTTGGTCCGAGAGAGAGAGGGAGAGATATAGATGGATATATGTGTTTAGTGTAACATGAAATGAGGATGGATAAGGGGAGGGGGGGTAAGGGCCTGTTTTAGGTTTGGGGGGAGGGGGGGACACTGTCTCCCAAATTGTAGTACAAAATACCCGTGTGTTTGTACCCGATCATATCATAATAAAAATGTATTATTTTCGATTCTAAACATTTATTAATATTCTTTCGAAATGTTTTCGGGTCGAAGCATTTTATAAAATTAAAATGTTTGTGTTAACATTTTATAACTCATTTTCGCTCGGTTTTAGTTTAGTAAAACACATTTTTAAATGGAATGAAGTGTTTAAATGTATTCCGAGTAAATGAATATCATTTGCGTTATATATATTTATATATAACATTTTGAATACTTTGGTTTTAAATGCGTACAAAGTACGAATGTTTGAAGTTTAAATTGGGAACGAAAATTGTACTTTTCGACTGGGTGTCACAATTGACATGCAGCGTTGCATACAGAAGCTATTCTCTTCATTTTAATTCTTAGGACCTTTTTCATCAATGCATAGAGCTCTTTGTTTGAACGGATTCAATTGTAAATTTGTAATGTTATCTTAGGTCAAGATTGTTATCTTCAATTGTAATGTTATCTTTTGTCAAGATTGTTATCTTCAATTGTAATGTTATCTTATGTCAACATTGTTATCATATGATAATACTCGACACATCTTGTATAATAAATTCGCAACGAAGTTTGGTCTTTACACTTGAGCATATGAAAAAAAATATATCACTAAAACATAAACTTGCATGTACCTAAATAAAATAAAATTAACCATTAACAAACAAACAAAAAAAGGAAGAAAAAAAATTAGAAAAAGAAACTCAAGAAAAAAAAAACCCTAATCATCATATAAACTAGGGAGATTCTCGTTCATCCATTTCTCTTTTTTACGATCATCTTATCAAGCGCTTCCGCCATTTTCTTGCAACTATCTATCATCTTTTTTTTCGTCAATTTATTCATTGAGAGTCTGTATATACAAAACTTCAATTATATGAATCATCATATCTCTTCGTTCGATCGATATTATTTTCTGTGTGTTTTTCGTGGATTGAATTATTTATGTTTACAATCATCATTTTCGATTCATCTTTTTTCTTTTTATCCTCTTCAAGCATCTGGTTGATCAAATCTGTATATCTTTTTAAAAAAAAAATTAAATTGACTATCTGAAATAAAACCTCTTTTAGAACGTGGTTTTGATGAAGCTGTTGATTCTTTCATTGTAAAGAGTAAAATGTGTATGTTCAATGTTGTTTCTTGGAAAATTTAAACTTAAGTCCAATTATTTATAAACTCTTAATTAAATTTTATATGTATATTAAAATAATTAAACGCCCAACTATATGACTGATATCAATGCCCTTATTGCTTACGTCGGGAAGAGTTATCATTATCATGAAAGGCCGTGTAAAACACCGCCACTTCTCACGGTATGTAAAAGTGGATTATTGTAAATCGTCACCTTTTATTCTTCCTAAGTGATGTGAGCGGGGCGACCGATTTTAGGAATCGCTCGTGGAAGATGCCCTTTTCGTATTGCTGCACTCATTTAATACCACAAAATACCTAACTTTCTCATCCCCGCTCATGGCGTGATGTTATGTTCGCAAATCATTTTTTATTACATGTTATGGATGCAAGCTATCTTAAGGTCGACCTTCCGCTTGGCCTCGATCAGCGAGTTTTATAATTTGTAAATTCGGTGCCTAAGTATACTTAAAACTATGGAAGTACAGTAGTAAGTATGACCTATGGTGTAACACCCCCAGTTTTAGTCAGCAAGGTTAACGTGCGATTAGCGGAAGCATTAGAATAAGCGGGGGTGCTGACGTTAACGTAGAACATCATGCCGGATCAGAGCTTATGATTACTGCTGAACGGTAAATTAAGATGCCATTTATGAATTTCGTTTGTAACAAAAGAACTACAACTTATTACCATTGTAGAATAGTATAAGAAAATGTCATCTTTTATAAAATAGATAGTTTCCAAAATAACAATTCCGTGAGCATGATTAATGTAAATCAATTAAACAAAGAAATCTTTAAAGTCCCGAATTATGGCATCATAATTAATTGGGGGTCGCCTAACTCCATATGCGTGCAGTCTTATTTGTGCTGCTAGTTACCTGAAAAACATAGTAAAATGTCAACAAAATTGTTGAGTGAATTCACAGGTTTTATGATTGTGAAGTGGTTTGTTAAACCATGTTCGTTTGCGAGTTGTTGACATGGGAGTCAAATAAGTTTCGTACATAAAGGTTTATAGGATAGCAATTATCCTATCGTAACAGTTCGTACAAGGGTCTATAAGAATCCACATATAATCAGTAGCACATAACCCAAAGCAATTAAGTAACACATAGGCACCAAAACAATTATGAACAGTTATTGCATGTTATAGCAAAAACTTTTAGCTATGTTTTTCACCCCAGGTCTTAAAAGCAATTAAAACAGTGAAAAGGGGGCTGTGAACTCACTGTATTTGCGTGATGTGAGAGCTAGCAATTCGTGGTCGCCCAAGGTATGTCAACCTATAAACATGATATGTATTAACATAAGTATTTTGATTATTATTCAAATTATGTTAATAGTTTATTTGTATTGAAGAAATTGTTTATTTCTCAAATGATACTAGTTGTTGGTGACTATATGTTGAAATACAAATAATATACCTCATGTCGTGTATCTTGTTAAGTATATATATACATGTACGTAGTTGTATATATATGCTTAAATATCGTTTTCTTCCCATTGTACATATATATATACTTTTATCCTATATATATGTATATAATTATACTTGTCATTTATTATATTTCGTACGTTTGTTAAACGTATATTCCATTTGTGTATATATATGAAAATATATAAATATAACTTCAATACGCTGTATTCATCGTGTGTATATATATATGTCTATATATATATACATATATTAGTTTTCAATACGTGGTTGACGCATAAAATATATAAGTTTTATTTGTTATAAAACTTCTCATTAGGTTTATTAAATAAGTATATATCATCGTTCTTGGTTGAAGTTGGCGTTTGTTTTAAAGTTTTATGGCCCATTGGGCTCAACCCAATTCGTTTGGCCCATTTATAAAACTTAAATCATTGGGCTAGGCCCATCGTTTAGCCCATTTATCTATTTGGGCCCAATTATAAATGTAAATCATTTTGGTCCATTTTATTTAACTCGTTTGACCCGTTTATATTACCTTGGCCCAACGGCCCATTTAACTGGCCCATTAATACACATACGGCCCGATATATTTTCGGCCCAATATATATACTCGTTTATATAACTCGGCCCATTAAGCCCATTTGTTTAATTAACCCATTTATTTATTAACTCGGACCAAATCCAAAACTTTCAGCCCAGCTCGCAACTCAGCCCCCAGCCCACGGCCCAACCCACCTAGCCCAGCCCAGCCGTTCGGCTTGGGCTTGCCAGCCGTTCGGCTCGGGTCTGCCAGCCGTTCGGCTTGGGCCACCCAGCCGATCGGCTCGGGTCTCCAGCCGGCTTCCCCTGTTTCGTTTTCAACTTCTGCAACTCGAGTTCAAGGTGTTTTTATGCTATAATTCGAGCGGTTTTCGTGTTTATATGATCCATATCATCAGTATATAACATAGTTTACATACATAATATATACATACATCATAATCATAGTATTATCAAAATACTATGAAAATATATATATGAAAAGTTATGGTTTTTAATTCCTTACAATGGAGTGATTATGATGATGACGATGGACTGATGATGATGATCGATGATATGAAGATGATTCAAGAAACCATTTGTGTTTGTTTGAGAGTTTGATTGTGATCATGGGGAATGAGATGATGAAGTTGAAGGTGGGTTTTGGTTCCTGCCTTTGTGTTTCCTTCGGCTCCTTTGCTCGACACAGGCAACACCCACACACACACACACACAATGAAGTTTTTGTTAGGTGACTTGCATTATTGGTGATCAAGAGTTTTGTGTATATATAAATGGTTTAAGTTCCCATTTTCAAATGAGAAGTAAGGTGATGAATAGAAAGTGTCGACTGATATTTTTATCAGTGTAAATATTGAGAGTTTTTAACCCGTTAATTTCACGTACGGGTATAATTATTGCAATATAAAATATAATATTTTATATTTTTATTTTGTAGGTGATCTCCAGATACGTTATTTAAAGTCAGAATGATGATGTTATCATTATTATAGACTGTTGTACCATTTATACATTTTTACTGCGCGTATCCAATTAGGCGCCAAATTTCAGTTAAATTATGAATTCATATTTTGAGGTAATGTTCCAAATCCTTTCAGATGAATGAGAAAATTAGAACTCTTATAATCTTGACCTCGGGGTACGTTTTAAAATTGTTTCTGTTCGTTATATAATACGTTTTATGTTAAACGTACATTTAAGTCGTTTTATCTATATGTTATAGATATAATATCACTCGAAATTAATAATTTCATTGTTAATTATGTTGTGTCACCAACTTTTGTTATTCATATTTGTCGGATTCGTTCCGATACATTTGTATGCAAACTTAATAGCTACGTATTAAATAATACTTTTTGTTTAAAAGTATCAGGCTTGCTAGACTTAAATCACATCTAAAAGTTTTGTTTAAACTTAACCAGGAAATTAGCGTAAGAATGCACATACTCAAATGTTAATCAGTACTTAATTTTGAGAGTTGTCACATATGGTCGTTCTATAAATCAGTTGTATTGTGAAACGTTGACGTTGGAGACGCTCTATCTAACTAGTAATGGTTTTAACAGATAGTTGGGGTTTTGTTTTGGTTTTTGTATACTTAGGCAATAAAAATTAAATAAAGCAAGTAAAAGATATGTAGTTAGCAGATAATCTAGAGGAGGCATTTGCTATGACTTCGATAGCCTACTCAACTGGGATGATGTATAAAATGATCTAAAAAGATTTATATTTTGTTTATTTCAAGTATTAGAGGATTAAACACTAGTTCCCTACTGATAGATTTATCTATCAGTATGTCACTGAGTAACTAGGCTATCCTGATTCTGATAGGAGTAGTTTATCCAGCCCCCAACACTAACCACTGAAGGTATAGCGACCCTTATATGGAGATGAATCCTGGGTGCATGAATAAGGTGACAAACCAATCTCGATGTCCGACCTTTCTTAACCCCACAAGAATACTTTAATCTAAACAAAACATTTAAGTTCAAGACCAGGTTTTGTGTGCATTGATTACTTTCTATCGATGGGTTTGTAAAGTCTTGGGATAATATGATCACTAATAGTGTACAAAACAAGTAACAGTGGCTCTTTCTGTGGCTTAACCAAGTACTTAGCCGACTGATAGTACTCACTTTGCTTTATACAGCAACCCCTTTAATCCACACAGTGAAGTAAACAAGCATTTTCGTGGTGTTCACGTTGTACTCCACCAATGGTGTTTCCACTGCGAACATCAAGTACTAAACATGGTACCTACGTTGCTTCATAAAGGAATCCTATACTTATTAACTTAGTTTGTATTTAAGAATAGTAATATCCATCTATGATATAAACCAGCCCTTACTTTAAAGTCCCAATAAATCCCTAATTTATTTACAGTGCAATATTTGCGTTCTTTTTAGAAGACACCATTTCCACAGTCACTGTGTACTTTGTGCTAGAAAAGCAATATTTCCACAGTTCCGGTGTACTTTGCCTTCAATTTTAGAAAACATTATTCCGTAGCCGTATTGTATTTTGCGTTCAGATTAGAAAACATTATTTCCATGATGACAATGTACTTTTGTGTTCAATTTTTGAAAGCAATGTTTACACTGTATAAAAAATTAGACCATGTTTTAGACACATATAACTAAGTACCTTTGGATAGGGTTCGTAATGCCCTATTATTAAGGTCGTAATCACGTTTACTGGTTGAAAGGCGTTAGTTTAAATGAGGTTTAAAATCATAGATAGAAAGTAAGTCAACGCACTTATAGTTTTAATCATTAATCTACAACGGATTGTGTCCACGACTTTCATAGCTTCCACTTTCCGTACTCCACACATTCGTGATGTTTCCGGCGCTATAAAAATGAAAGCCGTATAACGTTACTTCCACTGTTTCATAATGACATCATACCAATTAATTCAACTAACTACGTCATAGCAAACACACAATATAACTACTCGCTAATCATGGCAAACGATCCTAAATCTAGCATGATAACAGTAATAACAATCATCATAATTAAAATAGATAAAGGATAGATATAACCAGAATAAGAGCGTAGCTGAATACAACGTGAATGAATACAAACAGAACTTCGAGTATCCACCAAGCAATATTACAATATTACCCCTCTAATTGTTGAGTGTGTGTGAATTGAGGTGATTTAATCCCATATATATACTAGTTGCTCAACCATATTTCCACCTCCAATATCTCAGCCATATTTCCCAACCGTATAAAAATCCTTCTTTGTACGGGCAAGACATCAAATACGAGCGAGATTGGGCGTATACGGAGGAGAATGGGGGTGATACGGGAGCAACCTAACCGAATACGGGCAAGACCAGCCGTATACGGATAGGAGGAGGCCGTATACGCCCTTGACAGGCCGTATACGGTATGGTCTTGGCCGTATACGGCTGGGCTTGGCCGTATATGGCTTGGCTCTCCCGTATTGGTGATCTTCGGTTGCGTTGATTCTTCGTTTGGGCGTAACTTCTTCGTCGTTTATTCCTTTTGAGCGTTCTTTATATCCACGCGATCGTAATTTCCTAACGAAGAACATGACATAAGTTAGAGACCATAATTCTAAGTAGAACTCAAAAAGTGCTAAAACACGTGAACGAGAATGCTTAAGATCGTTTGTGCTCTATTTTACTAATTTTTAGGCCTTTTTGGTTGATTCTCAAAACATCGTCTATATTTTAGCCATCATTATGAAATTTAGTATAAAAATGTATATTTAAAATGTTTTCATCTATAATTGGGCTAAAAATGTGAGATAATAGCACACAAAAACTTAGCTTTTTGCGTGTTATCAAATATCCCACACTTAGACTTTGCTTGTCCTCAAGCAAAACTCAAATTTCTCACTTGCTTCCCAATGAAAATATTCGAAAGTGTCAATGCATTTTGGGTGAATCAAAATATATTAAGAGCAAACAATCCCATACAAAAGTAACATATCCTGGAATCTAAGAGAAAATAAGGTATTCATTTCATAAGCATGAAATGATTCTCTTAGGAATTCATTCAATTCTCGCAATCTTGGAATATACATGACTAGGTGATCTTACCAGGTGGTCACTCAATTCACTCAGAAGTGTTTTGGGTTACCTATCATTCTAAACAAACAAAACTGCTCAAAAGCCAGTCATGCAACATCCATCGTCATAGGATTGCTCGAGAATCATATCTTCACCACTTAGGTGAGGATGGTGCTAATTATCCCAGGACATTCAAATGGGTTTGTGATGTTTGGTGAGGGCTAAAGGGAATGGATAAGTGGGGATTTTGGTTTAAGGGTTTGCTTATTTTAGGACCTTTAAACTTATGAAAATTTTTATTTAGACAAACTTTTTAATGAAAATGGAAACGGATAACGTTAAAGGTAGGAGATAGCTATTTTTGACTTTTATCTTTTGAAAACACATGGAGGATTTATACTCTTTTAGGGATCGGAGTTTTCGGGAGATTTGAAGCGCTTAGCTTTATTTCAGATGACATATTTTTCGATTCTTTTCTTTTCTTTTCCTATATCTTTTTGGCTTAGAACTTCTTTGCCAAGGAATTTTATATATTTATTTTCCTTTTTGAGATCCTTTTTTTCTTTCATTTCACACTTTTGACAATTTCGAATTTACTTGGTGCCAATTTTTCGCACCACAAGACTTTCGATTTTTGAGTATTGATCATGGAAACGCACACGAGAAGTTGGGAGTAAAGCGAAATTTGTGATTTTTGAGTGAAAGCAAAAAGAATGTCTAAATGGCATTTTTCAAAAATTTAAAAATTCTAAGATAAGGTTTTGGTGGGTGTGGAAGTAAATGGGTTTAAAGTTTTGGGTTTTAAAGAAACGAAAAGGCTAAGGCTCAACAAAGTTTTTTGAGGCGGATCATCAACACTTGAAATGAGTGTTGGAAGGGTTTTGGGCTGGAAAAGAAGGCTAAAAATGGGGGTTAAATCCTAAGGAATGTCAAGGTCCTCTAATTGCACCTATACCGCGTACGGTACTCTACCAATGTGGTCTCGAAGTGCATACCAGGAGCAATTTTTAATTCCGGATGCATGCATCGGCACACACTCATCAAACGAGTGAAGCATTTAAAATGAATGTTTTTCATGGGCTCAAGATACCTCACTACAAGTATGGGTTATATGTGCCTAGCCATGCGATTCCCCTCTTAGATCATCATTTCAGCTCAAGAAATTCCTAATTTATTTAATCTTAATTTCCAAAATATACTACTCATATATGAAAATGATTCCCCTCAAGACATTTTAACTCAAAAATTTTGAATTTTTTTAAAAAAGTGAGCCTTTATGAAAATTAAGCCAACTGAATGAGTGGCATATCCACTCTCGAAGTTAGGCTTATGAATTTGGAAAAACATAAATAACTTAAAGAGTGTCGTATCCATTGTCAAAGTTAGGCTTGTGAATTTGAGAAACATTTTCTAATTTGCTTTTGGAAATAAGAATCTAACCTAAGGTATTCTATACCGCTATAGGAACATTGTCCCTAATATTCTCTTGAGTTGGGATTTTATTGCAACTAAAATCCCACACTTAAAGTTTGAACATATCGGAAAATGTTTCTCAAGTGTTTTTTTTGGGCTGGAATCCCACACTTAGTGATAAGCTTAGGATATGCCATAGACTACTAATAAAATAGAACAAAAAAATCAAATAAAACCAAGGATCGGAACGAGAAAACTCCCCTATCAACACGATTGATGAAGGTTGAAAGTCTTAAGATATTCTGCCTTTGAAGAAGAGTACTTTCCAGATATCCTTCTTGTGGCAGCTCCATGAAGTCCATTCAGCTTTTGGGGAGGAGCACTTTGCACATAATGGTTTTATTCACTCATCTCAACAACTCAAAACTCTCTCTTGTGAAAATATCTCATAAGTGTGAACACGTTGGATATACTTTTCACCAACTTCCAATTTTTATAGCTTTTTACCAAAAGGAGTCACTATCCCAGAATGCGAAAGATGTTTTCTATTACAAATTATTTGTAAGACATGTATTTTTAAACGAGTTCGAGCATAATGCATGAAAGTAGCATGCAAGTACCTCAAATGTTCAAAACAAATGAATTAACATTTTGAAAATGTTTTCCTTAATTTTGGGATTAGCGATGTGGTAAAAGCTGTTAGTGTAAAAATGAAGTGGTGTTTTGAAAGCATTTGTATATCCAAGTGTGAAGGATAGTCGGAGATAATTCACTTCTTGGAATTTAAAACTACTACTAATACTAAAGGATACTTATTCCACGGGTTGCCTCTCGAGAAGCGCTTCTATTTAAAGTCGAGGGCTCAACTTATTTTCCTCCTGGATCAGCCGGAAGAGGAACCTCCAGGGCTAGAGATGCTCGGTGGTGGTGCCCTGGAGTTTTGAGGGTAGAACCCCATAAAGTGGCGAGCGATGACTTGGGTGACATTAGGGATCCTTGTCACGAAGAGATGGAAACTGTTGAAGTGCTCCTCAGCAATCCTCTGTAACTACAAGAGGTCCCAGGTGATATTATAGACTACTTTGGAGATGGGTCCATCGGAATTTATGTAGTAGGTCACGTTGTACTCAAGTCTCTCACACTCTGGTCATTCCTATCTTAATGAATCCATGAATCCAAAGAAGCGCAAATGGATGTCTTCATGAGTGCTCACGCTGGTGCTTCTTCCTAATTCATTGATGGATTCGAGGATGCCTTGGATGAGCTGCTCTTGATGATCAGAATATGTGAGGTCTGGTTTACGAAAGATGTTAATCATCCTATTATAAACCTCATGTAGTGCGTCATGGAATAATTGCCTAGGCTCCTCTGAGAGGACAGTACCGAAGATATCTCTAATCTGTTCTGTGATGAAGTTCGCGTTGTTAACCATCGAACCGTTAGTAATAGATGGAGGGATGTCATGCGTTCTCTCATCGTGGCTCACACACTCCAGCTTTTCGATGATATTGTGAGCATGGAACTCTATGGTGCAGTCGATATAACACATGTGGGGTGAAAAGTCACTGATATGATCATTATTAGCCATGGAGTCCATCAATCCCTTTAGATAACTCGGCATCTGATCATCTACTTCGTCATCAGGGTTCCCAGTAGCATAGTCCATATGGTGTCTGTAAGATTGTAGGAAATGCATTTGCTGGTGCGAATATGGAAATGCGGACCTGATTAGTGCTTCATATACCTTGCCATATATGATTTTCCAATTTTCAAAGAACTCTAGCTCATCTGCAGAGGGTTCATCATTGTTCTGAGGTTCTGTCAGAAGCTGAGTAGCGAGATCTTCGGCAAAAGCATGGATGCGGCTTTGTAGATGTTGAGGGCTTCGGGAGTTGGTGACACGATAAATATCATATTCTGCTTCGATTTCTTCGATCAAGGCTCTTTGATGTGGCATGTACTCATTAGTAGAATCTCCGATAATTGCCATTAAGGTACAAAAGTCATCCTTGTATTGCTCAATAGCATTGATCATCTCTTCGTGAGTAGAGACGATTGGTACTTGGATAGTTCCGAGAGAAGAGTCTGGAATGGTGGAAGGTAGACGAAGGTGGATAGAGAGGATATCAATCGGAACATCAATGTATACGACCTCTTCCTCGTCACTCTCTATCACTGTGGGATCAACCTCTAGTGAATCAGGGAACTCGACAACTGTAGGTGGTAACTAAGACTCGTCGGTGATCTGAGATATCGGCTGAGAAGAGATCATATCAATTTCCTTTTCTTCCTGAGAATCGTGACTGGAACCAGAAGTACCTCCTAGCTCAAACTAAGTTCGAGGTTCAGATGAACCAAGGGCTGGAATAGTAAGTGCTTACTCAGCATCATAAGGATAGTCAATCAGTGGTCCTTCTTTTTCTGAGTCATTATCTGGCAGTGTAACACCCCCAAATTCTGTGTTGGGCGGAAGCAAGCTTTGGGGTGCTACTAATCAAATATCAATAGCACAAAGATAAAGCAAACGACATCTATATGCAACGTTTGAAAAATAGTTACATTTCATAGATACAAAGTTTGAAAACATAGTGTTTTCGATTACAAAATGTAGTTCCCTAGAGTCCACGCATGTAGTGGGAGATTCTATTACATAATCAAAGTATACAAAAGATAATGCTAAGAATCTCCGTTAAATACAGTGTAGAAAATCATGCGACTCTAGCTAGTGTCCAGGGAGTAATCCTACTCCGTCTGTGTACCTGAGATATAAAGCTAAAAGGTTTCAACCAAAAAGGTTGGTGAATCTTACAGGTTTGGTAATAAGTAGATGTTATGAACCACAAGTATGTACTGGTGTTGCTATCAAGCAAAGTAAGTAAATCAGTAAGTCAGCACAGTTGCCATGAGCTCATAAGTTGAAGCTTAACAGTGTATAAGTATGAATCAATTAAGAATCATATAAAGTACCCTCGTGAGTGCTATCCCGACACTCATATGTAACAAATACTAATATACCTGTTTCTACAGTGTAATCCGTGGTGGCGCTACCACCCCAGGCAGGGATTGTCAGTCCAAAATGGATCCATTTACTAGTAATCGCGCTTAAGTCCATAACTAACAACTTACGATAGGAGGCTTTCAGTGGATAAAAGTAACTCATGCAATGTGTGTAAAAAGTAGTGTAATCAGTTCAGTACATTGTGTTCATATGTAAAAAAGTTGCTAAGTATCTCACCCCAAGGTAGAAAAACAGTAAAAGTGGGGTTGTAAGACTCACCCGAGTCTAGTAAGTACGTATGTGAAATCAACCAAGTAAAGTGGATGTAAGTCCGTAAGGGTGTCGGGTGTAATCCCGTATGTTGGTTCTCCAAACCCTGCAACCTTCTGGCATCCGAAACGCACAAGGTTGTAAGTAAACAAGTAAATAAGTTGGTGTCTTAAAAGATCACCCATGCTAGTTGTCCACTCAACTAGGAAATGTCCAAGTGTTTGTTTAGTAATCCATTTGAAATTTGAAAACAAGTATGGCCCGTTGGTGACGGTTTGTAATAATAATCAGAAAGTGTTATTATTATATGTATCATTGTATCAGGTTTCATTATTTGTAAGTGTTCGACACTTAGAGTGAAAAGTATTTACAAGTTTCTAGATGAGGGGGGTGATATCGTGTAAAAAGTCATGTTTTTACTACCGATATCTCTCTCATTCTAGAACGATTCTTGGAATTTTAAACTCAAAAACAATATAAATCAATGATATTATGCCAAGATGGTCAAAACAAGGTTGCACGATAAAAATCAAGCAAAACGGATGAAAAACGAAGATTCCACACACGTTTGAAGATTCAAGGCATCAAAACGAGATTTCAAGACAAAAGTGCCCATCATCAACATCCATCTCATCCAAGATGTTCGTTTTCAAATTATGAATCTAACAGAAGAAGAATCAACAAAAACGGATAAAGAATGAAGATTCTACGCCCGCCAGAAGATCCAAATGATTCGTACGCAATATCTAGAGATAGGAGACATATTTTTGGGAAATCCTTACATAAAAGTCTTCGTTTTTGAATTACGAATCCAACGCAAAAAGAATGAACGCAAACGGACGCATAACAAAGAAGATACGCGCGAATTAAGCAACGAAGCGAAAGACGACGGACTAGGACGGGTGGCAGCCAGCCGCCGCCGGCCACCTGGTGGGCGGCGCCGGCCACCTGCCCCCGTCTTGTTTCCTCTTTTCCGTCCTTGCGTTTACCCGGTGCACCACCTTTCCATGTTTTTTCGTATCCGGTGCGCCACCTTTCGCTACTTTTTCATACCCGGTGCACCACCTTTCACCATTTTCCTAATGTGTACCATGGAATGCTAACATGATCCACATTTCACCTATAAATAGCAGCCCTAAGGCTTCATTTTCACACACACCTTACAAACCTTCCACACCTTTCATATCTTTCTTATTTCTTTCTAGCTTTTATTTTCTTTTTCTCTCTACTTTCTCTCTCTAAGTTAATTTAATTAATGTAGTGAGAGATAAGTAGGAGATTAATTATGTAGTAGTTAGTAGTAGCTAGCTTAGAAATGTAACGCTTTGGAATATTCGGAAGTAATATAAGCATCGTTTTGCTCGCAATAATTACGGGTAATATCTATCATTTCTTTTATTAATTATTTGTAATGTTCTTGTTTGATGTTTACGATTTATTAACATTAGAAATGTCTATTGCTATGATATGCGAGTAGTTGCTTATATGTTTGCCATGATTTAGATAGTTATAATGGGATGATATTAAATATTGTAAAGTAATATTTCGGCCCCTATTCGACTGTTCCTGGATATAGTGCTGGAAACGCTTTATGCGGAGTACAAACGTATGGAAGTCTGGGACGACCGGAGGTAGTTATATTACGGATCAATATTATAAATGTGATAAATGAATTTATGTTTATAGTTTAATTATGATATTATGAACGAATGATGGCATGTTTGGCCGATCGCTTATGACCAGACTGCCCCAACTTATTCCGGTAGGGTAAAACCTGTTTATGCGACTATTTATTCAATAGACCATGCCATGATGCGGACGTCTCTGACGACCGAGATTGAGGAATAGGATTTGAGGGTAGTAGTTGGCCGATGTGTTCAGTACATTTGGGAGAACTTCTGGTGTATTGTAATTGTTTGTGTTTACTATCCATGTGACATATCTTCTATCTGATTACGGACAACTCTACGTTAGTTAGTTGATAGGATCGTAAATAGAACTCATTCCAACGTAGTTTAAATTTATAAAATGAAATTTATATGAACGGGAATTATTATACTTTGTTATTGTTTAAATATATGACACTAGACCTAATTTATGAAGCACCCTTTCTAGTTATCCACGTGACGACAACTTAGATATTAGGGAGTCATGAACCTTAATTATGGTAAGTAGTTATCTGTGCCCATGACGTGCAATAAGTAAGACACGGTGAAACCATTCGTTGTACATATTAGATTTACATTTCTGCACTGCTTTTTATTTAATTAGTTTAGAATGCCACTTTCACTGTCAATTACTCCTGACCGCACGTTAGACGTAAGAGGCCGTGGAATTACTCTGTAAAATACACTGTTTATTATTGAAAGGTATGGTCTGCATATGAAACATGTTTTGACAAACTGCGAATAATCCAGGGATGTATAACTGTTTGAAAAGGAGAGGTCTAGGTCATAAATCAAAGTAATTAGAGCTTAATAAAAGTATTAACAAGGTCTAGAAAAGGAAAGTCTTAGTGACTTAGATACATGAACCCCCTAGATCTTACATATTTGGTTCTTTAAACATAGCAAGTTAATAATTAGATACACATTTAGAAGAACGCGAGATAAGCTTAGGTGTTAAGAACGGTTAGACCTATGAGACAATACGCTGATTTATTCATGTACTTCGGTTTTTCACCAAGATAGGTTGTTTATCTTTCAACTAGGTAAGTATTGGGAGTTTAGCGTATTGCTCCGATCAGAATCACGATAACCTAGTTCCTAGTGACATGCCAACGGGAATTTAATTGGTAGGGTTCTAGTGTTTACACCAAAGTCTGTTAATCTATTAATCTGAAAGTGTCCCCATCATAAACACCTTCCCGACATTATATTATCTCAAGTCATGGTAAACCGCGTCTTCCTTATCCTTAGTTGTTCCTTATATGCTAGCTAGCTCATTTTAGGTTTATTGCTTTAGTAGTTTAAATTAGATTAAAAACCAAACAAAACCAACCATCTGAACCCTATCTTAAAGACTTAATTATCCAAACAAGCTATGTTTCAAATTCGACCGTCTGGAGATGACCCTGATCATCCTTACCACGTACTAGTATCAGGTACTTGTACCTAGTACCAGTAGGTAGTTTGGAGGTTTAGGCCCCGAGCAAAATAAATTTTAAAACACCCTGATCGCCCCTCAGTCGTTACAACAACACCAACGACACTGACGGCTGGGAGCACATCAGGGGGTCCGGGGGCGGCGCCCCTGGTAGCGGGGTCCAAGGGGCGGCAGCCCCTGCGGGGTCCAAGGGGCAGAGCCCCTGGTTGGGGTCGAGCTGAGTTCGGAAAAATTGTATCTAATTAAAATTTTCTACTACATTGCTTTATTAAAAATTGTATCTGGAATTTAATTTCGGAAAAATCGACTAAGGTTGGCCGCGGACTGAAATTGCTGTGCGAACTGAGTTTGAGTTCGCAAGGCAGTAGGCTGCGAACTGAGTTCGGTTCGCAGCATAAGGTTCGGTTCGCAAATCTCGACTCGCAGGTCGGTTCGTAGGTCAACTCGCAAGTCAGTTCGCAGATCAGTTCAGTTCGCAGTTTGGGTTCGCGTGTTCAGTTTTTGGTAGGTAAATCTCGATTCGCAGCTCGATCTGCGAGCTGAGACGCATCTCAGTTCGCAGACACTGCTGTAAGTACAAATCGGGTCTTAAAATGCATTTCGACTTGGTTTTTGGACATAACTTCGTTGAATAAATGTTCTAGCATGTAAATCAAAGCTTTATAAGTAATTTAAAAGAGTTAAGAGATCTCATACCACGAAATTGAAAATGAAGAAGATGAGGATGAAGATGAAACTCAAAATGTGATGATCGTTTTCTCTTGAATCGATTCCGTGAGATCGTGAGTTTTTGGTGAGGTTTTGGGACGATTTTGCTGCTGCGATTTGAGAGAAAAAGGGAGAGTTTTGGGTGTAGGTGTGTCGGTGAAATGAAATGAAATGGGAATAAGAAAGAAATAAAAGAAATAAAAGGGGAATGGGTTGGTGGGTCGGGTCCGCGGGTCTGGGCCGACCCACTTGCGGGTCTCGGGCTCGTTTACTTGTTCCTCGATTATGTTACGTTTCGTGATTACTTAAATGTTGTTCCGCGTTTTATGTTAAAGTTTATCCGAAATATTTTTAACTGAAGTATTTTATCGAAATACTTAATAATGGGTTATAAAAATATTATTTGATTTATTTTCTATTGGTGGGCGTGTTTCGTGTGTTTCCGTCGCGTTCGGAACATTTTAAACGACACGAAATACGTGTAATATATTTCTCACAATATATTAATGTAAATAAGGTTTGTTTGGATAATTCCACATTATTTAAAAGTTTTGTCACCAACGTCCATATCAAAGTAGTGTCAGAACTCGTCTGTTACTTAAGTGTACGATTTAAACAAATCGCATACGCGTGTATGTAATTACACAAAATGTCACATATATTTAGCATATAACAAAACTAAATACACGTAATTACAAGTTGTTTAGCTGCTAATTATAGCCCTAAATTGGCGGGTGTTACAGGCAACGGGATAAAGCTTCGGGTGTAGTCTACCTGCATTATCTCAGTTGTCGAAAGGTATGAATCAGGAAAGTAAGTTGGTGTAGACTGATCTTCTTTTGCCTCATCCTCCTCTTCTTCTCTTCTTCAGTCTCTTCCTCTTCTTCCAATTCTTCTTTCTTAGTGTGGGAAGTAACTGTAGTGGGCTCGTCAGACATTTGTGTGTCTGGTTCAGAATCATCATCCGAAGTAACTCTGCCTGTAGAAATCATACATATCTCCGCATGCTCTGTCAAAGTCTGGTCAGTTTGATCAATCTTCAAGGTGATAGTTTCTCCATGAGATCTAAGACTGATAGTCTGTGAATAAACATCGATGATAGTACCGGCGGTGTTTAAGAATAGTCTTCCTAAGATAATAGAGATGTGTACATCCTCCTGAATGTCCATCACTACAAAGTCTATGGGATATAGGAACCTATCTACCTTAACCATGATATTCTCAGCTATTCCCTTAGGGTATCTAATGGATTGGTCAGCTAGCTGGACGCTCATCTTGGTAAGCTTAAGGGGTCCTAATTCCAGTCGGGTGTAAAGTGAATAAGGCATAAGGTTAATACTGGCTCCTAGGTCGGATAGAGAGTGTATCATGCCCGAGTGATAGATCGAACAGGGGAGGGTAAAACGTCTTGTATCTCCTAATTTCTCAGGTAAAGAATTCTTAATGATTGCTAAACATTCCGCGTTCAGTGGGACATTAGGTACTTCGGGTACCTTGTCCTTGGTCGACAGGAGTTTAAGGATGTATTTTGAACTGGAAGGGGTTCTGGACACGGTGTCCATGAAATTTCCATCGAGACGGAAGGTGTTAGCCTTGTAGATTTTCCCTAGACGGCCAGGAAATGGAATTCGTACTTCCCTTTGTGGTGTAGGGACAGACGTGGTCTCAACTCTCGGTGGGACAGGAGAATCATCCTTCACCGGAGAAGGAGTGGAAGGTTGGCTCGGTGCCTCCGTCTTGTCTATAGTACTCATCTGTTTAGCCTCTTCTACGTGGGGGTTTTGTACCGTGTTACTAGGAAGATTACCCTGGGGCCTAGAGTCAAGACGTTGAGCTAGTTTTCCAATCTGGGCCTCAAGATTTTTGAGAACGGCCAGTTGGTTCCTAAGGTATAGGTGAGTTTGGTGTTGCCTAGCGCTAGTCTTTTGGTTGAACTAGTGTTGGCCTTAGATGAACTTAGTAAGGGTGTCATCTGGACTAGTAATGGGCACAAGGGTCTTAGTGGGTTCAGTCAGTTGAGCTGCGTCGGGTGCAGTAAATGACAGTGGTTGGTTATAGGTCAGTTGGGGTTGTTGTGGGTATCTAGGTTGGTAATTGGGTTGAAATGGTTGGTTTCTAGGTGGATATCGTTTGTCTCTAGTCCTAGGGGGAGAGGTTCGAGCGAAACTAGACTGATTTTGAGGGCGTGCTGGAAATTGAGCGTAGTAAACTGTGTCGTCAGCAGGATCCTCGTACTCAACCTGATAAGCTTCCGTAGGCAGGTTGGCACAGTTCTAGCATGTCTGAACTTGATGGACATGCTAGGATGGTTTCTTCATTCCGTCAATCTATTTCTTCAGGGTTTCAATCTTCTCTGTCAAGGACTTGATAGCTTCAGCCTGGATTGGATTTGAGGTAGCAAGCGTTGCTGATGATGAGGACCGCTCATCAGAGTTCCAATCATGATGGTACATCGTCATATTCTCGATCAGATTCCATGCCTCGTCTTCACTAAGCATCATAATACTTCCTTGAGTGGCAACATCGAGAGTGATGCGATGGTTTGGAGTAAGACCGTTTTAGAACGTGCACAGTTGGCTGGTTTTTGGTATTAGGTTGTTAGGGCATTTATTCAAAGGCTCTTATATCGCTCCCATGCCGGGTAGACGGATTCATCAGAACGTTGTTGGAAGTTCATGATGTCGTTCTTGCAGTTGGTTTGTAAGGCCAGAGGAAAGTACTTAGCTAAGAACTTTGAAGCCATCTCCTTCTAAGAGGAGATAGAGTAGGTCTATAATCCCTCAAACCAATTCAAGGCATGGTGAGTGAGAGAATAAGGGAACAAGTATAGGCGGACTATATCCTGATCAACCCCATTCTGCTTGTAAGAGTTGGTGGTCTAAAAAAATTGATTTATGTGGGCGTTGGGATCATCGTGGGGTAAACCATGGAATTGTCAAAACTCCTTGATGAGTTGAATGATATGGTGTTTAAGTTCGAAAGACGCGTCATCGATAACAGGTGTCACACCCTGTCTAAAGTGGAAACAACGAGGTATAACGATGATAAGATCATAACACATCATTATAAAGAATTCGATATGAAATACAATATCCAATGTGTCATGATGCCAATAACATGAATAACGGTTCATGTCGCGCATACATTTCAACAATGAATTCAAAATCTTACAAACAAACGTACACTACAATGTTAAGGCAAAACATGCCTTCACAAACAACCGTGATGTATCACAAGTATTAAATAACTCTTAATGCAACCCTAAAGGTCCACTAAGTTCTCTTGTCCTCTGCTTTAAGTCCACTAGTATAACCTGAAAAGATATGCTCAAAAACGTCAACACGAATGTTGGTGAGTTTCGTAGGTTTAAAACCAGACACCAGAAAATAAACATTTTTGTTGTAATAATAATAAGTTAGGAAAGTGCATATGAAAAGGTACACAAGTGATATAATATAACAAAACATCTCCCAAAGCTGTCATCACCCCACGAAGGAGTATGACCCAAACAACATCTCACCTGGCAGTAGCTACTCCAACAATGGCTTTTTTGCATACAAAAGGTATACATCAGGTACTCACTCCTAAGGGAGCAACACCTTATAAATAAATGTAGCTTTAATGCATACCTAAAGTACACATCAGGTACTCACTCTCCACCGAGCAAGGCCTTATAATGAAAACGAATCCAATAACCAAATGCACATAAATTACATAGTATCACACATTTCAAGCACATGTCCGAAAATAGAAATAAACACGTTCACAGCATGAAAAATAGTTGATAAAACATGTGAGCATACTTTTCCCCCAGTTTGAAAATATGTAAATGAAAACGGGGCCACGAAAACTCACCTTGAACACCAAAGTAAATATCTCCCTTAAATGAATCCACCAAACAACTTTGTCAATCTACAAATGAATATATACGTATACGGGTTACAACCTAGACATATCTATGTCCTTCCATTGTATCCCAAGTCCAAATCACCTCTACTAAGTTTCCTCACAACCAATCCTCATGTGCCTTTACAAAAATCAACCCCATTATGAAATTCAGATTCTGTCCAGAATTCTGTACCACTTCACGAATTTTTAAACATTACTTAATTAAATCATTTGCCTCTAAAAATTTTACCAGTGATACTTCAATGTGTTTAGAACAACCTGTAATTTCTCCAGAACTTATTTCGATAGTTTACTATTTTTAAAAATTCTTCAAAGTAATCTGCTATGTAAGAACAACGATTTCTGAGTACACAAAAGTTACAATTTATTTAAAATACTTAAAAATTAAGAAGATTATAATATTTTTACAGAAAATTGATAACACTTTAAAATTACTTCACTAACAATTTCAAGACCTAATTATTAGCTTAACCTACATTTCAAAAATCGACAGGTTAACCGAAATCATGAACCGAAAAACTCAAAAAAGACATTCCAAAATGACCAAGTTTGGACATGAAACCAACGCCGTTTGAAAATAGACTATTAATACTTATGTTTAGACTCAAGATTCATCAAAATTTATTGTAATAATGACCAAGTTACAACCTTTCCAAACCAATACTAGAATCTGTCCAGATTTAGGGTTTATATTATCAAACCTAAATCTTCTTACAAACCAATCCAAAATGCATATTCAATCATATATCTCAATCCTAACAACTTAAACACTGATATAACATGTATTCTCTCTCATAATCACATTATTTGGAATACAATGGATCAGATCGAACTAGAATGATAACGACAAAACAATCAAAATAATGTTAACGAACGAAATCGGGTAAGAATAATGCCAACTAACGAGTAACCGCACTCCTTAGAACCTGTATGAATAACGTTTCGTAAGGATTAATACGCACCACACATGATAAATTGAATAATATGAAGATTTAGAACACGAAAACTTACCAACGAATGCGATAACGAGTGTTTTCGGTTGTTAGATTGAAAGAATGGTTCAAAACTTGAGTTCTTGGGTTTGATTTTCGTATTTTAGGGTTTGAGGGAGTTAAAAATCATCTGGAGGTCGAAAAATAGGGTTTACAATTTGTTTTTAGGGTTAAAAACACGTTTAATTTCGATTCTGACCGACACAGGATAGAGCCGCGACCATGGTAGATCGAGTCGCGATTGGGGGTTAAATCGAGTCGCGATTTAGTCAGATTGTGTCGCGATCTGTTCAGCCCAGTTTCGCTTGGCCTCGATCAGTGAGTTTAATAATTTGTAAATGTGGGGCCTAAGTATACTTAAAACTATGGAAGTACAGTAGTAAGTATGACCTAGGGTGATTCTATAAATCAGTTGTATTGTGAAACGTTGACGTTGGAGACGGTCTATCTAACTAGTAATGGTTTTAACAAATAGTTGGGGTTTTGTTTTGGTTTTTGTATACTTAGGCAGAAAATTTAAATAAAGCAAGTAAAAGATATGTAGTTAGCAGATAATCTAGAGGAGGTGTTTGGTATGACTTCGGTAGCCTACTCAACTGGGATGATGTATAAAATGATCTTCTAAGATTTGTATTTTGTTTATTTCAAGTATCAGAGGAGTAAGCACTAGTTCCCTACTGATAGATTTATCGATCAGTATGTCACTGAGTAACTAGGCTATCCTGATTCTGATCAGAGTAGTTTATCAAGCCCCCAACGCTAACCACTGAAGATATAGCGACCCTTATATGGGGATGAATCCTGGGGCATGAATAAGGCGACAAACCAATATTGATGTCCGACCTTTCTTAACCCCACAAGAATACTTTAATCTAAACAAAACATTTAAGTTCAAGACCAGGTTTTGTGTGCATTGATTACTTTCTATCGATAGGTTTGTAAATTCTAGGGATAATATGATCACTGATAGTGTACAAAACAAGTAACGGTGGCTCTTTCCGTGGCTTAACCAAGTACTTAGCCGACTGATAGTACTCACTTTGCTTTATACAGCAACCCCTTTAATCCACACAGTGAAGTAACAAGCATTTCCATGGTGTCCACGTTGTACTCCACCAATGGTGTTTCCACTGCGAACACCAAGTACTAAACATGTCATAAAGGAATCCTAGGCTTATTAACTTAGTTTGTATTTATGAACTGTAATTATCCATCTATGATACAAACCAACCCTTACTTTAAAGTCCCAATAAATCCCTAATTTATTTACAGTGCAATATTTGCGTTCTTTTTAGAAGACATCATTTCCACAATCACTGTGTACTTTGTGCTAGGAAAGCAATATTTCCACAGTTCCGGTGTACTTTGCCTTCAGTTTTAGAAAACATTATTCCATAGCCGTATTGTATTTTGCGTTCAGATTAGAAAACATTATTTCCATGACGACAATGTACTTTTGTGTTCAATTTTTGAAAGCAATGTTTACACTGTATAATAAATCAGACCATGTTTTAGACACAGATAACTAAGTACTTTTGGATAGGGTTCGCGACCCCCTATTATTAAGGTCGTAATCACGTTTACTGGTTGAAAGACGTTTAGTTTAAATAAGGTTTAAAATCATAGATAGAAAGTAAGTCAACGCACTTATAGTTTTAATCATTAATCAACAACGAATTGTGCCCACGACTTTCATAGCTTCCACATTCCGTACTCCACACATTTGTGATGTTTCCGCTATACAAATGAAAGACGTATAACGTTACCTCCATTGTTTCATAACGACATCATCCCAATTAATTCAACTAACTACGTCATAGCAAACACACAATATAACTACTCGCTAATCATGGCAAACGATCCTAAATCTAGCATGATAACAATAATAACAATCATCATAATTGAAATAGATAAAGGATAGATATAACCATAATAAGAGTGTAGCTGAATACAACTTAAATGAATACAAACGGAACTTCGAGTATCTTACAAGCAGTATTACAATATTACCCCTCTATTCGTTCGGTTAATACCGATACTAACTAGCGGCTAACTACGAAAATAAAAACAACAACCTAAATCTAGAAAGAGAGTAGTGAGAGAGAATGTAGAGAATTAATTGTTGAGTGTGTGTGAATTGAGGTGATTTAATCCCATATATATACTAGTTGCTCAACCGTATTTCCACCTCCAAAATCTCAGCCATATTTCCCAACCGTATAAAAATCCTTCCTTGTACGAGCAAGACATCAAATACGGGCGAGATTGGGCGTATACGGGAGAAAATGAGGGTGATACGGGAGCGACCCAACCGTATACGGGCAAGACAGGCCGTATACGGCTGGGAGGAGGCCGTATACGCCCTTGACAGGCCGTATACGGTCTGGTCTTGGCCGTATACGGCTGGGCTTGGCCGTATACGGTTTGGCTCTCCCGTATTGGTGATCTTCGGTTGCCTTGATTCTTCGTTTGGGCGTAACTTCTTCGTCGTTTATCCGTTTTAAGCGTTCTTTATATCCACACGATCTTAATTTCCTAAGGAAGAACATGACATAAGTTAGAGGTCATAATTCTGAGTAGAACTCAAAAGGTGCTATAACACATGAACGAGAATGCTTAAGATCGTTTGTGCTCTATTTTACTCGTTTTAGGTCTTTTTGGTTGATTCTCAAAACATCGTCTATATTTTAGCCATCATTATGAAATTTAGTATAAAAATGTATATTTCAAATCTTTTCATCCATAATTGGGCTAAAAAGGTGAGATAATAGCACACAAAAACTTGACTTTTTGCGTATTATCAGTAAGACGGGTTCTTGTTACCCTCTTTAGTTACCTAGCGAAAACCGTCATTAATTATCGTTTGTCCCCACCTTTTTATTACATAATCAAAGCCATTACCAAGAATCATATATAACACTAGTTGGACGTCCGCATGATGCAATGGGTAAAAAATTTAAGTTTCATGTGTATTTAATACATATTACGTAAATTATAATTAAATAGTATATGACAATACACTAGAATATGTTATAAAAAGAAAAAAAAATATAAACAAAATGCACAAAAAGATATATAAGAAATGTCTGTGCGAACTTGTTGCTCGGGTTGCAAGTCATAACCGTCTTATTTCATACTCATAACGGTCAGGTGTAAGTTAAGAAGTGTGAAGCCATTGGTTGGGTCAATAGTTTAACCATCAGATACTATGCCTTATGTACGTGAAATTAAAATCGAAAAATTTGATCATATTGTTTAAAGTCTCGAATATAGTAATGGACTATATAAAAACGAAATTAAAAGTGTAAATAAACGTGTAAATTAATTTCTATTTATTAAAATAATACAATTTAGAGTTCGTTTCTACTATTTTTACATATATAAAAAACGTGTTATATTGGGATAAATTGATTTTGGAGGTTTTAAAGAAGGAATTTGACTACAAAAGGAGGACAAACCGCCTTGGGCTGTTTGCTAACATGATCATCTCTTTCCGACCTTTCCGTCGATAATTGGCACGTCTCGTAAGCCTTTACCGTGAAAAAGTTATGTCATATATTTAGTAGTTTAAGTTTTAACGATTTTAGAATATATATATATATATATATATATATATATATATATATATATATGTGTGTGTGTGTGTGTGTGTGTGTGTATTAGTAATTTCAAATGTGTTTTTCATACTAAAATAGTATAAGGGAATTATTAGTAAAGTCACTCTTATTAAAATCACAAATGTAAATATATAGAGAGTTATATAAATATTTTAATTAATTAAAGTTAAATGTCATGTATTTATTACTTTGAAGTTTATTAATTGGTATTAATGAGATTTTAATATATGTAGTTGTATGTTAGTATATATTCAAGTAAATTTTCAAATATTATTAGTAATGTTAGGGACATATTGATAATTTTTCTCTTAGAAAAAACATCTATATAATACGTAGTAATTAGAAAAGTTTTTAAAAAATACATACACACCACTATGAAATGTGTTGAGATATTTTAATTAGATTAATAAAATCCATTATCAAATTCTTTCATGTATAGTCTCGCGAAATTGCGGGTTATAAACTAGTAATATATTACGATTCATATGAATATCAACAAAAAGAGGCAATAAAAGTAAATTATTAATGTTTTCATCAACATTGTAAAATATGATACACTGATTTTCTCTTAATACGATGCATCAAGTGTTTAAATATCATGCATCGAAGTTCAAAATATACAATTAAACATAGTTATTGAATTAAAAAGTAGTTCTTCATAGTTATAAACACATGGTTCATCAAAGCTATAATATATGGTGCATCATAGTTATAAAATATGACGATCCGACTATCTATACATATTCTAATTCAGACGTCTTTTTTCCTACGTGGATAGCTTCTCCTTGTGACAACTAATATTTTATTCTACGTGTCGACCTATTATTAGTTTTCTAAAATTTATTTGACACCTCATCATGATATATTATTTTTATAAAGTCAATCAAGGAATCTATTTTTTAAAAGAATGTAATTAATTTTTTCCTATTATTTTTATAAAGTCAATCAAATCTTTTTTTTAAAAAATGTAATACATTTTTTCTTATAGTGTCATACGGAGTATTACTTTTAGGAAGTGAACCAAAAAGTAATTAAAAAAATATATTTTCCATTCATAATAATTATAATATATATAATAATAAAATATTAGAATTAGAATAGTAATAATATAATAATAATAATTTATAAATATATACAATAAAAATTATTAGAATTAGAATAATAACATAATAATATTGACGTAATAATAATAATAATAATAATAATAATAATAATAATAATAATAATAATAATAATAATAATAATAATAATATTATGGAGGTTAATACTTATTTACAATATTTACCAAAAATAAAAATAAAATTATATCTTCTATCATTTTTAATTTTTGTATATCTATATGTATATATTTCTCACATTCAATTCTTTTCCTCTATATATTTCTCACCTCTTTCAAACTCAAATTTTATTTCAACCATTCATCTTTTTATATATAAGGTATTTTACCTACACATCTCCCCATGATCTTATTAATTTTTTAATTTAATTTTTATTTAATGTTATTCCTCTTCTTTTTAACGTGTGCATCTTTATTTGATGTTATTACTCTTCTTTTTAACGTATTTTTTTGGTTCAACATTTATATTTCGATTTAATATTTATTTGATGTTATTATTTGATATCATTGCTCTTCTTCTTAACATGTGTATCTTTATTTGATTTTTTTTAAACGGTAAAATATCAATATCAGTAAAAAAGGGCCAACTAGCAAGATGCTAGAGACCAAAAATACAAACATGATGTAGAAAAATGCGATAACAAATAATACAAGTTCAATCAGTTTTTTTATGTTTATTTTTTTTTTATTTGATGTTATTAGTATTCCTTTTTAACGTGTAATGGAGTATATTCTATTGAACGAATATGATATATTTAGATTTAAATGTAACGCTTATTAAAATAATAATAAAAAAAAATTATTTAACTATGATATGACTTATCTATCTATTTATTTCATCAATGTTTTCATTTTTGTTTTCGCAGAATGACCGTATTCAAGTATCAGTAAAGCTAAGGTTGATGCCGAATGTTCAAAACAACAATTTCTATACTCAATTATTACAGTTTGTAATTTTAAAAACAGTGATAATAATTTGATAAAATAAACTTTTTGAACAAAACCGTGGTGATGGTACATCTAATTTTATGAACATTTCACTTTAGTATTTAATACGTTGTTATCGTTAATATGTTATATTTTTAGCCGTCCAACGGACGGGTTCAACACTAGTTAGATATATGATAAAACATCATTAGTATATAAATCTTGGTGCACTACTACAAAACATGAGCATTTAAGGCGCTACAAAAAGGCGATCCAAGAAAGGAAAGCCGCTACTTAATTAAAATGGTGGGGGTCAAAAGTGGTTATATGGTGGATTTTGATATCGTATAAAAAGCGGATTTATGTAATGAGTCTTACACAAACTAAAAAGGTAGCGGATTTAACTTACTATGCCTTAATTACTTAGGTGGTGCTTTTAACACTGTCACAAGTGTGTAGTTTATAGGCGGTTTTATTTAAACGATGTATTTTTTAAAAGTAATTTCATTTTCCAAAATACAATTCAAAAATACGAGTAAATAAATTATTAAGATTGAAATATAGTAACATATAAGAACTATATATAAGATAACGCAACATAACATTAATTAATAACTAATTAATATATGTGACAGAATTCGTAGAAGTAACATTAATTAAAAAATTGAAAAATGTAAATGATTTGAATGTTTGGATGGAAAATGTACTAAGCACTTGAGCATAGTTTTTCTTTGATCAACGTAGAGATTTAAACTCGTGTATATATGGACTATGTAAGAAATAAGCTAATTAAATAGGGTTCATATACAAATTCGTAACCGTAATTTGTGAAAATATTTATATGGGTTACTGTTCTTTTAAAATGTTCAATTGGATTACCGTACTTTCAAAAATGTTCATTTGGGTTACCAAACTTTCACCATAGTTCAATTAGGTTATTATACTTGTAAAAATGTACATAACAATATGCAATCTGGTCACTGAATACTGTAGCAAAAATAGGCATAAAAACACTTTTTTAAAGTACAGTATGAAATTGAACATTTTTAAAGTTTAGTAACCCACATGAACACTTTTGCAAAGTACAGTAACGAATTTGTATATTAACTCAATTAAATATAATAAAGTTATCTTTTATTTATTTAAATGTTAAAATCGTAAATACACACGTATATCAAATAACATTTGTTTATTTGACTGTTAAAAAAATCCGTGAATATGCACACCTGTCACATAAAACTACATATATTCAATTTTTATGAATTTTAATTTTTATATTTGAATGTTAATTATGATGTTAAGGTTAAATTTCCGTAATTGTATAGTACGACTCTAAAATATAAAGAGTTGTGATACATTAAACAAGAAAGTTCTAATATAGTAGTATCAAACATCAATTGTTAATTGGACTCTAATAGTTGTTTAAATCTGTATATACAAGTGAGTGATGTAAATTATATACATACTACGCATTAAGCCCCGTGCGATGCACGACCGTTTGAAAAATGCAGTTATATAATAATTTATAATTTGTAAGTAGCCGAATATATTAATGGACATATAATCAGTGTTATCGATAGCCCAATTAATTTGTGGTATTGACCAATTACTTTACATTTACTTCAATATTTTTCATATATATTATATCATTCATTTACTTTTCAGCATAAAGTTATAAACCAAACTTCTTTGCAAACAATGTTCAGGAGTTTGTAGATTAATAACACCTAATCGTTAACTAAAATAATATGCTCTAATAGGTAATTAAAAAACTTAAATTTTTATATAAAAACTAAGCATTGAGCCCGTGCAATGCACGACTATTTATATAATACCATTAAATTACTTTGTATGTTATTATATTTAGATTTGAATACATAATACAATTAAATTAATTTGTAAGTTATTATGTTAAGTTTTAATACATTTGTTGAGCCTATGCAATGCAATGTAATTAAAAAATATATAAATTAATCGTATGTTTTTTAGGTTTTCAACCGTATTTTAATTATATTGTTGAAAGATTAAAATTGATTACTGAAATTCAATAGTAATATATACCAAAATGTATTGAGAAATAATCAATTTCAAATATCTTTAATAAAATTAATTATCTTAAAACATGGTAGTTGATGATGTTAATATTTATTAATTGCAATGTATAAGATATGGAATAGAAAATGAATCTTTTTATCTTTATGTAGGTTAAAATTGTCATATATTAAATAAATATAATATAGGAATTTTAAAGGCTATTATAATAAAATATAATTGATAATTGTTAAATAATATTCTTAGTAATTGTTAATTAAAGCTTTTAAGAAAAAAATAATATGATAATGTGGCAAGTTAGAAGGTTCTAAAGAAAAGGAAATCTTATGATGTGATATGTCTAAAAATCAAGGAAAAATCTTTGTTTTATATGTATAGATGGATAGTATTTTTTTAGTTCAAATGTCCATTATCAAAAAAAGGAATAAGGGGATGCATGATGATAATAGAGAAAAGGTTAAAATATAATTTATGGGTAATCAATGAATTTGATTTTTATTATGATATAAGTTCTCTCCTTGTTTACTACTTTAGAAAAGGCAAACTATAGACACCACTAATAATAATAATAATAATAATAATAATAATAATAATAATAATAATAATAAATATATAATAATATTTATATAACGGATCAACTTTTTAGGAAAATTAATTGCTTAGATTTTTTAGGTAAATTAAATGATTTAATTAGTCAATTGAATTTTAGATGAAAGTAAGGAATTTAATTGTTTAAAAGGGTTCATTTTGTATAGAGATTTTTTAAGAGAAGTTTTCTTTTATTAATATTTATAGATTTATAGATTTAGATTTAGATTAGATTAGATTATTATCTATATATATATATATATATATATATATATATATATATATATATATATATATCATATGAGAAAATTATTTTATTTAATAATAATGTTTGTATTAGTTTTATAAAGCTTTTTATTTCAAAAAATGTTAGATCTGGTTTTTTAGAAAAAAAGTGTTATACATTAAAAACTAAGTATTGAGCTTGTGCGATGCATGGCCGTTTAAAGAATACATGTTACTCCGTATATGTTTAATATGTAGCTCTCTAATAAATTCATGTTGTTAAGTTGAAGTTGTAATTAATTATTACTGAAAATGAAAATAAATAATAACGTAAACCAGATTATATCATAAACAATAATTTTTTAAAGTTTAAACATTATAATTAATATACCACTACCACTACCACTACCACTACGACGACGACTACTACGAACGACTACTACTACTACTACCCACGACCACCACCACCACCACCATCACCACTACCACCACCACCACTACTAATGATAATGATAATGATAATGATAATGATAATGATAATGATAATGATAATAATAATAATAATAATAATAATAATAATAATAATAATAATAATAATAATAATAATAATAATAATAATAATCATCTTAAATTAAATGTAGGAAACATCTTTAAGATGTCATCATTTTAGTTAGATTTTAATTTGTCAAGTAAGTCCTTTAATTTTAGTAAATTTTAAAATAAGATATATAACTTATTAAAAAGAATTTTTTTTAATCAATTACCCACTTACATATCAAAAATAAATTTAATCAATTAATTAAAATATTATTCAAATCGATTAATAATATTTTTATTCTTAATTCATCAAGTAGGAATAAATTTACTTGAATAGATTAATATAGACTTAAAAAATCAATTTATTCTACTAATTTGGTTTCTAAATCTTTTAATTTTTTATTTCTATTTATAAAAATTCATATACGTAAAGTAATATTATCATGAAACTATTTAAATGCTTAATATACATATTAACTTACACAACTATTTATTAGAATAATGATACTAAATAAAAAATTTATATTAAAAATTAACGGTCCATGTGTATACACGGGTTTAAAGTCTAATAATAATATATAATAGTGTAAGCTGTCTATGAAAGTACAAAAGGGTTTAATTGACATTGGTTGTGGAGTTGTTGATCTTTTTAGTTTTATTGCAAATCAAGATCATTAATTCTTTTTTTCTTTTTTTTAGCATTTAACTCTTGAAAGTTTAACATATACTTAGAATGATTATATTGACTTTTATTAGGTCATTGTGAAATATATCTTTAATGGATATTATTTTCCTTAAAACTTAACGATATTCATTTACCGGAGGACATAATAATTAACATCTACAGAACATAAGTGTTTGTTCCAATGTCGGTACCTGTCACATCCTCAATTTCATGCTTTGCGAAAGCGATTGTTTTTGGGCGTAACTAATCAAATATCAAGCACGAAGATTAAGCAAACAACTCTAAATGAGACATTTTTGAAAATATATTACATTACAAAAGTAGTACAAGGTTTTAAGTCATAAGTATACATCATTAGTGAGTTCGCAAAATGATTCTGAAGATTGTAAATACATAATCAAAGTACAAAAGATAATGCAAGTAAAATCTTTATAAGTGTGTATGCATGCGACTCGTACTAGTTTAGCATATTCTGCGGGCCATTCTTACTGTTGCTATGTACCTGAGAATGCATCACTAAAAGCGTCAACCAAAATGTTGGTGAATCTCACAGGTTTGTAATAAACAATAGTAGAAATTTTTACACAAAACAGTAAGTAATTTATTGTACGAGTATAATAAGTCAGTAGTAATGATATCACAACGTGTACATCAGTAAGTAAGTAATTCAAAATTGTAGTAAGGTCGGTGTATCTTGCCATGAGCCATCATAGTCGAAGCTTAACAAGTTTGTAATTTGCTCCCCGTGAGTGCTAATCCAAAAACACTCATACGAAACGAGTAGAAAACACCTGTTTATACGAGTACGGTTCATGGTGCCGCTACCACCCCAGGCGGGGATTGTCAGTCCCATATGGATCCATATACTAAAACTCGCGCTTATCCCATAACTAACAACTCTGATTCAGAGGACTTCATTGGATTAAAACGTAACTCATGCAATTTAGTAAGTCTGTAAGTCTGTAGGTCTGTAAGTCGGTATAGTTTATAAAATTGTAAATTTATAAGTCGGTCATGCAGTAAATATATAAGTTGGTAAAACAGTAAGTATACAAGTCGATAAGACAGTAAGTTTGTAGAGTAGCAAGTCTATAAAGTCTGTAAAGTAGTATGTCTATCAAGTAGTAAATTTATAAGTCGGTAAAACCATACATACATATATGTATACAAGTAAAACAAGCAATGCATCTCCCCCAAAGTAAAGACAGTAAAAAGGGGTCGTGAGACTCACCTGTGGGTGCTAGCATTTCTAACAGCAAGTAATATCCAATCCGTAATCCTCTAACATCCTAAACGTAAGAGATATGTTAATATAAGTATTTGACGGCTTGTCACAATATACTATTGATTTAGTTGTTTTGATGGGTCGTTTGAGTTGAATTATATACGATTCATTGGTGATAATCTTGTAATAATAATTTCGAAAAGGGTATTATTATCGAACCCACTTCGTTGTATAATTTGAAAAAGTATATATATATATATATATATATATATATATATATATATAATTAGCTCTTCAAGATAATGTTATTATTAATTAATTATTAAATATTAAGAACTTGTTGAAAATAGTAGTTTGTTAATAAAAATTTAAGTAAATTTAAAAGTATATATGTTATTAGCAATTTAGTCAAAAATAAAGAATCAAAACAAGTCACATGTAGAGCTCGACCCCGTAACCCTTCACTTGACACAACAAGTTCCAACCACTAGGCTATAAGCCTTTTGTTGTTTATATCTTGCTTGCTATTTATATTTATGTGTTATTAATAAGTTATCCCCAAAAATAAAAATGGAATCAAAAGAGGGTCACAGGGCTTGAACCTGTGACCTCTCACCTCACAGCACACAACCTTAATAGTAGGTTAACGCCTGCTCTTGTTAATAGTTTGCTTAGTATACATATATATATATATTCACAGGTTAGACAAAAATGAAAATAAATCAAAACAGGTCACGGGGATCGAACCCGTGATCTTTGGCTTTAAAACTGCGCTCGTTACCAGATGGGCTATCGCCTGCTTTTGATTTATTTTTACTAAGTGTATATATATATATATATCTTTGTTTTAACTGTGTATATATGTTTGTTTCTTTTGTTTCTCTGTTACGTAACCCATCACTTGATTCTAGCTTTTAATTCTCTAGCATATCAGTGTATATATATAACACATACAGATGGTGATAATGCATTATAACTCAAAGTAACTCAAAGAAATAAGAAGGGTGATGCTCACGATGGTGATGGAGGCCGATGGTGATGATGATGGTAGATAATGACGAAGAAGGTGGTCATGGCCTGCTGTTGTTGCGGTTGCTACCTGCTGTGATGGTGTCCGATGGTGGTGGTGTTTAGTGGTTGTGGTGTACGATTGTGGTGGTGCTCGGCAGTGTGACCCGAGAGAGAGACCCGAGAGAGTAAGGTGATGGTGGTGAGGGTGAGATGGTTGACAACCATCAAGATGATTGATGATCGATGTAAATCACCATCTTGTTATCTCTTCCTTTTTCCTCCATGATGGTGGTTAGGACCTGCTGTTCTGTGTTGCTTGTTGTTGTGTTGAAGAAGATTCACAGAGAGAGATAGACGAGATAGATTGGATGATAGAATAGAGGTAATGAAATAAAAGAGTGAGTTTGGGTCTAGCTTAATGGGGAAGGAAGACCGGCTCCAATTATTGGAGTCGGTTACTTTCAATTTGTGGTACAAAATACTCGTGTTTTTATATCCGATCGTAATGTACTATAATGTTTTTAAACTATAAATTTTTAAATATAAAATTGTATATATTTTTAATCGTAGTATTTCATAAAAATACTTTTAATGGGGTAATAATTTATATCTTTGTTTTACTTAAAACATACGGATAGTTTTCTGTGTCCAAAAATGTTTTGAATAATTTTCTGAGTAAAGAATTATTATTTCTAACAATAATATTTCAGTTGGAGATATTTTGTACTAACTTTTGTTTAAAAGTTTTTGGGTGCTTTCATATTTCATATTGAATATACGCGATTATTAAATAATCTTTTAACGTTATTATATATATTTATATATATAATACTTGTACACTTCAGTAATTTTGTGTATATAATACTTGAAATAAAAGTTTAAATTTGGATCAAATTTTAGGTCATTTTTGATCGGGTGTCACAGTACCCCTCAAAATTTTTGACTTCGTCATTCTATTTCATTTGAAACCTCGTTTCAATGTATCATTGCATACGCTCAGAAATTTTATCATCAACTAAAAGATTCGATCTAATTTACTAATTGAACTTATTTGAAAAAAATTGAAAGTTGATAACTAATGGGAGTAAGATCAGTTTCAACTATGAGAGACTTTAATCACTTAATTGGATGATTTTCTTACCTCCATCGAAATTTATATTATCTTTTACGAAGCAAACGCAATTCTTATGAATTTGATTTTGTTTTTATTATAATTAAAATGTTTCAATTCATAGTATGCAATTATTATTCATTATTCATAATAAAGGAATGTGACGTGTCGTACCAAAAGATGAATTAAAAAGTGATTAAAAATTAATATGACACCTTGGATTTTTAAAGGGAGTTAGGCTAAAAACTTGCCACATCAGCAATAATAAACTTTGTTTTATTATAATTACTAAGTATGGAGCCGTGCACCATTTTTAAAATATAATTATAATTATTGTAAATATAATTTTGTTAGTTAAAAGACACAGTATTATTGAAATAAAATGATTTAATAACATAAATCAAAATATATATAATGGATGAACTTGTATTTATTTTTTCAGCAGTTGATACATCAAGTATGATAGAGCATCATTAACTTAAGAGTAAGAGCGTCTGAAATTTATGTCTATGCCCACTTCATACGATAACATTGATATTGTCAATGTGTGAATGACAAAGGTAACAATCATCAGTCGTAAAATTATGTTAGGTTTAAATACATACATTTGTTTTACAATGCAAGGTAATTAAAGAATAAAATTAACCATGTGTTTTTTAAGTTTTCAGTTGTATTAATATTGTTGAATGTTGAAAATTTATTATTATTAGTCACTAGTAACATATAACAATATGCATAGAAAATAATATATGGTGTCAAATAAAATACAATGAATTGTACGAATATAAATAATAAGTATCATATGTATCCATAAAAATTTATAGGTCTTTGAGTCCGTGCAATGCACGATAATGTATAGGGTTAAAATGTAAAAAATAAAAGTTTGAGGATTAAACTATTATTAATCCTTATTTAAAATAATTTATACTAATATTCAATTTAATAAAAATGGAAAGCCATATGGCATCCCTAAAATTTGAAGAATAATTTGGAGTAATTATATTTTAGACATGTCATCTTATGATGATTAAATAGATGACACATAAGTAAAATAAATATTTGTATTATATATATGCAATAGATAGATAGATAGATTATTATAATAATATTATTACATAAGTAAAATAAATATTTGTATTATATAATAATATCATTTTTACCTCCTCCACCTTTTTAATAATGTACACTACTCCCTCCTACTTTCTTCCTACCCACCCTCCCCTCCACCACCCACCACTAGCTGTTGTCACCCGCCGCCACCCGCTGCCGCCGCCACCCATCGTCGCCGCCACCTACCGCCGCCGATCGTCGGAAAAAAAAATTCAATTTTTTTTAAAATTTTTTTAAAAAAAAATAATTTTTTTTTCATAATTTTCTTTTTCCAACTTCTTTTTACATATTATCACTTTGTACTGCATTTTATTATTTTTATTGCATTTTGTATATATGTTTAGTAGCTATTGTTCATTTTTACTGCATTTTTGTATTTTACACATAATTCTTTTTTATTTGTTTACTGCATTTTATTTATACACCTCAATCTTATATATAATGTTTATTTTTTACTGCATTTTAAGTTATACATAATATATTTTTACTGCATTTTGTTAAAATTACACTGCATTTTATTATTATTCACTGCATTTTGCATATATATCATATATTACATATTGTTTATTTTTTACTGCATTTTATATTATACATATGATCCATTTTTACTGCATTTTATACGAAAGTATAATACATACTACTGTTTTTATTGCATTTTGCATATATTTATTTAGTACACATTGTTCGTTTTTTATTGCATTTTATATTATATATAATCTATTTGTACCGTATATTGTTATTTTCACTGCATTTTGTTATTTTCACTGTATTTTATATTATACATAACTAGTTTAATACCTGCAAAATTTACGGGATGACTAATTGATTTATCTTTTAGGGTTATAATAAATGTTTTTGGTTGTGTAATGAGACAATGTAATGTTTACATTGATTTATGTTTTAAGTCCAAAGTAGTTGAAAAACTTAACTTTCCACTTATTTCCATCACAAACACCCATATTTGAATATCCATATATTATTCAACTGAGCTCTATTATAAAATATACATATAATATATCCTAACGAATCAAATGAAAAGGACTACACGTGTATACCATCTATGATTCATAAAACACTTGCGAATAAGCACTTTGTATACAGCGAATGAAATCAGTACTCTTGTATTTTTTAAAAAATAACATACTCGTACACAAAACTCTGACTACTCCCTATCATATTCCAAAGATAAACATAGTTAAATTGAAAGGCTAACATCAATCTGTAAATGACAGAAAAATTAGTGACAAATGAATTTACACCTTAAATGTTGATTTTGGTTTTGTTTTATTTCTAGAGGGTCAAACAATAAAAAGAATTAGCATAAACTAAAATGTGTCGAATCGACTAATTATGATAGATTTGAATAAAGCAGTTAACATGTTGTGTGATTTATAAATTGGCTTATGAGTGTCTTACAAGCCGTTCGACTTGGACCGTTCAACCCATCTAGCCATTCCTTTTTAACCGAATGTTTTTTTACCCGTTTAAGATAAAACAAATGCCCATATTTTGACCATATCTAAGTAATTGGGCCATATTAGGCCCCCTCTAGAAAACCACGAATGGGTGATAATAATACTATGTGAGAGCTTTCATAAAAGTTAGGATAAGGAATGATCTATACCTTTGGCATCTTGAGTTCCAACTAATGCTCGATTTTCTTAAGGACCTTTGCCAAGACATTTCCAAACATTGAAATCGATGTAGAACTTGTAAAATCTTGTACACAAAAGACAGTGTGCACCCGAATATTAATCATATACTGATATAAACAAAAAGGGCCTACAGAATTTTAGTGAATAATGAGGGAAGAAAGCTAAAAAAAGATACTAAAGCTTTCTAGGAGGGGGCCAACATGTAGAACACCGAAACAAAACTTTAAAATGGGTATAACCCAAATAACAATTGAATGGTCAGTAATTATTCGATATTGTTCATTGAAGTATTTCACTAATTACTTAAGAATTGAGTTATAAACTATAACTTAACTTTATTTTGATTGTTTGCGCGTTTAATATTTTAGTCGCGTAGTCATTGTTTGTACGATACGAATTGTGTACGAAATATTATTTAAATAATATATTGGATAAAGTAGAGTTATTAAATAATGTCATATTATTTAATAAAATTGTTCACCAACGTCCGTATAAATTGTATCGAATTACATTCGATTTGAAACTTGTACGATTTAATCAAATCGCATACTTGTATATATTCATCAATATATATTTCGATACATTAATTAGCCTAACACAGAACTAATTACATGTATTAACAATTGATTAGACACTAATTACTAGTCCTAATTTGACGGGTGTCACAATAAAGGAGCTAAAAATATAAGAAGAGAAACTGTATGGTTTGTTGTAAACCAGGGACAAGAACCCTGACATCAGCTCAGGGCTCAACTCATCATATCCTGCCTTTTTATTACCAAAGATAGTAACAATGATATGAAATAGGAATCTCCACTGTCCAAGCACAAAGGCCTTGATGAACTGACGGCCTCTCTTGGGACCAGAATATCCCATTCTACCCAAAGGGACCATCTTCTTGATCAACAGTGCCTAGTCACAGAATCTGACGTAGATCGTCAGCCGAAAAGACAACTGGATGTTGGTTAACCCTCGTCCGAATCACCGGAGGTTTAGCCGCAACATCGTACTTGATATTCTCCCAGAACTGGTTCAGATACTCTGAGAGATTGGTGGAGACTCCGTAATGGCATATCTGGTCCTCAATCGTGCCAAATTGGTCAAAATCTCCATAAAGCGCTCAGCTCCACGCTCATTTACGTCCAAGTTCACAAGTATATTATGAGTAGATGCAAACGTTCTAGCAGCCATATCTGTAATCAGAAATTACACAAACGGCAATTAACTTAACCTAACAAAAATTAGTTTATTTAAACTTCAACGTATTATGATCACGTGATCATCAAACATCTAAGTTTACTATTAACTAGTACCTTAATTTACTGAACTTAATTGAACTGTTAAGTACAATTATTTTCCCAAAATTATATACCATTCGTAAGTTAAAATAGAAAATTTGAGTTATCATACCGCCGATAAAAATTGGGACACGCCGCTTGACTACGCTATGAGTCAGAAGACTTTTGATATGAAATAACCAAAATTTCAATGATTACACATATTTAACTTATAAACGAAAGTTCTTAAGTCTAAACGTGTATAAAGAAAGTAACTTGTAGTTTATTTGTAACCGTAAGTTTCGCAAATCAAAAACAAGTTGAAAACAATGAATTTGTAAACTTAATATTGAATACGTCAAATGTTCAGTTTGCAATTCAAGTTAAAAGATTAAAATTTAAATTTGGTTTTCAAAGTCAACAAATGTCAACTGGCTCAACTTGCTTTGCAAGTAGTGACTGCGAGTCGAGTCTCAGCTCGCTCGGTCAACAAAAGTCAACGATTTCAACTCACATCGCAAGTTTCAACTCACTTCGTAAAGTCAACTGTTTCAACTCGCTTCGCAGAATGCAACAGCGAGTCGAATTTCACCTCGTTACGGTCAACTTGGGTCTAAGCGAGTCAAACTTTCATCTCGCTTCGCACTGTGGATCTGCAAGTCGAGTTCTATATGATTCAACTCGCTTCGCAAAACGTGCTGTGAGGTGAGTATAAATCTCACTTCGTAGGCGCGTCTGCAACCCAATTCAAAAATTAAAGACGATGATCAATCAAGATATTATGCAATTAATCACTTAAAACGCGTTCAATATAGATCGATCAACAATTCCTATAAGTATCAAGTTCTATCATTCACTAAATCTCATCGAATCCGTGAAAGATTAAACTGAAACCATTCAAAACATAATACGATAGATTACTTCCTAAATACTCAGTGATATAGAATGAGTTATACCTCAAACGATGCATAATCGATAGTTGTATAATGATCAGGGAGTGAAAATCCTTTCCTCGTTTGTGAAAATCGAAAATCAAACAAAAAACACTCTCGGGTCGCGTTGCAGAAAATGGCCTCGCAGGTAGTTTGGTTTCGCTTCGCAGAGTATGTGGAAAATGTGAAGTTTGACTCGTTTGACTTGGCCCTTTTATACCCCAAACTCAATTCGCATGTTTGACTGGTCAACTTCGCAGCTTTGACCAAAAATGCAAATTTAGCTTTAAATATAAATTGAACTTTTATTTATTTTTACAAGTCAAAATTTTAAACTTTCCATTGCGTTTTTGTCACATTTATTCAACACGGAACAATAAATTGCAGTTTAACTTAATTCCAAAGGATAACACGATACTAACTATAAAAAATAAAGCTTTATTAATTTATAACGGAAAAGATTACAAAATAAAAATAAAAATAAACGTAAACATACTTACTAAACATAAAAAAAATCATATTCTCAAAAGATTAAGAGTTTATCTTCTTAGAGATCATATTAGAAAGAATAAGTTAAACTTATTAGATTTTTTAATAAGTCTAAGACGATTGTTAGTATACATACCTCATGAAATTCATATAAGCACAATAAAATCACAACTTTAACCAGTAACAAACTTATATTTATAAAATTATAATTTAGTTACCTTTATCCACACGATATAACACGTTATTGAAAAATAACTTATTATTTCTTTAGAACTTATTATTCACGAAGGTGAACGTTCATAGACAGTTCAAGACGATTACTGATATTATGATCCACATAAACAAATTAAACAGATTTCTGAGCAAAACTTTTATTGTTAATGTGAACAATATCTAGTGTTTTCCACTATACAACATATTGAAGAACTCAAGTAAAACACATAACACTGTATCTTTTATTTGTAAGGTAGAAGTTACTAAATGATGTCCTTTAGAAGCATATAACATACACTTGACACTAGATACTTTGTATCTTTCATATGTAAGGTAGAGGTTACTAAATGATTCTCTTTAGAAACATATAACTCACTTTTTGAAATTTAGATACTTTGTATCCTTTTGTTTTTATTTTAGATAACAGTGCATGGCAGTACCATCATTCAACAATTAAGACTTAAGTGATACATCATATAGCAGTTTCACAAAAGATAAGACACATGAATTCGAATTTCTAAACTGCTCGGAAATCTTAGCATAATCTGCCTACCAATATATCGTATGATGAAGCTGACTAGACTTAAGTTATTCTTATCACTTGTTAAGTAAAAAGACAGGTTATAATCAGTGGATATAGGTGTATAATAAGATAAATATAAGTACGTTCCTAGTTAAAAATCGTTATTTTAGTGTGACTTATAGAAATCTACTAACACATCGTACTTAATACTTACGGTGATTATGTAACACCCGCTAATTTAGGACTCTAATTAGTGCCTAACTACTTGTAATTACATGTATTTAGTATTATATTAATCTAAATATATGTAACTTTCTGTGTAATTACATACACACTTGAACCGGACGAGGTCCGACACTATTTACTATGGACGTTGGTGACAAACTGTTAAAAATAATGTGGATTTATCCAAACAAATATTATTTACTTTAATATATTACGCGACTATACGTTTTATTAAAACGTAACTTTACGCAATGAAAACGCGCGAAACGTGCCCGACACGCAAAATAATCTCAAGTTATATTTTTATAACTCTTTATTAAGTATTTTGAAAAAATACTTCAAGTAAAAATATCGCGATTGCACGCGTACAATTAAAACAATTGAAAACGTTACACGATTCGAATGAACGTCTAAACCGCAAACACCTCGAATTCCAGGTTGGGGATCGAGTACTCCTGAAAGTATCGCCTTGGAGAGGCATCATTCGTTTTGGTAAACGTGGGAAACTGAATCCCAGGTACATTGGACCGTTCAAGATCCTTGAAAGGATTAGTCCAGTGGCATACAGACTGCAGCTACCTCCTGAACTCAGTAGCGTGCACCCTACCTTTCACATTTCTAACTTAAAGAAATGTCTGTCTGATGAGACACTGATTATACCTCTCGATGAGATACACATTGACGACAAACTACACTTTGTCAAGGAACCCGTGAAAATTATAGACCGTGAGGTCAAACGCTTAAAACAGAGTCGTATTCCCATTGTTAAAGTCAGGTGGAATTCGAGGCGTGGTCCTGAATTCACTTGGGAACGGGAAGACCAAATGCGACTAAAATACCCACACTTGTTCACGGACTCCACTCACACCGCGACTTCGAGCTAATTTCGGGACGAAATTCTCCTAACAAGGGGAGAATGTAACACCCGCTAATTTAGGACTCTAATTAGTGCCTAACTACTTGTAATTACATGTATTTAGTATTATATTAATCTAAAAATATGTAACTTTCTGTGTAATTACATACACACTTGAACCGGATGAGGTCCGACACTATTTACTATGGACGTTGTTGACAAACTGTTAAAAATAATGTGGATTTATCCAAACAAATATTATTTACTTTAATATATTACGCGACTAGACGTTTTATTAAAACGTAACTTTACGCAACGAAAACGCGCAAAACGCGCCTGACCCGCAAAAAAATCTCAAGTTATATTTTTATAACTCTTTATTAAGTATTTTGATAAAATACTTCAAGTAAAAATATCGAGATTACACGCGTACAATTAAAACAATTGAAAACGTTACACGATTCGAATGAACGTCTAAACCGCAACCGAATACCGACCGACGACCGAAATATATTTTAGTAACTTAGAATATATTATTTGAGTAAAACTTTTATTTAAAATATCGTGTTTTAAATCATTAACAAAACGTATCAAATAAAACGTTATACGGTTAATTAAAACGTAAAACGAACGGATAAACGGGCACCGCACACAACGTGACGTTGGGGAACAAATTTACACACCACATGGGGTGGGACCCAGCCGATTTTCTGCAGAAAATGTCAAGATTATGGCTTGCCATACTCTCCCCTTTTCCTTCCTTAATTCATACACAACACACCATACCTCATCATTCATTCACCTACACTTCTCTCAACTCCTCCCTTTCTCCCTCTTGTCACTTGGGGTCGGTTTTCCCCAGCCCAAGAACACCACCTCTGCACCACCACCATCCACCATCGACCACCACCTCATCCTTGAAGGAAAAACGAAGCTGAAGACATCAAAATGACCGCCTACGCGTGTACATCACTCCTACCGCCTCCGTTCCTTCATACACCATTGTGAGACTTCAAAACTCTAGTGTTTTACTTATTATATGTATATTATCATGTTATGTTGCTTATCCAACTTGTTAATGTCCAAATAAGTAATCAAAACGCAATTTAAATCTCAAAACTATGAGTTTATGTTTCCTGTCCAGATTCTATTTCCACTTCCACGAATTTTATAAAAATCATTACAATACCAAAATGGACGTTTCTTAGGCCTAAAATGTAGTACAAGAAGTTATCTTTCCAAAAAAATTAGTCTCGTGACTTTTTGACTCCGTTTGCTACTCGAAAACATTTTTCTCCGGTAACATAGGTTTACTATTCCGGCGAGCAGTAAAAAAAACCGCCTACTTCTCGAGACCATATCTCGAATTCTAGACCTCAAAAACGTATGAGACCACTTGAGAAATCTTGGTAATTTTGTTATGTACAAAAAGTTCTTCTTTGGATCATTCCAGAAATACACTCATTTCTCCAGAAAATTAGATTTGTGAGAAGTGGTCTAATCTCGGATTAAACTGTACACTGACACTTTGTGAATTTTTATAAAATATCAAACGACCTCCAAAAAATCATAAAAAAATTACAGAAAGTACATAACATATGTAGGAACTTTGTGTAAAAATTCAGAATGATTTGATAACTTTTACTATTTTAGATAAAAATCACAAATAATCCGTGAATGTATTGTCGCATAAAACTAAATTCCGTGAATACATACTCATTGTCACATAAAAACTAACACTTGAAAGAATTCCGTCAATCCTTATTGATGCATGAACAAAATTCCGTGAATACCATTGTCGCAGAAACAAAATTCGTGAATATCATTCACGCACAAACAAAATCCATGAATATCATTCACGCACGAACAAAATCCGTGAATTCCCATTGTCGCATGAACAGTACCCGAGAATCCTATTGACGCAGTACCCTATTGTGGGATGAATTGTGACCTTTGACTTTCTTTGACTCACGGACCAAATGTATTGTCGGATCCTTTTGACTGTCGGACTCACTTTTGAAAAAATTTCACTTTTATAATTCTAAGTTTCGAGACTCTACACTTTCGAACCATAACATTTTCACACACACACACACACACACATATATATATATATATATATACCTTAGTGAATCCTAAAGCTTAAACGTCGAGAACAATAATATTACAAGAGTATTATGAATCAACTTGACATAAGACAACTAAAATGATATTTGCGAAACATTATATTAAACCATCACCAACGGGCCATACTTATTTACAAAATGATCACAAACGTACAAACAAATACTTGGACATAACTAGTTGGGTGGACAACTAGCATTAATGATCTTTGAGACATTCACTTATACATACAACCTTATATGTTTAGGGCATTAGAAGGTTGCGGGTTCGCGGAACCTACGGATTACTACTGCTTTCAGACTTTATGTTTATTAAGTTAAACGCTTGTTTGCTTGACTCAGGTGAGTCTTACAGCCCAACTTTTACTGTTTTACTTATGGGGTGAGATGCATTGCTTACGTTTTCTTGAACACAAGTGCTAAATTACTTACTTTTCATATACGGGCTTGCATGAGTTACTTACTAATCCACTGAAGTCCCTCCATCATAGTTTCGTTAGTTATGGACTTAAGCGTGAATATTAGTTAATGGATCCATTAGGGACTGACCCTCCCCGCCCGGGGTAGTAGCGCTACCATGAACCGTTATGTATAAACGGGCGACTTTTATTTGTTTCGTACGAGTGTTTGGATTGAGCTCATGGCAACGGTATATACATATTTACTTATTATTTGCTTGGTTGCAGATACTTGATTTACGCCTGCGGGCACAACTGATAAAAATCTTGTGTTCAAACTATTACTTACTTACAAACCTGTGAGATTCACCAACATTCGTGTTGACCCTTTTTAGCATGTATTCTCAGGTACACATACGGAGTAGGATTACTTCAGGATTACTAGCTAGAGTCACATGATTTCCAAACTGCATTAATGGAGATTCTTTAGCATTATCTTTTGTAACTTTGGTTATGTAACAGAATCTCCCGTTACGTACGCGGACTCTAGAGGACCTTACTTTTGTAATGAAAACATTATGTTTTCAAACCCTATTTTATAATGGTATGTAACTATTTTACAAACGTCTCATTTAGAAGTCGTTTGCTATACTTTGGTGCTTGATTATTGATTAGTAACACCCAAAGCTTGCTTCCGCGCAACATTAAATTTGGGGGTGTTACAGATTGGTATCAGTGCCTATGGTTATAACGAACTAGGTTGCATTTAGTGGGCCTAGACTATGACCGTTAGGCAGTATCTCCCTATTAGTTATGACTGGTTCAGGAATTACATCATACGACTTTAATTTAACATAGCCTGATAAACTATGTACAATTAAAGTAAGATGATGTGTGGTCTGAAATGGTTATGATGAACAGGGATACACTAGTTGACTCTGACCACGAGAGAAACCGGGACTCAAACATGTCTGTGATTAGACACTTTAGGCTATTATGTGATATATATACATGTATACATAGATAGGCCTCACTCTCGCTCAATATCTTAGGCTATATTATATATGTATTATATGAATATAGGCCTCATTCTTTCTAACGCTCTATCTCAGAATGGCAAACACACCACCAAATTCGTCACGCTCTCAACCGTATGGATCACAGAACCCATGGATTTTTAGGAGGACCACAATGTCACCTCGAACTAACCCCTATTCCATACCAACTTTAGCCGCCAGGCTAAACCACCATGAGCGACGACTTCGCGAAATGGACATAGAACTGCAGGAGACTCGTGAGAACTGGAGACTCACAGCCCTTGAACGCATCAACCAAGTCTCCGAAGATCACGAGAACACTGTGGATAACATGGACACACTTCACGACCAACTGGGAGAAACTATCGAAACCATGGGAACTATTCACAATCAAGTGATCAGTAACCAAAATGAAATCTCTGTTTTGCAAATAAGGCTGCAAGAATACGAGACGCGTCTACGGGAAACCGAGGATGCTCTTAGAATGGTTAGCAGGCTTGCAGAATCTGTTAACCATCTCACTTCTCTGTTGTCACGACTCAACCTACATCAAGATTAGTGCAGTGGTTATCATGTAACCTATTAGCTAGCTATGTAAACTCTTGTAACCCGATCGGATGTAATATTCCCGGCATCTTTTGTGAACTTAGAATTCTGAAATCTTTTGAACTCGCACCTTGTGTGGTTGCAAATATATCTATCTTATGTTATTGATTATCCTATAGTGATATCGTATATTACCTCTTTATGGATATGCATCCGTGATAATCATACTCCTTGTACAAAATCTCACATACCTCCTAACTTTTTATTAAAGGAACATGCCGCCAAGGAAACAGACTTTCACCGCTGCTGAACTTGCCCAGTTTGTTGCCCAAGGAGTAGCCGATGCCCTGGCTGCTCAAGAGGCACAGCGAAACAGTGGTTTAAATCCGAACCAGGGCAGCGAAAATACCACCAACACAATATCAACTACCAAACCTTGCACATACAAGGATTTTCTTAACTGCAAACCCTTAAACTTCAAGGGAACTGAAGGAGCCATCGGCTTACTGAGATGGATTGAGAAACTGGAACTTGTTTTTTGAATCTGCAACTGCACCGAGGATTGCAAGGTTAAGTACTCTACCTGCACCTTTATGGATGGTGCCCTTACCTGGTGGAATACCTACGCCCAAACTGTGGGGATTGATGTCGCTTATCAACTCCCTTGGGAAGATCTAAAGAAGATGCTGACAGATGAGTACTGTCCAAGAGAAGAGCTATAACAGCTTGAGGTTGAATTCTGGAACCTCACAGTGAGAGGTGATGATATCACCGGTTACACTACCCGCTTCCACTAGCTGGCACTTTTATGCCCAACAATGGTCGATCCTGAATACAAGAGGATCGAAAGGTATATCTGGGGACTCCCAGCCAAGATTCAGGGGATGGTAACTGCGTCCAACCCGGGGACTATTCAGAGTGCCGTCCGTATGGCACATAACTTAATGGCTCAGGTAGTCCGTCATGGAACATCCGCTGGAAAGGATACTGGAAACCGATCTGGGGATAACAAACGGAAATGGAATCCCAACCACAACCAAAACCAAAGTCAACAACAAAACAAGAGGCCAGATACTACAAAGGCCTATGCTGCTGGTACTGACGGAAAGAAAGGATACAGTGGGAGCAAACCCTATTGCTCCAAATGCAACCGTCACCACGATGGTTCTTGCCCTTGTAGCAAGTGCAAATGTTTCGGGCACTTAGCTAAAGATTGTCGAACCAACACCATAATCCCAAACTCTAACACACCAAAGGCCTGCTTTGAGTGTGGAAACACCGGACATTTCAGGAATGATTGTCCAAAGCTGAGAAGTAATAACAGGAACAACAACACCAACGCTCGCGGCAGAGCTTTTGTGTTGAACTCGGGGGAAGCCCGCCAAGACCCGAACGTTGCTACGGGTATGTTTCTTCTCAATGACTTAACCGCTTCAGTCTTATTTGATACTGGTGCCGATAAAAGTTTCATATCTGATGAATTTAGCCCATTGCTAAATGCTACCCCCACTGCCTTAGATGCTAAGTACATTGTAGAATTAGCAAATGGCAAACTAATTGAGGCCGATAGTATATTATGCAATTGCACCCTAAACCTAGCAAGCGAACTTTTCTCTATAGACCTGATACCCGTTGAAATCGGAAGCTTTGATATTATCGTTTGTATGGACTGGTTGTCCAAAAACCACGCCGAAATTGTTTGCTACGAGAAAATCGTCCGTATTCCTCTCGTCACCGGTAGAACTTTGATCATACAAGGGGAGACTGGTGGAACGAGAATAAACATCACATCCTGCATGAAAACTCAAAAATATCTGAGAAAAGGATATCAGGCAATCCTCGCACACGTAACAGAAAAGAAGTTGGAGGAAAAGCGGCTCGAGGATGTGCCTATTGTACGAGACTTCCCTGAAGATTTGCCTGGCCTTCCACCGCCCAGAAAAGTCGAATTTCAAATTAACCTTGTGCCTGGATCCGCACCCGTGGCATGAGCACCCTATCGTTTAGCACCTTCCGAACTTCAGGAGTTGTCTACACAACTACAAGAGCTTCTGGACAAAGGATTTATTCGACCGAGTTCCTCACCTTGGGGAGCCCTGGTCCTGTTTGTGAAAAAGAAAGACGGTTCTTTCCGCATGTGCATTGACTACCGTGAACTCAACAAATTAACCGTCAAGAACCGTTACCCACTACCACGCATTGATGACCTGTTTGACCAAATCCAAGGGTCGAGTGTTTACTCAAAGATTGATCTACGGTCAGGTTATCACCAACTACGAGTTCGTGACACCGACATTCCTAAAACAGCTTTCCAAACTCGCTACGGGCATTACGAATTCCAAGTGATGCCATTCGGCTTGACCAACGCACCGGCAGTATTCATGGACCTTATGAATCGGGTGTGTAAGCCTTACCTTGACAAGTTTGTCATCGTTTTCATTGATGACATTCTGATTTACTTGCGCAATGAACAAGAACACGCGCAACACCTGAAAACCATTCTAGAACTACTCAAGCACGAGGAGTTATATGCCAAATTCTCCAAGTGTGAGTTCTGGATGCAAACTGTATAATTCCTTGGACACGTGATTGACAGTCAAGGAATTCATGTTGATCCTTCAAAAATCGAAGCCATCAAGGGTTGGCAAGCACCTACTACACCCACCGAGGTATGCCAATTCTTAGGACTCGCCAGATACTACAGGCGATTCATTGAGAACTTTTCAAAAATAGCTCAACCCCTCACTGCACTGAACCAAAAGGAAAAGAAATTCGATTGGACTGACAAACAAGAGTCAGCTTTCCAACTGCTCAAAAAGAAACTCTGCAGTGCACCTATTCTTTCATTACCCGAAGGCAACGATTACTTCGTGGTATACTGTGATGCTTCACACCAAGGTCTCGGTTGCGTGCTGATGCAACGAGACAAGGTTATTGCTTACGCCTCCCGGCAATTCAAGGTCCATGAGAAGAATTACACAACCCATGACCTAGAGTTGGGAGCAGTTGTATTCGCTCTTAAAATCTGGAGACACTACTTGTATGGTACCAAGTGTACAATCTTCACTGATCACAAAAGCCTCCAGCACATCTTCGACCAGAAAGACCTCAACATGAGACAACGCCGTTGGGTCGAACTACTTACTGATTACGACTGTGAAATACGTTACCATCCAGGCAAGGTAAATGTTGTTGCCGATGCCTTAAGTCATAAAGAACGAGTGAAACCCCTTCGAGTCCGAGCACTTGTCATGACTATACACAACGACCTGATAATCCAAATTCTTACCGCTCAACTCGAAGCGCTCAAAACTGAAAATGTGAAACACGAGGCCTTGCGAGGCATGGATAAACAGTTTGAAACCAAACCAAACGGGGCCAAGTACTTCTCTGACCGACTCTGGTTACCCAACTACGGGAACTTACGAGACTTGGTGATGAACGAGGCACACAAGTCTAAGTACTCTATACACCCTGGTGCCGACAAAATGTACCATGGCATCAAGGAGTTTTACTGGTGGCCCAACATGAAAGCGGACATTGCTACCACCAGCTATCCTTGTTCACAGTCTTCTCCTGCACATGACAAGTTGTACACAGTTAGTTTTCAAGAGGGGCCAAGCCATTACGGTCTTGGGTTGTCCCTTATCATCAACAATCTGAACTTCTTCAAAGTAACCATAACTATTCCCATCGGGAGTCTTGGTAACTTTTAGAGGAGGTTGAGCTTGTTGATGATTAATAGTCTTATGCCTATGAGGAGAGTGAGTAGAAAACCTCCTAGGCATGTTACTATATCCTTGTGCACGTGAAGTAGAACCATTTTCAAACTCACTATGGTTTCTACTAGGAATCCTAAACCTTGAAGGTATCTTATCTCTAGGTTTATTGAAAGTATTATCACTTTGAGTATAAGATCTCTTAGGTTTAGGTGGTGAGACACTATTGGTACTGTCTCTCTTCAACATTTTTACAGGTTTAGTCACAAGTTTAATTCCCAACCCCGGTTTAGCACTAGACCTGTCTACTACTTTTGGTTTTTCGTTACTCATGGGCTTATGTATAGCTTCCAACTTCTTATTGGGAAAACAAGAAGCCACATGCCCCTTTTGGTGGCATTTAAAGCAAGACATCTGCTTCCGTGACTTAACATCTTTATAGTAAGAGAGGCATTTGATGTCGAAATCATAGATTCACCTAAATGCTCATACATGTACAATAGTTTAGCATTGTTAAACCAAGGGTGAAAGAAGGATGAAATCATACATTTAAAATATTAAAAACCTTTTCATATCATATATACTTGTGTTCAACTCATATATATTCTCACGAAGAGGTTAAAACGGGCGACACTATTTAGTAAATGAATCATGTACCTGCTTCCGGGAAGCTGCTTTCCATATAAACTGCACCTCCAGGAACATCCACATCAAACCTACATATACCATTAAATAGTATTGCAGTGAATGCTAATCATTGACTGAACATAAGATATAAAACTCCAAATGTCAAATAATAATCTGAATCTATGGATAATAACAATTAAGCAGGTGGTATGCAATTGAAATATACTTTTGTGAACCCATTTGACCATGAAATAGACTTTTGGCGACTCTGAAACCATCTGACCATGTCCCCCCTTAACTAAATTTGTCTAATTCAGCTCATTTGACCCGTTTGAGACAAAACACAACCTAAATTGACCCTTCCATAAGTAAATGGGTGTATATCTCATAAGAAGCTTACCTTGTAAGACCACAATAGCCATCATAATGGGTCCATCTAAAGGTCTATCTAGCACAAACACATGTGTAAGGTTCAGATCCAAAGAAGCAAAAATTGACGAAATGATGTACTATATCACATTGTGATTACTATCACATAATGCATCTCCTTACAGGCTAACTTTCAAAACATGACCCATTAGCCGCATACAAAACTTGTGCATGTAAGAGCAATTAGATATGATTCTAAAAGGGATCAATGGGTAAAACATGTATATGCTCCCTAATGTAATAACTCAAATCACTATATTTGTTTCAAAACCTTGCAATCAGATTTTTAAACCTGCATAAATCACATAGTTTGCGTCTATAAGAATCTGGGTAGAAATGCTAATAAAAATGATGCAAATAGATCGAGCATTAATAGAAAAAACTCGAGTACATAGGATCTACAATAGATCAAACCATTTGTATATCTAATTCAAATCAATCAGAAATGAAAATAACAAAATCATATTTACATAAGAATACAAACAAAACGCTCATACACAAATGAATACACGAATAAATCTATCTAAATTTATGAGCAACTTAACTCAAATCATCAATATGTCAGACAGAGGTTCATTTTGAAAACTACTATTGATGAGTATACCACTGATTGATACATAGAATAGTTATTGATATCGTTCAAAGCTTGCAGTAGCTTTTCAAACCATCGTGACCCATACACAATAAGGCAAGAGCATGAAAGGAGCACTTCCTAAATCACAAGATCAACAATTATACGTAAGCAATATTTCATCTTCATAGCATAGCCCAACCATCCACCCCGTTTAAATCAATATCGAAAAAATGACGTGTCTTAACCGACCCTGTTTTAAGTTATTATCCATTTAGGCAGAAACATAACTTGAGCACTTCAAAATTGCAAGGCCAACAATTACATATAAGCAAGATTTCAACTTCACAACCCAGCCCAACCATCCATCCGGTTTAAACCAGTTTCAAAAATTGACATGTCTAAACCGACCGTGTTTTGATTTGTTACCCAAGTATCCAACCCATGGACCCACCCATCTTGCAACCTTTAAATTAATGGGTCCACTTGCAATCACTTGTATCTAAATATGAACATTTATAAACACATGACGTCTAACCATTGATCCCAAAAGTTGATAGCATCATAAGCAGGTAAGATTCAAAGCGCTATTACTAAACAACCGACATATCAAATTTAGGTCCAAACCAGAAAGTGGATACCAAATATAACTTACGCAAGATATATCAAATGATGAAAAAGAGAAGACTACCTTGTATTTTTTGGTACAAACTAAATCACATTCAAGTTTATGCTACTTGACGGATTTCTGTGAACATGATGAGAAACCACATATATATTAGTAACAATACTATATCAAATGAATTGATACTGCAACCAGAAAAGCAACCTAAGTAACATGTTAACATAATGTGATTACAATGAAATCTGAAGCCAAAACTTGAGATAATAAATGACTACAAATATCAGAAAATCGAATCAAAATTAGGGACCTTAAACTTATAACAACCATCTCTTGTAGAGATTACATCAAAGAATATACACTGATTCTTCTTATGATCCAATAAAAGCTCCCTGATTGTTCCAAAATCAAAAATAATAATGAGTAATTATGTTACTGAGTAAACATCTACGACTTCGCTGTACCAACTAAACACGATTACGAAATGAACATACTTCTAGCAACAAAATAAAAGGAATAGTTCCTTCCTGCAGACCCGACATTGTTTCCACAGACTTGCAGCAACCAAATGGGTCACATAAAGCTCATGTAGTCAAAGATGTTAACAGCATGAGAGTTTTTGGCTATATATTATGAATGTTGATTCGTAAAAATTTAAGAGCTTATATCATGTTTACCATTACTCTATCCTGGTTCAAGACCATCATCTATAACTACATGAGCTTTGTCTAGTATAAACCGCTCATCCTCTGCGTCACTAATTAAAAAATAGAAGGACCTATTCCACTACTAAAATAAATAGAAAACTGATCCAATTAAGTTTAGTAGTTGTTTTAGCACACAAAAAGTTTTATGAATATTTGAGCAATTGAGAACAAAAAGAACAAAAGAAAAAACCCAATAGTAAAAGATTAAGAACTTATTGTAAACCAAAATTGAATTACAACACTATTTGATAATCTAGAAATAAAATAGGGGTGAAAGAAAATCATACCGTAAACTATATTTCTTTCATAACTTTCATCAAACACCTTTGTTGCACTTGATTATTCTCTACCACCTGAGCGTTTCGCATCCTACATCCCTGTAGCAAATCGAAAGAAATATATATGATAAACTCAAAATCTCAATGTAGTCTTAGCTGTGCCACATAGCATTTAGTTATTTAAACGCTTAGAGAAATTCTGTCATTGTACCTAACAGGTAGGAGTAAAACAGTAAGCCCCATATAGCAAGAACATAGTGCTTTGCTCGCTCCAACCTCATGCCCCAAACCACGACCAATTAGATTTTGTCAAAATTCCTATCAAAACCAAGTTTGTACCACTTGGTTAAAGACAGCCATAAAACATATGAGACACCAAGATTAATGCAAAATCGCAAAATATTTGAGGGCTGCAATCAATATTTTCATATGATGCTACTCTGATTATTATTCATCATATCAAAATAATTGGCAAATCACTTCCAAAACACATATCTAAGCACCTTAGGAGGAAAAAGATTTGAAAAGAAAAGGGAACTTACAACATCGAGACTTTTAGCTATATGAGCACCAAGCAATGTATATGTATGAACCAAACAGTAAATAGATGTTGTATTCCAAACCTAATCATTATAAAAATTACACAAACCTACAAAATCTTTTTAGACAATTATTTATTATCCATTTATTTGATTTGATTTGCAAATGAACCCATCCCCCAAAACCCTACACCGATTCTTCACCTTTCCAAAACCTTACCCTAGCCCCACCTATACGTAACTTCGCAAGTCAACCTCCACCGTTCCATTACGCTTTTTAGGATGGATCATCAATCTGCACAAATCAATCTGCTCTAAATACTATACAGCTGATTTTTTTAGCATCAATACATTGAAGAGGAGAGGCTAGATCAGGAACATGGCATTATCTATGTCTTGCGACTTGAACGATTTCTCCTTATAGGATTACCATCCCCAAGTGGCCAAGTCCATCAACAAAAAGAGTACCAGCATTTGCACCCACACTAATACCCAAATCATCACCGCCAAACACTTGTAAAATTAATGAATAATTCTAGAAGCAATTAAAGTAGCACATTCTGAGTCATTCGTCATTAATGATACATTACCTGCGAAAATTGTTAGGGATATGTATGTGGTGAAGAATAGGGTATTTGAGTGAATTTTATGAGTGACACTTAAACAGCCTCTTAGTAGCATGTACTTTGTCGGTTTTCCCTCTGTATATGGCACTTCACGAAGAATCATTGTCGCATCAATGCTCTTGAGAACTTCTATCTCCTCACAAGGTTCCTCACCACGTGGTGAAACCGCCAAATGTGTGCCTGGAAGTAGATCATATATGTGGAATCAGAACCAAAACTCGTTTACTTCTAACTGTAAGTAACCACAAAATGCACGTAAGGATCGACTTTTACATCTAGCCTATATGCTCCAATAAGATCTACCCATGAAGCTACCCACATAAACAGAAAGTTACTGTAGAGAAAAGTAACCACCAAATGCAGTTAGGGATCGACTTTTACATCTAGCCTACATGCTCCAATAAGATCTACCCATGAAGCTACCCACATAAATAGAAAGTTGTTTAACCTATTTGTGTCAGATCCAATACGAATTAAAGTTGTTTATCTCCTTTGGAAGACAAACCCTGATCATGGTGGATTATCATGATCGTTAGCCAACTTAAGCTTTTCATGGAACTCAATGAAAGATCATATGAAAGCATATTAGATTTGAAAAAAAACATACATGATATTTAGATAATGTTCCTTTTGCCATTATGTAACGCGATGACAAAAAAACATGACAAAATGACTACACGATAGTTTTTTTCGTGACGAATACTAAAACCACAAAAGTACTCACTGAGGCATTTTGTCGAACACTTGTTGAGCGCTTCATGAAACTTTTACAACAAACGTTTAAACACCGTTTTCTCTAGCTAAAAAATCCGAAGTGGTAGAATAGGAACACTCATTAAAATAAAAACCGTGAATTTAATAAGAGATATCAAACATCCAATCCGAATCCGAGTTCTCTAAATTCTATCGTAAACCTAGATTTGTAGTCATTTTGAAACTGATCAAGCATTGTTAATTCAATAATCTAAATGGAATGTCTCATACGTCATACACAAATGCAAAAATTTATCTACTATATGAGTAATAACTTTTAAGAGTAAGGTTCAAATGAGTCCATGATTTTTGAGTGAGACGAAGGGATATTATCATGCCACATGTACAAAGAGAATGTTCCATACTACAAAACTCATTTACCTCAAACATCAATTATCTCACAAACGACAAATCGAAAAATCATGAAACTTGCACCATATTTTTCAGCGTTTTATCCTCTTCGATTTGCCGTCCCTCAAGACATACTTTCGATAAAAATTTTTTTTTGGTTTTTTGGTGGGTTTTATAAATTAGTAACACATGTGTTAGTGATTGATTGTACATTATATTTACGGTCATGGTTAGGGTTTAGGGTTAGGATTTAGCTGGGTTCATGGTTTAGGGTTTAGATCTTATGTTTTAGTAGGGTTTAGGGTTTATTAGGGTTTAGGGTTTAGTATGATTTAGGGTTTAGAGTTTTATAAAACGTTTAGGGTTTAGGGTTTAGGGGTTAGGGTTTAGGGTTTGGGTTTTGGGGTTAGAAACCCCAAAACCCAAACCCAAACCCTAAACCCTAAACCCTAACCCCTAAACCCCAAACCCTAAACCCTAAACGCAACACTCTAACACATGTGTTAGTAACATATGAAACCCACCAAAAAAATGAAAAAAAAAAATTCGTCGGAAGTATGCCTTGAGGGATAGCAAATCGAAGAGGATAAAACGCTGAAAATTATGGTGCAAGTTTCATGATTTTTCGATTTGTCGTTTGTGAGATAATTGATGTTTGGGGTAAATGGGTTTTGTAGTATGGAACATTCTCTTTGTACATGTGGCATGATATCATTGGTTTTCTTAGTCTCACACAAAATTTTAGTCTCATTTGAACCTCACCCTAACTTTTAAATATACCTTTCACTTGAGAGCCAGTAATGACAGAACGATTTTCTCGTGCTACATACAATAACTTATAATTTCTTAGATTCAACAACAACAAAAATCAAAACCAATTCCAAACACACTATTTTGCTTTCATTGCTTTTAGTTCTTCTGAATCAAATTCTATCTTCAGCTTGAGATTGAGAAAGATTATCACAACTGAATCTAAAATCAGAAAAAATAAGGATTCGAATATGAAATTTAAATCGTTATCAATGATAGCTTTATTTCATTGAACAATAAGAGAAATACAATTTAACATAAAAATACACAATTATTATTTTATTAACAAAATCAAATGAAGTCTAGTGATGCGTACCTGTACAATCTACTATTTGAAGATGACGAAAATGGAGAAAGCTGTTTGATTTTAAACCTTATTGATGGCAGTGTTTCAGATCGCCTGGCGGTATTGCGTCAATATCCCGCCGAAGTTTTGGATTTTGTCCATTACAGGAACCGTTCGTCTCCCCTTCTGACTGGCGTATGTTTTTTTGAACAGCCGTGGTTGATGATTTTTTTTATATAGACTAACTTGTATGAGAAGATGTTGATTTGCTTTTAATTTGAATAAACCTAATTAATTATGAGGGTATATTAGTAATTTATTACATAATTAACTAGTTAAATGATGTCATGGTTTAATCCTAGGGTTGTTTTATGAAGGCTTAACTCAAAATTAAGGGGGAGATTCTCTCACAGGCTTTCTTATATATATACAGACATCTATTTGTACTGCATTTTATTATTTTCAATGCATTTTGTTATTTTTGATACATTTTTCATATATTTCATTCATTATATATTACTTGTTATTCACTGCATTTTGTATTTTACATATTATCGATTTGTACTGCATTTTGTATTTTATATATTATCTATTTGTATTGTATTTTGTATTAAAGTATAATACATATTGTTGTTTTTATTGCATTTTGCATATACATCATTTAGGACATATTGTTCTCTTTTTACTGCATTTTAGATTATATATATTATCCATTCGTACGATATTTTGTTGACGTCGGGTATAGAAGATGCAGTAAAATATATAAATTTTTTAGTTAATTAATAATAATAAACAAAATGCAGTGGTGACAGCAAATGGTGGGAGTGGTGGGGTGGTGGTAGGTGGGGTTGGAGGAAGAAGAAGGTAGGAGGGGAAAGAAAATAAAGTGAAAAGGTTAAAATATAAAATTCTAAATAGTGGAAGGGGTGTGAAGTAAAAATTAATGTTATGTTTTTTTTTTTGTTAACTACTACCCTTATTTTTGAAAGTAATTACAAAAGTACCACCCTTTTTTAGACCGTTGATCAAACCCAAAAGATCATCTAATGTCCACAAATAAAACTTTTTCTCCTTCTCCTCATATGACCCCTTCCCCTATAATCCCCAATCTATAATTACTATATATATAAGTAAAATAAATCTTTGTTTTATATATATGCGATAGATAGATGGATAGATTATTATAAAAATATTATTATATCAAGTATTATTATTATTATATTAGTATATTGATAGATAGATAGATGGGACAATATAGTCGTTGGAGGTCGAGTTGATCACGAGTACAAGTGGTCTAGTGATCAAATAACATGTGACATCTCATGTGAATTACTTGTATGTGAAACGTGCTTCATATTTCATACTTTTAATTTATTTTTATCTATTTAAACGGAGTATTTTATTTAGGTTAAGATTTACTATTTTATTTCTATATATATAACAGTATATATACTGGTATTGAGTTGGCTGCTGCCGCAAATCTTCTTTTAATTTTAATATAATATACCAGCCAATAGGACAGAGCGTTCTCTCTCTATCCTACCTCTCTTTTTGATTGTTGAATTATTTTATTTTTTATTTTATTCAGATCTCACATAATTAGTACGGAGTAGCAAGTAATAAGTACCCGTGTTGGAGCTGATAAGAGTTTGAATACTTTTCGATAGACGATAGTATTACCTGCAAACTGCTCGTCTCTATTTCAACAGGTATGTATAACTTCATGCATAATACATTCAAGCATTTGTATAATATTCTTTTCCTAAATTGTTTTGTGCTATATCAAAACTTTATAACCTTTATTTATAATTTGAATAAGGAAATTTGCGAAAAATATTGATAGGCAGGGCGGAGCTAGAATTCTGAAATTACGAAAAAAATAGATTTTTAAGGTATTAACAACAAATTTAAGATTTTGCCCCCTCAAAACTATATAAAAGCAAAAAATAAATTTATTTTTGCCCCTCTATATAATTTTCCTATTTCGGCCCCTATTTATAGGGATCGGTATACGGATACTTGTTGTAGTCTTGTTATGTTCAGTGTTTCAAGAATACTAGCTGTTTAGTATTATGTGTGTATCAACTTGTGATTCTTTTTTTTTTATTTTTACTGTTTTTGTCATACAATATCTTTGTGACTAGTAGTATACATGTTCTGCATTTTACATGTGTGGCTTGACTTGTGCTATTATCTTGATTTAGTTTACATATCTTATGACTTTTAATCAAGACAATTCTTGTATCAATATATTAATGCATATGATGATTTTATGATGTTTTAAGGCTTTGAAGACATTATCGAATAGGCTCAAGTTAGATAAAGGATATCAAGAATGAAGAATGCGGAAGGAGAGTACCTCTTTCTTGTTGAGAGTGAAAACGAGGATGAAGATAAGAAATTTGATGGAGATGAAGACGAAGATAAGGATTTCGTTGCAGATGATGGGAAAGATTGCGATTCTTCGGAGTATGCTGATGATGACCATGGATCTCTGAGCAAACAAAATCCTTTGGACCCATGGCCCAAAAGTTACAGGTATACCCTTCCCCTGTTGGTGTTATTGATTTTTGTCCTTGGATTTGACTGTAATATAATGTCTCGAAAACGACTAGCTTGAAGTTATTTTAGCTAGGATTAGATCCTCTCAGGCCGTTCCAACCAAACACGATAGGTCATGTTGTGAGTGAGAAATTAAGAGTTGGTCCACAACTATATTTCGCGGCAGGTCCTAGATTGTATTTATAAATTTTTAATTGCTTAACATGGTATTTCATGTTTATTTGAACATGACATTATCTCAATCTAATATTTTGAGCTATTATTTAAAAGTCAAACTTTTTGTTATGCTGGTCCAACAATTTGATTTTTTAAATTCTACTCATTATAATAGATTATACATTCGTCAATCTGTGGTTACTAAAATTTTCCCTGCATTATGTTATAGGAAGTCAATGGATCTTTATGGTGGTGTTGTCTCTCCTAGTTTGAACTTTCTGGGGTCTTCTAGCTTAACTTCGTTAGGCGGTTCATTCTTTTTGTCATCACCTAAACGAAGACACCCTTCCAAGATATCTACAAGTTTAGATGACCCTCTCTTGCCGCCAGTAGTAGACAAGCCGAAACCAAATGCGCATTATAGTTCTGATCATTCACTTCATCATCAAAAGACGTCGGCCAAAAACTTGTCACAACATGAGCAATCTGCTCATACTAAACAGAGTTCGTTCGGCCAGGCTGTGGTTAATGGTATGTATATGACATTTTCTATTCAAACCTATAACACAGAGCTTATCCATTGTACGCCCTACACATGACATGCTCCAACAGTGCTATATAAGTTTGACCTGGTCCACCATTGGTCTAGTTATCTAAAGCTTTTATTTTGGTACATTATCGCCATAGTTTCTACTATCCACCCATGAGCTTCAGTTCAGCCTCATTGCACACTTTAATTACATTAGTTAATACGTGATGAATACAAGTGAACGGTTAAGTTATGTGATGAATTAATTAGTGTAAGAGCTAGATAAAATGAAATTATCTGCAAGTATGTGAATCCACCTATCAGATATATCCACACCAACGTTCGATGCTGCTGCATGTGATTTTGATTTACCATTTAATTGTTTAAATAAGCTGGGCAAGTTCAATTTCCACTGCATATGTGAATTTACATCTCCTTTAATCTGGCATATATTGTACATTTGTATAACATTCATCCTAGCATGATGATATTTTGCAGGTGTGAATCTTCTTTGTGGAGTAGCACTTCTTTCTACACCTTATGCAGTGAAAGAAGGAGGATGGTTTGGACTATCTATATTGTTTATCTTTTGTATTCTTTCATTCTACACTGGTATCCTCCTCAGACGTTGCTTGGATAGTAAGCCTGGTCTTAAGACTTACCCTGATATCGGTGAGGCTGCCTTTGGCATAGCCGGACGTCTAGTCATCTCTGTAAGTTTGATTAATCTCTGTAAATTTGAACTTATCAAGAGATTATATAAAAAATAGAAATAGTGATTAATATATTTGATTACTATTTGAACTTATTTTATATCTTCATAAATCTCCATTGATCCACCTATTCTCCATTGTCTAGAGCTTTGTAATCGTTACTCACTTTTCATTACAAGAATGCTAAATGAACCATACATTACTTCTATAGAGTAATTGTCATTTAACTTTATAAAGTCGAAGTGTATAAAAAGGAAAAGTTAATTGCAGTGTATTAATAATTGTTTTACATAGTAGGAGCCAAAAGTCTAAAAACAACACAGAACGGAACAAACTCATCCTCCGGTCACCCACCAAATGTTGGTGATTTGGAGGGATCCCTCTATAAGATTCATTGTTCTACATATAACTTAAGTTATATAATTCTAAGATACTTATCTGCAAAATTTAAGTACTTGGTATACTATATTAAATAATAGTTAGGGACAAACTCATCTTCTAGTGTAGTTAGTTCGCAAAAAGCAGTTGGAAACTTTGAAAAGGATCCATGAATTTGAACCCTTGTTAACCAGAAACTAACCACTTTAGTAGCGTTTGGCCGTCTTAAAAGCTAAAGAACATGTACACTGTTTTTTTTTTAATCTCTAGCTTTATATATTAATTCTGATCTGCTGTATACATTATTTTGACTAAACAACAGTTTATGAAACGGATAAGAATCACATTGTTAGCAGTTCACGTGATGACTGATTGCTGATGATTTTTTTTTTCTATTGTTTCGTTGCAGATAGTTTTGTACGTGGAGTTGTATGTAAGTGAAACTGCACAGTTGGCATTGTTTATCGTGATTGCTATTTATGTGCTTTATGTATTTGACATGCTCGATTTTCTTTGGCACGTCACACAAATTCTATCTGTAGAGTGTGAGCTTGAAGTTCCTATGAACTTGATTATACTGGTTCGATATCCTAGTTAAACATAAAAGAATCAGATTGTGGTTTTCAAATTACTTATCTCCATGATTGGACCATTGTTAAGCAGATACAGATCCTGTTCTTTAAAAAAAAAATTATATATGGTTTTGATTTCTCATTGTATTTAAATAGATAACCATTTTCTTCCACACTGCAGGCATCATGCGTTGAATTTATAATCATGGAGAGTGATAACCTATCTTCTTTGTTTCCAAATGCATTTTTGAATGTTGGAGGATATCAATTAAGTTCACATTATTTGTTTGCAATTATGATCACTATTATTGTGCTTCCAACAGTTTGGCTTCGTGACATGAGTGTTCTTAGTTACATCTCCGGTTAGTGCAAAATATAAGGTGATAAATGTATAGCATATGGTCCTTTTATTTTATACATGCCTAATTTGTTTTATGTTCTTTCATCCAGCTGGTGGAGTCTTAGTAACAATTCTTTTGGTCATCTGCTTGTTTTGGGTTGGTTTGGTGGATAACATCAGCTTTCAAACTGAAAGTACAACAATGTTGAACCTTTCCACTTTGCCTGTGTCTATTGGGCTTTACGGTTACTGTTATGCAGGACATGCTGTTCTTCCTAACATTTATATGTCTATGGAAAAACAAAGCCAATATCCTTTAGTCATCTTAACCAGGTAATTAACACTATCTATTGCATTCAACATATATAATACGATTTCTATTCCATCTATTCCGTTTTACTGGCGTTGCAATAGTTGCGTGAACACAATAGTCCAAAATCTATATTTATGATCTTATGAATCAAGAGCATATGTTCCACCTGTGTAGATTTATATTCTTTTAACTTCAGTATTTTTTTTGAAGCTTCGCAATATGCACTTTTCTTTACGCCGGAGTTGCTATATTGGGATATATGATGTTCGGGGAATCAATAGAATCACAATTTACTCTTAACCTGCCTGCAAATTTGTTTGCCTCTAAAATTGCTGTCTGGGCTACGGTATGTTAGTTGATACTGATGTATTTATGATTGCCAAACATCTTTTCTACCATAGTAGACCACATATATTCATCTGATTCATTGCTTAGTTTCAGAAGTTACTTTGTACTCATTTCTGTCATTTTATATTTTTGTAGGTAATCAGTCCACTTACCAAATATCCTTTTTTTTTTATGGCATGATCAAGTTTTTAATTAAAACCTTCTGTTCTTTTAAGGGATAAGTTCTTTTAAATGTATCTAATGATGACCCAAAATCTATTGTGTGTATCAAAATTTTAATTTTTTCTATTGTATGTATCCCACGTGTTATTAATTGTAGCTGTTGACATGGAAGTCATTTGATGATGTGGTGATAACGTACCAGGTGATGTGGCCACTTATACATTTGTCATGTCAATAAAAAAAAAAGCGTTACTAAACAAGTAATCGCATGCATACAATACTGATACATACACAATAGACCAAAACGAAGTTAGATATACATAAGAGACTTTTGAGATATAGTTGGATACTTATTCAAGCAATTATCCCTTCTTTTAAATTTAAGTTATTGTTCCTTTGATCCAAGATCCATCCTCTGATTGAGCTGATATGATTATACATCAAAGAGCTGTTGTATTTTCTTAACAAGAATCACATATGCTTTGACCATATCCCCAGTGGCTAAGAGTTTGGAGGAACTAATACCATCTAATCATAAAAAGTATCATCTCTTATCGATCCTAATTAGAACAGCATTGGTGATCTCTATTTTGCTTGTGGCTGTCTCTGTACCATATTTTGGTAAGCTGCCCTACAATTATTGCATACCATTAGTTTTTGTTCCTATCGGGTTGTGTGCCCGAGAAGTATGATTTTATTGTTAATCAGTTGGAATTATCACAATTGCTAGAATCAGGGCATCAAGTCGTTTAAAAAAAACAGCCTTTTTGCAAGTTAATGATGTTAAGCATCATTATCACTATTGGTGATCTTTTCTTCTTTTTACAGGTCTGGTAATGTCACTGATCGGATCATTACTAACAATGCTAGTGGTAAGTTCTTATTTGCCATGTCATACGCTCAATTTCCTTCCTTTATACTTGGTTAAAAAACAGAACAGTTATAATCCCCAATTAAGTCTCTACCATTTGTAAAAACTCTGCTTTTAAATGTGTTTATATATAATCATATTGGATGACAAACTCTAATGCATTTTTTTGATGCAGTCATTAATATTTCCTTGCGCTTGCTTTCTGCGCATCCTAAGGGGCAATGTAACTCAATTTCAGGTACACATATATTACAACCATAATTTTTACACGTAGTTGGATGAAAAAAGGCTATCATATTCAACTTAGTCTTTCGTTGTCGGAGTCATTTTCAAATGTAATAATTGGTGCAAATTAGGATTCACAAAGTTGGAATGAGACTGAAAAAATTGGCCAAATAAGTGCAGTGAAGTTCAAATAACAAAGTTTAAATTTAAAAAAAAAATAACATTTTTGTAGTTCAATTATCGCTAAGGAACCATCCATAAATTGCTAGCCTCTATCCAAACTCGATAAATAAAAAGATACTTCAAGTGTATATGAGTATCTCTTTTTGATCTTCTCTTACAATATTCTTCCATTTATTGGTTTTGTTGGTAGGTATCACTTTGTATACTAATCATTGCAATTGGCGTCGTCTCATTATCAATTGGAACATACACATCCATGTCTGAAATCATCCAACAGCTGCTATGATCATATTTTGGTGCATATATACTGATATTCGTACTTGGAGATAGTGGATCATGTTCACAGGTTATTGAAGATTGAATTATATTGTTGTTATCTCTAAGAATATCTAGTATTTTAAATTTATATTGTAGATCTTCTCATATGTATTCTAAGGCGTATCATATCTATCTGTATGTACGTAAGATGGCAATTATCACCCAATGCCATGGATTCCACCCGGTTCAATCACCTTTGGTGGAAACTTATGAACTAATTGAAATATGAAAATGGATGTGAATGTCCGTTTGTCATCCTTTGAATCAGTGTATATTTACCACCTCAAATGATTTTGTTATTATTTACATATATATATATATATATATATATATATATAGAGAGAGAGAGAGAGAGAGTTTGGATCAAATGAGAACACTTCAAAAATAAGAACGGTGAGAACACCTCATAAATGCACAACTAGCCAATAAAAATCATTAGATTCACAGTCATACATCTTAAATATGCAAAGAAAAACAAATGCACACTTCTAAAAATGCACAAAAATCGAAAAAAAAGTTTGAGGCACGATTATCTCTATAATTGTGCATCAATTGTTTTTTCGATTTTTGTGTATTTTCGAAAGTTCGCATGTATTCTAATCAATTTTTCTACACATATTTGAGATGTATGAGTGTGAATCTAATAATTTTGTTGGCTAATTGTGCATTTATGAAGTGTTCTTACCGTTCTTACTTTTGAAGTGTTCTCATTGGAACCTTACCCTATATATATATATATATATATATATATATATATATATATGAGTTTGGATCAAATAAGAACACTTCAAAAATAAGAACGGTGAGAACACCTCATAAATGCACAACTAGCCTACAAAAATTATTAGATTTACAGTCATACATCTCAAATATGCAAAGAAAAACAAATGCACACTTCTAAAAATGCACAAAAATCGAAAAACACGATTGATGCACGATTATCTCTATAATTGTGCATCAATCGTTTTTTCGATTTTTGTGTATTTTCGAAAGTTCAAATATATTCTAATCAATTTTTCTACACATATTTGAGATGTATGAGTGTGAATCTAATGATTTTGTTGGCTAATTGTGCATTTATGAAGTGTTATTACCGTTCTTACTTTTGAAGTGTTCTCATTGGAACCTTACCCTATATATATATATATATATATATATATATATATATATATATATATATATATATATTCTAATCAATTTTTCTACACATATTTGAGATGTATGAGTGTGAATCTAATGATTTTTGTTGGCTAATTGTGCATTTATGAGGTGTTTCTCACCGTTCTTATTTTTGAAGTGTTCTCATTTGATCGGTTCTGTTTCATGCGACATAGCGTGCGAAACACGGCTTTGTGTCGCTAAGTGCGACATAGTCTGTTGTGTCGCAGATCATATCTGCGACATAAGGGCTTGTGTCGCTAAGGGCGACATCCGCAATTTTATGCGACGTAGGGCGTTGTGTCGCTATATGCGACATCCGTAATTTCTGCGACATAACTATTTGTGTCGCTATATGCAACATCCGTGATTAGTGCGACATAGTGGCTTATGTCGCTATATGCGACATAAGGTCTGATTTAGCGACATAAAGGCTTATGTCGTAGGTGGCCTGGAGCCTCTGCGACATAACGCACTGTTGGACGGAAAATGAGCCGAAAAGGTGTTTTCCGGCCTCCGTTTGACCTGAGACTTTTACCCAACCCATATTTGGACATTTTAAGCTTAAACAAACTATAAACATGTAAAAATAATGGAAATCGGAGTGTTTCGGGTCTTGTCGAAAACTTACAAACTTAACATCGGAGGAATCCAAAAAGATGGAAATGTAGATCGTGAAGTGGTGAATGTTTTCATCCAAATAAGCAAGGTGTTTCGAGGTCGTTTGATGGTGGAAATCGGTGGTGGTGGTTGTTGTTTTGGAGAGAAAGGAGAAGAAGAGAGAGAATGATGAGATAAAAAATGAGGGAAGAAAGGGGGGAGGTGGCAGATTTTTGGGGGAAAAAGGGAGGGGAATCTCCCAGATTTTAATCCCCGCGTTTACGCTCCGTGCGGTGTTCGTTTCCCTATTGTTTAAACGTGTAATTCAATTATTTTATACATGTAAATATACATTTTAAAATATGAATCTTTTATAAACATTTTGGTTGGAGTATTTTACCAATTACTTAGTAAGTGAATTATAAAGTATAATTAAATTTTGTTTTGATTGTCTGCGCGTTTAATATTTTAATCGCGTAGACGTTCGTTTGTACGATACTAATGAATTATGAAATATTATTATCAAGATGACATTTTGGATAAAATAGTGTTATTAAATAATGTTATATTATTTAATAAAATTTGTTCACCAACGTCCGTATTTAATTATACCGAATTACATTCGATTTGAAACTTGTGCGATTTAATCAAATCGCATAATTGTATATATTCCTCAATATATATTTCGATACATAAATTAGCCTAATACAAAACTAATTACATGTATTAACAATTGATTAGGCACTAATTACTAGTCCTAATTTGACGGGTGTCACAATTTATGAGGTGTTCTCACCGTTCTTATTTTTGAAGTGTTCTCATTTGATCCAAACTCTCTCTCTCTCTCTCTCTCTCTCTCTATATATATATATATATATATATATATGAATGTTAGGATTTAGGAACCTAGCTACGCTCTCTTCTTTATTCTTCTCTAGCTCTGGTCTGTTGAATAAACCTTGGAATCAACTACCTCATTCAAATCTAGGTATGTGTTGGGTCAGAATAACCACCAGTGCAGATTCTAAAAAATTCTATAAGTATTGTTTCTACCGCTGAAATTAATACCGCCAATCAATCTGTTAATATCGTTCTCATTGTTTTTACCGCCAGTATATTAAGAAGTTAACACTGCTGCATCATCTAACAAAGTTTCCACTGCTAGATCATTCTGCACAAATCTGTGGGCCCGACAACAACAACTAGTGTACCAGTCAACTTGTAAAGCATGGGTGATCAACTGTAGTTGTTCATACTTACACAACTTTGTAGTAATGCATTAAATGTTCACTTGTAAATGGTACTCCATTGATGTCATAAAATAGAGTTTTCCATAATCATTAAATGCAACTTTTGACTTAAAAATAAACAAGCATGGGTCAGTTAGAGTATGAATGTATGCATCATCAAGTGTAGGTTGTTGTTTTTCTCTCAAGGTTTCTACGAATATCAAAATGCAAAGAAAAGGTGTATTTGTATTATCTTCATCAATGAAATAATATTGAGAGTTTGTATATGATTCGGTTTGTTAAGATCATTATATAATCACTGTAAAATTTAATTTATTCCTAATTTCTACAAGTGTGTTTCTGCCACTCCTTGTAAGATTTCCAAAGTATATGATTGTTGATGCATATTAGGTTGTCTGTCAGTTGGTATATCGAGTTGTAATAAGTGTCGTTAGTCGTATAGTGAAAATATAGTTTTGTTATATGCGACACTTAAGTTTTAGGTTAGGCGTCACTTGCCTTAGTGACGCATAGCGTCACTTAGGTAAGTGACACATGAAGGCGGCCACATGCGACACTTCTACAAGTGACGCATGTCGGCTGACTTTTAGTATAAATACAAACCTACGGGTTTCCGGCTAGGGTTGATGAAACCCTAGCACCATTTGTCGACTAAAACTCTCTGTAATCGTTCCCAATACGTTAAACAAGCTGATATACAAGTTTACTTTGTTGAAATATATTTGTTTCGGTTTGTGTTTGTTAGCATTACGTGCAATTGATTGATTCCGCCTTTCAATTGTAGTCAATTGTCATCTAGATCCAACGTCAAGGGCACTCTCAACTGGTATCAGAGCCATTAGGTGATAATATTGACGTTTAGAAGTCGTTTTGGGTTCATTTCGGTTTTGTTTGAATCAAGAATCAAGATTACATACGGATTTTGGGTTGCTAAGGTGAAATACAGTCTATATTCTTCATCATTTACAGGTTTCGTCCATTAGGGTTCATGGAATTTTCGTTAGGTTTACGAAAGTTCGAGTTTTTTAGGGTTTTGGGACTTTACAGCCGTTTTGCGACACTCGATCCGTCATTTGGACGCGTCACTTACAGCGGCACTACCTAATCCCAAATTAGGGTTTTAACCGTCACTTGAACGCGTCACTTGAAGCGTCATTTGAGGTTTATACGACACTTAACTTAAGTGTCGTCCACTTTAATCCACCGTCACTTACGTGCGTCACTGCTGCACGTCACTTGTGTATCAAGCGTCACTTCTGTTAGTGACGCCTGTTTGATTTATTGCGTCACTTCCTTTAGTGACGCCTTTTGATTTATTGCGTCACTTTTACTAGTGACGCCTACTTGTTTTAGTACGTCACTCAAGTACGACACTTGAGTGCGTCACTTGCCTGATTGAGCGACACTTACTCACAGTGTCATCAGTCACTTCATCCGTCACTCGATAGCGTCACTTACCAAGTGTCGCTAGTGGTTGTGACACTTGAGTGCGTCACTTACTAAGTGACGCCTTCAGTACTAATAAGTTTTCGAGTTTTTGAGTAAAATTTCAGGTATATCTTCAATGACTGCTGTTGCTGATAAAGAAGATATTAGAGGAATCAGGGATATGTTAAAACAGAATCACGATGTTGGTTCTAATAATAAACCTCCTCTGTTTTCGGCTGATATGAATTACGCATATTGGCGTGATCGATTTGAACAGTACATAAACTTCCACTGTCCAGAGCTATGGGGTCCACTCAAGGAAAGATATGTAGCTCCCGTAGCCGAAGGAATCTTCCCTGGTATTGCTCCGGTCAAGGTCTACAGGTCCATGACTCCAGAGGAAAAGAAAGACTACGATATTGAGAAAAAGGCACATGCGGCTATTTGTATGTGCCTAACCAAAGACATGTTAAGACTGTTCAAATCACATGAAACCACATATGAACTTTGGAAAGCTATCGAAACAAGATGTGGTGGAAATCAACGGTATAAAGAAGCTAAGTTAGAACTGATCAAGAAGCAATATGATCTGTTTGATTCTTTGCCAAATGAAACAGCTTCAGGAGTTTTTACTAGGTACTCATAGTTAGTGAGTGAGTTGACGGAGGGAGGTTATAATTTTCCTCCACTTGAAGTGAATAAGAAGCTGCTGGATGTCTTGCCTAGTTCTTGGGATGTTAAAGTACAGCTTCTCAAGGAGAGTCAAGAATTAGCTACCATGAATTTGGATGAGCTAATTGGTATTCTTCAAGGTCATGTAATGAAGATGAAAAAGAGAGAATGCAAGTCGGGCGGTTTTGTTCAAGACCCGTCCTTATATGGAGGAAAAGTCAGCACCGGCAAGACTTATGGTGGAATGGCTTTTGTTTCTTCTACGAGCTCTCCACTTCAAGCTCCATTGTATTCTACTGGTGCTCCTCATCCAGTATATGCTTCTGGACCCTCACAGGGGTCACAACAGCAGGTTTCTGTCTCTCCTGCTATTCAAGAGCAGGCTGCTATCTATACAGCCTTTCTAAGCTCTTATAAGGATTTGGTTTCACAACCAAGTGCTACTTTGGAACTGGCCAAAGAGGATTATGCTCAACTTGATGATGATGATCTTGAGCAGATGGACTTGAACTGGAACATTACGATGATATCAAGGCGTGTTCAGAAATTCTTGCAACGAACTGGTCGCAAGAGTTTGGAGGGAGATGGCAAAACCAGTTTCGGTTTTGATAAAAGCAAGGTGCGCTGTTACAATTGTCAAAATCTGGGACACTTTGCAAGAGAGTGTGAGAAGCCAAAGGTTCCTCCGTCAGGTTTCACAAAACCTGATGCTCCCAGAACTTCTGAGAAGGATCAAGTGAAGCAAGCAACAGCTGATGCACTTGTCGTTTTTGAGCTAACCAACACAGATTGGAGTATCTATGCTGAGAATTATCAGCAGTGTCTCATGGCTCACATTTCAAATGAGGTACGCAATGAACCTGAAGAACCTTTGAACTGTATCTCATGCATTAAGTTAACTGAATCCTTAAGGTGCTTTCAAGTAGACAACGTAGATTTAAGAAAAAAGGTCGAAAAACTTAGTGAATCTAACAGATACCTAAAAGCAAATGAACAATTGTATGATAAGAAAATAGAGGCTTATCAACAGGACACGCTTAGGTATAAGTCTAAAGTTTTTAGTCAACAGGATGCTATTGATAGTTATCTTGCTGAAATAGACCATTTGAAAAAGGAACATTCTGATCTTAAAGATGAATATGACAAATATAAAAGTAAGATTCTAGGTTCCTCCTCGTCTACTGTTGCCTTTAATGAAATTCTCAACAAGCAAAGGACAGATCACAAAACAAAGACGGGACTAGGTTATAATGTAGTCCCGCCTCCTACTGAATACTGTCCTATGCCTGTTAAGGAAGGCACCGAAGAGATTCCGGTTGACTATGCATTGTTATACGGGGTCAAATCTAAGGTTAATAAGGTTAACAAACAGGCGAAGGAGAAAACTAAATGGACAGAGTATCCTTCGCCTCAGTTTGTTAAATCGGAATGTGAATCTCCAGTTAGTAATGAGGAGATTGTTGAGATTGAGGATATTACCGATGAGGAGTATCCTGAGTTTAAAAAGAATGTTGAAGTAAAAGCTGAAAAAGTGTTAAAGGTTGAACCTACAATTAAGGTTCAACCTAACAAAGAAAAGAATAAGGTTTTAAAATCAAAATCTCAAACTTTACAGTCACCTGTAAAGATTTTGCAACATAAACCTTCTACTTCAACCTCTCAACCTAAACAGGAAACTTCTCAGACGTGCACGAAATGTGCATGTTCTAGAAATGTTTCTTCTACTCCGGTGATAAATCCTCAGCCTCAACCAGCTGTTGAGACTAGAGCATGTTTTTACTGCAAGAGACAAGGACATATAATTCGTGAATGTCCCAAATTGTCTCATCAGAACTACGGGAGAGAAATGCCTAGGACATCTGTTTTCCGAAATTCATTTTCAAGATCTGCTCCTAGGCGTTACTCTGTCTCTCCCAAACCTGCTGTAAAAACGAGTAATGTTGGGCAAAAACCTTTGCCAAAACTAGAACCTGACATTACTCCAAAGCCAAATTCCGAACCATCCAAGGTTTGGAAAAGAAAAGAGTCTATTGCGGACTCTAGTGTCATCAATAATAACACATTAGATACAAAATCTGATTTGTTTAAAAATAAAGTCTTATCTGATGTGCTTATTGTTGATGACTGTGGTCGACCTAAGTCTGTAAAGGCCTGGGTCACCGTTTCTCACTAATCTCCTATTTTATGTGTTGCAGCAGTCAGAACGCGTTAAAGATAGTGAATGGTTTGTGGACAGTGGCTGTTCGCGACACATGACGGGTGATGTGTCCCTTTTGACGGATGTTAAACCACATTCTGGAGGACACGTTGCATTTGCTGGAGATACAGGGGGAACCATTTCGGGTAGAGGAACGCTAACTAACGGGAAAGTTAGCTTTGAGAATGTGAACTATGTGGCTCAACTGACCCACAACTTGCTGAGCGTTTCACAAGTATGTGATAAGGACTATACAACAGCGTTCACAAAGACGGAATGTGTGATCTTGAAGCCGGGTTTTGTTATCCCAGAGGAATGGGTGCTTTTAAGGGCGCCACGGAGAAACGACACCTATGTTATGAATATGCGAACCGTGGAGACTAAAGATGAGTATACATGTCTCCTTTCGAAGGCTTCAGAAAAGGAATCACTATTGTGGCATCGACGAATGGGACACATCCATTTTCATAAGATGAACTTCTTGATAAACAATGACTTGGTAAATGGAGTCCCTAAACAATCATTCGCGCTAAAAGATGACTGCGTCGCCTGCCATAAAGGGAAACTTCATAAGAAACCCCACAAGCCAAAATTAGTGAATTCCATTGCGGCACCATTGGAGTTATTGCATATGGACCTATTCGGTCCTATTTCTACCAAGAGCATCGGTGGAAGATCTTATTGCTTAGTAGTCACCGACGACTACTCGAGATTTTCATGGGTGTACTTTCTGGGTGCTAAGAGTGAAACACCAGACATTCTGGTGTATCTGTTAGATAAGTTGGCAAACTTATGCAACTTAAAGGTGAAAAGACTGCGAATGACAACGGGACTGAATTCAAGAACTCTACTCTTGAGTTATATTGTGCCACGAAAGGCATTGACCATCAGTTCAGTGCCCCTCAAACTCCTCAACAGAACGGAGTTGCTGAGCGTAAAAATAGGACTATTATCGAGACAGCTCGGACTATGCTGGCCGATTCTAAGCTTCCTATAATCTTTTGGGCAGAAGCAGTCAGTACTGCCTGCTATGTTTTGAACCGTGTGCTCACGGTTAAGAAGAAGAATAAGACATGTTATGAACTCTTCAACAACCGTAAGCCCACTTTGCAGTTTCTGGAACCTTCCGGGTGTCCGTGTTTGATTATGGTCTCCAAAGACAAGGTCTCGAAATTTGGAGCTAAAGCCGTTGAAGGAATCTTCCTTGGATATTCAGTCAACTCTCCATATAAACGAGTCTACATCAAATCAACTCACCAGGTGGAAGAGCATTTTGAGGTGAAATGCTTGCGATACACAGATCCTCCTCAAGGAACGGGTCCTGAATGGTTATTTAATTACAAGGACGTGTTCAATTCGTTCGACATACCCGAAGGACATGATGACGAGGATGAGATAGTTACTCTGCTTCATGGTATAAGTTTGTGTCAAGACACTTCTACTTTAAAACCGGCATCTCCACCTACACCAACACCCACTCCATCACCTCCAACACCTAATATAACACCCACACCACTTCCTATTGTTCCACTTTCGGATGTTCCTTCGACTTCAGGAACGACTAATGCAACAGAACATCCAGATGATCCCAACATGCCACCATTAGAGGAAGACGAGGAAGAAGAAGATATGGTCCATTCTCACATTTTCTGTAATAAAGATGATACGGAACCTCCTGTGCAACCTGAAAGTACTACTGTTCCTGCAACTAACACTGTTCCCGTCACTGAGGGGGACATGAACAATTTGGAGTTAGTACTTGCACCCGAACGAATCCCAGTCACACGTGTACACAGGGATCACCCCATCGATAATATTATCGGTGATCCTAATGCTGCTGTTCAAACAAGGGACCAAGTGCAGCAAAATCCGAATCAAAAAATGTTGAATTTGGTTGCCCGGATAAATTCCTGTCATTTATACCAAATTGAACCGAAGAAGGTTGATGAGGCCTTAAAAGATTCATCTTGGGTCGAGGCTATGCAAGAAGAGTTGCAGCAGTTCAACAAGCTGCACGTGTGGGATATAGTTCCATTACCCAAAGGTGCTCATTTAACTGGCACTCGATGGGTGTTTCGTAATAAGATGGATGATAGGGGTATTGTAATTCGGAATAAAGCCCGATTGGTTGTTCAAGGATTCAGTCAGATCGAGGGGTTGGATTATGATGAAGTCTTCGCTCCTGTGGCAAGACTTGAGTCCATTCGGATCTTCCTTGCTTTTGCGTCTTACAAAGAGTTTCGCGTTCACCAACTCGATGTTAAGAGCGCATTTTTATATGGACAAGTGGACACTGATGTCTATGTGAAACAACCTCCTGGCTTTGAAGACCCTGAGCATCCAGAATACGTCTGCAAGTTAAACAAGGCGTTATATGGTCTTCATCAAGCCCCGCGATTATGGTATGAGAGGCTTACCACCCATTTAGTTAAGCATGGATTTGTTCGTGGGAATATCGACAGTACTTTGTTCATCCTCAAAGAACGGACTGGCGATCGAGAGGATATGCTACTCGTGCAGGTGTATGTGGACGACATTATTTTTGGCTCTACAAATGAAGCGATGTGCAAGCACTTCGAGGAGATCATGAAATCTGAGTTTGAGATGAGTGCGATGGGGGAGCTCAAATTCTTTTTAGGTGTACAAGTTGAGCAGTCTCCAAAAGGTATTTATATTCATCAGTCAAAGTATGTCAAAGACATGTTGACTCGATATGATCTGCTCAATTGTAAAACCTATGGGACTCCCATCGAGCTTAATCACAATCTCAGACTTGCTGACGATGAAGAAGATTGCAAAGAAAAGGACTATCGATCAATGATAGGTTCTTTGATGTACTTGACTGCTTCTCGACCGGATATTGTGTTTGCGGTATCCGTATGCTCTCGCTTTCAAGCCTAACCAAAGGTGTCTCATATGAGGGCAGTTAAGCGAATCTTTGGTTATCTCAAACATAGACCCAATCTTGGTCTATGGTATTCAAATGAGAAATCCTTCGCTCTTTCTGCCTATTCGGATTCAGATCATGGCGGCTGCAGCATAGACAAGAAGTCAACCACTGGTGGATGCCAATTCCTAGGAACTCGACTGGTATCGTGGCAGTGCAAGAAACAGACTACAGTTTCTCTTTCCACTGTAGAAGCTGAGTATGTTGCTGCTGCGACTGAGTACGTTGCTGCTGTGAGTTGCTGCTCTCAGGTTCTATGGATACAGCATCAACTGCGTGATTACGGGTTACTTCTTTCTATGACTCCTATTCATATAGATAATACTGCTGCTATATCTATCACACGCAATCCCGTACAACACTCTAAGACTAAACACATTGAACTTAGGTTCCACTTTATACGGGATTGCTATGAAAAACACCTGATAGACCTAGTCCAAATAGACACCTTAAAGCAGAATGCCGACCTTTTCACTAAAGTCTTTACGCGTACTCGATTTGACGAACTAATCAACATGATTGGTTTAAGATTCTTTATTGCTAAAACGTAATTTGTAACTTGGAACGTTATTTATTTTTGTGTATTTAAAAAAAAAAAAAAAACAACTGTCACTCTTTATACTTTCTAGTATTAAAGAAATGCAAGGTTGCTACATTTTAAAAATAGACGTTGAAGTTGTGTCTGTAAACAACTTGGGATATGATAGTACATCGGGTGACATGCATAAAAATGGAAATTTAAGGTTTATCTTGGATGTGTCAGTAGATTTATCTGACGTATTGAAAACAGTTTTTATAAACATTGTCTTCATCATACGATATATTAGTAGGCATGTTATGCAAAACTCTTTGAGAAGTCTTAAGAAGCTTAATCTTTAATTGTCTATTTCAAGTGGTACACCATAATTAAATGTATGACAAAAGTCTTAATTTCTTACTTATACTAGACATGCTTTCATGAAAGATGGTTATTTGATATCATTTGGGGGTATATATTGACAGTTTCCTCTGTTATACGTAAGTATAGACCTGGCTTCTGTTAATATATATTTTAAAATTAAGTAAACACAAGTCAACGTACTTGAAAAGTCTTTAAAATTAAGATACCTTACAAGGTCGCCAAAATGGTTTGACCAAGTCTGGTTTTGCCTAAACCTGAATCAAGCTATGTCGCTCTGTTGTACGTAAGTGCAGACCTGTCACCGCTGACTTGATTCTTAAATTTGATTTTCTTATATTCTATCTGTAAATGGAAACATGGTCTATGTCTTAAGGTAAGATGTATATCTATGGTGGGAACCACAGCGAAATGCACATACCAATAATAATAAAATACCTCCTAGATGTGAGTGTAACATGTTTAAGTGGACAAATATACTAATAATCGTTTTGAAATAATTTTTATAAAAAGTGTTTTTAGTATCTCAAGTAAATTTAAAGAGGACAAATATACTGATGATCGAAATAACACTTAATGTTCCTAATAAATGCATGTTATTCCGATATGATCCCTAACCAGACTATATCAACTCCGTCACCAAAAAGCATGTGTTAATTTTCTCGTTGTAAATTTACATTCTTGTATGTGTTTTATTTTATCTAAGTTAGTTTAATTTTAGTTATTATCCAAGTTACAGTTACTTTTTCAAATTTGAGTACTGAAATCACAACGCGAAAAACAATAAAATCGCAACTTTTTCACAAAAAGTGAACTGCGCGTCACTTTCATAAGTGACGCCACCAGTGACGCATACGATATTGCGTCACTTACTCTAGTGACGCAGTAAGTGTCGGGGTAAGCTACGCTTTAAGTGCCGGGTTGAGTGACACATACTAGGGTTGGTGTATAAATACTCCTCCCCACGACACTCAACCTCACCACTTTTCAAACACTTATACCGTCACTTGCTCTGACATACCGACACTCATACTGTCTCTGCGTCACTTCGACTGTGCGATTTTCGTTGATCTGTTCGTGATTTTTAGAGCTTGTTCGTGCATTCCATTGTTATATATTTGTTCCCCTCATTCCCACGATCTATTTGGTACTAACCTTAACCTTTATCGTTCATTTATCATGCTGTAAATTCGAATTAGGGTTATGGGTTTTTGGGTAAACTTGAAATCGGTTGAATTAGTGCTTGATTTGATCATGTTTTATGGTAATAAATAGTGTGTAGTACTCGTCTTTATCATACGCACAACTTGGTAACTTCGATTTTGAAAAACCCCAATTTTGAAATCTGGGTATGAACAGTGACACGATGATCTTCATCGTTGCGTCACTTCGTACGTCACTTACCTCAAGTGACGCTACTTGGTAATTTTGAACGTCCATACCGTCACTCGACAAGTGACGCTTATTCTTGCGTCACTTCTTAAGTGACTCTTGTAGTGACGCATATACTTGAATTATTTGTTAAGACCGTCACTCATCCAAGTGACGCCCCATAATGCGTCACTCCCTTAAGTGACTGTCTAAGTGACGCCTATGTCAATACGTCACTTACACCGTCACTTCTTAAGTGACTGCCTTAGGATACCGTCACTATGTTAAATGTCTCATGTTCTTCACCCGTCACTTCTTAAGTGTCGTATACTTTAACTCACAAAATACAAACGTCACTTACATCAGTGAAGCTTGATAGCGTCACTTACCATAAGTGACGCTATACTTTAATTTTAATTTTGAGTACTGTATAATACGACACTTTCTAAGTGTCGGTAGTGGCCATGCGTCACTTACCATAAGTGACGCCTAAAGTAAAATTTCGTTTTTTAACCTATCTGTGTTCGGGCTAACTCTATAACGATTTTGGTTATTTTTGTTTGTATTTTAGCTTACAGATGGCTGACCTACAGAACTATTACCGCCGCACCAACACCCGTCACAACATCACGGCATTTTTGGAATCAACGCACGCCAATTCGGCGCCTTTCAGGCCGATGATTGATTTTCTTCGCCGTTCCAGGATTCATTATGCTATTACCGCATCGACTCCGGTTTATATGAACCAAATTGAGGAGTTTTATGATAATGCGGTGATCAGGGTTCAGGGTGATGTTCCCAGGATTGTCTCAACAATGTTTGGTGAAGAGATCGAGATCACCGAGAATTCTATTAGACGGGTTCTCCAGTTTACTGACAATTCTACGATGCCCACTATGTTCCCAACCACGTTTATATATGGGGGACTTCAGAGGATGGGTTATCCAGCGAACCAGCTATCGGATTTTAGGAAACAGTATCTCTGCCGGGTTTGGAGGTACTTGTGCCATATTGTTATTGTATGCTTATCTCCGAGGAAAGGGGGATACGATGCTGCTAGCCACCTCACATTATCTCTCATGTTGGCCCTCGTCTACAATAAGCCGTACAACTTCAGCGGTTACATTTTCGGCAACATGGTGGAGAATATCCGAGCTGGTAAGGATAAATGGCTGCAGTATCCGAGGTTTGTGCAGCTTTTACTGAATGATCTGAACCTAGAGATTGCACCGGATCAGCGATCTCTTTTGGTACCGACGCCCATGCTATTGCGAGTCTTCAACGACTGCAAGCTCGCGCCAAAGGGCGAGCCGGTTTTGGCAGATCGCGAACTCTTCGGGCACATGGTAAACGAAAACTATGTTGCGCCGCGCGATCATGGCTTTGAGGATGATGTCGTTCCTCCGGTCAACGAGGACGACTTGGTTGATGCTGATATTGCTCAAGACTTAGATGACATTGATCGTGTTGACCGAGTCGAGGCTGATTCTGATGATGGTGGGCCCACTCCACCCGATTCTGAGGGTGACGTGCCCCCACAATCCGCTTTTGATGGTATTCAACTTGCCGATCCTCAACGCTTTAAGCGTATATTGAGACGGATTTCTGCTGGCAGGGTCCACGTTCCGAGGAATCCGGGCAAACGTCCTGCTGGGTCTTCACCCTCTTATACTGATTTACCTCACAGACGACGCCAGCGGACTACAGTGGTTATAGAGGAACCGACATCTCAGCGACAACAACCACCACCACCGTCTGACATGCCATCACTATAGATGATTTTGGCTCAGATGGAGCTTTTGCAGAAATGTTTTGATGATCAACAGGCAATCATTGCAGCTCAGGCGTCTCAAATCAAAGACTTAGAGCTTAAAGCTGCACAGGTGGATGAGTTGAAGCTACAGGTCTCCGAGTTAGATTCTAGGTTGTTAGAATTGGAGTTTGTTACTGTTGTTTCGGGGGAGGATGGCCAGCGTGCCTTGGAAACAAATGTAACGCCTCCCCCAGAACCAGAAAATGTACAACCTTCTGCAATTAATGAAAATATCTCTTTGGATTACTTTGTTGAGGTTCAGGGTCAGGCAAGACCAATCGCTGTTGATTATTCGTATGTAGATCTTACATTTCTGCAAAATATGATGAATGAAAATACACCGATACCTAAGGATGATGTAATAAATGATCCAGTGGCAGAGGATTATTTCTTTGAAGGAAATGACGAAGTTGAGGTTGAGGGGGAGCAGCTTCAAAGTGATGAATGTTACTATGATGCTCCTATTATCGAATCGGATTCTTCAGAAGATGAATTAGGTCATGATTCTGAGACAGAAACTAATGAGCAATCAGCTTCTACAGCTCAATCTTCAATGATAAAGCCTGACATAGTGCTTAAACCTATAGCTGAGGTACCAGTTACGTGTAAATTTTACAAAGTCAGAACTGATTACACGGGTTTGATAAAAAGTTGGAAGTTTGATGAGAATAATTCGGTATTCATGATTAAAAGGAGTGATGGCATTCAGTACTTCAACTTAAAGTTTTATAAAATAAGTACTTTGCCAAAATGTGAGCTTCAGAGATTATCTCAGATACCCTTGATCAATCGTGCTCGAGATTCACGAGCAGATTTCTTTCAAGTGGTTATTCGTCGGGAAATTAACAGCAAGAAGTATAATCTGATTAAACCAACATTGGGTATGAGATATAAGTTTAAGAAGAAGTTGGATCCGGTTACACGACAACCAATTGTAAGGATGATCTATCGACCAGCAAAATGCTTACAGAAGATACCTTTAGAGATCATTCCTTTGGACTTTTTGAATAGGTTGTTATACTGGGAATATGATGATATTACTGGTGAAGCTGTGATTGTGTTTATTCCAAACTCAGAACCAGCTACGGATTCGGGGTCTTTAGATGCAGATTTGGAGAATGAAGAGAAAACAACGTGGGATGCTGTTCAACCTAAAAAGAGGTCTATGTGGGGTCTGAAGAGAAATAGATTTTGTGTATTTGACCCTTTGAGTTTGATTAATCTTTCTGAACAAGATATGAAAAGACTACATCAGAACAAGATTCAGTTCAAAGAGAAAGATAGAGCTGAAGCTATTAAATTTCAGAAGATTGTCGATATCTGCATAGCCAATGGAGTACACGCTGGTGGTGTATTTCCTGCTGGCTGGAAATAGTTAAAGACTCAAAGATTTTGAAGATTTTTGAAGACCAAGCTGAAGACACGGGGGAGTTTGTTGATGCATATTAGGTTGTCTGTCAGTTGGTCTATCGAGTTGTAATAAGTGTCGTTAGTCGTATAGTGAAAATATAGTTTTGTTATATGCGACACTTAAGTTTTAGGTTAGGCGTCACTTGCCTTAGTGACGCATAGCATCACTTAGGTAAGTGACGCATGAAGGCGGCCACATGCGACACTTCTACAAGTGACGCATGTCGGCTGACTTTTAGTATAAATACAAACCTACGGGTTTCCGGCTAGGGTTGAAGAAACCCTAGCACCATTTGTCGACTAAAACTCTCTGTAATCGTTCCCAATACGTTAAACAAGCTGATATACAAGTTTACTTTGTTGAAATATATTTGTTTCGGTTTGTGTTTGTTAGCATTACGTGCAATTGATTGATTCCGCCTTTCAATTGTAGTCAATTGTAATCTAGATCCAACGTCAAGGGCACTCTCAATGATTATAATTGGTTTAGTGTTATAGAGTTGGGACCAACAAGTGGTATCAGAGCAGTGTGGTGCTTTGGAAGCAGGAAGATACAAGAAGGTTTAGGCAGAAAGAAAGTATAATCATACTCTTGGTATAAGGTGGTTGTAAGTGTTCTTAGTCATGTCTTCTGAAGTAATAGATGGTATTCAAATGTCAAAAATACCCATTCTCAGACCAGATGAGTTTGAGGACTGGAAACACAGAATCAAGCAACATATGTTGCTCACTGATTATCAGATGTGGGATATTGTTGAAAATGGCAGAAAATACAAGACTGATGCTAACGGCATAAGGTTACCTTTAACTCCTCCAACAACAGAAGCAGAAAGAAAGGAGAGAAGTATATAGATTAAAGCTCAAAGTACTTTGCTGGTAGGGTTACCAAATGAGTATCAAAAGAAGTTCTGCAAGTTTGATGATGCAAAGGAACTTATGGAAGCAATTGAAAAAAGGTTTGGTGGTAATGAGAACGCAAAAAGGGCTAAAAGATCTTTACTCAAACAACAGTTTGAAAACTTTGTTTCTGTCAAAACAAAGAAAATGTCACAGACTTTTGAAAGATATTCAAAGTTGGTGAGTGAGGTTGAAAACCATAGTGTAAAAATTGACAGAGATGATCTTAACAGAAAAATTTTAAGGTCTCTGGGAGATGAGTGGACAATGTATACAGTTGGGTTAAGACAAAGGCAATATCTGGATGAAAAGGAGTTAGATGATTTGTATAATGATCTCAAATCTTTTGAGCCAGAAGTGGAAAGCAAGAAGCAATCCAGTGAGTATACTCATGTCACTCAAAATGCTGCTTTTGTGTCAATGAGCAAAGGAAATGTAGATGCCAGCTCCTATGGATCTACATCACATGCATATGGATCGTTTCCATCAATAGGTGTTTCAAAATCACAAGATAAATCTGTTGATCCAGTCATGGAATCTTTCTTTGCCAGTCATGTGAGCTCATCACTGACTAATGAAAAACTAGAGCAAATAGATCCTGAAGATTTGGAAGAAATGGATCTAAAATGGCAGATGGCTATGATTACTATGAGAGTAAAAAGATACATTTAAAGAACTAGAAGAAACAACTTTGCTCTTAAGAAGGATGATGTTGCTGGTTTTGATAAGAGTAAAGTGGAATGCTATAACTGTCACAAAAGGGGGCACTTTGCAAGAGAATGCAAAACAGGAAGTCAATAAGGAAATGTGCAGAGAACTGTGAACTTCCCAAGGGCAGGAGGTTTTACTGGAAATCAAAGAAGAAATGTTCATGTGCAGGATCAAAATCAAAGTACATCAGAAAGTGCATTGGTACCACAGGGTGAAACAGAAAGGGATTGGTCTGATCAGGTGGAATTTGAAGTAAAAAATCATGCTCTTATGGCACAGGCTCAAATGGAAACATCAGATGAGGTTCCTTATGAGGTACAATCCAAATTATGTTCATCTATTTGTAAGAAAACTGTTAAACAATATAGAGATCGTAATGCAAAAGTTATTAGGGAACTTGATCAATGGGACTCTAGAAGTAAACTCTATGTTGCATCAATAGAGGATTTAGAAAAACAACTTAAGGCATATCAGGAAAATGAAACTCAATTCAAGTATGATATTGATAATGCCAAATGGGAAAAGAAAAGTCTGGAAGATAGGGTGGAAGAATTAAGCTTAAAGCTAGCTGAAACCATAAGTGAAAGGGAGTGTATTAAGCTGACTGTTAATAAGCTAGAACATGCTTCAAAAGGAGTAGAAAATGTGATTCAAACTCAAATACATGGTAGACTTAAAGCTGGCCTAGGTTATCATGAAGCACCTCCACCTTATAATCAAAATTATATCCTAACCAAACGTGACATAGACATCAAAAGTATCAAAGAGATTGTGTCTAAGGAAGAAAAACAAGCTGATCCTGTATTGATCCAAAGTGAGAAATCAATTGAAGAAAAAACATAATTAGTAGGAAGTTTAGATGATAAATTGACAGATGGACTTGAATCTGAATGTTCTGATGATGAGAGTAAAGTAAATATCCCTAAGAGAGAAGAAGCTTTGGTAATGAAAAGAACACAAGTAATAGGGAAACTGACCTCAGAAATAACAAATGAAAAGCTAGAACAGGGAAAAAGGATGTTTGCTGAACTGAGCAAAATGAATATACTCAAAAGACACTACACAGACAATCAGTCTAAATCAGATCTAGGATATGTTAAAATCAACATATAAACACATTAACAAATCAGTAAGCATATCTGTAGATAATCCTATCATTAATGTAAATTGTTCTGTGTGCAAATGCAAAACAAGCACCTCTTCTTCATCTTAAAAGCCTCAAAAGCATCCAAACAAAAGACCCAGAGGAAATCAAATCAATTGGAATCAGATGGTTTCACAAAAATTGGGAAACAATTTCATCATGAGAAAAGAAAGAACATGCTTTATCTGTGGAAGATTTAATCATCTTCAAAATGAATGCTATCACAATCCCAAGAATTTTCAAATGGATGTGAGAACATCATGGACAACAAATGACATAATCAATCATCAAAATTTCAAAACAAAAATTGATGTTGTGAATGCAGTCAAGAAGAGAAAGGTTAAACTGACTAACACTGCTGGTATAAAATACAATACAGCAGTTGTAAATCAAAAATTAGCCAACATTGGAATTAAAGGTAAAAAAGCAATTACAAAATTTAACACCGCCAGGGGAGTTAACAATGTTAAGCACTTTTCTATGAATAACAGATTTAACACCGTTGGGCAAAATTCAAGTGGATCAGCTACTAACACTGCTAGATCCATTCATGCTGCTAAACCTAAAATAAGCTAGAGTAGAAAAACAGATAACACTCCAACTGGTTTCAAAACCAATGCTGATCCAAAATCAATGATCTTTGAGAGAAATATTTTTTGGATGCAAAAGGAACCCCAAAGCCAAATTGGTTTGGGTTCCCAAGGGAAACTAACCTTTATATAATTTTATGTGCAGGGCAAGCCAAGAGATTTATGGCATATTGACAGTGGCTGCTCAAGACATATGACTGGAAATAGAAGCAAGCTTCAAGATTTTAAAAGTTTTGATGAAGGATTTGTAGCTTTTGGAAGCAATCCCAAAGGAGGAAGAATTTCTGGAAAATGTGTCATTAACAGTGAGAAAGTGAGGTTTAATGATGTGTACTATGTTGAACAATTAAAGTATAATTTGCTAAGTGTCAGTCAGATTACTGAGAAAAAGAATCCAGTTCATATCACTGACACATAATGTTTTATTCTTTCTGACAAATTTAAAATTGATGAAAGCATGATTTTAATGAGAATTCCCAAAAAGAATGATATGTACTGCTGTGACTTAGCAAATATGATAACTCAAGAAAGCTTAAACTGTCTTTTCTCCAAAGCATCTGTGAGTTAATCAAATCTCTGGCATAGAAGGATGGGTCACATGAATTTTAAAACAATAAATAAATTAGTTAAAGGAAAACTTGTAAATGGTTTACCTGAAAAGAACTATTCATGCAATGACCATTGTGTTGCATGTCAGAAAGGCAAGCAACACAAATCCTCCTATAAATCCAAAATCCTCAACACAATCTATACTCCTTTACATTTATTGCATATGGATCTATTTGGTCCTACAAATGTGAGAAGTTTAGGAGGAAAAGTATATTGTCTGGTGATAATTGATGATTATAGCCGTTTAGCTGGGTATTCTTTCTTAGAAGTAAGGATGAAACATGTGAGCAACTTAGATCATTCATTACTAAGATAGAAAATCAAATGGATAAAAGAGTTGAAATCATAAGAAGTGACAATGGGACAGAGTTTAAAAATCATTTGATGGATATGTATTGAAAGACAATTTAGTGCTCCTAGAACCCCTCAACCAAATGGAATAGCTAAAAGAAAGAATAGGACACTAATTGAGGCAGCTAGAACCATGTTAGCTGATGCTAAATTGCCCATGACCTTCTGGGCAGAAACAATCAGCACTGCTTGCTATGTTCAAAACAGAGCTCTAATTGTAAAACCACATAACAAGACACCTTATGGACTGTTCTTAAATAAAATACCTTTAGTCAATTTTCTCAAACCATTTGGGTGTCCTGTTACTATCCTAAATACCAAAGATCATTTAGGAAAGTTCAATAGCAAAGCAGATGAAGGTGTTTTTGTAGGATATGCAATTCAAAGCAAATCTTACAGGGTTTTCAATCATAGATCTAGAGTAGTGGAAGAAACCATGTATGTAACATTCAATGAAAACACACCTTGTGTTGAAGGAAAGGGTCCTGAATCTCTGTTTGATATTGATGCACTAACCAAATCTTTCAGATTCATTAATGAAAATGAAAGTGCAAGAACATCACATGAAGTTGCAGGTGGTCAAACTAATAAGAAATCATATGAATATGTATTTCTTCCTTTTTGGTCCCCAGATCTACCTGAAATTATGCAGTCTATTCCTCAAGATCTGTCACAAAGCTCAGAACAGATTACACCCACTCCCATTGATGGAAGTACATCATCAGATACTGCAATACCTCCAGAAGATGACTGTTCAAATGGAATCAAATGATGCAGTTCACAATGCAACTGAAGATACATATGAAATTGCAGATGAATATGAAGATCATGATCCACTTAACACATTGGATCTAAATGAAACAAATCTGGAGTTTGATCCTTCTCTGACTTCAACCTGAAATTATCAAGCTCACAAAAGCTATCTTCCATTGGAAAATGTGATTGGGTATATTGAAAGTGGGATGCAAACCAGAAGTCAGGCAAAGTCAAGTACTGATAACACAAATGTTTCTTTATTTGCTTATTTCTTGTCACAGGTAGAGCCCAAGAAGACTAGTGAAGCTTTAAGAGATCCAAGTTGGATAGAAGCTATGCAAGAAGAGCTTCTTCAATTCAAAATTCAGAAAGTGTGGACATTAATGGATCTTCCAAAAGGAAAAAGGGCAATTGGAACTAAATGGGTATACATAAATAAAAAGGATGAAAGAGGTATTGTAATTAAGAACAAAGCTGGACTGGTTGCACAGGGTTACACTCAAGAAGAGGGAATTGATTATGATGAAGTGTTTACTCCAGTAGCTAGGATTGAGGCAATTAGATTGTTCTTATCCCATGCCTCTTTTAAGAAGTTTATGGTATACCAAATGGATGTGAAAGGTGTATTTCTGTATGGCACTATTGATGAAGAAGTATATGTTTGCCAACCTCCAGGATTTGAAGATCCCATGTTTCCTGATAAAGTGTGTAGGTTAGAAAAGGCATTATATGGTCTGCACCAAGCTCCTAGAGCATGGTATAATGTTCTATCTACTTATCTAGTTAGGAATGGATTCAAAAGAGGTGCAATTGATAAGACTCTGTTCATCAAGAAAGTTTATGATGATATCCTACTGGTCCAGATTAATGTTGATGATATTATTTTTGGATCAACAAGGGATGCTCTGTGCAAAGAATTTGAATATCTCATGCACAATAGATTCAAAATGAGTTCAATGGGAGAGTTAAACTTCTTTCTGGGGTTACAAGTTAATCAGAAGCCTGATGGGATTTTTATTCATCAAGGAAAGTATGTTTGTGACATTCTGGAGAGATTTAATAACTCAGATGTGAAAGTTGCTAGCACTCCAATGGAAACACATCAGAAATTACATGCAGACCTTGAGGGGGAGAATGTTCATGAACATTTGTATAGGCCTATGATTGGTTCACTAATGTATCTGACCTTTAGTAGGCCAGATATAATGTTTGCTGCTTGTGTCTGTGCTAGGTTTCAGGCAAATCCTAAGATGTCTCACATTCATGCAGTGAAAAGAATCTTTAGATATCTTAAAGGTCAACCAAAATTGGGACTTTGGTATCCAAATGATTCTTCATTTGATTTAACTGATACACTGATAGTGACTATGGAGGTGCCAACATGGATAGAAAGTCAACATCAGGAGGGTGTCAATTTCTGGGAGAAAGACTTGTGTCATGACAATGTAAGAAGCAGATCACTATATCCACATTAATAGCGGAAGCAGAATATGTCGCAGCCGCAAGCCGTTGCTCACAAATTCTATGGATTCAAAATCAAATGCTTGACTATGGTTTGACTTTCTTAAAAACCCCTATGTTTATTGATAACAATTCTGCAATCAGTATCATATGCAACCCAGTGAAACATTCCAAGACCAAACACATTTGTAACACCCTCAAATTCACTGTTTAGCGGAAGCAAGCTTTGGGGTGCTACTAATCAAATATCAACAGTACAAGGTATACAACAAACGACCTCTAAATGAGACGTTTAAAAATAGTTACATTTCCAATATAAAATTGTTTGAAAACATAGTGTTTTCGGTTACAAAAATGTAGTTCTCTAGAGTCAACGCGTGTAGCGGGAGATTCTATTACATAATCAAAATATACAAAAGATAATGCTAAGAATCTCCATTAGATGCAATATAGAAATCATGCGACTCTAGCTAGTGTCCAGGGGTAATCCTACTCCGTCTGTGTACCTGAGATACAAAGATAAAAAGGTCAACCAAAAAGGTTGGTGAATCTTACAGGTTTAGTAAAGTAAATCAATTATGAACCACAAGTATGTACCAGTATTGCTATCAAGAAAAGTAAGTAAATCAGTAAATCATCACAAGTCCCATGAGCTCACAAGTTGAAGCTTAACAGTGTAGTGTGAATGGTACAATCAAGTACAGTATCACGTTCCCCCGTAAGTGCTATCCCAACACTCATATGTAACAAGTATCAAACACCCGTTCTACGGAACGGTTCGTGGTAGCGCTACTACCCCGGGTGGGGATTGTCAGTCCTGAATGGATCCATCCTACTAATACTCGCGCTTAAGTCTATAACTAGCAACTTATGATAGGAGGCTTTCAGTGGATAAATAGTAACTCATGTGTTGTGTGTAAAAAGTAATGAAATCAGTTTAGTACATTGTGTTCATATGTAAAACAGTTGCTAAGTATCTCACCCAAAGTATAAAAACAGTAAAAATGGGGCTGTAGGACTCACCTGAGTCTAGCAAGTGTGGTGTGAAATCAATTTAGTAAAGCGGATGTAAGTCTGTGTTTCGGTTCTCAGAACCCTGCAACCTTCTGGCGTCCAAAACGCACAAGGTTTTAAGCAAACAAGTAAATAAGTTGGTGTCTGAAAAGATCACCCATGCTACTTGTCCACTCAACTAGGAAATGTCCAAGTGTTTATTTAGTAATCCATTTGTAATTTGGGTAACAAGTATGGCCCGTTGGTGACGGTTTGTAATAATAATCCAAAGTGTTATTATTATATGTATCGTTGTATCAGGTTTCATTATTACTAAGTGTTCAACACTTAGTGTGAAAAGTATTTACAAGTTCCTAGATGACGGGGGTCCGGGGGCAGCGCCCCTGGTAGCGGGGTCCAAGGGGCGGCAGCCCCTGGCGGGGTCCAAGGGGCAGAGCCCCTGACTGGGGTCGAGCTGGGTTCCCAGGTAAAATTTTTTATTTCTACTACATTGCTTTGGTAAAAATCGCATCTGGAATTTAAAATCGGGAAAATTGACCTAGTCTGGCAGCGGACTGAAAAGGTGTTGCGAACTGAGTTCGTGGTGCGAACTGAGACTCAGTTCGCAAGGTAAGGTAGGCTGCGAATCGAGTTGGGTTCGCAGGTCAAGTCGGTTCGCAGGTCAATTCGCAAAAATCTCAACTCGCAAGTTGAGTTCGACTCGCAAAGTAGTAGGCTGCGAACTGAGTTCGGTTCGCAGCATAAGTTTCGGTTCGCAAAACTCGACCCGCAGGTCGGTTCGCAGGTCAACTCACAGTTCAGTTCGCAGGTCAGTTTCGGTTCACAGTTTGGCTTCACGAGTCGAGATGTCGGTTCGCCTCGCAGGACGAACGATATCTGGGATCTCAACTCACAAGATGAACTATCCGTATCTTGGGTTTTCAAAACGCATTTCTAAGCCGGTTTTTGGACATAATCTTGTTGTGTAAACATTCTAGCATGTAAATAAAAACTTTTTAAGTAATTTAAATGAGTTTTAAGTTTCCATACCACAAAATGAAAAACGAAGAAGATGGAGAGGTAGAGCTCGTGATGGTGATCCTCGTGCTTGTTCCCGATGATGATGATGATGAACGCTTTTTGGTGATGTTTTTGGTGGTTTGGGGCTGCGATTTTGAGAGGAGAAAGAGAGAGATTTAGGTGTAAGTGTGTGTGTAAAGTGAGGTGAAGTGGGAAGGGGAAAAGGATTAAAAGGGTTGGGTCTTGGGTCGGTGGGTTGGGTCCGCGGGTCTGGGCCGACCCACTCGGGTCTCAGGTTCGCGTATTTATGTTTCCGAATGTCGTGTTATGACCCATAGTCGTTTAATTGCGAAGTCTTTGTAAGATTTGTAAATATGTCAAAGTATACCCGCAATATTTATTTAACCGAAGTATTTATCAACATACTTTATTTCAAGTTATAAAATTATAAAAATATAATTTTTGTTACTAATCACTCGTTGAGGTACATTTCGTGCGGTTTCGTCGCGTATGATATGTCTTAAACAATATGATATTGCGTAATATATTATAGTAAACAATGTTTGTTTGGATAATTCCATATTATTTATAAATTTTTTCACCAACGTTCATATTAAATAAAGTAGGACCTCGTCCGATACATAAGGGCACGATTTAATCGAATCGTGTAAGCGTGTATGTAATTACACCAAAACATTACATATATTTAGAATATTACAAAACTAAACACATGTAATTACAAGTAGTTTCGGCACCAATTAAAGTCCTAAATTGGCGGGTGTTACATTCTCCCCTCGTTAGGAGAATTTCGTCCCGAAATTAGCTCGAAGTTGCGGTGTGAGTAGAGTCTGTGAACAAGTGTGGGTACTTCAGTCGCATTTGGTCTTCCCGTTCCCAAGTGAATTCAGGACCACGCCTTGAATTCCATCGGACCTTAACAATGGGAATACGACTCTGTTTTAAATGTTTGACCTCTCGGTCCATTATTTCCGCGGGTTCCTCGACAAAGTGAAGTTTATCATCGATTTGTTTTTCATCGAGCGGTACAATCAGTGTCTCATCAGACACACATTTCTTCAAGTTAGAAATGTGAAAGGTAGGATGCACGCTACTAAGTTTGGTAGGTAGCTGCAGTCGATATGCCACTGGACCAATTCTTTCGAGAATTTCAAACGGTCCAATGTACCTAGGGTTCAGTTTTCCTCGTTTTCTGAATCGAATGACACCTTTCCACGGTACCACTTTAATAAGTACCTTGTCCCCAACCTGGAACTCAAGGTGTTTGCGTCTCACGTCAGCGTATCTTTTCTGACGATCACGTGCGGCTTTCAGCCGGTTTTGGATACCAACGATCTTCTTGGTGGTTTCGTGAATGATTTCTGGACCAGTGAGTTGGGTATCTCCCACCTCAGTCCAGTAGATAGGTGATCGACACTTACGTCCATAGAGTGCCTCGAAAGGTCAGCCTTAATGCTGGTATGGTAGCTGTTGTTGTATGAGAACTCACACAATGGTAAGTGGTTTTCCCAAGAAATACCAAAGTCGACTACACAGGCACGTAGCATATCCTCCAGTGTTTGAATAGTTCATTCGCTTTGGCCATCAGTTTGTGGGTGATAAGAAGTACTCATATCCAGACGAGTACCGAGAGATTTTTGTAATGATTGCCAAAAGTTGGAAGTAAAGCGACTGTCCCTATCCGAGATGATCGAGGTAGGTACACCGTGTCGTGAAACAATGTCTTTGATGTAAATGTGAGCTAAACGCTCCATCTTGTCAGTTTCCTTGATGGCTAGAAAATGGGCAGATTTCGTGAGACGGTCTACAATCACCCAAATGGTATTGTAACCGCTTGAAGTTTTCGGTAGTTTGGTAATAAAGTCCATGGAAATTTGCTCCCATTTCCATTTAGGGATTTCAGGTTGTTGGAGAAATCCTGAGGGTCTTTGGTGCTCGGCCTTGACCTTGGAACAAGTTAAGCATTTACTGACGTATACGGCGATGTCAGCTTTCATGTTAGGCCACCAATACAATCCTTTGATGTCGTGATACATCTTGTCAGAACCAGGATGTATAGAGTATCGAGATTTGTAAGCTTCAACCATCACCAAATCTCGCAAGTTTTCGAGTTTGGGTAACCATACCCGGTTAGAGAAGTACCGAGTTCCATCAGGTTTGATTTCAAATTGTTTATCCATGCCTCGCAAGACTTCATTGATGATGTTTTCGGGTTTGAGTGCTTCGAGTTAAGCGGCAAGAACTTGGGTGATGAGATCGCTGTGGATGGTAATACTGAGGGCTCGGACTCGAAGGGGTTTCACTCGTCCTTTTCGGCTTAAGGCATCGACAACTACGTTCGCCTTTCCTGGGTGGTATTTGATTTCGCAGTCGTAGTCACTAAGTAACTCGACCCAACAACGTTGCCTCATGTTTAGATCCTTATGATCGAATATGTGTTGGAGGCTTTTGTGATTGGTAAAGATAGTACTCTTCGTACCGTTGAGGTAATGTCTCCAGATTCTCAGCGCGAATACCATGACACCTAATTCTAGGTCGTGTGTCGTATAGTTTTTCTCCTGAATTTTCAGTTGTCGTGAGGCATAGGCGATGACTTTTTCCCGTTGCATTAACACGCAGCCAAATCCTTGGTGTGAGGCATCGCAGTAAACTACGACGTCATTGGTGCCTTCGGGTAAGGACAGGATTGGTGCACTGCAGAGTTTATGTTTCAGTAGCTGGAAGGCTGACTCTTGTTTGTCGGTCCAATCGAATTTCTTATCTTTCTGAGTCAGTGTCGTTAGAGGAACAACTATTTTTGAAAAGTTCTCAATGAATCGACGGTAATACCCAGCGAGACCTAAGAATTGTCTCACTTCAGTTGGAGTGGTCAGTGACTCCCAGCCCTTGATTGCTTCAATTTTGGCAGGATCAACATGGATTCCCTGGCTATCAATGACGTGCCCAAGGAATTGAACGGTTTGAATCCAGAACTCACACTTAGATAATTTGGCATATAACTCTTCGTGTTTCAGAAGTTCCAGTACGGTTTTCAGATGCTGGGCATGTTCTTGCTCATTGCGAGAGTAGATCAGAATGTCATCAATGAACACAATGACAAACTTGTCAAGATATGGTTTGCACACCCGATTCATAAGGTCCATGAATACTGCAGGTGCGTTGGTTAAACCGAACGTCATCACTTGGAATTCGTAATGCCCATAGCGTGTTCGAAAAGCTGTTTTTGGAATATCATTGTCACGAACTCGGAGTTGGTGATAACCTGACTGTAGGTCAATTTTTGAGTAAACACTCGATCCCTGAAGTTGGTCGAATAGGTCATCGATTCTAGGAAGTGGATACCGATTCTTTATGGTTAGCTTATTCAGCTCTCGGTAATCGATACACATGCAGAATGATCCATCTTTCTTTTTCACGAATAAGACCGGAGCTCACCAAGGCGAGGAACTTGGTCGAATGAATCCTCTATCCAGGAGTTCCTGTAATTGGTTAGACAACTCCTGCATTTCGGAAGGTGCTAAACGATACGGAGCTCGTGCCACGGGTGCAGCTCGCGGCACAAGTTTGATTTGGAATTCGATTTGTCTAGGTGGCGGAAGTCCAGGCAAGTCCTCAGGAAAGACTTCCCGGAAATCCCGCATGATAGGCACATCCTCAAGTCGCTTCTCCTCCGACTTCTTCCTGGTGGCATGTGCAAGGATGGCTTGATACCCCTTTCGTAGGTATTTTCTAGTTTTCATGCACGATACAATATTCAGATTCTGTCGACCGGTCTCCCCTTTTAGGACTAAGGTTCCACCGGAGACGAGATGTATACGAATGAGTTTGTCATAACATATGATTTCAGCTCGGTGCTTGGATAACCAATCCATACCGACGATAATGTCAAAGCTGCCGATCTCTACGGGTATCAAATCAATGGAAAAGAGCTCATTAGCTAAGTTTAAAGTGCAATTAGGGATCACACTGTCGGCCTCAATAAGTTTTCCGTTTGCCAATTCTACTGTGTACTTAGAATCTAAGGTAACAGGTGTAGTGTCAAGTAGTAGATAAAACTCATCAGAAATGAAGCTCTTATCAGCCCCAGTATCAAATAATACAGAAGCAGTCAATTTGTTGAGAAGGAATGTACCCGTGACCACATTCGGGTCTTAACGGGCTTCCCCAGATTTCAGCACGAAAGCTCTTCCTCGAGCGTTGTTGTTGTTGTTCTTCAGCTTCGGGAAATCTTTTCTGAAATGCCCAGTACCGTTGCACTCATAACAGGTCCTTGGTGCAGAGGTATTGGTTCCAGTGGTGTTTGATCTACAATCTTTAGCCAAGTGTCCAAATCTCTTACACTTGCTACAGGGGCAAGAACCATCATGGTGTCGTTGGCACTTAGAACAATAGGGCTTGTTTCCCTTATACTCCTTCCTGTCCTCAGAGCCGGTCGCATAGGCCTTAACAGTCATAGGCCTTTTGTTGGGTTTTGGTTTTGGTGATCAGAGGATTTGCGTTTGTTGTTGGAGGAGGGTGTGTTGGATGTCTCACGGCTGACAACCATTGCCATGAGTTCATGAGCTAACCGAATTGCACTTTCAATAGTGGTTGGTTTGGACGAGGTGACGTTCCCCTGGATATTCTCCGGGAGGCCGCGGATGTATCTCTTGATGCCTTTTACCTCCGGATCAACCAAGCCCGGGCATAACAATGTGAACTGCTGAAACTTGGTGGTGTATCCATCAATATCGGTTCCCTGCACTGTCAAGTGCCAGAACTCTTCCTCTAGATGGTGCAGTTCTTCTTCAGGATAGTACTTCTCCCTTAACTTCTTCTTTAGTTCAGTCCAGGGAAGCTGTTTTGCAACCTCAATGCCCACCGAGTTGGCGTGGGTATTCCACCACATAAGTGCACCTTCTTGAAAGGTGTAAGCAGCGAATTTAACCTTGTTATCCTCAGTACAGTTGCAGAGACTGAAGACAGATTCCATACGTTCAATCCATCTGATTAGACCAATAGCACATTCCGTGCCTTTGAAGTAGAGTGGTTTGCAGCTGAGAAAATCCTTGTAGGAACAAGGCTTGATAACAGGGGTATTGATTGGGGTTTCGTCATTACTTCGAGAGTTTCGAGGTGAATCCCGAGCAGCCAAAGCATTGGCCACTGCTCGAGATACGATAGTAGCAAGTTCGACATCACTGTAACTTTTCTTCTTTGGCGGCATGATTCTTCAAGAAAGAAACAAGGGGCACATGAGAAGTTGTACTAGAATGATAATTCGATAGATGTACATATATTAAAATGGTAATATACAACATCATAAGGTGAAAATTAACAATGTAAGATAGTTGAGAGAAATTGTCAATTGATATTATGATGTTAAACGATTACAGACAATTTTGAGTTACGAGTTTCAAAAGTTTATAGACTTAGGAGTTTTACAAAAGTGCCGGGAATTGTTACATCCGGTCGAATTACATAGGTCCTACGAAAGCATGATAAAGTACATATTTGGCCTAAGCTAATCCTGGCGTAAATTGAGTTGTGGCAGCAGTGTGGTGAGATGGTCTACAGATTCTGCAAGTCTGCTAACCATTCGGAGGGCGTCCTCGGTCTTCCTTAGACGTGTCTCACACTGATTCAGCCTTGATTGTAGGACGGAGATTTCATTTCGGTTGCCAATCACTTGGTTGTGGACAACCTCCATAGTTTCGATGGTTTCACCCAGACTATTGTCAAGGGTGTCCATGTGGTTGACGGTATTTTCGTGATCTTCGGAGACTTGATTGATACGTTCAAGTGATGTGAGTCTCCAGTTTTCGTTGGTTTCTTTGAGTTCGATATCCATAGTATTAGGTCGTTGCTCGTGTCGGTGTAGCCTAGTGGTTAAGTCCGACAAGGTAAAGTGAGTGGGGTATGGGTCAGCTCGAGGCAACCTAGTGTTCCTCCTAGCCACCCTTGGGATTCACGATCCATACAGATGAGAGTGTGACGAGTTGGGTGGTGTGTTTGCCATTCTGCGATGAAGCATTAGAAAGAATGAGGCCTATCTATGTATATGTATATATATATCACATAATAGCCTAAAGTGTCTAACACATACATGTTTGAGTCCCGGTTTCTCTCGTGGTCAGAGTCAACTAGTGTATCCTGTTCAGTCATGACTCCTATCAGATCTTACATCATACTCTTTTAATTATACATAGTTGATCAGGCTATGTTAAATTAAACCAATATCATGTAGTCCCTGAACCTAATCATGCTTAATAAGAAATACTGCTTAACGGTCATAGTCTAGGCCCACTAAATGCAACCTAGTTCACTATAACCTTAGGCTCTGATACCAATCTGTAACACCCCCAAATTCACTGTTTAGCGGAAGCAAGCTTTGGGGTGCTACTAATCAAATATCAACAGTACAAGGTATACAGCAAACGACCTCTAAATGAGACGTTTAAAAATAGTTACATTTCCAATATAAAATTGTTTGAAAACATAGTGTTTTCGGTTACAAAAATGTAGTTCCCTAGAGTCCACGCGTGTAGCGGGAGATTCTATTACATAATCAAAATATACAAAAGATAATGCTAAGAATCTCCGTTAGATGCAATGTAGAAATCATGCGACTCTAGCTAGTGTCCAGGGGTAATCCTACTCCGTCTGTGTACCTAAGATACAAAGATAAAAAGGTCAACCAAAAAGGTTGGTGAATCTTACAGGTTTAGTAAAGTAAATCAATTATGAACCACAAGTATGTACCAGTATTGCTATCAAGCAAAGTAAGTAAATCAATAAATCATCACAAGTCCCATGAGCTCACAAGTTGAAGCTTAACAGTGTAGTGTGAATGGTACAATCAAGTACAGTATCACGTACCCCCGTGAGTGCTATCCCAACACTCATACGTAACAAGTATCAAACGCCCGTTTCTACAGAACGGTTCGTGGTAGCGCTACTACCCCGGGCGGGGATTGTCAGTCCCGAATGGATCCATCCTACTAATACTCGCGCTTAAGTCTATAACTAGCAACTTATGATAGGAGGCTTTCAGTGGATAAACAGTAACTCATGCGTTGTGTGTAAAAAGTAATGAAATCAGTTTAGTACATTGTGTTCATATGTAAAACAGTTGCTAAGTATCTCACCCCAAAGTATAAAAACAGTAAAAATGGGGTTGTAAGACTCACCTGTGTCTAGCAAGTGTGGTGTGAAATCAACCAAGTAAAGCGGGTGTAAGTCCGTGTTTCGGTTCTCAGAACCTTGCAACCTTCTGGCGTCCGAAACGCACAAGGTTTTAAGCAAACAAGTAAATAAGTTGGTGTCTGAAAAGATCACTCATGCTAGTTGTCCACTCAACTAGGAAATGTCCAAGTGTTGGTTTAGTAATCCGTTTGTAATTTGGGAAACAAGTATGGCCCGTTGGTGACGGTTTATAATAATAATCCAAAGTGTTATTATTATATGTATCGTTGTATCAGGTTTCATTATTAGTAAGTGTTCAACACTTAGTGTGAAAAGTATTTACAAGTTCCTAGATGACGGGGGTCCGAGGGCAGCGCCCCTGGTAGCGGGGTCCAAGGGGCGGCAACCCCTGGCGGGGTCCAAGGGGCAGAGCCCCTGGCTGGGGTCGAGCTGGGTTCCCAGGTAAAAAATTTTATTTCTACTACATTGCTTTGGTAAAAATCGCATCTGGAATTTAAAATCGGGAAAATTGACCTAGTCTGGCAGCGGACTGAAAAGGTGTTGCGAACTGAGTTCGCGGTGCGAATTGAGACTCAGTTCGCAAGGTAAGGTAGGGTGCGAATCAAGTTGGGTTCGCAGGTCAAGTCGGTTTGCAGGTCAATTCGCAAAAATCTCAACTCGCAAGTTGAGTTCGACTCGCAAAGCAGTAGGCTGCGAACTGAGTTCGGTTCGCAGCATAAGTTTCGGTTCACAAAACTCGACCCGCAGGTTGGTTCGCAGGTCAACTCGCAGTTCAATTCGCAGGTCAGTTTCAGTTCGCAGTTTGGCTTCGTGAGTCGAGATCTCGGTTCGCCTCGCAGGATGAACGAGATCTGGGATTTCAACTCACAAGATGAACTATCCGTATCTTGGGTTTTCAAAACGCATTTCTAAGCCGGTTTTTGGACATAATCTTGTTGTGTAAACATTCTAGCATGTAAAGAAAAACTTTTTAAGTAATTTAAACGAGTTTTAAGTTTCCATACCACAAAATGAAAAACAAAGAAGATGGAGAGGTAGAGCTCGTGATGGTGATCCTCGTGCTTGTTCCCGATGGTGATGATGATGAACGGGTTTTGGTGGTTTGGGGCTGCGGTTTTGAGAGGAGAAAGAGAGAGATTTAGGTGTAAGTGTGTGTGTAAAGTGAGGTAAAGTGGGGAGGTGAAAGGGATTAAAAGGGTTGGGTCTTGGGTTGGTTGGTTGGGTCCGCGGGTCTGGGCCGACCCACTCGGGTCTCGGGTTCGCGTATTTGTGTTTCCGAATGTCGTGTTATGACCCGTAGTCGTTTAATTGCGAAGTCTTCGTAAGATTTGTAAATATGTCAAAGTATACCCGCAATATTTATTTAACCGAAGTATTTTATCAACATACTTTATTTCAAGTTATAAAATTATAAAAATATAATTTTTGTTACTAATCGCTCGTTGGGGTGCGTTTCGTGCAGTTTCGTCACGTAGGATATGTCTTAAACAATATGATATTGCGTAATATATTATAGTAAACAATGTTTGTTTGGATAATTCCACATTATTTATAAATTTTGTCACCAACGTCCATATTAAATAAAGTAGGACCTCGTCCGGTACATAAGGGCACGATTTAATCGAATCGCGTAAGCGTGTATGTAATTACACCAAAACGTTACATATATTTAGAATATTACAAAACTAAACACATGTAATTACAAGTAGTTTAGGCACCAATTAAAGTCCTAAATTGGTGGGTATTACAACATTGAAATCAGATACGATTTTATAAGAGATTGCAATGAAAAGAGGTTAATTGAAATTTTCAAAGTACATACTGATAATCAATTTGCAGATCTGTTTACCAAATCATTTGATGTAGGCAGATTTACATTTTTGGTAACCAGTATTGGTATGATTAATGCAGGATAAACCTCTCTCACTCTTCTTTTGTAAAATCTTTACTGTTGCTGCATTATGATACTACTGTTAGTACTGCCAATATACAATGATTAATATTAACTCCAATAGTTTGATTTGTACCGCTGGTATCAATTTCCATCGGTGTCAGATTAACAATGTTGGACTTTTGTCTGTATATATCTCTATGTTTGACTGTGTGCAGGTTTCAGCTATATATTGACATAAGATTCTCTTGTCTCCCTTGCTGTTTACCACACATTTATAATATATTAGATTTAAGTTTTCTTTACTCACTCTTTTCTAGATAAATAGTAATATTCTCTTACATTTGCTAAAAAATTTCAAGATTCTCTTAATCACTCTTTCTTGCTTAAATCATCTCTTCTACATAATGAAATTTTCATCTTAGTGTCTATCAATATTTTTGCTAAAAATGAAATCTCCTTTAAAAATCATCTCTTTTTCAGCAGAAATAGAACAACCCGAACAAATTGTGGATTTTAACCAAATTGCTACCTCCTACATTTTTAACAACTTCTACACTCCAAGAGAGTATCTGTGTTCCACCTCTGGTTACACAACTTCAGATACTGAGATTCTTGATGAAGAGCCAGAACCTGAGCTGATCAGCATGGATCAGCATCATTAAATGGAAATCATTGCAGAACAGGACCATGATCATGTGGTAGAAACTCTTCAGGACCAAGTGCAACAACTGGACAATTATAACTGGGCAATCATGAATCACTACAGAGAAACAGAAACTAGAAGAAGGATTGCAAAAAGATCCATCTCTCGTCGCATCAAAGATAGGTTGGCTCACTGGAAGTACTTGGTAAAAAGAACAAAAACAAAGGCAAAACTGTGGATTAAACGAAAGGTTGATCCATCAAATGAAGCACGGTTTGATTACATTCATCCTTTTCCTATTCATAGTAATCGTCTTATGGATCGTTACTATGCACAAGATATGGAGTTTCCTGATCTTAATGATCCTGAGTTGTTTTAGGTTGATTTAAGTTTGTTTTAAAAAAAAACACTTAGTACCACTTATGTTTTTAACACTGCCACTGCTAGTTGTAAATTAGTACCGGTCGTGTCAGTTACACCGCTGGCACAATGTATGAAGTATTTGTTGGGTTTTCTATTCCCTAACTAGATTAATATACGCAGCGGAATTATAACAAAATTAATCTAAAACAATTAGGAAACTAAACCCTAAAGGATCTTAACTTGAATAAATAAAAGAAATAAAACAAATAAGATAAATAGGAAATTACTAACCTTTGAGAAAACAATTTCTCACGCGTAGACAAACTAGCAGAACCTTCTTGCTTGGTGGCAAGTGCCCAAACTAGAACACCTCTAATGCTTCACACCTACGAACAAAGAGAAATTCCCAAGTCTCCTAAGGTCACGACTCTTAGTCGTAAAACTCTTACAAGGAGCAGGAGTAAGAAAGAGAGAAGAAGAAATGAAAACCATTCAATTCAAAGGTACCAAGAAAAACCTAAGGGGTAGGCCCCTATTTATAGGGTAGGAGGATGGCATGGGTTTTATATCCCAACCGATGTGGGAAAACATGGTTTTTCATCCATCTGGCGGATGAACTTTCCATCCGGCGGATGGATCTGTTTCCAGAACATTCTGACATGCGCTCCACCGCCTTTACCCTTTTTCATTCTATAATTCTTCTTTTTCTTTTAGTTTCAATTAATATTCAATTAACAAACTAAATATAATACTAATTCCAATTAATATTATCTCTCTATTTATTTCTGTTACTGCTCATTGAGGGCGACCCAAAAAGGACTCTACTTTTAATGATTTAGTTATGACCTTGGACACTATTCCAACAGTCTCCCACTTGGACAAGTCATCAACTATTATTGGTCTAAGCTTTATCCCATTAACTAAGCAGAGAGTGCCATCCAATGCAATTGCCGAACTCTGATTCATATCTAGAGATAGCCTTTTAGACAAGTGATCATATATTCCTTTGTTTCTGATATCGTATAAAACTGGGACATGGATTTTGATCAATCTCCAGATTCAAGATTATGTATTTTGATTTTCGATCAATTTGACTATATAGGACTACAAAAATTTATACATCAATTTAGTCCTGGCTTGGCCAAGCGCTTTATTAGTCAACATTTAATCATCAGAGGGCCCATGATATCGCTTTTCTCATTAGGTGAAAAGGAACAAATAAATTTCGACTACATAGAGTCAACTCATCATGTCATACCTAGCATACCCTTTATAACTGGCATTTACGCACAGCGTTTGAGTAGACTAAAGTATAACAGACTTGAAAAACTAGAAACTCAATGTATCTCCATTTTAAGAATATAAGATATTATCATCTCAGAGTTACTTGTGATTTCAATCCATGAAGTAACTTCCATGAGTGCAGGTCTCTCCTATACTTAAAACCCCATTAAGTACCCATGAGTGTTGCAGCAATCTCCATGCAATGTCTAATCTCCATAGACAATCTACTAACACTCCATGACAGTCTTAATTCACCACATACTTCCTATAGTGTGATCAACTAAGGAGGTTTGAGTAAATCTTATTACTCTGGAAGTGGTGTCTAAACATGCTAAACTTGAAACACAATGACAAACAATAGTAAATGGTAGAACTCCTTCCAATAAATAAATCTCCCTTATTTAATCACCAAGTCTATTCATGTTTCCATCATTGTTTGTAACGTTTCAAAATCAAACTAACAACTAAAACTTTATGTTATCTCGTAACCTCATGCTCCTAGCAAGTTTACTGTGTTGGACTCAACCAATGACATTGCGAACTGATTAGTTTGACTATCCTCTAATCCTCACAATCACGTGTCCTTTATGCTCCTAACAGTTTTCTTGTGTCTGGACTTAGTCAGTGTCTTTGTGAACGGATCAACCAGACTATCCTCTGATCTTCACAATCACTTGTCCTTTTATGCTCCTAGCATTCTCTTGTGTTCGGAATTAGTCAGTGTCTTTGTGAACAGATTAGCCGGACTATCCTTTAGATCTTCACAATCACTTGTTCTTTTCCGAATAAAATGGTATTTCTTTTCAAAACATTTTGAATTTCCATGTCTCCGCTTCTCCATTAAGTAAGATTCTCAAATCAGATTGTGAACAACCATCATCTCTATCTATTTGGAAACTTGCGTCACTATGACCGGTTACTCTGAATTCCTTTTCTCCACTAAAAACCTGTCTTCAGTATTTCTCAAATACTTGAGAATGTTCTTTACAACTGTCAAATGACTTTCACCAGGATTGTGTCGATGTCGACTCACTTTGCTCCAAGCAAATGAGACATCAGTCCTTCTACACGTCATGGCATATATGATCGATCCTATAGCCAGAGCTTATGGGACTCGACTCATTTCATCCAATTCTAAGTCTTTTGAACGTAGATTCCTTCTAATCTTTTATGCCATGATGTAAGGGTAGATTCCTTTTCTTAGATATCTCCATTCTAAGACCTTTTAGAATTTTATTCTAAGTACAATTCCTTGCTAATTCCTATGAAACGTTTCGACCTATATCGTTTAAATCTTTATACCAAGAATATATATTGCATCTCCTTAATATTTCATAGCGAAACTTTTTCCCAACCAATCCTTTACACCTTGTAATGTTGGGATTCCATTTTCTATGAAGTATTATATCATTTACATATAATACTAGGAAGACTACAACCCTCCCACTGAACTTGACATATATACAGGACTCATCTTTGCTTCTAGAAAATTTAAACTCTTGGACTTTCTCATGGAAGCAGAGATTCCAGCTATGAGAGGCCTGTTTAAGTCCATAAACCACCTTATGAAGCTTGCACACTCTATTAGGATACTTTTCTCTTTCAAAACCATTCGGTTGTGCCATAAACACATCCTCTGTTCGTTTTCCGTTAAGGAAAGTGGTTTTGACATCCATCTGCCAAATTTCACAATCATCAAATGCAGCTATGGCTAGCATTTTCCTAATTGACTTTATCTTAGCTATTGGTGAGAATATTTCCTCATAATCAAACTCGTGGGTTTGAGTATAGCCCTTCGCTACCAACCTAGCTTTATAAGTGTGTACATTCCCATCCATGTATGTCTTCTTCTTGAAGATCCACTTACAACCCACATGTCGCACCCCCAAAACACGTGGCAGCGGAAGTGGGAGGTGTCACGGGGGCACCGACCAAATCAAATATCATCAACACAAAGATCAAGCAAACGACCTCTATATGAGACGTTTGAAAATATTACATTACCATAATTCAAATGTTTACACAATAAATCTGGAGTTCGCATAAACCGTTTAGAGACTTCTAATACATTACTGAATTTACAAAACACAGCTACATGCAACCTTATCTCTTGATGTTTTGAAAACAATGCGACTCGAGCTAAGCTTTCCAAAAGCTTCCTACTGTGGCGGGTTACCTGAGAAATACATACTAAAAGGTCAACATAAAGTTGGTGAGTTCATAGGTTTGTTAAGTAATCAGTTGCTAAAATGATCCACAAGATTTCACAAGTTTTGCATCATTCGTCAATGATAAGTAAGAGTATCGTTAGCCAACGACAAGTAAAAGTATTGCATACAACAATATAAGTATACCATTTGCATGAGTCTCATAGTCAAGCTTGACGTTGTTTGCCTCCGGCAAGTGTACTAATCCAATACACTTCTAAATCACAAGTAATACTGCGCCCGTGGGTTGGCTAGCGCGACTAGCCCGGACGAGGTTTGTCAAACCCTGATGGTACCACCCAATAATACTCACGCACAAATTTTAATGACTATGATAAGTAGAGGACTTTAGTGGATTATTCAGGTCTCATGCAATCCGTACAAAAAGTTGTTTCCAGTACTTGTGATCATAAAGCAGTTTATAAAACAGTTGTATGTATTCTCACCCCAGTGAAAAACAGTAAAAAGGGGCTATGAAACTCACCAGAGTTGAGCAGGTAGCAAGCAATATCAAATATTAGCAAGTAGTGGGTGTTCTCGTTCCCGTGTGCAACCTCCTAACGCCCTAAACGTATGAGGTTGTATAATTAGATGTCTCAAAAGACCATCTATAGCGATTGTATAAGTGGGGGTTAATGTCCACTTAAGCCAATCGGGTAGGTGGGGGTTTTATGTCCACCTAAAGCTAGTTCATCAACTAGTATGTCCAAATAGGTAGTTTGAGTTCGTTTATCAAAAGCGTGTACGGCCCGTTGGTGAAAGTTTGTAATAATAATTTCTTTAAGACATTATCATTATGATGTTGTATCGTGTGCTTACAAAGCATGTTTTATGTGTTACTGAGTTATATCGTATAAGTTTAAATGTTACATAAAGTTCAACACTTAGTGTGAAATCTAGTTTTAAAGTTTCTGTTTAGGCGTCACTTAGGGCATCACTCAAGTAAGTGTCGCTATAGGCGACACTCGATTGGTTAGCGGCACTAGGTCAAGTGACGTTAAATGTTATTTTTAAATTGGCAGCGTCACTTGGGGTAGTGACGCTATATGCGGCACTTGGGCTCAGGCGGCACTAAGGGTAAGTGACGCTATAGGCGTCACTTGGGTGAGTGTCGCTGGTAGGGCGGCACTTGTGTCTGATCCGATTTTTGATTTTTAATCCAAGTGTTCTAAGTGTGGGTTTTTCATTCGGTAAACTTTCTAAATTTAGTTTTTGGTCCAAGTTACTAATTAAGTCACCCAAACCCATTTTTGTTACCACTTTCCAAATATAGTAAGTTTTTCGAAATCGAACCACTTTTGTTGACTTGGTCAAACTTACTCGGTTTTACCCAAAACTTTCACCCAACCCAAATATCAGTTTATAGGGTCTAAATATGATGTCGGTTCATGCTGGAGTTCACCAAAAGTGTCGGTTTTTATAAAATTCCTAAATCTTCAAGATTTCACATTTTCGACTTTTTGTAGGTTTATTTCACCAAGTGTTTTACAAATTTCTGGTCCAAGTCAAGTCTCACAATTTTTATCAACTGATCTACTATGTGTGTAGTGTCTAACTTATGTTTTCCAAGAGTTTTAAGTCCCATAATCATAGAGAAGCAAAATAATTAGTCATGCATAGTCTAGATTCTGATTTTACCCAGGTCAGTCTCACAAATCGTCCAATAGAGAAAAACGTGTAGATCTTTTCAATACGCAAATTTAAAAAAAATATGCTTCTTCTAACTCTTCCTAGAACTCAAGATATGACGTTTTTAGTAACCTGTGTTTTTCTGGGCAGATTGTATACCTTTGTGTATAAATTCATAAAAACGTATTTTAAGCTTACATTTAGACATAATCTTGTTAGATGAGCTTAATAACATGTAAATAAACAATATGATAGTAAGAAAAGGTTTCCTTACAATATTTTTGATGGAGATAAGATGAGGAGAAGGAGGAGTTGTTGTTGAGCTTGTTTTCCTTGTAAAATAGTGACTTTTGTGGTGGTGGTGCTATGGTGGTTTATGGTGGTGGTAATGGTGGTTCTTGGGTGGAGAGGGGCTGAGCTTTTCTGGAAATAGAGAGAGAGAGAGAATAGAGAGAAGCTAGAGGAAATGTGGAAGTGAGGTTGAGTGTAAAATGAGAAGGTTGCATGTAGTGTAAGTGGTGTAAGGGTTAAAATACAATCATGTCATTTTGCATGAAAATCTATAGGGGGGAAAAAAAAGTGGTGACCACATGGGGCAGGGGGGGGCCGGCCATGGGGGCCCACACAAGGGTATTTTGGTCATTTTCTCATTCCTAACTTTATTTGTTGCGTTATACATTCGTTTACTCGTTCGGTTTGGTGTTAAACGTTTAATACGCGTTTTTAAGTAACGATTTAAGTTTTAATATTTTCACTTGAAGTATTCATTCTAAATACTTGAAAAACATTTATAAAAATGATTCGTTAATTTAGTGATCTCGATTTGCGCGTTCGTTGTACGGATTCTAAATCGCGTGACGTTTTATTTAGACGTTTTTCGTTATCGTTTAAAGACATGATATATTACTCGATAGTTTTACACTAAATAATATATTTTCGATTCAAAAGTGTATTTTGACTTTCGTTCGATTGTCAGGCACGTTTTGCGCGTTTTCGTGGCGTTTGAGACGTTTTAACCAAAACGTCTAGGTTTTGCGGGTATTATTATATAAAAATAATAATAATATATGATAAATAACTTCTAAAAATAGATTCAAGTTCTTTATAAAAATGTTTCACCAACGCCGTATTTATACTGTGTCGGACTCCGTCCGGTTGTTTTGCACAATTTCACCAAATTGCGTAAGCGTAATTACAACTAATTACGTAGCGTAATATAAATCAATTACGGAGGTGTATATTCACATAAAATATACAAATAGTTACAAGTAATTACAAGTATTTAGCCTAAAACTAAACTAAACACACATAATTAGGGTTTCTAGAGGGTTAATCAGTAACCCTAAATCGTCGGGTGGCACACCACAGTTTTAAGACCGGGCCTAGTGTCAACCAAATTCCAAACTTGGTTGTCATGCATAGACTGAATCTTGCTTTTCATAGCTTCTTTCCACTTTAACAGCCTTATGGCCTGCCATCGCTTCCTTACAGTTAGCAGGTTTTATCTAATTCACTTAGTGTAGAATCACTAATGTTATCCTCTTCTTCTATATGGATATCATAATAGAACTGAGGAGGATTGCTAACTCTACAATTGCGAGCGGGTAAGAATATGTCATCAAATTCAACAGGTGTCACCACCTCTTGTTGAACGTCAGTGTTTACTTGTAAGTTCTTCACCGGTAGATCCTTGAAACTTTTCAAGATCAATTGTACTCCCACTGTCCTCTTTAGATATTGTTTCTCTTTTAAGGAACAATCATCTTCGAGCTACAAACATATATCTAAACGACTCCTGTGGATAACCGATGAAAAGATACTTTTCAGATTTGGATTTTGTGCTAAGTTTCTCGTCTAATGATAACTTCACAACTCCAGATTTGGATGTGCCAAAGAGAAAACATTTTCCCTTTCACATCTCTTCTTGGTGAATACTAGATTTAAGATATGCGAATGTCTCTAATGTCTAACCCCAAAAGTTTATTGGAAGTGTTGCCTGACTCATCATAGATTGAACCATGTCTAACAAGGTTCCATTTCTCTTTTCAACAACTCCATAAGACTATGGTGTTCTAGGAGGAGTCAACTGTGAAACTATTCCACGGTTTCTAAGATGATCAAGAAACTTGATACTAAGGTATTCTCCTCTCCTATAGGATTGGAGTCCCTTTATCTTTCTGCCCAGTTGCTTTTCTACTTCGTTCTGATATCCTTTTGAACATTTCAAAATTATCTGACTTTTGTTTAATCTGATAAACATATCCAAATCTACTGAGTAGTGATTTCCATCTTTTGTGGCGCATTGAAATGGTCAACACACATCCGTGTGCATCCAGTCCAATATTCCTTCAGCTCTTCCACACGACCATGTGAATGATGATTTAGTCATCTTGCCCGATAAACAAGATTCGCATACATCATCCGATTTGTGGTCGAATGACTTCAACACTCCATCATTTTGGAGTTGGGCGATGCGTTTCTTATTTTGGTGCCTAAGATGAAAATTGCCACAATTTGCATTTATCAACCTCATTAGAGGAACCAACATTTAAATTACCTTGCTGACCTATTCAACATTTTCATACATGCCTTTGCTAGGAGAAGTTTTACCACCTCTCATTATCAAATGAAAACTGATAACTGTCCTTAAACAAGCATGAAATGAAACTATGTCGAATAACAACAATTATTTAAATTTATCCTAACCCCATATTTTAGCACGAGCTCAAACTTTCCAATGGACATGACTTTCTTGTCTCCCATGACTAAGTTGAGCTCTCCATGCTTCTAACTCCCACTTTCCTTTAGGTCTTATAATACAGTGCAAATGTGAGCACCACACCTTGTATCCAAGACCCACGAATTAGAAGTTGTAGTAATGTGGAGTTTGATCACTTATATATCTGAATCCTTTTCCGACCTTACTGTCTTTAAGGTCCTTCAGATATTGTGGGCGGCAATGCTTCTAATGCCCCTCTGTGTTACAGTAAAAGCACACTTCTTTCCATGAATTCCTTGGTAGGTGCAATCTCATATTCGATCTTTCTCTTAGCCTTACGATTGGACCTTCCATTCGTAGCTATTTCGGATCTCATCCTTTCTTTGCATCATGACCAATTTTACAACACAGGAGTTGCTGATCCATAGGGCAAATCCTTATTTCTCCCTCGCTTAGCGGTTTGCAGTAATTTTGGAGTTACATTATTGAGGTGTATATCTCATTCAAATCCATTTGTCATGAGATTACAAACTGTTTGTATACAGCTGATAGATCGGACAGAATTATGGCGATGGAAAAGTTCTGTATCAAACATTGTATTCAATAATTCCAACCTATCAAAGTACCCTTTCATCTCCAAGACGAAAGCACAATTGGAGGTTCCAGGTTTAGGTTTGCAACCCATGAGGGATTCGTCCACATCAAGGCGTTCTTTACTTGCCTTTGCCTGAACCATTTCTTTTGACTGCTGGTTCATTTCATGAGCTCAAGTATTTTCAAAAGTCTTTTGTAATTCAGGGCTTATGAAGAATACATGATACTTTATTAGCATCATCATAATGTTTCCGGTGAGTTTTAATCTCCTCTTGGTTTGAATCATTATCATATGTGGGAATCTGCTCAACGAGAACATACTCCTTGTTCTCGTACCTTAGGCTAAACCTACGATTCGCATCCAGTCCATATACTTTGGACCGGTTAGTCTTTCCGACCCAAGAGCTGAGAGTAGTGAGAAAGTCAGGTTGTTTGCAGAATTAGGAACGAGAGGATTATTACTATTTTAATAGACATCTTTGAGATAAACATTTTTAGTTAGTTTGAATATTCCTTAATTTAAATTACCCAAATTCAAATTAAGGATAGGATCCATATTTTAGATTCATTCTATGAAGAGGTTTGCCGTAATCATATCACGAATTTATTTTAGGTAGACAATGCTCTTGTCAATTTCATTCTCTATGAAATTCCTAGTTCTTTTGAGATTCATTGATTTCCATCAATGGCATGTTAATCTCGGATTATGCTCATCTACCATTCATGATTGGTATGCCGAGGATCATGAACAAGACGGTGAACTTAACCATGCAAAACCCGCGTGGTCCCCGGCCCGAGTACGCTCGAGAATCGCGAGTTCCACATCACCTCTCAATATGATCTCACATTAATGTGCCGGTAAACCACACATGCTCCATTAACAGACCATACGAAAGATGTGCGGTTTTCATGGATTAACATACTATTCACGTTTTAGTATCTAGAACGGGATTTTGTTTTAATACTTTTAGGTCATACTTTTGGTCATGACATCATCCTATCAAAAAGTCCTCGGTAGATCCATTGAACGCACAAAGAAGCGGAGAAGCAGGTCAGCGCGAAGCCAATTAAAAACCTGACTTCTTTAGGGAAGCTGAGCGACCCGCCTTAAACCTCTCTTTATAGTTTGTTCACTATGGGTGAGGTGATTTATCAATTGACTGACGATGCATTTAACTTTAATGATACATATACTTATAGCTCATAATATATGTAAGCTCTCTCTTTAAACTCTTAAAGTCTACGGTTCTATTTTAAAACATTTTAAAATTTAAGGTTATATTTTAAACATTTCAAAATATAAGGGTCTAAAGTGTAAATAATATTTACCAATTTAGACAAGTCAATTTTCAATTTATCTTTACCTACATACTATTTCAGATAATTAAATGCTAATATTTATCAAGCTAAGGCTCTGATGGGCCCGCAACCGTCGGTTCAGCGTCGTTGTGATTTCTGAAGGTGATGCGGGCGCAGCAGGGGTTTTAAAATTTATATTTAGCTGGGCTTAAATTATACGTACTACCTACTCTGGTTAGCAAGCGGTAAGTATGACTTAAGATCGTTCTATGAATCCAAACGTGTGGGTGATTAAAGTTGGTGCTTTCCGTAGGGAAATATTCAGGATGGAAAGTAGGTAGGTTTGGGGGTTTTAAACTAAAGGCAGGTAATTAAAGTGCAGGAAAGTAAATTGCAGGAATTTAAAGTGCAGGAACATAGGTAAAGATAAATATGTGATTGCTGAGATTTCGATAATTAATGTTTCGGGATGACAGATTAAACAAGGACAATGCTAAGTGTAATGATTTAAACTATCAAGTGTAAACTCTAGAACCCTACCAACTCAGTTTCCCATTGGTATGTCACTAGGAACTAGGTTATCGTGATTCTGATCGGAGTAATACGCAAACTTCCAAACTTATCTAGTTGAAAGAAAAACAACCTATCTTGGCTTAACGCCGAGGTGCATGAATCAGTAGCGTATCGTCTCATAGGTCCGACCTTTCTTAACCCCTAAAATAATTTAGTATTTCATTAGCATGCAGATTAATAACTTTGTATGTTTTGACCGCTGATTATGTAAGACTTAGTGTTTTAAGGATTCTAGGTCACTAGGATGTTATTCTTATTCCTAAGTCTTGTTTTGTGCATTAAGGCTTGGTTACTTCAACTTATGACTTGGGTTCTCCTTTTCAAACAGTTATACATCCCTGGATTATTCGCAGTTTATGAAAACGTGTTTCATATGCAGGCCATGCCTTTCAGTAATCAGATAGTGTACTTTACATGGTAGTTCGACTGCTTCTTACATCAGACATGCGGTCAGGAGTAATTGACGATGAACGTGACACTCTAAACTAAATAAATGTAAAGCGATGCAGAAATGTAAACCTAATATGTACAACGAGTGGATTCACTGTGTCTTACTTATTGCATGTCATGGGCACAGATAACTACTTACCATAATTAAGGTTGATCAAGTCCTAATTACTAGGTTGCAGTCACGTGGATAACTAGAAAGGGTACTCCATAAATTAAACTCAAGTTCATAAAGTCTTAACGATACAAAGGTCATTAATTCCTATTTTATCTGAATGCGTTTTCGAACAACATTTCATTGTGCATTGACTTTCGTAAGATATACCAGTTAGTTGTGAAGTTGTATTATCCTTTCGGAATTCCAACTGTTAAACCAGAGCTGATTCCAGTGATGTAACTACCTTCGGTCGTTTATTGACTTCCATACATTTGTACTCCATGTAAAACGTTTCCAGTACTATATCAGATAAACTATCGAATAAGGGCCATTACATCACTTTTACAATTGTCGTACACTTAATTGTATAATGTCATCCCTACTTATAATTATCTACATCATCAACAATCACAATAATAAACTACTCGCAATTCATGGCAATAGACAAATCACATACAAGGCAATAATACATAATTAAAGTATGAAATAAAGCAAGTATGATAAAGGTTTCGATATCACCCGGAAATAAATGCGTAGCAGCGTATTATTATGATTGACAACTCGTTCACACGTACAAAGATGAATCTCCAAACTCCTAGCGTTCGCTCTAACCTCTATGTTAATCCGTAGATTAATTACAATAATCCTAGACTAAAATATAAGAGAATTTATAGAGTGAGAAAGTGGAAATGTAAGAGTGAGAGTGTAAGTATGAGTGTGAATATGAGAGTGTGTTGAAATGAGAGCTAGGGGCTGCTATTTATAGGAGAGGTTTGGCTCAAGTTAGCATCCCAAAGCTCACAATAGCAAAAGGTGGAAAAGGTGGTGGCACCAGGTACGAAAAGGTGAAAAAGGTGGTGGCACCAGGTACGAAAAGGTGAAAAAGGTGGTGGCACCAAGTACGAAAAGGACAAAAAAGCGCAATCCATGCGGGAGGGTGGCAGCCGGCGGCAGCCAGGTGGCAGCCGGCGGCAACCTGGTGGCTGGCCGGCGGCGGCTGGCTGCTACCCGCACCAGCCCGATGCCCGTTGCTTCGTTTCTCGATTCGTGCGTGTTTTCTTCGTTATGCGTCCGTTTGCATTGATTCTTTTTGCGTTGGATTCGTAATTCAAAAACAAAGATTTTGATGAAAATAAATCCCAAAAATATATCTCTAAACTTTAGATGTGTCGTACGAATCGTTTGGATCTTCCGGTGTACGTAGAATCTTCATTCTTCGTCCGTTTTAGTTGATTCTTCTTCTGTTGGATTCGTAATTTGAAAACGAACATCTTGGATAAGATAGATGTTGGTGATGGGCTCTTTGTCTTGAATTCTCGTTTTGATGTCTTGAATCTTCAAACGCGCATGGAATCTTCGTTTTCTATCCGTTTAGCTTGATTTTCATCGTGCAACCTTGTTTTTACCATCTTGACATAATACTACTGATTTGTACTGAATTTGGGTTAAAGTGCCAAGAATCGTTCCAGAATGAGAGATATCGGTAGTAAAATTTTGACTTTTTACGCGATATCAAGTATCACACACTTAGAACTTTGCTTGTCCTCAAGCAAACTCATTCTTAAAAGCTTCTGGAAGGATTCTAGTTGCATTAGTTTTTAGAGATACCATTTTTCAAAGAATATAAAGTTACAGTTATAAAAGAGTTTTCACCGAAAACTAAGGGTTTATAGAATTTGATACCTTCTTCGAGCAACATAAATGATGATCATGACTAGGCAATCCTCACAAGTGGGTCACTCAAATCACTCAAGTGTTTAGGGTTTCCTACTTACTAGTGGCAATCACTCAGATAGCCTGTCATGCAATATTCTTGTCATAGGCTTGATCGAGAGTCAAATCTCCATCACTTTTGATAAGGACGGTACTAACCTTTCGAGATATCTTGAAAGGAATCGGATGTTTTGGGTTGAAGAAGGTGTGAGGGTTTTCCTTGTATTTTCTCAAAACTTTTCTTGAGAGAGTTTCTTTGGAATTTCTCAGATTTTGAAAGGACTACATAGCCTTTTTCTTTCTTTTTCTTTGGAATTTTCCTTTTCTTGGCCCTTTTTCTTGATCCTTGGGCTTTTAGGTTTCTTCCGACAGCTTTTGCTGGAATTTTTTTTTCTTGGAGCTCCTTTTACGGATGATATTCATCCTTTGGGGAACGCTCCGATATATTTTGTGGCTTTGTATTAGGCTGCAGAAGTCTTGGAAAATCAAGAGTATCTTTGAGAGTTCGTCGAAAAATGAAACTTCTGTAGGTTCGGGACAAATATTAGGAGGTTTTGATTGGGTGTGAAGAGTGAAGGTTGAGTGGGTGGATGTTTGATGGTGGACGGGTGTTTGGATTCCTTAGAAGTTATCAAGATAGGTTGTACCTATGCCACGTATGGCACTCATTGATGTGATCTCGAAATGCATTGCAAGAGAAAGTTCTAATTCAAATGCATACATCGGCGCACACATGAAACGAAAAGTGAAGCATTTTAGAGATGAATGCTAATGATGGGCTCAATCCTCACGAATCGAATGTTTTGGTCAATGTGTGCCTAGCCATGTGTTGCCCTTTTCGTCCGTATCTTATCCTAAAACAGTTTTGTTTCATTGTCAAAACTCGTTTCTTGCTGTAATTTATAATTTTGAAAGATAGGATTTCTAAAGAACGATGTTTTTGAATCTAAAAATTTGAAATTTTATCCATTTTTAGCCTTTTAATGAAAATATTGCTTGACTTACGGACAAGAGGTAAAAACTTGCAGTTGAAGGCCGTATATCCCACACTTAGAGGAACATTGATTTTGCAAAGTATTAAATATAAAAATTATACAGGGAAAATAATTAGTTTAATTAAAATACACCGCTCCCCGACAGCGGCGCCAAAAAATTGATGTGTGCTAAGTATATGCAATTATAATCACAAGTCTTAATTAAGGAAATACTAAATAATACTATCACACAATTCAGGCAAGTGTTATCCTGATCATAGAATATAGCTTTATAAGTAAGTCCAGATTCGAACACAGGGAACGTGATTTAATTTATAACTAACTATTTATTTATCCTAATTATAATTATTACAATCAATATACAATTTAACAATAATATACAAGATAGGGGACGTTTTAGTTCTGATCGAACATATTTATAATTGATACCGATTCTTAATAAATAAGTTTTAAGGAACAAATTTAGAATACTCAATTGGATAGAAGATTATGACTATTTAAACTATTATTTATTAAACTTATTATATTAACTTATGTCTATTTGCGTGTTGGCTATTATTATTGTGATTTACTAATGTAGAAAACCACAAAGGTTAAGATAATTTTCATATAGCAATACAGTCAAAGGTTATGTAAAGTATTACTATTTATTAAGACCTATCAACATATTATTGATACAATTCCAGGGTCGGTTGAATTACAATGCTACTTAACATCTAATGAAACATAATCACTTAATTTAAAAACCCAAAAGATTAATAAAGTTTATCTATAAATCAGTTAATTATGATCATTAACATAATATAACACATAATTCTTGCATAATAATATTCAATAATATAGTTCCAACATAAACATATAATTCATATAATAAACCTAATAAACATACATTAAACATTCATAACGAAAATCTAACAAGCAATTAATTCAAATAAACAATATCCATAGTAACCCAAAAGGTTAATAAAGTTACAAAGATAAAGAAACCGAACCAATTGACGAACTAGCTTTTCCTAGGGTTAGCAACCTTCAAACCCTAGCCCCTTAGCCTCCAAATTCGCACCTAAAGCTGGCCTAAAACCTTAACTTTCGTATTTCTCTTCTTAGAATCGTATATGGTATATCCCTTGAAGCTGGAATGAGTTTTCTATTTATGATAGCTGAACATCGGTCCCAACCGGCAGTTGGAAGGTCCAACCGGAGGTTGGGTACTTTATCTCCAAGTACAACTCCTCGTTTCTCGAATATTCCAGATTTTTGATCCAACCGCCGGTTGAAAGGCCCAACCGGCGGTTGATTTTTCATCCAAATAGGCCGAATTTTTGATATGTTGTATCCCTATGTGTTAGCTAAATTCTCCAAGTTGAATCAACTCATTTGGACTCCGTATGAGAGAGTTATGGTTAAAATACTAACAGCGCGCAGAAAATTCAGCATTTACACTTTTCTTCTGCTTTTGATCGAATTTCCGCTTCTTTCATCCAAGCTTCATTTAAACACTTAATTGATGTTATCACTTCACTTTTGAGCCATCTTCTTTATAAAATCTTTTCTTAGCCCTATTCTTCAAGTCTTTATTCTCTTCGGGTTTTTCTTCATTTTTGCTTCTTTTTCGTTCCTTTCTTCAATTAAAATACATCTCTGCAAATATTAACGAAATAAGTATCAAAAATCATATAAATGCATTAAAATGTATATAAATATTGGGATAAATTACTATAAAATATACTATCTATTTGATGCTTATCAAATATCCCCACACTTAAGTTCTGCTTGTCCTCAAGTAGAATACTGAATAAAATTTAAAATAAGCATCAAACTAATATTTAAAAATCAGAATACCAATACTAAAAACCTGTTTCATAAATTAAAAATTTAAACAATTTAATTTACATGGATAACTATAATGTATAAATAAAAATTATTATTATTTGTGTAACATATAGCTAATGAATGATTACTAATATATTTGTCCACTTTAAACAATCTATATTTATACTTCTGAATACACCTTTATTGTTAGTATGTATTTTACTTATGATTTCCATATATGATATACTCTTAAACTTAATCATGCAATTTTCTTTTATATTCCTCATAAATATATGAAATCCATTTTTAAGAATCAAGACATTGGTGACAGGTCTGCATTTTCATGCAACAAAGCGACATAACTTGATTCAGGTAAAGCAATTTTTAAATCAAACCAGCGGTGACAGGTCTGTACAGCCGTATAACAAAGAGACTTAGTTTGATTTTTATTTATTTATATTTTGAAAGAATTTGTTCTTCCTTTTGCTTTATTTTAAGAATACTAATTAGAGACCAGGTCTGTACTTACGTACAACAGAGGAAACAATTAGTAAACCCCCGAATGTCTTCATATAAGTTTAAAGATATATAAAATTATCGCATGATAAATCTAAGAATTAAGACTTTTATGTCATACATCATATTATGTACCTTAAAATAATATACAATTATTTTTATTAATTTCTTAAAATCCAGAAATCTTCATATAGATTGCCTATTAGTACATCATATCATGTAACTATATATCATTTCTTATTAAGTTGCTTACGTTATATATACAAAACTGGTAATCCATATTTAAAGTCTAAACTTTTAAATACAAAACAAAACTTGGTTAGAATAAATTGGTTGTCTCCTTGATCTTTGAAAATAATATACAACATCCACACTTTCGTAGTTAATCACGATTGCATTTAGCGTATGCAATAAGCCTTTAAACCCCTCGGTATCCCGAGTGGACGAGTTATAGTCTCGTGAGGGTTTCCATGGAACACACCCACAAAGTTCATAATTAATAAGATAAACTTATTAAATTTCTAAAAATTTCAATGCATTGTTCAGCTGTACTATACTCCAGCCTTTTAAGTACTTATGAATTCTAGCAAAACAAACAAACAAATTAAACATACCAGATAATATAAAAATAAAATATAAAAAATAAGAAAGAAACACCTAACCATATACTATCAAATACTGTCACTATTGTCATTCCGCTTAAGCTAATTATGTAGCAAAAGTTTAAACCATTGTTGTTTGTAGGTTAACCTCAAATAAAGTCAACCGCCGGTTGACATTATCAACCGTCGATTAAATAATTCCATCTACATCCCAAAGCAATAACCTATAAACATCTTATATATTTTAATCTTAATGGCCTGTAGTAACTACTAGTTTATTAGCACCTCTATTTTATAGCCTAATATCCTTGAAGCTATATGTTTCAATTTAATCATCTAGTGCTTAAAATCAAATAACCTTATAAAATCTAATCATTATCTGGATCCTCAAATAAAAATATAGTTTTACCTCTTAGTGTTTTTAAAGATCCAAAGATATATTTAACATGTTAATCCAACAATCTTAAAGTCTACATCTCATGATTATAATGAAGCTCCTAATCTGTTAAGAATTCATCTTGTAACAAGCTCAATTTAAAAATCAAAACCCAAACTAGTAAGCTTATTTAAAAATCTACCCCAACATTTAAAAATCATAAAATCTTTTTAGCACATTGTTTGATCAAAATAATAGTTGACAAATTCTTTTAAATGATAAATTTAAAAATTTAATCTTTTGGCCCAATTGTAATTAATCAATGTAGTCCAAAAACTTAATTAGTCCAAATCTTCATCTTTTAAATCCCAATTTATTATAAAAGTCCATTCATTATTCCATAAAATAGGCCCAAGTAATTGTAGCTAAAAAATTTTCAATTTAAAAGCCCATGTGAATCAGCCCAATTTAAAAGCAATTTAGCCGAAACCTTGAGAAACCAGCCCAACCGTCGGATAACAATGTCAACCGCCGGTTGGTTGCTTGCAGCACTTTTTCAAAAATAACGACCTTTATATCATATTTTGTTTACTTAGCCTTATCTAATTCCAATAGTGTTTTCTAATAATTATGGTTTCTTATTCCTATTCTTAAGAACAAACTAAAAATAAAAACTAATCTAAATCAAACCACACTAAAAATTAAACTAAATCCACCTAATAAGTATACATAAATATACAAGCACGGGTTGCCTCCCGAGAAGCGCTTGTTTTTGTTCAAGTCACTAGCTTGACTCCAACCTTACTTACCTAAAAATCCAGTGACGTTCCCCACACTTAGTGTAAAGCATGGATGGTAATATCGATAAATATCATTTAAATATAAATTTATTAAAAGTAAAGTTCGAAGATACTTATTGTTTATTACAAGTAAATGTCCATTCTGAGATGCTCCATGATATTCCAAAAATTGCGAAAAACTTTCTTTCCGTTCGAAGTGCCAAAAAGGATCTTCATATTGGTAAAACAATGAATTTGTGCTTATAGATACTTCAATCGTTGGTTGCGTCAACTCAACCACCATTTGGATTTCAACTGTTGACTGTGTTTTAATCCATATGTTGCTTGATATCTGATTACCGCAAATTCTGTTTTCTGTTTCGTTTCCAATCCTCACCATTGTTTGATCATTTTCCTCTAATTGTTCAACCTCCGGATGTAATGATGAAGTTTCATTAATAACTGGCTCCATAGTGGCTATTAATTCTTCTTCTGTCATAACCCCATCTTGGTTTCTCAATTCAACGATTTTCTCTTCATTACAATCAAGTAACGAGAGTATTTCCTCATCAGAATCATAGTGATCAAATTTTGGCAAAATTGACCAATCCATCTCCATATCTTCTTCCTGTTTAAATTCACTAAAAATTTCATTAGAAAATAAGGATTTAGAAAATTGAGGGTACTTATCGATTTGGTTGTTAATCCCTTCAAGTTGCTGAATGGAGATTCCTCCACTGTGATCAAGAGTTTCGGTCTCTTCCGTTCTTTTACTTGGAGTTTCCATAAATTGTGGAGCTCTCACAATCGATGGTTCGGATAAACTTGTGAAAACATCATAAGGAAATCTTTTCATATACTCCTCAATCGTCATGTTGGCAATATCTTCATTCATATGATAGTTTCTCGAGTTTTGAGAAATTAATGGAATATTATTCATGGGTTGGTACATACCTGATAAACTAAGAGAAAAAGAAAAAGAGTAGAAAAGAAAAGATAATAAAAACTAAATAAAAATTGATAGATCCAGATATGTTAGAATCAGGTTGGTGTAGACTAATCACAATAATCTAATAATAAAACATATTCAAAATTAAATGATTGAAAAAGAATACCCAACCCAACCTTAGAAATGGTTTAATTAGTATACAAGTTAGTTGTTATACAAACGATTTTTTTTTTTAAAGTTAGTTTGTTAAATTTCTTCTACAAAGCTAGTCAATAGATCTCGGTAGCTCCAAAGATAGTACACAAAAGCGGAGAAATAGGTCAGCGCGAAGCTTATTAAAAACCTATTTCTTTCGAGAAGCACCTTACCTCTTATATGATAAATCAATGAGATAGGGCTTTACTCTCCTTATACCTTTGTTTTTGTCAGTATTCTCAATGGGTGAGCCGATATTTCTTATTGATTTTGCAAGGTATTAAATATAAAAATTATACAGGGAAGTAAAAATGAGGGATTAGCATGAAGTTAAGTGAATGAATTTATCACACACCAATTAACTTAGCTTAACTACTTGTTTACATCAGACATCCGTAAACACAAAATTTAACTAAACAACAAATCAATGAATGAGGATCGGTAGCTCTGAGGAATACCATAATACCCAGGTGGTTCCCCGGAACACTTATCCAACCATATTCGTATGGCCATAATGGACGAGACCGATAGCTAGTGATTATTATATTCAAACACAGGTTCCATACACATAACAAATGAAGTAAGACCCTGTGTAATTTACATAATAACAAACTAGCCCAACCAACCAACTCAACTCGTTGACCTCATTTTCAACTGATGCCCAAAGGCTAAATAGCACGTAGAGTCACAGTCAACATTATTAATTAAATAATATCACTACATATCTACGTTCACCAGTTACAACCAAACAGTTACAACTAAATCAAAAGGTGAGTTCTAAATCCACTCACCGATACGTCAGTAGTCACCACACTCAGCTTCTAGTCACTGAGTCTTTGGGGTATCTGAAATACCACAAAACACACAAGTTAGTAACTTGTGTTACAATTGGTTATAACTTCGTCAAGTACATCACAACATAACACATATGGTACAATCTGTTTTAATACTATATTTATACCATAGCATATAACAATCAAAGAATTAATGTATCATTTTAATTAAATGTAAACTGACCAACAAAGGATCCACCGGATAGTTTTAGGATCCGCCTGATCTCTTTTGGATCAACCGGATCCTCACCGGATCCATGCACTATCCGCGAGATCTAATAATGATCCGTCGGAACCTTTTTGAAAATAATACTATTTAACATGTCAATTTAAAAGTGTAGCACCGACCACGGAGGATCCGCCGAATCACATTTTGGATCCACCGAATCTTCTACAAAATACACTAAGATCCGCCGGATCTCTTTCAAGATCCACCGGATCACTAAAATTGCATCATGATCCGCCGGATCAACAAGGTGATCCGCCGGATCACCAGCTTTTTGCAGTACCTGTACGATCATTTCACAACAGAACCTAAACGAGTTCTAACTAATTTTGCCTAATTTCCAGATCCTCACAATTCATGTAACATACCAATTTTCCTATGAATCACCATGTATCAACAAACAAGGTTTCATCATTCATATTTCACCATATCAATTCAATTGATATAAACCCTAATTACCTCAAACAATTTAGCAATCTTGAAAAAAACATATATAATCATCATATATCATCATCACAATCAGTTTGCAGCCACACAAAATATCATTCAATCACTATGTGTATTTCTCGAGTATAATTCAAACTTTCAATTTCACCCTTAACCTAATCAATACTTGATTTCATGAAGAACAAGAATACTTACACTTTAAAACAAGAAGATCAAGATGATGATGATGTTAAAACAAGAATTAGCTAGCTTCAATTGATTAAACTTCAAGATTAACTTGATTGTTTTACTAATTTGTTGGATGAAAGGGTTTATTGAGTATTAGAAGAGTATATTACCAATTTAGGAAAGTTACATAATAAAGAGGGGTCGGCTCCTTTTAAGTCGACTTCAATTATTTCGGGTATTTTATATCCGTCTTAAATCTATTGTCTGGCACTTAAGTACTAATTGCGAGGAACTTATTTTATTTTACCTTCAACTATAGTAAATTAAAATAAGCAACAATTTACTATTCACAATAAGTCCTTGGACCTATTTATCTAAGTTTCGCAATTAAACAAATAATATCGAATAAATTCTAAAACAATTAAATATTAGAAACTACCAGACCAGTACGGAGGATGTTACATTTGTAATGTATCCAAGATTCTTGCAACACATCTTTAACAAAGAATTAAAGGAATTACTAACTGATGGTAATCAACTCAATCTCTCTTCTCATTCAAAAAAGGTGACTCCTTTAACTGAGAAGGTGACTCCTTTAACTGATCATATGATCAGTGCACCCTCTACTGTAGAAGTTGGTCCATCAACCACTTCTGCACCTGTAGTTCAGGAAGAAACCACTCCCACTTCTTCTCAACCCAAAGCTACAGGTTCTAAGAAAAGAAGAACAAGAGACCCCAAACCAACCGATCCAAATGCCAAAAAGGCAAGAAAACAGGCATCTAAGACTCCTTTTTCTCAGATGTCTAAGCCCATTGAACCAAAGGAGGTGGTCAATGATCAAGATCATGACCATATGGAAAGGGCTACCATTACTGTATCTACCTCAGAAGGAGTACAGGACAGTGGTAATAGCAATAGGACCCAATCCATGGCAACACCAGATTTGGAGATACCATTGGATTCCTCTATTGCAGAGGATTCAGTGGAAATAAACAAGTCTAGTGGTCCCAGTACCAAGAACAAAGGGGCCTCTGCTATTCATGCCAGGCATGGTACAGAAGGTGGTTCCAGTGATCCACTAAAGGAGGTTAACATTTCCAAAAGTGGTGAGGACAGTTCTAAACTAATGGATTTAACGGATATCTGTACCAATTTGTGTGAGATCATAGAAAAACAAGGGAAAGAAATTTGTGAGATGAGGAAAGAGATGGAGAAAATGAAAGAGGATATAAATGAGTTGAAGAAAAGAAACTCCAAGGCTAAGAGTATGTCTGAAGGACAGAAAAGATTGAAAAAGTCAAAAAGGTCAAAGATAGTCTTAGAAATAAGCTCTTCAAGCTCTTCCACTGATGATGATGTCAGCAACAAAGAAAATCCATATGAGTTCACAGGAGCTGGTAAAGGGGGTGTAGGATCAATGAAGTTTAGTGAACCTGAAGCTGATTCATTGATTGCAGAAGATGAATCGAGAAAAGAAAATGAAAAGGAGTGTGAAAATCCACTTGAGCCTGAGATAATCTGTTCACCTATAAATGAAGATATGGAAATAGGTACTCAAAAGGAGGTTTATGAAGAAAGGCCAATTTTGGGAACAGGATTGTTTGAGGATATTGCATCAGATGAAACCGGTAATATCCAAGAAAAGGTGGTGCATGAAAATCAGGATTCTCCTCGTATTGAAAACCTCACAACTCCAGTTATTAATGATGAGCTCACAGCAGCAGAAGCATTGGTTGAAGTGGCAAAAGAACCATCTTCTATTTATACTGCAACCTCTAGAAACTTGGGAATATTGTTTAGAGAACCTGGATCAGAAAAGGTGATGCCATAAGCTGTGAGAAAGGCTCTTAAAGAAAAGGAGATGCTGAAAGCAAAGGAGAAAGGTAAAGGTGTACATGTGGATCCTGAGAAACCTAAAAAGAAAAAGGAGTTGGAAGAGATGAGTGAAAGGTTTGCTCAAGAACTTCAAGATGAACTTATTGCTGAGGCAGAACAAGAAAATTTGGTCAAAGTCACATATGGTGATAATGTTGAACTGATGTTGACCAAAGAGGAACAAATTCACTTTGATGAACTCCTATCGAAAAGAGTTTATGAGTATCAATGGATGACAATGTCTGCAGAGGAGAGACAAACTGAACTGGAAAGGCTACTAAGAGAGAGAAGAGCTTTTGAAGCAGATCAAAGACAAGCAAAGCTGAAAGCAAAGCCCAAAACCAAAGCTCAAAACCAAAGCACAATTAAGAGATATTTATGCTAGATATGTTAGAGGGTTGACTGGTCTACCTCTATACAAAGTGAAATGATAGGACTTTGATGTTTTGAAGAGAAGATATGAGGCTGATCATCCAGTCCTTCCTCCTAATCAAGAAAAGGAAAACAAAAGGGATCCTCACTTGATTTCATTTGAGAGAAGTGGAAAAAGGACAGAAACAAGTGCATGTGATAAGATGAAAAGAAGATGTAATGAAGGGCAGGCTGAAAAGAAAAAGGTAGAGAATACTGATATGCTCTCTACTGCTGAACAGGAAAATCCTAATGTCAATGATTCAGAAGATGAAATGGACATGGGAAGACTAAGATCAATGGTCATTCATTACACTGAGATAAATACTGCAACTCCTCTAGTAGTAGAATACCCTATCATTGACTGGTATATCATTCATGATTTGAAATTGCAGCCTGTGTACAAAATTGTTAGAGCAGGGAACCAATTTGAGGTATAAGATTCTTTTCTTAAAATGTTAAGAAACTTCAGTAGAACTGATGTGGATCAGATGTGGGATGTTGGAAAAAGGAAATATTCAAATGGGAATGAACAGAACATGAATATGATATTGTTTGGATATCTTTAGAGAATATATGAGCCAAATGCTGAAATGGAATACTTCAAGAAACCATTCTCACAAGTAACCTTCTGGTATTGTTTTGATCATAATGGAGTACACTTTATAAACCAAGAAGATTCAACTATTGGATACTTTCTAACTGATAAAGAATATCCACTCAATCTCACTGTGATGAAGTATATGTTGCAGTTGAAGGTAAAGTGCAGGGATGTTGATCTTGTTGCCAATTTGGTTCACCATATTGAAATGTATGTAAGAAAAAGAGAATCAGAAAATAGAAAAGAAGATGCAGAAAGGAAGAAAAGGTCAGAAGAGAAAATGAGAAAATTGAAGAAATGAAACTTATGATTCTTCCAGAAGAAGCACAAGTTTAAGGGGAGATTGTTGGGTCAAAATAACCACCAGTGCAGATTCTAAAAAATTCTATAAGTATTGTTTCTACCGCTGAAATTAATACCGCCAGTCAATCTGTTAATACCATTCTCATTGTTTCTACCGCCAGTATATTAAGAAGTTAACACCGCTACATCATCTAACAAAGTTTTCACTGCTGGATCATTATGCACAAATCTGTGGGCTCGGCAACAACAACTTGTGTACCAGTCAACTTGTAAAGTATGGGTGATCAACTGTAGCTGTCCATACTTAGACAACTTTGTGGTAATGCATTAAATGCTCACATGTAAATGGTACTCTATTGATGTTATAAAATAGAGTTTTCCATAATCATTAAATGCAACTTTTGACTTAAAAAGAAACAAGCATGGGTCGGTTAGAGTATGAATGTATGCATCATCAAGTGTAGGTTGTTGTTTTTCTCTCAAGGTTTCTACAGAAATCCAAATGCAAAGAAAAGGTGTATTTGTATTATCTTCATCAATGAAATAATATTGAGAGTTTGTTTATGATTCGGTTTGTTAAGATCATTATACAATCACTGTAAAATATAATTTCTTCCTAATTTCTACAAGTGAGTTTCCGCCACTCCTTGTAAGATTTTCAAAGTATATGATTATAATTGGTTTAGTGTTATAGAGTTGGGACCAACAGTATGTTTATGTTCATGTTTAACTCCTCCGACTAAAATTGAAAATTTCATTAATTTTTATATTTTGATTTGTCTTAAAAATAAGTGTCAATTTAAAACTTTTAACCAATTAAAATGATTTTCTGTTGTCAAAGTAAAATTTTATTGGTTTACGGTGTGATGGTTCCTATTGTTTAAACTGTATGTAAACTGAAAAACTAATACAGTACTTAATTTGGTACGGATGAAGTATATATTTGTAAACAAACACAATTCAAGTATTCAATCTAGTGTTTGCATTTCCCGGTTGAATTTGTAATTTTGATCATAGCCATGTGTCATATGCTAGTTTAACCTTTTGAATTGCTAATGGTGATCTGAAAATCGTAATTTTTGGATATCATGCATAGTGTATTTTCTTTCCCGTTGAGTTTTTGAGTTTTAATCAACAAGACCTTTCTCTAGTTTAAGACAAAGTTAAGTCATTGGTTGGTTTTATGATGTTTTCGATTTTAAAGCATTCTAGAGTAGGTCCGACGATTAAGAGGGAATGAAGGATACGGAATCTGAATACATATTTCTTGTTGAGAGTGAAACTGAGGATGAACATACCGATTTAAATTATGGAGATGGAAACGAAGATGATGAGAATAATTGTGTTTCTTCGGATTCTACCGATGATGAACTTCACCGCCCAATTCTTGAGCCATCGTGGCCTCAAAGTTACAGGTTCACCATATATTCTTTTTAAATCATCTTTTTAACACGTTCGGCTGATAACCATTCAACTCCTGTATATAACCAGTCATGTTAATTCACCAATTAAAAACTACACGTACTTCATATATTGATATATGCATAATATAATTGATGATGATGATTGATGGACATATACATGATTTTATTTCAGGACGTCGATGGATGCTTATGGTGGCATCTCATCTCCAAAACTGACGTTTCTTGGGTCTACTAGCTTATCGTCATTAGAGGATTCGTTCTTTTCGTCATCACCGAAAAGAAGGAACACTTCCAAAATGGTCACAAGTTTGGATGACCCTCTCATCTTGCCATCTTATAATTCTCATCATTCACTTCATCCTCAATGGGCAAAAGAGTTGTCACAGAATAAAAAATCTCATGCCCTTAAAAGGAGTTCATTTCATTTGGACAAGCTGTAGTTAATGGTATGTATATTACTTTGTCTGAAATTAAGCAAGTTATAAAAAAATGTTTACCTACTTCGATCAACTTTTAAGAAAATTAAAAACGAATTGTTTACCTTTTTGGTATATTGTTCTTCAGTTCTTGACATGTACAAAGAACTAATTGTGCGTATAATATTATCTTAATTCATAATAACATATAAGATAAATATAAGATAAAAGGGTTAGTGCTTATAAATGCACTTAAATAAAGTCTGATATTCATAGTGTATATGTACATGACTTACCTAGCTATTCGAACGTGTACACTGTATGTAAGAAACTTGTTATTTATCGTCATTGCATATATTTTGGCGACGTTATCTATATATATATATATATATATATATATAAAAGGTGTGACGTTGAATATTTATGAGCTGATACGTTACCAAAATACATACATTAACAATAAATAACAAGCTAGTATGCCCGAATAATTAGGTACATACTCCGATTCTATGATTATCATATTTTAATTAAATACATTAACAAGCACTTAATTAACTCGATATAAAATGGTTCTCATGCATATATACATTTTTACAAATATTAATAAAAGGGGTAAGTACATAAAAATGTAATTAGTTATGACCTGACATTCATAGTGTATACTCAACTATTTGGGCTTCCATTGTGTGTAACAAACTATTTATTTATTTCCATTGTATGCAATTTTGTGACGTGTCAACGTGTAAAGATAACACGTGGCACCTTATATAGATGATACGTACAATGGAAAGAAATAAATAGTTTATTACATACAATGAAAACATGAATAGTTAAATACATACTATGAATATCAGGTGATAGTTAATTTTATTTTTATGTCCTTACCCCTTAATAAAATTGATTTAAAAACCATCAAAAAATACAATGTGTAGACCACAAATTCGTTTAATTTAATCAATAAATTAATACGGAGTATGATACAACACCATCAATGCATGATTATGATGTGCACGTACATCAGAATAATCACCTCATTCATAAGATCTAGTTAAGTAATTTTTATGTTTGTTTAATGATAGGGTTTTGCTAATACGTGCTCTGTAGCATATGATAAGGTGTATTTAATAAACTAAAAAATACCTTAAATATTATCATTTGCATTTAATAATCATTAATACAATCTAATAATTACTTTTTTATACATATATTAATTGTAATTTTTTATATTTAAGGAAATTATCAGTTTATTGAATACACTTTAACGTGTGCTACGAGTATACGTTTGCAATAATGAACTTCACCATTATTTCCATTATAAATGGATTGCAAATCTATTTAAAATGCTTATTTTCTGTCAGCTAACTTTTTTTTTTATATAACCACGTGATACATCCAAGAAACCTCACATATTCGTCTAAACGCCTTATTCTGATTTAAATATTACGAAGAACAAATGTGGCATGGCCGACTTAGAGAACGATTAGGAAATAAGGGGTAGTAAAAACAGCTACATCCGTTTTATAACAAATTTTTACAGATAAGATGTAGTTTTGTTAAAATATTGTGTAGTTGAGATACAAAATTTTTAGGATGTAGTAAATCTGAATCGTAAATAAAAAATCAAAGGGCAGATTGTCTACTCTAGTCACCCTAATTCTCCATCCCTTCTATTCCCAAACCCAAATAAAATGTATAGGTTATAAGTACTTGAATGTACTTGAGTAATATATTATTTAATTACTCGAGCATACATTATATTTAATAAACTTATTATTTATCGTCATTATATATTGTATATGTATATATTTTTAGAAGTTGTTAGATCATCAAAATACATATTGAAAAATGAAAATTAATAACAAGTTACTGTATATCATACATACGATTATACGAATATACGAAGAACATCTACGCCGAATAAACTGAGTATTTATAGTCACTTAACCATATACGGCCCGATCCGGCCCAGCATGTCAAACCCAAATTCTCGTTTTTTTTAGGGATCGACATTAAACATGTACAATTAGTCTATTTAAGATTATATCTTCATAAAAACTTTTTTTTTTTATCTTTATAATTTTTTTGTGGCCGAGAAATAAGAATCTACTATTAACTAGCATTAACATGGTTTTCCAAAAGGTACTTAAGATATCGTTATCGATATAATAATACATATGATATCGCTCATCTAAGTCGGACTCGAATTTCCTTTTTCTTAAATCGTGGGAAATATTAGTTAACGTACATATTTTGGTTATATTAACCAATAATTGTGTGCATAGTATGTGTTGATAAGTATTCACGACCATAAGCGTTATGTTATGTACATTTAAATTCTTCTTACATAAAACATTTAAGCCAACATTTTACTGGTAATTTTATTTAATATACGTATAATGATATTCTTCTTATTTATTGTAGCTGTGAATATGCTTTGTGGAGTAGCACTTCTTTCTACTCCTTATGCAATGAAAGAAGGAGGATGGTTTGGACTCTTAATATTGGTTATCTTTTCTGTTCTTTCTTTCTACACCGTATCCTCATTCGGTGTTGCTTAGATAGTCACCCTGGTCTCGCTACTTTTCCGGATATCGGTGAGGCTGCTTTTGGCATAGCTGGACGTCTAATAGTCTCTGTAAGTTTGATTATTGTCTATGTCGATTAAGTAAATATTTTATATAATTAACCTTGAACATGATGTGTCTAGCTTTTTTATTGCTTAACAAAGATCATATCATATTATCATGTAATCTTGTTAGAGCTCTATAATAGTTACTGTACATTGTGTACAAAGGATTAATAACTGGTGACAAGCTAGGTGGGCTAGTAAGGCCCACTACGTGAATTTTAGGTACATAGTGGAATGGGTCGGGTTAAGAAAAACACTATTTAACTAATAACTGATATCTGAAAAATATAAATAAATTGAAGTTCTAGATTTTATTAAAAAAATGTATGTATGGTCAGTGATTCAAGCAAGAGTCATTTTACTTGAAGTAAAAGAGATGTCAATTACCAACTACTACGTACTACGTATAACCTTAAAACCAATTTTAACAAGGAAATTATATAATTTGTACACCGAAGTCAATGTAGATCATTTTCTCTGAACCTAGTAATGAAATAGATCGGATATGGATTGGATGATGCAATATTCACATCCATATCCATTTAAATATATTCGTCCGTATCCATATCTATATAATTTCAATTCATCCATTCATATCCATATCCGATGGATTAAGCGATTTATCAAATGTCTGTTGGATATACTCAAAAAATATAAAAAAAATTCTAATGTGAAATGAAATCAACAAATATTGAAACCGAATATATATATACACACACACACAGACATATATATATATATATATATATATATATATATATATATATATATATATAGTTGTTGGTTCAAATGAGAAGACCAATTTTCGTAAGAACGTAAGAAACACTTCAAAATCACTTTTTAGTTATCCAAACTACGTTATTTTACAAAACAATTTCGTAGCTTCTTTTTCAAATAACTTTTAGAATCTATTTTTCAAATAAATAAAAATTCGTAAGTTTTATTTATTTCTTTCAGTACTTTTTATTATTTTTTTATTCATAATAATCACATTTTATAAGTTGATAATCACATGAATAATATGTGATTATTATGTCATATCTTGTGATTATCTCGAATGCATGATAATCACATTATATTCGAGAATAATTACATGTGATTATCATGTTATTTTGTGATTTTCTTAAATAATCATAACAGTATAGACCGTAAAAAACATTAAAAAAAGTTAATATTTTTTATTTATACTTATATCATAGCTTCCAAAAGTTATTTTAATAGTAATCATTGAAAAAGTTTTGAAGAATAATGTGTTTCAGCTAGTTAAAAGGTGATTTTAAATGATTTCCTACGTTCTCATGAAATTAACCTTCTTATTTAACACACCTATATATATATATATGACACAACATAAGGAAATCTAGTCACATGAGCGTACCATTGTCATCAGTGGGGCATAATTTGTTACAATTTCAAGTGAACATATATTTTAATAAATGTAAATGCATTGTCACACCCCGCCAAACGGTAATTACAATTAGTTATGTTTAGTTTGCGGAAGCTTTAATGACGTGGCGGGGCTGCGAACAGTTATTTCAACCAACCGTTACATACACACTCAGAGCATATGGTTATTGCACAACATAATAGATAAGGATGCCAGTTTAAACATTTGTTACAAAAATAGTACGACTACGTAAGTCGTAACAGTGGTAGTGGAGTTTAAAACATTTTAGTTTTAACAATAATACATAAGTTTAATGTAAGATTTCATAAGTATGACTGCAATAACTGCAGTTGTACAAATGAAATCCCCAAAAAGCTGTCCCAATAGTATGTGGCATCCTAATAGGTCCAGGGTTGTCCATCCTGAATGCGTGCGATTTCTTACCCAGCTAATTTCCTGAAAAACATAGAGAAAGTCGTCAACAAATATGTTGAGTGAATTTACAGGTTTATATATGTATGTGGTTAGTTAAACCAAATTTGTATAAATGATTTGTTATTCATTCATAAAATACAAGTTATGTAGGGTTGTTACCCTAAAGTATAGTTATACGTGGGATGTCGTCCCAAAATGTGTTACTGGTTGTTTACCAGTGTAAAAATAAGTTACCGGTATGTTTTCCGGTGTACAACAGTTGTAGGATTCGTTCTTCCTAAAAGTATGTGGGAATTTACTTAGACTGTGATCCCCTGAAAGGTGAGCTAAACCTCGCAGGTTAAAGTAACGCGACCTAACCCTATAACCAAACCACAACCAGAACTTATGTTGTTTGCCTGAACGGACTTTTAAGTATACGCTCCACCGTAGGAGGGTCGTCACGGCAATAGTACTATCCGTATACTCAGTGGCTAGAGTCACCTAGCTAATGGTTACAGTAGTATGTCGTGAGGTCTTTCATGCACACATTCCAAGTCTAGGTCCGTACTAGGATACCTTGTCTAAATTCCCAAAGTAACAGTGATTATGTAACATCACAAATCAACATTTGTATAAAAGCAATAAAGCATTTATAGTTTGATTGCATGTGTTTGCATGCAATTTCTATGTTTAACACCCCTGTGTTTAAAAGCAGAAAACAATTAAAAGTAGGGGCTGTAAACTCACTGTGATGTGCTCGGTAAGGAAAGCTAGCAGCGACAGGTAAATAGCCCAAGGTGTGTTAACCTATATACAATAAATGTATTAACATAAGTACGTTTGATTTGTTTAATCAACTTATGTTAACGGTTTGTTTGTTTGAAGAAATTGTTGATTTCTTAATGATGTAAGTCGTTAACTTTGTTTGGTGACGTTGTGTTGAAATATTGTTATATTTCTCACGTCGTATACCTTGTCAAGTGTATATATACGTATGTAGTCATATATATATATGAGTTCTAAAGTTTACGTATTAAAACGTATATAAGTTTTATTTGTTATAAAACTTCTTATTGTGTTTATTTCCGTTTATAAAATAAATAATTGATATCGTTATTAAAAGTCATCTTCTGTATATACATCGAACATATATATTTATAGATTCGTCGTTTGTTATTAAGTGTGTATATATATACATATATATATATATATATATATCTATAGATTCGTCGTTTGTTATTAAGTATGTATATATATATATTCAGAATCATAAACGTTCCGTTTTATAAATAGTCGTCCCGTGAAATATATCGGGTCACGCCCTATGTTTTGGAATGTTTTGGAAGTTTATTGGGCTCGGCCCGATTAGTTTTGTTTTCGGCCCAATAACTTAAACCGATTACAATATTCGTTGGGCCCATTTACAAGTTTTGGCCCATTTACCAGTTTTGGCCCAATGGCCCGTTTGTTTAACTTAACTCATTTATTTTTACAAATTTTCAGTCCAAACCCAAAGTCTCAGGCCCAATAATTATAACCGTTAAATATTGTGTCAAAATATCATCCCGTAATCGTGTACAATTTTGTACCAAATTTTGTATCAAAAAGTTTTACAAAATTTATAACTTACCAATAACTCGTTAAGTCGCAATTTCGTTTACGGGTTTGTAAGTTCGTATATATGTATGTACATATATAAATGGTTGTTGTCAATATATATAAATATCTCAAATATAAGATATATAAAGATACACAAAAAGGGTGGTCACAGGTTTCGAACCTGTGACCTCACAAGACACAACCACAATGCTAATCTTACATGTTGGTTTTTATATGGGATAACATGTATTTATCTATTAATGAACTTATTAAATTTAGCAAGAAAATGTTTGTTTGCCAACTAGCCTTTCGGCTATTCTTTCTTTAGCTTTACGGCTATTTTATTCGAGCCGTTCAGTTCACTTGCCCTTCCTCTAAGCCGTACGGCTAACCACAGGTCAGCCGATCCTCTGCATTTTGTTAGCCGATCGGTTCCTCGTTTGTTACCGTTCAGTCTCTGTTTTTGGTCAAGGTTTCATACGTATCGGTTATAAGTCGAGTTACATACTTTATAAACGTTTAACTTATTATTATTACAAGTTTCAATCATATGTTTTACCCAACATTACACTTATGTATATACTCATTTTCATGTGTACCTACTTTGGTGTTCTTGGGTTTCATTTATTAAGTTTTCATTTTCAAGAACCATATCAACCAAATCATGTATAAAGTTATGAAATCAACCACAATGATTGATTATGTATTTACATATTATATCAAGTTTCACCAAATCTAACAAAGTTAGCAAAACATATATATGTAAATTGAAGTAAGAAATTTAAGTATAATATGTTCCTCACAATGATTTCAAGATGAGATGATGATGATTCTGATGTAGATGATGGTGATGACGAAATGAGATGATCAAGAAACCATTTTGTTTGTAGTTTGATTGGTTGGAGGTTTGAAGAACGAAGAAGGTTATGGTAAGGAAATGAAGCTCCCTGCTACTGCTTCCCTTCCTGTGTTCTTGTTGTTCTACTTCCTCTGCTACTGCTACTGATTCTTTTTTTTTTTTTTGTATGTTGGTCAAGGAAGAAGAAGAAGATAGATGATGATAGGAGTGTGCAGAGAAGATTTCAGAGGAAAAGATATGTGAGCGTAATATTTCAAACTGAGTGTTGCAGTGTAATTATACTGCCTCCTCAATTATTTGAGGTGGTGGTATAATTTGGCCCGTTAATTTTGGGTACGGGTATAATTGGTACAATATAAAATTTAACATTTTATATTTTTATTTTGTAGATGTTCTCCTGGTTCGTTATTTAAATTCGGAATAATGATGTTTTCATTATTTTTGACTGTTGTTTAATTTCTGCGTTGGACTGCTAACATTAAATTGAGTGCCAAATTTCGGTCGAATTTCGAGTTCATATTTTGAGGTAATGTTACAAATGTTTCCAAATGAATGAGAAAATTTGAATTTTTCTCATCTTGATCTCTGAATGCATTTTAAAATTGTTTCTGTTCGTTTTATAATACATTTTATGTTAAACGTATTTTTAACCCGTTTTATCTATAGGTTATAGATACAATAGTACTCGTAATTAATAATTGAATTACTAATTATTTTGTGTCACTAACTTTTGCGGTATTTATCTGTCGGGTTCGTCCCGATACGTTTGTACGTAACTTTAAATACTTACGTATTAGTAATACTTTTTGTTTAAAAGTACTGGGCTGCTAGGCTTACATCACATCATAAGTTTTGTTTTAAACTTAATCAGGAAATTAGCGTAAGAATGCACATGCTTAAATGTTAATCAGTACCTAAATTGGAGAGTTGTCACATGCATAATCTCTATGTTTATCGATTAATCTCACATTCTTTGATTGCCATTTATCGTGGATTCTAACTTCACTATATGATCAGAAATAACACGCGATAGATTTATACATTTCGATTTGCTATATAAATCAATAATACAAAAAACCACACAAAAATACGTAGTACATTATGATATTCAAAATTTACTACTTTATATATTCAATAACACATTCATAGTTTATCGTTTATGTGTATGTGCATATGTAAAGTTATATGTGTATGTGCATATGTAAAGTTATATGTATATGTACATGTACATGTATTTCGAGTAATAATGGCTAAATTCATGGATGATTGATTCTCATCCATATCTGATCCACTATTTATCCACATTCATATCCATATTCACTATTCATCCATTTAGATCGTTCATATCCACCATTAAGTGAATGAATCGGATGAATATCCAATGGATCGGATGACAATTGTTATCCGTAATCATACCTGGCCGGTTAACACAAATTTAATTCATAAACTCACTTTTATTTAGTTTTGATTAGCTCAATCATAATATAACAAAATAACTATAAAAAGAAATATAATATCTACCAGAAAGCTAGACCCATTTTTTGAATTCTTTTTTATGTTGTAAAATTATTATTTAATACGTCATTGTAAGACTAAAAAAAGTTCCAAAATGTATAGGTTGGTAGTCCCATGTCCCAAGATTAATATTTTCAAGTTGTAAAACTGGCTATTTCAGAAAGAGAAAAAACAAGGGGTTGCATTTAGGGATGCCAATAGATCGGATATGGATCGGATAATGCCATATCCACATTCATATCCATTTAAATATTTTCATCTTATCCATTTAATTTTAGTTCATCCATCCATATCTATATTAGATAGATTAAGCGGGTTAATGGATGTCCGTTGGATATTCAAAAAGACGTTACAAAATTTCCTATTATAAAATGAAACCAACAATTATTGTAACAAAAAAATAAATATAACGTAAGATTCTGAAATCTATTTACGAGAGTGTGTTACAATGGTCGTCAATGAAGCATAATTGTTTATAATTATAAGTAAACTTAAAATTTAACAAATGTATCTCTATGTATATCAGTTAATCACACATGTTTTGATGGTCATTTATCCTGGATTGTGACTTCATTATATGGTTAGAAGTAAAACTTGACTCAGCGCGATATATTTATGAATTTCGATTTGCTTTATAAATCAATAATACCAAATTAAAACCCCTCAAATATACATTAAGTTTTTAAAATGTACGACTTTATATATATATTCAATAATACATTAATAGTTTATGGTTTATATGTATATGTATGTGTATGTGTATGTGTATGTGTATGTGTATGTGTATGTGTATATGTATATGTGTTAGGTCACTGACTCTTCTCCATTTGATTTATGTATGACAAAATAAGTGTTGTCACGCTGATAATGTATCAGTGTCCCTAATAACTTATGTAGTTAAACTGCTATATGTTAAGCAGTGTCTATGCTTAGCAAATATGTCATCAGCGAGTAAATTACTCGCCGATCATCTGTGTTATTCAAGACATCACGTTGCTGAAGATTAATTGAAGCTGCTTTATGAAGTCGAAGACTGAAGAAAGAGATAGAAGATTTCAGTTGAAGTGGAAGATCAACTGATCACTTAAAGAAGAATCTGCAACGTTACCAAGAAAGTGCACGGGTCTGACAAATACCCGTTTACTTGAGAAGGTTCATCGCATATATCTGGATAAAAGACTATTGCTACTTTGGGAATGAAACTAGGATTCCTGCATTCCTGTTAGAAGAAAAAGAAAACCTCTTTTTCTGCAAAAATAGTTTTGTGAGTCCCTAATCACTATTATGTTAGTGTTTGTGAATCGTTAATAGTGAGTTAATTGTAGAAGGGGGGGTTGAATACAATTAAAAACTTTTCTGTTATAATATGTTAGCTTGTTTAGCAAGTTTTTAACCGTATTAAGGTGACAGCAATATGAACACAAATATATATATAAAATAAGCAGTTCAGTTGCTGATGCAATTCTAGCTGAAAGATAAATTCTTTTATTGATAAAATTTATCTCTTGTTGATTGCGGAATAGATTAGCCAAAGCTAATCCAAATCAAACAATACAGCTATTACAAAGGAGATGAGCAGTAGTGGACAAACACGCTAACTTGCTCACTCGCTGAGGTAAACTAGTAGTGGACAAACACGCTATTAGTTCACTCGCTGGTGTTACTTGTATCTTAGACAAACTAGTCACTGACAAACAAGTGACAATACAAGTAATCGACACAAAATGAAGTACAACATACTACGCTATTTATAGACGCTGAATTCCTTAATTTCCGGATCTGAAGAACACGTGTCGCTGCTTGATTGGAGAGGTAGTTGAGATGTGATACATCATGGCACGACATTCTGTCTTGGGAAATATCACCTTGTACCATAAACCAATCAAATGCTTCCACGTTACTCTTTTCAAGTTTCGAGGAACACGTGTTTCGCCGTAATAACGCCGAATATCAACTTCTTATTTAATGCGACATTTAATGCTGCAGTCACTGATAGAAACAACAATTATCCTCATTCTCGATGCGAGCTAACATGCTCTAAATAATGACTTGAACAGCTAATCTTCAGTGACGTCTTTTATTCAGCAGAAGAGAGAACTCAAGAAGACTTGGAGACTCTCGCTGATAGATGAGTATCAGCAACACACATAGTTGAGTCTTTTTTCTTGATAAGATCTTCATCTACTGGTTTAACATATGATCAGTGACTTAGAGACCTTCAGCAACAGGAGCTTGACTTGAATCATTTTCTTCATGGAACATTATCGAGAAGATTAGAGACTGTGAACATATAGCATGATCAGTGACTTCACTTATCAGCGAACAATGACTTCAACAATCTCCTATATAATCTCCCCCTTAATCCTTGTGATCAGTGACCACTTGAGTTCAGCGATCAGTGACTCAACAATCTCCCCCTAAATGGTTTAAGTCAAAGCTCCCTTAGAGAAACTTGTTGCAGGAAAGTTTTAATCTCTGATGATAAGTTGGTTACTCAGAGACTTGTACTTGTAAATTTTTGTTGTTGAAAAGATTTTAGTCTCTGACAGTAGGTTGGTCTCCCAGTGACTTGTACTTGTAGATTTTCTGTGTCAAGCCTAATTTATATCATTGAATAAATATTTACAGAAGCTAACTATTACAAAATATCTAATTTATTTATCTCTCCACATCTCCTCCTCTTTCACTATACCAAACTCAGCTTCAAGTTCATACTTGTCTTTTGAGGGCAGGTATCTGAATTTTCTTGCCAAGGCTTCATCGAGAATAGCTTTTCTGATCTTTGAATTTGTAGGAAGCATGCTAGCTGACCTGATTAGGTGTATGAGTTGTTCTTGATCAACCTTCTCAAGTTCAGCTTCTCTCTGAAACCTAAGGGCACCATTTAGGTCCCTGTATACCAGACCCTTCTCCCCCTCAGTGACTTCATGTCCTTCAATCTTTGACACACCAGCAGGGATAGAAAGATTTAACCTTGAAGTGTTGGGGATTCGATAGATGCTGCTAGTGCCTGACCTATACCTAGGGCTTGGTGGCTGAACAATCTCTTCACCAAATGTGACAGTATCTTCTGGTCTGAGAAGTTGCAGTGACACCATCTTTTGATATAGCCTATCAATCTCTTTCAGGACATCAGCTTTAGCTGCACTTGTAGAGTGGCTGATAGCAAGCCTGATCTCATTCCATTCTTCTCTGTGCAGCTTGCATACTTGATCAAGTAGCATGGCTTGAGTCTCTGAACCTCTTTGAATGAGTAGCTGAGGTTGAGATTGATTCTTAGACTTCTTCAATTTAACCTTGGTAATAGGTGTAGGGTTTGATCTCCCTGTCATTCGGGCAGCAAACCTTTTTCTATCTATCTCATCCCATTTCCTATCCACTACTGTTCTAACAGCTCCCCCTTTCTTTTTAGAGCTCTTGCTAGCTGATGTTTTCAGTTTCTGTTGCTCTAGCTCACTCTCTTCTATCTCAGCAAGTACCCTGGCAATTGCAGCATCAGACTCTTCTTGATCTTTCTTTTGTTTAAGCAGTCTGGCCCTTTCATTGGCATCTTTAGAGCTCAATTCCAGTAGGTATGCTCTGTCAGCATCTGATTGCTCTTTCAGCAACCTTTTCCTTTCTTGTTCCTCTCTTAACTCAGCCTGAAAAGTTATTTTCATTATCATCTCCTGCTCCCTGTCCTGTCTTGCCTTTATCTTTCTGGCAACTCGCTGTTCTTTTGTTTCATCAGGACAGAGGCCTTCAGAGGCTGAATCAGAGGAAATGCATGCTGTAGGGGAGGTATCTGAAGTGGTAGTGTTGGAGGGAGTTGCTGTGGAGATTGGTATTATTGTTGCTGGGGTAGGTGTGGTTATTTGGGTTGTTTGGGTTGTTGTAGTTGCTGTGGGTGAGGGTAGGTTTTGGGTTGCTGGTGGAGATGAAGGTACAGTTACCTCAGATATGACAATATGTGATTGAGGGTCACTGACCTATTGTTTCTTTGATGGAGGAGTAGATGCAGGAGAGGTGTCACTGGTCCTTTTTCTCTTCATGACAGATGATATGGGTTGCTGATCCTCCATATTTACATCATCTTCATCTTCTGAACCCTGACCATTTCAATGACCACCTCCCTAGCCATCATCATTGTTGTCATCATCATTATCATCAGCATCATGCATGATGGTATCATCTTCCTCATCATCTGATACATCATCTACCACCTCCCTATTCATCCATTCCCAGCGAGCCAATTCATAGCTCACTGAGGTACCCTCTAACCTAGCAGTCTCATCCACTGCCCATTGCTGTACCAGCCCATTGTAATTCCTGAGCTCTTCAGCACTGAACTTAGGAAAGCTCTCAGCGATATCCACCATATCAGTGCCTATCTCCATATCCACCCAATACAGTTCAGCAACTGCAAGGGCTTCCAACTCCGGTTGCTCAGTGATCGGACGAAGTGCATAAGTGTTGAGCACAATGTCCTTGTGAGCTTTGTTTGACAGCGGATCAGTCATCTTACGGGGCATCTCAGGATCAGAGACAATGTCATCTTCTTCTTCACTCTCCCCCTGACTGGTTCGCTCAAACTGATCAACTGCCCTGAGAATTTGTTCAGTGAAAGCAGCATTTTCCTCTCGCAGGGCAGCGACCTCAGCTCTTGTCTTGGTAAGCTGTGAGACAACCTGTGGTAGTACCTTGATAACTTTGTCAGTGTTATACAGGTAGTTAGATACAGAAATGGCTAAATCATTTTGGTTGGTGGTGAGTTGGGCAATGGCAGTGGCATGAGTGGTAAAGTTGGTGGTGGAGGTGGAGGCTAGCTCAGTGACTGCATGGTTTATTGCAGCACTAGCATCAGCTACTGTTTGTACTCTCTCACTAACAGATGTGCTCCATGGTTCAATAGAGTTGTATACATCAGTGAGAGCAGTAACAACTTTCTGGAGGATAGAGACATTGCCAATAAGTGCCTCACGGTCTTCAGTGAGCATCTTAATTTGGGTTTGGGATTGGGCAATGTACTCCATCAGTAGCTGATCTGATGTGGAGTGGGTGGAGGTGTTTGTGGGAGTAGTTTGGGTAACAATAATGGGGGTAGGTGTAGATTGGGCTACATGATCAGGGGGTGTGGTCTGATCAGCAGCAACTTGGATGTTATCACTGGAGAAAGAGGTGGGGGTAAGCTCTCTGATAGGAGAGTTGGATGTGGGTAGAGGAATGGGTTGGGTGTCCTCTGAGGTGTCCATGGGCATGATTTCCTCATCATCAGCTTGTGATTTAGCTGGTGGTTCATTGGAAATAGAGGTAGCGACCTGTATCTCACCATGGGTCAGTGGTGAAACATTGACAACCGGTGCAGTGATAGATAAGAGATGGCCCGGGTCTGTAGCCAGTGGTGTGACATCATCAATGAGTGTGTTATCACCCACTGATGTCACTAGCCCTTTGAATGAAATGTCACCCTTTTGTGAGGATGACAAGTGGCTGGGTTGACTCAATCTGAGGGTGTGGGATGCACCCGAATCACTACTAACAGTGATTTGATCCAGTGCAGCTGTCTGTAATTGTCCCTTTATAGAGTCACTGGACTTTCGGGAGTCCAGTGAAGCAGGTAAGGTTGAGGGTTTAGCAGTGGTGCCCTCAGCAACTGAATGTACAGTCACTGACTCACCACTGGCATCCGTAGATGTCTTCTTTTTGCTATGTCCCTGATCCTTTAATGTCAGGGACCCTAATTTGGATTTTTTCTTGGGAGCAGTGGGTGGTTTCTTGACTGGTGGTTGACCAACAGTAGTCACTGGGGGTGTGGTCAGTGACGTGGTCGATGGGGGGGCAGCAACTGACATATTACAGAAGTTACAGGCTGGGGTGCAAGGATCCCCGGGTGATTCATAAAAGCGGGTAACACCGCAGTCGCTGGTTTAGCAAAGATTTGAGATCCTACCAGGATTGGCTCAAAACCTTGAAAAGATACCCTATCATAGGCAGCAAACTGATCCCTGAAGATCAGTGAGAGAAACCTAGGGTAGGGTACATATTTGGCCCTGGCAGGCTCAGCGACTTTGGTGATCAGTTCGTTAAAGATCACACTTGCATAGTCAACTCGTAGAGAGTTGACCAGTGACCAACTGATCTGGGCCTCCAGAGAGCTGAATTGATCATAGCTCCCTGATTTTGTACCCAACGATTGGATGAAATTGGTGAAAATGGCATTCCAAACACCATCCATTTTTGTTTTGTGGACCGTAGAGTATTTACGGTTGCCATTGCCATCGACTGAGTATTTACACTCAATCTCAGTAAGATCGACGAGGCCTTGTTTGGCTACGTCGCTCTCTGGCAGCGACTCGTACGACTCATAGGTCGGCAGTTGTAAAATGGAGCGGATGGTGTTGGCAGTTATGGTGATGGTTTGGGTACCATTGTCTATAAAACCCTGGAGTTGTGAAACACCAGAGACGACAAAGTGAGTGCAGGTATACCAGAACTCACTGAGCCATTCTGGGTTCATTTCCCCAGGAGACAAGGTAAGAGCAGGGAGGATAAAGTGATTTTTAAGAAAGTTTATCACCTCCGCATACTCAGGTTTAGGGCAAGTTACATTTCCCAAATAGTTAGATTTGGGAACTGTAACAACAAGCGTCTCACTGACCGCAGAGGCTCGAAGAGCTTTAATCTCTGGGGTCGGTGTGTAAGCGTTGTTGAAAAATTTAGTTCTTGCCATTTTTTAAGAAAAGAAAGTAGAAGATTTAAAAGTTGAGATATTTGCAGAGAAAATGAAGAAGATGAAGTTTGAAAAATTAGAAAGCGTAAAGAATGAAAAGGAAAGGGTTTCGCTGCTTTTATACGGTTACTGATGTACAGATTGTGTGGTCAAAACGAGTATGTACGTGGTCAAAAAGTGGTGGTTGGTGGTAGGGGAGTAGGGTGATGATGGTGATGAGTGGAAATATTAAATGGTGATGGAAGTGGTACGCCGGAAAGGTATACGAGGTGTCAGAAAAAGTGTACCTTTTCGAGTTCCCATGAGATATTTAATAAGGCATTTATTAGGAATATAAAACGTTAAAAATTAAATACAAAATGTACTAAATGTGAGGAATATATGTCTAAATAAATGCCATATTAAATGCGAACAATCTTTTGCTGATACATTATGTCTCAGCGAGATGAAAATAAATTATATCTTAAAATAAAATAAATATTATGTTTCATATTTGATTTCGCTGATCAGATTACAACTTAGAATACTAATCTAATCAGCTAGCCAAACTTGTGAAGCATAAGATATATTTTATTTATAAGATATAAAGAGTTTTCATGTGCAGTTACAAAGTATAGAATTTATTGATCATAACTATGCTAACTTATTGTTCTTGCTGATTACATCAGTGAGAATAATAGGTTAGCGAGTTAAAATTATAAACTATATATTCTGTAATTACCTTTTATTAAACAATCATGTTTAATCATTTAAGTTCAACATTCCCAACTCGCTAATGAGAAAGGTGAATCTTTTCTCATCTAAAGGTTTTGTAAATATGTCCGCGAGTTGGTAATCAGTTGGAATGAAATGCAATTCAATGTCACCTTTCATGACGTGGTCCCTGATGAAGTGATATCTGACATCAATATGCTTTGTCCTTGAGTGCATCACAGGATTATTTGCTATGGCAATAGCACTTTGACTGTCACAATAAATTGGAACATTGCCAAAGTCAAAGCCATAGTTAGCGAGCTGATTCCTCATCCACAGAATTTGAGCAGTGCAAGCTCCAGCAACGACATATTCAGCCTCAGCAGTAGAAGTTGAGACAGAATTTTGTTTCCTGCTTGACCAGCTCACAAGCTTTTCTCCAAGAAACTGAAAGCTACCAGAGGTACTCTTTCTGTCCATTTTGCATCCAGCATGATCAGAATCTGAATATCCCTTCAGTGAGAAATCTGAACCAGATGGGTACCAGAGACCAAGATTTGGTGTACCCTTCAGATATCTGAATATTCTTTTGACAGCGAGCAAATGGGATTCCTTTGGATCAGCTTGATATCTAGCATATAGACAAGTAGCAAACATAATGTCTGGTCTACTAGCAGTTAAATACAGCAGTGACCCGATCATTCCTCTGTAAGCAGTGATGTTTACAGATTTACCATCAAGATCAGCATGTAATTTTACTGCAGATGACATTGGTGTAGCAAGGGATGAGCAGTTGGTGAATTCAAATTTCTTTAATAAATTTTTAACATATTTTCCTTGATTTATAAAAATACCAGTCTTGGTTTGCTTTATTTGCAGACCAAGGAAAAATGTTAGTTCACCCATCATGCTCATTTCATAACTTTTAGTCATGAGGTCACTGAATTCCTTGTACAAGTCATTGTTAGTAGACCCAAAAATAATATCATCAACATAAATTTGGACCAATATGACATCTTTCTTATCCTTTTTGATAAATAGGGTGCTGTCAATTTTACCTATGACATACCCACATTTAGTTAGGAAAGAAGAGAGAGTGTCATACCAAGCTCTAGGAGCTTGTTTTAGTCCATATAAAGCTTTTTCCAGCTTATAGACATAACCTGGATGCTTGGGATCAGTGAATCCAGGTGGTTGCTTCACATACACTTCTTCCTGCAGCTTTCCATTCAAGAAGGCACTTTTCACATCCATTTGATATACCTTGAACTTCTTGTGAGCTGCATATGCTAAGAACAACCTGATTGCTTCAAGCCTAGCAACTGGTGCAAAGGTTTCATCGTAGTCAATTCCTTCTTGCTGACAGTAACCTTGTACAACCAGTCTTGCCTTATTCCTTATTACAACACCATCAGCATCCATCTTGTTTCTGAACACCCATCTTGTTCCAATCACAGATTTCCCAGATACTTGAGGTACTAACTTCCATACTTTATTCCTTTCAAACTGAGATAGCTCATCTTGCATGGCAGCTATCCAGTGATGATCAGTGAGTGCCTCATCAATTTTCTTGGGCTCAATCAGTGACACAAAGCTTACAAACAAACAAAAGTTAGCAGATGCTGATCTGGTCTGGACCTTGGATTGTGGATCACCAATAATCAATTGATTATCAATATATCTAGTCCATTTAGTCACTCGCTGAGGTTCAGCAGTAACTTGATTTTCCAGAGATGATCCACCAGACACATCAGCATTAGAAGCATGATTAATGTTTAAGCTTTGGTTAGGACAGTGGGAGTTATCATTTTGATGCAGATGATGAAATGATGATGATGGGATGTCAATGGGCAAAGATGAAGTTCCTGAATCATTCTTAGCCAAAGTAGAGCCAGAAGTACCTTCAGGAACATCATCTTCCCTTTCAGAATCTGATGGATGAATCTCATGCTTGTTATCACTGATTGTATTAAAAATAAGATTTTCATAGTCTTTTGGATCAGTGAGTGATTTATCATAAGATTCATCAAAGGTAACATCCATTGATTTTTCAATACATTCCCTCCTTTTATTATAAACTCTGAAAGCTTTTGAAATGATTGAGTAACCAACAAATATACCTTCATCAGCTTTGGGATCAAACTTCCCTAAGTGATCTTTTTTGTTTAAGACATAGCAGGTACTGCCAAAAACATGAAGAAAACTTATGTCAGGTTTTCTCCCTCTTAACACCTCATAGGCTGTCTTATCATGTCTCTTGACAATCATAGGCTGTCTTAATAAATTATGCTTCAGTCCTTCAACATATGCCACCTTCTTAAACATAACATTACCATTGGTCAATACCCCATACCCTCTGGTCTTACCAATGTTGTTATCACCAAAAACTACATCAGGACCTCTTTCATCCTGGTAGTCACTGAGCAAGGACTTACATCCGGTCATATGTCTGGAACAACCACTATCCAGATACCAAATTGTCTCTCTGAGAATGCCCTGCATCACACACAAACAATTAGTTCAATTGATGAACCCATCCTGAGATGGGTTCATGGTGGTCAGCCTTTGGTTTAGGCTTCCACAGGCTTGCATCAATAGTATCTGAATGCTCACTAATTATTTGAGATTTTGAAAATGATGTAGCTGAACATTCAGATACCACGTGCTGACATACTGATGATGGTAGACTGACTAAAACTTGTGATGATGAATAATATGATGACACATGGTGTCTACTTCCACATTTGTAACATTTTTTATTTGTGGACTTAGATTTCTTTGACTTATTGTTCATACTGGACAAAGACATAGAAGTTCTCAGGTTTACTTCCTCATTTTGCTTCTTTGACTTCAAGTCACTGATAGTCAAGTCATCAGTGACTGGAGGTGTCAGAAGTGAGGTCACTGATAGACTCTTGGTCATCAGTGATAGTTTTGACCAGAGCAGTGCAAGTAGTTGATTCATAAATTTCTAGTTTCTCAAGTTCATTTATACTTGCAGCAATATCATAACTATTAGTAACCTGTGAGCTTCTTACAAAGTAATTTGGTTTAGGCTCACTGACAATTGACATTGGTTCAAAGACAAATTCTGAGAATGTTTCATCAGGATTGAATATTTGATCAACTTTGGTTGCATCAGCGAGAGCAACAGCAGTTTCATAATCACCTCCCAGAATAGCCTTAACTTGTTTTGGGATTTGATTACTTATGCACTGATTCACTTTTAATGCAGACCTACACCATGACTTCATCACTTCATTGAGTTGTGAAAATTTAGTTTCAAATTTTACTTTTTCTTGAATGCATTTTTGATTTGCATGTATTTGTGCATCAAGATCAAGTGTGAGATTCTTTATTTTTAACAAATTTTCTTCTTGAAGTTGAAGTTTAGATGTTAAGTCACTGATCATACATTCTTGTCTTTTCTGAATGTCATGAGCATTTGATAAGTCAACAATCAAAGTTTCAAAGATTAAATCTTTTTCAGTAGCTGATGCTGACTTAAAACAATGTACCTTGTAGAGAGTCTCTGGATCCCAGCCAGATGCTGAACATTTCTGTGCTACTTCTTTGATGTCTTCATGAAAGGCAGCATCGTCAGCCATCAAGAAGTAATCCCTGTCCATGCAGATCATGGCTTCTTCTTCATCAGATGATGAAGTTGAGTCAGAGTCGCTGATGGATCCTTCTTCAGCAATGAATCCTTTATTCTTCTTCTTTGATTTGGACAATTCCTTCAGCTTCTTGTACTTTGCTTTGTACTTGTTGTACTTGTCATTTCTGAAGCTGGGTTTTTGATCAGTGAAAGAGTTGACAGCTTTCGACCTGCATTCAGCTGCAAAATGGCCAGGTTTGCCACATTTGTAGCATTCACCTTTTGGTTTAGAAACCTCATTTGATGAGGCACCAGCAGATCTGTTGAATCTGCTGTTCTTTCTGAAGTTTGCAACCATCATGGCCATATCTCTCTCTAGCTTCTCAAGTCCTTCGTCATAGCTGACTTCAGACTGATCATCAGCGACATTGCCTTCTTCTTCTGTGATCAAAGACTTAGAGCTCATCTTGGTGAGCTTTGCTTTCTGCTTTTGGTCAGCTTCATCAAGCTCAGCTACAAGGGCATTAGAAATCTTTTGTCCTCCTAGTGCAGCACGAATGTGCTCACCTTGATCAGCTAGTTTCTCAGATTGTTCCCAATTAAGCAAAATTCCATAAACTTGAGTTAGATTGAGAAAGTTATAATCGTTTCTTTGTCTTATGCATGTTGCAATGGTTCCCCAGATTTTCCTAGGTAGTAATTCTAGAAACTTTTCAACAACAAATCTCTGGTCCTTTCCTACATTTGCCTTTTCCATTTTATTAATTAAAGCTTGATATCTAGTATAGGTAGATGCCAGTGATTCATTTGGTTCCATTGCAAACAATTCATATTGACGAGTTAGATTAACTTCTCTACAACGAATTATATCAGGAGTTCCAATATATATGTTTCTAAGGGTATCCCACATGTTTTGCTGTATTGCACAATCTAATGGATTCAAACACTTCATCAGGAAGTGCCATGCTTATGTAAATTTTAGCTTGTTTATCTAGTCTTACCATACGTTTATCCTCATCTGACCACTGTTCCTCCCTTTTGGGCATTACCATTTCAGGTATAGCAGGAGTAGTTGCAGTAGCTGCAACTGCAGGAACAATAGTAGTTGGGGTGTATGGACCATCAGTAATTATAGCACAAAGACGATCATCAGCAAGATCTAAGAACATCATCATCCTAGACATCCAGGTTTCAATTCTAGATGGATCAAAAGCCGGTGGTTTGGTAGTGGAGCCATTTCCCTTCTGGTACTCAGAATCAACACAACTGTATTTAACCGATTCCATTGCAGATCTGATTTAATTATATTTAAACCAACTCTGCTCTGATACCAATTGTGAGTCCCTAATCACTATTATGTTAGTGATTGTGAATCGTTAACAGTGAGTTAATTGTAGAAGGGGGGGTTGAATACAATTAAAAACTTTTCTGTTATAATATGTTAGCTTGTTTAGCAAGTTTTTAACCGTATTAAGGTGACAGCAATATGAACACAAATATATATATAAAATAAGCAGTTCAGTTGCTGATGCAATTCTAGCTGAAAGATAAATTCTTTTATTGATAAAATTTATCTCTTGTTGATTGCGGAATAGATTAGCCAAAGCTAATCCAAATCAAAATACAGCTATTACAAAGGAGATGAGCAGTAGTGGACAAACACGCTAACTTGCTCACTCGCTGAGGTAAACTAGTAGTGGACAAACACGCTACTAGTTCACTCGCTGGTGTTACTTGTATCTTAGACAAACTAGTCACTGACAAACAAGTGACAATACAAGTAATCGACACAAAATGAAGTACAACATACTACGCTATTTATAGACGCTGAAATCCTTAATTTCCGGATCTGAAGAACACGTGTCGCTGCTTGATTGGAGAGGTAGTTGAGATGTGATACATCATGGCATGACATTCTGTCTTGGGAAATATCACCTTGTACCATAAACCAATCAAATGCTTCCACGTTACTCTTTTCAAGTTTCGAGGAACACGTGCTTCACCGTAATAACGCCGAATGTCAACTTCTTATTTAATGCGGCATTTAATGCTGCAGTCACTGATAGATACAACAATTCTCCTCATTCTCGATGCGAGCTAACATGCTCTAAAGAATGACTTGAACAACTAATCTTCAGTGACGTCTTTTATTCAGCAGAAGAGAGAACTCAAGAAGACTTAGAGACTCTCGCTGATAGATGAGTATCAGCGACACACATAGTTGAGTCTTTTATCTTGATAAGATCTTCATCTACTGGTTTAACATATGATCAGCGACTTAGAGACCTTCAGCAACAGGAGCTTGACTTGAATCATTTTCTTCATGGAACATTATTGAGAAGATCAAAGACTGTGAACATATAGCATGATCAGTGACTTCACTTATCAGCGAACAATGACTTCAACAATCTCCTATATAATCTCCCCCTTAATCCTTTTGATCAGTGACCACTTGAGTTCAGCGATCAGTGACTCAACAAGTTTTACACTCAAGAATAATTTCAGATTTATGTGTTGTCAAAGATTTATACCTTTTCCCAAGGGATTTAATAAATCTTTGACAAAAATTCAAACGGTTGAAAATATTATTCCTTGAATAATATTGAATGTTTTCGGCTATAAATAGCCATCTCAACAACCGTATTGAATACACCTTACAATTACATTAAATACAACCTTTGATCTATAGCAGCCACTCCTGTTTCATCAGCGAGCATTGTGCCAACACTTGGTGTCTGAGATCACTGATAGTCATCAGCGTCTGTTTTGGGTCACACGTAAAGAAACAAAAACTCAGAGAAGAATTGCAAAGCGATCCATTCCTACTCGACTCAAAGATCGGTTCAAGCACTGGAAGAAAGTGGTGAAGAATGCAAAGAAAGCTGCATCAGCTTGGGTCAAACGTAAGCTTAAGCCTGATGCCTACTATCCTCGTACTCTTGCTTCTCGTTACAAAGCAGGCCTTGTGGAGAGATATTATCCTCAAGAAATATCCTTCACAAACCCTGATGAGGAATAATAATAAAAATAAAATGTGTGCTGACTAGTGTTCTCTGGAATAAGTCGAATAGCTACTCTGTTATCTCCAACTGATTTATCAGCGAGAATAACTCTGTAGCTTATCCTTTAAAAACAAAGTTGAAGAGCTGCTTCTCTATCTCTAACTGATTTATCAGCGAGAATAATGTTGGAGCTCATCCTTGTTCTTTCAATCAAAACAAAACCAAGTTGAACACCTGCTTTGTTATCTCTAACTGATTTATTAGCGAGAATAACTGATGTGTGCTAAGTATAGACAATTATAATCATAAGTTTTAAATAAGGAAATACTAAATAATACTATCACATAATTCAGGCAAGTGTTATCCTGATCATAGAATATAGCTTTATAAGTAAGTCCAGATTCGAACACAGGGAACGTGATTTAATCTATAACTAAGGATGAGACAGGTGAAACACTTAGATCCTTCATCACTAGGATTGAAAATTCAACTAATCAAAAGGTTAAGATCATCAGATGTGATAATGGGACAGAATTTAAGAATTATGAGATGAATAAGTTCTGTGAAGAGAAAGGTATAGACAGACAGTTTAGTGGCCCTAGGACTCCACAACAAAATGGAGTAGCTGAAAGGAGGAATAGGACATTAATTGAGGCTGCTAGAAGCATGCTAGCAGATGCTAAACTTCCAATGTCCTTTTGGGCAGAAGCAGTCAGCACTGCTTGTTATGTTTTGAATAGGATTTTGATAGTCAAACCTCATAACAAGACACCCCATGAGTTATTCTTTAAGAGAAAACCTTTGGTTAGCTTTTTAAAACCATTTGGACGTCCTTGTACTGTCTTAAATACCAGAGACCATCTAGGTAAGTTTCAAAGTAAGGTAGATGAGGCTGTCTTTGTTGGATACTCTATTCAAAGCAAGGCTTATAGAGTGTTTAATAAAAGGACTAGGATCATAGAGGAGACCATGGATGTGACCTTTAATGAAAATACACCAAATGTAGAAGGAAAAGGTCCAGAAGTATTGTTTGATATTGATGCACTAACCCATGTTTTTAGATATCCAGATTTGTCTTCTAGTGCAGGTACAAGTGCAGGTGATGATGCAAATGGAGATAGCAGCTCAAGTCAGCCTACAAAGGATACCTTGGAGTATGTATTATTTCCAATTTGGTCTCCAGATCCACCAGCAGTCTTTCAACAGGATCACACAGAAACTGATGGATTAACTCCAGAAACAAATGGATCATTTGCAAAGGATGATTCAGATAAGGGTACACATGGTTTAAGGGGTTCACATGAAGATTCAGAAAGTGCATTAGAGATAACTGGATTATCAGATGAAGAGCAGAGATCACCAAAGAACTATGAACAAAGTCCACCATTTCAAGTTTTGGAAAGAACTTCTTTGTCAGATTCTGAAACAACTCCAAAGCTTTCAAAAGATAGAAAGGAAAGAGATTCTTTTTCAGAATCAGAAATGGATAATCTTGTGGGTCCTAATTTGGAAAGAGAATTTCTTGATACATCCACATCTAAGTATTTGGTTCATAAAGATCATTCCTTGGATTTGGTCATTGGTGATATTGGTTCTTATGTTCTGACCAGACAGCAGTCAAAGATAAGAGAAGAAGATTTACATACTTCTTTATATGTTTGTTTTCTTTCTCAGATGGAACCAAAGAAAGCAGTGGAAGCTCTCAAAGATTCCAGCTGGATTGAAGCCATGCAAGAAGAATTGCTACAATTCAAGTTGCAGGATGTATGGGATTTGGTTGATTTACCAAAAGGAAAGAGAGCTATAGGCACCAAGTGGATTTTTAAGAACAAGAGAGATGAGAGAGGGATTGTCATCAAGAATAAAGCCAGGTTGGTAGCACAGGGGTATACAAAGGAAGAAGGAATTGATTATGATGATGTTTTTGCTCCTGTTGCTAGGATAGAAGCTATTAGATTGTTTTTAGCTTATGCATCTTATCAGGGTTTCAAGGTTTATCAAATGGATGTGAAGAGTGCTTTTCTTCATGGTCTAATTGATGATGAGGTGTATGTATGCCAACCTCCAGGGTTTGAAGATCCAACATATCCAGATAGAGTATGCAGATTGAAGAAAGCTTTGTATGGTTTACATCAAGCACCAAGAGCTTGGTATGATACTCTATCTGAGTATCTTCTCAAGAATGGATTCAAGAGAGGTACTATTGACAAGACTCTGTTTATCAAGAGGATACAGAAAGATATTTTGCTGGTACAGGTCTATGTAGATGATATTATATTTGGATCTACAAGTGATTCACTGTGTAAAGACTTAGAAGAGCTAATGCATCAGAAGTTTAAGATGAGTTCAATGGGAGAACTCACTTTCTTTTTAGGATTGCAGGTTAAGCAGAAGCCAGATGGAATCTTTATTAACCAAGGGAAGTATGTGAAGGATATTTTGAATAAATTTGGTTATAAAGATGTAAAGATAGCTAGCACTCCCATGGAGGCACACAAACATCTTAATTCTGATCCTGAGGGGGAGGAAGTAGATGTGCACCTGTACAGGTCAATGATTGGTTCTTTGATGTATTTAACTTCATCTAGACCTGATATTATGTTTGCAGTGTGTCTTTGTGCTAGGTACCAAACCAATGCAAAGCAGTCACACATGTATGCTGTGAAAAGGATCTTTAGATACTTGAAAGGTCAACCAGATTTGGGATTGTGGTATGCTAAAGGATCAGACTTTGAGCTAAAGGCTTTCACAGATAGTGACTATGGTGGTGAAAACATGGATAGAAAATCAACCAGTGGAGGATGTCAATTTCTTGGAAGTAGGCTAGTGTCCTGGCAATGCAAGAAGCAGACCACAGTTTCTACATCTACAGCAGAAGCAGAGTATGTTGCAGCATCCAGTTGTTGTGCACAGGTGCTCTGGATTCAGAATCAAATGATGGACTATGGTTGGACTTTCATGAACACTCCTATTTACATTGATAATACATCTGCTATTAGTATCATACAAAATCCTGTTAAGCATTCAAAAACCAAACACATTGAAATCAGATATCATTTTATAAGAGATTGTTATGATAAACGATTGATTCATATTTTCAAAATTCATACTGATAATCAACTTGCAGATCTGTTTACCAAATCATTTGATGTAGGAAGGTTTACATTTTTGATATCTAATATTGGTATGATCAATCTCACTTAGTGTTTTGGTCAGGATTTGATACTAACAGAGGTGAAGTATATTGTGTGTGACAGGATCAAGTGTTGCCACTGTTAGCTTCATCATGATAACAGTTGGTTCCACTGTTAGTTTACGTATGCCACTGTCAATATATTTTCAACCTCTGCTGTATGTTTGTGTAGTTTAACCCCTGCTAGTTGTTTTTTTTCTTAGTTTAATATTGCAGGATTAAGCCACTGTCAGGAGACATTAGGAGAGCTGGAGTCTAATGTTTTATTTGTTGATTTTTCTTATTTGTTTAAAAAAAAAATCGTGTTATTTTATGAAGTCTATGACCCTGCTAGTTCTAGTGTACCACTGCTAGTACTAGTACCCCTGTTGGCTGTATTGAGGATTATTAATGGTTGAATTTGATAAAGTGAGGTACCCCTGTTGGGCTTAAGTCTTTATTGTGCCCCTGTTGGTGCATAACTGACAGTGCCACTGTTAGTTCTATTTACTAGGGCTTGGCACTGTCATCACATAAGTATCCAAACACTTCACTTTTCCATTTACGCTTTCAAAATTCTCAAAACTCTTTAATAAACGCTCTCGTTTGTGTTTCATCATTGTAAACCATTCTTCTTTCTTTCATCAATTTCATTCATGGCATCATCATCTTCATCTGATTCTGGTAATTCTACGTTGAGTGTTCATTCTGAACACAACATGAGGGCTTTCTTGGACAAAGAAGTCGCAGATGAGTATTTTCATCCGATTATTGAGTTCTTGAGTAACTGTCCGGTTACATATGCTCTTACTGTCGCTTCAAGATTGGTCAGATCACATATTCAAGAATTTTGGAAGAATGCAAAGGAAGGGAATGTTAATGGCATTACTCACATTCATTCCACTGTCAAGGGCAACAGAGTAATGGTGACTGAGATTGTTCTTAGAGAACTTCTGCAGTTTGATGATGAAGGAGGAGTTCTGGAATTGTCAAGAGAGGATCTATTTCAAGGAATAAAAGATATGGGTTATGAAGGTGCTGGAAAAGCAAGGTCTGACTATACATTCTTGAAGTCATGGTTCTGTCCTCAATGGAAGTTCTACATTCATACCTTTCTGGTATGTTTATCTCAAAAGAGGACTAGTTTTAATGAATTTAGTTCTAGTATTGCATATCCTATAATCTGCTTGGCACAGGGTCTTAAATTTAATATGTCTAGGTTTATTTTAGATAATATGATTAAAAATGTAAAGGGTGATACATTTATTATGTACCCTAGATTTGTTCAACTTTTGTTGAATAAGCAGTTGCCAAATTTGCCAGCAGATAAAAGTGTAATAGTTAGTTCTACTTTATCTTTGAAAACTATTAGAGCTATGTATCAATATCAAAACACCTTTTCCAAGAAGGAAACTGCATTGTTTTCTACAATGTTAGTTGCTTCTTCTGCCACTGGTGGTGTATTACCAACACCACTTGGACCAAATGATGACAGGACAACAACACCAGTTGGTTCTGAACACACATCAGGAGGTGGCACAATAAGAAAACAAGGGAACCAACAGCCTACCCAAAGCAAAACCAAGCGATCCAAGAAAACTAAACAGGCTATGGAGATTCCTGTTTCTCCACAGTCTCAGTCAAATGAGCAATCACAACAGGTGAACATACTTGATGAAAATGTTCATTCTGGAAGGGCTACCACTACTGTTTCTAGCCCACTGGCAGGACAGGACAGTGGTAACATCAATCAGACCCAACCAGAGGCAACTTTGTTTGATGAACCTATGGGTAATGAGTCAAATGAAGGTCCCAGTACCACGAATCAAGGGGCATCTGAACATCTTGCAGGGCAAGTGACAGATGTAGTCAATGATTCATCTAGGAGGTCACACTCCAATGTTGATGAGACTAGTCATATAACTAAGGAATTAACGATTGATGATTTGGTACATGATGTCAGGCTGATATGGACAAAATTTGAGAGGGAAAGGGAGTTGAGAAGGGAGCAACAACTCAAGTTGGCTGCCCAGGATGAATTGATTAAGAAGCAGCAGGAGGAAATCAATGATTTGAAAACCAGATTGGCAGTGGTAGAGGATGTTGTGTTACAAGTCTTAAAGCCTGCTGCAGAATTACAAAAATCTTCAGGCAAGGGGGAGAGAAAAGAAAAAGATCAAGAGAAAGATAATGTGCCTGAAGATAAGGATGATGGTAATGATGGTTCTGATGGGAATCATGATGATAATGATGGAGGTGCTGGTGGTATTAGCTTCATGGATACATCTGAGATTATTGAAAATGTTGAGGATGAATTGAATGTGACAGATTATGTGGTTAATGAAGGCTTAGATGAGGAAGTGGTGAATACTGAGCTTGATAGAAGCATGGTGGTGTATGTGGGTGAAAATGTGCAAGCAAGTCAGAATGTTACAGAGGATAATGCACAAAGAGGTCCAGCTTTGAATGTGTTTCCATTGAACAAAGGATTACCTTTTGAGGCTGTGGCTAATTTGTATTTCTGGGATGTTATGGGAGAAAATATTGACATGGGCAAAAGAGTGAGCTTCAGTGATAGGATGGTGATTGATAAATCTGTTGAAACAGAGATGGAAGGTGGAAATGTAGAGGTTGAGGGGGAGTGTTTAGAGTCCAAATCTACAGTTGAAGAGGAGGTAAGAGTGAAAAATTATAATAGAAAGAAATCAATTCCATTCAGAAAGTCTTCCTCTGTCAAGAAAACTACTGTTATAACTCAACCTATAACCACTGTTAGCAGTTTGGTTTCTAACACTGTTGAGGTATCTACCCCTGTTGGTACTTCAGCAGCAACCACTGTTATACTACCTACACCTGTTATCACAGAGTCAACCACTATTACATCAACCCCTGTCAATACTTCAAATATTCCCACCACTGTCACAACAACCACTGTCACCACCACTACACCAAGATCTATTCTACCCCCTGTTATTATTGAAGAACCCTCATCATCACCCAAACCTAAGTCTGACCTTCCAAAGATTGATGCTAAGGACAAAGGTAAGGGAAAACTAAAAGAAGAAAGAAAAATTAAGAAGGTTGTAGAGTCTCAGATTGATTTAGAAGAGGCCAGGAGAGCTCAGGAGGAGCATGATGAGAGAATGCTAAGAATGGCAGTTGAGTCCAAGAGACTAGAAGGTTTTGATGTTGATGTTGTACTGGAAGATATGAGTGTGGTAACTTTATCTCAGAAGGCTGCAAAGATGCTCAATGATATGGCTGTAATTGGGGGTTATCTGCACAAAAGATTCATGAAATGATCAACAAAAAGGATGGTAATGATGATTTGGATCCAGGGTTTGCAAAGCTTAAACAAGCAAATGAAGAAAAGGCAAGAAGGAAAAGACAAGCAGAGCTTGAAAAGAAAAGAAACAAACCAATAACTGCTGCTCAAAGGAAAAAGGAATTGATCAGAATTCTTGGTGGTAGATATGCACCAAGAAGTATACTAGAAGGATGGGATTTAGAGAGGTTGGAGAAAGCTTATGCTAGACATCAGAATGAAGGAAAGATGGATTTTGAAAAGAAGCTCATGCAAGACAAATTTATTGAGAAAAAGTTGTCTGAGGATAGAAAGAAGATTGCTGAGCAGGTAAGAAAAGAGGAACAAGACAGAATTGAAAAGGAAGAGCAAGAGAAAGCAGAAGCTGAAGAGAGAGAATTAAAAAGGCTTTCTGATAGGAATCTAAAGATTAAATGGGATGGAGTTCTTGCTTGTGACAATGTAGTTCCTGATTTGGAAAAGGATGCAGCAGAATTGAGAAAATATATCAAAGAGGTGAAGGACAGTAAAGAAAACATTCATATTAATCATGATAGATCATCAAGAATAGTTGAATGGGAAGGACAGAAATCAAAGGTTGCTGATGTTGTTAAAGAACAGATAAAGATTGTCAGAGAGGATGGGAATAAGCAATATTTGACATCTGTAGCTGATGTGCTCAAAAATGTGAATAGGTTAGACATTTTAGATTTGTATGAGCTGAACAGTCAAAGAAACAGGCAGGCTTCACTGGTGATAATGGAAAGAGATTTGGGAAGATGTTTGGATATGCTGTTTGAGCCTGAACCATTCACAAATTTGTTCTTAAACTGTATTGAGCTGGTAAATACCTGGAGACACTTTGTTAGAGCTGGAGTTCATATGATTTTGTTCAGAGATGGAGTCACAATCTACATGCTTGATGAAAGACAATATGTTTTGGGGACTCAGATTTTAAGAAATGTGCTTGCATCTCAACTAAGAACTACTGTGATCTCAGAAGGTGCATTCAATGCTTTATATATGGTGTTCAATCAGTTTCATAAAAGAATGGAGTTGGAAAGATTAAGAGAGGAGGAGAAAAAGAGAAAACAGAATCAAGCTCCTAAGGATGAAAAGAAAGATGAAGAAACTTGACTCATTACTGAGAATGATCAAGTTTAGGGGGAGATTGTTGAGTCCTGAGCCACTGCCAGATTTGCTCAGAAGACAAGTCTTGTGCCACTGCTAGAAGAAGTCTACCACTGTTAGTTAGTTTTGTATTGACAGTGCCACTGTCAGTTAGAATTAGTCTAACAGTGCCACTGTTGGTATAAGTGTGTATTTTGTATCAAGTACTTAACCACTGTTGGTAATATGAGTACTACCCCTGTTAGTGTATAGCTCAACCACTGTTAGAAGTCGGTTAGAGAGAAATATGGAATAGATAGTATTTCCATAATAGTTTGATTTTGTAAAGGACTCTATGTGATATAAATAGAGATCCTGTAAAACCCTAGTAGATAGATGAATTCTAGTTATTAGCTTCAAGGTTGTAAACCCTAACACAAATTGTGTGTTCGTATTATTGATAATAATATTGAAGCTTTTGATTAATATTCTGTGTTATAAGTTTAGTTCTTCAAGTTATTAATAAACTATTCCGCAAGCTTATTAATAATTAATCAAAGTAATACATATTAAGATCCTGATTGGGATCAACACTTTCGTAGTTAATCACGATTGCATTTAGCGTATGCAATAAGCCTTTAGACCCCTCGGTATCCCCAGTGGACGAGTTATAGTCTTGTGAGGGTTTTCAGGGAACATACCCACAAAGTTCATAAATCAGATAGACTGTATTAAATAAAGTGCTGAACTTACTGCCAGTCTAACTCTATAAAAAATAAACAACCACATTAGCATAATAAAGAGACAAAGTAATAAGAGTAATAATAAGTACAGTCATATCAAATGTATCAATCATAAATAAGAACAATCTAATCATCATCAGAATCCTCCTGCCCTGGATGTCTCGAAGGTCCAGCTCCATCATCAAATACCAATGGAACATATGGATGAAACTCAATAGATCTCGCAGCCAACAACCTCTGCAGTAATCCATGCTGATAATCAGATCTATGAAAGCTCTCTCTCTCAAATCTATCAAATCTCTGCTCAAACCTGGTAAACCTCTGATCAATCGTGTCAAACCTCCTACCATGAGCAATCTCGATCCTCTCCAATCTCTGTTGAATATCATCCAACATATCTCCCCTGCCACGACCTCTACCACGGCCCTTGCCTCTACCTGCTGGTAGATCAACCTCTGGTACTGGAATCTCAGGAACTAGCGGTAGTGGAACAGGTGGTCCTCTCAATCTAGCTCTATGTACCGGCTGCTGTCCTGGTGCAACCTCAGGTGTCCATAATAATACCCCCTCCTGTACACCTACCTGTAGAATCCCTAACTCAATCAACTTGTCCTCGCCTAGCAAGGACATCCCTGGTGTAACTGGTGTGCATGTCAAGAAGTCAGCAGCTGTCATACCATAATGCCTAGCTATCCTAGTAACATACTGCCCTCCACATAAACTACTGGTAATCCTATACCCAGTCGCTGTGGTAGTCATCCAATGCACTAATTTCCAGGGAACATTGATAAGTGTCCCCTGAATCATAGTGTGTAAATAAAAGAAATCAGGCTGGTAGACCTTCTCAGGTCTCGTAAACTACTGGTAATCCTATACCCAGTCGCTGCGGTAGTCATCCAATGCACTAATTTCCAGGGAACATTGATAAGTGTCCCCTGAATCATAGTGTGTAAATAAAAGAAATCAGGCTGGTAGACCTTCTCAGGTCTCGTATGCCTACCACAAATAGAATATGCTAACATTCTATGCAAAAGTCTATGAACTGGACTCCTCATATGTATATCAGAAGGTGCTCTCTCCCCATAATCAACAATAGCCAGCTGTCTCCAATACTCAGCTATCTCAACAGACGAATACTGCTCTACCATACTTGCAGTCAAATGCTCTACAAAAGAATGGTTGTGGAGCTCATCTAGTGTATAGAGCCCCACAGCTACTCCAAACTCAATCAAACTCATAGACCTAGGCTGACCTCCTAAATAAAAAGAAATCGAAGGCTGGTCAAACTGCCTAGAAGTGGAATCAAATCTAAGAGTAGAGTAAAACTCGATAACCAACTCCCTATAAATAATCTCCTGTATCTGAAATAATCAAAACCAAGCCAGAGAAACAAAGCCAACATCACCTGACTGTAAAATATAACTCTACGTCATCAGTCTCCTCAAAGTAACATCCCTAGTCTCTCCATCATGGCGAGGATCTATAACTCTCTCCATAACCGACCAATCTAACACATCCGGTGTCTTTACCGGCTGAGCAATATACTCCAGTAATCCATCAGCAAACTCTGCTCTCCGCTCTGCTGTAATAGTCTCATGCTCAAAACGTAGATATGGATGTAGCTGGAAATCCTCCCTATTTAAGAGTGCACGTCCTCTCTGACATCTAGTCGCCATATCTGTAAACATAAAACTTAATAACTTTTTAATAAATATTAAAATTAGAAATTTGGGCAGCATTTCTCCTTAATATTTGATAGCCACCTGTTTATTTTCAAATGTTATATCCAATAAACTAAGTATTTTATATATCTTTATTTCGAAAAATAATATCGAATCAAATAATGAATATGTCACAATAAATATCGATTCAAAAATGGTTTGTAAATTGTAACAATAAATTTTTAAATGTCGAGTTTTATAATGACACGTATTTATTATTTCAAAATAATTAGTTTCAAAGTTTTATTAGTATTCAAAATATAGTCATTTTTAAATGTATTTCGAAAAAAATATATCGAGTCTAAAAATGTATTTTTAATAAATTTCGTATCTTATAAATTCTATAAATTTTTATAATGATATATGAATTTTGTTTCATAATTTTATTGAGTTAAAATTTTAGAAATCGTCGTTCTTCTAAGAATATGTAAAACCGAGCATTAATCCTATTTAACTCGATCCGCAACATTTTGCAATCAATCCTCGAGTCATAACATCATAACCTAGCTAACCTAAACTAGTTTCTAAGCATTCCTAATCATTTAAACTAACAAAATACGTGAAATCAATCCAAAAATCGCAACAAACATAATCAAGTTATATAATTCGGAATTAAATTGCGAAAAATAATAAACACGAATTAGAAATCATACCTTAGAAATCATACCTTTGATAATGAATATTACAAAAACGCAATGAAATGATGATGATAATATGATTCTCCGAGTGTGGCGATTGTAGTGTGTGTTTTTGGTGTGTGACCCGAACAGAAATGGGGTCTGTTGGGTTTTGATCGAAAAAGTATCCAACCGCCGGTTGGTTTAAAATTTGGGCTCAGGCCTTTTTAGGCCAATTTTTGATTTTTGATTTTAAATTATTTATTGGGCTTTGTCCATTTTAAAATTTGTGTTTTAACTTCTTTTGGTTTATAAAATTTGCGTAGTAATAGATAATAACTTATTTTATCCACAATTTATTTATTTTAACGTATTTTTAATGCAGAATTTCTACAAATTCAATATACAATACATAATATTTGTAAACTATATACTATATGTATCTTAAATTATTTTAGGAAAGTAAATACACGGAAAAAGAGACTTATCGTTTTAAGAAGTTCGTTCCTCCAATTAATATAAATACCTGCATTGCTGTTAGTTGTTACAAGTAATAGATATAAATAAACCTACTTTGGTATACATAGATCTATCAATCAGTGATTGCATCGACTCATTCACTGTTTGGAAATTCAATTGTCGACTTTATCGAATTCCAACTATTGTTTCAATCTTTTTGTCACCAAAAATATTATATTTAATATATCTGCAATCTTGTAAACAATGTTAAGCATAATTTCAAAATTTATTATTTAATCTCTTTAAGTAATTTGAATCAAACTCTTATCACTATTGCAACTCGTGTAAAAATCAATTCTGAATACTTAAATTTCTAACATTTGTGTAGCTAATACAAATAGAGATGAGATAATCTTATAAATCTGAAAATAGTAAACTTTATATTAATCAAACAATAAACTTCAAATATCCAAATAACATTCAAATCCTTAATTAGATAGAAAACAGAAAAAATGTAACTAGCTATTAAAAACGAAAAGGTTGCAAATGATCTTCAGAAGTGATTTGTTGATCTTCAAGCCTAATTCCCATAGATAGGTTTTCCAAAATTCTCAGGATAAATCCTTCGAAAATGTATATAAATTTTATTAGTTAACTCGGGTATTGGCGAAGCAAATTCAGAGAAACTCTCATGATGAACTCTTTCAGCGTTTTCAATTTCTATGAGCATGGCAGCTATTCTTCTTACCTTTTTAGCTATTTTACCATCTTCGTCCGTACTCAAATAGTTATCTTCAATTTTCGTTTCGCGTTCTACATGATTTTGCCTTAACGAATCTAATATCCCATAGAAACCTAAATGTATATCATGATAATCATATGTGTTGTGGGTTCTCACTGATGTTCCTATGTCTTTTAAGATTCTCTTATAGTATTCTTCTTGATGATCTGTTGTTAACCCAAAATACCTAAAAGTATCTACTAAATAATAATAAACCTCTGATAGCCCTATATGAAAAAGGTTATTTCTTTGATTGTAGTGAATTCCAGTGTAGGCTAGTTGCAACTCCTTTTTAGCATAAGTGACCAAGTTCGCCATTGGTTCATCAGAAAAGTACTCAGGAATTGTACGTGTTACTTCATCCCATTCTCCATAGTAAAATTCATCAATAATATTCTGAATATAGAAATCAACCGTACAATCTATGAAAAATCTTCCAGAACCAATATGCTCTCTAGCCTTTACTGAATTGAAGAAGTCTTGAAAGTTTTTTAGTAAACAGATGTCAGCCATGTTACTCAAGTTTCCAGTTGCATACTCTATTATTTCCTTAAGCTCTCCTAACATTTCTCTTTGTTTATCAGAATAAGGAAACAAAGATTTCTCAAATATTTTATGCACATAAGCATACTTCAACAGGTGTTCCTCACAAAAAGTTGGATCTACCATTTCATGTTCACTCACAATATCATACTTCAGCTCATTCACGTAGTTAAATAAAATCATCTGTATCTCTGGTTTCATTAGATATTACCCAAGCATTGAATTGTTCTTCCATTTTCTTAATCAACTCTTTTTGATAATCAGTATATTCTAAGGTAGACTTATGTATGAGTTCCATAACAAATCTAAGCTCATCCTCATGGTGTTCTAAGTATTCAAACATGTCTTCCTTGGTTGAACTCACGGGAGGATGTTCAAAATATTCATCTTCAATTGTTAGCTTGATTTTCTTGTTTGGTTCAGAAGAATGATCATCTATCTCTATATCTTTAAAATCCTTATTATCACTTCCAAAGTCCACTTGCATCGACTCCATTCTTAATAACAGTTAAATTTCTCTGTGCACATAAAATAGCACATAGTTTAGATTACTTATCTAATCCTATTTTTCCTAAAGTATCTTATTATACATATTGAATAATTATATTAGTATCTTATACATTGCTAATCAAAAGATCTCGGTAGCTCCATTGATAGTACACAAAAGCAGAGAAACAGGTCGGCGCGAAGCTTATTAAAAACCAATTTCTTTCGAGAAGCACCTTACCCCTTATATGATAAATCAATGAGGTAGGGCTGAACTCTCCTTATACCTTTGTTTTTGTCAGTATTCTCAATGGGTGAGCCGATATTTCGTATTGATTTTGCAAAGTAAAAAAAAAAAAAAAAAATTTACAGGGAAAATAGTTAGTTTTAATTAAAATACGCCGTTCCCCGGCAGCGGTGCCAAAAACTTGATGTGTGCTAAGTATAGACAATTATAATCACAAGTTTTAAATAAGGAAATACTAAATAATACTATCACACAATTCAGGCAAGTGTTATCCTGATCATAGAATATAGCTTTATAAGTAAGTCCAGATTCGAACACAGGGAACGTGATTTAATCTATAACTAACTATTTATTTATCCTAAGTACAATTATTACAACTAATATACAATTTAACAATAATATACAAAATAGGGGGACGTTTTAGTTCCGATCGAACATATTTATAATTGATACCGATTCTTAATAGATAAGTTTTAAGGAACAACTTAAGAATACTCAATTGGATAGAAGATTATGACTATTTAAACTATTATTTATTAAACTTATTATATTAACTTATGTCTATTTGCGTGTTGGCTATTATTATTGTGATTTACTAATGTAGAAAACCACAAAGAATAAGATAATTTTCATATAGCAATACAGTCAAAGGATATGTAAAGTAACACTATTTATTAAGATCTATCAACATATTATTGATACAATTCCTGAATCGGTTGAATCATAAGATTACTTAACATTAATAGATGATATCAAGATGTGAACATAATTACCTAATCTATAGAAACTTTTATGGTCATTCTAGTTTATATAAATCAGTTAACTAAATCAAGAACCATTATTAATATAATATAACACGAACAATTCTTGTATAATAATATCCAATAATATAGTTCCAACATAAACATATAATTCATATAATAAACTAAATAAACATACATTTAAACATTCATAATGAAAATCTAACAAGAAATTAATTCAAATAAACAATATCCAAAATAACCCAAAAGAATAATAAAGTTACAAGGATAAAGAAACTGAACCAATTGACGAACTAGCTTTTCCCAGGGTTAAAAAACCTTTAAACCCTAGCTCCTTAGCCTCCAAATTCGTACCTATCGTCGACCTAAAACCCTAACTTTCGAATTTTTATTCTTTGAATCGTATATCTCAAACCTAAACTTAAACCTCTATTTATAGTTTTCAAAACCGCCAGTCCAACCGCCGGTTGGAATTACCAACCGCCGGTTGGATCAATTTGAGTCTTGGTCCAACTCCGCGTCTGAAACCGCCTAAATCCTTTTATACCCCAACCGCCAGTTGGGTAATCCAAACGCCGGTTGGACCTCAATTCCGGAATCTTCCAACTTCGGGTTGGGCTTCACTTTTGGGCTTCTTCTTCTCTTTAACAGATCTTAATCTTCAATTTGGCCCATTTCTTCAATATTATCATTTTAGGTTTTCAATTCTTTAAGGTTTAAGTTCCTTTTTCTTCATTTCTTCATTTTCTTCAGTTTTCTTCAGTTTTGGATTCGTTCTTGTTCCTTTTTCTTCAATCTTTAATTAAAATACATCTCTGCAAATAATAACAAAATAAGTATCTAAAATCATATAAATGCACTAAAATGTATACAAATATAGGGATAAATAGTATAAAATATAGTATCTATTTGATGCTTATCAATAACATTGGAGCTGATCCTTGGTATTTTCAAAATGATACAAGTTGAACAGCTGCTTTGTTATCTCCAACTGATTTATCAGCGAGAATAACATTGGAGTTGATCCTTGGTATTTTCAGATAGTGGAACTTGAAGGGATGCTAAGTTATCTCCAACTGATTTATCGAGAATAACTTTCGAGCCTGTCCTTGTCACTAACTTTTGAATATAAAAACATTTCGAAATAATATTATTTCCGGATATTATTTCATTTAAATAAAATTGTTTTGCTTTGAAACGTTTTGAAAAAGATACATTGAATGCGACAGGACGTGGGCAGTCCAGTTGCCCACTTTTTCCTCCCTCATCATTTTTGCTTTCCCACTTTTTCCACCAATCACCCACGTACACGGAAACATATATAAACCCACTCTCCTTCCCATTCCATTATCTCAATTCATTTCCACCAAAATCAAAATCAATATCCATTTCCAAATCACTCTCCAAAACCCTAATATCCAAAAACATAATGCCTCGTTCAAAATCAATTCCCACAGATGGTGTTCCATTTATTCCAAGCGCTGCAGTTGAAGCACTTAAAGCACCTCAGGTTCAATTTCATCCATCTTCCATAGTTGTAAAACCCAGCAACTATGTTGCAAATCTAAATATTCCCTCTGGAATCAAAAACTATGAAGATGTGATAAACTGCCTCTCTTACTCACCCATCATCAAAGCCATCAAACCCATCATCTAAATATTCCCTCTGGAATCAATGATCTGAAGACAAAGGTGAAGACAAAGAAAAGGGACCCTGCCGTTTCATACCCAAGGTTCCTGTCTCTGATAATCAAAAGAATAATGGGAGAAGATTATGGAATGAATCCTGCTGGTGAAGAATATGGTAAAGGGGGTTCAATTCGAGTCTGGCAAATTGGTAAGCAAATATTTCTTAATAAACCAGCATTCAGACCAACCATTGATGGTACAGATCCAGTCTCTACACTCTCTGAAGCCATGCTATCTCGCATACCTGCAACTGATGATGATGCTGAAGCTGGTGAGCAACCAGAAAATCAAGCTGAAGCAGAACCTGAATTGCATGCCTCTATTCCTGAAGCTGAAGCTGAACCTACAGCTCCAGAAGAACCTGCAGGTACCTCTATTTCAGAACCACCAGAACCTGCAGTTGAAGTCTCAAATCCTTCTGTTGCAGCTGAATAGGCTTCAAATCTTGAGTTAGAACAACTCAATGCTCCTCCATCATCCTCTGAAGCTGGCCCTTCTAACCAAACAAGTCATCCAGAATCTGAAGACTTTATCTCACTGCTCTCACTCACTATGGTTTACTCACTGAAACAAGTCCATCTGATGAACCAGAAACTGAAGCTCCAAAAGAACCTGGTTCATCTTTCTTCGATGACACAATGAATGATGCTGAGGATGCTGAGGATGTCTCTGACTCTGCAACAGAGACTGATGAACCTTCTTCAAAAGATATTGGCAACAAATCTCAATCAGGTACTGAATCAGTGTCTATTCTTCAGTCATTTCATTTATCAGCTGATCCGACTAGAACTATTTCTTCACCAACTCCCCATCAGTCACAATCACATCAATCACCACCACAACAAACTACACCACCACACCAACCTACACCACCACATCAACCCACTCCACCACATCAACCTACACCATATGTATCACCAAGACGCTCCCCAACACCTCATCTATCAACACCTCATCAGTCACCACCACCATCACCACCTCCAGTGAGTGATACATCACTTATTCTCTCTGCCATCAACCAACTGGCTGCTTGTCACACCCCCAAATTCGGGTTGCGGAAGCGAATCGGGTCGGGGCGCGACTAATCAATATACACAGCACATAAGATATAATGAACGACCACTAAATGCGTCGTTTTACATTGTATTGATAAAACTAAAGTTTACATCAAAAATATTGTTTACATTAGCTCATTTCCTTGAAATTGAGAGATTTACATTACATAATTACTTTATACAAAATATAATAATGCAACTAAATCTCTGATTGATTGAATGAAGACTCGAGCTAATGACATCCTGATTGGGCAGCCAACCTACTGCTGAGTACCTGTGATACATGCTAAAATGGGTCAGCGAAACGCTGGTGAGCTCACAGGTTTGTATGTCAACACATATTTGTATGAACCGCAAGATTTAATTGAATTTAAAATGCAATTAAGCAAAATAAAAGTTATACAGCCATGAGCACATAGTCTGAGCTTAACTTGAGTGTCATGTCTAATTAAGGAAACCCAACTGAGTTGCCTCCTACCAGTGCCTAATATACACTCGTCTTCCCAAATGCTAATATGTCCGTTTGACCAGTTAGTGCATGCTAACCCGGACGAGGATTGTTAATCCTATATGATATCCTCAAATTTCGGGTTGCAGAAGCGGTCGGGTCGGGTGTTACCAAATCAAATATCACAAGTACAAAGGTAAATAATGAATGACTCTAAATGAGACGTTTAAAAAATGTTATACATTTACAAAATAAAAGAGTATACAAGTTGCGAGTTCGCAAAATATTTTCAATACAGAATTTGTAATACAAAAGTTATGCAGAGAAATTCAGTTGTTTAAAAACATGCGACTCGAGCTAGCAAAGCTTGTAGCAATCCTAATCCTGCTGGGCACCTGAGAACACATGCTAAAACGAGTCAGCTATAAAGCTGGTGAGTTCATAGGATTGTTAGTTGAAACATAAAGTATAAAACCTTATATGTTTTGAAAAGTAGTTTAAAATCTAAAATATTGATATGTATTGTATTGAAGTTGTAACACCAATGTGTATACATCCTACAAGGTATCTCATACCTAAATGACCATGATGTGTACCTAAGTACATAAACATTGAGGCATTCCATGCCTGCATACCTGTCAGGTATTAAGTAATCTATCAATGTGAGGCAAAATATGCCTAAGGACTATCGGGTAATTGTATGACTACGTCACATGATGTTGTGTAATAATTAGTGTGCCACTTGGCATAGTGTGTTGCATCCAGCAACAAAAATTTAGTCCCACGGACTATGATTGAGTATTTAGTAAAATACTGAGTTGACGGCCTCGCGCAAAAGTTCGCTGATCCGTTAATTGTATGGATCACGAGCATAAGCTCACCCATCCATATATGTGTATGGATCATGAGCATAAGCTCGCCCATCCATCGAGTGTATCGCTTTACCGTGATATCGTACTTGTACCCACTGCAATACCGTGGCATCGTTTTGTGCCCACTCTACCATGGCATCGTTTTGTGCCTATCTGACATCACCGAATTGCTCGCAAGCAAAGTATGTAATTGAGCCGGCAGTACTACGACATGCCCGACTTGAGTAATTGAGCCGACAGTACAACGACATGTCCAACTTGAGTAATTGAGCCAACAGTACAACGCATGTCCGACTTGAGTAATTGAGCCGACAGTATAATGACATGTCCGACTTGAGTAATTTAGAGCCGACAGTACTACGACATATCCGACTAGTTTGATTGTCTTTGTATGCGTGTATGTATACCTATATACATAACTAAATTGTAGGTGGCACCAAGTGCTCGAGATGAAGTACAAGCATGTATGTATGTATATATATATATATATATATATATATATATATATAAGTTAAACCAACAAATACCTCAGATGGGGTATCATGTAGCACATGAAATTTATTTATTGTAGCTAAGTATGTATATACAGTACTTAACTATTTGTTGTGTCGCAATAAGCCTAGGTATGATAAATCGTCACCTAGTTGTTTTGGTATTAGTATAAGAGATCCATACTAGCGTATATTTCTAATGTATACTCCTAGCCTCAGCCTAGCAAGTATGTTGAGATCCTTGGTTGTTGTTTACTTGAGTTCAATTCCAATTTAAAAGTCCTGGAATATATATATATATATGAGCAGATTTAGTTCCTAAGAGGAAGACTAATCCTGTAAAAGTCTAGTTGTTGCCTTGAGTAGGTACGACTAAACAGTCCTAGTGTGTTTGATAACATTGTCCCGTGACAATATGGTCCGGGTATAATTGATAACTTAGTCAAGTTATGTAGTGATAATTGTTTGCCAACAATCTAACAGTGTACGGTTATAACCTATCTAGGCTAAGTATTGATATTGTTCCAAGACAAGATGATGGGTGTAATTCCTAAGTATTACACATTTCGTATTACATGGCAGTAATATAGATAAGTGTGAATTATAAAAAGTTATTATTATAATTCGAAAACAGTAGTCGAGCATGCGTCTCACCCCGAAAACAGTAAAACAGTTGAAATAGTGGGGCTATGAAACTCACCTGAGGAGTTAGCGATCCTATGATACGCGCGTCGTCTGATGGGTAACCTCCTAGTGTCCTAAACACGTGAGGTTATATGAGTACGAGACAAATCATTTTGTCTAAGCGAGTTGTGTACTTTCTGTTTTTAGCAACACTAGGCTAGTGTCGCTGATAGGCGACACTTGGGAAGTGACGCTACGGGCGTCACTTAAGGCGACACTCAAAGGCGTCACTATTTGCGTCACTAAATGCGACACTTCCATGCGGCACTAAGATGCATCACTATTATGCGACACTTACATGCATCACTTAGGCAAGTGACGCTGCACTGCAGGTCTGTAGGCGACACTTCCGTCTGTTCGACAGGTTTTCACCCAAAAACGCAATCTAGCCCATTTTTAGGCCGAATCTTGTTGTTATAATGTTAATACATGATATATTATTATTGTTGTTGTTGTTAAAAATTTAGAGAGAAAGATGAGATGGAGAAAAAGAAGAAGATGATGAGAATGAGGTGAATGAGGTGGGGGTTTGGGTTTTTGTTAAAACTCAGATCCCCAATTTGGGGACTGTGGTCTCCAACCACAGTATAAAATACCCGCGTTTTGTTCCCGATCGTTATTTGTATTCTTTCTAAATGTTTTCGAGTGAAAGTATTTCATAAAAATACTATTTTGAAATTAAAATTAGTAACTTGTTTTCGTGCAGTTTCAGATATCTACAATGCGTTTTTAATAAAAATGGCTTACATTTTTTTGAACACGTTGTTATAATCGCATATAAAAATAGAATTATTTGAAGTTTAAATTTGGCGTGAAATTTAACTTTTTGACATAGGTGTTACAAACCTTCACGCTACAGATGTATTACCAAACTATGTTGTGGAGGGCTTTGAAATGATTAGTGAAATAACTCATGTAGTATTTGATTTGTATTGTACTTGCGTTCATATTGTAAAACCAAACGAGCAATGTAATCACACCCTTGATGAAAAACCGTAAAATAGGGGCTATGAGACTGAGCCTTGAGTGTTTATCGAAATAAACTTGAATTGATTAGTTGTGAATTGATGTCCGAAGACTTGTAACATGAGTGTGTCCAAGACACGTGATGGTTATAAACATGAGTAGGTATCTCGAAGGACTACCTTTGTAGTTGTTCGTCCAACTAGAATGTCCAAATTACTACGATTTAGTTGATTGAATTGTCCAAATTACTACGATTTGGTTGTTTAACTTGTCCAAGTTACTACGCCTTGGTTGATTTGATTATCCAAATTACTACGGTTTGGTTGTTTGCTCATTTCTTGATTTGATTATCCACCCTCCCCGGTTCGCCGTCTTTTGCTCGTTTCTTGATTCGCACGTATCTTCTTCGTTATGCGTCCATTTTTGTTGATTCTTTTTGCGTTGGATTCGTTTTTCAAAAACCGAACACTTTGATGAAAGAAATCTCTGAAATGTTTCTCTGATCTTTAGATGTCTTGTGCGAATCGTTTGAATCTTCCGGTGTACGTAGAATCTTCGTTCTTCGTCCGTTTTTGTTGACTCTTCTTCTGTTAGATTCGTAATTTAAAAACGAAGATCTTGGATAAGAGATATCTCAGTGATGGCTGCTTTATCTAAAATCTTGTCTTGGATGCCTTGAATCTTCAATTGCATGTTGAATCTTCCTTTTTCCTCTGTTTTGCTTGATTTATCTCGTGTAACTTCATTTTGACCATCTTGGCAAAGTTTCATTGATTTGTACATTATTTGAGTTCGAATGCCAAGTATTGTTCAAGATTGAGAGAGATATCGGAGGTAAAAACATGACTTTTAACGCGATATCAAGTCCCCACTGACATTGGAGAGATTTCACCCATGGATCTCTCTCCGTACACTCAGGAACCCACACACTTCACAGTACCTGTGTTAGATGCCCTTGTTCACCGACATGAATGCAGGTTACACGATATGGATATCGAACAACACAATATTCGCTCAAACTGTAAGGAACAAACTCAAGATGGTATCGCACAATTGTACATAGGTCAAGCAGACATCTCTGAGACTATCACTCGTACGTACTACCAATTAGAGGAAACCACAGAAACCATGGAAATCGTTCATAACCTAGTAATCAATAAATGAAACGAGATCAATGAAACACGCCTACGGGAAACCGAGGAGGCGCTCATAATGGTTAGTAGGCATTCAGAATCCGTTGACCATCTCACTTCTCTACTGCCATAACTTAACCTACATCAACATTAGTGCAATGTCTATCATGTAACCTATTAGCTATCTATGTAAACTCTTGTAATTCGATCGGATGTAATATTCTCGGCATGTTTTTTAGACTCTTGATTTTGTAATCTTTTAGAACTCATGAATTGTACATAATCTAATCTTATTATCTAATGAATTATGGTTATCGCTTCATGTTGTTGTATATTACCACCTTATATATACTTACGCATGTGATATATCATAACCTTGTGCAAACAACTTACCTATCTTTTCCTTGTTATTCAGCACGATGCCTCCACGATGACACACTTACATCGATATTGAAATCGCTCAACTTATTACACAGAGCGTAGCTCAGGCCCTAGCTGCTCAGCCAAACTTGGGCAACGAGGACACAACTGTTAACGCTCCCACAGCAAGGCCCTGTTCATACAAGGATTTTCTGAACTGCAAACCCCTACACTTCAAGGGCATCGAGGGTGCTATTGGTTTGTTATGCTGGATCGAGAAAATGGAATCAGTCTTTCGGATCTACAACTACCCTGAAGACTGCAAGGTCAAGTACTCCGCCTGCACTTTCCTTGAGGGTGCTCTGACTTGGTGGAACACTCATGCTCAGGAAATGGGCATTGACATCGCATATCAACTCCCTTGGGAGGATCTAAAAAAGATGCTCAAAGACGAGTACTGTCCCAATGAAGAACTCCAACGATTTGAGGAAGAATTCTGGCACTTGACAGCTCAGGGAACCGATATCACCGGTTATACCACTAGGTTCCAACAACTCGCTCTTCTCTGCCTTGCTATGGTAGACCCAGAACACAAACGTATCTTGAGATACATTCACAGACTCCTGGAGAATATCCAGGGGAAGTACTCCGCCTGCACTTTCCTTGAGGGTGCTTTGACTTGGTGGAACACTCATGCTCAGGAAATGGGCATTGACATCGCATATCAACTCCCTTGGGAGGATCTGAAAAAGATGCTCAAAGATGAGTACTGTCCCAACGAAGAACTCCAACGATTGGAGGAAGAATTCTGGCACTTGACAGCTCAGGGAACCGATATCACCGGTTATACCACTAGGTTCCAACAACTCGCTCTTCTCTGCCTTGCTATGGTAGACCCAGAACACAAACGTATCTTGAGATACATTCACAGACTCCTGGAGAATATCCAGGGGAACGTCGCCTCATCTAAACCAGCAAACATCCAGGGTACCATCCGTATGGCACATGAACTCATGGCTATGATTGTTTACCGAGAGACACCAGCCCCATCTTCTAGTGACAACAACAAATGGAAATGGACTGGAACAGCAACGATAAGCAACAACACAACAAAAGGCCTATGACTGTTAAGGCCTATGCTTCCAGTTCTGATGACATGAAGGGGTATAACAGGAAAAACCATATTGCTCTAAATGCTATCTTCACCATGACGGTTCTTGCCCCTGTAGCAAGTGCAAACGGTTCGAGCACTTGACTAAAGACTGCAGAGCAAACACCAGTACCAACACTAGTGCACCCAAGACCTGCTATGAGTGTAACGGTACCAGTCACTTCAGGAAAGACTGCCCGAAGCTGAAAAACAACAACAACAGGGACAACAATGGCAGGGCTTTCATTCTCAACTCAAGGGAGGCCCATCAAGACCCTGATGTGGTCACGGGTACATTCCTACTCAACGGTTTAACTGCTTCTGAGTTATTTGATACTGGTGCCGATAAGAGCTTCATTTCTGATAAGTTTTATCCACTACTTGACACTACAACTATTGCCTTAGATTCTAAGTACACGGTAGAATGGACAAACGGCAAACTTATGGAGGCTAATAGTGTGATACCTAACTGCAATTTAAACTTAGCTAATGAGTTCTTTCCCATTGACTTGATACCCGTCGAGATCGAAAACTTTGACATCATCGTCGGCATGGATTGGTTATCCAAGCACCGATCCGAGAAAGTTTGTTTTGAGAAAATTGTACGCATTCCTCTCGTCAATGGTGGAACTTTGATCATCCAAGGGGAGACGGGTGGGACGAGAATAAACATCATTTCTTACATGAAAACCCGGAAATACTTGAGAAAATGCTACCAGGAAATCCTCACACACATTATGGAGAAAAAGTCGGATGAGAAGCGACTTGAGGATGTGCCTATTGTTCGAGATTTCCCAGAAGTCTTTCCTGAAGACTTGCCCGGCCTTCCGCCACCTAGACAAGTCGGATTTTCTATTGATCTTTTGCCTGACGCAGCACCCGTGGCACGAGCCCCTTATCGTTTAGCACCTTCTGAACTCCAGGAGTTGTCTACACAACTACAAGAGCTCTTGGATAAGGGATTCATTCGAACGAGTTCTTCACCTTGGGGAGCCCCGATACTATTTGTGAAAAAGAAAGATGGTTCTTTCCGCATGTGCATTGACTACCGTGAACTCAACAAGTTAACCATCAAGAACCGTTACCCACTTCCTCGCATTGATGACTTGTTTGACCAACTTCAGGGATCGAGTTTTTATTCAAAGATCGATCTACGGTCAGGTTATCACTAACTACGAGTTCGTGATGACGATATTCCTAAAATAGCATTCCGAACTCGCTATGGGCATTACGAATTCCAAGTGATGCCATTCGGCTTAACCAACGCACCGGCTGTATTCATGGACCTTATGAATTGGGTGTGCAAGCCTTACCTTAACAAGTTTGTTATCGTCTTCATAGATGAAATCCTGATATACTCGCGCAATGAACAGGAACACGTGCAACATCTGAAAACCATTTTAGAACTACTCAAACACGAGGAGTTATACGCAAAATTTTCTAAGTGTAAGTTCTGGATGCAAACCGTTCAATCCCTTGGACACGTGATTGACAGTCAAGGAATTCATGTTGATCCTTCAAAAATTGAGGCCATCAAATGCTGGCAAGCACCGACTACACCTACTGAAGTATGCCAATTCTTAGGACTCGCCGGATACTACAGGCGGTTCATTGAGAATTTTTCGAAAATAGCCCAACCTCTCACCGTACTGACTCAAAAAGAGAAGAAGTTCGATTGTACTGATATTCAAGAGTTAGCGATTCAACTGCTTAAACAAAAACTTTGCAGTGCACCAATCCTATCCTTACCCGAAGGAAACGATGACTTCGTGGTATACTGTGATGCCTCACATGAAGGTCTTGGTTGCGTGCTAATGCAACGAGACAAGGTCATTGCTTACGCCTCTCGACAACTCAAGGTCCATGAAAAGAATTACACAACTCTTGACCTAGAGTTTGGGGATGTTGTATTCGCTCTTGAAATTTGGAGACACTACTTATACGGTACCAAGTGTACAATTTTTACTGACCACAAAAGTCTCCAACACATATTTGATCAAAAGGATCTCAACATGAGGCAACGTCGATGGGTCGAGTTGCTTACCGATTACGACTGTGAAATTCATTACCATTCGGGCAAGGCTAATATCGTTGCCGATGCCTTGAGCCGAAAGAAAGAGTGAAACCCCTTCGAGTTCGAGCCCTCAGTATGACCATTCACAATGACCTCATCAATCAAATTTTCACCACTCAACTCGAAGCACTCAAACCAGAACACTTGATAAATGAGGCCTTGCGGGGCATGGACAAACAACTTGAAACCAAACAAAACGGGGCTAGATACTTCTCTGACAGAGTCTGGTTACCAAGTTTTGGGAACGTGCAGGACTTGGTGATGGATGAAGCTCACAAGTCCAAATACTCTATACACCCAGGTGCTGACAAAATGTACCATGGCATCAAGAAAATGTATTGGTGGCCCAACATGAAAGCCAACATTGCAACCTATGTTAGCAAGTATCTTATCCAAGGTTAAAGCTGAACACCAGAAACCTTCCGGTTTGCTGCAACAACCCGAAATCCCACAATGGAAATGGGAGCAGATCACTATGGATTTCATCACTAAACTCCCGAAAACACCTAGCGGTTGCGATACCATTTGGGTGATCGTTGACCGACTCACTAAATCTGCTCATTTCCTGGCTATCAAAGAAACTGACAAGATGGAATGTTTGACATGAATCTACCTCAAAGAGATTGTGTCAGGACACGGAGTGCCCATCTCAATTATCTCTTACAGAGATAGCCGATTTACTTCTCACTTCTGGCAATCCTTACAAAAATCTCTCGGTACTCGTTTAGACATGAGTACTGCATACCACCCACAAACTGATGACCAGAGTGAACGAACTATACAAACACTGAGGATATGCTACGAGCCTGCGTAGTTGACTTTGGTAAAAACTGGGAAAATCACTTACCTTTGTGCGAATTCTCGTACAACAATAGCTACCACACTAGCATTAAGGTTGCACCCTTCGAGGCACTCTACGATCGTAAGTGCCGGTCACATATCTGTTGGACTGAGGTGAAGGATACACAACTCACTGGTCCAGAAATCATACACGAAACAACCGAAAAGATCGTCGGCATCCAAAACCAACTAAAAGCTGCGCGTGATCGTGAAAAAAGTTATGCTGGCGTGAGATGCAAATACCTCGAGTTCCAGGTTGGAGATCGAGTACTTCTGAAAGTATCACCTTGGAAAGGCGTTATCCATTTTGGCAAACGTGGGAAACTGAATACCAGGTACATTGGACCATTCAAAATCCTCGAAAGGATTGGTCCAGTGGCTTACAGACTACAGCTACCTCCTGGCAGTACATCTTTAGAAATTTTATGCGAAGATCTTCCCATGTGGTGATGGATCCAGCTGGTTCATTCACGATCCATCTCTTTGCGGTTCCGTTGAGTGTTATTGGGAATACTCGGAGCATAACTTGATCGCGTGTAACGTTGGGTACATTAAACATGTCGGCGATCTCCAGATTTTCACGACGTGCTCGTTAGCATCGTCTTTGTCCTCTCCTCGAAAAGGGTTCTCTCTAAGTTCCTTGAGGAACTGTCCCTTGATTTTGAACTCCACTTCACACGCAATTGCGGGTCTCACTACTCCTGGACCGAGATCGGTGCGCATTCTGCTCGAATACTCCTCGATGGTCATGTTGGCGATGTCGTCTGCCATTTAAAATTTTGGTTCTGATTGATCGCTAGGATATTCGGTTGGTAGTCTAGCGCGATACTCTCCGTATTTGCCCTTGAAATCTAATTTGTAATTGAAAGCTAACGGGGTGTAAGGGGTCCTATCAAATTCCTCATACTCTTCGTTAAGATCAAGTTCGAGATTCGGTGAATTGGGTGGTGCAAAAAAAGTGCGTCTCGTTTGATGAAATATACGCTTGGGTTCTGCGAATGGAACAGTTGGAATGGTTTCCAAAGTTCAGGTCATATACTTCCTGCAATAAATATATCTAGTAAGTAGAACAGGCTACTAAGGTATCCCAAACAGAGCAAATTAATCTAAAAAAAATTACACTCCTACCCTCTAGACAAAAGAAAAGAACAAAACTATCAACCAATAACTCATAAACAAAACAACTATACAAATTAAACAAGGGGTTTTTTGCCGAAAAAGGAACAACTTATTCTCGTTTTTATGTTTTGGGGTATCAAATATTCTCATCTTTTTAAATGAATAACTTGTTTTAAAATTAGGATTAAAGGGTATATGGCCAAAAAGTTCAGAATTTTTAACAATTTGTGGAAGATTAGTGAGTCAATAATTCTCGTTTTCCCCAAAGAAGCATTTAACAATTGTCCGATCTATGTCATATTTACCAAATCACTGACATTAATGTGTTTTCTCGTATCAAATATTCTGAACTTTTTAGCCATATACCCTTTAATCCTAATTTTAAAATAAGTTGTTCATTTTAAAATGTTAAGAATATTTGATACCCCAAAACACAAAAAGGAGAATAAGTTGTTCCTTTTTCGGCAAAAAACCCATTAAACAAGTTCCAAATTATTTAATTGAATCAAACCGCTCCACGGCAGCAGCACCAAAAACTTGATGTCATGTAAACGAGGTTAAGTTTTAAGAAATAAAAATTATCTTACTGACTATACACAACTCAGGCAAGAATACATGGTCGTATAATAGTAGAGTATGATAAGTCATGATCGAACACAAGGAATGGATGTCAATTTGAATAAGATGGAAATTGTTACAAATAATTAAAATAAAACAAGAAGGGGTGTTTTAGTTCCGAACGAACAATTGACTAACAATTATGAAATATGAATAAAACTTTAATTTAAATAACTAAAAGAATGTAAGGAATTATTAATTTGATGAGACAAAATAAAAGATGAAAGTTGAGGGACTAAAGATGAATTATTTTATTTTATTTAGTTTCCTAGTATATTTATGATTTCTTTGTAAACCTAGATATCTCTATTATATAAAGAGATATTAGGCGTGGTTTTTAGGTGTGCACAGAAAAGATGTAGACGTCTAGAGTTTTGTTTTAGCCCTAAGGTTAAGATATCTTTGATATCTTTAATCCTTGTTATAGGTAGATAACACGTTCTATACTGATCATATAGAATTGGGGCTTGGTTTGATTGTATTGAATGATATATGTTGAAATCTTGTTATGATAACATTGATTTATTCTTATTCCGCTGCATATTATTATCTTTGTTATCATTGATCCTAGATTAGACCTAAAAATTCTAGAGCTTAAACGATCATACGTTTTATCAAGTGGTATCAGAGCTATGGTGGCTCATGATCTAGGATCTACAAGGTTTACGAGGCTTACAAAGAAGATTTTGAAAAATAGGGTTTTTCAATTTTCTGTTCGTCACATTCTGCACAGCGATAGTAAAAAGTCCGGATCTCATTCGTTAACCGTTCAATCGTCATGAACTTTGAATTGTAGGTTCATAACACATAAACGCAAAATATGACCGGAGGAATTTTCAATCTGAGCTTTTGATTGAGAGATATTTAAATTCGAAATCTGCTGCTGAAACCGTATGGTTTTTCCAAACAGCTTCAGTAAATCGATCACTGTGTCTTCGTTATTCAACGAATGTTCTTGATTTTTGGATATCTTATTCAAGAAATAAGTTTCCACATTTTGTAAAATTTTCATCGTGATCGGATATGTCTACATAGAGATATGAAAATTCGAAATTGCTGCAGTATGTTTGTGGTTTCTGTTTGCGCAGCTGCTGTGTTTTAATTGCTGTGTGTTCGTTAACCGTTGGATCGACTTGACTTTTGGATATGTGGTTAATGAAACATTGATGAACTTCGTGTAAAAATTTAAGCATGATCAGATTCGTAATCAGGGAGATATGTAATTCTGAAGTTGCCTGCCACTGCTCGTTAGATGTGCTAGCCACTGCTCAGAACTGTTTATACAAACATTGCCACTGCTAGAATGTTCTTTCTGCTGTTAGTACAAACTTCCCGCTGCTAGTACAAGCTTACCACTGTTAGAACAAGCTTACCACTGTTAGCACATCCTTACCGCTGTTAGTACAAAATTTGATGATTGCCACTGTTTGCGTAATGTATCATTGTTGCCACTGTTAGTGGAATTTGAAGGACATTACCACTGTTAATGCAAAGTGGTTACCACTGTTCGGTTATTGCCATTGTTAGTTGTTACCACTGCTAGTTAGTAGATGCCACTGCTAATGTAATTTTAGCACTGTTTGGTATCGATTACCACTGTTAGTCATTTTTCAAACACTAATGCGGAATTAGTGATACTCATCATGGATGGTACTATATGGTATTCGTTGCTATTATTGGATGGTTATCCGTACAGTTCTTATGGTTACTGTATAAGAAAAGTTTGGATCTCGAATGGAATTGTTTTTTTTATAACAATTTATTCTTATAGTTTATATGGCTTGTTTTGAAGATTATTTGAAGATATGATTACGAAGAAGATTGATTATTGCTTATTTGATATTGGAGTTGAGTTTTACAGGTGTGTATCTTATCATATCTCAAAGTGGGGTGTTACACTTTGAAGATAACTTGTTTGGTTTGTATGGTGACGACGAAGACTTGACAAATCTAGCAAAAGTGTGTGATTTACAAACTGATGGTGCTCAATGCTCACATTTGCTATCACATGAAAGAGTTATGGTGTGCTCGGTGACTTATTATGAAAAATAAGGATTTTGTCAAAGAGATTACAGTCTACTTATACATAGGATTATAAGTTCGACGTCGTGGATAGTACAAGATATAAGGTACAAGTTTGGAAGATTTAATTTCTTTATTAAGTTTGTTATACTTTATTTTCTTCATCGGTGATCATTACAAAGAGCCTACAAAGTTCGAGATTCAAGAGATGGTTAACATATTGATTTGAGGGGAAGATTATCGAAAAAGTGTTTAACCATCAGAAGATGTTCATGCATAATTATTTGGGGATAAAGATTTTATTACTACTGCTAGGTATATAACATTACTGCTAGTGTAAGTTTCTAATGATCAAATTCATTATTCTTATTATGCGTCATGGAGGGTAATTTGAGACATTAGAAAATTGGATTAGTGGTGTATTATATAGCAAGTGGTTGTAAAGGTTCAAAGTTGCTTATCTTCAAAAAGATTCCTATTGGATAATGACAAAAAGGGGAAGAAGAATTGAAGACCAAGATTTGCAGCTTATTGTTATTGCATGGCATGGTTTAAAAGAAATCAAGAGTTAAGGGGAAGTTTGTGCAAGAAGATCGATATTTTGTCATCATCAAATAGGGGAAGATTGTAAGGAATTATTAATTTGATGAGACAAAATAAAAGATGAAAGTTGAGGGACTAAAGATGAATTATTTTATTTTATTTAGTTTCCTAGTATAATTATTATTTCTTTGTAAACCTAGATATCTCTATTATATAAAGAGATATTAGGCGTGGTTTTTAGGTGTGCACAGAAAAGATGTAGACGTCTAGAGTTTTGTTTTAGCCCTAAGGTTAAGATATCTTTGATATCTTTAATCCTTGTTATAGGTAGATAACACGTTCTATACTGATCATATAGAATTGGGGCTTGGTTTGATTGTATTGAATGATATATGTTGAAATCTTGTTATGATAACATTGATTTATTCTTATTCCGCTGCATATTATTATCTTTGTTATCATTGATCCTAGATTAGACCTAAAAAGTCTAGAGCTTAAACGATCATACGTTTTATCAAGTGGTATCAGAGCTATGGTGGCTCATGATCTAGGATCTACAAGGTTTACGAGGCTTAAAAAGAAGATTTTGAAAAATAGGGTTTTTCAATTTTCTGTTCGTCACTTTAAGCACAGCGATAGTAAAAAATCCGGATCTCATTTGTTAATCGTTCAATCATCGTGAACTTTGAACTGTAGGTTCATAACACATAGACGCAAAATATGACCGGAGGAATTTTCAATCTGAGCTTTTGATTGAGAGATATTTAAATTCGAAATCTGATGCTGAAACCGTATGGTTTTTCCGAACAGCTTCAGTAAATCGATCACTGTGTCTTCTTTATTCAACGAATGTTCTTGATTTTTGGATATCTTATTCAAGACATAAGTTTCCACATTTTGTAAAATTTTCATGGTGATCGGATGTGTCTACATAGAGATATGAAAATTCGAAATTGCTGCAGTATGTTTGTGGTTTCTGTTTGCGCAGCTGCTGTGTTTTAATTGCAGTGTGTTCGTTAACCGTTGGATCGACTTGACTTTTGTATACGTGGTTAACGAAACATTGATGAACTTCGTGTAAAAATTTGAGCATGATCGGATTCGTAATCAGGGAGATATGTAATTCTGAAGTTGCCTGCCACTGCTCGTTAGATGTGCTAGCCACTGCTCAGAACTGTTTGTACAAACATTGCCACTGCTAGAATGTTCTTTCTGCTGTTAGTACAAACTTCCCGCTGCTAGTACAAGCTTACCACTGTTAGAACAAGCTTACCACTATTAGCACATCCTTACCGCTGTTAGTACAAAATTTGATTATTGCCACTGTTTGCGTAATGTATCATTGTTGCCACTGTTAGTGGAATTTGAAGGACATTACCACTGTTAATGCAAAGTGGTTACCACTGTTCGGTTATTGCCATTGTTAGTTGTTACCACTGCTAGTTAGTAGATGCCACTGCTAATGTAATTTTAGCACTGTTTGGTATCGATTACCACTGTTAGTCATTTTTCAAACACTAATGCGGAATTAGTGATACTCATCATGGATGGTACTATATGGTATTCGTTGCTATTATTGGATGGTTATCCGTACAGTTCTTATGGTTACTGTATAAGAAAAGTTTGGATCTCGAATGGAATTGTTTTTTTTATAACAATTTATTCTTATAGTTTATATGGCTTGTTTTGAAGATTATTTGAAGATATGATTACGAAGAAGATTGATTATTGCTTATTTGATATTGGAGTTGAGTTTTACAGGTGTGTATCTTATCATATCTCAAAGTGGGGTGTTACACTTTGAAGATAACTTGTTTGGTTTGTATGGTGACGACGAAGACTTGACAAATCTAGCAAAAGTGTGTGATTTACAAACTGATGGTGCTCAATGCTCACATTTGCTATCCCTTGAAAGAGTTATGGTGTGCTCGGTGACTTATTATGAAAAATAAGGATTTTGTCAAAGAGATTACGGTCTACTTATACATAGGATTATAAGTTCGACGTCGTGGATAGTACAAGATATAAGGTACAAGTTTGGAAGATTTAATTTCTTTATTAAGTTTGTTATACTTTATTTTCTTCATCGGTGATCATTACAAAGAGCCTACAAAGTTCGAGATTCAAGAGATGGTTAACATATTGATTTGAGGGGAAGATTATCGAAAAAGTGTTTAACCATCAGAAGATGTTCATGCATAATTATTTGGGGATAAAGATTTTATTACTACTGCTAGGTATATAACATTACTGCTAGTGTAAGTTTCTAATGATCAAATTCATTATTCTTATGATGCATCATGGAGGGTAATTTGAGACATTAGAAAATTGGATTAGTGGTGTATTATATAGCAAGTGGTTGTAAAGGTTCAAAGTTACTTATTTTCCAGAAGATTCCTATTGGATAATGACAAAAAGGGGAAGAAGAATTGAAGATCAAGATTTGCAGCTTATTGTTATTGCATGGCATGGTTTAAAAGAAATCAAGAGTTAAGGGGAAGTTTGTGCAAGAACATCGATATTTTGTCATCATCAAATAGGGGAAGATTATAAGGAATTATTAATTTGATGAGACAAAATAAAAGATGAAAGTTGAGGGACTAAAGATGAATTGTTTTATTTTATTTAGTTTCCTAGTATAATTATGATTTCTTTGTAAACCTAGATATCTCTATTATATAAAGAGATATTAGGCGTGGTTTTTAGGTGTGCACAGAAAAGATGTAGACGTCTAGAGTTTTGTTTTAGCCCTAAGGTTAAGATATCTTTGATATCTTTAATCCTTGTTATAGGTAGATAACACGTTCTATACTGATCATATAGAATTGGGGCTTGGTTTGATTGTATTGAATGATATATGTTGAAATCTTGTTATGATAACATTGATTTATTCTTATTCCGTTGCATATTATTATCTTTGTTATCATTGATCCTAGATTAGACCTAAAAAGTCTAGAGCTTAAACGATCATACGTTTTATCAAGTGGTATCAGAGCTATGGTGGCTCATGATCTAGGATCTACAAGGTTTACGAGGCTTACAAAGAAGATTTTGAAAAATAGGTTTTTTCAATTTTCTGTTCGTCACTTTAAGCACAGCGATAGTAAAAAATCCGGATCTCATTCGTTAACCGTTCAATCGTCGTGAACTTTGAACTGTAGGTTCATAACACATAGACGCAAAATATGACCGGAGGAATTTTCAATCTGAGCTTTTGATTGAGAGATATTTAAATTCGAAATCTGCTGCTGAAACCGTATGGTTTTTCCGAACAGCTTCGGTAAATCGATCACTGTGTGTTCTTTATTCAACGAATGTTCTTGATTTTTGGATATCTTATTCAAGACATAAGTTTCCACATTTTTTAAATTTTCATCATGATCGGATGTGTCTACATAGAGATATGAAAATTCGAAATTGCTGCAGTATGTTTGTGGTTTCTGTTTGCGCAGCTCCTGTGTTTTAATTGCCGTGTGTTCGTTAACCGTTGGATCGACTTGACTTTTGTTTATGTGGTTAATGAAACATTGATGAACTTCGTGTAAAAATTTGAACATGATCAGATTCGTAATCAGGGAGATATGTAATTCTGAAGTTGCCTGCCACTGCTCGTTAGATGTGCTAACCACTGCTCAGAACTGTTTGTACAAACGTTGCCACTGCTAGAAGGTTCTTTCTGCTGTTAGTACAAACTTCCCACTGCTAGTACAAGCTTACCACTGTTAGCACATCCTTACCGCTGTTAGTACAAAATTTGATGATTGCCACTGTTTGCGTAATGTATCATTGTTGCCACTGTTAGTGGAATTTAAAGGACATTACCACTGTTAATGCAAAGTGGTTACCACTGTTCGGTTATTGCCATTGTTAGTTGTTACCACTACTAGTTAGTAGATGCCACTGCTAATGTAATTTTAGCACTGTTTGGTATCGATTACCACTGTTAGTCATTTTTCAAACACTAATGCGGAATTAGTGATACTCATCATGGATGGTACTATATGGTATTCGTTGCTATTATTGGATGGTTATCCGTACAGTTCTTATGGTTACTGTATAAGAAAAGTTTGGATCTCGAATGGAATTGTTTTTTTTATAACAATTTATTCTTATAGTTTATATGGCTTGTTTTGAAGATTATTTGAAGATATGATTACGAAGAAGATTGATTATTGCTTATTTGATATTGGAGTTGAGTTTTACAGGTGTGTATCTTATCATATCTCAAAGTGGGGTGTTACACTTTGAAGATAACTTGTTTGGTTTGTATGGTGACGACGAAGACTTGACAAATCTAGCAAAAGTGTGTGATTTACAAACTGATGGTGCTCAATGCTCACATTTGCTATCACCTGAAAGAGTTATGGTGTGCTCGGTGACTTATTATGAAAAATAAGGATTTTGTCAAAGAGATTACGGTCTACTTATACATAGGATTATAAGTTCGACGTCGTGGATAGTACAAGATATAAGGTACAAGTTTGGAAGATTTAATTTCTTTATTAAGTTTGTTATACTTTATTTTCTTCATCGGTGATCATTACAAAGAGCCTACAAAGTTCGAGATTCAAGAGATGGTTAACATATTGATTTGAGGGAAGATTATCGAAAAAGTGTTTAACCATCAGAAGATGTTCATGCATAATTATTTGGGGATAAAGATTTTATTACTACTGCTAGGTATATAACATTACTGCTAGTGTAAGTTTCTAATGATCAAATTCATTATTCTTATTATGCGTCATGGAGGGTAATTTGAGACATTAGAAAATTTGATTAGTGGTGTATTATATAGCAAGTGGTTGTAAAGGTTCAAAGTTGCTTATCTTCAAGAAGATTCCTATTGGATAATGACAAAAAGGGGAAGAAGAATTGAAGATCAAGATTTGCAGCTTATTGTTATTGCATGGCATGGTTTAAAAGAAATCAAGAGTTAAGGGGAAGTTTGTGCAAGAACATCGATATTTTGTCATCATCAAATAGGGGAAGATTATAAGGAATTATTAATTTGATGAGACAAAATAAAAAATGAAAGTTGAGGGACTAAAGATGAATTGTTTTATTTTATTTAGTTTCCTAGTATAATTATGATTTCTTTGTAAACCTAGATATCTCTATTATATAAAGAGATATTAGGCGTGGTTTTTAGGTGTGCACAGAAAAGATGTAGACGTCTAGAGTTTTGTTTTAGCCCTAAGGTTAAGATATCTTTGATATCTTTAATCCTTGTTATAGGTAGATAACACGTTCTATACTGATCATATAGAATTGGGGCTTGGTTTGATTGTATTGAATGATATATGTTGAAATCTTGTTATGATAACATTGATTTATTCTTATTCCGCTGCATATTATTATCTTTGTTATCATTGATCCTAGATTAGACCTAAAAAGTCTAGAGCTTAAACGATCATACGTTTTATCAAGTGGTATCAGAGCTATGGTGGCTCATGATCTAGGATCTACAAGGTTTACGAGGCTTACAAAGAAGATTTTGAAAAATAGGGTTTTTCAATTTTCTGTTCGTCACTTTCTGCACAGCGATAGTAAAAAATCCGGATCTCATTCGTTAACCGTTCAATCATCGTGAACTTTGAACTGTAGGTTCATAACACATAGACGCAAAATATGACGGGAGTAATTTTCAATCTGAGCTTTTGATTGAGAGATATTTAAAATCGTAATCTGCTGCTGAAACCGTATGGTTTTTCCGAACAGCTTCGGTAAATCGATCACTGTGTCTTCGTTATTCAACGAATGTTCTTGATTTTTGGATATCTTATTCAAGACATAAGTTTCAACATTTTGTAAAATTTTCATCATGATCGGATGTGTCTACATAGAGATATGAAAATTCGAAATTGCTGCAGTATGTTTGCGGTTTCTGTTTGCGCAGATGCTGTGTTTTAATTGCAGTGTGTTCGTTAACCGTTGGATCGACTTGACTTTTGTTTATGTGGTTAATGAAACATTGATGAACTTCGTGTAAAAATTTGAACATGATCAGATTCGTAATTAGGGAGATATGTAATTCTGAAGTTGCCTGCCACTGCTCGTTAGATGTGCTAGCCACTGCTCAGAACTGTTTGTACAAACGTTGCCACTGCTAGAAGGTTCTTTCTGCTGTTAGTACAAACTTCCCGCTGCTAGTACAAGCTTACCACTGCTAGAACAAGCTTACCACTGTTAGTACAAAATTTGATGATTGCCATTGTTTGCGTAATTTATCATTGTTGCCACTGTTAGTGGAATTTGAAGGACATTACCACTGTTAATGCAAAGTGGTTACCACTGTTCGGTTATTGCCATTGTTAGTTGTTACCACTGCTAGTTAGTAGATGCCACTGCTAATGTAATTTTAGCACTGTTTGGTATCGATTACCACTGTTAGTCATTTTTCAAACACTAATGCGGAATTAGTGATACTCATTATGGATGGTACTATATGGTATTCGTTTCTATTATTGGATGGTTATCCGTACAGTTCTTATGGTTACTGTATAAGAAAAGTTTGGATCTCGAATGGAGTTGTTTTTTTTATAACAATTTATTCTTATAGATTATATGGCTTGTTTTGAAGATTATTTGAAGATATGATTACGAAGAAGATTGATTATTGCTTATTTGATATTGGAGTTGAGTTTTACAGGTGTGTATCTTATCATATCTCAAAGTGGGGTGTTACACTTTGAAGATAACTTGTTTGGTTTGTATGGTGACGACGAAGACTTGACAAATCGAGCAAAAGTGTGTGATTTACAAACTGATGGTGCTCAATGCTCACATTTGCTATCACCTGAAAGAGTTATGGTGTGCTCGGTGACTTATTATGAAAAATAAGGATTTTGTCAAAGAGATTACGGTCTACTTATACATAGGATTATAAGTTCGACGTCGTGGATAGTACAAGATATAAGGTACAAGTTTGGAAGATTTAATTTCTTTATTAAGTTTGTTATACTTTATTTTCTTCATCGGTGATCATTACAAAGAGCCTACAAAGTTCGAGATTCAAGAGATGGTTAACATATTGATTTGAGGGAAGATTATCGAAAAAGTGTTTAACCATCAGAAGATGTTCATGCATAATTATTTGGGGATAAAGATTTTATTACTACTGCTAGGTATATAACATTACTGCTAGTGTAAGTTTCTAATGATCAAATTCATTATTCTTATTATGCGTCATGGAGGGTAATTTGAGACATTAGAAAATTTGATTAGTGGTGTATTATATAGCAAGTGGTTGTAAAGGTTCAAAGTTGCTTATCTTCAAGAAGATTCCTATTGGATAATGACAAAAAGGGGAAGAAGAATTGAAGATCAAGATTTGCAGCTTATTGTTATTGCATGGCATGGTTTAAAAGAAATCAAGAGTTAAGGGGAAGTTTGTGCAAGAACATCGATATTTTGTCATCATCAAATAGGGGAAGATTATAAGGAATTATTAATTTGATGAGACAAAATAAAAAATGAAAGTTGAGGGACTAAAGATGAATTGTTTTATTTTATTTAGTTTCCTAGTATAATTATGATTTCTTTGTAAACCTAGATATCTCTATTATATAAAGAGATATTAGGCGTGGTTTTTAGGTGTGCACAGAAAAGATGTAGACGTCTAGAGTTTTGTTTTAGCCCTAAGGTTAAGATATCTTTGATATCGTTAATCCTTGTTATAGGTAGATAACACGTTCTATACTGATCATATAGAATTGGGGCTTGGTTTGATTGTATTGAATGATATATGTTGAAATCTTGTTATGATAACATTGATTTATTCTTATTCCGCTGCATATTATTATCTTTGTTATCATTGATCCTAGATTAGACCTAAAAAGTCTAGAGCTTAAACGATCATACGTTTTATCAAGTGGTATCAGAGCTATGGTGGCTCATGATCTAGGATCTACAAGGTTTATGAGGCTTACAAAGAAGATTTTGAAAAATAGGGTTTTTCAATTTTCTGTTCGTCACTTTCTGCACAGCGATAGTAAAAAATCCGGATCTCATTCGTTAACCGTTCAATCGTCGTGAACTTTGAACTGTAGGTTCATAACACATAGAGCCAAAATATGACCGGAGGAATTTTCAATCTGAGGTTTTGATTGAGAGATATTTAAATTCGTAATCTGCTGCTGAAACCGTATGGTTTTTCCGAACAGCTTCGGTAAATCGATCACTGTGTCTTCGTTATTCAACGAATGTTCTTGATTTTTGGATATCTTATTCAAGACATAAGTTTCCACATTTTGTAAAATTTTCATCATGATCGGATGTGTCTACATAGAGATATGAAAATTCGAAATTGCTACAGTATGTTTGCGGTTTCTGTTTGCGCAGCTGTTGTGTTTTAATTGCAGTGTGTTCGTTAACCGTTGGATCGACTTGACTTTTGTATATGTGGTTAATGAAACATTGATGAACTTCGTGTAAAAATTTGAGCATGATCAGATTCGTAATCAGGGAGATATGTAATTCTGAAGTTGCCTGCCACTGCTCGTTAGATGTGCTAGCCACTGCTCAGAACTGTTTGTACAAACGTTGCCACTGTTAGAAGGTTCTTTCTGCTGTTAGTACAAACTTCCCGCTGCTAGTACAAGCTTACCACTGCTAGAACAAGCTTACCACTGTTAGCACATCCTTACCGCTGTTAGTACAAAATTTGATGATTGCCACTGTTTGCGTAATGTATCATTGTTGCCACTGTTAGTGGAATTTGAAAGACATTACCACTGTTAATGCAAAGTGGTTAGCACTGTCCGGTTGTTGCCATTGTTAGTTGTTACCACTGCTAGTTAGTAGATGCCACTGCTAATGTAATTTTAGCACTGTTTGGTATCGATTACCACTGTTAGTCATTTTTCAAACACTAATGCGGAATTAGTGATACTCATCATGGATGGTACTATATGGTATTCGTTGCTATTATTGGATGGTTATCCGTACAGTTCTTATGGTTACTGTGTAAGAAAAGTTTGGATCTCGAATGGAATTGTTTTTTTATAACAATTTATTCTTATAGATTATATGGATTGTTTTGAAGATTATTTGAAGATATGATTACGAAGAAGATTGATTATTGCTTATTTGATATTGGAGTTGAGTTTTACAGGTGTGTATCTTATCATATCTCAAAGTGGGGTGTTACACTTTGAAGATAACTTGTTTGGTTTGTATGGTGACGACGAAGACTTGACAAATCTAGCAAAAGTGTGTGATTTACAAACTGATGGTGCTCAATGCTCACATTTGCTATCACTTGAAAGAGTTATGGTGTGCTCGGTGACTTATTATGAAAAATAAGGATTTTGTCAAAGAGATTACAGTCTTCTTATACATAGGATTATAAGTTCGACGACGTGGATAGTACAAGATATAAGGTACAAGTTTGGAAGATTTAATTTCTTTATTAAGTTTGTTATACTTTATTTTCTTCATCGGTGATCATTACAAAGAGCCTACAAAGTTCGAGATTCAAGAGATGGTTAACATATTGATTTGAGGGAAGATTATCGAAAAAGTGTTTAACCATCAGAAGATGTTCATGCATAATTATTTGGGGATAAAGATTTTATTACTACTGCTAGGTATATAACATTACTGCTAGTGTAAGTTTCTAATGATCAAATTCATTATTCTTATTATGCGTCATGGAGGGTAATTTGAGACATTAGAAAATTGGATTAGTGGTGTATTATATAGCAAGTGGTTGTAAAGGTTCAAAGTTGCTTATCTTCAATAAGATTCCTATTGGATAATGACAAAAAGGGGAAGAAGAATTGAAGATCAAGATTTGCAGCTTATTGTTATTGCATGGCATGGTTTAAAAGAAATCAAGAGTTAAGGGGAAGTTTGTGCAAGAAGATCGATATTTTGTCATCATTAAATAGGGGAAGATTATAAGGAATTATTAATTTGATGAGACAAAATAAAAGATGAAAGTTGAGGGACTAAAGATGAATTGTTTTATTTTATTTAGTTTCCTAGTATAATTATGATTTCTTTGTAAACCTAGATATCTCTATTATATAAAGAGATATTAGGCGTGGTTTTTAGGTGTGCACAGAAAAGATGTAGACGTCTAGAGTTTTGTTTTAGCCCTAAGGTTAAGATATCTTTGATATCTTTAATCCTTGTTATAGGTAGATAACACGTTCTATACTGATCATATAGAATTGGGGCTTGGTTTGATTGTATTGAATGATATATGTTGAAATCTTGTTATGATAACATTGATTTATTCTTATTCCGCTGCATATTATTATCTTTGTTATCATTGATCCTAGATTAGACCTAAAAAGTCTAGAGCTTAAACGATCATACGTTTTATCAAGTGGTATCAGAGCTATGGTGGCTCATGATCTAGGATCTACAAGGTTTACGAGGCTTACAAAGAAGATTTTGAAAAATAGGGTTTTTCAATTTTCTGTTCGTCACTTTCTGCACAGCGATAGTAAAAAATCCAGATCTCATTCGTTAACCGTTTAATCGTCGTGAACTTTGAACTGTAGGTTCATAACACATAGACGCAAAATATGACGGGAGTAATTTTCAATCTGAGCTTTTGATTGAGAGATATTTAAAATCGTAATCTGCTGCTGAAACCGTATGGTTTTTCCGAACAGCTTCGGTAAATCGATCACTGTGTCTTCGTTATTCAACGAATGTTCTTGATTTTTGGATATCTTATTCAAGACATAAGTTTCAACATTTTGTAAAATTTTCATCATGATCGGATGTGTCTACATAGAGATATGAAAATTCGAAATTGCTGCAGTATGTTTGTGGTTTCTGTTTCCGCAGCTGCTGTGTTTTAATTGCTGTGTGTTCGTTAACCGTTGGATCGACTTGACTTTTGTATATGTGGTTAATGAAACATTGATGAACTTCGTGTAAAAATTTGAGGATGATCAGATTCGTAATCAGGGAGATATGTAATTCTGAAGTTGCCTACCACTGCTCGTTATATGTGCTAGCCACTGCTCAGAACTGTTTGTACAAACGTTGCCACTGCTAGAAGGTTCTTTCTGCTGTTAGTACAAACTTCCCGCTGCTAGTACAAGCTTACCACTGCTAGAACAAGCTTACCACTGTTAGCACATCCTTACCGCTGTTAGTACAAAATTTGATGATTGCCACTGTTTGCGTAATGTATCATTGTTGCCACTGTTAGTGGAATTTGAAAGACATTACCACTGTTAATGCAAAGTGGTTAGCACTGTCCGGTTGTTGCCATTGTTTGTTGTTACCACTGCTAGTTAGTAGATGCCACTGCTAATGTAATTTTAGCACTGTTTGGTATCGATTACCACTGTTAGTCATTTTTCAAACACTAATGCGGAATTAGTGATACTCATCATGGATGGTACTATATGGTATTCGTTGCTATTATTGGATGGTTATCCGTACAGTTCTTATGGTTACTGTGTAACAAAAGTTTGGATCTCGAATGGAGTTGTTTTTTTTATAACAATTTATTCTTATAGATTATATGGCTTGTTTTGAAGATTATTTGAAGATATGATTACGAAGAAGATTGATTATTGCTTATTTGATATTGGAGTTGAGTTTTACAGGTATGTATCTGAAAGTCCACGATCTCAGAACTAAAACTTAGTAATCAAGTATAAAGTGCAGCGGATAACAATATACTTGAAGTAAATGATCTAGAGAAGAAAGAAATTGCTTTGGTAAACTAATTGTATTAATATAGCTCAGATAATACAAAACACCAAAGACTTAGAGAATTCTGAACATCAAACACCTATATATATAGGCAGAATTCTCTAGTCAATATAAGTCAAACATCAAAATTCCGAATCTAACTACTTACTGACTTCTACTTACGGACTACCAGACAATCCGTAAGTACTACATACATACTGACTATGTTAGTTACGGACATACTATACTTGTACAGTTTCAGACTTACAAAATTTATCAAAACTATCATATTAAGCTTTAGACATCCATGCTCCAACAAACTCCCCCTTGGATAAAGCTTGATTTGTCTTTGTACTGATATTTCTTTATTTGAACCCTGGATGCTTGCATCCTGCATGAATTCCCTGCTCAAGACAAACATGAACCACCCTTTGAAATTTTCTTGCTTGAATCATTGATTCTTGATCATCATCATGAATAATTTGATTCTTTTCCAGCATCGACAAATCTTCTTCAGCAAGATTTATTAAACTCAGAGGATCATATACTTTCACCACATTTCTGGTTGGCCATATAATATTTCCATTTTGCTCTTTGTCATAGCAAACTATGTAAGCTTCACCAGTATTGCTCACATAGTACCATTCAATGAAGTATGTGGTGAAATTTGTTGGTAGAATCTCCAGAGGAATTTCTTTCTTGCAATGAGCTCCAGGATAAATAAGTTTCACATTTGGTTGATTTGTTATTGGATTAATTTCCCAAGGATCAACCTTTCTCTTTGGCAATGTTCTTGGAAGATATTTCCATTCCAAATGTTTTTCTTTGTGCCAATCTGTATCCTCATAAATCCTCTGAATCATCCAATGTACGATCCCTCTTTCAGGATAATTCAAAATATTGATGCTTCCTAGATGATTTACATCACATTGAGGCAGAGATCCAATTCGTTTGAAAGATCTTGAGAAGTATTGGAGTCCATCCGTTCTTTTTACCACAAAAACTTTGTTGTCAGAATCATATTTCCAGCTTATAATATGTCCTTTCAATTTTCTGCTTTTGAACTTGAAAGTTTTCCTCTTTGACAACTTTTCTGCCTTATCAATAACCTTCTCTTTGAACCAATCTTTGTAAGGTTTCTCTTGAACTGGATCTTCAGGAAAATTTTGAAATAACGATTCCTCATGCTCTTCATTAATTCCATCTTCTTCTTCTCCCTCTTCTGGAGGTTCTTCATCTGAATCAAAGTCTCCATTTTGATTTAATCTTTGAAGATTATAATCAAATTCAGCAATATCAGAAACTTGATAATCATCCTCATCTTCATCACTGCCCCATACATATACAACTTCTTTTGTGCCCGAAGATTCTCCAACCTCCATCCGTTTACATGTAGGAGAATAACAGCCAACTGAGATATGTTTCTTGGCCAACTCTTCTTCTCCAATATCAATCATAAATCTTTGTTCACTTGGCAACAACTCCCCCTCCCCCTCAACCTTATCATTTTCTTTCTCTTCAGCAAAATCAAAGATATTAGTATCTAGCTCTTGTTCTTCTTCTAAGTCGTCAAATACAAGATCCTCAAACTCTGAAGTTGGAGCTAACACTGAATCATCACTGATCTGAGGAAGTGCAAAGTGTAATGGCTCTGGAGAATCAATAGGACTTGAAGATGTATCTGAAGAAAAATGTTGTTGATCTTCAGGCTGAGAAAAATCTTGAGGAGGTTCATTTTGCTCAGTATCATCCTCTTTTTCATCATTAGCATGAGCACCAAAATCATATAAACCATCACCATCATTGTCATCCTCATTACCATCATTACCACCATCATCATTATCATCATCATCATCATTATCATTACCATCATTGTCATCCTTTTCTTCCTCCTCTTCATCAACTTTTTCAAACTTCTCCCCCTGATCAACTGATTTTTCTTTTAATTTTTCAATTTCAAGCTCCAATTCTTTAATTTTTCCAGCTTGTTGATCGATCAGGTTCTTTTGAATTACAAGTTGTTGATTTTGCTCATTAAATCTATTCTCCACATTGACTGAGTAATCAATCAGTTTCTGTTGCATTTCTTCAACAAGCTTTAAAACAGGTGCAACTGCTTTTATTAATTTGGAGTCCACTTCAGCAAGAGGAATTGATGGAATTGTATCAGATGGCAAACTGGATGAAGATGGAATGCTCGAAGATGTCATAATAGCTGCAGATGAAGGCATACTAGTTGAAGTACCAGCATCCTTAGAAAATACCGATAAAGTTGTTGTTCTTCGGATCTTCTTTGGTTTGATGGGAACTTGTTCAGCTTCAGGATGATAAGATGGATCTTGAGCTTCTTCTCTTTCTTTTCTTTTCCTTTCCTCCACATCCTTAGGATCTTCTTCTTCAGAACTAGAAGACTCAACTTCATCTGCATGTTCAATCTCAGTATCAGAAGAATCAGATGATGTAGTATGAACAACTTCATCTATATCAGTAGCAGGAGCTTCATGATCAGGTTCATCTTCAAACAAATCAGCATTTAATTCAATATGCTCCAAGGTTTCTTCTATATCATCATTCCCTTCCATAACAGTCGTTTGGTCAATTTCAACTGGTGGTTCATTGGCTACAATATTTTCTATTGCTTCCACATTAACACCTTCTGGAGGTTCATTGACTATGATATTCTGTGCATGTTCCTGGACATGTTCCTCATTTACATCTTCTCCTTCTTCTTCATCACTTGAAGATAATTCAAATTCAAATTGTGGAGGAACAAAGTTTTCATCTATCACATGTCCAAATAATTCTAGAGATGCAGGAATAGCTTTCTTTCTGTAATTGTGAACATCTGCGAATATCCTTTGTGGAACAGGAATATAAGTATATCTATCTCCTTCAAAAGTTAGTCCTTGGAGATGTTGATTGAAAATCCTTTGTAAAAACCGTGGATACATGAAGAATGCTTCTTTGCTAGAAAGATTCCCGACTAGTTGCTGAAAAATGAATCTTGAGAAATTGTATGGGATGTTCAATATGAGAGCAGTGATCATCTCAAGTAAATTGATCCCAACTGAATCATGTCCTGATTTCCTTGGTGATAAGGTGGAGACCATTGTATGTATCATAAACTTCCATTGAGGAGGAAAATGATTTTTCAAATATTGTTTGTCTCTAGGTCCTCTAGTACAACCCATCCTAGAAAGACAATCTACCACAATATCCCTTGGAATTATATTATTAACATTTTCAGCATCTCCAAAATTCCAGGTTTGTCTTATCATATCTTCTGTGAGATCTATGGGAATTCCAGTCACTGTAGCTCGAATACATGGAGGATTATTACTTGAAAGGTATTCAGCTGAGTTTCAAAATTCAAACATATGTTCTTGAAATATATGTTCAACTCCCATAGTTAAGGCATAATGAACTCTGGATCTTCTCAAGAAATTCAGAATTGGGTGAAAACAGTTGTTGACAGGCTTGTTTGGAGGATCCATAAGATAAGCAGTCACATTATGTCTAGGCTCAAAATCAATTACAACTCGAGCAATGTCAGCAACACCAGGTTGATCTGCCATAATGCGTATCACAAGCTATACAAAACAAACTGTTAAGCTAGGTACAAAACAAATAGAAACAAAATGATGCACATACTGAAAATTTTGTTAAGTATCAAGTTAGTCCGAAACTAGAAATACATAGATTTTAAGTCAGGAACTAGCTATTCAGTATTAAGTATCAATACAATGTCAGTATGTAACACTTAACTCAGTAACTAGTATAGACAATTTCTAAGTAAAACTAGGTCAGGAACTAAATATCTAACAAAATTTCAGATTAAAAACTAAGATTACATAGTCAGTATGTACAAAATGACAATACTCCGTAACTAATACTAAGATCAAATACCTAAGTATAGTCCGTATGTATAGTCAGTATGTTCATGCTGACTTAATAATCCGAAACTAAGTCCGTATATTATAATGAGTCCGTAAGTAAACATTTAGTCAGTAACTAGATATATACTAATGGACTTAGAATAATTCAAGACCTAGTCAGCAAGTAAGAAATCCGTAAGTCAGTTTTTGACTTAGTCAACAAAAGTCAAATAGTCAAAGTCAGTAAGTAGGGTTGGTCAATAAGTCAATGGTCAATAGTTGACTTAAGGTCCGTAACTATGATAGTTACGGACACAAACCCTAATCCTAGTCAGTAACTAGAAGATCCGGACAACATAGACGACTGTTCATGTGAACAGTAATTTTTCCAGAAAAATCACGATTAAATCATAGATATTGAAAGATAGAGAATGAAATTTATACCTATGAATGCGGAATCACAAGGCGCACAAATCTATCTTGATAGATTTGAAAATGATGAAGTACACAGAGAGTAAACGACAAAAGACTTGCTCGGTTTTGCATATACTGAAAAATGCTAGTTCCGGACTAAATTTGAAAAGTTTTGAAAGCGTATGTCAACTATGGTTTTCAGAAGTACATATACCTTTTCAAATATAGATCCGGACCTATTTATCAGTTACTGAAAAATTCAGTGATCATTTTGAAATTCAAAATTTATTTTGATGTTTTTCAAAAATGAATTTTGCTAAAACATATAGGATTAAAAAGATTAAACTTTGGATATTTATCTATCTAAAAATTAAAAGACATAACAATTTTAAAGAGAAAACTACTTTGAAAAATATAAAATCTAAAAATATTTACAAGAAAATTATAACAAAATAAAATATTTTTGGTGGGGAAAATCTCATGAGATGGGATCATATTGGGATATATGAATGTATTATGTTTATTATTGAGAAATGCAAGTTTATTTTGATTGTTAGTATTTTTATCCCTTTTAAATTTATATATCATTTCCAAAATATATTTTCTAAAAATTTACTTTATATATGATTATTGGTATTATTGTTTACTCAAGTACTCAAATATTTAAGTATCTTATTGCATTATTGTTAATGTGCACATTATTCTATATAAGCTAAATATCAATATACTTCCGAATTCAAAATATAGTAATATTTCTATATAGAGGGTGAGAATATGATGAAGTCTTTAAGAGTACACACATATGTTGGAATGATATTTTGTCACATATGTCATACCCTTGGTTGGAATTACAACTATATCTCAGGTCTATACAAAGTATAACAAAGAGATATAATTAAGTAAACCTTCTTCAAAATCATACCCAAGTCTAAGGTCTGTACAACGTACAACAAATAGTGGATATGATTCCCCAGACAACATAATATAAAGACCCTAAATGATAGATCATACCATATTAATTTTCAGAATTTAAGATATTTTATTGTTATTTTGAATCTAGAAGAATAGAATCTTGATAACTTTGAGTCATTTATTTTTACTTTTACTTAAGTCAATTGACTTTTGCTTGTCATATACAGATATTTTGGATTATATGAAATAATATGCACTAAGTATTTGACATTTCTTAGACGAGATACCTTAAATACTTGAATACCTACCAATATATTATATATAACTTAAATTTTAGAAAATTCTTTAGAAGAAATGTTACATAAATCTACTAACACATCAAATATAATACTTAGCATTTCTTTAAAAATTAATTTTAATACATTTCCCAATATACTATCATTTCCCAACATTTTCCACAAAATCTCCCCCTGATTTTGTATTTTTCTAATGTTTTTGCATTTTGAAATTTTTCTATTGTTTTTGGATTTTTATATTGGAAAGGAAAACAACAAATGACTAAAGCAGCAAATAACATAGAATTGTAAAATACAACCTAAATATCCAAATATTCAGTCAAGTTGATCCAAATGTTTCATACCGAGCATTGAGATGAGATCCTCAAAGCGTGATTTTGAAAAAGATTTGGTAAACAAGTCAGCACGTTGCTTACTTGTTTCGACATGAACCAAAATGATCAGGTTTTTCTCATAGCAATCCCGTATGAAATGAAAACGTATTTCAATGTGTTTTGTTTTAGAATGCTGTACAGGATTGCGTATGATACTAATAGCAGCAGTGTTATCAATATTTAAAGGAGTTTTGGTCAAGAGTAAACCATAATCGCGTAGTTGTTGTTGAATCCACAAGATTTGAGAACAGCAACTAGCAGCAGCGATGTACTCAGCCTCAGCAGTGGATGTAGAAACAGTTTGTTGTTTCTTGCATTGCCAAGTCACCAATCTCCCTCCAAGAAATTGACAACCTCCTGATGTACATTTGGAATCAATGCCACAGCCTCCGTAGTCTGAATCGGAATATGCTGAAAGTTCAAAGTCACCATCATTGGAATACCAAATTCCAAGATTCGATTTTCCTTTGAGATATCGAAAAATCCGTTGTACTGCTCGCAAGTGAGTTATCTTCGGATCAGCTTGGTACCTAGAACAAACAGACACAGCAAACATGATATCTGGCCTAGATGCCGTTAGATACATCAAAGAGCCTATCATGGAGCGATATTCTTTTTGATCCGTAGGAGAATCTTCAGAGGCAGGTCCAATCTTTTCAGTTGTGTCAATGGGAGTGGAAAGTGGCTTGACCTCTAACATCTTGAATTTCTTCAAGATATCATTGACGTATTTTGTTTGATGGATAAAGATTCCCTTATCCATTTGGTGTACTTGTAATCCTAGAAAGAAAGCCATTTCTCCCATTGAGCTCATCTCAAATTTGGACTTCATAATTTTCTCAAATTCTTTGCACAAGCTGTCGTTTGTTGATCCAAAGATAATATCATCAACGAATACTTGCACTAGCAGTAAATCTTCCTTTGACTTCTTTATAAAGAGAGTACTATCAATTCGTCCTCGTGTAAATCCATTTTCCAACAAGTGTTGTGACAAAGTCTCATACCAAGCTCTCGGGGCTTGATGTAATCCGTAAAGAGCTTTGTCTAGTCGAAACACATGATTGGGAAATTGAGGATCTTCGAAACCTGGTGGTTGTTTGACAAACACTTCTTCATGAACTTTCCCATAGAGAAAAGCACATTTGACGTCCAGTTGATAAACTTTGAAGTTCATGTATGAGGCATAAGCTAAGAATATCCGAATGGATTCTAGCCTAGCTACGGGTGCAAAAACCTCATCATAATCCAAACCTTCAACTTGAGTGAAACCTTGAACAACTAATCTTGCTTTGTTACGAACCACAATCCCTCGATCATCCTTTTTGTTGCGAAAAACCCATCTAGTACCAATTGGATGAATACCTTTTGGAGGTTCCACCAATGTCCAAACTTGTAGTTTTACAAATTGCTGTAATTCTTCTTGCATGGCTTGCACCCAAGAAGATTCTTGTAAAGCAATTTGGACATTCTTTGGTTCTATTTGTGATAAGAAGCAAGATTCCATTTGAGCTATCCAACAAGAGGTGGACACTTGTTTTGGTTGAACACCAAGTTGAGTTCGTGTCTTCACTCCATCTGATACCTCTCCAATGACATTTTTCAAAGGATGTTTGAATTTTGCATTGATACCCAAAGTAGGTTGTGATTCAACTTCCATGTTTGCTTCAAGATTCGTATCCTCAAAGTTACTTTCCACCGCATCATCTGAATCATCATGATTAAATAATTCAGTGGAAGTTTCTTGAAATTCCTCATTTTCAGGATCCGAATGATTTTCTGCTTCATTTTCTACTTGTGAAGTAGAATGTCCTTCTTCTTCTTGAGGAGTCGAAGGTGTAGGAACAGATTCCGGAGGAGTTACTTCTGATAAAACGGTTGGTGTAGGAGTAATAAGAATCGGCTCTGAAGGAGAGGAGATCACCGGAATCACATATTCAACATATTGATAATGAGAATTATCTGGAGATGTTGAATCTTCTGGAAGTGGAACAAACGAATTGAAGAATGAATCATAATCAAAGAACTTTTCAGGACCAATACCATCGGGAGATTTTGAATGCCTTAAGAATTCCACTTCATAAACCTCTTCCACCCGATTAGATGTCTTGTTATACACCCTTTTGTTATGAGAGTTCACTGAGTATCCTAAGAAGAAACCGTCACCAGCTTTTTCGGCAAACTTTGACAATCTCTCTTTGGTCTTCATGATTAAACATGGACATCCAAATGGTTCCAAAAAATGAATATTCGGTTTCCTATTATTCAACAGTTCATAACTCGTCTTCTTCTTGTCTTTGACAACATGTACTCGATTGAGTACAAAACACGCCGTATTCACTGCTTCAGCCCAGAAAGTAATCGGTAGTTTAGAATCTGATAACATAGTTCTCGCTGTTTCTACTAATGTCCGATTCTTTCTTTCTGCCACTCCATTCTGTTGTGGAGTATAAGAAGCACTAAATTGATGTGTTATTCCATGTTGAAGACAGAACAATTCCATTAAATGATTCTTGAACTCCGTTCCATTGTCACTCCGAATGACCTTCACTTTCAATGAGAAAATTTTTTCCAACTTAAGAATCAGAAATTTAATTTTCTCAAATGCTTCATCCTTTGTTGCAAGGAAATATACCCATGAAAATCGTAAGTAATCATCGGTAATTACCAAGCAATAGATTTTTCCTCCAATACTCCGAATGTTTACTGGACCAAACAAATCCATATGAAGTAACTCCAATGGCTTGTTATTTGAGTTCACCAATTTTGGTTTATGAGATTTTCTGATGAGCTTTCCCTTTTTACATGATATACAATGATCATGTAAAGAGAAATTTTGTTTAGGCACACCTATCACTAAATCGTTTTTCACCAGATAATTCATTTTCCGAAAATTGATGTGACCCATTCTCCGATGCCAAAGTATAGAATCTTTCTCTGAAGCTTTTACTAACAAACATGTGTGATCCTGAGTTGTGGTACTTGATCTCATATCCAAAACATACACATCTTTTTGTCTTGGAGCTCTCATAAGTACCCATTCTTCAGGAACTGTGAAACCAGGTTTGAGTATCAAACGTTCTTCAGAATTGAACCATGTTGATAGGTTCTTATCACAAACTTGGGATACACTGAGAAGATTGTGTTTCAACTCTTCAACGAAGTTTACTTTTTCAAAACTCACTTCACCATTTGTCACTGTGCCCTCACCAGTGATTTTTCCGCCCATATCTCCCGCAAACGATACACGTCCTCCATATTTATGTTTAACATCATTGAGCAAGGACAAATTCCCAGTCATATGTCTTGAACAGCCACTATCAACATGCCAAATGTTGTCAATAGATTGGGAAGACTGCAAGACATAAACATGAAAATTATTAGTTGCAAATGGACACCCAAGCCTTTGAGGCTTTGGGTTGTCCAGTAACGGGATCATCTATCCAGACATCAATCTCCTTCATTCCTTGTTTAAAGTTATGAGATAAAGAAGTTGAATCTTCAACAGGATTCTTTTCTTTTGGGACATTATTTTTAAAGATTTTCTTAAAAATATTGAAAGATTTTCCCGTTGAACCGTTTTTATCCGTTTGTTCCTTGTTCATCTTCTTTTGTTTCTTTTTAAGAAGAGGAATACAATCTTTTAAAATATGTCCACGAACCCCACAAAAGAAACAACATCTATGCTCATATCTTTTGAATGATTGAGAACTAGAATGAGAACTCCTTGGAGATTTATCATTCAAAGATGTCTTTCCTCCTTTTCCCTCACAATCATTGCATTCCTTGGATGAAAAGGTAGTCTTTGTTTGCTTCACAGGCTTAGAAGATGTATATCTTTTTAATAGATTAAAAGCCTTTTTATGAGGAGTAAAGATTTTAGCTTCTTTGTTTTCATTAAAAGAAGTTGTACCTTTATCCTTTTCACAAACATTTGTTGAAGCCGGAACAAAAACTACTTTATCATGTAAAGTCCCCTTACCCTTTTCACATGAGGTTTTAGGAATTTCAACCTCAACAGCCTTTTCTTTCAAATCAGTAGAAATCTTCTCGGGAGATGAAGTATAACAAGATGGTGGTGGAACAATATGATAACCCAACCCTGTCTTACTTTTAGTATCAGTGATTTGAGAGTGAATAATTTCATCTAAAACCATTGATGAGGTAGACATGTTGGAAAGTTTTCGATTTAATTCCAAGATTTGAGAAACTTGATCTGCTTTTTGTTTAGATAAAGATTTGATATCAGTTAAGTATTTATCAATAACAGTTTGCTGATTTAAAATCTTCGCTTTGAGATCATGAATCTCAATTTGATAAGCCTCAATCTTTTCAGAAAACTTTTTATCATTGTTTACCAGAATCTTGTTATTTTCCCGAAACATTTGTGTTTCCAAGAGTAACTCTTGATTCTGTTTTTGTAAAAGACTGATCTTTTCCCCCAGATCAGTACATTTACCACAAATTTCCTCAGAGATATTAGAGTCGACCTCATTGATCTGAGCCATAAAGGCTTGTTGATGTGAATGCTCTTCAACGTGAGAACTCCAATCATAGTAATCATCTACTGTTGAAACCATTGCTTGAGAGGTAGAGGCTTTTGATTGTGTGACAGGAGGAACTGCTTGATATTGTCTAGAAGTGGATTCTTGAGCATTAGAAGGCTTGGTAAATCCTGAGCTTGGATTTTTACCTTTTTCACACTCTCGTGCAAAATGACCAAAGTTTTGGCAATTGTAGCACTTTACCTTAGATTTATCAAATCCAGGTCTTCCTCCAAGCTTAGACTTACCAGTTCTTTGAAGAAACTTTTTCACTTTTCTTGTGAACATTGCAAGATTCCATTGCAAGTCCATTTCTTCAAGATCATCTGGGTGAATTTGATCATAATCTTCTTCAATAAGTTCCACATTTGCTATTCTATTACTTATGAAGGCTTCATAAGAAGCAAGAAAGGCTGTAAGAACTTGTGCATGTTCTTCAGTTGCCTTTGAAACACTAGAACTAGCATTTGATTGTGGAACATATTGATAAGATTGAAAAGAAGAACTTCCTTCAGATGAAGAGCTTGGGTATTGTGAATAAGTTGGTGAAATAGGAGTAGAAGCACTAAACAATGCTGTGGTAGATGTTTGTACTTGAACTTTGGAGCCATAAACACTCGGATTTTGCATTGTGCGATGAGCCCTAGAGTGTTCCTTTTTCTTGATGGAAACATCATAATTTTGAAGCTTATTGAATAAGTCTTCAAGTTCCATGGCACCAAGTTGTTCCTCATCTTCCAACATTGCATCTACCTTACTATCCCAACGTTGAGGTAGAGCAGAGAGTAATTTTTCATTGATTTCTCCCCTTGAAAGCTCCATACCATGTCTTTTGAGTTCACTAGTAAGTTGGGAATACCGAACTATTAGATCCTCAAATGATTCATTAGGTAAGGTAGTGAATGCATCAAATTCCTTCTTTATGAGATCACACTTATTCTTCTTATATTTGTCATTCCCAGCAAATCGTTTCTTCATTGCTTCAAACAATTCAAAAGCAGTTGCTAATAATTTCCATCCAGACATTACTTCTTGTGGAAGTGCCATTGAAAGAATAGATTTTGCTTTTTGATCTCTAGCATATTCTTTCTTCTCCTCCGTATTAAAGAACTTGACAGGTTTGGGAGGAATAGGTTCTCTTTCTCCAAAATTTCCTTCTAAGCGTGGCTTGATATATTGCTCCGTAAGTGGAATCATGAGTTCCGGATCATATAAAGCAATAAAAGATTCAAACCTATAGAGCCAATCATCAAAATCCTTGAGCATAAACCTCGGTGGTTTGCTCGTGGTGCCTGTCTCTTGTTCGTTTTTAAACATGGCTTGAAATTGAGCAGTTGTCATAGACATGTTTTCTGCAAGGGATTAGAAATGCAAACCCAAACACAAAAACAATTCCAAGAATCTCAAGTTCAAAGTTACTCCGAAAGTATACTCAGCAAGTATACTCCGTATATACCAAATAACTCCGTAAGTAGTATTCAGTAACTAAGTTCCGTAACTTTGAATTTACACCACAAAAGTCAAAACTACCAACTGTTTTCAGTATCTAGTTTTCAGTAACTAGATTCAGCAAGTAGCACAATCTGGAAGTGTTTGTCAGTAATTACCAACTGTTATGCTCAGTATCTAATTCTCAGTAACTAGATTCAGTAACTAGCATAAGTCCGTAACTAACACTTAGTATTTTGATCCGAAACTAGATTTACCAAGTAATGAGTTGGTAAAAATCAATTTTATCTTTTCCGAAACAACAATTCAGCAACTAAATCAGTACGAAACAAGCACTCAGTAACTAGACTTCAGTAAGTAGAAATTTTCCGTAACTAGAATTAGTTTCGGAACAAAAGTCTAACAAACTTGTAACAAACTCGTAACAGAATTTCGCGCCAATCTAGATACTGACTAAAACGGTTATTTTTGCTAGTTTCGGACAAATAAACAACTAGATACGGACTTAAAATCCCAGATTTTCAAAGTGAAATTACTTTCTCAATACATCTTCAATTTTAACAATCAAGATATGTATGCACTCGTATTTGAAAACCAAACACTCGTGTAGTATTAATTTCAAGTTTAAACGTGTTTAATCAAAATCCGTACAAAATGAATTTGAAACAGAATGAGATTTCAACGAATTGAATAATGAATTTGATCAAATTGAAAGTACAGAATGATTCGGAATCACTTACAGTGATGTTTTTGACGAAATTGAAACTGCAAATGATGAAATTGATCAAAATGAATTTCTGATCAAGTACTCCGTATGATCAAACACTCCGTATATCTCTTTAATCACTTCTGAATCAATCTAGAAGTAATCCTTATCAAACTAATCACCTCTGATCAATACATACAATCAAATTCCTCAAAAACACACTCTAAATCAATCACGAAGCTCACTAAGCAGCTCTGGTGGCTCTGATACCAATTGAAAGTCCACGATCTCAGAACTAAAACTTAGTAATCAAGTATAAAGTGCAGCGGATAACAATATACTTGAAGTAAATGATCTAGAGAAGAAAGAAATTGCTTTGGTAAACTAATTGTATTAATATAGCTCAGATAATACAAAACACCAAAGACTTAGAGAATTCTGAACATCAAACACCTATATATATAGGCAGAATTCTCTAGTCAATATAAGTCAAACATCAAAATTCCGAATCTAACTACTTACTGACTTCTACTTACGGACTACCAGACAATCCGTAAGTACTACATACATACTGACTATGTTAGTTACGGACATACTATACTTGTACAGTTTCAGACTTACAAAATTTATCAAAACTATCATATTAAGCTTTAGACATCCATGCTCCAACAGTATCTTATCATATCTCAAAGTGAGGTGTTACACTTTGAAGATAACTTGTTTGGTTTGTATGGTGACGACGAAGACTTGACAAATCTAGCAAAAATGTGTGATTTACAAACTGATGGTGCTCAATGCTCACATTTGCTATCACTTGAAAGAGTTATGGTGTGCTCGGTGACTTATTATGAAAAATAAGGATTTTGTCAAAGAGATTACGGTCTACTTATACATAGGATTATAAGTTCGATGTCGTGGATAGTACAAGATATAATCTCACTTTGAGATATGATAAGATTACCACTGTTAGTCATTTTTCAAACACTAATGCGGAATTAGTGATACTCATCATGGATGGTACTATATGGTATTCGTTTCTATCATTGGATGGTTATCCGTACAGTTCTTATGGTTACTGTATAAGAAAAGTTTGGATCTCGAATGGAGTTTTTTTTTATAACAATTTATTCTTATAGATTATATGGCTTGTTTTGAAGATTATTTGAAGATATGATTACGAAGAAGATTGATTATTGCTTATTTGATATTGGAGTTGAGTTTTACAGGTGTGTATCTTATCATATCTCAAAGTGAGGTGTTACACTTTGAAGATAACTTGTTTGGTTTGTATGGTGACGACGAAGACTTGACAAATCTAGCAAAAATGTGTGATTTACAAACTGATGGTGCTCAATGCTCACATTTGCTATCACTTGAAAGAGTTATGGTGTGCTCGGTGACTTATTATGAAAAATAAGGATTTTGTCAAAGAGATTACGGTCTACTTATACATAGGATTATAAGTTCGATGTCGTGGATAGTACAAGATATAAGGTACAAGTTTGGAAGATTTAATTTCTTTATTAAGTTTGTTATACTTTATCTTCTTCATCGGTGATCATTACAAAGAGCCTACAAAGTTCGAGATTCAAGAGATGGTTAACATATTGATTTGAGGGGAAGATTATCGAAAAAGTGTTTAACCATCAGAAGATGTTCATGCATAATTATTTGGGGATAAAGATTTTATTACTACTGCTAGGTATATAACATTACTGCTAGTGTAAGTTTCTAATGATCAAATTCATTATTCTTATTATGCGTCATGGAGGGTAATTTGAGACATTAGAAAATTGGATTAGTGGTGTATTATATAGCAAGTGGTTGTAAAGGTTCAAAGTTGCTTATCTTCAAGAAGATTCCTATTGGATAATGACAAAAAGGGGAAGAAGAATTGAAGATCAAGATTTGCAGCTTATTGTTATTGCATGGCATGGTTTAAAAGAAATCAAGAGTTAAGGGGAAGTTTGTGCAAGAACATCGATATTTTGTCATCATCAAATAGGGGAAGATTATAAGGAATTATTAATTTGATGAGACAAAATAAAAGATGAAAGTTGAGGGACTAAAGATGAATTGTTTTATTTTATTTAGTTTCCTAGTGTAATTATGATTTCTTTGTAAACCTAGATATCTCTATTATATAAAGAGATATTAGGCGTGGTTTTTAGGTGTGCACAGAAAAGATGTAAACGTCTAGAGTTTTGTTTTAGCCCTAAGGTTAAGATATCTTTGATATCTTTAATCCTTGTTATAGGTAGATAACACGTTCTATACTGATCATATATAATTGGGGCTTGGTTTGATTGTATTGAATGATATATGTTGAAATCTTGTTATGATAACATTGATTTATTCTTATTCCGCTGCATATTATTATCTTTGTTATCATTGATCCTAGATTAGACCTAAAAAGTCTAGAGCATAAACGATCATACGTTTTATCAAGTGGTATCAGAGCTATGGTGGCTTTGAACTGTAGGTTCATAACACATAGACGCAAAATATGACTGGAGGAATTTTCAATCTGAGCTTTTGATTGAGAGATATTTAAATTCGTAATCTGCTGCTGAAACCGTATGGTTTTTCCGAACAGCTTCGGTAAATCGATCACTGTGTCTTCGTTATTCAACGAATGTTCTTGATTTTTGGATATCTTATTCAAGACATAAGTTTCCACATTTTGTAAATTTTCATCATGATCGGATGTGTCTACATAGAGATATGAAAATTCGAAATTGCTGCAGTATGTTTGTGGTTTCTGTTTGCGCAGCTCCTGTGTTTTAATTGCCGTGTGTTCGTTAACCGTTGGATCGACTTGACTTTTGTATATGTGGTTCATGAAACATTGATGAACTTCGTGTAAAAATTTGAGCATGATCAGATTCGTAATCAGGGAGATATGTAATTCTGAAGTTGCCTGCCACTGCTCGTTAGATGTGCTAGCCACTGCTCAGAACTGTTTGTACAAACGTTGCCACTGCTAGAAGGTTCTTTCTGCTGTTAGTACAAACTTCCCGCTGCTAGTACAAGCTTACCACTGTTAGCACATCCTTACCGCTGTTAGTACAAAATTTGATGATTGCCACTGTTTGCGTAATGTATCATTGTTGCCACTATTAGTGGAATTTGAAGGACATTACCACTGTTAATGCAAAGTGGTTACCACTGTTCGGTTATTGCCATTGTTAGTTGTTACCACTGCTAGTTAGTAGATGCCACTGCTAATGTAATTTTAGCACTGTTTGGTATCGATTACCACTGTTAGTCATTTTTCAAACACTAATGCGGAATTAGTGATACTCATCATGGATGGTACTATATGGTATTCGTTTCTATCATTGGATGGTTATCCGTACAGTTCTTATGGTTACTGTATAAGAAAAGTTTGGATCTCGAATGGAGTTGTTTTTTTTATAACAATTTATTCTTATAGATTATATGGCTTGTTTTGAAGATTATTTGAAGATATGATTACGAAGAAGATTGATTATTGCTTATTTGATATTGGAGTTGAGTTTTACAGGTATGTATCTTATCATATCTCAAAGTGAGGTGTTACACTTTGAAGATAATTTGTTTGGTTTGTATGGTGACGACGAAGACTTGACAAATCTAGCAAAAATGTGTGATTTACAAACTGATGGTGCTCAATGCTCACATTTGCTATCACTTGAAAGAGTTATGGTGTGCTCGGTGACTTATTATGAAAAATAAGGATTTTGTCAAAGAGATTACGGTCTACTTATACATAGGATTATAAGTTCGATGTCGTGGATAGTACAAGATATAATCTCACTTTGAGATATGATAAGATTACCACTGTTAGTCATTTTTCAAACACTAATGCGGAATTAGTGATACTCATCATGGATGGTACTATATGGTATTCGTTTCTATCATTGGATGGTTATCCGTACAGTTCTTATGGTTACTGTATAAGAAAAGTTTGGATCTCGAATGGAGTTGTTTTTTTTATAACAATTTATTCTTATAGATTATATGGCTTGTTTTGAAGATTATTTGAAGATATGATTACGAAGAAGATTGATTATTGCTTATTTGATATTGGAGTTGAGTTTTACAGGTATGTATCTTATCATATCTCAAAGTGAGGTGTTACACTTTGAAGATAATTTGTTTGGTTTGTATGGTGACGACGAAGACTTGACAAATCTAGCAAAAATGTGTGATTTACAAACTGATGGTGCTCAATGCTCACATTTGCTATCACTTGAAAGAGTTATGGTGTGCTCGGTGACTTATTATGAAAAATAAGGATTTTGTCAAAGAGATTACGGTCTACTTATACATAGGATTATAAGTTCGATGTCGTGGATAGTACAAGATATAATCTCACTTTGAGATATGATAAGATTACCACTGTTAGTCATTTTTCAAACACTAATGCGGAATTAGTGATACTCATCATGGATGGTACTATATGGTATTCGTTTCTATCATTGGATGGTTATCCGTACAGTTCTTATGGTTACTGTATAAGAAAAGTTTGGATCTCGAATGGAGTTTTTTTTTTATAACAATTTATTCTTATAGATTATATGGCTTGTTTTGAAGATTATTTGAAGATATGATTACGAAGAAGATTGATTATTGCTTATTTGATATTGGAGTTGAGTTTTACAGGTGTGTATCTTATCATATCTCAAAGTGAGGTGTTACACTTTGAAGATAACTTGTTTGGTTTGTATGGTGACGACGAAGACTTGACAAATCTAGCAAAAATGTGTGATTTACAAACTGATGGTGCTCAATGCTCACATTTGCTATCACTTGAAAGAGTTATGGTGTGCTCGGTGACTTATTATGAAAAATAAGGATTTTGTCAAAGAGATTACGGTCTACTTATACATAGGATTATAAGTTCGATGTCGTGGATAGTACAAGATATAAGGTACAAGTTTGGAAGATTTAATTTCTTTATTAAGTTTGTTATACTTTATTTTCTTCATCGGTGATCATTACAAAGAGCCTACAAAGTTCGAGATTCAAGAGATGGTTAACATATTGATTTGAGGGGAAGATTATCGAAAAAGTGTTTAACCATCAGAAGATGTTCATGCATAATTATTTGGGGATAAAGATTTTATTACTACTGCTAGGTATATAACATTACTGCTAGTGTAAGTTTCTAATGATCAAATTCATTATTCTTATTATGCGTCATGGAGGGTAATTTGAGACATTAGAAAATTGGATTAGTGGTGTATTATATAGCAAGTGGTTGTAAAGGTTCAAAGTTGCTTATCTTCAAGAAGATTCCTATTGGATAATGACAAAAAGGGGAAGAAGAATTGAAGATCAAGATTTGCAGCTTATTGTTATTGCATGGCATGGTTTAAAAGAAATCAAGAGTTAAGGGGAAGTTTGTGCAAGAACATTGATATTTTGTCATCATCAAATAGGGGAAGATTATAAAGAATTATTAATTTGATGAGACAAAATAAAAGATGAAAGTTGAGGGACTAAAGATGAATTGTTTTATTTTATTTAGTTTCCTAGTATAATTATGATTTCTTTGTAAACCTAGATATCTCTATTATATAAAGAGATATTAGGCGTGGTTTTTAGGTGTGCACAGAAAAGATGTAGACGTCTAGAGTTTTGTTTTAGCCCTAAGGTTAAGATATCTTTGATATCTTTAATGCTTGTTATAGGTAGATAACACGTTCTATACTGATCATATAGAATTGGGGCTTGGTTTGATTGTATTGAATGATATATGTTGAAATCTTGTTATGATAACATTGATTTATTCTTATTCCGCTGCATATTATTATCTTTGTTATCATTGAAAAGATGTAAACATCATGGATGGTACTATATGGTATTCGTTTCTATCATTGGATGGTTATCCGTACAGTTCTTATGGTTACTGTATAAGAAAAGTTTGGATCTCGAATGGAGTTGTTTTTTTATAACAATTTATTCTTATAGATTATATGGCTTGTTTTGAAGATTATTTGAAGATATGATTACGAAGAAGATTGATTATTGCTTATTTGATATTGGAGTTGAGTTTTACAGGTGTGTATCTTATCATATCTCAAAGTGAGGTGTTACACTTTGAAGATAACTTGTTTGGTTTGTATGGTGACGATGAAGACTTGACAAATCTAGCAAAAGTGTGTGATTTACAAACTGATGGTGCTCAATGCTCACATTTGCTATCACTTGAAAGAGTTATGGTGTGCTCGGTGACTTATTATGAAAAATAAGGATTTTGTCAAAGAGATTACGGTCTGTTTATACATAGGATTATAAGTTCGACGTCGTGGATAGTACAAGATATAAGGTACAAGTTTGGAAGATTTAATTTCTTTATTAAGTTTGTTATACTTTATTTTCTTCATCGGTGATCATTACAAAGAGCCTACAAAGTTCGAGATTCAAGAGATGGTTAACATATTGATTTGAGGGAAGATTATCGAAAAAGTGTTTAACCATCAGAAGATGTTCATGCATAATTATTTGGGGATAAAGATTTTATTACTACTGCTAGGTATATAACATTACTGCTAGTGTAAGTTTCTAATGATCAAATTCATTATTCTTATTATGCATCATGGAGGGTAATTTGAGACATTAGAAAATTGGATTAGTGGTGTATTATATAGCAAGTGGTTGTAAAGGTTCAAAGTTGCTTATCTTAAAGAAGATTCCTATTGGATAATGACAAAAAGGGGAAGAAGAATTGAAGATCAAGATTTGCAGCTTATTGTTATTGCATGGCATGGCTTAAAAGAAATCAAGAGTTAAGGGGAAGTTTGTGCAAGAAGATCGATATTTTGTCATCATCAAATAGGGGAAGATTATAAGGAATTATTAATTTGATGAGACAAAATAAAAAATGAAAGTTGAGGGACTAAAGATGAATTGTTTTATTTTATTTAGTTTCCTAGTATAATTATGATTTCTTTGTAAACCTAGATATCTCTATTATATAAAAAGATATTAGGCGTGGTTTTTAGGTGTGCACAGAAAACATGTAGACGTCTAGAGTTTTGTTTTAGCCCTAAGGTTAAGATATCTTTGATATCTTTAATGCTTGTTATAGGTAGATAACACGTTCTATACTGATCATATAGAATTGGGGCTTGGTTTGATTGTATTGAATGATATATGTTGAAATCTTGTTATGATAACATTGATTTATTCTTATTCCGCTGCATATTATTATCTTTGTTATCATTGATCCTAGATTAGACCTAAAAAGTCTAGAGCTTAAACGATCATACGTTTTATCAAGTGGTATCAGAGCTATGGTGGCTCATGATCTAGGATCTACAAGGTTTACGAGGCTTACAAAGAAGATTTTGAAAAATAGGGTTTTTCAATTTTCTGTTCGTCACTTTCTGCACAGCGATAGTAAAAAATCCGGATCTCATTCGTTAACCGTTCAATCGTCGTGAACTTTGAACTGTAGGTTCATAACACATAGACGCAAAATATGACCGGAGGAATTTTCAATCTGAGCTTTTGATTGAGAGATATTTAAATTCGAAATCTGCTGCTGAAACCGTATGGTTTTTCCGAACAGCTTCGGTAAATCGATCACTGTGTGTTCTTTATTCAACGAATGTTCTTGATTTTTGGATATCTTATTCAAGACATAAGTTTCCACATTTTGTAAAATTTTCATCGTGATCGGATGTGTCTACATAGAGATATGAAAATTCGAAATTGGTGCAGTATGTTTGTGGTTTCTGTTTGCGCAGCTGCTGTGTTTTAATTGCTGTGTGTTCGTTAACCGTTGGATCGACTTGACTTTTGTATACGTGGTTAACGAAACATTGATGAACTTCGTGTAAAAATTTGAGCATGATCGGATAAGTAATCAGGGAGATATGTAATTCTGAAGTTGCCTACCACTGCTCGTTAGATGTGCTAGCCACTGCTCAGAACTGTTTGTACAAACTTCCAGCTGCTAGTACAAGCTTACCACTGTTAGAACAAGCTTACCACTATTAGCACATCCTTACCGCTGTTAGTACAAAATTTGATTATTGCCACTGTTTGCGTAATGTATCATTGTTGCCACTGTTAGTGGAATTTGAAGGACATTACCACTGTTAATGCAAAGTGGTTACCACTATTCGGTTATTGCCATTGTTAGTTGTTACCACTGCTAGTTAGTAGATGCCACTGCTAATGTAATTTTAGCACTGTTTGGTATCGATTACCACTGTTAGTCATTTTTCAAACACTAATGCGGAATTAGTGATACTCATCATGGATGGTACTATATGGTATTCGTTGCTATTATTGGATGATTATCCGTACAGTTCTTATGGTTACTGTATAAGAAAAGTTTGGATCTCGAATGGAATTGTTTTTTTTATAACAATTTATTCTTATAGATTATATGGCTTGTTTTGAAGATTATTTGAAGATATGATTACGAAGAAGATTGATTATTGCTTATTTGATATTGGAGTTGAGTTTTACAGGTGTGTATCTTATCATATCTCAAAGTGAGGTGTTACACTTTGAAGATAACTTGTTTGGTTTGTATGGTGACGACGAAGACTTGACAAATCAAGCATAAGTGTGTGATTTACAAACTGGTGGTGCTCAATGCTCACATTTGCTATCACTTGAAAGAGTTATAGTGTGCTCGGTGACTTATTATGAAAAATAAGGATTTTGTAAAAGAGATTACGCTCTACTTATACATAGGATTATAAGTTCGACGTCGTGGATAGTACAAGATATAAGGTACAAGTTTGGAAGATTTAATTTCTTTATTAAGTTTGTTATACTTTATTTTCTTCATCGGTGATCATTACAAAGAGCCTACAAAGTTCGAGATTCAAGAGATGGTTAACATATTGATTTGAGGGGAAGATTATCGAAAAAGTGTTTAACCATCAGAAGATGTTCATGCATAATTATTTGGGGATAACGATTTTATCACTACTGCTAGGTATATAACATTACTGCTAGTGTAAGTTTCTAATGATCAAATTCATTATTCTTATTATGCGTCATGGTGGGTAATTTGAGACATTAGAAAATTGGATTAGTGGTGTATTATATAGCAAGTGGTTGTAAAGGTTCAAAGTTGCTTATCTTTCAGAAGATTCCTATTGGATAATGACAAAAAGGGGAAGAAGAATTGAAGATCAAGATTTGCAGCTTATTGTTATTGCATGGCATGGTTTAAAAGAAATCAAGAGTTAAGGGGAAGTTTGTGCAAGAAGATCGATATTTTGTCATCATCAAATAGGGGAAGATTGTAAGGAATTATTAATTTGATGAGACAAAATAAAAGATGAAAGTTGAGGGACTAAAGATGAATTGTTTTATTTTATTTAGTTTCCTAGTATAATTATGATTTCTTTGTAAACCTAGATATCTCTATTATATAAAGAGATATTAGGCGTGGTTTTTAGGTGTGCACAGAAAAGATGTAGACGTCTAGAGTTTTGTTTAGCCCTAAGGTTAAGATATCTTTGATATCTTTAATCCTTGTTATAGGTAGATAACACGTTCTATACTGATCATATAGAATTGGGGCTTGGTTTGATTGTATTGAATGATATATGTTGAAATCTTGTTATGATAACATTGATTTATTCTTATTCCGCTGCATATTATTATCTTTGTTATCATTGATCCTAGATTAGACCTAAAAAGTCTAGAGCTTAAACGATCATACGTTTTATCAAGTGGTATCAGAGCTATGGTGGCTCATGATCTAGGATCTACAAGGTTTACGAGGCTTACAAAGAAGATTTTGAAAAATAGGGTTTTTCAATTTTCTGTTCGTCACTTTCTGCACAGCGATAGTAAAAAATACGGATCTCATTCGTTAACCGTTCAATCGTTGTGAACTTTGAACTGTAGGTTCATAACACATAGACGCAAAATATGACGGGAGGAATTTTCAATCTGAGCTTTTGATTGAGAGATATTTAAATTCGTAATCTGCTGCTGAAACCGTATGGTTTTTCCGAACAGCTTCGGTAAATCGATCACTGTGTCTTCGTTATTCAACGAATGTTCTTGATTTTTGGATATCTTATTCAAGACATAAGTTTCCACATTTTGTAAAATTTTCATCATGATCGGATGTGTCTACATAGAGATATGAAAATTCGAAATTGCTGCAGTATGTTTGTGGTTTCTGTTTGCGTAGCTGCTGTGTTTTAATTGCCGTGTGTTCGTTAACCGTTGGATCGACTTGACTTTTGTATATGTGGTTAATGAAACACTGATGAACTTCTTGTAAAAATTTGAGCATGATCAGATTCGTAATCAGGGAGATATGTAATTCTGAAGTTGCCTGCCACTGCTCATTAGATGTGCTAGCCACTGCTCAGAACTGTTTGTACAAACGTTGCCACTGCTAGAAGGTTCTTTCTGCTGTTAGTACAAACTTCCCGCTGCTAGTACAAGCTTACCACTGTTAGCACATCCTTACCGCTGTTAGTACAAAATTTGATGATTGCCACTGTTTGCGTAATGTATCATTGTTGCCACTGTTAGTGGAATTTGAGGGACATACCACTGTTAATGCAAAGTGGTTACCACTGTTCGGTTGTTGCCATTGTTAGTTGTTACCACTGCTAGTTAGTAGATGCCACTGCTAATGTAATTTTAGCACTGTTTGGTATCGATTACCACTGTTAGTCATTTTTCAAACACTAATGCGGAATTAGTGATACTCATCATGGATGGTACTATATGGTATTCGTTGCTATTATTGGATGGTTATCCGTACAGTTCTTATGGTTACTGTATAAGAAAAGTTTGGATCTCGAATGGAATTGTTTTTTTTATAACAATTTATTCTTATAGATTATATGGCTTGTTTTGAAGATTATTTGAAGATATGATTACGAAGAAGATTGATTATTGCTTATTTGATATTGGAGTTGAGTTTTACAGGTGTGTATCTTATCATATCTCAAAGTGGGGTGTTACGCTTTGAAGATAACTTGTTTGGTTTGTATGGTGACGACGAAGACTTGACAAATCTAGCAAAAGTGTGTGATTTACAAACTGATGGTGCTCAATGCTTACATTTGCTATCACTTGAAAGAGTTATGGTGTGCTCGGTGACTTATTATGAAAAATAAGGATTTTGTCAAAGAGATTACGATCTACTTATACATAGGATTATAAGTTCGACGTCGTGGATAGTACAAGATATAAGGTACAAGTTTGGAAGATTTAATTTCTTTATTAAGTTTGTTATACTTTATTTTCTTCATCGGTGATCATTACAAAGAGCCTACAAAGTTCGAGATTCAAGAGATGGTTAACATATTGATTTGAGGGGAAGATTATCGAAAAAGTGTTTAACCATCAGAAGATGTTCATGCATAATTATTTGGGGATAAAGATTTTATTACTACTGCTAGGTATATAACATTACTGCTAGTGTAAGTTTCTAATGATCAAATTCATTATTCTTATTATGCGTCATGGAGGGTAATTTGAGACATTAGAAAATTGGATTAGTGGTGTATTATATAGCAAGTGGTTGTAAAGGTTCAAAGTTGCTTATCTTCAAGAAGATTCCTATTGGATAATGACAAAAAGGGGAAGAAGAATTGAAGATCAAGATTTGCAGCTTATGGTTATTGCATGGCATGGTTTAAAAGAAATCAAGAGTTAAGGGGAAGTTTGTGCAAGAACATCGATATTTTGTCATCATCAAATAGGGGAAGATTGTAAGGAATTATTAATTTGATGAGACAAAATAAAAGATGAAAGTTGAGGGACTAAAGATGAATTGTTTTATTTTATTTAGTTTCCTAGTATAATTATGATTTCTTTGTAAACCTAGATATCTCTATTATATAAAGAGCTATTAGGCGTGGTTTTTAGGTGTGCACAGAAAAGATGTAGACGTCTAGAGTTTTGTTTAGCCCTAAGGTTAAGATATCTTTGATATCTTTAATCCTTGTTATAGGTAGATAACACGTTCTATACTGATCATATAGAATTGGGGCTTGGTTTGATTGTATTGAATGATATATGTTGAAATCTTGTTATGATAACATTGATTTATTCTTATTCCGCTGCATATTATTATCTTTGTTATCATTGATCCTAGATTAGACCTAAAAAGTCTAGAGCTTAAACGATCATACGTTTTATCAAGTGGTATCAGAGCTATGGTGGCTCATGATCTAGGATCTACAAGGTTTACGAGGCTTACAAAGAAGATTTTGAAAAATAGGGTTTTTCAATTTTCTGTTCGTCACTTTCTGCACAGCGATAGTAAAAAATCCGGATCTCATTCGTTAACCGTTCAATCATCGTGAACTTTGAACTGTAGGTTCATAACACATAGACGCAAAATATGACAGGAGTAATTTTCAATCTGAGCTTTTGATTGAGAGATATTTAAATTCGTAATCTGCTGCTGAAACCGCATGGTTTTTCCGAACAGCTTCGTTAAATCGATCACTGTGTCTTCGTTATTCAATGAATGTTCTTGATTTTTGGATATCTTATTCAAGACATAAGTTTCCACATTTTGTAAAATTTTCATCATGATCGGATGTGTCTACATAGAGATATGAAAATTCGAAATTGCTGCAGTACGTTTGTGGTTTCTGTTTGCGTAGCTGCTGTGTTTTAATTGCCGTGTGTTCGTTAACCGTTGGATCAACTTGACTTTTGTATATGTGGTTAATGAAACATTTATGAACTTCGTGTAAAAATTTGAGCGTGATCAGATTCGTAATCAGGGAGATATGTAATTCTGAAGTTGCCTGCCACTGCTCGTTAGATGTGCTAGCCACTGCTCAGAACTGTTTGTACAAACGTTGCCACTGCTAGAAGGTTCTTTCTGCTGTTAGTACAAACTTCCCGCTGCTAGTACAAGCTTACCACTGTTAGCACATCCTTACCGCTGTTAGTACAAAATTTGATGATTGCCACTGTTTGCGTAATGTATCATTGTTGCCACTGTTAGTGGAATTTGAGGGACATTACCACTGTTAATGCAAAGTGGTTACCACTGTTCGGTTGTTGCCATTGTTAGTTGTTATCACTGCTAGTTAGTAGATGCCACTGCTAATGTAATTTTAGCACTGTTTGGTATCGATTACCACTGTTAGTCATTTTTCAAACACTAATGCGGAATTAGTGATACTCATCATGGATGGTACTATATGGTATTCGTTGCTATTATTGGATGGTTATCCGTACAGTTCTTATGGTTACTGTATAAGAAAAGTTTGGATCTCGAATGGAATTGTTTTTTTTATAACAATTTATTCTTATAGATTATATGGCTTTTTTTGAAGATTATTTGAAGATATGATTACGAAGAAGATTGATTATTGCTTATTTGATATTGGAGTTGAGTTTTACAGGTGTGTATCTTATCATATCTCAAAGTGGGGTGTTACACTTTGAAGATAACTTGTTTGGTTTGTATGGTGACGACGAAGACTTGACAAATCTAGCAAAAGTGTGTGATTTACAAACTGATGGTGCTCAATGCTCACATTTGCTATCACTTGAAAGAGTTATGGTGTGCTCGGTGACTTATTATGAAAAATAAGGATTTTGTCAAAGAGATTACGATCTACTTATACATAGGATTATAAGTTCGACGTCGTGGATAGTACAAGATATAAGGTACAAGTTTGGAAGATTTAATTTCTTTATTAAGTTTGTTATACTTTATTTTCTTCATCGGTGATCATTACAAAGAGCCTACAAAGTTCGAGATTCAAGAGATGGTTAACATATTGATTTGAGGGGAAGATTATCGAAAAAGTGTTTAACCATCAGAAGATGTTCATGCATAATTATTTGGGGATAAAGATTTTATTACTACTGCTAGGTATATAACATTACTGCTAGTGTAAGTTTCTAATGATCAAATTCATTATTCTTATTATGCGTCATGGAGGGTAATTTGAGACATTAGAAAATTGGATTAGTGGTGTATTATATAGCAAGTGGTTGTAAAGGTTCAAAGTTGCTTATCTTCAAGAAGATTCCTATTGGATAATGACAAAAAGGGGAAGAAGAATTGAAGATCAAGATTTGCAGCTTATGGTTATTGCATGGCATGGTTTAAAAGAAATTAAGAGTTAAGGGGAAGTTTGTGCAAGAAGATCGATATTTTGTCATCATCAAATATGGGAAGATTATAAGGAATTATTAATTTGATGAGACAAAATAAAAGATGAAAGTTGAGGGACTAAAGATGAATTGTTTTATTTTATTTAGTTTGCTAGTATAATTATGATTTCTTTGTAAACCTAGATATCTCTATTATATAAAGAGATATTAGGCGTGGTTTTTAGGTGTGCACAGAAAAGATGTAGACGTCTAGAGTTTTGTTTTAGCCCTAAGGTTAAGATATCTTTGATATCTTTAATCCTTGTTATAGGTAGATAACACGTTCGATACTGATCATATAGAATTGGGGCTTGGTTTGATTGTATTGAATGATATATGTTGAAATCTTGTTATGATAACATTGATTTATTCTTATTCCGCTGCATATTATTATCTTTGTTATCATTGATCCTAGATTAGACCTAAAAAGTCTAGAGCTTAAACGATCATACGTTTTATCAAGTGGTATCAGAGCTATGGTGGCTCATGATCTAAGATCTACAAGGTTTACGAGGCTAACAAAGAAGATTTTGAAAAATAGGGTTTTTCAATTTTCTGTTCGTCACTTTCTGCACAGCGATAGTAAAAAATCCGGATCTCATTCGTTAACCGTTCAATCGTCGTGAACTTTGAACTGTAGGTTCATAACACATAGACGCAAAATATGACGGGAGGAATTTTCAATCTGAGCTTTTGATTGAGAGATATTTAAATTCGTAATCTGCTGCTGAAACCGTATGGTTTTTCCGAACAGCTTCGGTAAATCGATCACTGTGTCTTCGTTATTCAACGAATGTTCTTGATTTTTGGATATCTTATTCAAGACATAAGTTTCCACATTTTGAAAAATTTTCATCATGATCGGATGTGTCTACATAGAGATATGAAAATTCGAAATTGCTGCAGTATGTTTGTGGTTTCTGTTTGCCCAGCTGCTGTGTTTTAATTGCTGTGTGTTCGTTAACCGTTGGATCGACTTGACTTTTGTATATGTGGTTAATGAAACATTGATGAACTTCGTGTAAAAATTTGAGCATGATCAGATTCGTAATCAGGGAGATATGTAATTCTGAAGTTGCCTGCCACTGCTCGTTAGATGTGCTAGCCACTGCTCAGAACTGTTTGTACAAACGTTGCCACTACTAGAAGGTTCTTTCTGCTGTTAGTACAAACTTCCCTCTGCTAGTACAAGCTTACCACTGTTAGCACATCCTTACCGCTGTTAGTACAAAATTTGATGATTGCCACTGTTTGCGTAATGTATCATTGTTGCCACTGTTAGTGGAATTTGAAGGACATTACCACTGTTAATGCAAAGTGGTTACCACTGTTCGGTTATTGCCATGGTTAGTTGTTACCACTGCTAGTTAGTAGATGCCACTGCTGATGTAATTTTAGCACTGTTTGGTATCGATTACCACTGTTAGTCATTTTTCAAACACTAATGCGGAATTAGTGATACTCATCATGGATGGTACTATATGGTATTCGTTGCTATTATTGGATGGTTATCCGTACAGTTCTTATGGTTATTGTATAAGAAAAGTTTGGATCTCGAATGGAATTGTTTTTTTTATAACAATTTATTCTTATAGATTATATGGCTTGTTTTGAAGATTATTTGAAGATATGATTACGAAGAAGATTGATTATTGCTTATTTGATATTGGAGTTGAGTTTTACAGGTGTGTATCTTATCATATCTCAAAGTGGGGTGTTACACTTTGAAGATAACTTGTTTGGTTTGTATGGTGACGACGAAGACTTGACAAATCTAGCAAAAGTGTGTGATTTACAAACTGATGGTGCTCAATGCTTACATTTGCTATCACTTGAAAGAGTTATGGTGTGCTCGGTGACTTATTATGAAAAATAAGGATTTTGTCAAAGAGATTACGGTCTACTTATACATAGGATTATAAGTTCGACGTCGTGGATAGTACAAGATATAAGGTACAAGTTTGGAAGATTTAATTTCTTTATTAAGTTTGTTATACTTTATTTTCTTCATCGGTGATCATTACAAAGAGCCTACAAAGTTCGAGATTCAAGAGATGGTTAACATATTGATTTGAGGGGAAGATTATCGAAAAAGTGTTTAACCATCAGAAGATATTCATGCATAATTATTTGGGGATACAGATTTTATTACTACTGCTAGGTATATAACATTACTGCTAGTGTAAGTTTCTAATGATCAAATTCGTTATTCTTATTATGCGTCATGGAGGGTAATTTGAGACATTAGAAAATTGGATTAGTGGTGTATTATATAGCAAGTGGTTGTAAAGGTTCAAAGTTGCTTATCTTCAAGAAGATTCCTATTGGATAATGACAAAAAGGGGAAGAAGAATTGAAGATCAAGATTTGCAGCTTATTGTTATTGCATGGCATGGTTTAAAAGAAATCAAGAGTTAAGGGGAAGTTTGTGCAAGAAGATCGATATTTTGTCATCATCAAATAGGGGAAGATTATAAGGAATTATTAATTTGATGAGACAAAATAAAAGATGAAAGTTGAGGGACTAAAGATGAATTGTTTTATTTTATTTAGTTTCCTAGTATAATTATGATTTCTTTGTAAACCTAAATATCTCTATTATATAAAGAGATATTAGGCGTGGTTTTTAGGTGTGCACAGAAAAGATGTAGACGTCTAGAGTTTTGTTTTAGCCCTAAGGTTAAGATATCTTTGATATCTTTAATCCTTGTTATAGGTAGATAACACGTTCTATACTGATCATATAGAATTGGGGCTTGGTTTGATTGTATTGAATGATATATGTTGAAATCTTGTTATGATAACATTGATTCATTCTTATTCCGCTGCATATTATTATCTTTGTTATCATTGATCCTAGATTAGACCTAAAAAGTCTAGAGCTTAAACGATCATACGTTTTATCTAGTGGTATCAGAGCTATGGTGGCTCATGATCTAGGATCTACAAGGTTTACGAGGCTAACAAAGAAGATTTTGAAAAATAGGGTTTTTCAATTTTCTGTTCGTCACTTTCTGCACAGCGATAGATAAAAATCCGGATCTCATTCGTTAACCGTTCAATCGTCGTGAACTTTGAACTGTAGGTTCATAACACATAGACGCAAAATATGACCGGCGGAATTTTCAATCTGAGCTTTTGATTGAGAGATATTTAAATTCGAAATCTGGTGCTGAGACCGTATGGTTTTTCCAAACAACTTCAGTAAATCGATCACCGTGTCTTCTTTATTCAACGAATGTTCTTGATTTTTGGATATCTTATTCAAGACATAATTTTCCACATTTTGTAAAATTTTCATCGTGATCGGATGTGTCTACATAGAGATATGAAAATTCGAAATTGCTGCAGTATGTTTGTGGTTTCTGTTTGCGCAGCTGCAGTGTTTTAATTGCTGTGTGTTTGTTAACCGTTGGATCGACTTGACTTTTGTATATGTGGTTAATGAAACATTGATTAACTTCGTGTAAAAATTTGAGCATGATCAGATTCGTAATGAGGGAGATATATAATTCTGAAGTTGCCTGCCACTGCTCGTTAGATGTGCTAGCCACTGCTCAGAACTGTTTGTACAAACGTTGCCACTGCTAGAAGGTTCTTTCTGCTGTTAGTACAAACTTCCCGCTGCTAGTACAAGCTTACCACTGTTAGAACAAGCTTACCACTGTTAGCACATCCTTACCGCTGTTAGTACAAAATTTGATGATTGCCACTGTTTGCATAATGTATCATTGTTGCCACTGTTAGTGGAATTTGAAGGACATTACCACTGTTAATGCAAAGTGGTTACCACTGTTCGGTTGTTGCCATTGTTAGTTGTTACCACTTCTAGTTAGTAAATGCCACTGCTAATGTAATTTTAGCACTGTTTGGTATCGATTACCACTGTTAGTCATTTTTCAAACAGTAATGCGGAATTAGTGATACTCATCATGGATGGTACTATCTGGTATTCGTTGCTATTATTGGATGGTTATCCATACAGTTCTTATGGTTACTGTATAAGAAAAGTTTGGATCTCGAATGGAATTTTTTTTTGTAACAATTTATTCTTATAGATTATATGGCTTGTTTTGAAGATTATTTGAAGATATGATTACGGAGAAGATTGATTATTGCTTATTTAATATTGGAGTTGAGTTTTACAGGTGTGTATCTTATCATATCTCAAAGTGGGGTGTTACACTTTGAAGATAACTTGTTTGGTTTGTATGGTGACGATGAAGACTTGACAAATCTAGCAAAAGTGTGTGATTTACAAACTGATGGTGCTCAATGCTCACATTTGCTATCACTTGAAAGAGTTATGGTGTGCTCGGTGACTTATTATGAAAAATAAGGATTTTATCAAAGAGATTACGGTCTACTTATACATAGGATTATAAGTTCGACGTCGTGGATAGTACAAGATATAAGGTACAAGTTTGGAAGATTTAATTTCTTTATTAAGTTTGTTATACTTTATTTTCTTCATCGGTGATCATTACAAAGAGCCTACAAAGTTCGAGATTCAAGAGATGGTTAACATATTGATTTGAGGGGAAGATTATCGAAAAAGTGTTTAACCATCAGAAGATGTTCATGCATAATTATTTGGGGATAACGATTTTATTACTACTGCTAGGTATATAACATTACTGCTAGTGTAAGTTTCTAATGATCAAATTCATTATTCTTATTATGCGTCATGGTGGGTAATTTGAGACATTAGAAAATTGGATTAGTGGTGTATTATATAGCAAGTGGTTGTAAAGGTTCAAAGTTGCTTATCTTCAAGAAGATTCCTATTGGATAATGACAAAAAAGGGAGGAAGAATTGAAGATCAAGATTTGCAGCTTATTGTTATTGCATGGCATGGTTTAAAAGAAATCAAGAGTTAAGGGGAAGTTTGTGCAAGAAGATCGATATTTTATCATCATCAAATAGGGGAAGATTATAAGGAATTATTAATTTGATGAGACAAAATAAAAGATGAAAGTTGAGGGACTAAAGATGAATTGTTTTATTTTATTTAGTTTCCTAGTTTAATTATGATTTCTTTGTAAACCTAGATATCTCTATTATATAAAGAGATATTAGGCGTGGTTTTTAGGTGTGCACAGAAAAGATGTAGACGTCTAGAGTTTTGTTTTAGCCCTAAGGTTAAGATATCTTTGATATCTTTAATCCTTGTTATAGGTAGATAACACGTTCTATACTGATCATATAGAATTGGGGCTTGGTTTGATTGTATTGAATGATATATGTTGAAATCTTGTTATGATAACATTGATTCATTCTTATTCCGCTGCATATTATTATCTTTGTTATCATTGATCCTAGATTAGACCTAAAAAGTCTAGAGCTTAAACGATCATACGTTTTATCAAGTGGTATCAGAGCTATGGTGGCTCATGATCTAAGATCTACAAGGTTTACGAGGCTAACAAAGAAGATTTTGAAAAATAGGGTTTTTCAATTTTCTGTTCGTCACTTTCTGCACAGCGATAGTAAAAAATCCGGATCTCATTCGTTAACCGTTCAATCGTCGTGAACTTTGAACTGTAGGTTCATAACACATAGACGCAAAATATGACCGGAGGAATTTTCAATCTGAGCTTTTTATTAAGAGATATTTAAATTCGAAATCTGCTGCTGAAACCATATGCTTTTTCCGAACAGCTTCAGTAAATCGATCACCGTGTCTTCTTTATTCAACGAATGTTCTTGATTTTTGGATATCTTATTCAAGACATAAGTTTCCACATTTTGTAAAATTTTCATCGTGATCGGATGTGTCTACATAGAGATATGAAAATTCGAAATTGCTGCAGTATGTTTGTGGTTTCTGTTTGCGCAGCTGCTGTGTTTTAATTGCTGTGTGTTCGTTAACCGTTGGATCGACTTGACTTTTGTATACGTGGTTAACGAAACATTGATGAACTTCGTGTAAAAATTTGAGCATGATCGGATTCGTAATCAGGGAGATATGTAATTCTGAAGTTGCCTGCCACTGCTCTTTAGATGTGCTAGCCACTGCTCAGAACTGTTTGTACAAACGTTGCCACTGCTAGAAGGTTCTTTCTGCTGTTAGTACAAACTTCCCGCTGCTAGTACAAGCTTACCACTGTTAGAACAAGCTTACCACTGTTAGCACATCCTTACCGCTGTTAGTACAAAATTTGATGATTGCCACTGTTTGCATAATGTATCATTGTTGCCACTGTTAGTGGAATTTGAAGGACATTACCACTGTTAATGCAAAGTGGTTACCACTGTTCGGTTGTTGCCATTGTTAGTTGTTACCACTGCTAGTTAGTAGATGCCACTGCTAATGTAATTTTAGCACTGTTTGGTATCGATTACCACTGTTAGTCATTTTTCAAACACTAATGCGGAATTAGTGATACTCATCATGGATGGTACTATATGGTATTCGTTGCTATTATTGGATAGTTATCCGTACAGTTCTTATGGTTACTGTATAAGAAAAGTTTGGATCTCGAATGGAATTGTTTTTTTTATAACAATTTATTCTTATAGATTATATGGCTTGTTTTTAAGATTATTTGAAGATATGATTACGAAGAAGATTGATTATTGCTTATTTGATATTGGAGTTGAGTTTTACAGGTGTGTATCTTATCATATCTCAAAGTGGGGTGTTACACTTTGAAGATAACTTGTTTGGTTTATATGGTGACGACGAAGACTTGACAAATCTAGCAAAAGTGTGTGATTTACAAACTGATGGTGCTTAATGCTCACATTTGCTATCACTTGAAAGAGTTATGGTGTGCTCGGTGACTTATTATGAAAAATAAGGATTTTGTCAAAGAGATTACGGTCTACATATACATAGAATTATAAGTTCGACGTCGTGGATAGTACAAGATATAAGGTACAAGTTTGGAAGATTTAATTTCTTTATTAAGTTTGTTATACTTTATTTTCTTCATCGGTGATAATTACAAAGAGCCTACAAAGTTCGAGATTCAAGAGATGGTTGACATATTGATTTGAGGGGAAGATTATCGAAAAAGTGTTTAACCATCAGAAGATGTTCATGCATAATTATTTGGGGATAACGATTTTATTACTAATGCTAGGTATATAACATTACTGCTAGTGTAAGTTTCTAATGATCAAATTCATTATTCTTATTATGCGTCATGGAGGGTAATTTGAGACATTAGAAAATTGGATTAGTGGTGTATTATATAGCAAGTGGTTGTAAAGGTTCAAAGTTGCTTATCTTCAAGAAGATTCCTATTGGATAATGACAAAAAGGGGAAGAAGAATTGAAGATCAAGATTTGCAGCTTATTGTTATTGCATGGCATAGTTTAAAAGAAATCAAGAGTTAAGGGGAAGTTTGTGCAAGAAGATCGATATTTTATCATCATCAAATAGGGGATGATTATAAGGAATTATTAATTTGATGAGACAAAATAAAAGATGAAAGTTGAGGGACTAAAGATGAATTGTTTTATTTTATTTAGTTTCCTAGTATAATTATGATTTCTTTGTAAACCTAGATATCTCTATTATATAAAGAGATATTAGGCGTGGTTTTTAGGTGTGCACAGAAAAGATGTAGACGTCTAGAGTTTTGTTTTAGCCCTAAGGTTAAGATATCTTTGATATCTTTAATCCTTGTTATAGGTAGATAACACGTTCTATACTGATCATATAGAATTGGGGCTTGGTTTGATTGTATTGAATGATATATGTTGAAATCTTGTTATGATAACATTGATTCATTCTTATTCCGCTGCATATTATTATCTTTGTTATCATTGATCCTAGATTAGACCTAAAAAGTCTAGAGCTTAAACGATCATACGTTTTATCAAGTGGTATCAGAGCTATGGTGGCTCATGATCTAAGATCTATAAGGTTTACGAGGCTAACAAAGAAGATTTTGAAAAATAGGGTTTTTCAATTTTCTTTTCGTCACTTTCTGCACAGCGATAGTAAAAAATCCGGATCTCATTCGTTAACCGTTCAATCATCGTGAACTTTGAACTGTAGGTGCATAACACATAGACGCAAAATATGACTGGAGGAATTTTCAATCTGAGCTTTTGATTGAGAGATATTTAAATTCGTAATCTGCTGCTGAAACCGTATGGTTTTTCCGAACAGCTTCGGTAAATCGATCACTGTGTCTTCGTTATTTAACGAATGTTCTTGATTTTTGGATATCTTATTCAAGACATAAGTTTCCACATTTTGTAAAATTTTCATCATGATCGGATGTGTCTACATAGAGATATGAAAATTCGAAATTGCTGCAGTATGTTTGTGGTTTCTGTTTGCGCAGCTGCTGTGTTTTAATTGCCGTGTGTTCGTTAACCATTGGATCGACTTGACTTTTGTATATGTGGTTAATGAAACATTGATGAACTTCGTGTAAAAATTTGAGCATGATCAGATTCGTAATCAGGGAGATATGTAATTCTGAAGTTGCCTGCCACTGCTCGTTAGATGTGCTAGCCACTGCTCAGAACTGTTTGTACAAACGTTGCCACTGCTAGAAGGTTCTTTCTGCTGTTAGTACAAACTTCCCGCTGCTAGTACAAGCTTACCACTGTTAGAACAAGCTTACAACTGTTAGCACATCCTTACCGCTGTTAGTACAAAATTTGATGATTGCCACTGTTTGCATAATGTATCATTGTTGCCACTGTTAGTGGAATTTGAAGGACATTAGCACTGTTAATGCAAAGTGGTTAGCACTGTTCGGTTGTTCCCATTGTTAGTTGTTACCACTGCAAGTTAGTAGATGCCACTGCTAATGTAATTTTAGCACTGTTTGGTATCGATTACCACTGTTAGTCATTTTTCAAACACTAATGCGGAATTAGTGATACTCATCATGGATGGTACTATATGGTATTCATTGCTATTATTGGATAGTTATCCGTACAGTTCTTATGGTTACTGTATAAGAAAAGTTTGGATCTCGAATGGAATTGTTTTTTTATAACAATTTATTCTTATAGATTCTATGGCTTGTTTTGAAGATTATTTGAAGATATGATTACGAAGAAGATTGATTATTGCTTATTTGATATTGGAGTTGAGTTTTACAGGTGTGTATCTTATCATATCTCAAAGTGGGGTGTTACACTTTGAAGATAACTTGTTTTGTTTGTATGGTGACGACGAAGACTTGACAAATCTAGCAAAAGTGTGTGATTTACAAACTGATGGTGCTCAATGCTCACATTTGCTATCACTTGAAAGAGTTATGGTGTGCTCGGTGACTTATTATGAAAAATAAGGATTTTGTCAAAGAGATTACGGTCTACTTATACATAGGATTATAAGTTCGACGTCGTGGATAGTACAAGATATAAGGTACAAGTTTGGAAGATTTAATTTCTTTATTAAGTTTGTTATACTTTATTTTCTTCATCGGTGATCATTACAAAGAGCCTACAAAGTTCGAGATTCAAGAGATGGTTAACATATTGATTTGAGGGGAAGATTATCGAAAAAGTGTTTAACCATCAGAAGATGTTCATGCATAATTATTTGGGGATAAAGATTTTATTACTACTGCTAGGTATATAACATTACTGCTAGTGTAAGTTCCTAATGATCAAATTCATTATTCTTATTATGCGTCATGGAGGGTAATTTGAGACATTAGAAAATTGGATTAGTGGTGTATTATATAGCAAGTGGTTGTAAAGGTTCAAAGTTGCTTATCTTCAAGAAGATTCCTATTGGATAATGACAAAAAGGGGAAGAAGAATTGAAGATCAAGATTTGCAGCTTATTGTTATTGCATGGCATGGTTTAAAAGAAATCAAGAGTTAAGGGGAAGTTTGTGCAAGAAGATCGATATTTTGTCATCATCAAATAGGGGAAGATTATAAGGAATTATTAATTTGATGAGACAAAATAAAAGATGAAAGTTGAGGGACTAAAGATGAATTATTTTATTTTATTTAGTTTCCTAGTATAATTATGATTTCTTTGTAAACCTAGATATCTCTATTATATAAAGAGATATTAGGCGTGGTTTTTAGGTGTGCACAGAAAAGATGTAGACGTCTAGAGTTTTGTTTTAGCCCTAAGGTTAAGATATCTTTGATATCTTTAATCCTTGTTATAGGTAGATAACACGTTCTATACTGATCATATAGAATTGGGGCTTGGTTTGATTGTATTGAATGATATATGTTGAAATCTTGTTATGATAACATTGATTTATTCTTATTCCGCTGCATATTATTATCTTTGTTATCATCGATCCTAGATTAGACCTAAAAAGTCTAGAGCTTAAACGATCATACGTTTTATCAAATGGTATCAGAGCTATGGTGACTCATGATCTAGGATCTACAAGGTTTACGAGGCTTACAAAGAAGATTTTGAAAAATAGGGTTTTTCAATTTTCTGTTCGTCACTTTCTGCACAGCGATAGTAAAAACTCCGGATCTCATTCGTTAACCGTTCAATCGTCGTGAAAACTGAACTGTAAGTTCATAACACATAGACGCAAAATATGACCATAGGAATTTTCAATCTAAGCTTTATATTGACAGATATTTAAATTCGAAATCTGCTGCTGAAACCGTATGGTTTTTCTGAACAGCTTCAGTAAATCGATCACTGTGTCTTCGTTATTCAACGAATGTTCTTTATTTTTGGATATCTTATTCAAGACATAAGTTTCCACATTGTGTAAAATTTTCATCGTGATCGGATGTGTCTACATAGAGATATGAAAATTCGAAGTTGCTGCAGTATGTTTGTGGTTTCTGTTTGCGCAGCTGCTGTGTTTTAATTGCTGTGTGTTCGTTAACCGTTGGATCGACTTGATTTTAAATATGTGGTTAATGAAACATTGATGAACTTCGTGTAAAAATTTGAGCATGATCAGATTCGTAATCAAGGAGATATGTAATTCTGAAGTTGCCTGCCACTGCTCATTAGATGTGCTAGCCACTGCTCAGAACTGTTTGTACAAACGTTGCCACTGCTAGAAGGTTCTTTCTGCTGTTAGTACAAACTTCCCGCTGCTAGTACAAGCTTACCACTGTTAGCACATCCTTACCGCTGTTAGTACAAAATTTGATGATTGCCACTGTTTGCGTAATGTATCATTGTTGCCACTGTTTGTGGAATTTGAAGGACATTACCACTGTTAATGCAAAGTGGTTACCACTGTTCGGTTATTGCCATTGTTAGTTGTTACCACTGCTAGTTAGTAGATGCCACTGCTAATGTAATTTTAGCACTGTTTGGTATCGATTACCACTGTTAGTCATTTTTCAAACACTAATGCGAAATTAGTGATACTCATCATGGATGGTACTATATGGTATTCGTTGCTATTATTGGATGGTTATCCGTACAGTTCTTAGGGTTACTGTATAAGAAAAGTTTGGATCTCGAATGGAATTGTTTTTTTATAACAATTTATTCTTATAGATTCTATGGCTTGTTTTGAAGATTATTTGAAGATATGATTACGAAGAAGATTGATTATTGCTTATTTGATATTGGAGTTGAGTTTTACAGGTGTGTATCTTATCATATCTCAAAGTGGGGTGTTACACTTTGAAGATAACTTGTTTGGTTTGTATGGTGACGACGAAGACTTGACAAATCTAGCAAAAATTGTGTGATTTGCAAACTGATGGTGCTCAATGCTCACATTTGCTATCACTTGAAAGAGTTATGGTGTGTTCGGTGACTTATTATGAAAAATAAGGATTTTGTCAAAAAGATTACGGTCTACTTATACATAGAATTATAAGTTCGACGTCGTGGATAGTACAAGATATAAGGTACAAGTTTGGAAGATTTAATTTCTTTATTAAGTTTGATATACTTTATTTTCTTCATCGGTGATCATGACAAAGAGCCTACAAAGTTCGAGATTCAAGAGATGGTTAACATATTGATTTGAGGGGAAGATTATCGAAAAAGTGTTTAACCATCAGAAGATGTTCATCCATAATTATTTGGGGATAAAGATTTTATTACTACTGCTAGGTATATATTATTACTACTAGTGTAAGTTTCTAATGATCAAATTCATTATTTTTATTATTCGTCATGGAGGGTAATTTGAGACATTAGAAAATTGGATTAGTGGTGTATTATATAGCAAGTGGTTGTAAAGGTTCAAAGTTGCTTATCTTCCAGAAGATTCCTATTGGATAATGACAAAATGGGGAAGAAGAATTGAAGATCAAGATTTGCAGCTTATTGTTATTGCATGGCATGGTTTAAAAGAAATCAAGAGTTAAGGGGAAGTTTGTGCAAGAAGATCGATATTTTGTCATCATCAAATAGGGGAAGATTGTAAGGAATTATTAATTTGATGAGACAAAATAAAAGATGAAAGTTAAGGGACTAAAGATGAACTGTTTTATTTTATTTAGTTTCCTAGTATAATTATGATTTCTTTGTAAACCTAGATATCTCTATTATATAAAGAGATATTAGGCGTGGTTTTTAGGTGTGCACAGAAAAGATGTAGACGTCTAGAGTTTTGTTTTAGCCCTAAGGTTAAGATATCTTTGATATCTTTAATCCTTGTTATAGGTAGATAACACGTTCTATACTGATCATATAGAATTGGGGCTTGGTTTGATTGTATTGAATGATATATGTTGAAATCTTGTTATGATAACATTGATTCATTCTTATTCCGCTGCATATTATTATCTTTGTTATCATTGATCCTAGATTAGACCTAAAAAGTCTAGAGCTTAAACGATCATACGTTTTATCTAGTGGTATCAGAGCTATGGTGGCTCATGATCTAGGATCTACAAGGTTTACGAGGCTAACAAAGAAGATTTTGAAAAATAGGGTTTTTCAATTTTGTGTTCGTCACTTTCTGCACAGCGATAGTAAAAAATTCGGATCTCATTCGTTAACCGTTCAATCGTCGTGAACTTTGAACTGTAGGTTCATAACACATAGACGCAAAATATGACTGGAGGAATTTTCAATCTGAGCTTTTGATTGAGAGATATTTAAATTCGAAATCTGCTGCTGAAACCGTATGGTTTTTCCGAACAACTTCAGTAAATCGATCACCGTGTCTTCTTTATTCAACGAATGTTCTTGATTTTTGGATATCTTATTCAAGACATAAGTTTCCACATTTTGTAAAATTTTCATCGTGATCGGATGTGTCTACATAGAGATATGAAAATTCGAAATTGCTGCAATATGTTTGTGGTTTCTGTTTGCGCAGCTGCTGTGTTTTAATTGCTGTGTGTTCGTTAACCGTTGGATCGACTTGACTTTTGTATACGTGGTTAATGAAACATTGATGAACTTCATGTAAAAATTTGAGCATGATCAGATTCGTAATCAGGGAGATATGTAATTCTGAAGTTGCCTGCCACTGCTCGTTAGATGTGCTAGCCACTGCTCAGAACTGTTTGTACAAATGTTGCCACTGCTAGAAGGTTCTTTCTGCTGTTAGTACAAACTTCCCGCTGCTAGTACAAGCTTACCACTGTTAGAACAAGCTTACCACTGTTAGCACATCCTTACCGCTGTTAGTACAAAATTTGATGATTGCCACTGTTTGCATAATGTATCATTGTTGCCACTGTTACTGGAATTTGAAGGACATTACCACTGTTAATGCAAAGTGGTTACCACTGTTCGGTTGTTGCCATTGTTAGTTGTTACCACTGCTAGTTAGTAGATGCCACTGCTAATGTAATTTTAGCACTGTTTGGTATCGATTACCACTGTTAGTCATTTTTCAAACACTAATGCGGAATTAGTGATACTCATCATGGATGGTACTATATGGTATTCGTTGCTATTATTGGATGGTTATCCGTAAAGTTCTTATGGTTACTGTATAAGAAAAGTTTGGATCTCGAATGGAATTGTTTTTTTATAACAATTTATTCTTATAGATTATATGGCTTGTTTTGAAGATTATTTGAAGATATGATTACGAAGAAGATTGATTATTGCTTATTTGATATTGGAGTTGAGTTTTACAGGTGTGTATCTTATCATATCTCAAAGTGGGGTGTTACACTTTGAAGATAACTTGTTTGGTTTGTATGGTGACGACGAAGACTTGACAAATCTAGCAAAATTGTGTGATTTACAAACTGATGGTGCTCAATGCTCACATTTGCTATCACTTGAAAGAGTTATGGTGTGCTCGGTGACTTATTATGAAAAATAAGGATTTTGTCAAAGAGATTACGGTCTACTTATACATAGGATTATAAGTTCGACATCGTGGATAGTACAAGATATAAGGTACAAGTTTGGAAGATTTAATTTCTTTATTAAGTTTGTTATACTTTATTTTCTTCATCGGTGATCATTACAAAGAGCCTACAAAGTTTGAGATTCAAGAGATGGTTAACATATTGATTTGAGGGGAAGATTATCGAAAAAGTGTTTAACCATCAGAAGATGTTCATGCATAATTATTTGGGGATAAAGATTTTATTACTACTGCTAGGTATATAACATTACTGCTAGTGTAAGTTTCTAATGATCAAATTCATTATTCTTATTATGCGTCATGGAGGGTAATTTAAGATATTAGAAAATTGGATTAGTGGTGTATTATATAGCAAGTGGTTGTAAAGGTTCAAAGTTGCTTATCTTCAAGAAGATTCCTATTGGATAATGACAAAAAGGGGAAGAAGAATTGAAGATCAAGATTTGCAGCTTATTGTTATTGCATGGCATGGTTTAAAAGAAATCAAGAGTTAAGGGGAAGTTTGTGCAAGAAGATCGATATTTTGTCATCATCAAATAGGGGAAGATTATAAGGAATTATTAATTTGATGAGACAAAATAAAAGATGAAAGTTGAGGGACTAAAGATGAATTGTTTTATTTTATTTAGTTTCCTAGTATAATTATGATTTCTTTGTAAACCTAGATATCTCTATTATATAAAGAGATATTAGGCGTGGTTTTTAGGTGTGCACAGAAAAGATGTAGACGTCTAGAGTTTTGTTTTAGCCCTAAGGTTATATCTTTAATCCTTGTTATAGGTAGATAACACGTTCTATACTGATCATATAGAATTGGGGCTTGGTTTGATTGTATTGAATGATATATGTTGAAATCTTGTTATGATAACATTGATTCATTCTTATTCCGCTGCATATTATTATCTTTGTTATCATTGATCCTAGATTAGACCTAAAAAGTCTAGAGCTTAAACGATCATACGTTTTATCAAGGAAAGAGTTTATAAAACAATTAATCAAATTATAATACTTGATTCAATAGATAGAAGAAATGTATTCACTTAGACTACTTTCCTTAGAATCCGGTTATCACTTTATTGATTTGCTAGAACATGGATTTTATTGCGACATAACTTATAAGACAACTCCCTTTTCGAGGTAAATTAATCTAACACAATTAAGAAAGACACAAGGTTGTTTTCAACATGCTAATTATTCAACAAATGTTGCCCACCGAATTGTGTTCTATATTAAACCTACGCCGTTTATGTGATTTACTTTTGTGACTTGAATCAACAAAATCTATAGTTATTTATAACTATCTTGTTCAATTATGATTATTACCGATTATTTACCCCAACCTATCAAACTCAATATATTTAGCAACAATTATCAACCGAAATCAACAATCATCAATAATTTACTACTTAAAAGGAACTCAATCTCAAATAATTAGTAAACCACGTTAGATAATCACTAATAATCAATCAAATAACAAGGATCATCAAATAAACACACAAACATTCATAAAATCCAATATCTTTCGCAAATCAATAAGCAAACCATCATCTAAGTATCATCATCTAAGCAAATACATAAAAAGTTTAGCCACTCATAACTTTACAGAAACTCAGATTCAAAAATGAAATCAAAATCCTAATCAAACGAAAAAGAATAACGTATTCGAACCGAGAAACCAAAGATATGAACGAAAAATTGAAATACTTCAATTCTTCTTGGCTTCTAATTCTTCAAAATGCTCCAGAACTGAGCTGTGGAAGTGTGAAAATCGGTTGGAGAAAAAGTGTGCAAGGTTAACCTTAAAAATGAGATTAAATGAGGTTTTATCACTAATCTGCCGTCATGATCCATCCGACGGATGGAATTTCCATCCGGTGGGATGGATGCAAAAAGCCCACAGGCTTGGCCCGTGACTCTGGCAGCCCGGTTCACTCAATCCAACCGCCGGATGGATATGAAATCCCATATTTCTTCAATTTTTCCAAATCTCTTTTTCCTAGCTTCGAATCTTTAGCTTCTTCTCTTCAATATTAGCTCGCTTTAGTTTCTTTACAATTCAAGTTCCAATTAAACTCCTAAATGTAAATATGAACGAAATCAGTATCTTATTCCCACAAAAATGCCTAAGAATTCAATTAAACAAAAGGGTAATTAGTACTATAATCTAGTACATTTTGGCGTTCATCATTAATCGACCACGGAACGTAATGCTAATCGAGGGACAAGTCTATGAGCCCGAGCCCGTAAGTGGGTCAGCCTAGATCCGCGAACCCAACCCACTGACCCATGATCCACCTCCTTTTAACCCCATTTTCCCCATTTCTTCCATTTTTACACACACACACTAACACCCACATTTCTCTCATGTCTCTCTACCTTACCTCCATCTTTCTCTCTCTAAAAACTGAAAATAGCAACATCTTCATCATCATAATCGGCCATCATCATCAATGAAGGAGCAAGAAGCATCAAGATCATCATCATCTCATCTCATTTCAGTTTTAGATCCACCATTTTGGTAAGAAATCCTCACCTTTTTGTTGGTTTTAATTGAAATCGTAAGAATTTACATGTTTAGGAACCACTCAACAAAATTATGCCCAAAAATCAGGTCAAATCTCGTTTTTGAAAACTCAAAAATCGCTAACAGCTGATTTCACGAACTGAGATCGATCTCGGTTCGCACCGCAATCTCAGTTTGCATCGCAATCTCAGTTCGCACCGAGATCTCAGTTTTCATCGGAATCTCTGTTCGCACCACGATCTCGGTTCACACCGCAATCTCGGTTCGCACCACAATCTCAGTTCGCACCGCGATCTCAGTTCACTCCGGAATTTCGGTTCGCACTGCAATCTCGGTTCGCACCGCAATCTAGACATATTGATGATTATGTGTGATTTTTGGTGGGATTGGTTCGGACTGAAAAGTGTAGGAAACGAGAGATCTATCTAGCTAAAATCTGGAACCAAGGGGCTGTTTTAGTATATTTTTGAAAACGGCACTTCGAGAGATCCGCGAAACATAACGACAATCTTTATAAACTTATTTTACCATTTTAAAGTTTTGGGTCAAACTGAACACGGTTGACCAAGTCAACGAAAATGAACACTTAAACGAAAACGGAAACCTCAGACCTGCGACAATACCATTGTCGCATAAAAACTCGATTCTCGCAAACATCCTGCGACCATACCATTGTCCCATAAGAATCGATTCTCGCAAACACCTGCGACAATACCATTGTCACAACATCAATTGTCACAAACACCATTGTCGTGACTACCATTGTCGCATAGACCCGACATTGTCACATGAATAGTGTTCGACACTGATTTTACATGAACAAAATTCCAACATATGATATCACAATGTACTTATTTCAACGCCAACAACGAATAACACTATGTGAAATAACTCGAAAACATATTACACATATACTTTTGCAAGTATACAACGAGATAGACATAATATTAATAGTTTTGATAATCATTATTATAAATTTCACCAACGGGCCGTACATGTTTTCAAAACATAAACAAACAAACCAAATCATTTGGACATTACTAGTTGAGTGAACAACTAGCATAGCTGGTTTGTTGAGACATCTAATCATTATTACAAACCTTGCACGTTTAGGACGCCTGACGGGTTACAGTCTACGGACATCATAGCTTTGCTTATTGCTACATATTCATCAGACTCAGGTGAGTCTCATAGCCCCTCATTTTACTGTTTTCAACCCAGGGGTGGAAATACATACTCAGTTTTTCATTTACATGTGAACACAAGTACAAAACTTGATATATTGATTGCATGAGTTTGTTACCTAATCATGAATGTAACACACCGCATTTTCGACTGAAGTACAAACGTAATTTGCACGCGTTTTAGGCTAATTCCCTAACTTAGAGTAAATTCACAACACATTTTAGAGGTAAGTCTAGCAGAGCCCAACTAGTTAATACGCGTAGTATTGCATATCTCGTAATTAGTTGTAATTACGTACAAAACAATTGGAACAAACGCGACAAAAATATACGACTGTTAGTGGACAAAAATATTTAATAATAGGAAATTATTGAATAACGTTATTATTTGTTTAATATTATGTCGATAATATTTACAAAGTATTTCGCAACGTATAAAACGTAATCCGCGCGATGAAACATATCCGTCAAACTAAATTAAAAATAATTCAAAATTTTAAATTTATCATTCAAATATATTACGCGACTAAACGAACGGGGCTCGGGACGAGACAATTGGGAAACAAGAACATGCGAGCCTGAGACCCGAATGGGTCGGCCCAAACCCGCGAACCCAAACCGACCCACCCATTTCCTCTTTTCTTTCATTTTCTTTCTTCACTCTAACTCATTTCACACACACATACATCCACCTCCCTCACAAATTAATCTCTCTCTCTAAAAACCACCAAAAACACCACCACCTTCATCATCATTTTCGGAATCATCATCACCACCATAAGATAGGAAGCAGGAAAAGGAACATCATCATCATCACCTCCGGTTCATCTTGTTCATCATCATCTTCATCTCCTTCATTCTTGATATAGTGGTACGAAATGTTATAACTCTTTTAAAGGTATTAGAAATCTTATATTTGCATGCTAGAACGTTTACCTAACGAGATTATGTCCAAAAATGACACAAAAATGCATTTTTAAAAACCTAAAAAACGAGTAGTTCGTCCTGCGAGTTGAGATCCCAGATCTCAGTTCTTCCTGCGAGGCGAACCAAGATCCCGACTCGCGAAGCCAAACAACGAACGGAACCGAAACCAGCGAACCGAAAATCCTGAACTCGCAAAGTCAAACTGCGAAGCGAACTGACTTGCGAATTGACCTGCGAACCGACCGCGAGTCAAGACTTGCGAGTCGAGGCTTGTGAGCCGAACCGAGTCACAGACTGAACTGACTCGCAAGCCGAACAACTTGCGAGCCGAATTGAACTGCGAACCCACCTGCGAGTTGACCTCGCGAACTGACATTTGCGGATCGAAAATTTTGAGCTGAAACTAACAAATTGAAATTTTATATGCGTTTTCATTAAAGCAATATATACATAAATAAAAATTTTCCAAGCTGACCTGGCAGCTCGACCCCATCCAGGGGCTCTGCCCCTAGGACCCCGCCAGGGGTTGCCACCACTTGGACCCCGCTACCAGGGGCGCTGCCCCCGGACCCCCGTACACAATTTCATACTTTATGAACCACAATGAAGGGAATATAAAGATGTTTTCAGAGATTACTATTACAAACAGTTACCAAAAAGTCATATACTTATCTAAAACTACAAACTCAAACGACAAAAAAACACTTTGGACATAATCTAGTTGCGTGGGCACTAGCATGGATGGTCAAACTAAGACATCCACGTATTTATACTTATAACCTCATATGTTCAGGACGTTAAGGACTTTACACGGGCTTAGGTTTGGCTAGCACTCGAACATACTTAGCTCACCAGGTAAGTTCACAGCCCCACTTTTAACTGTTTTACTGCTTTCAACTTGGGGTGAGAAACATAGTCAACTGCTTTATTGATTGCCATAAATGCTTTTACTTACATGATTGTATACTTGTTTTACTCGAACGATTAGAGTACTTTAAACTATTGAACTCTTACACAAAATTGGTATTTATGAAATAACATCTTCATACTATAAACTTGTTAAACTTTGTTTGGTAAACCGGAGAATGACCGGTACCTTTTATGTAAATGCTGGAGAACGACCAACAACGTATTTTAGTGCCAGAGAACGACTGGCCGAGTTGGACGGGAGAACGACACGTGCATGTTTAGACTGGAGAACGACCGGTACTGTGTTTCGCTGGAGAACGACCAGCATTGTTTAGTGCCAGAGAATGGCTGGCCGAGTTGGACGGGAGAATGACCCGTGCGTCTTTAGACCGAGGAACGACCGGTATTATTTTGGAAATGCTGGAGAACGACCAACAACGTTTTTCAAACTATGTTTTGGGTAACATCCCACATGAACTGTGTTTTAGGTAACATCCCACGTAAACTGTATGTTGGGCAACATCCCAACCGAACTATATTTGGATAACATTCCACAAAACGTTTATTTAACTATTATGGCAACAACGGTTTATGAACGTATTTGATTTAACGAACTGTACTTGCAAACTTAAAACCTGTGAATTCACTCAACCTCGTTGTTGACTTTTACTATGTTTTTCAGGGAATTAGCAGCAAACGTAAGGACCACATGCACACAGGGAACATAGGCGACCCTTGAAGCTTTTGGATGCCAACTTTTGAAACATATGGATTTCTTTTATATAACTAAAGTTGTTTTAGTCATATTTATGAAATCTACTTTTGTAAACATAACTACTTTTACGTTTGTACAATTCGATGAATTGTAAAACTTTGTAACTATTACTATTGGCATTCTTATAATATATGTTCTATTGAAATCATATGCTCTGATATGTATGCATGTACAATGTTGGTGTCATTACCCCCATACTTAACTAAATGCTTTCGCTAATCAAAATCAACGAATTTGGGGGTGTGACAGATTGGTATCAGAGCCATTGGTTATAGCGAACTAGATTTCTTAGGTGACTTAGAGACCTAGACTATAGCCTTGGCTAGAACGCACATGCATACACACATTTGCATACGTCTAACTATCATAACGACTCATCGATACGCGTAATCTATTATTTGAACCGTGCTACATCCGATTCATTCAAACTCACTCTGATCTCATACGAACCTGACCGTATTAAGCAGTTGATGAAAAGAAGTATGTATTTAGCATCATATAATGACGCCTGACCAACGTGATTATATTATACTAAGTACATATGGGCGTTTCATAGTCGTAAGATACGTGATGGGGATCTTATCAATCCTTCTTAATGTTCTATAACTAAAAACATGTGAAACTTCATTCTTCACATTCTTTTCATTGGCATTGACTTCTGCATTTCCTTCATCGATGAACGTCATCATGCCGCCTAAACAAAGAAAGAACCGAAACAGTCGCCGAACGGATACACCTCCTGTCAACGAAACCACCGAACAAATTATCAAGCGCCGTATGGCAGAAGCAATTGCCCAATACGAGGACAGTCACAACTGTGAAAATGTGGTGCACAACAGTGGAACCACTCCCGTCAACAGTGAAACACCGGTGAATACCCAACGAGGATGTTCATACAAAACCTTCCAAGCTTGCAAACCAAGCACCTTCACCAGGACTGAAGGGGCCATCGGCCTAGTCCACTGGATCAAGAAAATGGAATTGGTCCTCGACATCAGCGACTGCGCAACCAAGAACATGGTGAAATATGCCACTTGTACTCTCGCCGACAAAGCATTGACATGGTGGAACGTCCAAGTCCAAATACTTAGACGCACAACTGCTTACTCCATCTCGTGGGAGACTTTGAAACAGATGATGATGGAAGAGTTTTGCTCTCCTAGTGAGCTTCAGAAACTCGAAACTGAGCTATGGAACATCCAGATGATCGGTGCAGACATTACCGGATACACGACAAGGTTCCAAGAGCTTGCACGCCTTATACCTCACATGGTGACTCCCGAGAGCGAACGCATTAAATGATACACCAGAGGTTTGGCACCCCAGATCAGAGGCATGGTTATGTCCTCCAAATCGACTACCTTTAGGAGTGCTGTTGACCTGGCTCAAAGCTTGACCGATGACGCGGTCCTAATTGGAACCCTGGAAGATGCTACGGGGAAAAGCGAACCAGCCCGTACTGAAATCGTTGGGTACGGAGGTGACAAACGAAAATGGAACAGTGAGGGAAACGACCACCAGAACCAACCAAGTAAGAAACCTTCGGGGAACTCTAGGGCGTACATTGCCACCACTGCAACTGCATCAAAACCTACCTTGGCAACAAACCAAAATGTGATAAGTGCGGAACGCACCACGAGGGTGAATGTTTCCTTTGTGGCAAATGCAGCCAATGGGGACACCGAGCCCATTCATGTAAAACCAACCCTCCCACTGGAACAAACAATGGGTGCTTCGAGTGTGGTGAACCTGGGCACTACCAAAATCAGTGCCCATAGCTCAACAACGCCAACAACAATCAGAACAACAACAACCGCATCGCCAACAATGAGCCCGCTTGTGGACGCGCATACAACATTCGTGCACGGGATGCACCGGAGGATCCCTACGCTAACATTGGTACATTTTAGCAACCTATTATTTCGCTTTAACGTTACGCTATTCGAATGTCGATTCGAACCTAACACTTGTTAAACTTTGACCACTTAACGAACACACCACTTATCAAACTATACGACGAGTATACGTAAACTATCACTATTGTTGACAAAACGTCTTTTCGGAAAAACATACGTGGTGGGCGTTCCGACTTGATTTTAAATCTCGGGACGAGATTTCTCTAACATGGAGAGAATGTAACACACCGCATTTTCGACTAAATTATAAACGTAATTTGAACACATTTTAGGCTAATTCTCTAACTTAGAGTGAATTCACAACATATTTTAGAGGTAAGTATAGTAGAGCCCAACTAGTTAATACGCGTAGTATTGCATATTTCGTAATTAGTTGTAATTACGTACAAAACAATTGGAACAAACGCGAAAAAAATATACGACTGTTGGTGGACAAAAATATTTAATAATAGGAAATTTTTAAATAACGTTATTATTTGTTTCATATTATGTTGATAATATTTACAAAGTATTTCGCATCGTATAAAACGTAATCCGCGTGATGAAATATATCCGTCAAACTAAATTAAAACAAATTCTTAATTTTAAATTTATCATTCAAATATATTACGCGACTAAACGAACGGGGCTCGGGACGAGACAATTGGGAAACAAGAACATGCGAGCCCGAGACCCGAATGGGTCGGCCCAAACCCGCGAACCCAAACCGACCCACCCATTTCCTCTTTTCTTTCATTTTCTTTCTTCAGTCTAACTCATTTCACACACACATACACCCACCTCCCTCACAAATTAACCTCTCTCTCTAAAAACCACCCAAAACACCACCACCTTCATCATCATTTTCGCATTCATCATCACCACCATAAGAGAGGAAGTAGGAAAAGGAACATCATCATCATCACCTCCGGTTCATCATGTTCATCATCATCTTCATCTCCTTCATTCTTGATTTAGTGGTACGAAACGTTATAACTCTTTTAAAGGTATTAGAAATCTTATATTTGCATGCTAGAACGTTTACCCAACGAGATTATGTCCAAAAATGACACAAAAATGCATTTTTAAAAACCTAAAATACGAGCAGTTCGTCCTGCGAGTTGAGATCCCAGATTTCAGTTCGTCCTGCGAGGTGAACAGAGATCTTAACACGCGAAGCCAAACAACGAACCGAACCGAAACCAGCAAACCGAAAACCCTGAACTCGCGAAGTCAAAATGCGAAGTGAACTGACTTGCGAATTGACCTGCGAACCGACCGCGAGTCGAGACTTGCGAGTCGAGGCTTGTGAGCCGAACCGAGTCACGGACTGAACTGACTCACGAGCCGAACAACTTGTGAGCCGAATTGAACTGCGAACCCACCTGCGAGTCACGGACTGAGCTCGACCCCATCCAGGGGCTCTGCCCCTTGGACCCCGCCAGGGGTTGCCACCACCTGGACCCCGCTACCAGGGGCGCTGCCCCCGGACCCCCGTACACAATTTCATACTTTATGAACCATAATGAAGGGAATATAAAGATGTTTTCAGAGATTACTATTACAAACAGTTACCAACAAGTCGTATACATATCTAAAACTACAAACTCAAACGACAAAAAAACACTTTAGACATAATCTAGTTGCGTGGGCACTAGCATGGATGGTCAAACTAAGACATCCACGTATTTATACTTATAACCTCATATGTTCAGGATGTTAAGGACTTTACACGGGCTTAGGTTTGGCTAGCACTCGCACATACTTAGCTCACCAGGTAAGTTCACAGCCCCACTTTTAACTGTTTTACTGCTTTCAACTTGGGGTGAGAAACATAGTCAACTGCTTCATTGATTGCCATAACTGCTTTTACTTACATGATTGTATACTTGTTTTACTCGAACGATTAGAGTACTTTAAACTGTTGAACTCTTACACAAAATTGGTATTTTTGAAACAACATCTTCATACTATAAACTTGTTAAACTTTGTTTGGTAAACCGAAGAACGACCGGTACCTTTTATGTAAACGTTGGAGAACGACGAGCAACGTATTTTAGTGCCAGAGAACGACTGGCTGAGTTGGATGGGAGAACGACCCGTGCGTGTTTAGACCGGAGAACGACCGGTACTGTGTTTCGCTAGAGAACGACCAGCAGTGTTTGGTGCTAGAGAATGACTGGCCGAGTTGGACGGGAGAACGACCTGTGCATCTTTAGACCGGAGAACGACCGGTACTGTTTTGGAAACGCTGGAGAATGACCAGCAACGTATTTCAAACTATGTTTTGGGTAACATCCCATGTAAACTGTGTTTTGAGTAACATCACACGTAAACTGTATGTTGGGCAACATCCCAACCGAACTATATTTGGATATCATTCCACAAAACGTTTATTTAACTATTATGGCAACAACGGTTTATGAATGTATTTGGTTTAACGAACTGTACTTGCAAACTTAAAACCTGCGAATTCACTCAACCTCGTTGTTGACTTTTACTATGTTTTTCAGGGAATTAGCAGCAAACGTAAGGACCACCTGCACACAGGGAACATAGGCGACCCTTAAAGCTTTAGAATGCCAACTTTTGAAACATATGGATTTCTTTTATATAGCTAAAGTTGTTTTAGTCATATTTACGAAATCTACTTTTATAAACATAACTACTTTTATGTTTGTGCAATTCGATGAATTGTAAAACTTTGTAACTATTACTATTGGTATTCTTATAATATATGCTCTGTTGAAATCACATGCTCTGATATGTATGCATGTACAATGTTGGTGTCATTACCCCCATACTTAACTAAATGCTTCCGTAATCAAAATCAACGAATTTGGGGGTGTGACAATGAAGCCCTCCATCACATAGTTTGTTTGTATTGCGATAGCGTGAATGTTAGTGTATGCTACCATATAGGATTGACAATCCTTGTCTGGGGTAGTTGCGCTACCACGACTGCGGTCGAATGAACGCATTATCATTTGTTCATACATGTGTTGATTAGGCTCATGCAGGAGGCACCCTCGCTCATGCACTTAATTGTGACCCTGACACCCTCAGTTAAGCTTAAACTATGGCATCATGGCATTAATATACAATCATTTATTTGTTTAATTACAAATCATCATACTTAAATCTTGTGGTTCATAACTCATATTTCATCATCTTACAAACCTGTGAGCTCACCAGCTTTTAGCTGACCATTTAGCATGTATTCTCAGGTACACAACAGTAGTAGGACTGCTCAGGATTAGCTAGCTCAAGTCGCATTCAGACATCATGAGATTCACATGCATTTCTACATTTTGTACAATTAGATATGCCTTAGAATTTCTAACATTTAGCGTGCGAGCTTTTGTAAATAGTATAACATTGTAAAACTTTTATATTATCAATGTAATAGTTTAAATGATGCATATAGAGTCGTTCACTTTATCTTATGTGCTATTGATATTTGATTAGTTGCACACTGACCCGAATAGCTTCCGCAACCCAATTTTGGGGGTGCGACAGCTAATTTGGGTTCACTGAACGATGTTCAACATAGTACAGTACCTACGGCCTTTTCGTGGCTTCCACACATTTGTACTTCATTAGAGGTGGTTCTTGCGCTATACCATAATTGTATATATCCTAATGGGCCATAGCTCCTATCCTATTACTTATCTATCGTAGAGTTGTCCACAATAAGATAAATAACATGTCACATGGATAACAGATATGGAATGTAAGCTACACGGGAAGTTCTCCCAAATATAGTACCAATTTAACCGACAATTAACCTCGAATCCTATTCCCCAGTTTCGGTTATCTGAGACGTCCGTATCGTGGCACGAATTGTTGAATAAACAATAAAGTGAATAGGAGTTACCACGCAGAATAAGTTTGGAAAGTCTGTCTAACGATTGGTTATGTTGTTCGACATTATTTCATTCAGATCATTGTAATTATTCTAGCATGTTAAATTATTGTATGCAATTATTCTATGTTTGAAAACCTAATCATAAATCCAACATACGCAATAGACAAATAGATACTAGCATGCAAACCCTAGAGCAACAATCTAACAAGAACATGCAGTAGTGTAACATAGATGGTTATCAGTTTATTTCAGGCGAAGTTTCTGGATAAATGTTTAAGTCACGAATACTCTGAAAGTTCTCTAAAAAGCATTCGATATATGAAATTAATTCTAATCTATCTCTAATCCGATGCTCCGTGTCTCCTCCGATGTATTTCAATAAAGAGAACAGTGGCCATGCCGAGTTCATCGAATCATTAAGACACAGAATAGTTGAGGGACCTATTTCTAGTAATTGGCCAGTATCCATCAATAGGTTTCAAACCATAGCATAAGTTGGATAAATAAACATTTGAAAAATAATTCATAAATTCAAACATATCCTAATTACATGCGAGCAGAGTAAGAGCATGGTTTAAAGCATAACTACCCTAGCATAACGTCTATCATAGCAAACACATATTTGTCTAGCCTAACATAGCAATTAATAAAGCATGCATTCTTAAATAATCATGGCAAAAGCATAACATATTTAAAAATAACAATAAATGATCATATAATAAAACATGTTAGGCGTTACAACAAATCTGCACAACCGTAGTCTCAGAGCGATTCCATACAAAGCTCGTAAGCTTGCTACTCTACTCCTACTAGCTAATTGGCTAACCTCCTGGAGAGAGCGATGTGCGGTCAGATTCAGAATCCCCAATGTCTTGGCATTTCCACAATTAAAAAATATTTCATTCTTGGATGACCTAGATCGGGCTTTTCAATGCCAACCACCTTCAAGAAGGCAAATAAGTCATACTACTACTACTACTACTATTCTAGAGAGAGAAAGTGTGTGTGAGAGAGAGAAAGAAAGAAAGAAAATGGAATGAGGAAAGAGGGATGATTGTAATGAGGAGGTTGATGCTTCTATTTATAGGCAAAGCCTTCCAAGCATGCTACCACAATTTGACACCGAATTCTTCCGATTTGCACTGAAATACCACCCCTAGCTCGGAAATTCGGCACCATAAGGGTAGTATCGGACACCAAAAGTGGGGTATCAGACACTAAAAGTGTAGTATTCAGCACATGTAGGGGGTATACCACCTCAAAGGGGTAGTATACCACCCCTAGAGGGTAGTATACGGCCCTGTAGGGGGCGTATACGCCCTTTAGGGGGTGGTATGCCAACCCACGTGGTCTTGTGCACTGATCGTAAGTCTTGGTTGCTTGGTCGTAGTTCTTGTGATCTTCGTTTTGCTCTATCTTCTTCGTTACTTGTCAGATTTGAACGATTCTTGTGCCCATGGTTTCGTATTTTCCTGAAGATCAATATGACACATATTAGGCCAGTTTTGCTTATTTAGACATCAAAACCACAAGTGAATCGTTTTAGCACTGGTTTGTTCGTTATTTGAGCATTTTAGGTGATTTTTCGAAAGGAAGTGTAAGCTTTGGCTCATTTTACATTTATGCATAAAACATTGATTATTTGATGTTTATTCCAAGATTTGAGCCAAAATATAAGGTGCACAAAAACGTGACTTTTTATGTTAACCAATAGATGAATTACATATGTAAACACTAGGACCCTACTTCTTTAGTTAAAACCTAAATAAGTATGTCACTGAGTACCTAGGTTATCATGATTCTAATCAGAATAGGCTGTTCAACACCCCCCCCCCCCCTCACTGTCTTATGAGGACCAGTGATTCCATGAAAGGTGTAGGAATAAGGTAACAGACTACCCTCGGGTTATTCTGACCTTTCTTAACACCTAAATACAATTGTTATTATCTAATCGTGTACAAATTATTAACTTGTTATTCTAAACTGTCAGTTTTGTAGAGTCTAGGGGTTTTAAGAATCCTGAACCATTGTTGGGCTTGACTTTCATCTCTAGACTCATTCTCTTAGGTTTTTGTAAGTCCCTAGTACGTGGATCGATAACGAGGTTATCTTAGGTATTAAGGCGCGGAATTCCTCAATACTTGGTTCACAATAAGTGAACAATTTGTTTCGCAAGATAATAGCGAATTGATTTATCAACAAGGTTTTGTATCGATTAATTAACGTTAATCGATCAATACCTAACCTTATGACTGCTTAGAATAGTGTTTTTGTCCTCTGGAAAACGAATGACCAAAAGTCCTTTACGGATTAAACCTAATTGAGTATTTATAGGTTTTAATCAAACTCGATTCGCAGGTCGATGGACTCTGCGAGTTGAGTTCAACTCGCAGCCCACAACCAAGCCCATCTCGACTCGGTTCGCAGCTCTGCGAGCCCAGATCTCATCTCGCATAACTAAGTTCTGCGACTTGAGATCTTATCTCACAGACTTTAGTTTGTAACATCGTATTCGATATTCGTCTAACACTTTATCATACTAATATATTTAACGAATATTAATACCAAACTAATATCATTTACAAATCCAAATCAATTGTACAAACTTGATTACGATAATCACTAGTACTATTACAAGCTAGATCTGTTGTCACACATACATATCCCAACAGACTCCCCATTGACAATAGCTCTAGCGTCTATGCTATTATGTCTTCAAGTTGTCTTTGATTTTTATTTATAAATCTTACTACCAGCATAAATCTTCAATTTTATACAAGTCTTAACCATCATTTGATAATCACGTGCTAAGTCACCCCATGCTACTGTCGTCAAGATTCTATTTTCATTCAATTTTATCAAATCTTTCTTCGACATGTTCATTAGGTGTCGATGGTCATAAACTCTGAAGATTTCTCTTTCACCACCTTCAACCTCATCATCAGATTCAACCATTACAGCTTCTCCAGTCTCTGAATCCACATGCCAACTCTTCATATTTTCCAAAATATCTTGTGGCATTGTCTTCAATGGAATCTGCTGTAAACACTTAACAGATGGATAAATCTTCTTTCTTCTTCTTCGTCCTGTCCTTTGACTTCTCTCTGCCAGTTTAATAGTCTTTCCTTTTCTTGGCTTAATCTTTTCAAATTTATTTGCTCTAACCTCAGTCTTGATTATGTGTTCAACATATTTTCCAACAAAATCATCACTTGGGTTATTCAAAGGTAATCGAGCCAAATCTCGAATCTCAAATCTAGGCAAAGAACTAAATACTGCAAGCTTTCGCTCAAGATATTGAACTCCGTCAAACCTCTTAATAGCAAATAGCTTCAGCTCAAAGTCAAAGTACCAACCAATAATCCCTCTTTTAGGTTCCCGTTTCCCAGTTATATCAACTTCAGAAACTCCAACCTTCTTTTTCTGTTTAGGAAGTTTTCTAAGAAAAACTGTTGGATTCTTGGTAGGAATTAAGATTTCATCTTTTTCAGAATCGGTTGAGTCATCGATTTCTTCATCTACATCGACAACTATTGGACCTTGATTATTTTCAATAATAACTTCTATCCTAGATGGGCTCACATGGTGTTCATCAATATTTGCATCTGGATCTACACCAATATCTTGCTCATTCTCATAAACAGCAGTCCAATCCTCAGGTAGTAAAAATTCTCCTTCTTCAAGATCAAAATCAATTTCTTCATCGATTTCATCAAGAATATCACTTCCAGAGTCACTCAATTCTAGCATTTCCATATCTACACAAATCAAATTAATAATATAAATTCTTTTATTGATTTCTCTGAATCAATCTAAAAATTTCATTATTCATTTCAATTGTGTTAATATAACCAATCTATATAACTTATAATTCTTTTATTGATTTCTCTGAATCAATCAAAGAATTCTTAAGTCTTATAAACACTTAACAAATATTAATTAACTTTAAATTCTAATGCATTGTGAATAATCACCAAGCATTTAAATTCACTGTTAATTACCTTATATAATTTCCAAGACTTAATTGAACTGTTATATCACAAGAACTTAACTTTCAACTATATCTTTAAATTATATATCATTTGTCTAGTTAAAAATCATACATATTTAACTTGTCAGTTATAAAAACTCTCAAGTCTAAAATGTCTAAGTTAAAATAAACTTTGACCGCTGAAATAAATCAGAACACGCCGCTCGACTTCTCAATGAGTCGGAAGACTTTCGATCACTAATTTATTTAACTTTTCAAAATCAAATAACTTAAACAATTTCTAATATATTTAATCTTGTAATAAAAATCTCAAGCCAAATATATTACAAAAACTATTAAGTTACAATTATTCAATTACAATTATAAATTACAATTATAATTCAACTAAAATTTTAAGTATAAATATCTACACAAGCCTAAGCTGTCTTACCAGCTTCACTTGTACCCGCAGCACTTGTACCAGCACCATCACCACTAACACCAACACATGCAGACTCCCCCTGAATAATAGCTTGCTCACCAGTCTTTGAAGGACCAGTCGGCTCATCATCTTTCTGACGGGATCATCATCTTCATCATCTCTTCTCTTCTTAGCTAACTCATCCTCTTTGCAAGCTTCATGATATATCATTATCTCCCCCTGAGCAGACTGTCCTGAATTCACTCTCAACACCAAACGTTCTAAGTGTTCAAGCTTCAGTCGTTGGGCAGTAAAATCAGCAAGCAAAGTATCATGAGTCTTCAGCAGTGTCAAATGTGATTCACTGATATGAACCATCTGCTGAGCAAGAGAAACATTCTCAGCTAACAACCCTGGAATCCTAGAAGTACTCTGTTCCAATTCCTTAACTCTTGACTCTAAGGATGTAATCCTTTCAGCATCAGTCGTTGGAATAACAGATATTGTAGATGGTCCAGGCGGTGTCACTGAAGCAATGTATGATTCACGTGTGAGTGGTGGAATAGCTTGAGATAATGCTTCTTTGAGAAGACTAGCTGCGAATCTACTGGCTTTATTAGTCGGAAACTGAGCATCATGCACCAGTTTTGCAACTCCCTCCTCAACAGTCTTGGAGACCATTTCTGGTTCCACTGACTCAAGCAATTTCTCAGCTTATAAAGTTAGATATAATTAAACAAGTAATTGTTACAGATAACTCTGTCTCAATCTCTAATTAAATATTTATAATACTCGTAGTACTAAACATTTATCTCATACCTCAGATGGTACGAATACTGGTTCAGTAACCACCGGTATCATCGTCTCTACCTGGGATGTATCTTGAGCAACTGTCACAGAATTAACTGTCTCAGTTGAACTCCTGATAAACAACAAGTTAAGATTATCTAACTCTAAATAAAACATACCATCCTGAATGATCAAAGTCCTGGAACGCTTACAGTGTTGAGGAATAAGAGGTAGATCCTCTTCCTCAGGACCTTCGTCAATAATACTAAAGTCTGGGTCGACTTCCTTAGCCTTTCTCTTTTCCTTCAGTGCTGGATCTGGAATCATCCGAGATCGGTATCTAATATAACCAGCATCTGGAGGTGGAGAAGGAGTACTATCATCATCATCTGAAGCCGATTGACCATCACGGCCTTCAGATGGACCAACATCAGAATCCTAAATATTAAATATATTAAACATTTATGATTAGCTAAAAGCTCTATCATACAAGTTCTATATATTTATGATTAATCTGATAAATACCTTAGAAGGTAAAACCTCAGATCTATCAAGCTGTCCCTGCTCACCCTCAGGTCGAGTAACCTCTGGGTCTGCAGTCTCAGCTCCCTGATGATAATAATATTTATATTTCATAATTAGAAATAATATCTAATTAACTAAATATCTATATCATGTGCATTATGTATAACACTAATGGGATAATTATATAACAACTTAGTACCGATATTACTATATAATTATAAAATTACCTTAGGCTGTTCAACATAACTATCAATATCCCGTAGCAAGGGATCTGTATCATCGTCAATCTGTATCAAAACCTCATGTAGAACCTCAGCAGCTAACTCAGGCACAACTTGTTGACCTTGATGTTCAACCTGATGTAAAACATCCTCAATAAGTTCCTGTGACTCTGCTGCTGGTTGAGGTTGAGGTTGAGCTTGTTGTTGTTGTTGTTGAGCTTGAGCTTGACCGTGAGCTCCAGCATCCATCCAACCATTGTTTTGTGGAGCAACATAATCAGCATCAAGAAGATGCCCAAAAAGATCAGCAGCCTCAGGCTTAATCTCATCTTTACGCTTGGATAGCAAAAAGCAAGCGTTGTAACCTCGCAGTCCGATGGTCTCAACTTGAAAATCAGCTGCATAAGCTGGCAAGTTTGGAACTTGAGCTCGAATCAGAAGCATACAGAATCTAGGATAAAGAATAAACAATGTCCTAGCAACTCCAGTGATCTGTCCTCTGAAGGACTGAAAGATATAAGAAGAAAAACGGTATGGTTTATTGTAAACCAGTGACAGTACAGCTGACATCAACTCAGGACTAAGCTCATCTAATCCTGACTTCTTGTTTCCAAAAATAGATACTATAACAGTAAAAAGTAAGCTCCACTGTCCTAGTACAAAAGCCTTGACAAACTGGCGTCCTCTCCTAGGACCCGAATAACCAGTACGCCCTAAAGCTCCTTCTATAAAATCAGCTGAGTAAACAGGTGGGCCAGCTTCTTGAGCAGAAGTGCCTAGCTGCAGTAGCTGTCGTAGATCATCTGCAGTAAAAGAAATAGGATGCTGATTTACCATCGTACGTATTGTAGGCGGATTAGCAGCACCGTCATATAGAATATTCATCCAAAACTGCGTGAGAAGGTCTTTGTTCAATGGAGGTGACTCAGTGATAGCAAATCGAATTCTCGAACGTGCTAAATATGTCAAAATCTGCTCAAAGCGCTCAGCACCACGCTCGTTGACATCTAGATTCACCAAGATGTTGTGACCCTTCTCAAAAGATCTGTTAGCCATATCTGTAATTCAAAAATTACACAAATAGCAAAAATGTTAAGTTAACGAGCATTAGATAATTTACACTTTAACGTATTATGATCAAAAAGATCATCAAACGTCTAAATATACTATTAACTAATAACATAATTCACTGAAACTTAATTGAATTAAAAAGTTCAATTATATTCTATAAATTATATATAAAGCTCGTTAGCTAAGGATAACAATTTGAGTTATCATACCGCCGATAAATATCGGGACACGCTGCACGACTACGCTATGAGTCGGAAGACTTTCGATATGAAATAACTTAAATTATTACACATATTTAAACTTATAAACAAAAGTTCTTAAGTGTATATGTATATAAACAAGTAACTTGTTAATTATTTGTAAACAAACAATTCTCAAATCGATAACAAGTTATAATTGAAAAATTATAAAATTGATTTAATTTTTCAACTCGGTTCGCAGAAACCCTGCGAGTTGAAGTCGAGTCGCTTCGGTCAACCCAAGTCAAACCAGTGGAACTCGTCTCGCTTCGGTCAAAAGAAGTCAAACGAGTTGAAATCGTTTCGCTTCGGTCAACTAAAGTCAAACAAGTTGAACTCGTCTCGCTTTGGTCAACTCAAGTCAAACGAGATGAACTCGTTTCGCAGCTTATCTCGAATTGTTGGAGCGGGCTGCGAAGCGAGATAGATCTCACTTCGCAGAACCAACTATTTAACGAGATCAAAACACCAATCACTAATCAAATGTGTTTCAAAGCAATTAATCGATTATAACATGTTTATTAAACATCGATTAAGCATTGTAAACATGTGTTAGGTTTTCTAAATCATTAATTTGTACAAAATCCGTGATAAACTAAACCGACACATTCAAAAGCGTAAACCCATTGATATCTCACAAATTACACGGTGAAATCTCATGAAACTTACTTCAAAAGATGCGTAATCAAAAGTTGTAAAAGTTCCACGGATCAAAAAGTCCTTCCTTGTACTAAAAATCAGAAAATCAATCGAAATGTATATTCGATTCATTTCGCCAAATTTCGAGTCGCAGAGGAGTTGTGAGTTTGGTTCGCAGAGTAAATGGCAAGTGTGGGTTGGACTCGTTGGATTTTCTCCATTTATACTATGTACTCGCTTCGCAGCACTAGTCTCGCTTCGCAGCGTTGACTAGTCAAAATTGCAACTTTCACAAAAACTCAATTTTAGTACTTAGTATAAAGTGAAACCCATACATACCGTACAAGTCTAAAATAAAAATTATTTTTCACTTGTATTTGTTACATTTATTCAACACAGATATAAGATAGCTAGTTTAATTTAATTCCAAAGGGTAAACAAGAAGAATAATTAAACGTTTTATTAATTCGAAGAAATAATTACAAAAGTTAAAATAAGAAAACTACTAACATTCTAATAAAGTAACTTAATAATAAACACTTAAAGGTTTAACTGCTTAGGGATCATATTAGAAAGAATAAGCTGTACTTATTAAATTGTAATAAGCATAAGACAATTGTTAGTATACATACCTCATGAAATTCATATAAGCACAATAAAATTATAATTTTAATCAGTAATAAACTTATATTTATAAAATTATATCTTATATACCTTTATCCACATGATATAACACTTTATTGAAATATCACTTATAATTTCTTATTATTCACAAAAGTGAATGTTCGAATATCATAGACAGTTCAAGACGATTACCGATATTATGATCCACATAAACAGATTACACACAGGTTTCTGAGCCAAACTTTTATTGTTAATGTGCACAATATCTAGTGTTTTCTACTATACAACATACTGAAGAATTCAAGTACAACACATAACACTGTATCTTGTATTAGCAAGGTAGAGATTACTAAATGATGTTCTTTAGAAGCATATAACATACACTTGACACGAGATACTTTGTATCTTTCATATGTAAGGTAGAGGTTACTAAATGATGCCCTTTCGAAACATATAACTCACCTTTTGACATTATGATACTTTGTATCATTTCAAAAAAAAAATTATTTTAGATCACAGTGCATGGTAGTACTATCCTTCAACAATTAAGACATATGTCATATGTTATATAACAGATCACATAAGATATTACACATGAAAGTTATACTTCTTAACTGCTCGGAAATCTTAGCATAACCTGCCTACCAATAAATCGTATGATGAAGTTGACTAGACTTAAGTTATTCTTATCACTTGTTAAGTAAAAGGACAAGTTATAATCAGTGGATATAGGTGTATAATAAGATAAATATAAGTGTAATCCTAGATAAAAATCGTTATTCTAATGCAACTTATAAGAATCTACTAACACATCATACTTAATACTTAAGGTTATTATTCTTAGACTTATTCTCCTAATGTACTATCATTTCCCAAGTTTTTACAGCCAAAACTTAAAGCTTTTTCTAAAAGAACTTCGGTTGTTCTTTTATTGGAGGCGATTCCCCTTGGGTAACAAGCAAATGAATGCCATACGCCCCCCCCCCCCTTTTTTTTTATAAGTACTAAAAATAACTACTAACTATTACTAAAATACCCTTGGAAGACTAATCACTCTGGATTTCTCATTCCATTCAGTTGAACCAATGTCTCAAATCTTGCTCTGTCGAACGCCTTCGTATATAGGTCTGCTAAGTTATCCGCAGTCGGAACCTTAACTAACCTTATCATTTTCTTTTTAGCACAATCTCTAATAAAATGATGTCGAATATCAATGTGCTTAGTTTTACTGTGCTTCACAGGATTGTTAGTGATCGACATAGTAGATTCGTTGTCAATCATCATAGGAGTATTGGTTATATTTAACCCATAATCCCGTAGTTGCTGTTGTATCCAAAGAACTTGAGAACAACAGCTGCCAGCTGCAACATACTCAGCTTCACATGTAGAAATGGCTACTGAGCTTTGCTTCTTGCACTGCCAAGATACTAATCTACCTCCTAAGAATTGACATCCTCCGGTCGTAGATTTCCTATTTTGATTGCATCCTCCATAATCCGAATCAGTATATGCTACTAGATCTAAGTCTCCATCAATTGGATACCAAAGTCCCAGCTTTGGTTGCCCTTTGAGGTAACGAAAGATCCGTTTAACAGCCTGCATATGTGACTCTTTCGGATTAGCCTGATATCTTGCACATAAACACACAGCAAACATAATGTCAGGTCTAGAGGCAGTCAAATACATTAGTGATCCAATCATGGCCCTATATAAAGTAGGATCCACATCCTGATCACTCGATGTATCCGGACCTAGTTTGTGATTAACTGGAATCGGAGTATTGTAGACTTTACTGTCATCCATCTTAAATCTTTCTAATAACTCATAAACATATTTAGATTGATGAATAAAGAAGCCATCCTTCTTTTGGTCAACTTGTAACCCTAAGAAGAATTTCAACTCTCCCATTGCAGACATCTCAAACCTTTTTCTCATGACTTTCTCAAATTCTTGACACATCTTTTCATCAGAAGATCCAAAGATAATGTCATCAACGTAAACTTGTACTAATAGAAAGTCTTTATTGTTCCATTTTACAAACAATGTACTATCAATTGCTCCTCTTGTAAATCCATTATCAAGTAGATACGTTGATAGTGTTGCATACCACATCCTTGGTGCTTGATGTAATCCATATAGAGCCTTATTCAAACGATATACTCTATCTGGATACTCATGATCAGCAAACCCTGGAGGTTGAGCAACATACACCAATTCTTCTACTTTGCCATACAAAAAGGCACTCTTAACATCCAACTGATAAACTTTTATATCATAGAATGACGCGAATGCTAAAAATACTCTAATTTCTTCTAGCCTAGCAACTGGTGCAAACACTTCATTGTAATCTATGCCTTCTTGTTGATTAAAACATTGAACCACTAGACGTGCTTTATTGCGAGTAATGACCCCTGGTCATCTCTCTTACACTTAAATACCCATCTAGTTCCAATTGGATATTCTCCCTTTGGTAGGTCAACCAACTCCTAAACTTGTAATTTTGAGAACTGTTGCAGTTCTTCCTGCATAGCTTCAACCCATGAGCTTTCTTTGAGAGCCATTTGCACATTTTTAGGCTCAACTTGTGAGATAAAGCATGAATATAGACATTGATTAGGAATCCCTGTCTCTTTCATAGCAGTATACAAGCTTTCTAAATCTTCAGAAGTACTAGCTTTAGATTGAGTCCTAGTCTGAATAGGAGTATTAATATCACCGATGATGTTTTCAACGGGATGATTCTTACTCATTCTTGTAACCGGTATAGGATCAACTATTAACTCATCTCCTAAGTTAGTACCAATCTCTTCTAATGAAGGCATTTGTTCTGAATTTTCTGAAGAGATCTTTAAATGGTTCAAAGAAGTAAGCACATCATCAAACGTTGTTTGAAGATCCTTTTCAGAATCTTCTGTTTCTTGATACTTATCCTTTGAAAATTGTTGAGACCCACTTGAAGAAGCTTCATTTGAGTCATCTGATGTCCTGATTCCAGATTTCGGAACACTCGATGTTGAAGACGGACCATTGTCCATTCTTCATTCAATAAGTGCTGAGAGATCTCTGAATCACTGACAAAGTCACTTATGGGAACCTTAAATGACTGAAAGAGATCTGAATAATCAAATTGCCAATCTAATCCCTTATGCACAGCAGGTACAAAGCTCGTAACTTCAATGTTATAAACTATCTCCAGACGACTAGTGACCTTATTGAAAACCCTTTTATTTGGAGAATTAGGCATATAACCCAAGAAAAATCCTTCGTCAGCCTTCTCACCAAATTTAGCTTGATTCCCAGTTTTCAATATTGTATAAGCAACTCCAAAGGGTTCAAATCCTTTTAAGTTTGGTTTCTTATTGTTCAAAAGCTCATAACAAGTCTTATTATGCTTTTTAACCGTAAGAACTCTATTCAGAACATGACATGCTGTATTCACTGCTTCTGCCCAAAAAAAAACCAGAAGCTTTGAATCTGCAAGCATTGTTCTAGCAGCTTCAATCAATGTTCTGTTCTTCCTTTCAGCCACACCATTCTGTTGAGGTTCATATGGTGCACTGAATTGATGAATTATCCCTTCGCTTAAGCAATAGATATCTAACGTTGAATTCTTGAATTCTGTTCCATTATCACTACGAATACGCTTAACTCTCGTTTTGTATACATTTTCAATTTGATCTAAAAACTCAATTAAAATACCTGGAGTTTCATCCTTAGATCCTAAGAAAAATACCCACGAGAATCTAGAGTAGTCATCTGTGACAACTAGACAGTACCATTTGCCACCTATGCTTCTTTTGCTTATTGGGCCGAAGAAATCCATATGTAGCAAATCAAATGGAGAGGAGATTGAGTTTTCAGTCTTAGATCGGTGTGGTTTCTTATGCTGCTTTCCTTTCATACAAGGAACACACTTATCCTCAGACTCGAAATGTTTTTGCGGTATACCCAAAACTAAACCATTTTTGGTTATGTAGTTCATTTTTCTCCAGTTTAGGTGTGCCATTCTCCTATGCCATAGTAGCGCGTCTGCTTTCGAAGCCTTGGATAATAAACATGTAGATACCATTGAAGAATTAGGAACACCCATGTTTATCGCATAGATGTCCTTCTTCCTTGGTGCCCTCATCAATATCCATTCTTCAGGAATTATGAAGCCTGGCTTCAGGACTAAAGCCTCCTTTTCATTAAAATGAACTGGATGACCTTTATCGCAGACTTGGGAAACACTCACTAGGTTATGAGTTAGTTCTTCAACATAATTCACATCCTCTAGAGTTAAAGTTCCATTTGAAACTTTTCCTTTCCCAGTAATTACTCCTCCTTTGTCTCCTGCAAAATTTACTTTTTGCTTGAAACCTTCTCTGAAGTCCTTCAGTAGACTTCTTTCACCTGTCATGTGTCTTGAGCATCCGTTGTCTACATACCACCAGCTGTCCTAGTTCACAGTCTGCTCCTACACATAACAAGTCGTACACAGTTAGTTATCAAGAGGGACCCAAGCCATTACGGTCTTGGTTTGTCCCTGGTCATCTACAATCTGAACCTCCTTAAAGTAACCATAACTATTCCCATCGGGAGTCTTGGTAACCTTCACAGGAGTTTGAGATTGTTGATGATCTATAGTCTTGGGCCTATGAGGAGAGTGAGTAGAAAACCTCCTAGGCACAAACTTAGTTCCCTGTGCACTCGAAGTAGAACCATTCTCAAATTGACTATGGTTTCTACTTGGGGTCCTAAACCTCGAAGGTGTCTTATCTCTTGGCTTATTGAAAGTATTTTCGTTTAGAGTATAAGCCCTTTTAGGTTTAGGTGGAGAGACACTATGATTACCATCTCTTTTCAGAATGTTTACAGGTTTGCTTCCTAATCCCGGTTTGGAGCCTAACCTATCTACAATCGAACTAGAAATAGTTGGTGTCTTTTCAGTATTCACTAACTTATGTGATGCTTCCAGCTTCTTATTTGGGCAACAAAAAGCTACGTGTCCTTTTTGGTGACACTTGAAGCAAGACATCTGTTTACGTGACTTACTAACTTTTGCATCCGCTACCAGAGTTTTAGGCACTAAAGGTTCAATGACATGTTCTTTATTAACCACTTCATTAATCTTAGTATCATTAATTACTCCACCCGATACAAAATGTACTTTGGTGTGAGGAATTTTCTTACTATCATCAGATAAAGGGTTCTTAATAACACTCTTCTGTGCCTCTAACTTATCCGGTTTATTAGTTTCTTTCGTTTCAGGGTTAAAATCCGCCATTTCAATATCTATAGGAGTTTTAGTGTAATTTGAATTGAATGGGTGAGGCATATCATTATATCCTAAACCAGACATATCCTTCACACTACGCTGAGCACCTAACATTTTATCCATTTCAGATGTTCTATAGCTCTCAAGCTTACGATTCTGAGCTACAAGTTTTGTTTTGCAATCAGCTAACTCCTTATCCTTATTAGCAATGGACAGATTCAAATCATTTATGTTCATATAGAGACCGTCTATGATAATTAATTTCTCATTCACAGTATCTCTAAAAGCTGTCTTGTCAGCCGCATCTGCCTTAATCTTATCCTTTAAGGCTTGTTTATCATCACTTAACCTACATATATCTAACTTAGCTAGGTCAAGTTCAGATCTTACAGCCTCACTGGATTTACTAAGTGTGCTAAGTTGAGATGACAGTATTATTAATTTCAGTCAAAGTCTTATAGGAATCTGCATAAGCACTAACTTGGGACTGTAAACTAGAAACTAACTGAAACAGATCAACAAGAGAGACAAGATCTAGGCATACCCGTTTTTTATCAGTTTTCAGTTCAGCCATCTTAGCTACAAAATCTACGGGATCCAAATCTTCAGTTGAACCCAAGTCTAATACATCATCAACATTAGCTTTAACAGGAGTCTCAGGCACCTTTACTTCAAAAGCTGGATCAGTGGGCATATAGGATAATGACTCAGCTTCAATCTCTTGATCGTCAATCTCAGCCATCAAAGCTTCCTCTGACTGAGTTTTCCAATCATAAGACCCATCTAGCTGTTTCACTACTAAGGCTTTGGAATGCAAAGTATTTCCCGAACCTTGTTTCCCTTCACCAGTCTCTACCTTAGGTCTTGGGCATTCTCTAGCAAAATGTTCGTAACTTTTACAGTTATAACACTTGACCTTGCTTTTATCAAACCCTGATCTGTTGCCAACAACCTTTCTTCCATTTTTCTTTACGAAATTTTTAACTCTCCTTGACAGCAAAAGCAAGTTGGTCCTGGAGATCTATTTCTTCAAGATAATCAGGATCTATCTGATCATAGTCTTCATCAAAAAGAATTGGATCATTAATCTTACAATCAATATAATTCTCATATGAAGCTACAAATGAAGCAAGAACAGACAATTGTTGCTCAGCAGATTTCACACTCATAGGCATCTTTTGATGTTCTTGAGGTGACTTCTCAGAAGGTTTCCATTTAGCTTCATTTCCGGATGATGTAATGAAACACAGTTCATCAGTTATCATTTCACCCTTTCCATCAGCATTACCAACAAACAAAGCAGTGGTCGAGCTAGATGAAGCAGTCGAGATAAAAGTTTTTCCATGATACAGTCCTGGATCCTGAACATGATCAGAATCAGTATCTTTCGACTTCTTAGTGAAATCATATCCTTTGAGCTTGTCAATAACATGCTCAAGTGTCATGGTTGCATATCTGGTTTCATTGTCTGTAATCATCACACCATACATCTCCCATTTAGAAGGTAAACCCTCAAGAAACTTGTCGGTTTTCTCTACCTCCTCAATAGTGATTTCATGGTTTTCAATCTCAGATAACAAATGGTATAAACGAGTAACATAAGCATCAAGAGTTTCTCCTTTAAAAGCTTTAAACAGAGTAAACTGCTTTTTCAGAAGCTTCTTCTTGCTTGCTTGTACTTGTGGACTTCCCTCACATCTTTTCTCAAGCGCTTCCCAAAGTGCTTTAGCAGTATGAAAAGATTTTAACTGATGATTAATTTCCTTAGATAAACACATCTTGATACAAGAATGAGCTTTATTTTCATTCTCATAGTCTTTCTTTTGTTGTTCACTCATCAGACTATAGGATACCACAACAACAGCATTTTGAACAGTTTGGGTGGGTGCCGTGTAACCTCCTTTGATACACATCCAGATTGAGAGATTATGGAATCAACAGTAAGATTCAAACCTATCTCTCCAACTGTAATAGTCTTCAACACGTAACAACTTAGGTGGAGTATTAGATTTTCCAACCTCGTGCTCCATCTCAATCATTTTGCTAATGTCAGACATTTTTAAGAGTTTCGGGAATTAACAATCAGAAAAATCAGAAAGTTCACTTTGCAGAAACTCGATTCGCAGGATAGGAACTCGGTTCGCAAGGGGAACTCAGTTCGCAGAGGGGAACTCAGTTCGCAGAAGAACTCGGTTCGCAGGGTGAACTCAGTTCGCAAAAGAACTCGGTTCGCAGGGTGAACTCAGTTCGCAGAGGGGAACTCAGTTTGCAGAAGAACTCGGTTCGCAGAGGGGAACTCAGTTCGCAGAAGAACTCAGTTCGCAGAATCGGCTGAAAAATCCTAAAACGAAAATTTTAGTTTTCTAATCGATTAAACCCTAAGATTTCAGTCGATTACGAAACTAAACACTTCCAGAGACTGATTTTGATCGTTTTTACGAAGATTAATTGTAACAACAACCCTAAATCTATCGTTATTATCCAAATAACCTCGAACTAACTAAGTATTTAGCCCGAAAGCTCTGATACCAATTGTAAGTCCCTAGTACGTGGATCGATAACGAGGTTATCTTAGGTATTAAGGCACGGAATTCCTCAATACTTGGTTCACAATAAGTGAACAATTTGTTTCGCAAGATAATAGCGAATTGATTTATCAACAAGGTTTTGTATCGATTAATTAACGTTAATCGATCAATACCTAACCTTATGACTGCTTAGAATAGTGTTTTTGTCCTCTAGAAAATGAATGACCAAAAGTCCTTTACGGATTAAACCTAATTGAGTATTTATAGGTTTTAATCAAACTCGATTCGCAGGTCGATGGACTCTGCGAGTTGAGTTCAACTCGCAGCCCACAACCAAGCCCATCTCGACTCGGTTCGCAGCTCTGCGAGCCCAGATCTCATCTCGCATAACTAAGTTCTGCGACTTGAGATCTTATCTCACAGACTTTAGTTTGTAACATCATATTCGATATTCGTCTAACACTTTATCATACTAATATATTTAACGAATATTAATACCAAACTAATATCATTTACAAATCCAAATCAATTGTACAAACTTGATTACGATAATCACTAGTACTATTACAAGCTAGATCTGTTGTCACACATACATGTCCCAACAGTTTTATTAGCATAATTACATTTGTCATGATCTTGAACTCTCCTTTGCGATCAGTCATTCGTCCCTAGGTACACTAGCGGTGTACAATGCATTATTTTCCACAGATTGCTAACCCTAGGTACTTTACGGTGCATAGTACTTTAACCATCTTCCACAGTCTCTTGTAACCAGAGGTAAGTTTACCGAGTACTCCAGCTTGTTCCATAGCTAACTAACCCTAGATACAACCATGGTGTACAGTGCATGAAGCATTTCCACAACGTTCGTAACTAGAGGCAGGTTTACGATGTACTTTAGCTTTTCCACATGTTTACCAACCCTAGGTACTGATACGGTGTACTTTAGTTAATGTATTTCCACAGATTTGTAACCAAAGGTAGACCTACAGTGTACTTAGCATTTTCACAGCTTTACGGTTCCTAGACCATATTCTAGGGTTTCTAGGTAGGTCACAATGTCGGTACAAACGGCTTTTCTGGAGCTTCCACAGTTTTACTCCACCAGTGGTGTTACCATCGCTATACCCATTACTTTAGCCGAATTACAGTAACAAACATGGATTCGTACGATAACACAGATAACAACTACCATATCTAGAGGTGATCAAATTCTAAACCTATGTAGCAGTCACACAAAGGACTGGAAAGGGTGATCCGTAAACTAAGTCTAGATGCATGATAAGTTAAGACATAATAGAGTTTAATAATCCCCAATTACATATTAATTAAAGATTGATTTAACATCATCCCTATGTCTAATTATCTATATTTCAACAACCGCAATAGTACACTATTCATTAATCATGGCAATACGCATAGCATTCATCATACAAGCAGGCATAAATAATCCAGACATAATATAAGTATGAGAGAGTAGATATCACGAGAAATTTAAGCAGAGTAATATTGAAAATTGTGTAGTCTTGCACCAAGAATGCTTTTACACCATGATTCAAATAGCTAGTTTTTCCTTCTCTACCTCTAACTAACTAACTATCTATATCTCTCTAGAGAGAGAAAGCTCTAGAGAGAGAAAACAAAACTAAAAGCTAAATACGAAAATGAAAGTGAAAATTTAGAATGAATTGAAGTAGTGAATGAGAATGTGTATGTTGATATGTGAAATGAGGAGGTGGTGGTGAGTATTTATAGATTTGTCTCAACCGTATTCTCACCTCCAAAATCTCAGCCGTATTTCCCAACCGTATAAAATCCTTCCTTGTACAGGCAAGACATCGAATACGGGGCATCCAACTGTATTTCAGGTGAGAAATGGAGAATACGGGAGAGACCCAACCGTATACGGGCAAGACTAGCCGTATACGGCTGGGACAAGGCCTTTTACGGTATTGCTAGGCTGTATACGGTCATGGATTGGCCGTATACAGTCAGGCTTGGCCGTATACGGCTTGGCTCTCCCGTATCTCGGTGTTTAGTTGCTTTGATTCTTCGTTCGGGCATAACTTCCTCATCGTTTTGAGCGATCTTTATATCCACGCGTTCGTAATTTCCTAACGAAGAAAATGACATAAGTTAGAGGTCATAATTCTAAGTGTAGCTCAAAAAGTGTTGAAGTGCGTGAGCTAGTGATTCGTTAATCTTTTATGCTCAGTTTTTCACGTTTTTCGTGTCATTTTTAGTAGTTTTATATACATAACTTCCGCGTTGACTTAGTTAGCAAAATATTATGATATTTGACGTTATTGGTGTGGTTTTGTTAAATTTGGGCCTAAGATGCGGGTAATAACGTACGTAAAAACATGACTTTTTACATGTTATCAAATATCCCACACTTAGAATTTTGCTTGTTCTCAATCAAACTTTAAAATCTTCATTTGCTATAAAGATTAAAAATAATGGTTTTAGGTCTCTGACATAAAATATTTTGAGATCAATCATTTGTCAGTCATTAAATAAATCTTTTTAGAAAGCAAGCATCGCCAGGATAGTCATCCCTTAGATTTGAAACGTTAGCACTAGCATATTTCACAATTCTCGTTGGATATTATACTTGACTAGGCGATCTCACTGGTGGTCACTCAATTCACTAAGTGTGTATCGGGTTTCCTATATTTCTAAATCAAAGAAATCGCTCATAAAGCCAATCATGCATTTGCTTCTCGTCATAGGCTTGATCGAGAATCGGATCTCCACCACTTTGATGAGAACGGTGCTAATCATCCCAAGACATTTTTAGAGGGTTGTAATGAGGGTTAAGGGGGTATGAAAGTGGTGGTTTTAGGGTTTGAAGGGTTTCAACTTAAGCTTAGAAATCCTAAAGCTATGAAAGGAATTACTTAGACACTCTTGAAATGAGACGAAAAACACATAAGGAGAAATTTATTTTTGGAGGATAGCTTTGATGACAAAAACACGCGAATTTATATGATTTTCTGATCATGCATTCTTTGCGAGATTTGGAACACTAAGCTTTATTCTATTTTTGTGGAACTTTTGAGGGTATTTCTTCCTTTCTTTTCTTCATAGACATATTTTTCCTTCTTTTCGAGATATCCTAGACATTTTGTCTTTTTGACATTTCATTTTTTTCTGAGTTTTTCACAGAGCTGCAATTTTTTCACACCGAGTATTGCTTCTAGAGTTTTTGACTTTTGAACACATGCAAGATTTTCTGAGAGAAACACAGAGTAGCTGAAAGCTTTGAGATAAGAGTAACAAGGATTTCTAAATGATGCTTTTCGCAGCCTCAAAAGTTCTAAGCTAAAGTTTTGGAGGGGTAAGGGAATTTTTGAGTTGTTTGTTTTAGTAAGGTTTTTTTTAGGATAGAAACGAAAGGCTAAGGCGCAAAGGGGTTTTCTAGGGCGGATCATCAACACTAAAGATAAGTGTTAGCGGGGTTTTGGGCTAGAAAAGATTTGTGAAAAATAGGTTTAATCCTAGAAAATGTCAAGGTCCTCTGATTGCACCTACAACGCGTACGACGCTCATTGGTGTGGTCTCGAAACGTATACCAAGAGCAAGTTGTATGTCAAAGAAAAAGCATCGGCACACACATCAATCGAAAGTGAAGCATTAAAGATGAATGCTTATTGGGCTCAAGTACCTCACTACAAAGGGGTTGTATGTGCCTAGCCGTGCAATGCTCATGGACTAACATTTCATTTCTAAGAAATTTGTATCCTAACTTATCTTACTTTCCAAAGCAGTTAATTTAATTTTTAACAAATGACCTTTTGCAAAAATTATTTTAAGTAAAAAAAATAAAAAAATTAGCCAAAGTGAGGTTTTGAGAAAATTTAAGCTTATTGAATGAGTGACAATTTCACTATCGAAGAAAAACTATTTAAACTTCCTAAATGAGTGACAATTTCACTGTCGAAGTAAAGCCAATTTTTTAAATGTGTTTACTTTGGACAAGCAATCAAAGTCAAATTATGGTATATCATACCGTGTATCCCACACTTAGAGGAACATTGTCCCTAATATTCTCAAACTAAGTTTAAAATCCTTCTTTGAGGAAGGATCCCACACTTATAGCTTGATCATATTTTGGAACATTTGTTTCTAAGTCGATATTTAAAATCCCACACTTAAAGATTAAGCATAAAGGACAACGGTATTGATATATTGTGACATTTAATAATCATTAGAAAAAGAACGAAAAACTCCCCTAAGAAAGAATGAGACGGTTGTTAGATAAATTTGGGCGTGTTGACAGCAATAGGAGAATCCAGCGTCATTCAGCCCGAATCTTACGTGATTTGCACGTCGTCTTATGTTTCCTTGGGAAACTTCAATTACACTCACACTTTCTTTATTCAAAAGCAAAATAAACATAATATTAGTAAACGATAATAACCCAAAATGATAATAAAAGTAGATAAATCCAACAAAATCACTGGTTGGTCCAAAATATATCCGCACATCACAGTACTAGTACAGTCATCCAAAATATCGAGTGATAATACGTACAGTAATCCAACATAAGTAATAATAAATAATAACAAGATAAGAAGTGATAAATAAGTGGAATCAGGGAAGAAGAGGGTCCTGATCTGCTGGTGACTCATGGAGAGTAGAAAGAGAGCTGCATGCTGGGTGATGGAGTGCTATCCACTCGACGCCATGCAGGATACTAATCCCGATGATGCTGCACGCTGTTGTTCTGGATGTAGTGGGTACAGAAGGAAGTTCAAATCAAGGCCCATATCGCCCATGTCACCTGATCCGAGAGGATAGTCAAGCATATTATGTGTTAAGTCTATTAGTGGCAAATCTGCAGATGGAACAGGGGTGGTGTTAAGTAATCCTGTCATTCCGGAAGATGTGGGTCCCATAGTTAAAACCGGTACATAGTATGCCTGTGTCTGAATCTGCTCCTGTGTCTGATCCTCCTCAAGCTCCTGAACTGTCTCCATCCGAGTATCTAAACCCTGCCCTGACTGTGGTGAATCCATCTCTGAAGATGTATCTGTATATGATGTGGTAGACTCAGCTGGTCGAGGACGGGTGACAACCCGTGAAGATGGTTGTCTGATAATCTGTGGGTCATGTGGCTCACGTATGGTGGTGGTGTGAACAAAGAATACTAGCTCAGATGCATATATATATGAAGATCAATGAGCCCTGGTGATAGTCCCTGGTGTGGTAGTAGGGGTGATAGTGGTAGTGGGTTAATGTGATGTGATGGTGGGTATGGTGGTGGTAAATGGAGTCATGGTGAATGTATGGAGTGGTGATGTGGCAAAGTCTGGTGGTAGTGGGCCGCGGACCCAAGTCGGTTGAGCTGGTGTAGGAAATCCAAACTCCTGAGCTAGGTGTGTATCTATCGCGTGTCTCTGTAGGAACATATGTAGCATACCATAAAAGAGCTCAGATGATGATAGATCTCCCCAGCTAAGCACTCTAGGTTGGGGAACAGGTGCACTCTGAGCCTCAATATCAGGAACTGAAGTCTCCCCTATCTCATGCTCATGATGAACCTCATTTCTTGGCTCCCTATGCACTATGTTATCATCAAACTTTACCCTAGCTTTCTTCATCTTCGGAGGTCTCATAGAAACTCCTAGAATCAGTGGACCATCCTTCCAGCGGATATCACCATTCAAATCCTTGTCCAATAACTAAACTTTTATCATGTAGTTCATATCATAAGGTTGTGACTCCTTTTTTTTCATGTCTGTCAACCGGCTAATCACATCACTAGTCAAAAGCCCCATCTTCCTAACCAACTTTGTAATGATAGCTCCCATGTAAACAGTCTCAACCTAAGAATAAGCAGACTCAGTAAGAAGTCAATCAAGAACCAGGTAAGCAACTTTCACATGTTCAGTCTCTATAATACTCTTGATGATCAATAAGTCTTTCTGCCCAACAGCTCCTTTTGCCTTCTTCTTTCCTCGAATACTACAAGCAAGAAGGTTATGAAGCACATTGTGATACTTATTCTGAAAAAACTCGAGCTTTTACATTTGAATGAAACCGGCCTGATGCATATTGAGACCAAATAGTAGTGTGATCTCTCTGTCGTGGACTGCACTCTGAGTTGAGGAAGAACTTGGTGGTCACTTGATATTCACTGTATAGTTCTAAATGAACAACAAAAGTGGCTAAGGACATGTTGTGACTCTTTCCCAAAAAGTTAAACTGTATCATCGAATCATCCTCCAATCTAGGTACTGATATATCAAACTTAAGAGTAATCATGAATTCTGCCACAAGTTCTTGATAAACTTTCTCTTTTTAGTTAAACGGACTGATCCATGCTCGAAGATGTCGTTTGCCCACTTTGAATTCAATCAACTCTTTAAATCCCTTGTCCAAACTGATCTTAGCCAAATCCTCCCATACTACATATCTATTAACTCCTAACTCATGAGAGCCATTTCCGATAAAGCTTCCTTTTCTCATGATCTTTGATTGAATCTTTTATGTATGAAGGAAGTGAAGTCTTGGCCATCTGAAACAAGAGAAAGCAAACATCATAGTGAATTATTTTAAATCAATTACAAGTGTATGGATCATATCATACCCTCGAATTTTTTGAGAAAAATTCGAAATGAGGGCTTTAAAATATGAATAATCCATAAATCTGTAATGATTAATAATAATCAAAAACGCAATTTCCAACAATAAAAATGAACTTTGGCTTATGTAAGAAGCTATCATGAACTATTTGCAACAAATTCCCAAGTATACTTTATCAAGTTAAAGTAATGCGAGGATTTGGGACTAGTTCCAAATTTTCAACCACATAAGACTTAAGCATTAGATTTTCGCAAGTTATTACTTCTCAAGTTCATTTCTAAGCTTGTAGTTACTTTAAAGTGGCGAAAGTGATCACTACTTACACAAATTGCAAACTAGCATGTCATTCTAAAGTTAAAGTTTAAGCTATTATAACCCTACCGAGCAAGTAAGCACAATCAAAGTTCTTAGTTAACTTATTATTGCCAATTTGTGATTCAAGGATGTCCTTTAAAGTAGTTATGGCTTTTAAAGTTCAAGCATCACTTTGGTTTTTAAAAATGGTCATTTAAAGTCGCGATGCGTTGGAACAAAATTGACCATACTTACTTCTAAGTTCAAACTCTCATCATAAATCAAATTGTTATGGAATGAAATGGTTACATGAATGTTAGAACAATTCGTTGACTTATAAGCTTCAGTAACCAAAGTAGCGCCACTTAGAAATCTTGATTCATTCGTTTATCCTTTTTAAGTGCTTTCAAAAATTAAAGTAAGTTTAAAGCATCCATTTGAGCACAAGTATTGTTTTAAAGTGAAGGTTTTATTTCAAAAATACAATACTTGACAAAAATCGACTTTTAGGCTTACTTTAATTTCCAAACGTAACCATAATCATGTTTGATCAAGAACAAAGAAAATTCATAAGTTAGTTATATCATTCTAAGCATATAACAATTCATAACAACTTCACATAAGCACTTTAATCATCCAAGAGTCAAATATGGACAATTAGGGTAAAAAAGTCAACTTTCAAAGATTAAACTCTTAAATCCTCCATTAATCATGCAATGTGAGCTTACAAATCAACTACTAATCAAGCTAAGCATAAGAAAACACCTAAATTCGGGTATTTAACCAACCTATTTCATCAATAGTTCAAAACCCTAGCTTTTTCAAAGTTGGAAAGATTTTGAGATTTAGGGCTTGAATCATACCTTAAACTTGATGCAAATGAGTTAGAAGCTACATAATAACGAAATGGAGGAAGGTTTCAAGCTTGATTTGGTTGACAATGGTGGAAAATTAAATTTTAGGGGGTGTTTGGTTGTGGCCGGTCGAGCAAGGGAAGAAGAAAGGGAGGGGGTTTTTGAATTTTTTTTGATTTTTGATTAATTCTTAAATCCCAAAATGCTTATATACCCCTCCTTTCTTCTTTTAATCATTATTTGTTTAAAAACTTATGTTGAAGTTACTTTGGAAAAATTAAAAATGTATGCCAAATAATTTTAGCAAAAAATTTCAAATTGTGCATAGTACTGCGAGCGGTCAAAAAGAGAGTTATTTAAAATCGCGAACAATAATAATTTAAATGAAGTAAAAATTAAATTTGGTCTAAAAATTTGAATCCTTAAAACCTTAACAAATTTAAAAAACTTTAAAACTTATAAAATTTTTAAATTTCAGAAACTGTACAGATATTGCGGAGACAAAGTTTTAGAGGTTTTGTGGAAATTTTAAACTAAATTTAAGCTAATTAAATAAAAATCTACTTTTTTAAAATTGGGTTGCCTCCCAAAAAGCGCTTGGTTAAAGTCTTTAGCTCGACTTTCCAAAACAGTTTTTATTTTTCAAGAGCAAATGCTTAAAAGCATTTGGTGGTCTTGAATCACGATGAGTGTGGCTAGGAATGAAATCAATAATGAGGGTTTTAATGACAAAATCAACTAGGTCTGCAGGATTTAGTGAAAATCGTTCAAATTCGCTAAGAAACCAACGCTCCTTTTTGCCTAAATCTAGAAGATCGTCAATAAACCTATTAAATTCTTTCCTAACCCTCTTCGGACTTGAAATTCATACTCGTATTCCCTTATCTATATGATTAAGGTCGTGGAGAAGTTCATTTAGAGTTTTCTGAAATTTCCGTTCTTCTTCGGAATAAGGGTCTCCGGTTGTAGTGTGGACTACTTCGGTGACGTCCATGATTAAAGACCTTTGAGATATGGTGAAAGGAAATTTAGATTGAACGAATAAGGAAGTGAGTTCAACGAGGATGTTCTTTCTTTCGGCAAAGAAAGTGGCTTCTATCTTATCGTCATCGGCTCCAGGAAATATCTCCAATAACTTTCTAATCATATAGGCGGCGGGGTCAACAAAGAATGGAATTTTTCCAGAAATGTTGAGAGGGATTGCGGGATCTTATTGAGATCCAAAACTCAAGCTCATATATCATGGCCACAACATAACGATTAATCAAGGTTTGTGAGACCGGGTGATAATCGGTGCTGGCCAATAGGTCCATTAGTAGGCCTATTGTTAATATAATCTTTAGTTCTTCCTCTCTATATCGTGTGAAGATACCATCTTCCTTTCGGGTCAAAATACAGTGGAGAATACCAATTTGATTATCAATCCTACCAGTGACTCCTCTCTGTTCGACTGAAAAAGGAAAATCTAATGAATTTTGATATCTGGCAAATGCCCTACAAACATCTAACCTCCTTTCATGATCAAAAGAGTTACCAACATAGCGGACTTCAAAATCTTCCGGTATATCCTAATCTCAACACGGTATATGATGTACGCAGGTTCTGGTACAAGGTTTATAAAAATTGGTGATTTTGGAGGGTATTCGTAAGTGTCTTCACTCCTTATGGGGATGCGTTCTTCAATGGGTGGAAAATGAAAGGTTTAAAGATTTTCAGAGGTACCAACAAAATCCCTAGAACTTTAAATAAGATAAATTAGGGACTTTCCCATGTCATAATTCATGTAGTGTCTTATCCACCTTCTTGGTTGGAACCATATTCAAAAATACGTACATCAGATTTAAGATCATAATCCCAAATTGATAATGGGAGAGTTGTGAGGTTCATCATGGATCTTACCATATCTAACAGGGTTCGATGCCTCCTCTCTGACACTCCATTATGTTGTGGTGTGAATGGAGGAGTAAGTTTTTGGACAATCCACATGATTTCAGATAATCCTTAAACTCTTGGCTTAAGCATTCACCACCTCGATCTGAATGAATGATCTTGATGGTCTTACTTAGTTGATTATCTACTTCATTCTTACACACTTTAAATGTTTCAAAGAATTTATGTTTATGTTTAAGCAAGTAAACATAACCATAACAACTGAAATCATCAATAAAAGTGATGAAGTAGCTGTCACCTTGTCTTGACACATGTCTAAATGGATCACAAACATCCGTATGTATAATTCCAAGTAGATCTTTAGCCCTTTGCATTTGATGCGGAAAGGGTTTCCTTGTCATCTTGCCACAAACACAAGATACACATTTATCAAAGTATTCATCATCATTTGATTTTAATAGCCCTTCACGTTGAAGCCTTTCAATGCGTTTCTTGCAAATGTAAGCAAGACGACTATGCCAAAGATAGGTAGAGTCCAAATTAGGTTTGGCTCTTTTATTGCTAACAAATACATAAATTTAACTTTTGAAACATAATCATGCATATCAATTTCAAAAATACCATCACAAGGAATAGTATTAAGATAATGAACATTATCCTTAGAAACTGAAATGCCGTAATCATTAAAACATTGATAAATCCATTGTCTTTCAAAAGTGAAACCGAAACAACACCTCCAGTAATTGTAGGTGCATAATGACAATTGTCTAATACAATAACTAAACCTAAAGGCAAAAATAAGTCAAAACTTCCAATGGCTTCTACTGCTTCACATACACCATTGTACAAATATAGCGCCCCATGTTTCAGTTTCTTCTTTCCTTTAAACCCCTATAGGGTATTACAAATGTAGTACCACAACCATTGTCATATACCCAGGATTTTGATTTAGAGAAAGAATATAATTCTATTATGAAGATACTTGAAGGTCCAGTCGAATCGACTAGCTTCTTTTTCTTATTCATCAACTCAGCTTGATAAGCAGGACAATTTATCTTCTATTGTCCCACTTTAGAACAGTGGTGACACGCCTCATCCTTAGCCGGATACTCTTTCTTTTCCGAATGAGTTTGCTTAGGATTAGGGACATAAGCACCTTGCTTTCCCTTAGCCTTTCCCTTAGTTTGCGGTTTCTTATGTCTCTGGATCTTTCCACTTCTGTGAGCGACTTGGATCTGGATACGCAAACTAGAACTTGTGTGTATTTGTGCGGAATTCAAATATACACAATCACAATTGTAATAAAGAAGAATGAGATGAAAGAATCAACAAGAAAATATTGATTATATTTTCAGATACAAGAAGTCAGAAGTACAAGTAATATGTGTCTCTCAAAATTACATCAAAAAGCTCTCCAAAATGACTTCAACTACATCTATTTATAGACAAATCCTACGACAATTCTAAGTGTAATCCGTGAATAGCTTATTCACGGAATTACACCGTCCGTGAATACAAGTCATTCACGGAAAGCTTATTGTCGAACCATTCTCATTCACGGATACAAAGACTTATACAAATCCTTATCATTCACGGACATAACATATTGTCGAAGCTCATCATTCACGGATACCACTTATTGTCGAATAAGCTTTGTCGGATAGACATTCACACAATGCATTCACGGAGAGAAAAATATTCACGGATTAAACACTTAGACAAAATTAAGTATTAATCAACTTTTGTCTCTACAAACTCCCCCTTTGATAATACTTGATTCTTTTCTTCAAATCTTCAAGCATATCCAGGAAGATTGCATCCAGCAAAGATACCTTTTGAGCAGCACACTTCTACAACCCGTTGAAATTTCAATGCCATCTTTTCGTCATCATAGGCATCATCATACACAATTGGATTCTCGAGCAAGACTTCAAGATCATCTTTTGACAAATTAATTAAGCTCAGAGGATCAAATATATATACAATCGACTCTCTATTCCACATCACTTCTCCATTCAAATCTCTATCATAACAGGCGATTTCTGCTTCTCCGGTTGATCCGTTATATCTCCAATGACTCACAAACTTAGAAAAATTTACAGGCAATTTCTCAAGTGGAATCTTCGTCATACATTTAACTCGAGGATATGTCAAAGTAACTCTTGGTTGATTAGAAATCGGATCGATATCAAAATAATCAACGGTCCTCAATGGGAAAGTTTCCTTAACCCATGTGAATTTCCCATTATTACTTTCTCTTGATAACGTATCAGCCATCCAGTTTATCAAACCATGTCTTGAACGATTTATGATATCCACAGAAGCTAAATGGTTGATTTCACACTTAGGTAATTTTTCTAAGGCTTTGAATGTTGAGTGAAAATATTGAAGTCCATCGGTTCTCTTAATAATGAATACTTTGTTGTCATTATCATATTTCCATCTGATAATTCTACCAACGCATTCATATCTTGGTATCTTAAAAAACTTACGAACTGTAATCACTGGACTTGGTTGTTTGGGAAACCACCAAGAAACTTTTTGCTCAGGCTCTTTATCATCATCAGAGTCTTTCCATAACCCTTCTTGTGAACACATATCTGACTGAATATTCTCCGGATGTAGTTCATCTTCATAATCTTCCCAGTCTTCAACATGAACATAATCAAAATCAGGTTCAAATCCCGGAGGATATTCTGGATCGAAATCTTCAAAATCGTAATCGCCATCATTGCAAAGTTCAACAAATGGAATTAAGTCTTCAATGATCACATTCAAAGGAGTTGGACAAAGCACCTCTTCATCTTCAATGCTATCCAATAATTCCTCCTGTTCAAAATTATGAGATGATTCTCCAAACTCAAACACTCTTGACTCATGTATTGCATTAATTGGATCAACTTCTAATGGTTCGGTTGCTTGAAATACAACCAACGCTTGTGAGAAATTTGGTTGATCAATATCATCATCAGCATTTTCAGTCATATCATCACCATGATCACCATTATCACCATTATTACCATCATCATCACCATGATCACCATCATCACCATTATTACCATCATCATCATTATGATCACCATCATCATTATTATTACCATCATCATCATTATGATCACCATCATCATTACCATCATCACTATCATCATCATTATCATCACCATTATCATCATCACCATCATCATGTACATCATCATTCTCCCCCTGATCAACCAACATTTCTTTCAAAAGAAACACATCAAGTTCCAATTCTTCGATGCGATCATTCTGAGACAAGATTTGCTGTTGTTGTTCCTTGAGAAGAATATCTTGAGAATTTATTCTTTGTAGAGCATTTAATAAATCCATTTGAAGTTTTTCAACAAGAGTCATCAATGGTTTGACAGCTCGTTGTAAAGATGCATCAAGGTTAGCCATGCTAACACTTGGTCCTGGTAAGGAAGAAGATGTGCCAGCTGCAACAGAAGCAGCAACAGGTATAGTAGAAGGTGGAATAGAGACAGAAATACCATGTGATGTCTCAACAGGCATAGAAGTAGAAGCAATATCAGCAGATGAACTGGGTTCAGAAATTCTGCGCCTTTGAGATGGCCGAATATCAGGTATATATTCAGGATCTTGCGCTTCTTCACGTTGACGTCTCAAATCTTGTCGTTCCTTTTCAATATTTTCAGCAATAAGTCTTTGAGGAACTAAAGATTCTTCAACAGATTGTAGACGAAAAGATTGATCCTCATCAGAACTAGAAGATTCTACTTCTTCATGATCAATTAAAGGCATCTCCTGCTCCCCCTCAGATGATTCACTATCAGTAGTCGAATCAGCAGGTTGTACAATCTGTGGTAATGCAAATTGTGGTCGTTGGAAATCAGCCTCAATAATATGTCCAAATAAATCAACAGTAGGCGGCACTGGTTTGCCCCTATATCCATTACAATCTGCAAACACTCTTTTGGGAATAGGAGTGTAATGTAGAATGCTTCCATGATAAGTAATCCCGTTGACATGATTATCAAAGATGTGTTGAAGAAACCTAGGATACATGAAGAATCCATCATCATTAATATTGCCAGCCAGATTCTCAAAAATGTATCTTGAGAAGTTAAATGGAATATTTAAAACAAGAGCTGTCATAATCTCTGCTAGCTGATAACTCATCAAATCAAAACCAGCTTTCCTCGGAGAAATGCATCCAATTAGCATATGTGCTAAAAACTTCCAGTGGGGACAGAAATGATTCTTCAAGATTTGAACATCATGAGGTCCTTTAGTACACCCCATTTGATGAAGACACTGATCAATGACATTTCGAGGAATATCATTTGATGCATTCAAGGTATCTCCAAATTGGAGAGTATGACGAATCAGCTCTTCAGTCAGCAACAATGGTTTTCCATCAACCATAGATGTAATACATGGAGGATTGACATCTGTTTGATATTGAGCTGAAGTCCAGAAGTCTATCATGTGATCTTCATAAAGATTGGGAACAGATACAGTCAAGGCATATGATATGCGAGATCGTAAAAGAAACCTTATCATAGGGAAAAACTTCCTATTTTCAGGTTTATCCGGTTGCTCCAAAAGATATGCAGTTGCATTATGTCGTTTTTCAAACACGACTGCTCGACGTTGAACCTCAGGTTGAATAGCAGCGATAGGATCTAAATCTGCCATTTAGAAATAAAAACTGCACCAAGAGTTTATTAGTCACACAACCTCAACAGAAAGTTTTAAAAATTTTCCAACACTTAGAAAAATTTTTAAATTTTCAAGTATCCGACAATAACACAATGAGTACTATTCATGCGACAATGATTAATCTTATGCGACAATATGACTTAGTGATGTACTATTCATACGACAATCATATATTTATCCGTGAATCATATTGTCCGTGAATAAAATTCATGCGACAATTCAAAATTAAAATAATTTTTCAAAAATTTTGTCCGTGATTCATATTGTCGTAACACTATTCATCCGTGAATAATATTGTCGAAATACTATTCATCCGTGAATAAGTACTGTTTATACGACAATATGATTGTCGTAGTCAAATAGTAAAACAAGTCAATAAAGTCAAACATAAGAATTAATCACGGAGTACTGTTTATCCGAGAATTCAATTATTCACGGATAGCCATTACACTGTTCATCCGACAATACTGTATTGTCGGATGGTCTGACAATTCGAATTGTCGGACGATTTTATTGAACAGTATCAAGTGTTATTTGAAGTGATCGATTAAGCATGAAATCCTTAACAAAAATGAAAGAAATTTATACCAGTCGATGCGGAATACAAAAACGAGTAAGTCTGTCGAATTGGTTTTTAATAAAACCAAGTAATCAGGAAGAATTCGAAGAAAATGTAATTGTCGGAATATCTAAATTGTCGGAGTAAGAATCACGGAAAAAGAAAAAGTGTAAGTTTTTCAAATTTTGAAATTACTTATACTATTTCATTTTATCCGTGAATACCAAATACTTCCGTGAATACATATATCTTTATCCGTGAATAAAGGTATATATTCATCCGACAATTTAGAATTTATAGATAAAACATTTATATCAAGTTAAACTAACTTTGGATAAAATTTTGTAACCTATTTGAAAATAAAAAATGAAAAATGAAAATTTTATAAACTAAATATGTACAAAAATAAAATCTTTTTGTTAGAGTAATTCTCGTGACTTGGGATCATATTGGGATAAATGAATGTATTTAATTTGTATTTTTAGAAATGAAAGTCTATTTTGATTGCTAATATTTTGACCAATTTAAATTTACATAGCATTAATAAAGCATACTTTCTAAAAATCATTTTATATATGATTTTTGGTATGTGTTATACACTTAAACATTTTGGTATCTAAAATATCTTTTCCTTCTGTTTTTTTTATTATTAATATGCATATCATTTTATATAACCAAAATAAAAAATATACTTTCAAATTCATAATATATTAATATTTTCATATAGAGAGTGAAAATATGATGATATCTTTAGAAATACATACATATGATGGAATGACTTTTAGTCACATATGTCATACTTCGGGTTGGACTAATAAACTGTATCACAGGTCTATACATCGTATAACAAAGTGATAGAGTTTATTATGATAGATATTTATATCTTTATCAATATTTGTATGTCCGTTTATAAAAAATATACCGACTAAGGTCTGTACACCGTACAACAAATAGTCAATATATTTTTCCCAGATATCATAATATAAAGACCCTAAATCATGAATCATAATATAATAATCCTTCAAAATTTAAGACTTTTATTATCTTTTTGATAACTTTATTGTCATATACTAATATTTTGGAAGATATAGAATAATATGCAAAAATATTTAGACATTTCTTAGACTAGATATGATAGACCCATAAATGCCTACCAATAAATCATATTTAAAATTACATTTAATAGAAAATTTGATTTAAAAATGCTATATAAACCTATTAGCATATCAAAAATAGTACATAACATTCCTTTTTCAGATTTATATGTAAATACAATTCCCAATGTACTATCATTTCCCAACTTTTACACAAAAATCTCCCCCTAATTTTTATTTTTCATATGTTTTTGTATTTTTGTTTAAAGAAAAAATAAAAACGTAAACAATAAAGAAAATGCAAAAATATCCAAAGTTTATTTAATTTGATCTAAATGCTTCATTCCGAGCATCAAGATTAATTCTTCAAAACGAGGTTTAGAAAATGCTTTTGTAAACAGATCAGCGCGTTGTTTCAAAGTATCAATATGGACTAAGTTAATCAAGTGTTTCTCATAGCAATCCCGTATAAAATGAAAACGAATTTCGATGTGTTTCGTTTTAGAATGTTGTACGGGATTACGTATGATACTTATGGCAGCAGTATTATCTATATGCAAAGGAGTTTGGTTTAGAAGAAACCCATAATCTCGAAGTTGTTGTTGAATCCAAAGGATTTGGGAACAACAACTTGCAGCAGAGATATATTCTGCCTCTGCAGTAGAGGTAGAAACTGTATCCTGTTTCTTACACTGCCATGTCACAAGACGTTCTCCTAGAAATTGACATCCACCCGATGTGGATTTGAAGTCAATACCACATCCACCATAGTCTGAATCAGAATATCCAGAAAGAGAAAAATCATCATCATGTGAATACCAAATGCCTAAATTAGGCTTTCCTTTCAGGTATCGAAAAATACGTTGAACGGCCTTCAGATGAGAAACTTTAGGATTTGCCTGATATCTTGAACAAATAGAAACAGCAAACATAATATCTGGACGCGAAGCTGTCAAATACATAAGAGACCCAATCATGGACCGATATTCCTTTTCATCGGTTGATTGATCATCAAGAGCAGGGCCAATCTTTTCAACAAGATCAATGGGTGTAGAAATGGATTTTACATCTGTCATCAGAAATTTCTTTAAGATTTCAGTAACATACTTTGATTGATGTATGAAAATGCCTGAATCAAGTTGCTGGACTTGCAACCCAAGAAAAAATGCCATTTCACCCATTGAACTCATTTCAAATTTTGATTTCATAATCTGCTCGAACTCTCTGCATAAGCTTTCATTTGTGGACCCAAATATGATGTCATCTACATACACTTGAACAAGCAACAAATTCCCTTTTACTTTTCTGATGAAAAGAGTGCTGTCAATCTGACCTCTAGAAAACCCATTTGCAAGCAGATGTTGAGATAAAGTTTCATACCAAGCTCTGGGAGCTTGATGTAAACCATATAAAGCTTTATCCAACCGGTACACATAATCTGGGAATTTAGAGTCTTCAAAACCCGGTGGTTGTTTGACAAACACTTCTTCATGCACTTTCCCATATAAAAATGCGCACTTGACGTCCAATTGATATACTTTAAATCTCATGAAGGAAGCATAAGCTAGAAAGATTCGAATTGATTCAAGTCTAGCAACCGGTGCAAACACTTCATCATAATCTAAACCTTCAATCTGAGTAAAACCTTGAACGACTAATCGTGCCTTGTTACGAACCACGATTCCTCGATCATCTTTCTTATTACGAAAAACCCATCGAGTGCCAATCGGATGCACATCTTTAGGTGGTTTCACTAAAGTCCAAACTTGCAATTTCACAAACTGTTGTAATTCGTCTTGCATTGCTTGAACCCAAGAAGATTCAGTCAAAGCAATTTGAACATTTTTTGGTTCAATTTGTGATAAAAAACAAGAAGAATCAGATTTAAGTTGCTGCCGAGTCTTAATTCCTTCTGACACATCTCCAATCACATTCTTTAGAGGATGTCGATACTTAGAATTAATTCACAATGTAGGAACTGAATCTATATGCAAATTATTTCCTAAGTTAGAATCTTCAGGATTACTAACTACTTCATCACTAGAATCATCAAGAATTGGTTCTTCTAATTCAGTAGAAGGTTCCTGAAAATTATCAGCATCGTCAGGATTGGAAGTTGTTTCTTCTTCAACAGTTGTCAAAGGTGAAGAAATCTCATGAGCAATTGAGTCATCAGAAGATCGTGGTGGAGTAAGATGAGAAGTAGAAACTGGTGGAGCTGAAGTAATAATGGGCTCAGCAGGAACAGATGTAACTGGAATAACAAAGTCATCCAAATCGGTAGCAGAAGAAGAAGACACGTCATGCTGAAAAGTAGCAAGAGAATTAAAGAATGTGTCGTAATCAAATAACCATTTTGGACCTATGCCATTAGAAGACGGAGAATGCCAAAGAAATTCAACTTCATAGCATTCCTCTATTCGATGTGATGCTGTGTTATAAACTCTCTTGTTGTGAGAATTTGCAGAATAACCCAAGAAAAATCCAGATTCAGATTTTTCAGCAAACTTAGGAATGCGATCCTTAGTCTTCAACAACAAGCACGGACATCCAAAAGGTTCCAAAAAATGAATATTCGGTTTCCGATTATTCAGTAATTCATAGCTTGTTTTCTGCTTATCTTTGACCACAAGAACTCTATTTAATACGAAACAAGCCGTATTAACTGCTTCTGCCCAAAAAGTTGTTGGCAACTTTGCATCTGAGAGCATTGTTCTTGCAGCTTCGATCAAAGTTCTGTTCTTCCTTTCAGCAACTCCATTTTGTTGTGGAGTTCGAGGTGCACTAAATTGTTGAGTAATGCCATGCTGAAGACAAAACATTTCCATTAAGTAGTTCTTGAATTCTGTACCATTATCACTTCTCAAAATTTTCACTTTCAGAGAAAACAAAGTTTCTAATCTCAGAATTAGATACTTAAGTTTCTCTGCAGCCTCATCTTTTGTACTAAGGAAGTAAACCCATGAAAATCTGGAATAATCATCAGTGATTACTAAGCAATAGGATTTACCCCCAATACTCCGAACATTTACGGGTCCAAACAAATCCATATGGAGAAGTTCCAAAGGAATGTTAATCGAATTCATCAATTTAGGTTTATGAGACTTCTTAGTTTGTTTTCCCTTTTTACAGGAAATACAGTGATCATTTAGTGAAAAGGTTTGTTTAGGAACCCCAATCACTAAATCATTCTTAACTAAGAAGTTCATTTTCCTAAAGTTAATGTGACCCATTCTTCTGTGCCACAAAATTGATTCCTTTTCTGTAGCTTTTGACAATAAGCAGGTATGCTCTGTAGATCGAGTAATGGTACGCATGTCTAAGACATACATATTCTTTACCCTTGGAGCTCGCATAAGAATCCACTCTTGAGGTACCACAAACCCTGGCTTAAGAATTAAGCACTCTTCATCGTTAAACCAAGTTGACAGTTTCTTGTCACAAACTTGGGAAACACTAAGTAGATTATGTTGAAGTTGTTCAACATAATTTACTTTGTCAAAACTGATTTCCCCGTTTGAAACTGTTCCCTCACCAGAAATCATGCCACCTTTGTCTCCGGCAAATGCAACAAATCCTCCGTCTTTAACTTTAACATCCTCAAGCAGAGAGAGATTCCCTGTCATATGTCTTGAACAGCCACTATCGATGTACCATATGTTATCAATAGCTCGGGAAGACTGTAAGACATTTGATCAAAAACAGATTAGTTGCTAATGGAGACCCATGCCTTTGAGGCTATGGGTCTTCCAGTAATGACATCCATGATGAAAACGTCAATTTGTTTCAAGTTCTTTTTGAAATTCCTTTTGATTGACGCATCATGAGATTTTGTTTTCTTCTTTGAAGAAACAGAAGATGTTACTTTCGGTTTTGATGATTTGTCGTGGATAGTTTTTAAATCATCTTTGATTTCAGAATGTTTAGCTTGCTTCGAATTATCTCTTGAACGTTTTTTAGCAAGCTTGTGACACTCATTGATAAGATGTCCACGAACACTACAATAGAAACATTTTCTTGTTTCATATTGTTTCCGAGAAGTAACTCTTTTATCAGAAACATGAAGTGAAGTCTTACTTGTAGAAGCCTCACATTTAGAATGTGATTTTCTATTTGTAGACACTTCACTTTTAGAAACAAAGTGAGAAGAAGAAAGTTTAGCTTTTGATGAAGAAGTTGATGATTGTGATTTTTGTGGTGAAGAAGATTGTTTCAAAATCTTTTTAACTTGTGTTGGTGTGTCACAAGCTTTCGATTTTTCTTTTAAATTTTTCAAAACACAATCTTTAATCTTGTCACTACATTCACAATCATGCTTCTTCATTATGAAAGCATCAACTTTGGATTCATTAGTTGGTGAATCATCAACTTTGGAATCATCGGTTTTAAAAGATGATTCTAGAGTCTCACTTGAAGACACCTTTTGATGTGTGTCTTTCAAATCAACCTTTCCTTTTCCATAAGCAAACTCAACATTTGCTTCATTTTTAACTGGCAATGCAGAATAGGTAGTTGCTGGAGGAACAAAATGATATTCAACTTTTGAATCTTTTGTTTTTGAATCATTTTGATATCCAATACCAGATTTAGATTTAGTATCTAAACGTTGGTTATTGATTATCTCATCGAAAACAACAGCAGATGTTGAAACATTTAGCAGTTTTCTTTCAAGATCTAAAATCATAGAATCAGCATCAGATTTTTCTTTTTTTAATAAATCCATTTCAACCAAATAACTATTAATAATGGATTGCTGATTGAAGATTTTTGCTTTTAAATCATGTGTTTCAACATTTGTTGACTCAAAACGTTTATTTAAAAGATCATTATTTTCAACCAATTCCTTGTTCTGTATTTTTAACTTTTCATTGTCAGTTAAAAGTTTAGCATTTTGAGTTTGAAACATGCTGAGTTGATTATTCAAATCAGTGCAATTTAAGCAAATTTGATCAGCAAAGGAAGAATCGACCTCAGAAACATTCACCATAAATGCTTGATTATGGGAATACTCATCCACGTGTGCGCTCCAATCATAAAACTCATCAGAAGTAGAAATGAGTGCAGAAGATGTGGAAGTAGCAGATGTTTCCTTTGTTTGAGGTTGAGCAGATGAAGAATATGTTTTGGAAGTTGATGGCTTGGTAAAACCAGAGGTAGGAGCTTTATTCTTCTCACATTCTCTTGCAAAGTGACCAAGGTTTTGACAATTGTAACAACGAACTCTTGATTTGTCAAAACCTGGTTTACCTCCTAGTTTATTTTTACCAGTTCTTTGTAAAAACTTTTTAACTCGCCTGGTAAGCATAGCCATATTCCATTGCAAATCCATCTCTTCTAGGTCATCTGGATGCATTTGATCATAATCCTCTTCAACTAACTCAACATTTCCAACTCTTCCAGAAATAAAAGCTTCGTATGAAGACAAGAATGCAGTAACAACATTTGCATGGTCTTCAGTCACTCTTGAAACTTGTGGATTAGAATTCTGTTGATGACTTGAAGTTGGAGAATTTCCAGAACCATAAAAACCAAAACCTGAATAACCACCAGATGTGGTTCCACTTGGATTTCCACCAGAATAAGTTTCAGAACCTGAATATAATGCAGTTGTATCAGAAGATTTGGTAGTACCAAATTGAGTAAACTGCATCATTTTTCCTGTCTCCTTTTTCTGGAGAGACACATCATACACCTGAAGCTTATTGATTAAATCCTCAAAAGCATATTCCCCTAATGACTCATCTTCCATTAAGATATTTGCTTTGATGTCCCATCGAGAAGGCAAAGCTTCAATCAATTTGTCATTGATTTCAAGACGCTCAAGAATCATTCCATGTCTTTTTAACTCACTGATAAGCTGTGAGTACCTAACGATCAAATCGTTAAAAGACTCATTGGGAATACAAGTGAAAACATCCCATTGTTTCTTTAGTAAATCACGTTTGCTCTTTTTCAATTTATCATTACCAGCAAACCGTTTTTCCATTGCTTTGTACAATTCAAAAGCAGTAGATAAATCTTTCCACCCTGCTAAAACATCACTTGGAAGACTCATTGAAATGATGGATTTAGCCTTCTTATCACGATCATGTTCTTTTCGTTCTTCCGAATTCATCATCTTTAATGATTTAGGTGGAGGATTATCTCGATAAATGCCTTCTGCTCTTGGATGTATATATTGTTCCAATATTGGAATCATCAAATCAGGATCATACAAAGCAATAAATGATTCAAAACGATATCTCCAGTCATCGTAATCATTTTGACAAAGAAACTTGGGTGGTTTTGTAGTTGTTCCGGTCTCTTGATCATTCTTCATCATCGTTTGCCAATTAACATGAGCCATCTTTCCAAGATGAAATCCGTGAATCACCCTAAAAATTCGCTAATCTTTCTTAGTGAATACACTGTCCGTGAATACTAATCAGATACTAATATCCGTGAATATTATTATCCAATAATACTAATATCCGTGAATATTAATATAAGTGAATACTAATATCCGTGAATATGAATATCCGTTAATACAGTTATTCGTGAATACAATATCCGAGAATAACAAAATATTAATATCCGAGAATAACAAAATATTAATATCCGAGAATAACAAAAACAGTTTAACAATATTTTGAAAATTTTAATCCGTGAATAAAACACCACTGTTTATGCGACAATAGTATAATTCACGGATACTGTTCATGCGACAATAGGAATATTCACGGAGTATATATATTCACGGAACTTTGATTTTCACAGAAAGTGTTAATTCACGGAAAACAATTCCAGAATTTTCAAAGTGATACAGATTCTTCAAAACAGGCTTGTTTTTGATGAAACTTGTTGCAATGAGCTCGGAATTTGATTTCCGACACTCAGAAACAATCAATTTTAACTTTGATCGTCAAAGTTTCAATCATGCAAAAAAGAGACGTAAGCTGTTGTGGAACCTTTTGATCAATTCATCATCATATAGTCGATGTGAATGAATTCAGATTATATCAGAAATCACTTGTTCTAATCTTCAGATGGATTGTGACGCTGTCTCAAATGATACACATCACGTAACTTCTTCAAATCTTCATCTTCACACTTTTAAATCACAAACATGTTCTAATTTCTTATCCTTTGTCTCTGATACCACTTGTGAGCGACTTGGATCTGGATACGCAAACTAGAACTTGTGTGTATTTGTGCGGAATTCAAATATACACAATCACAATTGTAATAAAGAAGAATGAGATGAAAGAATTAACAAGAAAATATTGATTATATTTTCAGATACAAGAAGTCAGAAGTACAAGTAATATGTGTCTCTCAAAATTACATCAAAAAGCTCTCCAAAATGACTTCAACTACATCTATTTATAGACAAATCCTACGACAATTCTAAGTGTAATCCGTGAATAGCTTATTCACGGAATTACACCGTCCGTGAATACAAGTCATTCACGGAAAGCTTATTGTCGAACCATTCTCATTCACGGATACAAAGACTTATACAAATCCTTATCATTCACGGACATAACGTATTGTCGAAGCTCATCATTCACGGATACCACTTATTGTCGAATAAGCTTTGTCGGATAGACATTCACATAATGCATTCACGGAGAGAAAAATATTCACGGATTAAACACTTAGACAAAATTAAGTATTAATCAACTTTTGTCTCTACAACTTCTAATCGCAAGGATTTGTGGAGTAGCATATTTTAGCTCTGTAATCATATTAAGTGGAATATGATTTTCAAATTGGTTTTGAAGTTTGGGAGTCATACTGCCAAACATCAAACAAACAACTTCATTATGACGATCATAAAGAGCATTCCAAGATGCTAACATCAGGAGCAAGTCCCATGGACTGTTCAATGAATTCTGTTTTCCTTTCAACACGAAGGACAATCCTTAGCTGACAAAACCAATCATTGAAATAAATTCCAAAAAGTGTTTCTTTTTCTAGCATTTGCCTGAAAGCCGAATAATTCAAGTTCGGTTCAGGATATGCCATCTACAACTAGATAAAAGTTCGAATTTAGTATTTTCGATAATACATCCTTAAAAGAAAATTAAATACCCAAGTGTTTATATATATATATATATATATATAATTTTCTTAAGGCTAGAATCCTATTTGACATACCACCATCACATCAGTTGATCTGCTAGCAATGGTGTATTCAAAAGGTAATTGACGATCAATAATTGCATTACAAGTGCAATTCCTAGAATTATGGGACTTACAAATAATACTTATGAAGCAAGCATAAGTGAATTGGTAAACATGTTTCATCCCATCTTTTGCCACGTGCTTAAGGATCTCACCGCTTAACTCGTTTTAAGTCGTTTAATTAAGACTCTAAATAGTCCACCACCGTCTCACGATGAGTGGTAATTTACCTTGGGATTTCAATTTACCTACGTCTCACGCAGAGTAAAAAGCAACTGCAAGTGTTCTTACGATTGGATGGCATATGACTTAATTTAAGTGAGTAATTTATTAGATAATGTGTATCAAATATGTACGAAGAAGCATGCACACGTCTTTGTATCATAGTTTTAATAAAAAAAATTACAATTAATCTACTTATTAACATGCGTCAAGTGTCTAATTTAATTTTCATATTAAATTAGAGATTGCACTTTTATCAAAATTTACGATTCAACATGTTTTAAACCTTTTCAGCCATGTACAAGATAGGCCATGAAGAGGCCAGAGGAGGGGCTAGGATCTTTACATCATTTATCCAACCCGTCGTCTTAGACACCAAACCGAATATCCCTCTCTTATACAAGCTCCTAGTCGTGGTTTAAAACAAATTATTAATTTGCAAATCTCATCGTGGGAGAAAATTACGGTATGTGAGCCCAACCCGAGTTGACAATAAGATTTGCAAGATAATAATAAATCTTATTTCATTGTTATTAGTCTAGTTCATTTTTCATAAAACCATTTTTCTTTACAAGTTACAATAATAAACAAAATTTATAAACTACTAAAATTAATAAACTATTAAACAATTAGCAATTAATTTAATGCAACTTTTGATGGGTGGAACCCTAAATCATGACAAACTAGGGACATGTAATCCTTGTCAATTAAACAATTTTAAACAAGTAACACATGATTACATTAATCAATTTTTAAGCATGTCATCTCAATTAACAATTAATTCTAACTAGCATATAAATATTTCAAAGTGATATCCATGACAAATTATGCACAAATTTCATGGATACCCTTATTAAGCTAATTTAAAAGTACACAAATAATAACAAAGCAACTTACATTAAACACGTTATTATTATTGTTAAACATAAATTTGCATTGGGATTTTTAAAGTTTAACAATCAACTAGTTTAATTTAGGGTTTATGGTACGGATCGTCAACGTACTTTATTTTTTGTCCCAGTGTAACCAATGAACCGGTTTTATTATCAATGTCGGCAACAAACTTTTTACTTTTGTCCCAATGTCACGAACTAATTTTATTACCAATGTTGACAACGAACTTGTTAAAACTATTTTGAGGTCACCAAAATACTTTCTTTTAACAAGCTATGCTTTGAATTTGTTGATGTTGTGTTACCATGTCATTTCATTAATCTAGCCAGGCTTCCACGTAAGCTAAACATACACGTATAGTTAACTTCATCTTCTCTGATCAACTAACATATAATTTTCGGTTACATTTTTGAAATCATGTAGCAATTTCGTTTAGGTTCGCTGGAAAAGTGGTGGTTAGTGTAAAAGTAACCATAAATTACATGTTATTCAAATGAGGAAGATGATTTAACCATATGTGTACATGTTTTAGCTTACATGGAAGTCTGGTGACATAAATGAAATGACATGTCAACACCACGTCAATAAATTCAAAATGTAGCTCGTTAAATAAAATGTTTTTTGGTGACCTTGAAACATTTTTAACAAGTTCATTGTCGATATTGGTAATAAAATAAGTTCGTTGGTGACATTGGGATAAAAATGAAAAGTTTGTTGCCAATATTGATAATAAAACCGATTTATTGATAACATTGGGACAAAAAGTAAAATACGTTGACAATTCGTCCCATACACCCTTTGATTTATACCAAAACCAAAAATAAAATTTAGGTTAATGGTGCAGATCGGGTATGAACTTATCATTTTTTACCGAATTAGGGTATGAACCCAATTTATTACACAAGTCGGTAACAAACTTTCAAATTATATTTCGAGTTAGGGAACAAACTTTTTTTTCACCTAACTCGAAAAGTTCGTTACCTAACTCGAAACATAATTTGAAAGTTCGTTACCTAACTCGAAACATAATTTGAAAGTTCATTACCTACCTCGAAACATAATTGAAAGTTTGTTACCGACCTCGAAACATAATTTAAAACATAATTTGAAATGAAAAAAAAGTTTGTTACCTAACTCGAAACATAATTTGAAAGTTTGTTACCGACCTGTGTAATAAATTGGGTCCATACCCTAACTCGGCAAAAAGAAAAAAGTTTGTTCCCCAACTCGAAACAAAATTTGAAAGTTTGTTACCGACCTGTGTGATAAATTGGGTTCATACCCTAACTCGGCAAAAAGTGATAAGTTCATACCCGATCTGCGCCATTAACCCATAAAATTTCATGTTAGTTGTCTTCTTTCCGGACGTCCAGACCCCAACAACCAAATTTTTTTTTCTTGCTGTCCATGGACACGATGACCAAAAAATAAATAATTCTCTTGTTCCTGTTCGTGAGTTCACAAAACAAAAACGAACTTGGGTCCAACCTTCTAAAAAAAACAATTTTTTTTCCTTGTCTCTGTTCGTCGCAAATATCTCAATTTTTTCATGTACATATTTTGGAAGGTTGGACCCAAGTCGTCTAATTTTTTTAGATGGCAATTAATTACAAACCAGAACCCATTTTTTTTTAGTCGAACAAGCAAACTCAAATAACACCCCCACAAATTTCATGTTTAACCGATCTAACTAATTACAGATATATGTGTAACTATGATACCACTGTTAGAGTATAACAAACAAATATATTCAAATTATCACACAATTGCGGAAGCATATAAACACGTATTTATAATTAGTTAACATCGAAGTGTGTACCTTTTAGCAATGTTCCAATAAAACTATAATAATATAGTTTAGAGTTTAAAGTAAAACCTCTCTACGATCGCATACACAACACGTTATTGAATACCACCCGAATGCTAGTTTAATTAACCAATTAATTAATTGCGAGTTTGTATGAAAATGAACAAAACCCTTGGGTTTTTTTTCGTTCGTCTGTTAACCGAAAACAAACAAAGAGAGAGAGTCGATCAATCCAAGCTTGCAAGGGTTATTTTATATATTGATTTTATAATAATTAATAAATTAATAAATAATAACTTTTATTATTAATTAATTATAACTCCTTCAAGTGATCAGAAGTAACAGTTTAGTCGTAATAACTTTCACTTTGAATCTATAATGTAATAAGATTTAGTAAATTATCACATATTAACTAATAACTCTACTAGTTATTACAATTAACTTAAATTGGCTAAATAAGCGATATCTACGTATTAACGCATGTAACCTCGTAAGCTTAAACATTTCCGGACATGCGTTTATTTGACGTGGTCATTTCCCAACAACTCTTACTCGTGTTTTAGCATATCACATTGACTGTAAAATTTATATCACTGGCCAATCATCATATTGTTGTGATCTCTTTCTTTTACTTTACGCATGAGGTAGCAACTTGTCGAATACAACTTTATTGTAACACCCCCAAATTTATTGTTTAGCGGAAGCAAGATTTGGGTGTTACTAATCAATAACAAAACACATAAGATAAAGCGAACGACTCTAAATGCGTCGTTTTAAACATTACATAAATAATATGAAGGTTTTACATCGTTGTTCTTGTTACAAAAGCTCGCAACTAAATATAAAAGATTCTAAGGCATATCTAATTGTACAAAATATAGAAATGCATGGGAATCTTCTGTTATCTGAATGTGACTCGAGCTAAAAGTCCTGAGCAGATCTACTACTGCCGGGTACCTGAGAATACATGCTAAAAGGTCAGCTAAAAAGTTGGTGAGCTCACAGGTGTAAGTTGATGAAATCCAAGTTATGAACCACAAGATTTAGTTTAGTGATTTGCAAACATGCAAATAAAATATGGGTGTATATTATTGCCATGAGCACATAGTTTGAGCTTAACTGAGTGTGCCAGGATCCACATTCAAGGACCTGATCGAGTTTGCCCCCGGCATGTGCCTAATCTACACATGTATGAACAAATGAAAATGCATCCGTTCGACCGCAGTCATGGTAGCGCGACTACCCCGGACGGGGATTGTCAATCCCATATGGTACCATACACTAACATTCACGCTATCGCAATATAAACAAACTATGTTGTGAGGGACTTCATGATTAGATAAAACAAACTCATGCAATCAATATATCGATGTTTTGTACTTGTGTTCATATGTAAAATAAATCTGAGCATGTAATCCCACCCCTGGGTAAAAACAGTAAAGAGGGGCTATGAGACTCACCTGAGCCTTTGCGTTTATATCAATAAACGCTCGTAGAGTGCTAAACAGCTGGTAGGTTCTCCGAACCCGTAACCTTCTAATGTCCTAGACATATAAGGTTATATAAGTAGATGTCCCATGAGACCATCCATGCTAGTGTTCATCCACTAGTTATGTCCAAATACATTTGGCTTGTGTATGTACGGCCCGTTGGTGATACGTTTAGTTTTTCTTGTAAATTTTCCGTAAGGTTTTCTTATAATTATACATATATATATCGTTTGAGGAATAATGTATGCGGTAATGAAATGCTCATATATATCCGTGCTTACCTCCATCCGATAATACAATCTTTATTTAAGTTTATTTCGACAATTATAGTTTTATCCGACAATGTTACTCAGGGAGTATATATATATATATATATATATATGCGTGAATGATCTGTCCGACAATGAGGCTTTATAAGTTGATTTTATCCGACAATTGGTTATTCACGGAATGTACGTAATCCCGACAATACAAAACGGCACTGTTCATGTGACAATACTAAGGATTCACGGATCGTGCATTCCGACAATAAGGTTTATTCACGGAATGGTTCGACAGGGGTTATTCACGGAATTTAGTATTCACGGATTGGGCCTTTACGACAATAAGGATTCACGGGTTTTTGGTATTCACGGAATGCCTAATCCGACAATGAGCGTTGTCGGATTTGGGCATTCACGGACGGGGAATTTGTTATGCAGTTACGTTTTCACTCGATTTCTTTCGATTATTTGACTAAGTATGACTCCGTAAAAATTTATGAAATTTTTATATGTTGTTCCCCTATGTCTTAGCTCTCTAAAACATATTTTTATATCTAAAATGGTCAAACAATGCCCGAGATATGATTTATAGAATGGTCAAGGGTCAAGCAGCTACTTTCAGTGACATATCTCTATTTAAAATTTCATAATTTGAGTTCTACTAAACTTCACAGATTGAGCAAATAGGGGAATTAAAGCTAACAGAATTTTCGATCTTTTCCAAGTGGTCTCATCGGTTTTTGTTGGGTATTTTTCGAGATATGCTTCTTACAAGTTGACTCAGATTCTGGTCAGGAAGGTGCAGTAGGTACATGTACTTGTATTTCATTTCTTAAAAATATTAAATAGACGAATTATCACATGAGGCTTACATATTATGAAACTAGACATCTTGAAATTCGTTTTAGGCTTAAGAAATGTAAGATTTCGTTAAGAAATGGTCTCGTTATGTCCGATCTAAACCGATCTATTTTATTGTCCAGTGGGTAAAGCTATTATCTAGTGGTCCTTAGCGTTGTTCATCCAATTTTTAAGCATGTTTTGGACATAAATCAGTAGGTATGAAGCACCAACATGTTTACCAACTTAATCCAAGTAAATCAAAGGAAAAAGGAGGAGTTTATACCAAGTAGAAACTGAGATAGGGCGAGAGAAGCGAAAGGATGCTGCTGTTATTCGGTTGTCGAGTTCTTCTTGTTTTTCCTTGCTAAAAACGTGTAGGATGGTGTTAGATTTGTGAAGGGAGTGTCTGGGTATTCTTGGATGAGATTGTTGGTCGAGGTGGAGGAGGTGGTGTGGCTGGAATGGGAGAAAATCAGATAGAATTTTGAGTGTAAAGTGTGGTTAAAGCAGAAAATGGAAATGGGTTTAGGTGTAAGTGTTGCTCATATATGGTAAGATTAGGGTTGGGCTTGGCTGGTTGCTTAGGATCGGTTTGGGCCTGAGCGGGCTGAGGTCTGGGCTTAGTCCCTCATGGGTTGGGCTCCGGGCCCTGGCCCTCGAGCTCGGGTTACGTTTATTAGTCGGTTAGACTTTAAATCGCGTGGTTTAAAACGTAGTAATTAACGTTAAGTTTTTCGTGTATGTTTTTATTATGTAAATGTTATTTGGATTGACTAAGTATTTTTAAAATACTTATTTTGAGTTGCCAAATTATATTTTTGGGTTTTGTCGGATATCAGGCTTGATTCACGCATTTTCTCGTATTTGTTACGTTTGATGTCAAACGTGATAGTTTTAGTTTAGTATCACGCAATGATATTATATAGTAAATAATGACTACTTAATCGTCACTATAAGTTTATATTATTTACGAAAAGCTTGTCACCAACGTCCATAATATTGTATCGGGATCCGCCCGATATGAAAATGCACGATTTAATCAAATCGCGTACGTGTGTACATATATTAAAATATCAATACACATAATGACACATATAATTAATCCTAATTACATGTACTTACACTTATGATTAGGTACTAATAATAGCCCTAATTTAACGGGTGTTACATTCTCCCCTTGTTAAAGGAATTTTGTCCCGAAATTTAGTTCTGAGTCGTGGTATGAGGGGAGTCTGTGAATAACTGTGGGTACTTGAGTCGCATTTGGTCTTCCCGCTCCCAAGTGAATTCCGGACCACGCCGCGAATTCCACCGGACTCTAACGATGGGAATACGACTTTGCTTAAGTTGTTTGACCTCCCGGTCCATGATTTCAATAGGTTCTTCAACAAAGTGAAGCTTTTCGTTGACGCGAATCTCGTCAAGGGGAATAATAAGTGTCTCATCAGACAAACATTTCTTTAAATTTGAAATGTGAAAAGTAGGGTGTACACTGCTGAGTTCGGATGGCAGTTGCAATCGATAAGCCACGGGACTAATCCTTTCGAGGATCTCAAAGGGTCCAATGTATCTGGGGTTTAACTTCCCGCGTTTGCCAAAACGAATCACGCCTTTCCAAGGTGATACTTTCAAGAGTACTCGATCCCCAACCTGGAACTCGAGTGGTTTGCGTCTCACGTCAGCATAACTTTTCTGACGATCACGGGCGACTTTGAGTCGGTTCTGAATTTCAGAGATTTTCTCTGTGGTTTCGAGTATGAGCTCGGGACCAGTGAGTTGGCTGTCTCCCATTTCGGTCCAACAAATCGGTGATCGGCACTTACGACCGTACAGTGCCTCGAATGGTGCAGCCTTTATGCTGGCATGATAGCTGTTATTGTAGGAAAACTGGCACAATGGCATATGTCTTTCCCAGTTGGCACCGAAATCAACTACGCAAGCTCGTAGCATATCTTCCAGTGTCTGTATGGTTCGTTCACTTTGGCCATCAGTTTAAGGATGGTATGCGGTACTCATATCGAGACGAGTACCCAATGATTTCTGAAGTGATTGCCAAAAGTGAGATGTGAAACGAGCGTCTCTGTCAGAGATAATTGAGATTGGGACACCGTGTTGGGTAACGATCTCCTTGACATAGATCTGTGAAAGGCGCTCCATTTTATCGGTTTCCTTGATTGCAAGGAAGTGAGCGGATTTAGTGAGACGATCGACGATCACCCAAATGGTATCGCAACCGCCCGGTGACTTTGGTAACTTAGTTATGAAGTCCATAGTGATTTGCTCCCATTTCCATTCGGGAATACTGGGTTGTTGGAGCAATCCGGAAGGTTTTTGATGTTCAACCTTGACCTTGGAACAGGTAAGGCACTTGCTGACATAGCCGGCAATTTCGGCTTTCATGTTCGGCCACCAATAGAATTCCTTGATTCCGTGATACATTTTATCGGATCCAGGATGGATAGAATATTTGGACTTGTGAGCTTCATCCATCACTAAGTCCCGCAGGTTTCCAAAGACGGGTAACCAGATTCGGTTCACGAAGTACCTAACTCCATTAGGCTTGATTTCAAATTGCTTATCCATGCCTCGTAAGGCTTCGTTTTTAACGTTTTCGGGTTTCAAAGCTTCGAGTTGGGCGGCATGAATCTGAATAGTGAGGTCATTATGAATAGTCATACTGAGAGCTCGGACTCGAAGTGGTTTTACACGCTCCTTACGGCTGAGGGCATCGGCAACAACATTTGCCTTGCCAGGATGGTAACGGATCTCGCAGTCATAATCAGTGAGTAACTCGACCCACCGACGTTGTCTCATGTTGAGATCCTTTTGGTCAAAGATGTGCTGGAGGCTTTTGTGGTCGGTAAAGATGGTGCACTTAGTACCGTAGAGGTAATGCCTCCAGATTTTGAGAGCAAAGACAACAGCTCCCAATTCGAGATCATGGGTGGTATAGTTCTTTTCATGAATTTTGAGTTGTCGTGAAGCATAAGCAATAACTTTGTCTCGTTGCATCAGTACGCAACCGAGACCTTGATGAGAAGCATCGCAGTATACCATGAAGTCCTCGGTGCCTTCGGGTAAAGATAGAATCGGAGCACTGCAAAGCTTGAGTTTTAATAGCTGGAATGCTGACTCTTGTTTATCAGTCCAATTGAACTTCTTGTCCTTCTGAGTCAGTGTCGTGAGAGGTTGAGCTATTTTGGAGAAATTCTCAATGAATCGCCGATAGTACCCGACCAATCCCAAGAATTGGCGTACCTCGGTGGGAATGGTTGGCGCTTGCCAGTTTTTGATGGCTTCTATTTTTGATGGATCAACATGGATTCCTTGACTATTGACAACATGTCCAAGGAATTGAACGGACTCTATCCAGAATTCACACTTGGAGAATTTAGCATATAACTCCTCGTGCCTGAGTAATTCTAGAATGGTTTTGAGATGTTGCGCATGTTCTTGCTCGTTTCGCGAGTATATGAGGATGTCATCGATGAAGACAATGACGAATTTGTCAAGATAAGGTTTGCACACCCGATTCATCAGATCCATGAATACCGCCGGTGCGTTGGTTAAGCCGAATGACATCACTTGGAATTCGTAATGCCCGTAGCGAGTTCGAAAAGCTGTTTTTGGAATGTCGGTGTCGCGAACTCGGAGTTGATGATAACCTGACCGAAGGTCGATTTTCGAATAAATACTCGACCCTTGTAGCTGGTCAAACAGGTCATCGATACGGGGGAGTGGATATCTGTTTTTGATGGTTAATTTATTCAACTCCCGGTAGTCGATACACATTCGGAAGGAACCGTCTTTCTTTTTCACGAATAAGACCGGAGCTCCCCAAGGGGAAGAACTCGGCCTAATGAATCCTCGATCCAGGAGCTCCTGTAGCTGGGTAGAAAGCTCCTGAAGTTCAGATGGGGCTAAGCGGTAAGGTGCTCGGGCTACTGGTGCGGCACCCGGCACAGGATCGATTGAGAACTCAACCTGTCTAGTCGGAGGTAGACCAGGTAGTTCTTCTGGAAAGACTTCTGGAAAGTCTCTAACAATTGGCACATCCTCAAGCCGTTTCTCCTCTGACTTGTTCTTGGTGATGTGCGCGAGGATGGCAGGATACCCTTTTCTGAGAAACTTTCGGGTTTTCAGACAAGAGATGATGTTCAGTCCCGCTCTACCGGTCTCCCCTTGTATGACTAAGGTTCTACCAGCAGCGAGGGGAATGCGGATGACTTTTTCAAAACAAACGATCTCAGCTCGGTGTTTGGACAACCAGTCCATTCCGACAATGATGTCAAAGCTTCCGATCTCGACGGGTATGAGGTCAATAGAGAAAAGTTCTCTGGCGAGGTTTAGAGTGCAATTGGGTATCACACTGTTGGTCTCAATGAGTTTACCATTAGCTAATTCAACAATATACTTTTCGTTTAATGCAACAGGAATGGTGTCAAGCAGTGGGCAAAATTCATGGAAAATAAAACTTCTATCAGCACCGGTATCAAAAAGAACAGAGGCAGTAAGATTGTTGAGGAGGAACATACCCGTGACCACGTTCGGGTCTTGACGGGCATCTCCCGAATTCAGAACAAAGGCTCTTCCCCTTGCATTGTTGTTGTTATTGTTTCCATTCTTCAGCTTCGGGCAGTCATTTCTGAAATGTCCAGTGAGGCCGCATTCAAAGCAGGCTCTAGGCTGATTGGGGTTGTTGTTGTTGTTGCAGTTGTTGTTGGCTCTAGGGGCTCGGCAGTCCTTGCTAGAATGCCCGTACCTCTTGCAGTTGTTGCAAGGAGTACTACAAGGACCCTCGTGGTGACGGTCACACTTTGAGCAATGGGGTTTGCTCCCAGTGTAACCCTTCTTTTCCCCAGTTCTAGAGGAGTAAGCCCTGACAGTTTCGGGCTTCTTGAAGGTTGGTAGGTTGTTAGGGTTTCCATAAAATTTCCTCTTGTTGTTAGAGGAAGTAGTTGATGTTTCACGGCTGACAATCATAGCCATGAGTTCATGTGCCAGCCGAATGGCACTGTGGATGGTGGTTGGCCTTGATGAGGCGACATTTCCCTGAATGTTCTTGGGAAGGCCACGGATGTACTTCTTGATGCGTTTTTCGTCCGTGTCGACCAAACCCGGACATAGGAGAGCAAGTTGCTGGAATTTTGTGGTGTATCCAGCAATGTCGTTACCTTGCACAGTCAAGTGCCAGAATTCTTCCTCCAACCTGTGGAGTTCTTCAGTGGGATAGTATTCATCTCTTAGCATTTTCTTCAGCTCTGCCCAGGGAAGTTGGTTAGCTACCTCGATCCCCACAGAACTGGCATGAGTGTTCCACCAGGTTAAAGCACCTTCTTGAAAGGTGTAAGCAGCAAATTTGACCTTGTTGTCTTCTGTGCAGTTGCACAGGCCGAAGACAGACTCGGTCCTCTCGATCCATCTGATTAGACCGATGGCACCTTCCGTGCCCTTGAAGTTCAGCGGTTTGCAGCTGAGGAAGTCCTTGTAGGAACAAGGTTTGACAACAGGTGTGACTTCGGGAGTTTCAGTATTCCTGCTTGAGTTTTGAGGGGAGTCTCGAGTGGCTAGGGCTTCGGCCACAGCTCGGGATACTATGGCCGCAAGCTCAGCATCACTGTAACTCTTCTTCTTTGGCGGCATATTTCTTCAAAAGATAAATGAAGGGTACATGAGAAATATTACTAAGATAATAAGCTCGATGGATGTACACATATTCAAGCGATAATATGCAACATTGTAAGAAATAATCATAAAGTAGAAACAGTGGAAGAAACTGTCAATACATAACACGAAGCTGAACGATTTTAGAAAATCTCTAATTAGAGCCTCAGGAGTCATGACTTGAGAGTTTTACAAAAGACTACATAATATTGGGAGTACAAAAGGTATTGGGAATTGTTACATCCGGTTCGAATGATAAGAGTTTTACATAGATAGATATAGATCTCAAGATGATGGTCACCCTAGTTCTAATGCAAGTCTATCCTTTCCATTAGGGTGACAAGTCGGTCCACAGCGGTGGCAAGTCTGCTGGTTTGGCGGGCGTTGTCTTCTGCTAGGGTCAAACGTTGTACCAGCATCCTTGAGTATTCTTCGGCTTCTTGCAAGCGTCATTCACATTGCTCCACTCTGTGCCGTAAGAGTTCGTTTTCCATCCTTGACTCCACTACTTGGTTGTAGAGTACGTTCATATTATTAACAGTGTTTTCGTGATCCTTGGCAACTTGGTTGATTCGTTCGAGTGCTGTGAGTCTCCAGTTTTCGTTAGTTTCCTGCAAGGTGACATCCATGGTGCGGAGTTGTTGTTCCTAACGGTCTAGCCTAGCGGCCAAGGTCGGCAGAGCGAGGTTGTTTGGATACGGGCCGGCTCGAGGCAACCTGTTGTTCCTCCTAGCTACCCTCGGGTTCTGCGACCCAGATTGAGTGTGTGATGAATTGTGTGATGAGTTTGCCATTCTGAGACAAGTCATAGAAAGAGTGAGGCCTATCCATGTATATATGAGTATATCACATAATAGCCTAGGGTGTCTAACACGTACAAGTTTAAGTCCCGGTTTCTCTCGTGGTCAGAGTCAGCTAGTGTATCCTGTTCAGTCATGATTCCTTTTAGATTTCACATCATACTCTTTTAACTGTACATAGTTGATCAGGCTATGTTAAATTAAACTAATACAATGCAGTCACTGAACCTAATCATACCTAATGAGGAATACTGCCTAACGGTCATAGTCTAGGCTCATTAAATGCAACCTAGTTCGCTATAACCTTAGGCTCTGATACCAATCTGTAACACCCCCAAATTTATTGTTTAGCGGAAGCAAGATTTGGGTGTTACTAATCAATTACAAAGCACATAAGATAAAGCGAACGACTCTAAATGCGTCGTTTTAAACATTACATAAATAATATGAAGGTTTTACATCGTTGTTCTTGTTACAAAAGCTCGCAACTAAATATAAAAGATTCTAAGGCATATCTAATTGTACAAAATATAGAAATGCATGGGAATCTTCTGTTATCTGAATGTGACTCGAGCTAAAAGTCCTGAGCAGATCTACTACTGCTGGGTACCTGAGAATACATGCTAAAAGGTCAGCTAAAAAGTTGGTGAGCTCACAGGTGTAAGTTGATGAAATCCAAGTTATGAACCACAAGATTTAGTTTAGTGATTTGCAAACATGCAAATAAAATATGGGTGTATATTATTGCCATGAGCACATAGTTTGAGCTTAACTGAGTGTGCCAGGATCCACATTCAAGGACCTGATCGAGTTTGCCCCCGGCATGTACCTAATCTACACATGTATGAACAAATAAAAATGCATCCGTTCGACCGCAGTCGTGGTAGCGCGACTACCCCGGGCGGGGATTGTCAATCCCATATGGTACCATACACTAACATTCACGCTATCGCAATATAAACAAACTATGTTGTGAGGGACTTCATGATTAGATAAAACAAACTCATGCAATCAATATATCGATGTTTTGTACTTGTGTTCATATGTAAAATAAATCTGAGCATGTAATCCCACCCCTGGGTAAAAACAGTAAAGAGGGGCTATGAGACTCACCTGAGCCTTTGCGTTTATATCAATAAACGCTCGTAGAGTGCTAAACAGCTGGTAGGTTCTCCGAACCCGTAACCTTCTAATGTCCTAGACATATAAGGTTATATAAGTAGATGTCCCATGAGACCATCCATGCTAGTGTTCATCCACTAGTTATGTCCAAATACATTTGGCTTGTGTATGTACGGCCCGTTGGTGATACGTTTAGTTTTTCTTGTAAATTTTCCGTAAGGTTTTCTTATAATTATACATATATATATCGTTTGAGGAATAATGTATGCGGTAATGAAATGCTCATATATATCCGTGCTTACCTCCATCCGATAATACAATCTTTATTTAAGTTTATTTCGACAATTATAGTTTTATCCGACAATGTTACTCAGGGAGTATATATATATATATATATATGCGTGAATGATCTGTCCGACAATGAGGCTTTATAAGTTGATTTTATCCGACAATTGGTTATTCACGGAATGTACGTAATCCCGACAATACAAAACGGCACTGTTCATGTGACAATACTAAGGATTCACGGATCGTGCATTCCGACAATAAGGTTTATTCACGGAATGGTTCGACAGGGGTTATTCACGGAATTTAGTATTCACGGATTGGGCCTTTACGACAATAAGGATTCACGGGTTTTTGGTATTCACGGAATGCCTAATCCGACAATGAGTGTTGTCGGATTTGGGCATTCACGGACGGGGAATTTGTTATGCAGTTACGTTTTCACTCGATTTCTTTCGATTATTTGACTAAGTATGACTCCGTAAAAATTTATGAAATTTTTATATGTTGTTCCCCTATGTCTTAGCTCTCTAAAACATATTTTTATATCTAAAATGGTCAAACAATGCCCGAGATATGATTTATAGAATGGTCAAGGGTCAAGCAGCTACTTTCAGTGACATATCTCTATTTAAAATTTCATAATTTGAGTTCTACTAAACTTCACAGATTGAGCAAATAGGGGAATTAAAGCTAACAGAATTTTCGATCTTTTCCAAGTGGTCTCATCGGTTTTTGTTGGGTATTTTTCGAGATATGCTTCTTACAAGTTGACTCAGATTCTGGTCAGGAAGGTGCAGTAGGTACATGTACTTGTATTTCATTTCTTAAAAATATTAAATAGACGAATTATCACATGAGGCTTACATATTATGAAACTAGACATCTTGAAATTCGTTTTAGGCTTAAGAAATGTAAGATTTCGTTAAGAAATGGTCTCGTTATGTCCGATCTAAACCGATCTATTTTATTGTCCAGTGGGTAAAGCTATTATCTAGTGGTCCTTAGCGTTGTTCATCCAATTTTTAAGCATGTTTTGGACATAAATCAGTAGGTATGAAGCACCAACATGTTTACCAACTTAATCCAAGTAAATCAAAGGAAAAAGGAGGAGTTTATACCAAGTAGAAACTGAGATAGGGCGAGAGAAGCGAAAGGATGCTGCTGTTATTCGGTTGTCGAGTTCTTCTTGTTTTTCCTTGCTAAAAACGTGTAGGATGGTGTTAGATTTGTGAAGGGAGTGTCTGGGTATTCTTGGATGAGATTGTTGGTCGAGGTGGAGGAGGTGGTGTGGCTGGAATGGGAGAAAATCAGATAGAATTTTGAGTGTAAAGTGTGGTTAAAGCAGAAAATGGAAATGGGTTTAGGTGTAAGTGTTGCTCATATATGGTAAGATTAGGGTTGGGCTTGGCTGGTTGCTTAGGATCGGTTTGGGCCTGAGCGGGCTGAGGTCTGGGCTTAGTCCCTCATGGGTTGGGCTCCGGGCCCTGGCCCTCGAGCTCGGGTTACGTTTATTAGTCGGTTAGACTTTAAATCGCGTGGTTTAAAACGTAGTAATTAACGTTAAGTTTTTCGTGTATGTTTTTATTATGTAAATGTTATTTGGATTGACTAAGTATTTTTAAAATACTTATTTTGAGTTGCCAAATTATATTTTTGGGTTTTGTCGGATATCAGGCTTGATTCACGCATTTTCTCGTATTTGTTACGTTTGATGTCAAACGTGATAGTTTTAGTTTAGTATCACGCAATGATATTATATAGTAAATAATGACTACTTAATCGTCACTATAAGTTTATATTATTTACGAAAAGCTTGTCACCAACGTCCATAATATTGTATCGGGATCCGCCCGATATGAAAATGCACGATTTAATCAAATCGCGTACGTGTGTACATATATTAAAATATCAATACACATAATGACACATATAATTAATCCTAATTACATGTACTTACACTTATGATTAGGTACTAATAATAGCCCTAATTTAACGGGTGTTACATTCTCCCCTTGTTAAAGGAATTTTGTCCCGAAATTTAGTTCTGAGTCGTGGTATGAGGGGAGTCTGTGAATAACTGTGGGTACTTGAGTCGCATTTGGTCTTCCCGCTCCCAAGTGAATTCCGGACCACGCCGCGAATTCCACCGGACTCTAACGATGGGAATACGACTTTGCTTAAGTTGTTTGACCTCCCGGTCCATGATTTCAATAGGTTCTTCAACAAAGTGAAGCTTTTCGTTGACGCGAATCTCGTCAAGGGGAATAATAAGTGTCTCATCAGACAAACATTTCTTTAAATTTGAAATGTGAAAAGTAGGGTGTACACTGCTGAGTTCGGATGGCAGTTGCAATCGATAAGCCACGGGACTAATCCTTTCGAGGATCTCAAAGGGTCCAATGTATCTGGGGTTTAACTTCCCGCGTTTGCCAAAACGAATCACGCCTTTCCAAGGTGATACTTTCAAGAGTACTCGATCCCCAACCTGGAACTCGAGTGGTTTGCGTCTCACGTCAGCATAACTTTTCTGACGATCACGGGCGACTTTGAGTCGGTTCTGAATTTCAGAGATTTTCTCTGTGGTTTCGAGTATGAGCTCGGGACCAGTGAGTTGGCTGTCTCCCATTTCGGTCCAACAAATCGGTGATCGGCACTTACGACCGTACAGTGCCTCGAATGGTGCAGCCTTTATGCTGGCATGATAGCTGTTATTGTAGGAAAACTGGCACAATGGCATATGTCTTTCCCAGTTGGCACCGAAATCAACTACGCAAGCTCGTAGCATATCTTCCAGTGTCTGTATGGTTCGTTCACTTTGGCCATCAGTTTAAGGATGGTATGCGGTACTCATATCGAGACGAGTACCCAATGATTTCTGAAGTGATTGCCAAAAGTGAGATGTGAAACGAGCGTCTCTGTCAGAGATAATTGAGATTGGGACACCGTGTTGGGTAACGATCTCCTTGACATAGATCTGTGAAAGGCGCTCCATTTTATCGGTTTCCTTGATTGCAAGGAAGTGAGCGGATTTAGTGAGACGATCGACGATCACCCAAATGGTATCGCAACCGCCCGGTGACTTTGGTAACTTAGTTATGAAGTCCATAGTGATTTGCTCCCATTTCCATTCGGGAATACTGGGTTGTTGGAGCAATCCGGAAGGTTTTTGATGTTCAACCTTGACCTTGGAACAGGTAAGGCACTTGCTGACATAGCCGGCAATTTCGGCTTTCATGTTCGGCCACCAATAGAATTCCTTGATTCCGTGATACATTTTATCGGATCCAGGATGGATAGAATATTTGGACTTGTGAGCTTCATCCATCACTAAGTCCCGCAGGTTTCCAAAGACGGGTAACCAGATTCGGTTCACGAAGTACCTAACTCCATTAGGCTTGATTTCAAATTGCTTATCCATGCCTCGTAAGGCTTCGTTTTTAACGTTTTCGGGTTTCAAAGCTTCGAGTTGGGCGGCATGAATCTGAATAGTGAGGTCATTATGAATAGTCATACTGAGAGCTCGGACTCGAAGTGGTTTTACACGCTCCTTACGGCTGAGGGCATCGGCAACAACATTTGCCTTGCCAGGATGGTAACGGATCTCGCAGTCATAATCAGTGAGTAACTCGACCCACCGACGTTGTCTCATGTTGAGATCCTTTTGGTCAAAGATGTGCTGGAGGCTTTTGTGGTCGGTAAAGATGGTGCACTTAGTACCGTAGAGGTAATGCCTCCAGATTTTGAGAGCAAAGACAACAGCTCCCAATTCGAGATCATGGGTGGTATAGTTCTTTTCATGAATTTTGAGTTGTCGTGAAGCATAAGCAATAACTTTGTCTCGTTGCATCAGTACGCAACCGAGACCTTGATGAGAAGCATCGCAGTATACCATGAAGTCCTCGGTGCCTTCGGGTAAAGATAGAATCGGAGCACTGCAAAGCTTGAGTTTTAATAGCTGGAATGCTGACTCTTGTTTATCAGTCCAATTGAACTTCTTGTCCTTCTGAGTCAGTGTCGTGAGAGGTTGAGCTATTTTGGAGAAATTCTCAATGAATCGCCGATAGTACCCGACCAATCCCAAGAATTGGCGTACCTCGGTGGGAATGGTTGGCGCTTGCCAGTTTTTGATGGCTTCTATTTTTGATGGATCAACATGGATTCCTTGACTATTGACAACATGTCCAAGGAATTGAACGGACTCTATCCAGAATTCACACTTGGAGAATTTAGCATATAACTCCTCGTGCCTGAGTAATTCTAGAATGGTTTTGAGATGTTGCGCATGTTCTTGCTCGTTTCGCGAGTATATGAGGATGTCATCGATGAAGACAATGACGAATTTGTCAAGATAAGGTTTGCACACCCGATTCATCAGATCCATGAATACCGCCGGTGCGTTGGTTAAGCCGAATGACATCACTTGGAATTCGTAATGCCCGTAGCGAGTTCGAAAAGCTGTTTTTGGAATGTCGGTGTCGCGAACTCGGAGTTGATGATAACCTGACCGAAGGTCGATTTTCGAATAAATACTCGACCCTTGTAGCTGGTCAAACAGGTCATCGATACGGGGGAGTGGATATCTGTTTTTGATGGTTAATTTATTCAACTCCCGGTAGTCGATACACATTCGGAAGGAACCGTCTTTCTTTTTCACGAATAAGACCGGAGCTCCCCAAGGGGAAGAACTCGGCCTAATGAATCCTCGATCCAGGAGCTCCTGTAGCTGGGTAGAAAGCTCCTGAAGTTCAGATGGGGCTAAGCGGTAAGGTGCTCGGGCTACTGGTGCGGCACCCGGCACAGGATCGATTGAGAACTCAACCTGTCTAGTCGGAGGTAGACCAGGTAGTTCTTCTGGAAAGACTTCTGGAAAGTCTCTAACAATTGGCACATCCTCAAGCCGTTTCTCCTCTGACTTGTTCTTGGTGATGTGCGCGAGGATGGCAGGATACCCTTTTCTGAGAAACTTTCGGGTTTTCAGACAAGAGATGATGTTCAGTCCCGCTCTACCGGTCTCCCCTTGTATGACTAAGGTTCTACCAGCAGCGAGGGGAATGCGGATGACTTTTTCAAAACAAACGATCTCAGCTCGGTGTTTGGACAACCAGTCCATTCCGACAATGATGTCAAAGCTTCCGATCTCGACGGGTATGAGGTCAATAGAGAAAAGTTCTCTGGCGAGGTTTAGAGTGCAATTGGGTATCACACTGTTGGTCTCAATGAGTTTACCATTAGCTAATTCAACAATATACTTTTCGTTTAATGCAACAGGAATGGTGTCAAGCAGTGGGCAAAATTCATGGAAAATAAAACTTCTATCAGCACCGGTATCAAAAAGAACAGAGGCAGTAAGATTGTTGAGGAGGAACATACCCGTGACCACGTTCGGGTCTTGACGGGCATCTCCCGAATTCAGAACAAAGGCTCTTCCCCTTGCATTGTTGTTGTTATTGTTTCCATTCTTCAGCTTCGGGCAGTCATTTCTGAAATGTCCAGTGAGGCCGCATTCAAAGCAGGCTCTAGGCTGATTGGGGTTGTTGTTGTTGTTGCAGTTGTTGTTGGCTCTAGGGGCTCGGCAGTCCTTGCTAGAATGCCCGTACCTCTTGCAGTTGTTGCAAGGAGTACTACAAGGACCCTCGTGGTGACGGTCACACTTTGAGCAATGGGGTTTGCTCCCAGTGTAACCCTTCTTTTCCCCAGTTCTAGAGGAGTAAGCCCTGACAGTTTCGGGCTTCTTGAAGGTTGGTAGGTTGTTAGGGTTTCCATAAAATTTCCTCTTGTTGTTAGAGGAAGTAGTTGATGTTTCACGGCTGACAATCATAGCCATGAGTTCATGTGCCAGCCGAATGGCACTGTGGATGGTGGTTGGCCTTGATGAGGCGACATTTCCCTGAATGTTCTTGGGAAGGCCACGGATGTACTTCTTGATGCGTTTTTCGTCCGTGTCGACCAAACCCGGACATAGGAGAGCAAGTTGCTGGAATTTTGTGGTGTATCCAGCAATGTCGTTACCTTGCACAGTCAAGTGCCAGAATTCTTCCTCCAACCTGTGGAGTTCTTCAGTGGGATAGTATTCATCTCTTAGCATTTTCTTCAGCTCTGCCCAGGGAAGTTGGTTAGCTACCTCGATCCCCACAGAACTGGCATGAGTGTTCCACCAGGTTAAAGCACCTTCTTGAAAGGTGTAAGCAGCAAATTTGACCTTGTTGTCTTCTGTGCAGTTGCACAGGCCGAAGACAGACTCGGTCCTCTCGATCCATCTGATTAGACCGATGGCACCTTCCGTGCCCTTGAAGTTCAGCGGTTTGCAGCTGAGGAAGTCCTTGTAGGAACAAGGTTTGACAACAGGTGTGACTTCGGGAGTTTCAGTATTCCTGCTTGAGTTTTGAGGGGAGTCTCGAGTGGCTAGGGCTTCGGCCACAGCTCGGGATACTATGGCCGCAAGCTCAGCATCACTGTAACTCTTCTTCTTTGGCGGCATATTTCTTCAAAAGATAAATGAAGGGTACATGAGAAATATTACTAAGATAATAAGCTCGATGGATGTACACATATTCAAGCGATAATATGCAACATTGTAAGAAATAATCATAAAGTAGAAACAGTGGAAGAAACTGTCAATACATAACACGAAGCTGAACGATTTTAGAAAATCTCTAATTAGAGCCTCAGGAGTCATGACTTGAGAGTTTTACAAAAGACTACATAATATTGGGAGTACAAAAGGTATTGGGAATTGTTACATCCGGTTCGAATGATAAGAGTTTTACATAGATAGATATAGATCTCAAGATGATGGTCACCCTAGTTCTAATGCAAGTCTATCCTTTCCATTAGGGTGACAAGTCGGTCCACAGCGGTGGCAAGTCTGCTGGTTTGGCGGGCGTTGTCTTCTGCTAGGGTCAAACGTTGTACCAGCATCCTTGAGTATTCTTCGGCTTCTTGCAAGCGTCATTCACATTGCTCCACTCTGTGCCGTAAGAGTTCGTTTTCCATCCTTGACTCCACTACTTGGTTGTAGAGTACGTTCATATTATTAACAGTGTTTTCGTGATCCTTGGCAACTTGGTTGATTCGTTCGAGTGCTGTGAGTCTCCAGTTTTCGTTAGTTTCCTGCAAGGTGACATCCATGGTGCGGAGTTGTTGTTCCTAACGGTCTAGCCTAGCGGCCAAGGTCGGCAGAGCGAGGTTGTTTGGATACGGGCCGGCTCGAGGCAACCTGTTGTTCCTCCTAGCTACCCTCGGGTTCTGCGACCCAGATTGAGTGTGTGATGAATTGTGTGATGAGTTTGCCATTCTGAGACAAGTCATAGAAAGAGTGAGGCCTATCCATGTATATATGAGTATATCACATAATAGCCTAGGGTGTCTAACACGTACAAGTTTAAGTCCCGGTTTCTCTCGTGGTCAGAGTCAGCTAGTGTATCCTGTTCAGTCATGATTCCTTTTAGATTTCACATCATACTCTTTTAACTGTACATAGTTGATCAGGCTATGTTAAATTAAACTAATACAATGCAGTCACTGAACCTAATCATACCTAATGAGGAATACTGCCTAACGGTCATAGTCTAGGCTCATTAAATGCAACCTAGTTCGCTATAACCTTAGGCTCTGATACCAATCTGTAACACCCCCAAATTTATTGTTTAGCGGAAGCAAGATTTGGGTGTTACTAATCAATTACAAAGCACATAAGATAAAGCGAACGACTCTAAATGCGTCGTTTTAAACATTACATAAATAATATGAAGGTTTTACATCGTTGTTCTTGTTACAAAAGCTCGCAACTAAATATAAAAGATTCTAAGGCATATCTAATTGTACAAAATATAGAAATGCATGGGAATCTTCTGTTATCTGAATGTGACTCGAGCTAAAAGTCCTGAGCAGATCTACTACTGCTGGGTACCTGAGAATACATGCTAAAAGGTCAGCTAAAAAGTTGGTGAGCTCACAGGTGTAAGTTGATGAAATCCAAGTTATGAACCACAAGATTTAGTTTAGTGATTTGCAAACATGCAAATAAAATATGGGTGTATATTATTGCCATGAGCACATAGTTTGAGCTTAACTGAGTGTGCCAGGATCCACATTCAAGGACCTGATCGAGTTTGCCCCCGGCATGTACCTAATCTACACATGTATGAACAAATAAAAATGCATCCGTTCGACCGCAGTCGTGGTAGCGCGACTACCCCGGGCGGGGATTGTCAATCCCATATGGTACCATACACTAACATTCACGCTATCGCAATATAAACAAACTATGTTGTGAGGGACTTCATGATTAGATAAAACAAACTCATGCAATCAATATATCGATGTTTTGTACTTGTGTTCATATGTAAAATAAATCTGAGCATGTAATCCCACCCCTGGGTAAAAACAGTAAAGAGGGGCTATGAGACTCACCTGAGCCTTTGCGTTTATATCAATAAACGCTCGTAGAGTGCTAAACAGCTGGTAGGTTCTCCGAACCCGTAACCTTCTAATGTCCTAGACATATAAGGTTATATAAGTAGATGTCCCATGAGACCATCCATGCTAGTGTTCATCCACTAGTTATGTCCAAATACATTTGGCTTGTGTATGTACGGCCCGTTGGTGATACGTTTAGTTTTTCTTGTAAATTTTCCGTAAGGTTTTCTTATAATTATACATATATATATCGTTTGAGGAATAATGTATGCGGTAATGAAATGCTCATATATATCCGTGCTTACCTCCATCCGATAATACAATCTTTATTTAAGTTTATTTCGACAATTATAGTTTTATCCGACAATGTTACTCAGGGAGTATATATATATATATATATATGCGTGAATGATCTGTCCGACAATGAGGCTTTATAAGTTGATTTTATCCGACAATTGGTTATTCACGGAATGTACGTAATCCCGACAATACAAAACGGCACTGTTCATGTGACAATACTAAGGATTCACGGATCGTGCATTCCGACAATAAGGTTTATTCACGGAATGGTTCGACAGGGGTTATTCACGGAATTTAGTATTCACGGATTGGGCCTTTACGACAATAAGGATTCACGGGTTTTTGGTATTCACGGAATGCCTAATCCGACAATGAGTGTTGTCGGATTTGGGCATTCACGGACGGGGAATTTGTTATGCAGTTACGTTTTCACTCGATTTCTTTCGATTATTTGACTAAGTATGACTCCGTAAAAATTTATGAAATTTTTATATGTTGTTCCCCTATGTCTTAGCTCTCTAAAACATATTTTTATATCTAAAATGGTCAAACAATGCCCGAGATATGATTTATAGAATGGTCAAGGGTCAAGCAGCTACTTTCAGTGACATATCTCTATTTAAAATTTCATAATTTGAGTTCTACTAAACTTCACAGATTGAGCAAATAGGGGAATTAAAGCTAACAGAATTTTCGATCTTTTCCAAGTGGTCTCATCGGTTTTTGTTGGGTATTTTTCGAGATATGCTTCTTACAAGTTGACTCAGATTCTGGTCAGGAAGGTGCAGTAGGTACATGTACTTGTATTTCATTTCTTAAAAATATTAAATAGACGAATTATCACATGAGGCTTACATATTATGAAACTAGACATCTTGAAATTCGTTTTAGGCTTAAGAAATGTAAGATTTCGTTAAGAAATGGTCTCGTTATGTCCGATCTAAACCGATCTATTTTATTGTCCAGTGGGTAAAGCTATTATCTAGTGGTCCTTAGCGTTGTTCATCCAATTTTTAAGCATGTTTTGGACATAAATCAGTAGGTATGAAGCACCAACATGTTTACCAACTTAATCCAAGTAAATCAAAGGAAAAAGGAGGAGTTTATACCAAGTAGAAACTGAGATAGGGCGAGAGAAGCGAAAGGATGCTGCTGTTATTCGGTTGTCGAGTTCTTCTTGTTTTTCCTTGCTAAAAACGTGTAGGATGGTGTTAGATTTGTGAAGGGAGTGTCTGGGTATTCTTGGATGAGATTGTTGGTCGAGGTGGAGGAGGTGGTGTGGCTGGAATGGGAGAAAATCAGATAGAATTTTGAGTGTAAAGTGTGGTTAAAGCAGAAAATGGAAATGGGTTTAGGTGTAAGTGTTGCTCATATATGGTAAGATTAGGGTTGGGCTTGGCTGGTTGCTTAGGATCGGTTTGGGCCTGAGCGGGCTGAGGTCTGGGCTTAGTCCCTCATGGGTTGGGCTCCGGGCCCTGGCCCTCGAGCTCGGGTTACGTTTATTAGTCGGTTAGACTTTAAATCGCGTGGTTTAAAACGTAGTAATTAACGTTAAGTTTTTCGTGTATGTTTTTATTATGTAAATGTTATTTGGATTGACTAAGTATTTTTAAAATACTTATTTTGAGTTGCCAAATTATATTTTTGGGTTTTGTCGGATATCAGGCTTGATTCACGCATTTTCTCGTATTTGTTACGTTTGATGTCAAACGTGATAGTTTTAGTTTAGTATCACGCAATGATATTATATAGTAAATAATGACTACTTAATCGTCACTATAAGTTTATATTATTTACGAAAAGCTTGTCACCAACGTCCATAATATTGTATCGGGATCCGCCCGATATGAAAATGCACGATTTAATCAAATCGCGTACGTGTGTACATATATTAAAATATCAATACACATAATGACACATATAATTAATCCTAATTACATGTATTTACACTTATGATTAGGTACTAATAATAGCCCTAATTTAACGGTTGTTACATTTATCGCCATGCCAACAACAAAAAGGAAGAAGCAAATAAAGTCGAAAGAAGAAAAGAAAAGCCGAAAAAAGGCTAAATATTCATCAATTTGTTCCTTTGGAAGCCTCCCATTCAAACTGTAGGGAGTATTAGAGGATTAGATTAAATAGCCCATGTCAATTTGTGGGCTTAAGGTCCGTTACGATTTCTAGGGTTTATGTTTTATTTGAATATCGTATCAGTTATTGCTTATGGGGTTTTATTATTTAATAGTTAATTGGCATTGTTGCTCATAATTTTACGGTTATTTAGATGGCAATTAAATTTTAGTCGCAAATATCTCAATTTTTTCACGTACATATTTTGGCCTTCCTTGGTCATTGTAGCTAACATGTCAATATGTCGAAATTTGATGTTCATCATTGAGAAATCTCTTTAAATATGGAACCAACTTTTCAGTATAATAAGTACATGTAGAATCGATTTCTAGTTTTTCAGTGTGAAAAGTGATTTAACATTATAATGACTTAATAATAGTTTAATTCTCAAAGTTTCACTTTTTTCGTTTTAATCATTCTTTTTTTGTAATGATTTAATCCTTCAAGTTTGCGTTGACTTAATAGTTTAACCATTCGAATTGTTAAACCATAAATTTTTTAAAAATTTGATGATTAAATTAGAAAAATTTTAAATGGTTAAATCATTATAAACGATAAACACTAGGGATTAAATCATGAAAATGTTGGAGTATAATCAAACTTTAGGCTTAAACAACCAAAATTTGGAAACTTCGAGGGTTAAACTTTGATGGTTAAAACGGAAAAAGGTGAAACTTTAGAATTAAACCATTATTATTATAATAATTGATTATTTTTCTGTTCGTTATTCTTCCTCTTCATCATCACATCATGCATATGTTTGTAAGGCATATTCTGGAGATAAACCACCACCCCCCCCCCCCCCCCCCCCCCAAAAGCATGACTCTTGCTCGAATGAATGTTTTGAAGAAACCTCAATTAAGTTTCCATCTCTTTTCCATTTCCATTATCTTGAATAGATTAACCATTTCTTGATTTTCCGATCGTCTGAGAAAAGGCGGTTCTAGAACCATCAATGATTGGTGAACCGGCAGATCCGTTTCAATTAACTTATGAATCTATGCCGATTCCGAAAATCTCACAAATTATTTATCAATAAAAAAGAAAAAAAAGTAATAAGTTATGTAGCAATCTCATCCTCTGGGTTCTAGTTTTTAAATTGCATTGGGGTAAACAAATACTAACGGGCTGAAAGTAGTGAATTGAAAGAACTTACCCCCCTTAAATCTCACAAATTATTTATCAATAAAAAAGAAAAAAAAGTAATAAGTTATGTAGCAATCTCATCCTCTGGGTTCTAGTTTTTAAATTGCATTGGGGTGAACAAATACTAACGGGCTGAAAGTAGTGAATTGAAAGAACTTAAGCCCATACTGCACCAATTAATTCTTTATGTTGGGCCTGACAAGTGGACACTTTACTTCAGTTCTTTGGATCAACTCAAGCTGCTAGCAGCCGTACGATTTAAACTCTTTCCCATTTAAATCAACATATACTGCTACACCTAAGGGTAGTCGCAAATGGTAGGCTTCCAACGAGGATCAATCCTGACAGACATAGGGTTGATCTCACTCGACCAGAAGCCAAATTTATGACAACAATCAAGAAACAAGACTTCATTTGCTCGGTCGCCTTCAAAATGTGGAAAAGGATCCCTTCCTGGTGCAGTTTCGGACAACTTAGCCTTGCAAATGCGCCAAATGAAATTGCTAACCTTTGAAAATCCTTTTCTTCATCAGAAATGCACGTCATTCAGACAACCATTTCGGTTATTTGGTGGTCTAGCTAGGAATGGACTTCACATTCAACTTAAGATGGCCAAACTCCTTGCAACTATTTGGGTTCTTTTGTATGATCGAGCCGTTAAATAAACACTTGTGTGGATTGGATAACTGTGTCAAAGACTAGAATTGGTTGTTAAGGATTTGATCAGGGATCTATGGTATAGGCCGAATATATAGGTATAGGTGCAAGACAACAATGGCAAAGGTTTTCTTTGAAGGCAGCTGCCGCCTTTGCTAATAATCGAAGTTGAACGTCCCAGCGATGGCCCCTGCTTGCAAGCACAACTTCTACGTTAACTTCCGTTGCTAATGAACATGGCCGTTGGGTTAATCAGCAAGTCAAACTATAATAATGATAAGAAACAAGCATTTTTTAAGCTTTAACTCAGCAAAGAATTGATGAGATATATGAAATCAGTAGCTTGAACTGAAACTATGAAATAAACTGTTACCAAAATAATGCACAGGACATTTTCTGTAAGATGTAAAACATATCCAAACAAATCCATCAACTGGTCTACTTTCAAAGGACACAAACTTCACAACAGCTGATATCAGGATCAAGTGACACAGACATTTTATCTAAACATCTATGAAAAAGTCTTACAAAAACAACATATGATCACTAACAACCACTAATCAAGTAACTCCGTTTGTTGATATTACTATTTCTTTGAACTTTAACCAAGCAGAGAGCATGGTATTAACATAAACCTGTGAGTAACTTCTTATTATTTCTGCGTAACAACGCCTGAAACCATGGTGTCCATACCACACATGCCTGACCCCCTACACAGCTTATAATATCCCTTTTCTCCCCAATGTTTTCCCCATGAATTCTTGATGATCCAATAAGGCTTGTTACTTAACCTTAATATTGAAAACCCTTCGGAACCATACCCTACAATCAACACTCCGTGGTTCACCCGTTTCTTGGAACAAATCAACGGACACGACACCCCACCAATATAAGTTTGCATAAACACCGCATTCAGTCCAACTGCAATAAACCAAATTCTTCCTTAATTCATGATGTCAATATGATTCACAAGATAGTATTTGATCTAGTATATATGCATGTGATGTTACTTACCAGCAAGAGGGCCATTTTTGACCAAATGTGCAGCCATTTGATCTTCATCAGCAGGGATATTGGTAAAGTTAACAACTTTTGTGGCTATTTTATCCGGATTGAACTTGCACTCGCCTGATTTTCCAGTGTAAGGATATGATTCTTCTGATTGAATGCCTCCGGCTTTGATTAAGTAATTGTAAGCATTAGTCATAAGTCCTCCAGAGCATCCGCTATCACACGCATCCTTCTGCGAAGAATCACACTACACGACGACAACAACAATGAGCAATATGCCACATTTCAGTTTTCAACTGGGGAACCTAAAAGAGAAATGTGTTAACAGAAATCAAAACCTTACCGTGTGATCGCAATCAACAAGCTGTTGCTCACTCAAGTTAAGAAGCTTCCCTGTTTCGATGAAATTTGCACCTTCGATTACTCCCGTCGTACTAAACGCCCAACAGGATCCACACACACCCTACACCAATTTATATTCAAATAAAACCAAATCAAAGTTGTTATAAATTAATCAGAATATAACAAACAACACTTAACGATGCAAATAACATTTGTACAATCTAATAAATTATGAACAAAATTTCTCTATGTGCACGAACTTTCAAAACTTATAGGGTGTGTACCAAATCTTCAATTTTCCATTTATATGTGAACTTTTGATGTGAGACTCTGAATGGATACCGTGTAATATATTTCCGGGTTAATGGTTCTTTCACTTTTATACCTGGTTAGCGTATAGTATGAACCCAATTTATTAGTCTAATACGTAACGAACTTAAAAAAAAAAGTTCGAGTAAGCAAATATACCCTTGGGTAACATGAGTTGATTTTTTAGCTGATTTTTCAATTTTTAAAATGTCAAATAGCTTATAATAAATCACTACGTGTAAGTTTTTTATGCAACACTTCATCATTATATAACTTAAACCGAAACACTTCATCATTATATAACTTAAACCGGTCATAAAAAAAGTTGGTTCCCAAAATCGATACAAAATATGAAAATTTGCTACTAACCAGAGTAATAAATTAGGTTTGTACCCTAGGTAAAATATTGTAAAGTTTGTACACTATCTGCGTCATTAACCCTATATTTTGAGGGATAGTTTATAACGTCTTGCCTTTCATAAAAAAAAGTGTATAACGTCTCAGACATTAACGCGTAAAATAAATGACGGAAATATTGTGATTATTTTTTTTCTTTTATGCACACTTACAAAATATTGTAAAGTAAATTGGATAAACTTGTTATCAATTCAATCGTTAACCAAACACATGGTAAAATGAAAATGAATTTTCAATTCTGTTGAATTTCACGAACCAAAAACAACCAAATTTTAATTCCATATTATCACACCTTGCCCCTGAAATGTACTAGAGGAGAATTTCATATAAAAACTAACCTGCTTTTTAACCTCAGTAACGGCACCTTTCTCCCTCCAATCAAAATCTTCAGGTAAATCATCAACCTCTAACGGCGGTGCACTTCCAAAACCGTTACTATTCAACTCACCTCCATAACCGCCTTTCACACCCAAATACATACTCTCAAATTCTTCCTCCGTTAAATCAGAAAACGGCGTTACACCGTGAGTCGCACTCGGATCAAGCAACTGATGTTCAGCCGCTATAATTAAATTCTTATAAAACACACCTAAGCGGTGCAAGTATTCTTCTCTAGTAGAATACTGTTTGCCGTGTTCCTGTATAAACGCCGTGAACCGCTGTTCCGTTGGAGTTCCGATGAGATGGTCGTTGTTGGTAACGGAGTCTGTGACTTGGCGTATGATAGCGTCGTAACGTGTTGCGTGAACGGCGCATGTTAGTAGGGTGATGACTACGGCGTAGGATAGAGTTCTCATTTTGTTGAAAGTAACCGAAGGTGTTGTTGCATGTGTTGGAAGAAGAAGATGATAAAAGGGGAATGAAATAGTGGATTTTACGGGTTTGCCCTTTTAGGCGGTTAGGGGGATGATTAAAAAAAGGGGCAGTGAAGTAATTGTGATGTGATGTTAAACACGTGGAATTTGCATGAGATCATATTGGTGCTAGCTTTTGCCACGTAATCGTTTTCATACATCGTAAACGGTGACACATATAGGAAGATATCTTCATATAAAATTAGAACTGGTATGACTACGGTCGGTCTAGACCACGAACGAACGGGAGCGGAGTTAAAGATTTATATATTAACATTAATTTTTCTTTTTTAATTATTTCTTCCGTGAGGGTAAAAATCTATAAAATATTATAAATACTTTTAAAAAAATAGACGGAGTTAGGATTTATATATTAGACGGAATATTTTTTTTTAATTATTTATTTATCTTTAAGAGGTAAAACATATAAAATATTATAAATACTCTTAAAAAATTAGGAATGGTTCATAAGAACAGAGAGTTTTTCGAGGGTAGGGAAAGCAAGGCTTTAACCAAACAAAAATTTAACATGTGTCACTCGTGGTCCTCACATCTCAGGCTACCAGGATCTATTTTGCAATTTTGATATAATTGTGGACCTAACCTAATTGCCCGAATATACAAAATGCGGTGAAAAAAACTACAATGTTCACTAACACAATACTATTTCGTACAAAACAAATATTATTTCCTAAAGTCCTTAATATCACTAATACATCATTTCAAATAGGGAATTTCTAACTTGTGCCCTAAGGACACATGTTAAGTGGTGAATATTCTTCTCGAAAATTGAAAAAGTTGAAAATATTATTTTCGAAAAATGAAAAAGGTATGAAGATTCTTCTTGAAAAATGCATTTCTCATTTTTCGAGAAGAATATTCTTGTCTTAACATATGCCCTTAGGGCACACGTTAGACAAACCCTTTCAAATATCTTTAAAATACAAATGGCTTAATTTCCAGCATGTTTTGTAAAGATGATTTCTTCTTTTCAATCAACATACTTCAAGCTTAACTGCCTTCGATTTGGTAGATTTCTTCATTACACTCTCTTTAATGTTTTACATGTAAAGCGAACAACAAGCATAATGCAACTTACATTAGAAGCAAGCTACATAAACACATAATAATGCTAAAAAAAATAAAGTGCAGTAAAAAATATATAAAATATATTAAACAAGTACTGGTAAATTTTCGAATTCAAGTATAAAATCAAGTTGTATAAACACATAAAAATGCTATAGATAAAAAATGTAAAAATGCATTGAAGAAATATAAATTGAACGATAAGAATTTAAAATGAAGTGGATTTTTTTCAAATCCACTTGTTAGATCTACTTTTCAGATTTAAATCTACATAAAATGCAGTAACATAAATTGCAGTACATAAAATGCAGTAACATATAATTTAGTAAATAAATGTCTCTACTATTTACACTTTAAAAACAAACTGCAGCAACCAAACACTTAAAATGCATACACATTAAATTTAGTAACATTATAAAAATCTAATCTACAAGTTCAAACACAGATATAACATTTTATACACTAAATAAATACTCAAATATCATCATTCACTACCAATCAAACATAGATCTATCATTTCAAGTAGATATAACACATAAATACACTAGATCTATAAAAGTCATCAAAACATACTCAAATAAGCATCAAAATTACCATATCTTATTGTGAAAAATGATTCCGTTCACCGGAGCTCCGGTACGAACGATTTTTTTTTTTGCAGCAGTTTGATGATGGCGAAAGCTTGAGTAACGATTTGATTGCGGCAGATGCTCTAGATGATGGCCTGGAGTTACGGGAGAATGACCGGCGGAGGATTAATCGAGTGTAGAAAGGAAATTGTATGAAAGACGATGATCTTGATTAAAATCAAGCGGATGATGAGAGAGAAACATCAGAGCTCTGTTAGTGGTGGTGACGGAAGAGCAACAATGGTGGTGGTAGTGATGGAGGAACAACAGTGGTTGTAACTGTGTGTGTGTGTGTGTCTCTTTCAGAAAGAGATTGGAGAGGATTTGGGGAATGTGTTTTTGGAAAGAGACCAAAAGGTTAAACGCATGCTGACCCTATGCCCAATGTTAAAGTGTATAATTGCAATTCAATGTCTCATCTAAAAATATTTTCATATAAGTCCTTAAGTGACATGGCTTGATCTTAACCCTTTGTTAATGAATGGACAGATGGGATGAGGCTGCCCCACCTTCTCCTCCTATCCCTCTTTCCTTTTTGTATAATAAATACTTTATTATATTATTTAAAAATTCTTGGGGGCGACTGCTGTGACCCTCCCCAAATTACAGTATAATTCCGTACTTAAACACGCACATGTCTCAGGCTAATTCCCTGCTTTGTGAATTCAAACAAATTTTTATGGGATAAGTCTAGCAAAGCCCACATTTTTAATACGTGAAGTATTACGAGTTTCATAATTATTTATAATTACGCACAAAACAATTGGAACGTATCCAAGAAAGATATACGAACATTGGTGATACAATATTTTATAAATAATGTAAAACTATTTTAATAGTAGTTATTTACTTTGAATTATTATGCTATAACGATAATGCATAACGATTAAAAGAAACAATTGTAAGTATGCGACGAAAACATACGAATCGAACCCGACAACCAAACGAAGCGAAACAAATTTTTTGAAAACTCAAAATGAAGTGATTTGAATAACACTTCACGAAAAATTAACGTATAAATATCGTTAACTAAACTAAACTAACTAACGTTTAAACACTAAACACAATTAACCGATTAACGACTAAAATATCTAGTGGATTAATTAGACTGATTGGGAGACAAATCAAACCAACTCATACCTCCACTTTGACCAAAAAAATATGCATTTCCATACCCCATACCCTCATTATCTTTGTACAATTGAGCACACAAACACATTCAATCACTCAACTTTCCATCCCTCTCTCCCTCCCTCTCCCGTTCGGTTTTTCCAGCCTCAACACAACCACCAACTGATCACTGCACCACCACGAAACCCCACTTCATACATCATTATCTAGCAAAGGAAAGGATCAAGGATAACAAGCAAGCAAATCATTATCTTCTTTCTAGATCTTCTTAAAGCTTTGTAATGAACCACTTCTTTTCACTTTTCCTTTCATAAATCTTCATGATCTAACATTGTTAGTAGTTCACTCTTAGAGATCATGCTTAAAAACATTGTTGGTGCATTTTGTGTGTCAGTCAGTTGGTCAAACGTTTGTAATTGTCAAAGTCAATTAGTCTTAATATGTGATATGATTAGTGTGTATATTCGAGTATGTAAACGGATAGTGAAATAGAAAATATACAAAAATGTTGACGTGCGACACTTAGGTCAGTGTCGCAGTATGCGACACTTAGCTAGTGTCGCATGGGTCGGCTCCTGCGACACTTGGCTAGTGTCGCAGGTAGGGCAGATTTAGTATAAATAGAGGAGTCGAATTCAGTTTTAGGGTTAGACATTTGAGAAAGTGTGGGAGAGCCATTTTTGTGAGAATAGAGAGGAGAGAAACGAGTTTGTGATTGTATAGCTTTACGATTCAATTGTGAATATATACAAAAAGCTTATAGAAAATGTTTGTGATTGATTGTTTGATTTCTGCGCTTACAATTGATTATACGATCTGATTTGATCCGGTACAAGGAACCTACAAACATGCAAAAATTATACACAAAAACGATTTCTGCAACTAAATATACACAAAGTACAAGAAAACTTTCTGACCAGAAACTTGTACGGTTTTCTCCAGTAAATTACAAACACATAAAACCACCAAAATGGTCGAATCTTGTGTCAAAATTTAATTTCAAGATCTTAGATAAAAGATCCATGTGGTTTCATAATTTTTTGACGCCGTATGGTACTCGAAACGAATTTATAAAAACACATAGCAAATCTGTCACGGATGATAGATTTTAGCACCAACTTCATGAGGTCAAAACTTCGTGTACAAAAATCAAAATGACACGAGGTCTTTTTCTAAAGACAAAAATTTTTGTTATCTTTAAGTTTTGTATGATCATGTTTTCTTTATTTAAGTGTAGCTCGAGATACAATTTAATCTTTAGACCTATATCTATGTTTTGAGCTGTTGCACACAGGTTGATGTTTATAATTATTTGACCTACTTATCATTGGCCGAAAGCTATGGTAAATATGTTTTTGAAAATCTAAGACATGGGGGTACATAGGGTAGTTTTCTCGGAATTTTTCGCAAAGGTTTGACTAGTCAAAATGAGCTCAGAAAAAGGTGTATTTTGAGTGTATAAACTGTCGGGACTGTTTTCGTGTTCCCGCGAACGAAAACGAATGACTTCTAGTTTGAGATAAAAGATGAAACTTACTTTTTACGGGTTCAAATATTTTAAGATTTTTCATGTAAAAGTTTCGGGTCAAACCGAACACCGAAAATGAGCCTAAGTACGAATAACGCGAACCAATATATAAAATGTTAGATTTTGGTTCAAAACGAGAATTTTAAGTATTATATTTCATAACTCGGACAAAAATGACGTTTATAACATTTACGCATAACAACACTCGCGTTTTAACACTTAAACGAAAACTCCTGACCTGCGACAATGCCTCTTTGTCGCGTAAGCCTCTATACCTGTGACTAAGCCTTTGTCGCAACCCTATTGATTGTCGCAACATCTACGACACTACTGTTGTTGCAACACGTATGTCGCAACCTCATTGTCGTCTCATAAATAGTAACCATCAATTGTCTCATAAATAGTGACTTTCGATTGTCTCATAAATAGTAACCATCGATTGTCTCATAAATAGTGACTTTCTATTGTTTCATAAATGGTAACTCTCGATTGTCTCATGATTTGTGACTTTCGATTATCTCATGAATAGTACTCTCGACGCAATTTTTTTCACAAACGATATTTCGACAATTAATATCGCAACAAATAGTCGAGACACTGAACATGTACTTTTACAAAGTATACAATGCAATTAGCATAATAATAATATCATCACAAGGTATTATTACAAAAATACCACCAACGAATCATTCGTATTTTAAGCACAAGGATATTTCGAAACGAGTGAACAACTAACATAGTTTGGCTGTTAGCTAGCTATATATGCAAACCATCTCTTGCGTTTAGGGCTTTAAGAGACTTTACTTGGGTAACCACTTTGCTAGATCTCGTACTTAATCTCATGAGGTGAGTCCCCAACATTTACTGTTTCACTGCTTTTAAAACTAGGGGTGAAAAACATAGCAACCGTTTTGCTACGATATGCAAAAATTTTATATGAATGCTTTCATACAAGTACTAGAAACTTGTTTAATTATGAAATGATTTTTCATACTATATTTGGGAACATGACAACGCATCCTGGTACGAACCTAGTCTTACAACTTGTAGGGCATAGAAGTCCTCGTGCTTGCAAACTATAACCATAAGCTAGATGACGCTAGCCACTGAGTATACGAATAGTACTATCGACGTGACTGCCCCTCCCACTTTGTGTTGATCATGCTAACCCCTGACTTCATGTAAACGCGGAGCATATACTTACCCGGTCCAACGGCAACAACGATACACAACTTGTCGTGGTTTGATTATAGGGATAGGTGTCGTACTTTAACTCGTAAGGTCTAGCTAACCTTTGGGAGATCCCATCTATGTTTTCCCACAAACAACAAAACTTTATAGGAAATGATTTTTCCTATCATTAAATTTTTGGGAATGTTTTTCCTTGCGATTAACTATATAGGAATCCGTTCCTACGATTTATACAGTGGAAAGATTTTCCAAACATATACGAATGGATGTGTTTATATCACGATAACGAAACTATACTTTTAGATCTCCTGCGGGATTTCTACGAACATAATTTTGGATATGCGTTTCCAACGAAACTTTTGGATGAAATTCAACGATTACAAAAATTATTACTTGATCATGATATGATCACTTTGACTTATATGCCAACGATTTACAAACAACTTGGTTTAACAATGATATATTAAAACCTGTGAATTCACTCAACAATTTTATTGACATTATACTGTGTTTTTTCAGGGAATTAGCAACCATGTAAGACTTGCATGCATCTTGGAATAACGATCACCCGAGACGATTAGGATGCCACTTTTGGAAACGAATGAGATAACTTTAGTATAAATAATACATTTTAGTCATACTTACGAAATCTCCTTTTGAATATTGTATTCACTAAAACAGTTGTATTTTATTAACACTACTATTTCTACGACTCGATAAGTCGTAGTTTTTGTAACAACTTTTATTTATGATATCTTAATACTATTTGTTCCGCAATAATCATATGCTCCGTGCTTGAATGTACAATGATGACATCATGACCCCCTAACACAATCACAAATGCTTCCGCTAAACACTCGTTAACCTCGTAGTACCATTTTGGGGGTGTGACAACTGCCCCCATGCCCCCCTCTACATCCGCCCCTGCGCACGAGCCATTGATTCCAACACAAAATCATTCTATTCATTGAATATTTGGACAATAAATCATTCAATAAAGTAGTAATATAAGAGTAATTGATACTACATGATATATAACACCTCTTAAATTTAGAACCATTTTTTTAAACATATAATATATAACATGTCGGAAGTGCAAGTCCATACATATATTATAAATTTACATTAATGTATAACATGTCGGAAGCGCAAGTCCATACATATAATATAAATTTACATTAATATATAACATGTCAGAAGCGCAAGTCCATACATATATTAAAACATGTCGGAAGCGCAAGTCCAATATATATTATATATTTTTTTTCTAAAAAAATATAACATGTCGGAAGCACAAGTCCATACATATATTATAAATTTACATTACATAACCTAAACATAATAAAAGTTATATTGTTCCCAAAACATTATACATAAACTGGGTGTTATATACTTCCCAAACATGACATAAGTTTTCCAACTATATCAGAGTGAGCAAATCGTCAAACATCCCATCCAGTAACTAACTTCTTGCCTAGCCCATTATCAAACTCATAACCTGCAAGAAGTAAGGTGGTCGGATTAGCACGAAGCTAAGTAAGAAGACATGTAACTAACAGTCTAACTTAGCCTACCAAAGCTATTTACATCAAATAAATCGTAAACACACAACTTCCAAGAGGATCGGTGGTTTTTGAGGTGCCCTCAGTTGCGGTGGCCCTTCAAGAACACTTAAACCAACTGCAAGCCAATACAGAGGTTAACCGATAACTTGGTGCTATACACCACACAACATAGGTCCCTATAAACAACGCATGTACAAAGAACCTATGTTGACCAAACTATAGCACCTAAGCCCAAACCATGTTGACCTCTTAAGGAATCACATCAACTCAATAACCATGTATCACATCATCCAAATTCATCATGGTATTATGTTAAACTAAACTGTTTATAAACGTTAATACTACGTTTACCCGTTGTAACTAAACTTGTTACAACTAAGTCACATTGAGAGTACAGATCCACTCACCTAAATGTCTCAGTCTCCAACTGAGAGTTCTTATTCTAGTGAGTCTTTAGTTGAACTGTGAACAAAAAAAAACATCAGTTACTGTCCCATTTCATAATTGGCATATCTTAATTCAATTATATAACATCAATTAATAAAGTATTACATACTCTAAACCATACATGTAACTTATATAGTACAATTTAAGCTAAACAAAAAGTCACCGAATTTCATGGGTTACCCATCGGGTAACCATAGTCCCCGCTGGCTAAACATAATACCCGTCAGGTACTAGGTGTACGCACCGGGTACTCGGTTATAGGTCAGTTTTTGTCTAAATCCTGCATTAGTACCCGCTGGGTAGGGTTTTCACCCACCCGGGTACCGAACTCAAGCCGGCATACCCGCCAGGTAAGGGTAGTACTCGCCGGGCACTACACCCTTTCCAGTGACTTGCAAGTCTACCAGAACCCAGAATCTGAAAATTATAATCAAAATATCAAATTCAGGTTTGTAACCAATTTAACACAACAACAACATCATCAAACATCGTATGACATCTTTCAAGTTCATTCAAGTATCAATCTCATACATACTCTATAATCCATATAAGTTCAGTCACAAATTAAATTTGAAAGAAATTAGATCAAGAATCCACTTCCAATTCAGGATGAAGATAATAAGATGATGATGATGATGATGATGATGATGATGATGATGATGATGAAACTGATATTTGGAGATATTATTCCACACCACAAAGCAAGTCTTTATCTTTAGGTTTTTCATATGTATTTTTAGGGTTAGGGAATGAGGAGTTAGAGAAATTTGGGAAAGTTGGAAAGTTTAGGTCGACCCACTACATATCTAACCCAATACCCATTTAATTTTATTCTCCTTCTAAACCTATTGTCTGGAACCTAAAAACCATTTGCGAGACCAAATATTTTATTTTACCGACAACTATAACAATTTAAAACAAACAATATTTTACTATTCACAATAAGTTATTTGGCCAATTACCTAATTTTCACAAATAAAATAAATGATATAAAATTAGTCATAACACATTTAAATAAATAATTTAAAGTTTAGAAAATTACCGGAATACCCCTCGACCCCTAAGGTAGGTGCTACAAATTTTTCCCTTTAAGGAGATTTCGTCCCCAAAATCTCGTCATGCTGAAATAATCTAGTGTATCGCGACCGCATACTATCCTCAGTCTCCCAAGTAAGGTTTGCGCCAAAACTATGTTTCCACTTTACTATCATCATAGGGATCTCTTTCTTACGAAGTTTAGTCACCTTTCGATTCAAAGCTCAACGGGTGCCTCCATCAGTTTCTGACTTTGATCAACACGTAAATCTTGCAATGGAAGGACTTTTGATTGATCCTGCGCATTGCATTTCTTCAAATAGCACACATTAAAAGTATCGTGGATACCTGCAAGCTCAGATGGAAGATCCAACGCAACTGTCTGGTCATTAACTACCCGACGAATTCTGAATGGACCAATATACCTGGGAGCAAGCTTTCCCGTTTCCCAAATCGAATTACACCTTTCCATGGATAAACTTTCAAATATACTAACTCACCCTCAACAAAATAAATAGGTTGACATCGTGGATCAACATACTGTTTCTGTCTATCCAGGGCCACTTTCAGTTTCTCACGAGCAATTGCAACTTTATCATCTGTAATATGGACAATATCGGGACCTGCAAATTGTTTCTCCCCGGCTTCTAACCAACAAGTAGGCATTCTGCAATGTCACCCATATAACATCTCATAAGGAGGCATGCCAATACTCGAATGATAGGAATTATTTTAAGCAAACTCGATTAACGGTAGATGGGAATCCCACGATCCACCTTACTCTAGAACACAAGCACGTAACATATCCTCATGAGTCTGAATAGTTCTTTCTGACTGGCCATCTGTTTGAGGATGATACGCTGTACTCAAATTTACTCGGGTACCTAACTCATTCTGTAGACTACCAAAAACAAGATAAAAATCTAGAATCTCTATTGGAGACAATCGATAATGGAATCCCGTGCCTCAAATAACCTCATTAATGTACAACTGAGCTAATCGACATAAAGAGGCAGTCTCACTGTAGCAAGAAAATGAGCACTTTTTGTTAATCTGTCCACAATTACCCAAATCATATCATTACCCCGAGGTGTTCGTGGAAGCTTAGTGACAAAGTCCATCTTCAAATGTTCCCACTTCCACTCTGGAATCTCAAGTTGTTTCAATAATCCATATGGCTTCTGGTGCTCGGCTTTAACCTGGCAACATATATGACAAGATTCCACAAACCGTGCTACATCAGTTTTCAAAGTAGGCACCAATACAAAGGTTCCAAATCATTATACATTTTGCTACTTCCCGGATGAACAGATAATCTAGACTTGTGAGCCTCAGTCAAAATAATATCACGAAGTCCTCCAATCAATGGAACCCAAACTCGAGACTGAAAAGTCTTCAATCCTCGAGAATCATCTATCAACAAGTCTTTTCTTTTCAACATAATCTCAGATTTTAAATTGTGATTTTAACAACGCCTCTAGCTGAGCAGCTTTTAATTGGTCCACCAAATCAGAAGAAACTACCAAACACATAAAGTACATCCTGTCAGAAGTCCCTTTATGGCTCAAAGCATCCGCAACAACATTGGCTTTCCCCGGATGGTATCGAGTCTCGCAATCATAATCTTTTATCAATTCCAACCATTGACGTTGATACATATTAAGTTGTTTCTGTAAAGACATATACTGAAGACTTTTATGATCCGTACAAATAACACATTTAGTACCATTTAAATAATGTCTCCAGATTTTCAATGCAAACAGTATAGCTGCAAGCTCCAAATCATGTGTAGGATAATTCTTCTCGTGTGGCTTAAGCTGACGTGAAGCATAAGCAATAATATGATCCCGCTGCATCAAAACACAACCCAATCATGCATAAGATGCATCACAATACACGCAAAAATCATTTGATCCATCAGGTAGTGCTAAAACTGGAGCCTGACACAAAAGCTGTTTCATAGTCTGAAAAGCTGTTTCCTGATGATCATTCCAATGGAATTTCACATCTTTGCAAGTCAGTTTAGTTAATGGGCCATCAATTTTTGTAAAATCTTTAATAAATTTTCGATAGTAACCTGCTAACCCCATGAAACTCTTAATCTTCGAGGAAGTTTTAGGTGCATTCCAATTCATGACAGCCTCAACTTTAGAAGGATCTACTTTAACCTCATCTTCACAGATAACATGCCCCAAAAACTGAACTTCTCGAAGCCAGAATTCGCATTTTGAAAATTTAGCATACAAATGTTCCCTTTTTAAAGTTTCAAGTACCACACGCAAATGCATTTCATGCTCGGATTCAGTCTTAGAATAAATCAGTATATCATCGATAAAGATAATTACGAACTTGTCAAAGAAATGCAGGAGCATTTGTTAAACCGAATGGCATAACCAAAAACTCATAATGACCGTACCTGGTGCGAAAAGCAGTTTTTGAAATATCTTCCTCACGAACACGCACCTGATGATAAGCTGACCGCAAGTCAATTTTAGAAAAACAAGAAGATCCCTGCAACTGATCAAATAACTCATCTATTCTAGGCAGAGGATACTTATTCTTAAACGTTATTTTATTAAGATCCTTGTAATCAATACATATCCGTAAGGTACCATCTTTCTTTTTAACAAACAGAACAAGTGCACCCCGCGAAGAAGAACTGGGTCTAATAAATCCCTTATTCAACAATTCTTGAATCTGATTCATCATTTCATGAATTTCAGATGGAGCTAATCTATAAGGAAACTTAGCTACTGGAGTCGAGCCTGGGATTAAATCAATCTAATATTCTACTTTTCTAACAGCTGGTAAATCAGGCAACTCATCAGGGAAAACCTCCGAGTATTCAGAAACCACTCGGACATCTGAAACAGATTTCGTTTCTAACTTAGCATCAATAACATAGGCACATATGATTCACAACCCTTAGCCAGAGATTTTCTAACTTTCATCAAAGAAATTAAAGGAAGATGACCATTCTCCCATTCCCCTCGAGCCATGACATATGTCTCATTAGAGATAGGGATTTTTATTAATTTCTTATGATATTCTATGTTTGCTTTATTCTGACATAACCAGTCCATGCCTAAAACCGCATCAAAACCAGGTATGATCATTAACAGAAAAGAAACTCGAAAGTTATAACCCTCTATCAATATACTAGCTCCAGTAACCGATGTGGTAACATGAACCATTTTACCATAAGCTATTTCCACCTCAAGGGGATTAGCAATCACATTAGGGGTCAAATTCAATTTGTCATAGAAGAGCACGGATATAAAGGAACAATTGGCTACAGAATCAAATAGAACATGAGCTGGTACAAAATTTATAAGAAAAGTACCAGTAATGACATCATCTATTCTGACAGCTTCATCAACTATCATCTGAAAAGTCCTGCCAGTTGTTGACGGCGGATTCTTCCGTTTATGGCCAGAAGATGAAGACCCCCAACCACTGACCCCTGTCCTTTAACCTCTGGACACTGACCCGCTCGATGTCCTTCCTTGTGACAATTCCAACAACATGATTAGGATAAGTACAGTCCTTGGCATCATGTCCAAATACTCCGCATTTAATGCACCTGGCAGTTTGAGAAGTACATGGTCCAATATGTTTGGATTTACATTTATTGCACCAAGATCTATTAGATGAACCATCACTAGGATTAGATCTCCTATTCTGCTGATGACCTTGCCATTTCTGTTTACATTTACCAGAAGAATCACTTTTAGAATGCTGTAAGGTCTTTTCTTTATTTAGCATATCCCGAGCCCGAATATCACTATCAACCGAACGGGCTAAAGTAAATGCCTGGGGTAAAGAGCCTGCCAATCTCACTGTGGTTTGATAACTGGGCGGTAAAGTTCTAACAAAATGTTCTACCTTAGTCCCGTCATTGGAAACCTATTGTTGCTCAAATCTCAATTTCTCAGAAAACTAGGTAATCAGCTCATCGATAGACATCCGATCGGTCATATGTAATTCCATGAACTCCCGCCTAATATGAGACATATCAAAATCTGAATAGTATTGTCGACACTTCTCATTATAGAAATCACTCCATCTGTTAGATTCTTTCTGTTGCGATGTCAAAGTTGCGGGGATCGAATCCCACCATGAAATAGCATGACCTTTCAGAAGTTGAACAACATATGGGACCTTAACCTCTTCTTCACACTGACAAACCTCAAACTTTCTCTCAATATCCCTTAACCAGTCCAATGTAAATGAAGGATTTGAACTACCATGATTTTCTGGAGGTTTACTGGACATAAAGGTTTTTAAAAAATAGACTTTCTTTTGATGTGGTGATGGAAACACAGGTAACTAATAATATTAAGGCCCTAAAGATGAAAATGGGACTGAAGTCTGTTGAGAAGTACCATAGGGCTGCTGCTGATAATAAAATGGCAAGGAGGTAGATATCTGTGAGGAAGATACCAAAGGAGGTGGAATAATACTCACAATAGGTGGTTGTGACTGAATTTCTAAGAGGATCCCGCCTGTAAAGTTCTCTGTCTAAAACCTCTAAGCTCCTGTAGTTCATCCTCCAATTGCAAAATATCTTCATCCCTGTCGGTATCTCCACCAGCTAAAAATGAAGTACGAGTATGACCATGTGTCTCGTTAGGTGTCTCTGGATGAGGGGCATTAGTTCTAGAGGCATTGTTGAGAATATTGGTCGGGTGTTCATTATCTGCCATATCTGTTCCAAAACAACATCTCACAACTCGTTAATTGTTAGTACCAAACATACTAACCAATTCTACCATAACAACTAAATCCCACAACGTGGAATGTTCGACTAACACAAATCTAGATTTGGGATTAAACACCTTACTCATGTTCAATTCACCCAAACCTATGCTCTGATACCAACTTATAATCCCCTTAAATTTAGAACCATTTTTTTTAAACATATAATATATAACATGTCGGAAGCGCAAGTCCATACATATGTTATAAATTTACATTATATAACCTAAACATAATAAAAGTTATATTATTCCCAAAACATTATACATAAACTAGGTGTTATATACTTTCAAAACATGACATAAGTTTTCCAACAATATCAGAGTGAGCAAATCTTCAAACATTCCATCCAGTAACTAACTTCTTGCCCAACCCATTATCAAACTCATAACCAGCACGAAGCTAAGTTAGAAGACATGTAACGAACAGTCTAACTTAGCCTAACAAACCTGTTTACAATAAATAAATCGTAAACACACAACTTCCAAAAGGACCGGTAGTTCTTGAGGTGCCCTCAGCCGCGGTGGCCCTGCAAGAACACTTAAACCAACTGCAAGCCAATACAGAGGTTAACCGATAACTTGGTGCTATACACCACACAACATAGGTCCCTATAAACAACGCATGTACAAAGAACCTATGTTGACCAAACTATAGCACCTAAGCCCAAACCATGTTGACCTCTTAAGGAATCACATCAACTCAATAACCATGTATCACATCATCCAAATTCATCATGGTATTATGTTAAACTAAACTGTTTATAAACGTTAATACTACGTTTACCCGTTGTAACTAAACTTGTTACAACTAAGTCACATTGAGAGTACAGATCCACTCACCTAAATGTCTCAGTCTCCAACTGAGAGTTCTTATTCTAGTGAGTCTTTAGTTGAACTGTGAACAAAAAAAAACATCAGTTACTGTCCCATTTCATAATTGGCATATCTTAATTCAATTATATAACATCAATTAATAAAGTATTACATACTCTAAACCATACATGTAACTTATATAGTACAATTACTTAAGCTAAACAAAAGTCACCAGATTTCATGGGTTACCCATCGGGTGACCATAGTACCCACCGGTTAAACATAGTACCCGCCAGGTACAAGGTGTACGCACCAGGTACTCGGTTATAGGTAAGTTTCTGTTCAAAATCCTGCATTAGTACCCGCCGGGTAGGGTTTTCACCCACCGGGTACCCAAATCAAGCCGGCTTACCCGCCAGGTAGGGGTAGCACCCGCCAGGCACTACACCCTTTCCACCGACCAACAAGTCTACCTAAACCCATAATCCAAAAATTATAATAAAAATACCAAATTCAGGTCTGTAACCAATTTAACACAACAACAATATCATCAAACATCATATGACATCTTTCAAGTTCATTCAATCCATATAAGTTCAATCACAAATCAAATTTGAAAGAAATTAGATCAAGAATCTACTAATAATTCAGGATGAAGATAATAAGATGATGATGATGATGATGATGATGATGATGTGATGATGAAGAAGAAACTGATATATGGAGATATTAATCCACACCACAAAAGTAAGTCTTTATCTTTAGGTTTTTCATTTGTATTTTTAGGTTTAGGGAATGAGGAGTTAGAGAAAATTTGGAAAGTTGGGAAGTTTATGTCGACTCATTACATATCTAACCCAGTACCCATTTAAATTTATTCCCCTTCTAAACCTATTGTATGGAACCTAAAAACCATTTGCGAGACCAAATATTTTATTTTCCCGAAAACCATAACAATTTAAAACAAACAATTTTAATATTCACAATAAGTTATTTGGCCATTTACCTAATTTTCACAAATAAAACAAATAATATAAAATTATTCTACACATTTAAATAAATAATTTAAAGTTTAGAAAATTACCGGAATACCCTTAGACCTCTAAGGTGGGTTTTACGTAATACATTTCTGAACGTAACCTAAATAAATTGTACGTCCAAACTGTTTAACACAAATTTATATCAAATTAATCAAACTAAGCAACAACATAGTTATACATATACATCGTATGAAAATCGACGCAATGTTTCATGTTAATATCTCTTAACATCACCTTTACCGCTATTACACCAACTCTCATCACAATTACTATACAACTTTAATAATACATTTTATCTTTGAAGCTTAAGAATTAACTTATTCCATTGGCCAGTTTGATAAGAACATTGCCGCATTTTGTCTCAAAGACGATCGGATCGAACACTTTCTTTCAAGCTTAGCCGAAAAAATTGGATTAGATCAATTCACTTTTTTGTCGATATTTTTGTTATGAATAGTTTTCTAAGTCTGGTTATGAATGTCTTTATATGGATTTCTACTTGTTTTATGTGGGTAATCCTCATATTATAATTTTTATCTATTAGTTGATTATCAAGTTCTCTTTATAATGGGTATAGGTGTACCCATCCAGTTATAATTAAACCACAAATATTAATTAAAGCCCAGTATTCAGGCCACAAATGTTTAATGAAGGTCATGGCCCAAAAAGTATTATGATAAGGACAGTAAGTCAACACCCTCAAAGCAGAGAGACATGCTGCTCAAGCACACACCCATGATGCTCAAGCACACACCCTGGCTGCTCAAGCACACTCCCTGGCTACTTAAACTATGAGTTGCATGCACATATACTACACCATATCCTCATCTATAAATAAGATACTTTGCATGAGGGAAAGATCATATCTTTTTGCTCAAAACAAAATAAGTTATAATTAACTCTATTTCTTCTCATAAAACCCCCTAACAAGTTGGGTTATGATTAGCTTCTGAGAACATCCCTTTAATCAGTTCTTCTACTCAAGCATACTATGAATAATCTTACTCTTTAAGCATCACAATATAGTTCCTACACATCTAACAACTTTAGCTCCAATCATAAAGCTAGTGATGTAAGACTATGATATAACACGAGTTAACAAAATTATCAAACCTCCTTTCACCCCGTTTTTACTCCAATCAAACACCTAATTACCCTTGAATGTTACAGAAAAACAAGCCTATCAATATAACCCGTAATTCCTCGGATCATGAAATGGCGCCATCCGTAAGACACGAACCCACACCCAAAACTAAATTCCACTTGTAAAATTGCTGGAGATCCAACATCAACACCGGAAACCAGTAATGTTTGACCGGTCAGCCGGGGTCCAACTGAAAACTCCATGGAACTGGAGACAGCCACAAATTAAAACCCTGCTCAAACCGAAGGTAATCTCGATGATCATGTGATGCATTTTTTTTAGTCCCTTGTTGCCTTGGATCTAATCTGATCGTCGTGATCAATTGTAAGGCGACAACAAATAATTGATTGATTGAATGTATATGCGATAAACCGAACACATAACAATTAACGAATTGAAACACTTATATTGATGACTAATAACAATTGTTTTCGATTTACAGAATGACTTTTCGACAAATGGGTTCTAGGGTTTCGTCAACCCTCAGAAAGTAACCTATACGATCTATTTATACTAAATCTAAACCGACCTAGCGACACTCGGCAAGTGTCGCTGACATTGATCAAGTGTCGCTCATGCGACACTGACATAAGTGTCGCTCCACAGCCGAATGTCGCTATTGCGACACTTAAACAAGTGTCACCTAAAACTAAACTAAGTGTCACTAATAATAAAATAAATTTTCTATTATAATTCTTTTAACGACAATTACAACTCGATAGACCAACTGACTGACAAACATGTATCAACAAGCTCCCCCATGTCATCAGCTTGGTCTTCAATAATCTTCAATTAAGTCCATCCTTCTGGGAATCTTCCTCCAGCGTGAATTCCCACTTTAACATAAATATCGACAACCTTTTGAAACTTTGAAACTTCCTCCTGATCAGATTGTTCATACTGGAGTTTATTCTCGTGGAGAGCTTTCAAATCATTCTTTGTCAGATTTATCAGGATGATTAGATCAAAAACTAGAATGGACTTTCCAGAAGATCCCTCAATCGGCCACTTACGCCAATCTACCCTGTGTTTGTTCAAAATGAGACTGTTTAGAATATTCAATCACTGCTTCTTGGGTGACAGATCAAACCACCAATATTGTAGACTTCATAGAAAATCCAGTGGCAACTCATGTAAGGGAACTTTCTTAAGACTAGTAGCTGGAGGATAAGGATACTTTACAATCAGTTTCGGAGTTCTTGGATCAATCTTTTTCTTGTATGAGTAATGAACTCCCAGCTCTGGTCTAATCCACATATACCTTTTATCAAAAATCTCTTTACGTAAAATCTTCTGGAAGAGAACACCTCGTGTATCTTCAAAATGATTAACCAGATTCATTTGTGAAAGATGATTAAACTCAACTTTAGGCAGTGTGCTGATGCAATTGAATCGTGCTTTAAAATACTGAACATCAACACTGCATTTAACCAAAATAAGGAAGTTTTCTTTATCGAACTTCCAACTTCTAATCAATCCTGTAAGATCTCCTCGAACCTTGTAAGACTTGCATGTCTTTAATTCAGTTTCAACAGGAAAATATCTCAAGTGCGGTTTAGCAGGATCTCTCAGTACCAATTTAGACTGTTGAGAAGCAGAAGTTTCAGGAACAAGTTCAATAGATGGTTGTTCCTGAGAAGTTTTCTTTGAAGGTTCAGTCTCATCTTTTGACAAATATGATTCATTAACCAGAGCGTCTGGACCATAAGCATCTATGGGACAAGGTTGAGCTGGCTCAGGTTCACGCTCATCAGGAGGTTCTCGATGAGGATTATCTTGATATACCTCATCTGGAGCCGGAACCTCTTGATCCATTTCCACATCCTTAGGATCAAAAGATCGACTGTCATCATTTACCGAATTTACTAAACTTTGTAGATATGTAAGATTCACATAAGAATAATCTATAGCAAGTGGAACCAGTTGCCCTGGGATCTCAACGAAATAATCCAAAACAAGATTTTCATTAATAGAATCAGGATACATAGTTTCATCAGATATATTTTCAATCACTGTTGTTGTTTCTAAAGCATGGTGTCCTGTCTCCCCCAAAACAACAGCCATGGATTCTAACTCTAAAACCCTATGATTCATATCATCAACCATTGCAGCTTTAGCTTCCAAATCCTTTATTGGTTTGTCCTGAAGCTCGATGATAGCAGATTGATCTTCAAATCACTTATTCATCTGAGAAAGAAACTGCTGAATAACTGCCAGCTGTGGTTGAGGCTCAGCAGAGATCTCAATTCCGATACCACAATGTCGGCAATGCAATGGAGTTTCCTACGGGCCAGTATCAGAATCCGTCGAGCGTGGTTGCTTGTTCGACCGTGGGGAACATGAACTCGCCCCTGAGATATCCTGCGAAGAATGCGCTTGAAGCGCGCATGATTCACTAGCTGAATTGCTAACAAAGTATCCAGAGTGGGAACATCACCCTCGGAATTAGCAGGTGTGGGACCACCATCATCCACATCTTCATCAACATTAGGATGTACCTATTCATCAACATTAACAATGTTATCAATATCATCAAGTTGTTCTTGTACCTTGATATTCACGAACACGTCTTCGTTAATCGTCTGCTAAGGTACAATGACGTCAAGAAAACCATCATTTGGTGGCGCCACATAGTTTTCATCTACAATGTGCCCAAAGAGCTCAACGTCTGGAAGCTGTGCCTGACCCTTTGGCGGGGTTGCGCAATCCTCAAAAACTCTGACCAACATCGGCTAAGGTAATAGATGTGAGATTGGATCAACTGGAATCCTAGATTCAGGGAATTCAGGATCAGCTGTACAAAACAAGGATACAAAAACCACATATCTTCGCCAGACTGGATGTTGTCGATCATATTCTCAATAAGGTATCCAGAGAAATTGTATCGTTTGTTGTATACTAGAGCTAGCATCAAAGAGATCATAGCATAGCTCATTCCGTCGTACCCAGCTTTCCTCAGAGATAAACAAACAAGAATGATGTGAGCTAAGTATCTGTACTCCAGACCCGGCTCAAATGCTGCTTGCGATACTGGTCTGATGGGATCTCAGGGTAACCCATTCTTGTCATACCACCATGGATAAAAGCGATCTCGAATTAGGTGGGCATATCGTGGTCATCATCAAAATGTAAAAATTGACGTATCGTGTCTTCAGTAACCACGATTTGATGTCCAAAATCTGTAGACAAAATCCTGCGCTGGTTATTCTCAGGATTAACAACCGCATTCGTCCAGAAAGCGCTAATCTTATTAAGATAAACTAGAGGATTCTCAGTAATAGCAAAATGAATCCTCGAGCACTGTAGAAAGTGAATCATTGGGTGGAAAGGAACTGGCTTAACATGCGTTTCATTGAGAAAAGCAACAATGTTGTGACATCGATTCGTCCGTGCAGCATACGCAATAAGATTAGCCATCTGTAAATTTAATACAACTGAACAGGAACAAAAATATAGCGTTATAGAAACAAGTTCAAACGATTGACAAGTTACGTCAAACAAAATAATATCTTTTGAATTGTTGGTGACGCTCAGGTAAGTGTCTCTGGCTACAGAGGCGGCACTTGCGTAAGTGACGATTGGCCAAATCAAAATAGTCAAGCGGCACTTAAGCTAAGTGTCACTTTCCTTTTAAAATTTTGGCGGAACTTAATTAAGTGTCGCTAAAAAATTAATTTTGAAATATGCGGCACTAAGGTAATTGACAAGCGGCACTTACTTGAGTGATGCAACAAATTAAAAATAATGTATGCGACACTTAATGAAGTGACGCAGCCCATTCAAAATCTAATGAATTGGCACTCAATTGAGTGTCGCTTATCAGTAAGCGTCACTAACATAAGTGACGCAGGTCATTTCAAATTACCAAATATGCATCACTTCATCAAGTGTCGCACCGAGTGACGCAGTGAAGAACACCAACCCAGAAACTCATCCCAACCCAGAAAATTGTGGAATCAATTTTAGGAGTTTTCAAAAACAACTAAACCAAAAGGTGCGGCACACTAAAACGACCAAAGAACACCCTTAATGATCACGTTAATCGTACAAATCATTCGTTAATTTTGTGTTTTACCCAAAACCCTAAACCCGTACGTATATATGCAAATTAAACGTAAATCACACGGTTAAATGGGTTAAAGATTATACCAAAGTATGCGGATAAATGAGTGGAAAAAGAATACGAAGTCCGATCACCAAGAAAATGGTTCGAAATCCACCGAAAAATCGAAAGAATGGCACAGATTAAGTGTCGCTTGTCGCAGATCGAGTGACGCAGCTGCAATTGAGTGTCGCAAAGTGAATTTTGAAGTGATGAGAATAAGTGCCGCGGTACAGGTGCGTATATACTCCATCACTCGATAGGCGACACTCAATGCGGCACTTAGATCGATTGTGAGCTACACTTAGTGCACCACTCGATGAGTGTCGCAATAAAGTGCTTAGAAAAATTTTCAAAAAAAATTCCAACTTTTGCGTTTCGATTTCGGTAGTCAAATTTGATAGTGACTTGTAACTTAGAGAAAAATAAAGTAAAATTAAAATCGAAGAGATAAAAATAAAATTAACATAAAACCATGAGTACAAATACAAAACAAACACATTCTTTTTGGTGACGGGATAATTTAAGTCTGGTTCAGGATCATATCAGAATAACATGCAATTATTAGGAAATAATAAGTGTTATTTCGATCATCAGTATATTTGACCACTTTAAAATTAAGTTGACATGCTAAAAACACCTTTTATAAAAAATATTTCATGACGATTATCAGTACATTTGTCCTCTTAAACATGTTACACTCATGTCTTGGAGCTAATTTATTATTATTCGTATGTGTATTTGTCTATGGTCCCCACTATAGACATACACCTAAATTTCAGACATAGACATAACTTCCAGTGTTAATGAGAATATAAGAAAATCATTTTTAAGAATCAAGTCAGTAGTGACAGGTCTGTACACACGTACAACAAAGCCACATAACTTGATTCAGGTTTAAGCAAAACTAGACTTGGTCAAGCCATTTTGGCGAGCTCATTAGGTATCTTTTGATTGAAGACTTTTCAAGTTCATTGACTTGCATTTGCTTAGCGTTGAGTGTATATTGATAGAGACCATATATGTACTCACGTACAACACAGAGGATACTAACAATATATACCCCCAAATAATGTCAAATAAACCTCAGGTATGGAAGTGTGTCTAGCTAAATTTAAGGTATTAAAACTTTAGTCATACATCACACAGTGGTGCCCACTAGATAATAAACAAGTATTATTTAAGCTTCTTATGAACTCAAAGACCTTTGTGTTATCTGCCTACTAATATATCGTATGATGAAGATAATTTTCATAAAAAACCATTTTAAACACATCAGATAAACCTATGGACACATCCAAGATAAACCTTAAAGATTCCATTTTGTGCATGTCACCCGATGTACTATCATATCCCAAGTTGTTTATCGACACAACGTAACGTCTATTAAAAATGTAGCAATCGTGCATTTCTTTAATACTAACAAGTATAAAGGGTGGCTGTTGCGTATTTTTTTTATTGCAAAGAAATCAAATAGTATACAAAAAAAGTCCAAGTCACAAATAATCATGATCAGAAGTTTTCATTCCGATCATGGAAACAAGCTCTTCAAATCGAGTACGTGGAAAAGCTTTTGTAGTTTTGTTTTAAAATATCGATTTGGACCAAGCTTATTAAATGCTTCTCATAGCAGTCTCGTATAAAATAAAAGCTTATTTCAATATGGTTGGTTTTGGAATGCTACACGGGATTACGTGTGATTGAGATAGCAGCGGTGTTATCAATATGAATGGGATTTAAGGTAAGAAGTAAACCATAATCACGAAGCTGGTGCTGAATCCAGAGAACTTGAGAACAGCAACTGGCAGCAACAATGTATTCGGCCTCCACTGTAGAAGTAGATACCGTTGTTTGCTTCTTGCACTGCCATGAAATCAACCGATTTCCCAGAAATTGACAACCACCAATGGTAGACTATTTGTCTATGTTGCAACCGCCGTAATCTGAATTTTAGTAAGCGGTCAAGTCGAAGTTATCTTCATTAGAATACCAATGACCAAGAGATGGTCTGAATTTTAGATAACTAAAGATCCGCCTAATCGCTCGCTCATGAGAAACTTTAGGTTTTTCTTGAAATCTTGAACAGAGAGATACGACATACATGATATCGGGCCGTGAAGTGGTAAGGTACATCAGCAAACCGATCATTGAACGATATTGTGACACCCGACAAATTAGGAATAGTATTAGTGCCTAATCATCGTGTTTATATATGTAATTAGTTATTTATTATACTAATTATGTGTATCAATTTGTATATGGTTATATAAGTACGCGATTTATTTAAATCATTATCGGATGGAATCCGACACATCATAATGCTGACGTTGGTGAACCAAATTATTAAATACTATGAGATTATTTAATTACCTCTTCATTTACTAAATATTATTTCGATAATATTCCACACGTTAATCGTATTGTATAAAATCAACCGTACGCGACCGAAACCTGCGAAACACGCCTGACAAACGAGATAAGCTCAAATTATAATTTTATAATTCATTATTAAGTATTTTGATAAAATACTTCGAGTAAATATATTACGATTTCACGCGTACGAATAAAACGGCTAAAAATGTTACACGAGTTAGATAAACATACAAATAAGTAATGAACGCGCAAACCGAGACCCGACAACATTTTAATAACCTAAAATAAAGTATTTAGAATAATACTTTCATTAAAAATATCACGATTTAAAACGTTAACGAAACGTATTACATTAAACGTACAACATTTAAACGAATCGCGAAACGATCGGGTAAACGAGCACCGCACGAAACACAAACTTAGGGAACAAAATTTAGGAGACCCACATCCTATGGGCCCCCCTTGAAACCAACCTACAAGCCACACCCAAACTCCACCATCATTTATTCATTCAAACACTCTAACCCATCCCCACACTCCATTTTACCTCCATCATTTCATTCTCATCTTTCCCACACTCCACCTCTCTTTCCTCTCCTCCTCCCCATCGGTTTCAGCATCATCATCACCAAGATCATCATCATCCACCATTTTTCTTCAAGATCCAAGAAAGGAGAAGCCCTTTTTCTTCAAAATCATCATCATATTCATCCTCTCTTGTTCTTCATCATTTTTCATAGTAAGAAACCCTTTTTCTCTTGTTAGATTTACTTGGTAAATGCATGTTTACATGATTAGTGGTTCACTTAACTTAGATATGTCCAAATCAAATCTTAAAAAATCAATTTCCCTAACATAACAAAAGTTTAGTTTTTATATACGTTTTATAAAACCGACACATCGGGTTAACCCCGACACAAATCGATAATTTTTACAAACTCATTTAACATATTTAAGACTTGTGTAAAAGTATCGGGTCAAACCGAGCACGTTTGGCATCAAACCCGAACATGTTGAAAATGATCAGCCTCTTGTGTTGCATGTGGCCTGGAGCCATTGCGACATAAGCCACTATGTCGCCAAAAATTAATTATGTCGCAACCTGCGATGCAGTAATTACATCACAAACGAATTTCGATGTCGCATGGTGCAACACAAACACTTATGTCGCTACGATATCGAATGTCACACTTAGCGACACAAACACTTATGTCGCACTGACCCGAATAACGCATATAGCGACACAAATCCATATGTCGTATAGACATGATTTCTGATTTATGCGACACACCTCTAGTGTCGCAACCCAGTGTCGCATCCAGCTTGACCCCAACTAGGGGCGCTACCCCGGACCCCTGTCATTCAAAGTTTGAAAATACTTTTCACACTAAGTGTTGAACACTTACAATAACCAAAACTTACACGACACCACTTGTACTCGAAAACACATATACTTATATAAGTATAGAATGAAATGTAATGATAATAATAATTTGAGAATTATTATTACAACCGTCACCAACGGGCCGTACATGTTTTCAAAACTACAAACACAAATAAATAATCAAACAATTGGACATAACTAGTTGAATGAACAACTAGCATAGATGGTTTGTTGAGACATCTACTCATTATCATAACCTTACACGGTTATGATGCCCAACAGATTACAGTCGTTGGAAAGACATCATACCTTGTCATACATCACTACTTGCTTGATAGCAACCCATCAGACTCAAGTGAGTCTCATAGCCCCGCTTTTACTTTTTTTTTTTTTTTACCTCCGTGTGAGGATACATGCTCAGGTTTATTTACATGTGAACACAAAATACAAAACTTGATATATTGAATGCATGAGTTGTTTTACTAATCATGAAACCCTCCACATCATTGTTTGTTAATATGGATTTTGCGTGAATGTTAGTTTATCGTACTATATGGGATTGACAATCCCCGTTCGGGGTAGTCTCACAACTACGAATGCGGTTGAACGGATGCATTATCATTTGTTCATACGTGTGTTTGATTAGGCACATGCAGGAGGCAACCTCAATCAGGCACTTGATTGTGACTGACACCTCAGTTAAGCTCAAACTATGAGCTCGTGGCAGTAATATACACATTTATTTGTTTGATTTCAAACATGATTCAATCTTGTGGTTCATACATTATTGTTTCTTCATAATACCTGTGAGCTCACCAGATTTTAGCTGACCCCTTTTGGCATGTATTCTCAGGTTAGCTCGAGTCGCTTGCATACAACATGAGATTATCCGCATTACTATATTTTGTAAAAGTAGTTATGCTGTAGAATCTTTCAGATCAAGATACCGAGCTATGTAATTATGACAACATCGTAAAACTTCATTTAAATCAATGTATTTTGTTAAAACGACGCATATAGAGTCGTTCATTATATATCTTTGTGCTTGATTACCAGATTAGTCGCGCCCCGACCTGAATCGCTTCCACATCATAACGTAGGGGTGCGATAGATTGGTATCAGAGCCTAAGGTTAGAGTGAACTAGGTTGCATTTAGTAAGCCTAGACTATGACCGTTAGATAGTATTTCCTTATTAGGTATGACTAGTTTAGAAATTACATCATACAACTTTAATTTAACATAGCCTGATCAACTATGTACAATTAAAGGAAGATGATGTGAGACCTGAAATGGTTATGTTGAACAGGGATACACTAGTTGATTCTGACCATGAAAGAAATGGAATCCATACATGTTTGTGCTAGATACATGATTTGACGTAAAAAGTCACGTTTTTGCGTACATATTTCCCACCTTTTTAGCCCCAAAATGGATGAAATCATTCAATATCAATACTTTTTCACCATAATTCATTATTAAGGCTAAAAATAAGGCATTGCTTCATAAATCAAGTTAAATGGCTAAATAACGTACAAAACAAAGCATAAACGATACAGTTACGTTCTATGAGCACTTTTTAGCATATTACCTTGAAATTATTCTTTGATTAGTTCATTATGATCTTCAGGTAATTACGAGCACGTGGATATAAAGAACGCTGAAAACGGATTAAGAATGAAGATGTTATGGCCAAACGAAATTCGACCAGTGCACAAGACTTACGATCCAGCACACAAGACCACGGACCAAGGAGATACAACCCCACAGGGACCGTATACACCCCCTAGAGGGCCGTATACCCCCTTATGGGCCATATACCCCCCTGTAGGGGTGGTATACCCCCTCTACGGTGCCGGATACGCCCTATTTGCTACCAAATACGCCCTATTAATTATCGAATACGCCCTCTTTGGTTTCGAATTTCATATCTCGGGGGTGTATTTCAGTGTTAAATTGGGAGCGAGGGTGTTGAGTGTAAAATTGTAAATTGTTAGCCTATAAATAGAGGCTCTCACCTCCTCATTTCATAAATCCATCATCCATCAATCCATTCACCACTTTCACACACACACACACACACACACACACACTTTCTCTCTAGTTTAGGTTAGTTAGTTCGTAGTTAGTTTCTCGTTAATATTTAACGGGACTAATGGAGGGGCTACTTTGTAATATTTGTTTGAGATACTTGGAGGGGTGCTTTTGTAATATTCGAGGCTCTGCTCGTTGTAATCTTTCAGCTTATATTCAACTACGCATTTATCACGGTTATCTCTTTCCTTATCTGTTATAATGGATGCTATTGTTATTATGCTTGATTTAGGATTCGTTGCCATGATTAGTGAGTAGTTAGCTTGTGTGTTTGTTGTGATGTAGTTAGCCGCTATAATGGGGGATGATGTTAATTTAAATATATAACTGAAAACTATGTCTGTTTAACTTTTCATCAAACTATCGCCTTTCCTCCAATAAACGTGGTTAAAACCCTAAAAGACAAGGAGTCACGAACCTTGTTCCGAGGGTAATTATTTATCTGTGCCATCTATGCATGGTTTGATTTCGAATCTTTGGAAATACCGCTAAGCCAAATGTATAGTACAACGTGAATAAATCAGGATTTATTGGGTAATATTAAGTGAGGGCTGGGTTTATATCATAGATTTGTACGCTTTAATACAAACTGAGTTTGAAAGGGTTCAGAATGACCCGAATGTGCAACATGTGTGGAATACCGTAAAACGACCTATTACTTAGTATAGTGCTGGAACCACCTCTGGTGTAGTACAAACGCATTACGGAACGGTCGTCGATGTATACACCCTAACTTGCATTAGTGCGCAAGGCATGGAATGCCGTAAAATGTCCTAGTACCTCGTGTAAGTGTCAGAACCATCCTTTGGGAACGGTTCCCATACACCCAAGCTATGGAACGGATGTCGGTGTATACATTCTGAGCCGCACTGGGTCACCCACCAGCTCTGAACCTAACAAACCATCGATGAAAAGTTAACAGACGCTTTCCGAATTAGTTCTTAAATGCTCTATTTTGAATTAGAATACTTTATGGTATCAAAGAACGTTCAGAGATTGAATATCGGTCTGTTATCTTATTCATGCGCCCATGAGTTAACTCCAAGAAGGGTCACTAGTCTTCACAGACAGTGTTGGGGGTAGAGCAGCCTGATCTGATCAGAATCATGACAATCTAGTACTCAGTGACATGCTATTTGAGGAATCAGATAGTAGGGTGCTTGTGTTGACACCATAAAGTACCTAAAACAGTAGAACACAAAAACTTAGAAAAAACGTTTTCAAAATATCAAACCCAAACATCATCTCCCCTTCAGGCTAATGAAATCACAACAAACACTCCTCTCCATACTGATTATCACCTATTATTTTATTTTGCTGTTTATTTAGTTTAATTTAGGACCTAAGTAAAAAACCCAAAATCAAATCTCTTGTTTAAAAACCCTTCTAAATTGAATTGATCATCTTGATTGCTTGGTTTCACAATACGGTTGATCTTAAGAACGACCCTGAGTCATTACCTGTCGCTAGCTACCCTTAGCTATAGTAAAACTTAGGTCCCCAACTCTATAAATATACAACCACCCTCCGATCACGCGGTCCCGACTGGGAGGTCTGCAACGACAAGGAAGCGATTCCTTGACCGACCGTCTGGGACCCGATCAGTTTTTTGGCGCCGCTGCCGAGGAATCAATCATAAGACTCTTAGGCATCTTGACGAACCTTTCTATTTAGTTCCACCTGTAAATATCCGTAGTTTTTCTTTTCCTTGTTCCAACCGACAATCCTTCCCACAACACACAACGACAATCGACCAGATCATCCAGGACTGAACCACTTATCTTCACACCTGATCCTGAGTCGATTATCCGAACAATTCGCAAAGAAAGATGCTCTCGCTTCCGACAGATGGCCGCACGGATCACTCTCGCAGATTACACCAAACCGTCTATCGAAGGACGAGGAGGACCCATCAGCTATCTTGTAATCGAAGGCGCATCTTTCGAACTTAAACACCACATCGTTCAAATCATCAAAGACAACTATCAATTCCACGGTTTACCTCATGATGACCCCAACGCCCACATCGATAAATTCATTCAGATTTCTAACTCTTACAAGCAGAACGGGGTTGAGCAAGATGTAGTCCGCTTATACTTGTTCCCCTATTCTCTCGCTCTACATGCCCAGACATGGTTTGAGGGACTTGAGACCGGCTCAGTCACATCATGGACGGATATGGCTACCAAATTTCTAACCAAGTACTTCCCTCCCTCCAAACAAACCAAGTCCAAGAATGACATCACGAACTTCCACGAAGCTTGTGACGAATCTATCTATATGGCGTGGGAACGATTCAAGATCCTTCTGAAAAAATGTATAAACCACCATCTCGAAAAGATTGCCCAGTTATGCACATTCTACAACGGTCTTGTTCCAAACCACCGCATCACCCTTGATGCCGCTGCTCAAGGCAATTTCATGCAACTCACAGATGAAGAAGCTTGGAACTTGATCGAGAATATGACGATGCACCATCACGACTGGAAGACGGATGAGAAATCCTCATCACTACCTCTATCCTCCTACAACCAAATCCAACCTGAGACAATCAAATCCTTGAGTGAGCAGATTGAGTCGTTGATGAAACAGCTAGGAGAGCTAAAGAAGCAACCGCAGCATATCCACCAAGTTCAGGCTTGCCAGAACTGTGCTCACCTTCCCACGGAAGAATATTAAGTTGAGTATGAAGATCCAGCTGATGACACGGTCTACTACGCACAATTCCCAGCTCGACCACAAAATCCGCATGGTTTCGCATGAACTTCTCCACCTAGGACATGAGGCACTCAATTTCCTCCACGAAACACCCAACCAACCTTCCAACCCAAATACCAACCAAGATACCCAACCTACACACAATAACCCCAACTTACCTACAACCAACCCTTATCCTTAACCGCACCAGATGTCAGCCCACCTAGTGATACCACAAAGACCATTGTGCCTATCACTAGTCAAGATGATAATCTCACTAAATTTATCGAGGGTCAGACACAATTCAATCAAAAAACCACCGCCGGATAAGACCAGACTGACTTGTTCCTTAGAAACCAACTTTCGGTTCTTAAAAGCCTTGAGAACCAAATCGGTCAGTTGGCTCAGCGTCTTGACACTAGACCCCAAGGAACCACCCTTCCAAGAAATACCATTCACAACCCACACGTAGAAGAGGCACAACAAGTAACCTCCAAGGACCCAAAGGTGGCATCGAGCCAGCCTAATTCTTCTTCTTCGGTGAAGAAAGAATCTCCTGTCTCGAAGACAGTTGAGACATCATCCATACCTGCTAGAGAAGTGAAAATCCCATTCCCTAATCGCCTTAAGCAAAGGTATAAGGTTAACTCCTTTAAACTCGATGCTAAATTCTTAGACACCGTGTCTAGAATTCATACCAGTGCCAAGCAGATTTGGCGAATGCTTTCCACCAAAGATAAGACACCTGACGTATCGACTATCCCACTGAACGCAGAATGTTCAACCGTCATAAGCAACCTACCCGAAAAATTAGGAGATACTGGTCGTTTTACCTTGCCCTGTTCTATCTATCAGTCAGGCATGATTCACTCCTTGGCCGATCTTGGAGCCAGCATCAATCTCATGCCTTACTCTCTATACGTCAGATTAGAATTAGGAAACCTTAAGCCTACAAAGATGAGCGTGCAACTTGCCGATCAATCGATCCGATATCCATGAGGAATAGCCGAAAATATAATGGTTAAGGTTGATAAATTATTTTTTCCCACTGACTTCGTTGTGATGGATATACAGGAAGATATCAATATACCAATCATCCTAGGCAGGCCTTTCATGAACACTGCCCGCGCTATCATTGATGTATACTCGCAGACTATAAGCCTTCAAGCCAACAGAGAGAGTGTATCCTTCCAAGTTGATCAGGCTGATAGTTCTCATCTAGAGCATGTTGAGATATACACAATATCCACTGGCAGAGTCACATCCGACGATGATACATCCGAGTCAGGTCCTTCAGACACATATGTACCCGATAACCATACCTGTCTCATCTCATCAACAGAAGAATCTGAATCCAAGACCAAAGAGATGGAAGACTCAGAGTCAGAAGCTAATTCAGAAGAAGAGATGGAAGAATCTGAAGAGGAGCAAGAAGAGGATGAGCCAGAAAAAAGAGAGCAAGAGGAGGACGTTTATCAATCCACACCACCTCACAAATACTTCCCTGATTCTCAGCATCCGACAGAAGAGATCATGCAGCTTGAGTATATTCCAATCACTCTGTCAGATGACGATTCAGATGAAGGCCAACCGGTTGATCACTCCTGCCCTGAAGAAAAGGACATTGAAATAGACTCTTCTCAGCCTATATCACAAATCACCGACGCGACTCAACCACCATCCAATACTGTTGAGTTCCCTAATTCTCAGAACACGGACACTCTAGTAACGAACAGTGACGAGGATGACGTCGTCTTTATAGATGTTCCAATAGATGTCCGCTCCATCCACCTTCGTGCATCTCTAGTTATTCCTGATTCTCCTCTCGGAATCATCCAAGTCCAAGTCGTCTCTACTCTTGAAGAGATGATCAGCGCTATAGAAAGATTTGAAGATGATTTTCGTATGATCATGGCTATCATTAGAGACTCGACTAATGAGTACACTCCGAGACAGAGAGAGTTAATCGAGGAAATCAATGCCGAGTATACTGTCTATCGTGCTAATAACTCTAGGAGTCCTTAATTTCTACAAAACCGCATTCATGCCTTCGCCGAAGATCTAGCGAGTCAGGTTCTGCAAGAACACCATATTGATGAGACACATGCTGCAGACGAGCTAGAGTTCTTCGAGGAACAAAAATTCATATATGGCAAGGTTTATGAAGCCCTAATCAGGTCCGCATTTCCATATTCTAACCAACAGATGAGTTTGCTACATTCTTACAGGTACAATTTGGACTATGCATTTGTGAACCCTGAGGAGGAAGTAGACATTCAGATGATAAATGATCATAGAGGATTGATGGATTCCATATCCGATAACGACCATATTGATGATACCTCACCACATAGGTTTTACATCGACTGAACCATTGAACATCACACCCACAAGATTATCGAGAGGCTCGAATACGTGAGTTTCGACGAAAGGACGCGTGCCATCCCTTCTTCCATCCCAAATGGAACAATGGTCAACACTGCAAACTTTGTCATGGAACGTCTCTCAGAGATCTTTGGTACTGTTCCTCCAGAAGAATCCAGGCAGCTATTTCATGACGGTCTACGTAAAGTCTACTACAGAATCTTAAACATCTTTAGGAACTCTGTCCTCACGTACTCCAGTCACCAAAACCAGCTTCTCCATGGTATTCAAGAATCCATCCATACACTAAGAAGAAACCCAAGCACAGACAATCATGAAGACATACATCTACGCTTCTTCGGTTTCATGGATTCTTTAAGGAGAGAATGTCATGAGCATGAGGTTGTCAAATCCAATGGGACCCTCATCTTTAATCCCAAGAGAGTCATCTCAAAGTCAGTCGATGATATCACCTGGGATCTTCTTCACCTGCAAAGGGTGGCTGAAAAACACTTTGACAGCTTCCCTCTTCATGTGGAAAGGATCCCGAACATCACTCAGATTATCACCCATCACTTCTTGAGATTCTATTCCAGGGTCCCACCTTCCAGCACCATTGGCCCTGGAAGTTCCACCACCCACTAATTCCGAAGGAAGGAAAGTCGAGCTCTCGACTCTAAAAGCAGCGCTTCTCGGGAGGCAACCCAAGTAATAAAACGTGTGTTGATTGTGTGTTAATAAGTGAAGAAAATTTCTGAATATCCTTCACACTTGGATATACCTCAAAAATATTTTAAAGTCACAACTCATCTTTTGCAAAATCACTTGTCTCAGATAAATAGGAAACACTTTTAAAAATTAGTTCATATGTCTCGAGCATTTGAGGTACTTGCATACTACTTTTATGCATTATGCTCGAACTCGTTTAAAAACATATGTTCTACAAAATGATTTGTAATAGAAAACATCTTTTCATTCTAAGACAGTGATTCCTTTTCATTGCAAAAATATGGAGTTAAAAGGTATATCCAACGTGTTCACACTTAAGAGATTGATTCACAAATGATGGTTGAAATGGAAGGCAAGGTTCTCATTTAAAGGCAATCTCCCTAAAAGCTGAATAATCCTCATGGAGCTGCTGCAAAAGAAATACTTTTCTACTTATCGGCACATATTCAGACCTTCAGCTTTTAGCTATCTGGGGAGTTTCTTCATCCTTTCATGTTTTTATCTTTTTGCTTTATTGAGTACATTTAATTAATAAAAGTAATCTATACCATATCTTAAGCTTATCACTAAGTGTGGGATTCCAGCCTAAAATTAACACTTGAGAAACATTTTCTTATATGTTTAAACTCTAAGTGTGGGATTATACTTCTAGTATAATCTCCATTTAAGAGAACATTAGGGACAATGTTCCTCTAAGTGTGGGATAGCAGTATAAAATACCTTAGATAGATTTTTGTGTCCAAATAGCAACTCAAAAAATGTTCCTCACTTTAAAAATTGATAAAAAAAATTCAAATTTTTTGCTTTAAGCCAAGAAAAGCATGAGCTTAACTTCGACAGTAGGTTGCTACACATTCAGTTAGCTCTTGTTATTTTTGAATTTTAATTTTTCTAAGAGGAGCCATTTTAAATATGAGTAAGTTATTTCAGAAAGTAGTGTAAATAAGGTAGAAATTTCTCAAATTAAGAAATGATAATCTTAGGGGCAGCGCATGACTAAGCACATACAACCCATATTAATTGCAGTGAGGTATCTTGAGCCTGTATAAGCATTCATTTTAAATACTTCACTATTCATTTGTTGTGTGTGCCGATGTATGCATTTCTGAATTAGAACTTGCTCCTGGTATGCATTTCGAGATCATATTGGTGAGTACCATATGCGGTATAGGTACAATTAGATGACCTTGACATTCCCTAGGAAATAAACCCATTTTTCTCATATCTCTTCAAGCCTAACCCTGCCGATATGTATTTTTAGTATCGATGATCCGCTTAGTAAACCCTGTTGAGCCTTAACCTTTTCGTTTCTTGAAAACCCTTTATTTAAACCCTACTCACTTCCATACCCACCAAAACCTTATCTTGGAATTTTTAAATTTTTGAAAAATGCTATTTAGGTATTCTTTTTGCTTTCACCCAAAAATCATAAATCTCGTGTTTTACTCAAAGTTTCTTGTGTGCGTTTCAGTAATCAAAATCTCAAAAATATCGAGAAAGTCTGAAGGTGTGAAAAATTGACACCAAGAAAAATTCAAAATGTCAACAGATTGAAAAATGAAAGTAAGAAAGGATCTCAAAGGGGAAGTAAGAAAAATAAAATCTCTTAGAATCTCCTTGGCAAAGAAATTCTAACCCAAAAATATGTCATAGAAATAAAGCTAAGTGCTTCAAATCTCTCGAAAACTTCGATCTTTGAAAAATATATATATTCCGTGTGTTTTTTTTTATAAAAAAAGATAGAAGTTAGCTATCTTTACTTCCTTACCATTATCCTTTTCCGTTTTCATTAAAAAGTGTATCTAAATAAAGTTTATCATAAGTTTAAAAGTCCCGAGATAAGCATACCCCTTTAAAACTAAAATTACCCATAATCCATACCCCTTAACCCTCACGTCACACTACAGCCCGATGAATGTCTAGGGATAATTAGCACCGTCCTCACCTAAGTGGTGGAGATTTGATTCTCGATCAAGCCTATGACGACGAATGCTACATGACTGGCTTTTTGAGCGATTTCGTTTGTTTAGAATGATAGGAAACCCGATACACTTTTTGAGTGAATTGAGTTACCACTGAAGAGATTGCCTAAGTCATGTGTATGCCAAAGATCACGAGAATCAGAAGCATGCCTAAAGATATCCCTTTCTTATTTCTGGAACAATTATCTTATTTATCTCAATTTTCCAATATGAGGAATGGTTGTTCTAAGAAATATTTTAATTCTTAAAAATCGGACCTAAAACATCTTTTTAAAGTGAGGATAGTTGAAGTATTGCTTGAGGACAAGCAATGTCTAAGTGTGGGATATTTGATTTGACGTAAAAAGTCACGTTTTTGCGTACATAATTTCCCACCTTTTTAGCCCCAAAATGGATGAAATCATTCAATATCAATACCTTTTCACCATAATTCATTAATAAGGCTATAAATAAGGCATTGCTTCAAAAATCAAGTAAAATGGCTAAATAACGTACAAAATAAAGCATAAACGATACGTCACATTCTACGAGAACTTTTTAGCATATTACCTTGAAATTATTCTTTGATTAGTTCATTATGATCTTCAGGTAATTACAAGCACGTGGATATAATGAACGCTGAAAACGGATCAAGAATGAAGAAGTTATGGCCAAACGAAGTTCGACCAGTGTACAAGACTTACAATCCAGCACACAAGACCACAGACCAAGGGGATACAACCCCACAGGGGCCGTATACACCCCCTAGAAGGCCGTATTGTTGGTGCATCTAAATGTGTCTGTCAGTTGGTCTCAGTATGTAATTGTGTCGATATTGTAATTACGTATTAAAACAGTTTTAGATTTAGATTAATTACAATTTTCTGTAATCTTGCGACACAAGCATTGTGTCGCAGAGTCAATGTATGCGACACAATATTTGTGTCGCAGTGACAATCTATGCGACACAAGGATTGTGTCGCATGAAATTTGGTTCAGACTATAAATAGAGCTTATCAGCTTCTGTTTTAGTTACCAAAAAACACTCACACACAACACCACGAAACTCTCTGTAGAAAACTCACATATTGTGTAGCTTAGATCCTTGTGTGTCTAGTTAAAGTGTATGTAATCTCACTTGTTGATTGTTTATATAAACTTACACTTTGTGTTTTGGTCATTTACTTGTTAAATATCTAGCATAACTTGTGTGTTTAATTCCGCATCTACATACAAGTTTTAGGCTTCTCGATTTGGTCCGTATACGGAACCTACAATTGGTATCAGAGCCACATACTCTTGAGTTGTGGTTTCGAGTTAGCTTTTGCTAGATTTTGGTCTAAAAATCATTATTTTCATAGTTGTGTGTTCTTGGTGTTCTTGGTCAAAAAGCTCAAAGTTTAGCCTTTTTTTGGTGTTTTAATCTTCAAAAGTTGTGTTTGTCAAACCTTTAGATTTGGTCAATCTAAAGTTGGTGACTTTGTTGGTTAAAATATTGAGATTCAGAACTGATACAAAGCATGGTGTATTTGTTTATTATTTGTGTTGAAAGTTGAATTTTTTTGTGGGCTCTAGGCGCTGTCTGCACGCGTGACTTTGCGACACAAGCACTGTGTCGTATCCACTGTTCATACGACACAACCATACGACATTAACTTGTCTGCGACATATAGTGCGACATAACGTGCGACATAAGCTTACGACATAATTCCCTTTGACCTTAACTGGTCTGCGACACAAGTTGCGACATAATCTACGACATTACGGTTGTGTCGCATTTTTGTCTTCTGTCGGATTAAGTTCTGCGACACAACTTCTGTGTCGTACTGACCTTCTGCGACACAACCATTGTGTCGCATTTTCCCAGACTTAGACAAAAATTCAGCTTGTTTGTTGGATTCCTACTAACTTTTCTTGCAGATTTTCAACATGTCTCTTCAAAGTGTTGATGCAGTTCTACAACATAATGCTACAATCGGTAGTGCAAATAAACCTCCTTATTTTGCACCAGGGATGGAATATCGAGCTTGGAAACAACGTTTTATATCTTTTGTTTTATTCACTGATCATGTCATGGAATTGGCTCTTCTTGAAAGATATGAAGCACCGGTTGCTCTTGGAGAACACATGGGCGTTCCTCCACCCAAACCCATTCGTTCATACACTCCCGAAGAACGAAAAGCATGGGAGATTGAACGCAAAACTCATTCTGCTATTACTATGTCACTTCCTACTGACGTTTTGGATATGTTTCCACAAACAATCGCTTATGATCTTTGGATTGCAATTGAGAAGAGATTTAGTGGCAATTCAGAGTTCATTGAGAGCAAACTGGAATTAGTTAAAACTCAGTTTGATTACTTCTATATCCAGAAGAATGAGACTGTCAGAGACATGCTTTGCAGATTTACACGTACTGTTAATGAACTGCAAGCTGGAGGATATAATCTGAAAAATTCTGAGATTAACAAAAAGGCTTTAGCTGCTCTTCCTCCAAGTTGGGAAACGCGAGTTCTGCTGTTGGAAAATGATCCTAAGACAATGCAATTGTCTTTAGATGATCTTGTTGGAAAGCTTGAAGCTGGTGCTTTGGATATTCAAAAGAAGGAAACAAGATCCACTGCTCGTACATCAGAATCAAGTAATGGTGGAATCGCTTTCATCTCATCTGAGGCTAATTCTCAGAGATCTTCTTCTTACAGTAATCCTGCTGTAGGAACATTTTCTGCCCTCCCAACTTATACTGCTTCTTCAAGTAAACCTTGTTCATCATCGTCTGTTCCTTCCTCAGCCACCACAGATGAGCATGCTGCAATGTTCACTGCTTTTCTGTCATCTTATGAAGACTTTCTATCTAAGAGAGTCAGTACCTTAGAACTGACTGATGAAGATTTCAATCAGGTTGATCCAGATGAGTTAGAAAGAATAGACATTAGATGGAATATGGCTATGCTCACTCGCAGAGCCAAGAACTATCTAAGAAGAACTGGAAAGAGATCTCTTGAAGATGCTGCTGACCGAACACCAATGGGATTCGAAAAAAGCAAAATCAAATGCTATAAGTGTCAGAATCTTGGACACTTTGCCCGAGAATGTGAGAAAGGTCGACAGCCTGCCACTGGTTTCACAAAGCCATCTGTTGCTCCAAAACAGATTGAGAATACTACTGCTAAGGCTGCATTATTAATTGAAGATAGTGAAGCTTACGATTTCTCTGCTCATGAGGCTCATGAGCAATGCTTCATGGCCATCAACAATGAGGTACAATTTGCATCATTTTCTTGTGACTCTTGTATTAGTTTAACTGGTAAAGTAAATGGGCTTATGGAACATAATAACAACTTGAAGTCTGATATCTTGAACTTGATGGAGGCAAACAAAGTTTTAAAAAATAATGAGAAACATTTTGAAAGTAACATCAATCAATTTATAGAAGATAAAAAAGAGTTAAAAGCTCTTATTTTCAGTAATCAAGATGAAATTGACAGTTACTTAAAGATGATTGCTCATTTAAAAAAAGAATTGGCTGCCTCCCAAGCCGAAGTGGTTGATTACAAACGAAAGCTCAAGAATATCAACACTTCATCCATGGTCTTTACCGAGATTCTACAGACGGGTAGGTCTAACGCCAAAGACAAGTCCGGTTTGGGTTATCATAATCAACCGCCTCCATCTTTAGATGTAAACTTGTGTAGACCATCTAAGGATGAAATTAAAGATTTTGTGCCCACTACTTTAGTAGATACAAAGCCTGTTGAATTGCCAGTTAATGAATCTGTTGTTAAGCAAGTAGAGCTGCCTGTAGTTGAATCTGTTAGTTTGCCTGCTGTTAAGCTGCCTGAATTTTATCAAGCTGACATAGAGGTCAGTCATGATAAAAAGAAAACTAAAATAATCAAGGCTAAACCAGTGAAACCTTTTGAGCCTGTTAAGTTTGTATCCTCAGGAACTGTCAAGTTCACCCCCTTTGGTAGTTTTCATCCTGCTCCCTTACAAACTATTGAAGAAGAGGTTGAGATTGAGGATATTCCTTGTAAGTATGTGTCTCAATGTGAAAAGAAAAATATAAAGCCCGAACATCACACCATTAATTCTGGGTTAACTGATGAAAGTTTTCAAAGAAATGCTAAAACTCAGGCTGAACTTAAAAGAAAAGGTTTAAAGAATATTAATGACAAATCAATCAAGAATTCTGTTAAATCTTCTGTTTCACATTCTGAGACATCCACTTTCACATGCTCACATAAGCTGTCTGCCTCACCTCAATTTCTAGACTGTAACGACCAAACCTTTAGGGAAAGACGATCATGTTTCTACTGCAAGAAACAGGGTCACCTGATTAATCAATGCCTATTGCTTTTAAGAAAGAAGTTTGCAAAAAGTGTTCCCAAAATGTCTACTTATAGAAATTCAACTGGTAAATCATTTTCAAAGAAGAGTTCACATGCTCAAACTTCTATCCCGAAAGTCAATGCCGCTAGGCTCAGTAAACCACTGGTCAAACAGCCTAACATTGTTAACAGGCAACCCAATACTGTTCCTGTGAAAGTTTGGAGACCTAAAGAGTCACCAAATGTCTCATCATCAAGTAATACTGCATCAGAAAATGCATCCGATCTCTTAAAAAACAAAGTTTTAACTGATGTAGTTATTATTGATGAGGTCTCTGGAGTACCCAAGTCTGTAAAGGCCTGGGTCTCCATTTCTATCTAACCTATTCCCTATGTTGTGTTGTAGCAGTCAGGTCATGTACAAAGCAGCAAATGGTACGTGGATAGTGGCTGCTCACGGCACATGACTGGTGACATGTCTCTTCTGTCAAATGTTAAACCATATCGCGGAGGACATGTTGCTTTTGCGGGAGATACAGGTGGTAACATAACTGGTCAGGGTACTCTTTCTAACGGGCAAGTGACTTTTGATAAAGTGAATTATGTTGAGGAACTGCAACACAATTTGATCAGTGTTTCTCAAGTCTGCGACAAGAAGTTCACTACTGCATTTACAGATGTTGAATGCTTAATTTTGAAGCCGGGATTTGTCATTCCCGAGGAATGGGTGTTACTGAGAGCACCTCGTGTACGCAACTCGTACATTTTGGATATGCATACTGTGGTTACCAAGGAGCATACCTGTTTGTTATCAAAAGCTTCTTCTAAAGATTCACTACTTTGGCACAGACGAATGGGACATATCAATTTTCGGAGAATGAATTATCTTATTAATAATGATCTTGTGTTAGGTGTGCCTAAAAAGTCTTTTGTAATAGATGATGAATGCATTTCCTGTCTCAAAGGGAAACAACACAAGAAGTTCCATAAGTCTAAGCAGGTGAATTCTATTGAATCTGTAAGTCCGTTTTTATAGGATCGATAACGAGGTTATCTTTAGGTATTAACGTGCGGAATCCGTCAATACTAAGTTCACGGATAGTGAACGATTGTTTCGCAATATACTAGCGATTCGGATTATCAAATACGACTTTGTATCGATTCAATACGTGATTCTATCAATACCTAGTCGATTAGAATGCTTAAATTCGCACAAAAACTCTGGAAATTCGTATGGGCAAAAGTCTTTCAACGTTTAGGGTTTAATTAACATTTATAGTTTGAGTTTGCCGAACTTCGCAAGCCTTCCTGGGCTTCTGCGAAGTTCAGGCCCAGCCTTGCGAAGTTGGGCCTCTGCGAAGTTCAACTGAACTTCGCAGATCAACTTCGCGAGTTGACTTTTTCAGTCAAACTTTTACTTTGATTTACATCTTTTAGCATTTAAACAATTAACTCTAAAATGTCTATCAAATCATATTAAACGTTTGCAATTAACAAATCAATAATACAACTTGATTACAAATAACGTTTCAACTATTACAAGCTAGATCTGTTGTCACACACAAACATGTCCCAACAGACTCCCCCTTGACAATAGCTCTAGCGTCAAAAATCTTCAAGTTGTCTTTGATCATTCTTTGTATAGCACACTCCCAAAATGTATTCCCAGTCTTATGCATTTTGTGACCATTGACTGATAATATCTAGCTGCATCTCTCCATCCTTCATTAGAAACTATCTTGATCTCATCTAATTTGATCAAGTCATTCTTTGATAGATTCATTAGATGCCTGCGATCATAAACTGTCAAGATAATCTTTTCTTCATTCTCAACTTCATTATCAGCTTCAATCATGACAGCTTCACCAGTCACACAATCAACTTCCCATCGTTTCAACTTGCCAAGTATATCTTGTGACATTTTCTTGATAGGAATTTGTTTAATGCACTTGACTTCTGGATATACCTTGATTCTCCTTCGTCTTCCTGTTCTCTCACTAATCTGATCAGTCTTGTGAGTTCTTCCCTTCCTTGGCTTAATCAAGTCAGATTTTCCTGACCAAACAGCAGATCTAATAATCCTTTGAATATATTTAGCATACTCATCTCCACTTGGATTATTCATCTCTAATCCAGCCAAGTCTCTCACATCATATCTTGATAAAGAATTGAAGACTTTGTAATTCCTTGCAAAATACTGAACGCCGTCATATCTCTTGATTGCGAACAGCTTCAAGTCTGAATCATAGTACCATCCTAAAATACCTCTTCTGGGAATTCGATTTCCAGTTATATCAACTTCAGATATTCCAACCTGCTTCTCCTTCTCTTTCTCAGGTTTCCTGAACCATTTATCTCTTTTGCTAATTGGTCCTTCTGGGTCAGCTTCAGAATCAGTTGAGTCTTTGTCAAGATCAACTCTTTCTCCAGCTGCTGTTTCAATAACAAATTCTGTGGCAACAGGATCCATAAAATGTTCATCCACATGAGAATCAGGATCTACAACTTTATCTGTCTCAACCACAGAAACAGAAGTCCAATCATCTGGCATCCAATCATCAGGTATCTTGAACTCTCCCTCTTCAAGTCCATAATCTACCTCATCTTCTGGTTCATCTGGAATCTCTGAATCTGTATCACTTTCAGCATTCTCTTCTGTATAACCCATTTAATTAACACAAATTAGACAAACAATATAAATTCTTTCATTGATTTTCCTGAATCAATCTAAGAATTCCTTTATTCATCTCTATTGTATCAATTACTCAAATATGATTTTCCGCTTGTCAAGTAAATCTCAAGCCTAAATCATACTCAGTAATCTTATATCATTTTAACTTATCATTGAAAATCTTAAGTCAAAATCTTATATCATTAAATATTTAAACTTAATTTACATCATTAATCTTTAAAAGTTATTACAATCTAAGACTAATCAAATGTACATAAAGTTTAACATTACAAAATATTCTCAAAATACTAACTACTTAAACAACTAAGTAGTCATACCAGCTTCTTTTCCACCAGCACCAGCATCATCAGCAGCAGTAGATCCTGACTCCCCCTGAAGTTGAGTTGGCTCACTAGTCTGTTTCTGACCAGTCGGCTCATTCTCCTTTTCTTTATTAGCCTCAGGATCATCATCTCGATCTTGTCTGCGTTTCTTCCTAAGCTCATCTTCTTTACACCCTCTAATATATGCCAACATCTCCCCCTGAGTCGACGGGTCTGGAACTATTCGCACAAGTAAGCGCCGCATACGATGAACTTCTTCAACTAAATCAGCATGCATGTCATTCAGTTCCATATGAGCTTTCATCAACGCCGAATATGCCACAGATTGTTGCTTCATCGCTTCAGCCATTATTGCATTTTGACTCTGCAATTGAGCAACGACATCCTCTAGGCGTTCTCTTGCTGGCCTTGGATGAGCAGCAGCAGTCGTCAGTCTAGCAGCTTTAGCACCAGCTTGTCGTGCCATGTCCTCAAAGGATTCTCTCAACAACCCAGCTGCTATACGACTCTGCTTTGTCGTCTCAAAATGAGAAGTAGTGGTATCAACATCATGATAAGCACTCTCCTGTAATACAATGTAAGTTAATATTTGTCACAGCAAAAGCCATCTCAAATATCTACTAAGTATTACAAAAACCAATTAATAAACAACGTCTACAAGTCACAAATCTTTATACCCTTGCAGATCCGCGTGTAGTCGGACGTTGCCTCGTTGGTTCTCTAACCGGTTCGCGGCTTAGATTCGAAACTGTCATAGAAAAATTTCTATCTCAATTTCCGATCTCAAGTTAAAGCCTAAAACGTTAGAAAGATAAACTAGCAATAGTTAACCTGGCATTCCGCCTATGTTCAAAGCAGGAGCAGAAGTCCTAACACGCACTGAACGCGTATTCTTAGGAGCTTCAGCAAGCGGACGCTTACCCTTCCGTCTATCTTCACGAGTAACCAACCGAGCACTATCAGACTCAGTGGAACTCGAATCAGAATCTACTAATCCCTCTCGTCTCGGAGGACCTGACGGAGCAGTAGCAGCAACAGGAGGTTGAGAACTTGTTCCCTCAGATCGAACGACCTCTGGGACAACAGTCTCAGAATCCTGTTCAAAAAATAATCACAAATATGAAGTTCAAACATGCAAAAGACAATGTTTTAACTCAATTCGTACCCAAAGATAATCATCTTACATATATTAACCGACTATAGTGGGATACAGTTAATACTTGTATTAATGAAAACTTTAAACTAGAATTAATAAGTGATATATGCAAGTGTATGATAAAATGAGAGTTATACCTTAAATCCTTCAATCTCTTGAAGTTCAGGATCATTCTCATCATCATTATGCACCAGTACTTCATGAAGAAGAACTTCACGAACCTCAGGAATGGATTCCTGGTTCAGTACTTCATCTATCAAAACCTGAGTGTCAGCTGCAGGTTGCGGTGCTTGCTGTGGTTGTTGTTGCGGCTGTTGCTGTTGTGGTTGAGGTTGTTGTGGTTGCTCTGGGAGATCATGTTGATCACCAGCAGCTTCAGCAGCTGCCTGAGCCTCCACAGTATCCATCCACCCATGATTAGGCAGAGGTACATATGCAGCATCAACTACAGCACCAAAAAGATCAACATCAGGTGGCCTGGGAATCTCTTGCTTCTTAACAGAATGAAGCCACATCGACCCATATCCTCGAACAGTCATACGGGCCACTGTTTTGTTGCCCTGAACTGCTAGATCAGAAATAGAGTGTCGAATCAGAAGCATCGTGAATCTAGGATATAACAAAAACGGTGCACTCCTAGTTTGCCCAGTCACTTGTCCCACAAATGAATCAAAAATATAGCCACTGATGCTGTATGGCTTGTTGTACACCAGAGATAGTAGCATAGACATCAACTCTGGACTCGCATCATCAAATCTAGACTTCTTGTTAGCAAAAACTTTCACGATCACGTGAAACAAGAATCTCCACTGGCCCATCAAAAATGACTTGACAAACTGTTGGCCTCTGGAGGGTCCAGAATATCCTATCCTGCGTGCAGCACCCCATATAAACCTATGCGGGAAAACTTGGGGTCCGTTTTCCTGAGCAGCATCTCCAAGTTGGAGAACCTCTCGTACCGTATCTCTTGAGAATACAACCGGAAGATTATTCACGGTTGCGCGGATGACAAGAGGGTTGACTGACTCGTCATATACAATATCGGTCCAAAAGTCAGTGAGAAGCGCCAAATTCAGTGCAGGATTCTCAGAGACAGCAAAACTAACTCTAGATCGAGCTAGAAATGCTTTCATCTGCTGCACTCTTTCTCCTCCTACTTCATTTACGTCAAGATTGACATAAATGTTGTGCTCTGGAACAAACGGTCTTGCAGCAGCCATATCTGTACACAACAACAAATAAGAGATAAACGAACATAAGTTAACTTGAATTTCTACGTATTATGACCTTAAGATCATCAAACGTCTAATTCACTATTAACTAATAACTTAATTTACTGAAACTTAACTGAACCTAAAAGTATAATCTTTATCGTTCAAGTATAATCTGTAAATTAAATCAAAGTTCGTTATAAAGGTTTAAACTTGAATTGTAATACCGCCGAAACTAAAAGTTACGGGACACGCCGCTCGACTACACTATGAGTCGGAAGACTTTCGATATTTACAAATTCAAAGTTTAATAATTTATAAGTTATAATACCGCTGATAATTAAATCAGGACACGCCGCTCGATTACGCAATGAATCGGAAGACTTTCGATATTAATAACTCATTATAGAATAACTAACATGTATTAACTTATAACTTAACGTCCGTAAGTTCTAACACGTTAAATTCTAGTAACTTGTAATTTATTTGTAACTTAAAAAGTCCGCAAATCAAAAACAAGTTATAAAATCGAAAATTTTATGTAAACTTTATTAACATAGGTTAAACTAAGTCTAAACTAAATTCTCGAGTCGAAACCGTCAACCAAAGTTAATTTAAAAATAAGATTTTCTCAAAATAAACTTTGGTCAACGCGGGTCAACACGGGTCAATGACGAAATTGACTGAATCACGAAGTTCAGCTGAACTTCGCAAGTCTTTGCGAACTTTAGCTTAACTTCGCATCAGTCCAACCTGGGTCAACCACGAAGTTGACTGGATCAACTTCGCAAAGTGTAAACTTCGTCACGAAGTTTGACCAGGACAAACTCCGCAATGAGGAGCGTTTGCGAAGTTCGCAGATCTGAGCTTCGCAACTTCGCGGTTTAAATTTCAAATCACTAAAATAATGATCTACACTAGTTTTAAGCAATTAATCACTTCGAACATGTTATAGATACATCGATTAAGTAATATCTTCAAGTTTTTCGGTTTTACAATCACGTAAATAAGTTGAATTCGTGAAATCCCAAACCGAAACTATCGAAATACTAAAACAATCGATTACGAGCAAACTACTCGGTGAAATCTTGTGAAACATACCTCAAAATGATCACGATCAAAAGTGGAATAAAACTATCGGAGTGAAAAATCCTTCCTCTTTCGTGAATGTCGTAAAAATCGAGCAAATGAAGTTCGGTTGAACTTCGCCGTCAAGGTATCTTTGCGATGTTTAAGTGAACTTCGCAAGATTTTGGGAAAAATGAGGAGGTTGACTCGTTGACTTGTTCCTTTTATACTCTAAGTCTAATTCACGAAGTTTGACTGGTCAACTTCGCAGGATTTGACCAACTTCGCGAATTTAACTTTAAAAATAAATTGAACAGTAAGAATTTTACACAAGTCAAAATTTTAATTTCCCAAGACGTATTTGTCACACTCAATGATTCCGGAACGAGTAAAGATAGAATAAAGTGCTTTCAAAGGTATAAAACATGACACAAAAAAATAAAATTGAACTTTATTTATTAATAAACAAAAATTACAAATGCTAAAAATAAATAAACCAACTTAATCTAAATAAAAAGAATCTTAACCTAGATAGAATTTCAACTGCTTCGGGATCATATTAGGAAGAATAAGCAATTAATTATTTATTTTAAGGTCTAAGTTGATTGTTAGTATACATACCTCATGAAATTCAAATAAAATACAATAGAATTACAACTAATTTTATCATTTACACATTTATATTTATAAAATTATATCTTAGATACCTTTATCCACATGATATAACATTTCATTTAGAATATAACTTATGATTTCTTATTATTCACAAAAGTGAAAGTTCAAATATCATAGACAGTTCAAGACAATTACCGGTATTATGATCCACATAAACAAATTACACACAGATTTCTGAGTCAATCTTTTATTATTAATGTGCACAAGATCTAGTGTTTTCTACTATACAACATACTGAAGAATTCTAGTACAACACATAACACTGTATCTTGTATTATCAAGGTTGAGATTACTAAATGATGTTCTTTAGAAGCATATAACATACACTTAACATGAGATACTTTGTATCTTTCATATGTAAGGTAGATGTTACTAAATGATGCCCTTTCGAAACATATAACTCACCTTTTGATACTATGATACTTTGTATCATTTCACAATCTTTTATTTTAGATAACAGTGTATGATAGTACTATCATTCAACAATTAAGACATATGTCATACGTTATATAACAGATCACATAAGATAGTACACATGACAGTTATACTTCTTAACTACTCAGAAATCATAGCATAACCTGCCTACCAATAAATTGTGTAATGAAGCTGACTTGACTGACGTTATTCTTATCACTTGTTAGGTAAAAGAACAAGTTATAATCAGTGGATATAGGTGTATAATCAAATAAATATAAACACATACCTGATAGAACTGCTGTAATTCTAAAGTAACGTCACTTGAATCTACCAACAGATCATCCTTAGGACTTAAGCTTATTATTGTTATGCTTACTCCCCTAATTTACTATCATCTCCCGAGTTTTTACAATTAAAACTCAAACAAATTTCTAAAAGAACTACAGTTGTTCTTTTATTGGAGGCGATTCCCCGCAGGTAACAAGCAAATTAATGCCATACGCCCCCCTCAATTTTATTTTTTATTATTATTTTTTTTTTATTTTTTCCTAACACATAGAACTAGAAAAAGAAAAACAAAACAAAAATAAAAGTACTTAAACAAAAAGACCTTTGGAAGACGCGTTATTCCGGATTTTGCATGCCGTTCCATTGAATCAATGTCTCAAACCGCGTCCTGTCGAAAGCCTTAGTATACAAGTCTGCCAAGTTATCAGTTGAGGGGACCTTGACTAACTGTATAAGCTTTTTCTCCGCACAATCCCTTATAAAATGATGACGAATCTCGATGTGTTTCGTCTTACTATGTTTCACCGGATTGTTTGTAATCGAGATCGTGGACTCATTGTCAATCATGATGGGAGTATTTGTGTAATTAAGACCATAGTCTCGCAGTTGTTGTTGTATCCAAAGAACTTGAGATACACAACTCCCAGCTGCAACATACTCAGCTTCACATGTAGAAATGGCTACTGAGGTTTGCTTCTTACACTGCCAAGACACTAAACGATTTCCCAAAAATTGACATCCACCGCTCGTCGACTTTCTATTTAAGTTGCATCCTCCATAATCTGAATCTGTGTAAGCCATAAGATCCAAGTCACCCCCAATCGGATACCAAAGTCCCAGCGTAGGTTTCCCTTTAAGATAACGAAGAATCCGTTTTACAGCTTGCATGTGAGATTCCTTAGGATTGGCTTGATATCGTGCGCAGATACACACTGCAAACATAATATCCGGCCTGGATGCAGTTAGATACATTAGTGATCCGATAATAGCCCTATAAAGAGTAGGATCTACATCTTTATCACTCGATGTATCCGGACCAAGTCCATGACCTTCTTGAATAGGAGTCTTGTAAATTCTTGTATTATCCATCTTGAATTTCTCTAATAGCTCATGTGTGTATTTAGACTGATGAATAAAGAACCCGTCTTTCTTTTGATCAACTTGCAACCCCAAGAAAAACTTCAACTCTCCCATTGCAGACATCTCGAACTTTTTCCTCATCACTTGCTCAAATTCTATGCACATCTTTTCATCCGAAGATCCAAAGATGATATCATCCACATAAACTTGAACAAGCAGAAAGTCGTCATTCTTCCATTTAACGAAAAGTGTACTATCTATTTTACCTCTAGAATATCCATTTTCGAGTAGATAAGTAGATAGTGTTTCATACCAAGCCCTTGGTGCCTGATGCAATCCATATAGAGCCTTATCTAGACGATATACTCTATCAGGATAGTGTGGATCAGAAAACCCTGGAGGTTGTGAAACATACACCTTTTCTTTGACATCTCCATACAAAAAGGCACATTTGACATCCAACTGAAATACCTTGATCTCTTTGAATGTAGCAAATGCCAAAAACATCCTTATTGCTTCTAGTCGTGCCACAGGTGCAAACACTTCGTTGTAATCGATACCCTCCTGTTGATTGAATCCTTGAACAACTAAACGAGCTTTATTGCGAACGATCACTCCTCGATCATCTCGTTTGCACTTAAACACCCATCTAGTACCAATCGGATATTCTCCCTTTGGTAGATCAACCAACTGCCATACCTTCAATTTCTTGAATTGAAATAGCTCTTCTTGCATCGCCTCAACCCATGAATTATCTTTCAAAGCCATTTGAACATTCTTTGGCTCTTCTTGAGAGATAAAGCATGAATACATGCACTGATGAGCTTCACTTTCACGAAAATTGGCTTGATGTGAATCGGTAAAATCTGAGATTTTACTAACACTTCCTCTAGTTTGAACAGAAGCCTGAGGATCACCAATAATATTTGAAGGGGGGTGATCTTTCGTAGCTCTTGAAACACTAACCGGTTCACTTCTTAAATTATCACCCAAGTTAGTAGCAATTTCTTCCACATCCTCATCATCTCTATCAAACATGAAATCTCCTGTAGAGGATCTGGAGGGAAGAAATACTCCATTAAGAACCCTTTGTTGATATTCAAGAAACGCAGGATCTACATAGTAAGTAGGAGTCTTTGGAGGAGTTTTGGGTGATTCAGGAGATGAATCATCTGAACTCGAATCATCCTCCACTTCCTCAACATCCCTATCTGCATTGAGTTTTGATCTTGGAGGTGTATCTTCATCATCGGTCAATGCATGATCTGGAATATCGGGATCTACCGTGTGGTCACTCACAGGAACTTTAAAGGATTGAAAAAGATCTGAATAATCAAACTGCCAATCTAGTCCCTTATGATTATCATGTGTATAGCTCGTAACTTCAATGTTATAAACTATTTCCATACGACCTGAGACTTTGTTGAAAACTCGTTTATTTGGAGAGTTTGGCACATAACCTAGAAAATATCCTTCGTCAGCTTTCTCTTCAAATTTAGATTGATGTTGAGTCTTCAACAATGTACAAGACACACCAAATGGTTCAAAGCCTTTCAAATTTGGTTTCTTCTTGTTCAAAAGTTCATAACAAGTCTTGTTATGCTTCTTAACAGTCAGAACCCTATTCAAAACATGACATGCTGTACTCACTGCTTCTGCCCAAAAGATGACAGGAAGCTTTGAGTCTGCAAGCATAGTTCTTGCGGCTTCGATCAATGTTCTGTTCTTCCTTTCAGCTACACCATTCTGTTGAGGCTCATATGGTGCACTGAATTGATGTTCAATACCCTTGGACAAACAGTAAACATTGAATGTCGAGTTCTTAAATTCTGTACCGTTATCACTACGAAGTCTCTTTACTCTCGTTTTATAGACATTCTCAATTTGATCTAGGAATTGCATAAGTATTCCAGAGGTTTCATCCTTAGATCCTAAAAAGAATACCCATGAGAATCTAGAAAAATCGTCGGTGATGACTAAGCAGTACCATTTACCACCTAGACTTCTTTTGCTTATTGGGCCGAAGAGATCCATGTGGAGCAAATCAAATGGCGAGATGATAGAGTTTATTGTTTTGGACTTGTGTGGTTTCTTGTGTTGTTTTCCTTTCATACAAGATACACACCTGTCTTCCAACCTAAAACTCTGTTTTGGCACTCCCTCTACTAACCCATTCTTGGTTATATAATTCATTTTTCGAAAGTTTAAGTGTGCCATTCTCCTATGCCATAGTAAAGAGTCGGTTTCTGAAGCCTTGGACAAAAGACATGTAGATGCCATTGAAGAAACTGGAGCACCCATGTTGATTGCATAGATATCTTTCTTCCTTGGTGCCCTCATTAATATCCATTCTTCAGGAACTTTAAACCCTGGCTTCAAGATTAAGGCCTCCTTTTCATTAAAATGAACTGGATGACCTCTATCACAACATTGGGAAACACTCACTAGGTTATGAACTAGTTGCTCAACATAGTTCACATCCTCAAGAGTCAAAGCTCCATTAGAAACTTTTCCCTTCCCAGTTATCATCCCTCCTTTATCTCCAGCAAAATTTACACGCTGTTTCAATCCACCCTTGAAGTCTTGAAGAAGACTTCTATCCCCTGTCATGTGTCTTGAGCATCCACTGTCTACATACCACCAGCTTGTCTTGTTCACAGTAGGCTCCTGCACATGACATTAGTACACAATTAGTTCGTAAGAGGGACCCAAGCCATAACGGTCTTGGTATGTCCCTCACCATCGACAATCTTAGTTTCTTTAAAGTAACCATAGTCATTTCCATCAGGAACCTTTGCTACTTTAACGGGAACATAAGGTTGTGGATGAATAGTGGTCTTGAGTCGACTTGGAGACTTGGAGGTAAATCTCCTTGACTCATAACCTTGGGATTTAGACTTATGGTTCTTATAATCATATTCTAAATTCATCCCTTGAGAGCGAGAAGTAGTGCCATTTTCATTACGACTATGGCCTCTACTTGGTGTTTGAAACCTAGACGGTACTTTATCCTTAGAATGAAATGAAACAGTAGCATTAGGAGTTAAGATCCGTTTAGATTTAGGTGGAGACACACTGTGTGTTCTGTCTCTCTTTAAAATGTTTACAGGTTTAACAATAGATTTACTTCCCAACCCTGGTTTAGCATTTAACCTGTCCACATTAGTCTTAAAAGCTACAGGAGTCACAATATTGTTAACCTGTCCTAGACCTGTTTCTAGTTTCTTATTTGGACAACAAGAAGCTACGTGTCCTTTTTGATGACACTTAAAACAAGATCTTTGCTTTCTAGACTTAAATTCTTTACCCATTTGAGGAACACTATTAACGTGAGTTACTAAATGTTTCTCCTGTTTATTAATCACCTTATCATCTAATTTGGTTTCATCCTTACTAGACTTAAGATCTTTATCAACAGGCTTTTCTAACTCAGTTACCTGTGGGATTTCCGCTTTTGGTTCTTTGGAAACATCAGACATTTCCACATCAGTTGAAGTAGGTTTGTAGTTATCATTATAAGGTGGGGGTACTTCACCATATCCTAGTCCAGACCCATCCTTAGGACTACGTTGTGAGCTAATTATAGTATTTAAGGTCAAAGAAGAAGTTCTAAAACCTTCAAATTTACGATTAAGCTCAACCATCTTCAACTTAAGATCAGCCAACTCCTTATCCTTTTCAGCAATGGTTTGATTTAAGTTAGCCACATTTAGATATAACCCATCTATAGTCACAGCTTGATCCTTAACAATGTCACTAAGGGCGGTCTTATCTAAGTTAGCTAACCGAATCCTATCACGCAAATCAACCTTATCGCTACTTAGCCTACGCACATCACTTTTAGCTTCTCCTAGTTCCCTATTCAATGCATTATGGGAATCTACATAGCTACCTAATTGAGCTTGTAGACTAGAAACTAAATTGCATACGTCAATCATAGTAGCAAAATCGAAACATACCCGTTTCTTGTCGGTTTGAACATCTGCCATGTGTGCCACGAAGTCCTCAGCAGTTAGATCCTCAGTTGATCCAGCATCATATACATCATCTTTAGCCGGAGGAACAGTCATATCAGGTACCTTGACTTGATATTCCTCAGCAGTCGGCATATACCCAGTTGCTTCAACTGTCTTATCCTCATCCACAATTTCAGCCATGAATGCTTGATCAGCCATAGCACTCCAGTCAAAGGATCCATCCAACTGTTCAACAACTAAAGCCTTAGAAGCTAAAGTGTCGGTCTTTGGATTTGCGTTTTTATCAGCTTTAGGTCTTTGACAATCCCTAGCAAAATGTCCATTGTTTTGGCAATTATAACATTTTACTTTGGACATATCTAATCCACCTTTTCCTCCTATTGTTTTCTTTCCAGTTTTTCTCAGAAAATTCTTAACCCTTCTTGAAATCATAGCAAGTTGCCACTGAAGGTCAATTTCCTCTAGATGTTCTGGATCGATTTGATCATAATCCTCATCCAATTTTGAAGGATCCGTGATCTTTCCCTGAATGTAGTTTTCATAACAAGCTATGAACGAAGCCAACATAGACAATTGTTCTTCAGCAGTCTTAACACTCATTGGCATGTTAGTGTATTCCTTAGCTGTCTTGAGAGCTACTTTAACAGGAGGTTTTGCTTGAGTACTACCACTTGTGGAAGAAGACACTAAGCACAGTTCATCAGTAACAATCTCGCTATCTTCATCTGCTTCACCAATAGTCAACAAAGCTTTGGTCGAGCTAGAAGTAGCCTGATTGAGAGTGGCATTCCCATAATATAGTCCTGGATCCTGAACCTGATCAGAATCAGAGTCTCTTGTCTTCTTATCAAAATCATAACCTTTTAGCCGGTCAATGACTTGCTCTAAGGTCATGGTAGAATAGCGAGTCTCATTATCTTTCAACATCACTCCATACATCTCCCATTTCTTTGGTAAACCTTCAACAAATTTGTTGACAATTTTAGCATCAGTATAGGCAATGTGATGTGTAATCAGCTCACTTAACAAGTGGTAATATCTTTCAGTATAAGCCTCGAGGTCTTCTCCCTTAAAAGCTTTGAACATCATCCACTGCTTCTCAAGGAGATTGGTCTTACTAGCAATAACCTGAGGACTACCTTCACCTCTTTTCACAAGAGCTTCCCAGAGCTCCTTAGCAGTATGAAAAGATCTCAGTTGATGATTGATGTCCTTAGGTAAGCTCATCCTGATAGCATGAAGAGCTTTACATTCCTTCTCATAAGCCTTAGTTTCTTTATCACTCATTTTATCATAAGTGATCTCAACAACCACTCCATTCACAACGTTAGTTGGAGGGGTGTATCCACACTTGATACATAACCATATGCTTATGTCATGGAAATGACAGTAAGACTCAAACCTATCCTTCCAACCATAATAGTCTGAGAGTCGGAGTAACTTAGGTGGTCCACTAGCCTTACCAACTTCGTGTTCCATCTCAATCAACTTACTAACATCAGACATCTTGGCTAGCTTGGTACTTAAAAACGCAAAATATGAATTTTTCACGAACTTCGCACGAACTTAACTTCGCAACTTTCTGAACTTCGCAAAGACTGAACTTCGCAACTTTCTGAACTTCGCAAAGACTGAACTTCGCAACTTTCTGAACTTCGCAAAGACTGAACTTCGCAACTTTCTGAACTTCGCTAAATCACTGAACTTCGCCAAAAACTCCAACTTCGCAGAATCGGCTGAACAACCCCAAAAACGAAAATTTTAGATTTCTAATCGACTAAACCCTAAGTTTTCGGTCGATTACGAATCTAAAAACTTCCAGAGAATGATTTTAATCGATTTTACGCAAGAATCCACGTACAATCAAACCCAAATCAATCGTTATTATCCGAATAACCCCGAACCTACGCGTATCTAGCCGTAGGCTCTGATACCAATTGTAAGTCCGTTTTTATAGGATCGATAACGAGGTTATCTTTAGGTATTAACGTGCGGAATCCGTCAATACTAAGTTCACGGATAGTGAACGATTGTTTCGCAATATACTAGCGATTCGGATTATCAAATACGACTTTGTATCGATTCAATACGTGATTCTATCAATACCTAGTCGATTAGAATGCTTAAATTCGCACAAAAACTCTGGAAATTCGTATGGGCAAAAGTCTTTCAACGTTTAGGGTTTAATTAACATTTATAGTTTGAGTTTGCCGAACTTCGCAAGCCTTCCTGGGCTTCTGCGAAGTTCAGGCCCAGCCTTGCGAAGTTGGGCCTCTGCGAAGTTCAACTGAACTTCGCAGATCAACTTCGCGAGTTGACTTTTTCAGTCAAACTTTTACTTTGATTTACATCTTTTAGCATTTAAACAATTAACTCTAAAATGTCTATCAAATCATATTAAACGTTTGCAATTAACAAATCAATAATACAACTTGATTACAAATAACGTTTCAACTATTACAAGCTAGATCTGTTGTCACACACAAACATGTCCCAACAGAATCTCCATTGGAGTTGCTTCACATGGATTTGTTCGGTCCTGTGAATAAGAAAAGTATTGGAGGAAAGTTGTATTGTCTAGTTGTTACTGATGATTACTCAAGGTTTTCCTGGGTATATTTCTTGGCGGGAAAGGATGAAACGCCTGATACTTTAACCTATTTGTTCGACAGATTGGAAAATCTGTGTAATCTGAAAATCAAGAAACTTCGCAGCGATAATGGAACAGAATTCAAGAACAGAACCCTGGAAATGTATTGTCTTCGAAAGGGAATCTTTCATCAGTTTAGTGCTGCTCGTACTCCTCAGCAAAATGGAGTTGCCGAACGAAAAAATAGGACAATTATTGAGACAGCAAGAACCATGTTGTCTGACGCGCATCTGCCTACTACATTTTGGGCAGAAGCTGTTAACACTGCCTGCTATGTGTTAAATCGGGTCTCCATGGTTAAAAGGCGAAATAAAACATGTTATGAATTGCTGAATCATCGCAAACCAAACTTGAGGTTTCTTGAGCCTTTCGGGTGTCCTTGCACCATCTTAATTACCAAGGACTCTGTAGGCAAATTTGATGAAAAGGCGGTCGATGGTCTATTTTTGGGATATTCTGTGAACTCGCCAAATAAAAGAGTTTTCAACAAGTCTACTGGGAGAATAGAGGAACATTTTGAAGTAAGGTTTATGAAGTATACTGATTCTCCAAAGGGCAAGGGACCGGAATTCTTGTTTGAGTATGACAAGTTGGTAGATTCTTTTAATCTTCCAAAATTTAGTGAAGAAGATCAGGTAGTATCTCTACTTCATGGTTTAGATCTTTCTTCTGAAGTCTCTACCTCAACCTCTAGAGCTATACCACCTGAGAATATTGTCAATGATGATATTCCCTCCGACGCTGATCAGATGGCTACTGAATCCAATCCTGTAACTGAAACTGATATCATCTTACCAGTTGACCATGAAAGTTGTGCCACTGATCACTCAGTTGCTATTGAACATTCAGAAGCCGCTCCTTCTATTCTGGATTCGATCATTGTGCCTGATCCGATTCCTCAGCTTCGAATTCATTCTTCCCACCCCACTGATAATATCATTGGTGAACTTCAACAAGGCGTTTTAACTAGAGGTCAAGTAGCTGCTAATGAATCTCGTGAAGAATCTTCAACTGCATCTTTTGCCTGTATTGGAGAAGAAATAGAAGAATGTTTCTTATCCCAGCTTGAACCGAAGAAAATCACTGAAGCTTTGAAAGACCCGTACTGGGTTGAGGCTATGCAGGAAGAATTAAATCAATTCAAGAAGCTTGATGTCTGGAGTTTAGTTCCTTTACCCAAAGATGTCGATCCAATTGGAACTCGCTGGGTATATCGTGTGAAAAAGGATGACAGAGGCGTAGTTATTCGAAATAAGGCACGGTTGGTGGTTCAAGGTTTTACTCAAATCGAGGGTTTGGACTATGATGATCTGTTTGCTCCAGTTGCAAGATTGGAATCCATTCGCATCTTTCTGGCGTACGCGACATTTAAAGGTTTTCGGGTTTATCAACTCGATGTCAAGAGCGCATTTCTGTATGGAGAGGTTCTGAAGGATGTGTATGTCATGCAACCTCCTGGTTTTGAAGATCCAAATCATCCTGATTATGTTTGCAAGTTAGGAAAAGCTTTATATGGTCTTCATCAAGCTCCTAGAGCTTGGTACGCGAGGTTGGCAAATCATCTAACGAAAAATGGCTTTTCACGAGGCCAAATTGATAGCACTCTCTTCATAAAAAGGGATGGAAAGGATTTGTTACTGGTACAGGTTTACGTGGATGACATAATTTTTGGTTCAACAAATGATTCTTTGTGCAGAGATTTCGAGAAAATCATGAAGTCCGAGTTTGAGATGAGTGCCATGGGAGAACTTAAATTTTTTCTCAGTGTCCAGGTTGAACAGTCTGATAAAGGTCTCTACATTCATCAGTCCAAATATGTCAATGACATGTTGACTCGGTATGAGCTCCATGACTGTAAACCATATGGTACTCCTATCGAAATAGATCACAAGCTCGGACCTGCTGAACATGAGGAAGACTGCAAGGAGAGAGATTATCGATCCATGATAGGATCGCTGATGTATCTTACTGCATCCAGGCCAGATATTGTGTTTGCTGTGTCTATCTGTTCCAGGTATCAAGCAAAGCCCAAGGTTTCTCACATGAAGGCGGTGAAGCGAATCTTTGGTTACCTCAAATATAGACCATCACTTGGTCTATGGTATTCGAATGAGAAGGATTTCGCTCTCACTGCCTACTCTGATTCTGATTATGGTGGTTGCAATTCAGATAAAAAGTCAACTACAGGAGGATGTCAATATCTCGGTTCTCGATTGGTATCTTGGCAGTGTAAAAAGCAAACCACAGTCTCCACCTCAACAGCGGAAGCTGAATACATTGCTGCTGCAAACTGCTGTTCCCAGATTCTGTGGATTCAACATCAATTGCGTGATTATGGGTTACTTCTTACCTTAACTCCTGTTCATATTGATAATACTGCCGCTATATCTATTATTCGCAATCCCGTTCAACACTCTAAGACCAAACATATAGAGATTAGGTTTCACTTCATACGAGATTGCTATGAGAAACACTTAATTGACCTCATTCATGTAGATACCCTTAAGCAAAAAGCCGACTTATTCACAAAAGCATTTTCGCGTGCTCGTTTCGACGAACTTGTAGATATGATAGGGATGATTTCCCTTGATCTCAAGAAATGATTTGTGACTTGATTTTTGTATAGTTTATTTGCTTTGGATTAAAAAAAAAAATAAAAATAAAAATTCGCAACAGCCACTCTTTATTCTTTTTAGTATTAAAGAAATGCAGCGTTGCTACATTTTTAAATAGACGTTGAAGTTGTGTCTGTAAACAACTAGGGATATGATAGTACATCGGGTAACTTGCATTGAGTGGAATTTTAAGATTTATCTTGGATGTGTCAGTAGATTTATCTGACGTGCTGAAAAAAACAGTTTCTATAAACGTTGTCTTCATCATACGATATATTAGTAGGCTTGTTATACTACACTTCTTGAAACTGCTTAAGAAGTTTAACAATTATATGTCTATTTCAAATGGTACAAAATCATTAGATGTATGACAAGTGTCTTAATTTCTTACTTATACTAGACATGTGTTCGTTGAAAGAAGTTTATTTGATATCATTTGGGGGTATATATTAACAGTCTCCTCTGTTATACGTAAGTATAGACCTGGTTTCCGTTTATATATACTTAAAATTAAGCAAACACAAGTCAAAGTACTTGCAAATACTTTAAAATTGAGATACCTTACAAGGTCGCCAAAATGGTTTGACCAAGTCTGGTTTTGCTTAAACCTGAATCAAGCTATGTCGCTCTGTTGTACGCAAGTACAGACCTGTCACCGCTGACTTGATTCTTAAATTTGATATTCTAATATTCTCTCTGTAAAATGGAAACATGGTCTATGTCTTAAGTTAAGATGTATATCTATGGTGGTGACCACAGAGAAATATGCATGCGAATAATAAAAATTAGTTCCTAGATGTGCGTATAACACGTTTAAAGTGGACAAATATACTAATGATCGTCTTGAAATAACTTTTATAAAAACTGTTTCTAACATGACACGTAAATTTAAAGAGGACAAATATACTGATGATCGAAATAACACTTACTGTTCCTAATTATTGTACGTTATGTCGATATGATCCCTAACCAGAATTATCACAACTCCGTCACCAAAAATATTATGCGTTACATGTCTTTGTTATATTTTTTTTATTTTTTTTTATCTTTGTATTTAATTTTACTTTATCTTTATTTTTAAGTCAGAAATCGTCTTCATCGCGAAAATCCTTAAATCACAATCATAATCGGGTTTAAAATCAAATTTTTTCGTGTCATCAAAATCTGCTATGTGTTATATACGACACAAGCATTGTGTCGTATCCTTAATATACGACACAAGAATTGTGTCGTATACTGTGTCGTATAGTGTGTCGCATATTGTGTCGCATATTGTGTCGGGGTTAATTATTCACACCATGCGACATAATCATTTACGTTTCCAAAATCTTTCGCGACACATACTGTACGACACATAGGCGATTTTGTGACACAAGCATATTCCTTTTCGATTCGTGCTTTCGAAGCGTTTTCACTGCGATCCTTTACTCGATCCTTGTTCTTCACCTCCTTGCGCATCTTTCGGTATGATTACTTCCTGTTTTCATCCAATATTTTGCTTATAATTGGGTCGTGTCCGTTACGGGTTTAGGGTTTTTTATTTCCCTTCGAATTATTTAGGGTTTAGGGGTTTCTGGGAGTAGAAAACTTAATATTATTGATCCCCTACTGTTTGCGAACCCTAGGGTATGGTTAGATGTCGAAAACCCCAAATTTTTTATCAAAATTAAATCTGGGTTGGCTTGGTGTTCATCTCTACGACACAACATACGACACAATCGTTGTGTCGCATAGATCACGAGGTTTTCTGTTGTATAGATTTTCTCTGCTTATGTCGTATTTGTGTACGACACAACATACGACACATTACTTGTGTCGTATCATGCTATACGACACTACATACGACACAACCTTTGTGTCGCATCTGAGATTAATTTCTCAAATAATGCTAAATGCAAGGGAAATTCTGTCCGCTTGACACGTGTCATGCGAGACAAGCCTTGTGTCGTAGTACCCTTCTACGACACACTCATTGTGTCGTATTTTCCCTGTGCGACACAACTGTTGTGTCGCAGACACTTCTGTGAAACAAAATGCGGTTTATTTTTACGTACTAACGCTAACGCAGTTCAAGCTTTGTTGTATTATTGCTATTTCTGCAGTAATGGCTGATCAACCCGCCGCTCAACCCGCTGAGATAGATGTTACCAAATACTTCTGGGAGCCGCGCCACAATATCGTGGCATTTATGAACACTACGGTTGAGACTTCGAGACCGTATCGACCGATGATAGCCTTTCTTCGCCACTCCAGAATCTACAAAGCTATCACTGCTGATACTCGGATTTTGAGAAATCATATTACGGAGTTTTGGGACAACGCTGTCGTCAACAAAGACGAACCTGATACTCGTCTTATCTCTACTGTTTGTGGGCGTCAGGTTATTTTCTCTGAGCAACTTATTCGGGATTTCTTCGAGTTCGGAGACAACTCGGATATGGTTACTCAGTTTGCTGCTGCTGCTATTGCTCAAGGGATGCGCTCGATTGGATACCAGGAAATTCCAGTTGACCAGTACAAGAAGACCTACATGACAAAGGTCTGGTGGTATCTAGCTCACATAGTCATTGTGTGTTTATCCAGTCGTAGGGCAGGTCTGGAAGGGATGAGCTACTCGACTGCTTCTGCCATTCTCGCATTGATCTACAACAAACCTTATAACTTTTCTGGTTATATCTGGAGGGGTTTTGTTGACAATGCTCTGGATACGAAGGATAAATGGGCGTTATATCCTCGGTTTACTCAACTGCTGCTCAATCACTTGCATCCTGATCTTCCGGTGATTGCATCGTTTACCTTCAAGCAGACCCCGATGAATACCAGGATCTATACCATCTGTACTACTTTTGCCAAGCAGGGTCAGGCACCGGAAAGGGAGGTTGCCTTGTTCGGACATATCATCGATCCTGCATATGTTGGTCCTCCTGGTGAACAGTTTAATGATCCAGCTCCTAGGCCTACTGTTCCACCAACTCCAGTTCCACCTCCAGTCCAACAACCACCCCCAGCTCAACAACCTGCTGCTCAGCAACCGCCGGTGTTGCCAGATCCTATGGATCAGGAGTTTGTGGATCTCGATCGTGAGATCGATGCCTATCAGCCACCTTCTCCACCTCCTGAATCCTCCAGCCGAGGTAAAAGGCCTCGTGATCCCTCAGATACTGACATTTTGGATCCCCTGATCAGGCGTTTACGCACTTCCACTTCCACATCTTCTGAGCCGCCGAGGACTGAAACTCCAATCACCCCTCACCCAGCGGTTATTCAAGAGCTCCTGCGCAGACTTGACAAAATGCAGCATGATATGGATGCTCAATTGACAGTGTTTGAAGCTCAAGATGCCAGAATCTCTAACCTGGAAAAAGAGAACGCAGAGCTGAAGTCAAAGATTTTGCAGCTGGAAACCCAAGCTATTGCTTCGGGGGAGCCAAGCCAACCGGCTTTAGAATCAACACCTAGGGTTTCCGCCGAGGGCGATGAAAATGTAAATCCTGATAATGTAACTGATTCCTCGATTAATGAAACTCCTTTGATTTTGGATTATATTCTTGAGTTACCAGGGCAACCGAAACCGTTAGCTGTAGATTACACTTATTGTAATTTGACATACTTTCAAGCTGCGGTTAATGAAGATGGGGTTGTGCCTGAAGAGCCTTTTGACTTCGAGGCTGCAAATGATGATGATGATGTTGAGGTTGAGCAAGAAGGGCTTGACCCAAATGAAGAATATGTTGATCAGCCCTCTCATCCACAGGAAGGTATTGTTGTATCCGATTCTTCAGACGATGAGTCAGGGCCTGCATTCAACTATGTACCAGGATCTACCTCAGGATCTTCTTCTCAGGCTACTTCTGCTCCTGAATCAACAAGGACAAATTACAATGCATCTTCCCACAGGATACATTTGAACATGTTCCTTTTGACAGGGAAATGTCCATCAGGGATAACTGGTTCATCAAAGGTAAAAATCTCGAACCTGTTCCTGTTACCTGCAAGAAATACAAGGTTGGCGGTGATTATACCGGCCTTATTAAAAGTTGGAAGGTGAACAAGGGAAGGTTCATGATCAAAAGACGTGATGGTATTCAGTACTTTCGTCGATCGCTGAAGAAATTGAGTACGCTGCCAAAGCATGATCTTGTTCGTCTTACTCGGCTTCAGTTGATCAATCCTCATAAAGACGGAGTAGCTGAAGTTATTCAGAAAATCATGCGGGCAGAGATTCGATCAAAGAAATATCATTATGTCAAACCTGTGCTAGGTACAAGGTTTACATTCAAGAAGAAGCTTGACCCAAAGACAAATCAGCCAATCGTCAGAAATCACTATCCTCCTGCTAATTGTCTTCGTGAAGTCTCGCTGGAATCTGTTCCCTTCAATCTGCTGAAACGATTTCACTACTGGGAACTGGATGCTCACACCGGCGAAGCCGTTCTTGTCTACGTGCCTGATTCTGTGCCACAAACTGGGTCTACTTCTTTGTGGGGTTTACCAAAAGCAGAATTCAAAATATTTGACCCGATGAGCATGATAAACTTGTCAAAGGATGACATGAAGAAACTGTTCAACAGTCGTATTCGCTACAATCCTGACAACGAGTTCAACACAATTCTGGCGAAGCGATTTCAGAAAATCGTTGATATATGTTTCTCTTTTGGTATACATGCTGGTGGAAACTTTCCACCCGGATGGGTTTGAAGACTGAAGCTAATTGAAGAAATTTTTGAAGACCAAGCTGAAGACACGGGGGAGTTTGTTGGTGCATCTAAATGTGTCTGTCAGTTGGTCTCAGTATGTAATTGTGTCGATATTGTAATTACGTATTAAAACAGTTTTAGATTTAGATTAATTACAATTTTCTGTAATCTTGCGACACAAGCATTGTGTCGCAGAGTCAATGTATGCAACACAATATTTGTGTCGCAGTGACAATCTATGCGACACAAGGATTGTGTCGCATGAAATTTGGTTCAGACTATAAATAGAGCTTATCAGCTTCTGTTTTAGTTACCAAAAAACACTCACACACAACACCACGAAACTCTCTGTAGAAAACTCACATATTGTGTAGCTTAGATCCTTGTGTGTCTAGTTAAAGTGTATGTAATCTCACTTGTTGATTGTTTATATAAACTTACACTTTGTGTTTTGGTCATTTACTTGTTAAATATCTAGCATAACTTGTGTGTTTAATTCCGCATCTACATACAAGTTTTAGGCTTCTCGATTTGGTCCGTATACGGAACCTACACGTATACCCCCCCTTATGGGGCCGTATACCCCCTGTAGGGGTGGTATACCCCCTCTACGATGCCGGATACTCCCCGTTTGCTACCGAATACGCCCTATTTGCTACCGAATACGCCCTATTTGCTACCGAATATGCCCCATTAATTATCGAATACGCCCTCTTTGGTGTCGAATTTCATATCTCGGGGGTGTATTTCAGTTTTAAATTGGGAGCGAGGGTGTTGAGTGTAAAATTGTAACTTGTTAGCCTATAAATTGAGGCTCTCACCTCCTCATTTCATAAATCCATCATCCATCAATCCATTCACCACTTTCACACACACACACTTTCTCTCTAGTTTAGGTTAGTTAGTTAGTAGTTAGTTTCTTGTTAATATTTAACGGGACTAATGGAGGGGCTACTTTATAATATTTGTTGGAGATACTTGGAGGGGTGCTTTGTAACATTCGAGGCTCTGCTCGTTGTAATCTTTCAGCTTATATTCAATTACGCATTTATCACGGTTATCTCTTTCCTTATCTGTTATAATGCATGCAATTGTTATTATGCTAGGTTTAGGATTCGTTGCCATGATTAGTGAGTAGTTAGCTTGTGTGTTTGTTGTGATGTAGTTAGCCGCTATAATGGGGGATGACGTTAATTTAAATATATAACTGAAAACTATGTCTGTTTAACTTTTCATCTAAGATTATAAACTTTTCATCAAACTATCGCCTTTCCTCCAATAAACGTGGTTAAAACCCTAAAAGACAAGGAGTCGCGAACCTTGTTCCGAGGGTAATTATTTATCTGTGCTCTCTATGCATGGTCTGACTTCGAAGCTTTGGAAATACCGCTAAGCCAAATGTATAGTACAACGTGAATAAATCAGGGATTTATTGGGTAATATTAGGTGAGGGCTAGGTTTATATCCTAGATGGGTACGCTTTAATACAAACTGAGTTTAAAAGGGTTCAGAATGACCCGAATGTGCAACATGTGTGGAATACCGTAAAAGGAACTATTACTTAGTATAGTGTTGGAACCACCTCCTGTGTAATACAAGCGCATGGAAGCTACGAAACGGTTGTCGGTGTATACACCCTAACTTGCATTAGTGCGCAAGGCATGGAATGCCGTAAAACGTCCTAGTACCTCGTGTAAGTGTCGGAATCATCCTTTGGGAACGGTTCCCATACACCCAAGCTATGGAACGGACGTCGGTGTATACATTCTGAGCAGCACTGGGTCACCCACCAGCTCTGAACCTAACAAGCCATCGATGAAAAGTTAACAGACGCTTTCCGAATTAGTTCTTAAATGCTCTATTTTGAATTAGAATACTTTATGGTATCAAAGAACGTTCAGAGATTAAATATCGGTCTATTACCTTATTATGCGCCCATGAGTTAACTAAAAGAAGGGTCACTAGTCTTCACAGACAGTGTTGGGGGTAGAGCAGCCTGATCTGATCAGAATCATGACAACCTAGTACTCAGTGACATGCTATCTGAGGAATCAGATAGTAGGGTGCTAGTGTTGACACCATAAAGTACCTAAAACAGTAGAACACAAATACTTAGAAAGAACGTTTTCAAAATATCAAACCCAAACATCATCTCCCCTTCAGGCTAATGAAATCACAACAAACACTCCTCTCCATACTGATTATCACCTATTATTTTATTTTGCTGTTTATTTAGTTTAATTTAGGACCTAAATAAAAAACCCAAAATAAAATCTCTTGTTTAAAAACCCTTCTAAATTGAATTGATTGTCTTGATTGCTTGGTTTCACAATACGGTTGATCTTAAGAATGACCCTGAGTCATTACTTATCACTAACTACCCTTAGCTATTGTAAAACTTAGGTCCCCAACTCTATAAATATAAAACCACTTTTCGATCACGCGGTCCCGACTGGGAGGTCAACAACAACAAGGAAGCGATTCCTTGACCGACCGTCTGGGATCCGATCAATACACTAGGCTATATTATATGATATATATATATATATATATATATATATATATATATAGGCCTCACTTATTGAACCACTGTTGCCACAGAAACGGCGTACTCATCATCTAGAGAAACTACATGTACTACTCTCTCTCACTCACGTCGCAGCCAATCAGAACCACTCATGGCTAGATGCACTGGTAGCTCACATCGAGCTAGACCTTACCACAATCCTGCCATCACGGGTAACATCTCTGCTATAGTTCGCCATCAGGCAATCGCCCACCAATGAAGATGGTTACCCACGGCTATGGCCACCTGGAGGATTGAATAAGACATAGAAATTCCTACCGATGTCAGAGAATATTCAGCCATGAATCTCTCCACATTCACTAGTAACACCCGCCAAATGAGGACTAGTAATTAGTGCCTAATTCTCTGTCAATACATGTAATTAGTTCTGTGATAGGCTAATTAATTTACCGATATATATATATTGTTGAATATATATACGAATATACGATTTGATTAAATCGTACAAGTTTCAAATCGAATGTAATTCGATTCAAATCATACGGACGTTGGTGAACATTCTTATCAAATAATGTAATATTAATCAAGGACACTATTATATCACAAATATTATTTTGATAATATTTCATAACTATTTTGTATCGTACAAACAAAGTCAACGCGATTAAATGTTAAATGCGCGAACAACCGAAATAAAATTTAAGCTACAATCTATGACTCGATTATTAAGTATTTGATGAAATACTTCAAGTATAATTTTGAACAAATATCCGTATTCTGGAACTTCTAATTAAACGTAAAACCATTATTTTAACGTTTAAACGACCGGGGAAATGAACACCGCACGGAGCGCGAATACACGGAGTTAAAAAGTGGAGACCCACACTCCGGTGGGCCCCCACCAAAAATCTGCCCAAATGGGGGGGAAAACCCCTCCCCCTTTTCCTTTTCCCTCACTTTCTCATCCCCTCCCCTTCTTTCTTCTTCCTTTTCCTCTCAACTTTCACCACACCTCCACCTCAAACAATCACTAAAAACCACCACCAAACCACCTCGAATTCTCACAACCATTTGAAGGAAAAGATCCACCGCGTCACGATCTACACTCCTACCTTTCCGGAATTTCGATTCATCACTTCGTAAGTTTCCGGCGAACTCTCGAAATTCATCGTTTTCACTTATTTTTACATGTTTATAGTTTGTTTAAGCTTAAAAATATGGGTTGGGTAAAAGTATCAGGTCGAACGGAGACCGGAAAACACCTTTTCGGCTCATTTTTCGGCCAACAGCTCGTTGTGTCGCAGAGGCTCCAGGCCACCTGCAACACAAGCCTTATGTCGCTAAACTCTCACTTATGTCGCATATAGCGACACAAGTGAATATGTCGCAAAACCTAATTCCGTCGCATATAGCGACACAACATTTTATGTCGCATAAATTGCGGATGTCGCACAAATTGCGGATGTCGCACTTAGCGACACAAGCCCTTATGTTGCAGAGATGATCTGCGACACAATAGACTATGTCGCACCTAGCAACACAAGCTGTATGTCGCATGCTATGTTGAATGAAACATAACCAAGAAAACACAAATTTTACTAAGTGTCGAGACCTAAAATTTTATCACTCGATTTCACCTAAATTCAAGACCAGATGCGTTTTTCACCAAAGCAATTTAGTAGAAATAAAAATTCAAGTCCAGCTCGACCCCAGCCAGGGGCTCTGCCCCTTGGACCCCGCCAGGGGCTGCCGCCCCTTGGACCCCGCTACCAGGGGCGATGCCCCCGGACCCCCGTCATTAACGGGCTTCGCCCTAACCCTAGGGTCACGAGTAACAGTGTTACATCTAAACTTTCACACAAGGTTTTAAGCTTTTATGATATCAATCACGAATGCGACACAACTTCTAAAACACATTGGAACTTACTTTTAGGTATAATACTTTCAAATCATCAAAATAATAATGTGGGATTATTATTACAAACAATCACCAATGGGCCGTACACATTTTCAAACACTTAGACAATCAACCAAATTGTAATCATTTGGACATTCTAGTTGGACAAACAACTACAAGGTAGTCTTATTAGATGCCTTCACATGTTATAACCATCGCGTGTCGTGGACACCCTCAGGTTACAAGTCTTTGGACTTCGATTCTTGGCTAAACAATCTCAGTTTATTTAGATAAATTCTTAAGGCTCAGGTGAGTCTCATGGCCCCTCTTTTTACTGTTTTACTAGGGGTGTGATACATTGCTCTGTTTTTAACACATGAACGCGAGTACTACATGAGTTATTTTCAACTAATCAAACCAAAGTCCTCCGTCAGTATAGTCTGGTAATACGAAAGTAGCGTGAATATTAGTATATGGTACCATATAGGATTGACCCACCTCGTCCGGGTTAGTCGCGCTAACCTCTGCAACAGACGTACTAATATTTGGGAAGACGAGAGTGAATTAGGCTCTCGTGGAGGTGCCTCGCTCGGAATTCTCTATATGGGACCCGACCCCTCGAGTTAAGCTCAGACTATGCGCTCATGGCTGTATACATAACTATTATCATTTGCTGGATGCATATCAATTTATTTGATATCTAAACCTGTGAGCTCACCAGCGTTAGCTGACCCATTTTAGCATGTATCACAGGTACACAGCAGTAGAACTGGACTGCCCAACAGGATGCATATTAGCTCGAGTCTTCATGCAAACATTCGAGAGATTTTACTTCATTATTAGATTTTGTTCAACTAATTATGTATTCAAATCTCTTCATACTACGAACACGAGGTATGTATGGGATGATTATTGTAAACCTTTTAATATTAATATATTTTGTTAAAACGATGCATATAGAGTCGTTCATTATATACCTTGTGTGTTTTGATTATTGATTAGTAGCACCCCAAAGTATGCTTCCGCGAAACTGTAAATTTGGGGGTGTTACATCACTCAAGAACCCACACACCCTACTATACCGGTGTTAGCTTATAGACTACACCGTCATGAAACATGACTCAGAGATGTAGAAATCTCACAACACGAAACTTGCTCAAACTGGATGGAACTAGCCCAAGGCCGCATTATGCAAATGTACTTGGATCAGGAAGACATCTCTGACACCGTAAACTGTACTCAAGATCAAATGGAGGACACCATGCAAACCATGGAAATTGTTCACATCCAAGTGTTTAATAACCAAAACGAAATATCCATTTTACAAATGAGGCTGAAACAATGCGAAACACACTTACGTGAAATCGAGGATGCTCTCCGAATGGTTAGCAGACTTGCATAATCTGTGGACCATCTTACATCTCTGCTTCCACAACAGAACCCACACAAAGATTAGTGTAGTATCTATCATAAAACCTATTAATCATCTATGTAAAACTCATGTAATTCGTCAGGATGTAACAATTCCTGGCATCTTTTGTAAACTCAGAAGTTTGTAACCTTTTGAACTCATATCCCTAATGACATTAGATCTTCTTATCTCGCTTTGTTGATTGATTGTCACTTTGTGCTGTTGTATATTATTTCCTTATATATACAATTGTGATAATCATAACCCTTATTCAACATCTCATATATCTTTTTCTTTCTTATTTATTCAAGAATCATGCCACCGAGGTGACAAACGTATAACCAAGCTGAAATAGCCCAACTCATTGCTCAAGGGGTAGCTGACACCCTAGATACTCAAGAAGCACTCCGAAACAATGGTAGTGAGTATACGACGAACAAAAACACAGCTCTATCCAAACCCTATTCCTACAAAGACTTACTCAACTGCAAACCCTTGAACTTAAAGGGCACCGAAGGAGCCATCGGCCTATTGAGATGGTTCGAGAAACTGGAATATGTCTTTCGTATATGCAATTGCACTGAGGAGTGCAAGGTTAAGTATTCCAGCTGCACCTTCTTGGATGGGGAACTAACTTGGTTGAACACCCACATGCAAACCATGGGGATTGATATTGCTTATCAACTCCAATGGGACGATCTTAAGAAACTACTAAGGGATGAATATTGTCATTGGGAAGAACTACAATAACTTGAGGTGGAATTCTGGAACCTCACCGTTAAGGGAGATGACATTGCTGGTTACACCACTCACTTTCATCAGTTGGGCACTCTTGTGTCCATCCATGGTTGATCCGAAATACATGCGGAATGAACGTTACATCTGGGGACTCCCAGCAAAGATCCAGGGAATGGTTACTGCTTCAAGCCCTGGAACCATCCAAAGTGCCGTACGTATGGCACACAATCTCATGGCTCAGGTCGTTCGCCGAGGCCCTCCTACTGAAATAAACTAGAAACCAGTCTGGGGACAACAAGAGAAAGTGGTATGGGAACCCAAACAACCAGAATCAGAACCAACAACCTACCAAGAGGCCTGAGACTGTCAAGGCCTGGACATCTGGAACCGAAACCAAAAGGTGCTACACTGGAAATAAACCCTTCTGTTCTACCTGCCGCCTTCATCACGATGGTCCCTGTAGTACACCTTGCAACAATTGCCAACGTTATGGGCATAACACCAAGGACTGCAGAGCCACCAAAACTAACAACAATACCAACACCAACTCCAACCAAAATAGAGCATGGTTTGAGTGTGGCAACACTGTTCACTTCTGAAATGATTTCCCGAAACTGGAGAACACGGGCAACAACAACAACTCTCGAGGTAGGGCATTCGTCCTTATCTCTGTGGAAGCCCAACAAGATCTGAATGTGGTCTCGGATACGTTCCTCCTCAACAATTTAACTGCTTCTGTTCTGTTTGATACTGGTGTCGATAGAAGCTTTATATCTGATGAATTTTGTCCATTACTTGACATCACTCCTATTGCCTTAGATGCTAAGTGATGCGTGTGAAAGTGTCTAGTTTTATTATTTATAATATACAGGATATACCAATCACTACTATCACACAACTAGGCAAGAATACCCGATCAAAATAGTATAGCTATGGTAAGTCCAGGTCGAACACAGGAATACATGAACAATGTTATTCAATTAAATTGGAATTATTAATAAAGCAGTAAAATAGGGGTTACGTTTTTGTACCGTACGAACGTTCAAGATGAACTAATTAACTAAACCAAACAACATAAAACAAGATAAGAGGAACATATAAACAATCGGAGATAGACATGTAATTGCTTAGATTCTTCCGCTCAGATTCATATTATCCAGTTCATGTGTTTTGATTGTCTGATTGTGATTTCTTTTATATTAACTTAGTTACTACTCAAAGAATCCAAGTTAAATGTAAATTAGTCTCCGTTTCTGGTTAACTAATATCTACAATCTAGAGTCCCACATTAAACATCAATCTGACGTCGCAAGAATGTTGCTCTATTGCGTGCTTTTCCCTAGATTGTGCATTAAGTATTCACGACTTGTTACGATTAATCCTCGCAGTATGACTCAACAATACCTACTAATAATCACTTATTAGCTCATTCATTTTAGATTGATTAATTACTATGCTCTTAACCTATCAAACTCAATATATTTAGCAATGACTATAAACCTAGATTCATAATCATCAATAATCAATAACATCAAAGGAACTCAATCTCAATGACACTATAATTCACGTTAAGTAGCAACTAATAATCACCAATAAACAAGGATTCAAGGATAACAAAACAATCTTCAATCAGTCAATTAATTCAAAACGTAATTATAACTTTCAAGCAAACATAATCAAAGGTTATTAAACTAAACAACTAACAATAAGTATAATCCATGACTCAATCATACAAAATCAGATTCATGAATTCAAATAAACACATAGACGATGTTCGAATTGAAATCGGAAAGTGATATGCAAACCGAATCGTGAACTGAATGAACTAGAATCAATAGGAATTGATCCTAGCCTTTTCCGCCTCCGAATCACCATCGTATTGCTCCCAAAATGGGGGAAAACCCCCTGCTTGTCGGTTGCTATTTAGTGGTTTAGGGTTATGAGAAGTTAGGGTTAAAAATGAGGAAAATAGGAATTTAAACCCAATCTGCCGAATTGATCCATCCGGCGGATGGATTGAAAAGAAGCCCAGCCTAGCTTCGCGTAGCCTGGGCCTCCACTGCCTTGATCCATTCGGCGGATGAAACATCCATCCGGCGGATGGATTGATTTTTAGGAATATTTTCCATCTTTTATTCATTTAATCATCTTTTACTCCGATCCAATCTTCTCTTGTCCATTGTTTTATTCTCGTAGCAACTTTTCTTTACAATAAGCTCGTTTTCCGTTTCTTTTCGATCCAAGCTCCATTTGAACTCCTAAATGCAAATATGAACGAAATAAGTATCTCTTATTCACATAAAATGCATAAGAAATCTACTGAACAAAGGGGTAATTAGTACTATAATTTAGTACATTTTGGCGTTTATCACTAAGTATATTGTAGAATTAGCTAACGAAAAACTCATTGAAACCAATAGTGTAATACCTGATTGCACTTTAAAACTAGCCGATGAACTCTTTTCCATTTACCTTATACCTGTCGAGATCGAAATTTTCGACATCATTGTTGGCACGGACTGGTTGTCCAAACACCATGTAGAAATTGTCCATTTCGATAAAATCGTCAGTATTCCTCTCGTCATCAATGGTACCTTAGTCATACAAGGGGAGACTGGTGGGACGAGATTAAATATCATCTCATGCATGAAAACCCATAAGTATTTGAGAAAAGGGTATCACGTAATCCTCGCACACGTCATGGAGAAAAAGTCAGAGGAGAAGTGACTTGAGGATGTGCCCATCGTGCGAGACTTTCTAGAAGTTTTTCATGAAGACTTGACTGGCCTTCTGCCACCTAGACAAGTCGAATTCGCAATCGACCTTGTGCCCGGAACAGCACCCGTGGCACGAGCACCTTATCGTTTAGCCCTATGCGAACTTCAGGAGTTGTCCGCTCAGTTACAATAACTCCTGGACAAAGGATTCATAATACCAAGTTCCTCACCTTGGGGAGCTCCGTTCCTGTTTATGAAAAAGAAAGACGGTTCTTTTCGCATGTGCATCGACTACAGAGAACTAAACAAGTTAACTGTCATGAATTGTTATCCACTTCCTCGCATTGATGACCTGTTTGACCAACTACAAGGGTCAAGTTTTTATTCAAAAATCGATCTACGGTCAGGTTATCATCAGCTACGAGTTCGTGATGACGACTTCCCTAAAACAGCCTTCCGAACCAGCTAAGGGCATTACGAATTTCATGTGATGCCATTTGGTTTAACCAACGCACCGGCTGTATTAATGGACCTTATGAACCGAGTGTTAACTGTCATGAATTGTTATCCACTTCCTCGCATTGATGACCTGTTTGACCAACTACAAGGGTCAAGTTTTTATTCAAAAATCGATCTACGGTCAGGTTATCATCAGCTACGAGTTCGTGATGACGACATCCCTAAAACAACCTTCCGAACCCGCTAAGGGCATTACGAATTTCAAGTGATGCCATTTGGTTTAACCAACGCACCGACTGTATTAATGGACCTTATGAACCGAGTGTACAAACCTTATCTTGACAATTTTGTCATTGTCTTTATCGATGACATCCTTATCTACTCGTGCAACGAACAAGGACTTGCGCAACATCTGAAAACCATCCTAGAGCTACTTAAGCACGGGGAGTTATATGCCAAATTCTCCAAGTGCGAGTTTTGGATGCAAACCGTTTAATTCTTTGGTCACGTGATTGATAGTCAAGGAATTCATGTTGATCCATAAAAAATCGAAGCTATCAAGTGCTGGAAAGAACCTACAATGCTGACTGAGGTACACCAATTCTTAGGACTTGCTAGGTACTATCGGCGATTCATCGAAAATTTCTCAAAAATAGCCTAACCTCTCACAACACTGACTCAGAAGGAAAAGAAGTTCGATTGGACTGATAAACATGAGTCAACATTTCAACTATTAACATAACAGCTTTGCAGTGCACCGATCCTATCATTACCCGAAGGCAACAATGACTTTGTGGTATACTGCGATGCTTCACACCAAGGCCTTGGTTGCGTGTTGATGCAACGAGACAAGGTCATTGCCTACACCTCCCGACAGCTCAAAATTCATGAAATGAATTACACCACTCATGATCTCGAACTGGGAGCCGTAGTGTTTGCACTAAAAATCTGGAGACACTATCTATACGTCACTAAATGTACAATCTTCACGGATCATAAAATCTCCAATATATCTTCAATCAAAAGGATCCCAACATGAGACAATGTCGCTGGGTCGAGTTGCTTACCGATTACGATTGCGAGATCTGATATCACCCGACAAGGTAAACGTTGTTGCCGATGCATTAAGCCGAAAAGAACGCACAAACCCACTTCGAGTCCGAGCCCTCAGTATTACAATCCACAATGATTTCATCACCCAGATTCTTTACACCCAACTCGAAGCATTGAAACCTGAGAACCTGAAAAATGAAGCCTTGTGCAACATGGAGAAACAATTCGAAAACAAACCCAATGGGGTCAAATACTTTTCTAACCGAATCTGGTTACCTAGCTTTGGGAACCTTTGAGACTTGGTGATGGATGAAGCTCACAAGTCCAAATATTCTATACATCCTGGTTCCGATAAAATGTATCATGGCATCAGGGAGTTGTACTGGTGGCCAAATATGAAAGTTGAAATTGCCACATACGTCAGCAAGTGCCTCACATGCTCTAAAGTCAAAGCCGAGTATCAGAAACCTTCTGGTTTACTTCAACAACCTGAAATCCCCCAATGGAAATGGGAGCAGATCACCATGTACTTCATCATAAAACTCCCAAAAAATCAAGCGGTTGCGATACCTTTTGGATGATTGTTGATCGTCTCACCAAATCTGCTCATTTCCTCGCTATCAAAGAAATGGACAAAATGGAATGCCTCACCCGTATCTATCTCAAGGAAATTGTATCCCGACAAAGCGTTTCCATCTCCATTATCTCTGACAGGGTTAGCCATTACACATCTCGCTTTTGACAATCATTACAAAAATCACTCGGTACTCATATGGATATGAGTACTGCATACCATACACAAACTGACAGTCAAAGCGAATGAACCATTCAAACATCGGAGGATATGGTATGAGCCTGCGTAGTTGACTTCGTTACGAATTAGGAACATCACTTACCATTGTGCGAGTTTTCGTACAACAATAGCTTCCACACCAGTATTGGAGTTGCACCATTCAAGGCACTGTACGGTCGTAAGTGCCGATCACCTGTCTGCTGGACCAAAGTGGGAGACAACCAACTCACTGATCCTGAAATTATTCATGAAACCACCGAAAAGTTTTTTGGTGTCCAAAACCGACTGAAAGGTGCACGTGATCATCAAAAGAGTTATGCTGATGTGAGATGCAAGCATCTCGAGTTCCAGGTTGGGTATCGAGTATTGCTGAAAGTATCACCTTGGAAAGGCGTCATCCGATTCGGAAAACATGGGAAACTAAACCCCGGGTACATTGGACCTTTTGAAATCCTTAAAAAGATTGATCCATTGGCATATCGATTGCAGCTACCTCCTGAACTCAGTAGCTTGCATCCCACATTTCACATCTCTAACCTGAAGAAATGTCGCTGTCTGATGAGACACTTATCATTTCTCTCGACGAAATCCACATCGGTGATAAACTCCATTTTTTCGAGACCCTCGTGGAAATCATGGACCGTAAGGTCAAACAACTTAAACAAAGTCGTATTCCCACTGTAAATGTCCGATGGAATTCGCGGTGTGGTCCGGAATTCACTTGGGAATGGGAATACCAGATGTGCCTCAAATATCCCTAGTTAGTCACAAACTCCACTCCATCCACGACTTGAGCTACATTTCGGGATGAAATTCTCTTAACAAGGGGAGAATGTGACACATGAAAAATTAGGACTAGTATTAGTGCCTAATCATTGTGTTTGTACACGTAATTAGACTAATTATGTGTATCACTTTGTATATGGTTATATATACACACGTACGTGATTTATTTAAATCGTGCATTATCATTATCGGATGGAATCCGACACATCACAATGTGGATGTTGGTGAACCAAATTATTAGATACTATGAAATTATTTAACTACCTCTTTATTTACTAAATATTATTTTGATAATATTCCACACGTTAATCGTATCGTATAAAATAAACCGTATGCGACTGAAACACGCGAAATGCATATGACAAACGAGATAAACTCAAATTATAATTTGATAGTTCATTATTAAGTACTTTGATAAAATACTTCGAGTAAAAATATTACGATTTCACGCGTACGAATAAAACATCTAAAAATGTTACACGAGTTAAATAAAAGTACAAATACGCAACGAATGCACAAACCGAGACGCGACAACATTTTTAATAACCTAAAATAAAGTATTTAGAATAATACTTTCATTAAAGACATCACAATTTAAAACTTTAACGAAACGTATTACATTAAACGTATAACATTTAAACGAATCGCGAAACGATCAGGTAAACGAGAACCGCACGGAACACAAACTTAGGAACAAAATTTGGGAGACCCACACCCTATGGGCCCCCTTGAAACCGGTGTACAAGCCACATCCAAGCCCACACCCTCATTTATTCATTCATACACTACAACCCATCCCCACACTCCATTTTACCTCCATCATTTCATTCTCATCTTTCCCACACTCCACCTCTCTTCCCTCTCCTCCTCCCCATCGGTTTCAGCATCATCATCACCAAGAGCATCATCATCCACCATTTTTCTTCAAGATCCAATAAAGGAGAAGCTCAAAATCATCATCATCTTCATCCTCTCTTGTTCTTCATCATTTTTCATAGTAAGAAATCGTTTTTCTCTTGTTAGATTTACTTGGTAAATGCATGTTTACATGATTAGTTGTTCACTTAACTTAGATATGTTCAAATCAAAGCTTAAAAACTCAATTTCCCTAACATTACCAAAGTTTAGTTTTTAGATACGTTTTAGAAAACCGACAGATCGGGTTAACCCCGGCATGAACCGATAATTTTTAAAAACTCATTTAACATATTTATGACTTGTGTAAAAGTCTCGGGTCAAACCGAGCACGTTTGACCACAAACCCGCGATGCAATAATTACGTCGCAAACGAATTTCGATGTCGCATGGTGTGACACAAACACTTATGTCGCTATGATTTCCAATATCGCACTTAGCGACGCAAACACTTATGTCGCACTAACCCGAATGTCACATATAGCAACACAAATCTATATGTCTCATAGACATGATTTCTGATTTATGCGACACAACTCTAGTGTCGCAACGCAGTGTCGTACCCAGCTCGACCCCAGCCAGGGGCTCTGCCCCTTGCACCCCGTCAGGGGTTGCCACCCCTTGGACCCCGCTACCAGAGGCGCTGCCCCCGGACCCCCGTCATTCAAAGTTTAAAAATACCTTCACACTAAGTGTTGAACACTTACAATAACCAAAACTTATACGACACCACTTGTACACGAAAATACTTATACTTATATAAGTATACAACAAAAGTAATGATAATAATACTTCGACAAATATTATTACAACCGTCACCAACGGGCCGTACATGTTTTGAAAACTACAAACACAAACAAACAATTAAACATTTGGACATAACTAGTTGAATGAACAAGTAGCATAGATGGTCTGTTGAGACATCTACTCATTATCATAACCTTGCGCGTTTAGGACGCCTGACAGGTTACAGTCATTGGAAAGACATCATACCTTGTGATATATCATTATTTGCTTGATAGCAACACATCAGACTCAGGTGAGTCTCATAGCACCGCTTTTACTATTTTTACCTCGAGGTGAGGATACATGCTCGGTTTTTATTTACATGTGAACACAAGTACAAAACTTGATATATTGACTACATGAGTTGTTTTACTAATCATGAGGCCCTCCACATCATAGTTTGTTCATATTGATGTAGCATGAATGTTAGTGTATGGTACCATATGGGATTGACAATCCCCGTCCGGGGTAGTCACTACCACGACTGCTGTCGAACGAACGCATTATCATTTGTTCATACGTGTGTTTGATTAGGCACATGCAGGAGGCAACCTCGACCAGGCACTTGATTGTGATCCTGACACCTCAGTTAAGCTCGAACTATGAGCTCATGGCAGTAATATACACATTTATTTGATTGATTTCAAACATGATTCAATCTTGTGGTGCATACATTATTGTTTCTTCAACATATAAGTGAGCTCACCAACTTTTAGCTGACCCCTTTTGGCATGTATTCTCAGGTTCTCAGCAGCAGTAGGTCTGCTCACTTTGGATAGCTTAGCTCGAGTCGCTTGCATACAGCAAGAGATTTATCCGCATTACTATATTTTGTAAAAGTAGTTATGCCGTATAATATTTCATGTCAGGATACCGAGCGATGTAATTATGACAACATTGTAAAACTTCATTTAAATCAATGTTTTTTGTTAAAACGACGCATATAGAGTCGTTCATTATATATATTTATGCTTGATTACCAGATTAGTCGCGCCCCAACCCGAATCACTTCCGAATCATAATTTGGGGTTGTGACAGATATTCACGTAGATTTACATCGTCCTCCAGTTCAGCTTATCCAAGCCTGTGATTCACTTCAATGGGAGTTGCTAGGGGTTTGCAATCTAACAAGCTTAGCTCGAGTCGCTTGCATACAGCAAGAGATTTATCCGCATTAATATATTTTGTAAAAGTAGTTATGCCGTATAATCTTTCATGTCAGGATACCGAGCGATGTAATTATGACAACATTGTAAAACTTCATTTAAATCAATGTTTTTTGTTAAAACGACGCATATAGAGTCGTTCATTATATATATTTGTTCTTGATTACCAGATTATTCGCGCCCCAACCCGAATCGCTTCCGAAACATAATTTGGGGTTGCGACAGATATTCACGTAGATTTACATCGTCCTCCAGTTCAGCCTATCCAAGCCTGTGATTCACTTCAATGGGAGTTGCTAGGGGTTTGCAATCTAACAAGTTGAACTTGGTCAAAATTTCATTGACATACTTTGACTGATGAATGAAGACTCCCTTATCAGATCGTTGAACTTGCAAACCAAGGAAGAAAGTGAGTTCTCCCACGGAGCTCATCTCAAACTTGGACTTCATGATATTCTCAAAGTCCTTAAACAATTGTACATTTGTAGACTCGAAGATGATGTCATCCACATAAACTTGTACAAGTAGCAAATCCTTTCCTGATTTCGTCATGAAGAGGGTGCTATCAATCTGCCCTTGAGAAAATCCATTCTAAAGCAAATGTTCAGATAGCTTTTTGTACCATGCCTGAGGAGCTTAATGAAGACCGTACAAAGCTTTGCTCAGCTTATAAACATAATCAGGATGAGCAGAGTCTTCAAAACCAGGAGGCTATCAGAAATAAACTTCCTTTTCAATGGTCCCATACGAAAACATAGTTTTTACATCCAGTTGAAATAGTCGGAATTGCTTGTATGAAGCGTAATCAAGAAACATCCGAATGGATTCCAATCTTGTAACTGGAGCGAATGCTTCATCATAATTCTATCCCTCAATCTGCGAGAATCCTTGAACAACAAGTCTGGCTTTATTTTTCACAATGACACCACGATCATCTCTCTTAACCCGAAATACCCAACGTGTACCAATGGGGTGAACACCCTTTGGTTCCTTAACCAGAGACCATACTTGTAGCTTCTCAAATTGTAGCAACTCTTCTTGCATCACAGTGATCCAATGAGAGTCTTGCAATGCCTCTTCTACTTTCTTAGGTTCAACTTAAGATAAATGACAAGAATTTATTTTTGCCACAAGACCTAGCATCTGCACAGTTGGTGTTTCTTTTACTTTACTTCGTGTTTGAATTCCAGCATTAGGATCACCAATAATATTATCCGTGGGGTGATTCATATGTACATGAGTCTGTGGAATCGTGTCAAGCACAATGACAGAGTCCAAATTATTTAAATCTCCCTAGGTTTTAGTAGAATCTTTCTTCTCAAAAATAATAGCGGTTTCAGTTAAGGAGAGATGCATTGATGGTTCTTCTTCTTCCTCATCACTCTCGGATAACATAGGAAGGTCTGTATAATTGAGAAGAATTCTAGATGTTGATGGAGCATCTGATGATGGTTTAGAAGTAGGTGGTTCAATAGTGGTAGTGAGAGGAGGTGTAGTGGTATTGGGTGTGGTTGTTGGAGTTGGTGTTTCACTGGGAACAGAAGGGGTAGTTGGAGTGTAATCCTGTGAAAGGACAACTTCATGAAGAAGGATGACAACTTCTTCCATTTCATCTGACTCTGGAATATTGAAGGAATTGAAGATATCCTCATACTTGAAGAACCAATCGGGTCTAATTCCTTGAGGAGGTTCAGTATAACGTATGCATTTAACTTCAAAATGTTCCTCCACTCTGCCCAATGATTTGTTGAAGACTCATTTCTTTGGAGAATTAATAGAATATCCGAGGAAAACTCCTACGCCAAACTTAGAGACTTTATATTTGGTGATCATAATCATGCACGGACAGCTGAAAGGTTCTAGAAACTGCAAGTTTGGCTTACGGTTGTTAAATAACTCATAACAAGTTTTATTCCTTTTCTTAACCGTAAGAACTCAGTTCAATACATAGCAAGATGTGCTAACCGCCTCAGCCCAAAAGATAATGGGAAGCTTAGAGCCTGATAGCATGGTTCTTGATGTCTTAATAATTTTTTTGTTCTTCCTTTCAGCTGCTCCATTATGCTGTGGAGTCCTTGGAACACTGAATTGATGCTCAATCCCTGTATTTATACAGTACATCTCAAGAGTATTGTTCTTGAACTCAATCCCGTTATCACTACGTAGTCTCTTGATAATCAATTTGCACACATTTGCCAATTTATCAAATAAGTAGACCAGAATATCAGATGTATGATCCTTTGAAGAGAGAAAATAAACCCAAGAGAATCTTCAGTAGTCGTCTGTAACCTCCAAACAGTAGGAACTTCCACATATACTGTTTGTAGAAACTGGCCCAAACAAATCCATGTGCAATATATACAATCATCCTTCAAAGCAAAGGACTAATTTGGAACTCTTTGTACAAGATTATTCTTCACCAGAAAATTCATTTTTAAAAAATGAATGTGTCCCATTCGTCTGTGCCAAAGTAGTGATTTCTTTTCTGAAGCTTTAGAAAGAAGACATGTATACTCATTAGTAGTCTCAACGGTTCTCCTATCGAGAATATAAGTATCAATCTTTCTTGGAGCTCTCATTAGTACCCATTCCTCTGGGATAACAAACCCAAGCTTCAAAATCACACACTCCTTATCAGTGAAAGCAATAGTGTACTTCTTATCGCAGATCTGTGAAACCTCAGCAAGTTATGCTGAAGTTGTTCCATGTAGTTCACCTTTTCAAAACTTATATTTCCGTTTGTGAGAGTCCCTTGACCAGATATAATCCCACCAGTGTCTATAGCAAATGCAATGTATCCTCCATTAATTGGCTTAACATCAGTAAAAAGAGATACATTGCACGTTACGTGTCACGAATAACCACTACCCATATTGACTTTCTTTAATATGTTCTGACTGTTGCAACACAAAATAAATAGAATATTAGTGAGAAACAGAGACCCAATCCTTTACAGACTTAGGTCTTCCGGAGTCATCAACAATAAGCACATCAGACATGACTTTATTTTTAAACAAATTGGAATTTTCATCTCATGTGTTATTGTTGACAACAGAAGAGTCAACTGTAGACTCTCTTTGTTTCCAGACCTATAATGGTTCGGAAGATTATTTTAGGTTAATGTTGAGCTTTGGATTTGGCAAAGATTTTTGCTCAACATTACTTTACTTCACAGCAGGCTTGGGAGATGTGGAATTATGCCTATAGAATGGATTTCTATAAACATAAGTTCTAGGCATATCTCTCCCAAATCGCTAATGTGAAAGTATGGGACAATCGCGAATCAAATGTCCTTGTCTCTTGCAGTAGAAACAGGAATGTTGCTCAACAAACAGTTGAGGTTGAGGACTGACTGATGCTGGTCTAGAAGAGGAAGCACTTCCATAACATGCACATCTGTGTGTACAAGTTTTAGTTGGTGTTGCACTGGTTGAGAAGTTGAGGACGAAGGTTTGTCATTAAAAATAATTCAATATTTATTTTTCTCTTCAAAATTTTCGCAGGTGGCTGTGATGTTATTGGAGATTTTTCTTCTGAAACCTTTTCCCTACCAATTTTAGTTTAAACCTTAGTTACATATTTGTTTTTAAAAATAACATTTTCAGGCTTAATTCCAACTTTCTCAATCCTCTTATATTCTAATTCAGTTAAGTCTTCAATCTCAACGACCTCCTCAACACTAGCTTGAGGTATACTTTTCATGTTAACAAAGGTAGGCACATCATACTCAGACATTTTGGCCTTCTCCTTAACTGGTTTCTTAGTACTAACTAAAGCATCATGGTTGGTATTGGTCTTAGCTTCTTTATCTGATTTTGTATCTACCATTGATAGGTAGGCATAAAGTCTTAGATGTCTTCCTTAACAGGCATTGGGACCTAATTAGTGGGGGGGTGGGGGGGTGGGGGACTGTGTGATAACCTAGTCCTACCTTACTTTTGGTATCTGTCCTTTACTTTTTAATGATTCATCAAAGACATCAGAAGATGTTGAAAAATTTGAGATTCGTCTTTTCAAATCAACAACCTCAGCCTGTGAGTCAACAAGTTCCTTGTTTAACAAAGAAATTTCTTTAAGATAGTTGTTGATAGCATTTTGCTGACTGAAAACCTTGGCCTTATAGGTTTGAGTATCTGATTTATAAGCTTCAATTTTCTTATCAAAAAGTTTTTCATTACTTTTTAAAAATTGATTAGATTCCATAAGCTTAACAACCTTTTCTCTAAAATTCTCATTATCTACTTTATATCCTTTTAAAGAAGCAGACAGTTTAATACATGACGTACAAGAAAAAGGTTCGGTATTGACCTCAGGAGTTATGTGAGCCATCAAAGATGATGAATATCTGGCTGAGCGGTCCAATCAGTAGAGGTAGGCTTGAACACAATCAAGGCATTATCAGCAGACCCTGTCTTCCCCTTATCCTTTTCTTGAGAATTTGCAGTAGATGGCTTGATAAGACCACAAGGTGGTATCTTGGGTTTCTCGAATTCTCTAGCAAAGTGGCCCACATTTTGGCAATTGTAGCATCTGACTTTGCTTTTGTTAAAACCAATACCCGACTTACCATCACCATCCAAATTCTAGCGACTAGTCCTTTGCAATAATTTCTTTACCCTCCTCGTGATCATGGCAATATTCCACTTCAAATCCATTTGCTCGAGATCATCATCATCTAACTGAGAATAATCATCAACAGTAAGCTGCAGAGTTGTATTTGGCTGTGAGACCAAATCTTTGTAAGAGCTTAAAAAAGCTATATAGATTGCAGCTTGCTCTTCAATTGCCGGATAAATAGCTTATGATGGTTGAGATCCTTGTGATGTACCAGAAGAGTAAACAGAAGGATAGACAACAGTGGATCTAGATGGAGAGTAGGTGTCTAAAACAAAAGCCATCCCTCTGTAAGTTTTTCCTAAGTTGAATTTTCCACCATACAGAGTTGGATTTTCAACAAATCCACTCGATTTGCATTCTTTCTTCTTTAATTCCATTTCATGAGCTTGAAGTATTCCTATCAAATCATCAAGCTTCATAGTATCCATCCCCCGACTTTCCTTCAAAAACTGAACTTTAATTACCCAAGCAGTTGGTAGAGCTTCCAGAAGCTTCTTGTTTACTTCACTTTCGGTAAACATGTAACCTCCTTTAGTCAACTCACTTACTAACTGTGAGTATCGAGTAAACAACCCAGAAGTTGTCTCATTTGGAAGTAGATCTAAAAGATCAAACTGCTTCTTGATGAATTCCAATTTACTTTGCCTGCACTTCTCATTACCTCCACACCTAGTTTTAATTGCTTTCCATAGATCATAGGTAATGTCATGTTGTCTAAACATAGGTAAGACATCCTGTGGTAAGCACATGCAAATAGCTGAGTGAGCTTTACATTCTATGTCATATTCCTTTCTTACCTCTAGTGACATAGCCTTGTAGGATTTTGGTGGAGGAATGCCTCTATAATTTCCTTCTACAACAGGTTTCTCACAACGTTCTAAAAAGGTAAAAGAGGACCCCATAGTTCAGGACAATGAAAATCGACATATTGCTCGAATCTCGATCTCTAGTATGCATAATCCATATCTGCAATAAACGTTGGCAGCTTACTGCTGCTTCCAACATCATTGTTTTGTTTAAGCATTTCACGAATACTCTGCATATTATCTTTATCTTGAGCTATTTGAGAGTACCTAAAAAAGAATTTAAAACAAAAGAAAAATGATTCTGATTACAGGATTATTGGCGACACTAGATGAGTTTCGCAGACCAATAGCGACACTAGGTTAAGTGTCGCAGGGTCAAACTAAGTCAACTACTTGTGTCACAAACAAGTATCGCACTGAACTATTGAGCGTCACTAGAGGTTAGTGTCGCATATGCAGTTAAAGGTCGCACCCAAGTATCGCAAGTGAGTATCGCTTAGAAGCGCCGCTGAAACCCTAATAAATGTCGGACCAAGTGTTGCAACAAGCGTCGCTGGTAGTGTCGCAAATTGAGTGTCGCGGAGCTTCGCAGCAGCGGAGGCAAAAACCCTAAAAGTCAAAAATTTGTAACCCTAATGCGAAATCAACTCTCCCAATCGAACGAAACATGCAAAAACAAGTTAAAACACAATTTTTGAACTCTGATTACAACCTAAATCAAGAATGATATTGATTATCTTCAAAAACCCAATCCGAAAATGTTCCAATAAACGATCAAATCCTCGATATTAATCCAAAAGCTCTGATACAAGATAATAGTCCCTTGTTGCCTTGGATCTAATCTAATCGTTGTGATCAATTGTAAGGTGGAAACAAACAATTGATTGATTGAACGTTTACGCGATAAACCGAACACGAAACAATTAACGAATTGAAACTCTTTTATTGATGACTAATAATAATTGTTTTTGATTTACCGAATTACTTTTCGGAAAATGGGTTCTGGGGTTTCATCAACCCTCAGAAAGTAACCTATACGATCTATTTGTACTAACCTTAAACTGACCTAGCGACACTCGGCATGTGTCACTGACGACACTGACATAAGTGTCGCTCCACAGTCGAATGTCGCTATTGCGACACTTAAACAAGTGTCGCCTAAAACTAAACTAAGTGTCACTAATAATAAAGTAAATTCTCTATTATAATTCTATTAATGACAATTACAACTCGATAGACCAACTGACTAACAAACATGTATCAACAATTTTGTAGCTCAGAAATTTGATCAAATCAATACCATGTATTCTGCCATTTCTACAAAGAGGAAAGAGATGGTTCCACATGAAATTGTTCAATGACCTTAATTGCGACGCACCTGTAGTGGAACCATGGCAATCTGTTTCTGAAGAAGAGACAACGTTAAATGATAAAGGAACTGAAAAGGCAAGCCTCAACAGCCATTCAATTAAGAAGAGCTGCGGATCACTCATTATTGAAATGCAGAAAGAAGGTGAGGAGAATAGATCAATGGATCGACGTACACCCAAAAACACAAAACAAAGGCCTGAAAGTGATGCTACTTTTTGTAATGAGCGAACGAATCAGAAAGGAGTGTCCATGATCTAGTAGCATCTCCTTTTGCAAAATGAATAAGAGATTATGAAATGCCCGATGGTCTCAAAGTGCAATGAACCTAAAAACATACGATGGTCTATGAGACCCCGATGACCACCAACGGTGTTCATGGGAGCAATAGACGTACACAAACTCCCTAAACTCGCTTGGTGTAGATTCTTCCATATCACATTGTCTGGGGCAATGGACGTACACAAACTCCCTGAACAATGGACGTACACAAACGCCCTAAAGTATTGATGGCTTTTTTCAATTGCGAGATAAGTTCCGAGCTAACTTCTTGCAACAAAGACGGTTCCAAAAAACTCAAGCTGAGATACTAGGCATTCGACAACGGCCAGAAAAATCCTTGAAAGATTAATTGGCTAGATTCGGAAAAGAAACATTGCATACAATGGATCGTGTAGACAATATAAAGATCGGAGCCTTCATTAATGGACTCCGCCCAACAAGAATTTTTAAAGACATGATCACTCAACCACCTTTATCGTTAGAAGACTTGTATACAGAAGCCAACAAATTCATACGAGCTGAAGAAGCAAACAATGAGAACCGGGTTCGGGAAGCTAAGTCAAAAACCAAAGACTCAAGGAAAAATCAAAGCCACATGAAATATAATAAAAGATCAAGAGACGAGTACACGGCTCGAATTGGTGGTCGACCAAATGATCGGAGTAGCAACCTGAAAGCTTCTTTTACCCCATTGCCCAAAATGCCGACCGAAATATATGCTACATCCGAAGGCCGAACCGTTCTTCGACCTCCCCCTCGGATGTATACCCCTGCAAGTTAAAGAGACAAGACAGTATATTGTGAGTTTCATGGAGATCATGGGCTTGACACGAACAACTGCATTTATTAAAAAAGAAGATCGAAGTCTGTATAAGAAATGGTCGCTTAAGCCATCTTGCGAAAGGAGAAAAAGCCCATAATAATTCTCAAATCGCTGGACCATCAAAGTTGAAGGTTCAGGATAAAATCCAAATAGAAAAATAGCCACGAAAGGAAAAGTATGAAATTAAGATAAATCATGAGATCTTAATGAAAAGTATTGGTCGAAATCACCTGCTTCCTGATCCATCAAGAAATAGGCAACTGGTTCCTGAAATCATCTTCTCTACAAATGATCATGGTCCAGAAGATAGCAACGAAGAGGACCAACTAGTTATTGATATCGCTCATTTTGGATATATGAATCTCTCGCGATATCATTTATTTTGCATTTGTTTCTAGTTAATTTCATGAACTTTTGGTACTTTTTTAGTTTGAAATTGATTTTTGTATTTTAAGGTTAAAGATTGAGGAAGAATTGGCAAAAAGATGGTCTGCTGGAAATTGGGGAGAAGCCGCCGGCTTCAGAGTGAAACCAGCCGGGTTCTCCCTCTTGTTGAGAACCCGCTAGCTGGAAAAGAAAATCAGTCGGGTTCTATCCCTTTTGAGAATTATCCGGCTTGTTTGGAAATTAGCCAGGTTCTTTGGGCGACCAACAACTTTTGCACTATTTACACACTTTTTCTTTTTGGATCTAACCTAACTTTTCACCCTCACGAAACCAGCAGCCACCATGGTGATCACTTAGGGTTTTGAAGCCATTTTCATCCAAACATTGTAATCACTCGGTTTGCATTTTGTATTCAAATATAATTATGTTTCCTTTGATTTCAATGATTATGTGTGTTAGTGTTGATATGATTATGATTAGTGGCTAGATTTCCTATACTTGCTTGGATGAACAAGCTAGTTGATTAGGTGTGTATATTTTGATGTGAGATTTATGCTTTGAGTTTACAATTCATCCATTTATCAATATGTAACTAGCTCGTTTTTGATTAAACTTGTTGGTATTTTAGCTAAGCAACCATAGCGAATGTTCGTTATTTTCGGAAGTGAAATTTGGTATAAGTATGAATGAACCATTATTTTCGGAAGTGAAATTTGGTATAAGTAAAAATAGTGAGCTAAAACATATAAGTTAGCGAATATGATGAACGTTTTTCGTATGGAGAATTTTAAACTTATTATACTTAACTTTATGTTTAATCATAAACCTATTGTGTTTAAGCTTAATGTCAATGATTTAACTTGTTGGGTGATTTACTAATAGATATAGCGAACCTTTTGTACTTAGTAACTTACTATCGATTGTTTGTCTATAAATGATTGAACAATATTGCTGATGTATTTTTGGAATGGGTTGAACAATTTAAGCTCAAATGTGCAAGTCGGTAGCTAAGGCAAACGTCCGTTACTTGATTAAATCATAAGTTTGTGAATTGAAGTTGAAATTTAGGTGATGGCGAACGTTAAGCCTAAGTTTGATGGATATTACTTTTACATAATTTAAACCGGTTATAAATTCACACCCCAAAATCACTAGTGAAATTATCCGAGCAAGTATTTTTTTAATATACAAAAATTTCCAAACGACTATTTTGACTCTTCCTGAGTCCACCATTCATGTTTAATTCAAATTGTAGTTTTAAGCATCGTGACAACTCGGTCACACAAAACCACCAATTTCATTTTATTTTCTAAATTACTCACACTTAGCTTAAACATCTAAAACTAAAGTGTGACACCCGGTCAAAAAGGGGTTAAATTATTCATACTTGGTACGTGTTAATACGAAAGTATTTGGATATTATATATATAAATGTGTATATATATATATATATATATATATATATAATGATTAGCCAATAATCACATGTAATCAATCTCAAAGAATGCATAAACATAAAAACGAATGTCGGTACAAACAATTTTAAATAATATATTATTTACTCGGTTAAAAATCTAAACATATTTTGTACACTAAAAACTATCAGTCAAAATGAGTTAAAACAAAAATATAATTTTATATCTCATTAAAAGTATTTTTATAAAATACTTTGATTAAAAATATACACGATTTCATATTTAGAAATTTATCATTTAAAAATATTATACTACTTAACGATCGGGTACACGAACACGGGTATAAAATTACCAACTAACAACAATATTTGGATCCGGTTATAACCGACTCCAATAATACAATTTACGCACACACGTACAATTTTATTCATCTATCTCTTTCTGTTCTTCCCTCTCGTTTTCTCTCGGGTTATCAACAACAACAACAAAATCAACATCAACAACCACAAAATCTGTAGCAACAACCGGCCATCATCATCATCATCGTGTATCACCATCTTCATCATCATCGCTATCTTCATCATTCTCATCATCACCTCCATTTTTGGTTCATCAATCTAATCGTAAGAACTCATCACTTTTCTTTGATTTTTGTGTTTAGAATTGCTTAACTTATCATATTATAGTGTTATATTAGCAAGATTATACCCAAGAATCGAATAAATTTTGGTTATGCGAGAAGTCTGCACGAACAGCTTTGAAAAAGGCCCTCACCCGATTTGGTGATTTTTCATTCCCGATTGGGTGAATTTACCCGATTGGGTGAGCTGCATACCCGATTGGGTGAATTTATCCGATTGGGTGATCTGCATACCCGATTGGGTGAACTTACTCGATTGGGTGAGCTACATACTTGATTGGGTCAACTTACCCGATTGGGTGAGCTGCATACCTGATTGGGTGAATTTACCCGATTAGGTGAGCTGCATACCCGATTAGGTGAGCTGCATACTCGACTGGGTGAAACTTAAAATTTAAGAAACAATAACTGATCTCGTATTTTAGTTCGAAATTGTTACAGAGGTACGATTCAATGTACAAAAAAGTTATTTCAAAAATTAACTTTGTACATGTATATATATACTTACGGATAATGATTTCATCACATAATACGGGTAATGAATATACTTTACAAGTATACAACCAAACACATAATAATACTTGAATTATTATCATGAACCGTCACCCACAGGCCGCACACATTTTACAAACTTCAAACATAAACAATTATCAAATACTTTGGGCATAGTTAAATTGGATAAACATTGTATGGATGGTATATTTACGCGTCCATTTACTTATTTAGAATCTCATGTGTTTAGGATACAAGGAGATTTTGGATTCAGACATAAGCTTATTTTACTAGCTCCTTAGGTGAGTCTCACGGCCCCATTTTACTATTTTTACTATTTTAATTCAGTGGAGATGCAACACAAATGGTTTTCGTGATCACGGTTATTCGGTTAGTTAATTTGCTAATTAACTTGGTTATTCGGTTATCATTGTCAGTATTGTTTTTGTTCGGATAATGCATGAGTGTTTTAATTCAGTAAAGTCCTCATCAGTGTATGGTTCGTTAACTTAATAAGGCACGATTACTAAAAGATAGATCTATCATAGGAGTGACGTCCCCATCCGGGTTGCTAGCTACAACCACATACAAACGGGCATTTTAGTAATTGTTATGGGTGTTGACACCATTCGGGAGGCAGAAAATCGGGTTAGGCCTCGAACCATAGCTCAGTGCAATGTCAGTGTCGGTATATTTAATTCGAAAACCTTAATTGGTTTAATCATTGTTCAGTTATAAATTGTCAGATAATATTGTGTATCACATCATGTTTTACTTTATACCTGTGAGATTCACCAGCTTTATAGATGACCTTTTAGTGTTGTATTCTTAGGTGATCAACTACAGTAGGGTGGCCCGTAGGATATGCTAGCTAGTACGAGTCACATGCATCTATAAACACAAGAAGATTTCATAGTGTTGTCTTTTGTTAATCAGTTATGTATTAAAATCTTAAGAATCGTTATGCAAACTCAATTATGTTGTAAAACTTATGACCTAAACTATGTATTACTTTTGTAAAATGTATAAACGTCTCATGTAGATTTGTTTGCTTGTACCTCTGCGCTTTGATTTTTGATTAGTAACACCCAAATTGTCGCTTCCGCAAATCATGAAATCGGGGGTGTGACAGATTGGTATCAGAGCCTAAGGTTATAGCAAACTAAGTTGCATTTAGTGGGTCTGGACTATGACCGTTAGGCAGTATTCGTCAAAAGGTATAACTGGTTCAGGAATTACATCATACGAGTTTAAATTAACATACCGTAGCTAACTATGTACAATTAAATAAAGATGATTTGAGATCTGAAAGGGGTTATATTGAAAAAGGAATAAATTAGTAGACTCTGACCACGAGAGAACCGGGACTCATAATTATTTTGTGCTAGATACAACTAGGCGGATATATACGTGTACATTGTATATACGTATATAGTAAGGCTATTATATATATATTGTATATATATGAATAGGCCTCGGACACAAAATATATTTTAGGCTGTTACATATTTTATATATATGATAGGGCCTCGGATAATCTTTAAAATACTCGGTATATAGATAAATATATTGTATATATATACATAGGTCACGGATATTCAGAAATATACTTAGTATATATTTTATTATACCTCGGATACTCGGTAACATACTCACTGTTCGGATACATCATAGGACTTTACAGTAAGTTGATCGAATCAGGAAAAATAGTACCGGGATGTACCCTAGCTTTAGAGGGTCATCTCTTCGAGATAGACTTACCCAGGTAAGGTTAGAAAATTTAGACATCATAGTCGGTACATTGGTTATCGAAAATTTCGTCATTTACTCATCGTCATGTTTAACATTCGGAATCGATATTCCTCTAAGGACTGAAATTCTTTCCCATTTACCTCACACTCGTTGATATTGGAAACTCGGACATCATTATTGATGTGTATCGGCGGCTCAGTCATCATGTTGAAATCGATCATTCGGAGAAACCATTCGTCTTCCTACCCTAAAATAAATCTGTTGATGCATATTTGTTTGTCTGTCGGTTGGTCTATTGAGTTGTAAAAGTGTCGTTAGTCGTTTGATAGAATAGAGATTTTATATAGTGCGACACATAAGTTTTAGGTTAGGCGACACTTGCCTGAGTGACGCATAGCGACACTTAGGTAAGTGACGCATTAAGGCGACCACATGCAACACTTCCACAAGTGACGCATGTCGGCCAGAATTTGTGTATAAATAGAAACCTACGGGTTTTCAGCAAGGGTTGACGAAACCCTAGCACCATTTGTCGACTAAATCATCTGTAATCAAGTTCCATTCGTTATTCAAGCTAATAAACACTTCTACTTTGTTTGAATCAATTGTTTCGGTTTGTGTTTATTAGTGTTTTGTGCAATTGAGTGATTCCGCCTCTCAATAGCAGTCAATCATCACTTAGGTCCAATGTATAGGGCACTCTCAACTGGTATCAGAGCCTTTAGATGATAACATTGACGTTTAGAAGTCGTTTTGGCTTCATTTCGGTTTTGTTTGAATCAAGAATCGAGATTACATACGGATTTTGAGTTGCTAAGGTGAAATACAGTCGATATTCTTCATCATTTACAGGTTTCGTCCATTAGGGTTCAAGGAATTTTCGTTAGGTTTACGAAAGTTTGAGTTTTTTAGGGTTTTGGGATTTTGCAGCCGTTTTGCGACACTCGATCCATCACTTGGACGCGTCACTTACAGCGGCACTACCTAATTCCAAATTAAGATCTTACCGTCACTTGAACGGGTCACTTGGAGCGTCATTTTAGGTTTATACGACACTTAACTTAAGTGTCGTTTACTCTAATCCACCGTCACTCACGTGCGTCACTGTTGCACATCACTTGAGTGTCAAGCGTCACTTCTGTTAGTGACGCCCGTTTGATTTATTGCGTCACTTCCTTTAGTGACGCCTTTTGATTTATTGCATCACTTTTACTAGTGACGCCTATTATTTTTAGTACGTCACTCAAGTCCGACACTTGAGTGCATCACTTGCTTGATTGAGCGACACTTACTTACAGTGTCATCAGTCACTTCATCCGTCACTCGATAGCGTCACTTGCCAAGTGCCGCTAGTCGTTGCGACACTTGAGTGCGTCACTTACTAAGTGACGCCTTTTGGTACTAACAAGTTTTCAAGCTTTTGTTTTTAAGTAAAGTTTCAGGTATGTCTTCAATGGTTGCTGTTGCTAATAAAGAAGATATTAGAGGAATCAGGGATATGTTAAAACAGAATCACGATATTGGTTCTAATAATAAACCTCCTCTGTTTACGGCTGACATGGATTACGCATATTGGCGTGATCGATTTGAACAGTACATAAACTTTCACTGTCCAGAGCTATGGGGTCCACTCAGGGAAAGATATGTAGCTCCCTTAGCCGAAGGAATCTTCCCTGGTATTGCTCCGGTCAAGGTCTACAGGTCCATGACTCCGGAGGAAAAGAAAGACTATGATATTGAGAAAAAGGCACATGCGGCTATCTGTATGTGCCTAACCAAAGACGTGTTAAGACTGTTCAAATCACACGAAACCACATACGAACTTTGGAAAGCTATCGAAACTAGATGTGGTGGAAATCAAAGGTATAAAGAAGCTAAGTTAAAACTGATAAAGAAACAGTATGATCTGTTTGATTCTCTACCCAATGAAACGGCTTCTGGAGTTTTTACTAGATACTCACAGTTAGTGAGTGAGTTGACGGAGGGAGGTTATAATTTTCCTCCACTTGAAGTGAATAAGAAGCTGCTGGATGTCTTGCCTAGTTCTTGGGATGTTAAAGTACAGCTTCTCAAGGAAAGTCAAGAATTAGCTACCATGAAATTGGATGAGCTAATTGGTATTCTTCAAGCTCATGCGATGGAGATGAAGAAGAGAGAATGCAAGTTGGGCGGTTTTGTTCAAGACCCGTCCTTATATGGAGGAAAAGTCAGCACCGGCAAGACTTATGGTGGAATGGCTTTTGTTTCTTCTACGAGCTCTCCACTTCAAGATCCATTGTATTCTACTTGTGCTCCTCATCCAGTATATGCTTCTGGACCCTCACAGGGGTCACAACAGCAGGTTTTTGTCTCTCCTGCTATTCAAGAGCAGGCTGCTATCTATACAGCCTTTCTAAGCTCTTATAAGGATTTGGTTTCACAACCAAATGCTACTTTGGAACTGGACAAAGAGGATTATGCTCAACTTGATGATGATGATCTTGAGCAGATGGACTTGAACTGGAACATTGCCATGATATCAAGGCGTGTTCAGAAATTCTTGCAACGAACTGGTCGCAAGAGTTTGGAGGGAGATGGCAAAACCAGTTTTAGTTTTGATAAAAGCAAGGTGCGCTGTTACAATTGTCAAAATCTGGGACACTTTGCAAGAGAGTGTGAGAAGCCAAAGGTTCCTCCGTCAGGTTTCACAAAGCCTGATGCTCCCAGAACTTCTGAGAAGGATCAAGTGAAGCAAGCAACAGCTGACGCACTTGTCGTTTTTGAGCCAACCAACACAGATTGGAGTATGTATGCTGAGAATTATCAGCAGTGTCTCATGGCTCACATTTCAAATGAGGTACGCAATGAACCTAAAGAACCTTTGAACTGTATCTCATGCATTAAGTTAACTGAATCCTTAAGGTGATTTCAAGTAGACAACGTAGACTTAAGGAAAAAGGTCGAAAAACTTAGTGAATCAAACAAATACCTAAAAGCAAATGAACAAATGTATGATAAGAAAATAGAGGCTTATCAACAGGACACGCTTAGGTATAAGTCTAAAGTTTTAGTCAACAAGATGCTATTGATAGTTATCTTGCTGAAATAGACCGTTTGAAAAAGGAACATTCTGATCTTAAAGATGAATATGACAAATATAAGAGTAAGATTCTAGGTTCCTCATCGTCTACTGTTGCCTTTAATGAAATTCTTAACAAGCAAAGGACAGATCACAAAACGAAGACGGGACTAGGTTATAATGTAGTCCCGCCTCCTACTGAATACTGTCCTATGCCTGTTAAGGAAGGCACCGAAGAGATTCCGGTTGACTATGCATTGTTATACGGGGTCAAATCTAAGGTTAATAAGGTTAACAAACAGGCAAAGGAGAAAACTAAATAGACAGAGTATCCTTCGCCTCAGTTTGTTAAATCGGAATGTGAATCTCCAGTTAGTAATGAGGAGATTGTTGAGATTGAGGATATTACCGATGAGGAGTATCCTGAGTTTAAAAAGAATGTTGAAGTAAAAGCTGAAAAAGTGTTAAAGGTTGAACCTACAATTAAGGTTCAACCTAACAAAGAAAGGAATAAGGTTTTAAAATCAAAATCTCAAACTTTACAGTCACCTGTAAAGATTTTGCAACATAAACCTTCTACTTCAACCTCTCAACCTAAACAGGAAACTTCTAAGACGTGCACGAAATGTGCATGTTCTAGAAACGTTTCTTCTACTCCGGTGATAAATCCTCAGCCTCAACCAGCTGTTGAGACTAGAGCATGTTTTTACTGCAAGAGACAAGGACATCTAATTCGTGAATGTCCCAAATTGTCTCATCAGAACTACGGGAAAGAAATGCCTAGGACATCTGTTACTCTGTCTCTCCCAAACCTGCTGTAAAACCGAGTAATGTTAGGCCAAAACCTTTGCCAAAACAAGAGCCTGACATTACTCCAAAGCCAAATTCCGAACCATCCAAGGTTTGGAAAAGAAAAGAGTCTACTGCGGACTCTAGTGTCATCAATAATAACACATCAGATACAAAATCTGATTTGTTTAAAAATAAAGTCTTATCTGATGTGATTATTGTTGATGACTGTGGTCGACCTAAGTCTGTAAAGGCTTGGGTCACCGTTTCTCACTAATCTCCTACTTTATGTGTTGCAGCAGTCAGAACGCGTTAAAGACAGTGAATGGTTTATGGGCAGTGCTGTTCGCGACACATGATGGGCGATGTGTCCCTTTTGACGGATGTTAAACCACATTCTGGAGGACACGTTGCATTTGCTGGAGATACAGGGGGAACCATTTCGGGTAGAGGGACGCTAACTAACGGGAAAGTTAGCTTCGAGAATGTGAACTATGTGGCTCAACTGACTCACAACTTGCTGAGCGTTTCACAAGTATGTGATAAGGACTATACCACAACGTTCACAAAGACGGAATGTGTGATCTTGAAGCCGGGTTTCGTTATCCCCGAGGAATGGGTGCTCTTAAGGGCGCCACGGAGAAACGACACCTACGTTATGAATATGCGAACCGTGGAGACTAAAGATGAGTATACATGTCTCCTTTCGAAGGCTTCCGAAAAGGAATCACTATTGTGGCATCGAAAAATGGGATATATCCATTTTCGTAAGATGAACTTCTTGATAAACAATGACTTGGTAAATGGAGTCCCTAAACAGTCATTCGCAGTAAAAGATGACTGCGTCGCCTGCCATAAAGGGAAACTTCATAAGAAACCCCACAAGCCAAAATTAGTGAATTCCATTGCGGCACCATTGGAGTTATTGCACATGGACCTATTTGGTCCTATTTCTACCAAGAGCATCGGTGGAAGATCTTATTGCTTAGTAGTCACCGACGACTACTCGAGATTCTCATGGGTGTACTTTCTGGGTGCGAAGAGTGAAACACCAGACATTCTGGTGTATCTGTTAGATAAGTTGGCAAACTTATGCAACTTAAAGGTGAAAAGACTGCGAAGTGACAACGGGACTGAATTCAAGAACTCTACTCTTGAGTTATACTGTGCCACGAAAGGCATTGACCATCAGTTCAGTGCCCCTCGAACTCCTCAACAGAACGGAGTTGCTGAGCATAAAAATAGGACTATTATCGAGACAGCTCGGACTATGCTGGCCGATTCTAAGCTTCCTATAATCTTTTGGGCAGAAGCATTCAGTACTGCTTGCTATGTTTTGAACCGCGTGCTCACGGTTAAGAAGAAGAATAAGACATGTTATGAACTCTTCAACAACCGTAAGCCCACTTTGCAGTTTCTGGAACCTTTCGGGTGTCCGTGTTTGATTATGGTCTCCAAAGACAAGGTCTCGAAGTTTGGAGCTAAAGCCGTTGAAGGAATCTTCCTTGGATATTCAGTCAACTCTCCGAATAAACGAGTCTACATCAAATCAACTCACCAGGTGGAAGAGCATTTTGAGGTGAAATGCTTGCGATACACGGATCCTCCTCAAGGAACGGGTCCTGAATGGTTATTTAATTACAAGGACGTGTTCAATTCGTTCGACATACCCGAAGGACATGATGACGAGGATGAGATAGTTACTTTGCTTCATGGTATAAGTTTGTGTCAAGACACTTCTACTTTAAAACCAGCATCTCCACCTACACCAACACCCACTCCATCACCTCCAACACCTACTACAACACCCACACCACAACCTACTACTACGCCTCCTCCACCATCTACCAACATCCCTTCCTCTTCAAATACTATCAATGCCGCAGATCTTCCTGATGATCCCGACATGCCTCCGTTAGAGAAAGATAAGGAAGAAGAGGAACTGATCAATTCTCACATCTTCTCGAATGAAGATGATGTGCAACCTGAAAGTCCTACTGCTCCTGCAACTAACACTGTTCCCATCACTGAAGGGGACATGAATAATTTGGAGTTAGTACTTGCACCTGATCGAATCCCAGTCACACGTGTACACAGGGATCACCCCATCAATAACATTATCGGTGATCCTGATGCTGCTGTTCAAACAAGGCACCAAGTGCAACAAAATCCGAATCAAGAAATGTTGAATTTGGTTGCCCGGATAAATTCCTGTCATTTATCCCAAATTGAACCGAAGAAGGTTGGTGAGGTCTTAAAAGATCCATCTTGGGTCGAGGCTATGCAAGAAGAGTTGCAGCAGTTCAACAAGCTGCACGTGTGGGATATAGTTCCATTACCCAAAGGTGCTCATTTAACTGGCACTCGATGGGTGTTTCACAATAAGATGGATAATAGGGGTTTGTAATTCGGAATAAAGCCCGATTGGTCGTTCAAGGATTCAGTCAGATCGAGGGCTTGGATTATGATGAAGTCTTCGCTCCTGTGGCAAGACTTGAGTCCATTCGGATCTTCCTTGCATTTGCGTCTTACAAAGAGTTTCGCGTTCACCAACTCGATGTTAAGAGCGCATTTTTATATGGAAAAGTGGACACTGATGTCTACGTGAAACAGCCTCCTGGCTTTGAAGACCCTGAGCATCCATAATACGTCTGCAAGTTAAACAAGGTGTTATATGGTCTTCATCAAGCCCCTCGATTATGGTATGAGAGGCTTACTACCCATTTAGTTAAGCATGGATTTGTTCGTGGGAATATCGACAGTACTCTGTTCATCCGCAAAGAACGGACTAGCGATCGAGAGGATATGCTACTCGTGCAGGTGTATGTGGACGACATTATTTTTGGCTCTACAAATGAAGCGATGTGCAAGCACTTTGAGGAGATCATGAAATCTGAGTTTGAGATGAGTGCGATGGGGGAGCTCAAATTCTTTTTAGGTGTACAAGTTGAGCAGTCTCCAAAAGGTATTTATATTCATCAGTCAAAGTATGTCAAAGACATGTTTAATCGATATGATCTGCTCAATTGTAAAACCTATGGGACTCCCATCGAGCTTAATCACAATCTCAGACTTGCTGACGATGAAGAAGATTGCAAAGAAAAGGACTATCGATCAATGATAGGTTCTTTGATGTACTTGACTGCTTCTCGACCGGATATTGTGTTTGCGGTATCCGTATGCTCTCGCTTTCAAGCCAAACCAAAGGTGTCTCATATGAGGGCAGTAAAGCAAATCTTTGGTTATCTCAAACATAGACCCAATCTTGGTCTATGGTATTCAAATGAGAAATCCTTCGCTCTTTCTGCCTATTCGGATTCAGATCATGGCGGCTGCAGCATAGACAAGAAGTCAACCACTGGTGGATGCCAATTCCTAGGAACTCGACTGGTATCGTGGCGGTGCAAGAAACAGACTACAGTTTCTCTTTCCACTGCAGAAGCTGAGTACGTTGCTGCTGCGAGTTGCTGCTCTCAGGTTTTATGGATACAGCATCAACTGCGTGATTACGGGTTACTTCTTTCTATGACTCCTATTCACATAGATAATACTGCTGCTATATCTATCACACGCAATCCCGTACAGCACTCTAAGACTAAACACATTGAACTTAGGTTCCACTTTATACGGGATTGCTATGAAAAACACCTGATAGACCTAGTCCAAATAGACACCTTAAAGGAGAATGCCGACCTTTTCACTAAAGCCTTTACGCGTACTCGATTTGACGAACTAATCAACATGATTGGTTTAAGATTCTTTATCGCTAAAAAGTAATTTGTAACTTGGAACGTTATTTATTTTTGTGTGTTTAAAAAAAAAAAAATAGGCAACAACGCAACTGCCACTCTTTATACTTTCTAGTATTAAAGAAATGCAAGGTTGCTACATTTTAAAAATAGACGTTGAAGTTGTGTCTGTAAACAACTTGGGATATAATAGTACATCGGGTGACATGCATAAAAATGGAAATTTAAGGTTTATCTTGGATGTGTCAGTAGATTTATCTGACGTATTGAAAACAGTTTTTATAAACATTGTCTTCATCATACTATATATTAGTAGGCATGTTATGCAAAACTCTTTGAGAAGTCTTAAGAAGCTTAACCATTAATTGTCTATTTCAAGTGGTACAACATCATTAGATGTATGACAAAAGTCTTAATTTCTTACTTATACTAGACATGCTTTCGTGAAAGACGTTTATTTGATTTGGGGGTATATATTGACAGTTTCCTCTGTTATACATAAGTATAGACCTGGCTTCTATTAATATATACTTTTAAATTAAGCAAACACAAGTCAAAGTACTTGCAAAGTCTTTAAAATTAAGATACCTTACAAGGTCGCCAAAATGGTTTGACCAAGTTTGGTTTTGCTTAAACCTGAATCAAGTTATGTCGCTCTGTTGTACGTAAGTACAGACCTGTCACCGCTGACTTGATTCTTAAAATTGATTTTCTTATATTCTATCTGTAAATGGAAACATGGTCTATGTCTTAAGTTAAGATGTATATCTATGGTGGGAACCACAGCGAAATGAACATACCAATAATAATAAAATATCTCCTAGATGTAAGTGTATCATGTTTAAGTGGACAAATATACTAATAATCGTTTCGAAATAATTTTTATAAAAAGTGTTTTTAGTATGTCAAGTAAATTTAAAGAGGACAAATATACTGATGATCGAAATAACACTTACTGTTCCTAATAAATGCATGTTATTCCGATATGATCCCTAACCAGACTATATCAACTCCGTCACCAAAAAAAATGTGTTACTTTTCTAAGTTGTAAATTTACATTCCTGTATGTGTTTTATCTAAGTTAGTTTAATTTTAGATTTTCTCCAAGTTACAGTTACATTTTCAAATTTGAGTACCGAAATCACAACGTGAAAATCGATAAAATCGCAACTTTTTCCCTAAAAGTGAACTGCGCGTCACTTTCATAAGTGACGCTGCCAGTGACGCATACGACACTCAACCTCACCACTTTTCAAACACTCATAGCGTCACTTGCACTGACATACCGACACTCATACTGTCTCTGCGTCACTTCGTCTGTGCAATTTTCATCGATCCATTCGTGATTTCTACGGCTTGTTCGTGCATTCCTGTGCTACATCTTTGTTCCTCTCATTCACACGAACCATTTGGTACTTATTTTAACCATTATCTCTCATTATTCATGCTGTAATTTTAAATTAGGGTTACGGGTTTTTGGGAAACTTGAAATTGTTTGAATTAACGCTTGAATTGGTAATGTTTTCGTGTAATAAAGGGTGTGTAATACTCGTCTTTATCATGCGCACAAACCCCTTACTTCAATTTTCAAAAACCCCAATTTTGAAATCTGGGTATGAACAGTGTGACACGATGATCTTCATCGTTGCGTCACTTCGTGCGTCACTTACCTCAAGTGACTCTATTTGGTAATTTTGAAAGCCCATACCGTCACTTAATAAGTGACGCTTATTCTTGCGTCACTTCTTAAGTAACTCTTGTAGTGACGCATATACTTGAATTATTTGTTAAGTCCGTCACTCATCCTAGTGACGCCCCATAATGCGTCACTCCCTTAAGTGACTGTCTAAGTGACGCCTATGTTAATACGTCACTTATACCGTCACTTCTTAAGTGACTCCCTTAGGATACCGTCACTATGTTAAATGTCGCATGTTCTTCACCCGTCACTTCTTAAGTGTCGTATACATTGACTCACGAAATACAAACGTCACTTACATCAGTGACGCTTGATAGCGTCACTTACCATAAGTGACGCTATACTTTAATTTTAATTTTGAGCACTGTATCTTGCGACACTTCCTAAGTGTCGGTAGTGGCCATGCGTCACTTACCATAAGTGACGCCTATAGTCAAATTTCGTTTTTTAACCTATCTGTGTTCGGGCTAACTCTATAACGATTTCGGTTATTTTTGGTTTGTATTTTAGCTTACAGATGGCTGACCTACAGAACTATTAACACCGTACCAACACTCGACACAACATCACGGCGTTTCTGGAGTCTACGCACGCGAATTCGGCGCCGTTCAGGCTGATGATCGAGTTTCTACGACGATCAAGGATACACCATGCTATTACCGCATCAACTCCGGTTTATATGAACCAAATTGAGGAGTTTTATGATCACGCGGTGATCCGAACTCAGGGCGATATCCCGAGAATTGTCTCAACGATGTTCGGGGAAGAAATCGAGATAACTGAGAACTCTATTCATCGAGTTCTTCAGTTCCCCGACGACACCACGATGCCCACCATCTTCCCAACTACATTTATATATGGGGGGCTTCAGCGGATGGGCTATCCAGCAAATCAGCTTTCTGATTTCAGGAAACAGTACCTCTGCCGGGTCTGGCGGTACTTGTGTCACATCGTCATTCTTTGTTTATCTCCGAGGAAAGGGGGATACGATGCTGCTAGTCACTTGACTCTTTCTCTTATGTTGGCCTTGGTATACAACAAACCGTATAACTTCAGCGGTTATGTTTTCGGCAATATGGTGGAGAACATCCGGGCAGGTAAAGATAAATGGCTGCAGTATCCACGTTTTGTGCAGCTTCTGTTGAACGACATGAACCTCGAGATTGCACCTGATCAGTGATCTCTTCTGGTTCCGACACCTATGCTTTTGCGTGTATTCAACGATTGCAAGCTCGCGCCAAAGGGCGAGCAGATTTTGGCAGATCGCGACCTCTTCGGGCACATAGTAAACGAAAACTATGTTGTGCCGCGCGATGATGGTTTTTTGGATGATGTCATTCCTCCGGTTAACGAGGACAACTTGGTTGATATTGATATCGCTCAAGATTTAGAGGATATCGATCGCGTTGATCGGGTTGAGGCTGATTCTGATGATGGTGGGCCCACTCCACCCGATTCTGAGGGTGACGTGCCACCTCAATCTGTTTTGGGTGGGATACAATTAGCGGATCATCAACGTTTCAAACGTATTTTGCGCAGGATTTCTGCTTGAAGGGTTCATATACCAAGGAATCCTGGTAAGCGTCCGGCTGGGTCTTCACCTTCTTATGCTGATTTACCTCATAGAAGACGCCAGCGGACTTCAGTGGTTATCGAGGAACCGACCTCTCAGCGACATCAACCACCACCACTGTCTGACATGCCATCACTTCAGATGGTTTTGGCTCAGATGGAGCTTTTGGCGAAAAGATTTGATGATCAGAAGGCTATCATTGAAGCTCAAGCCTCTCAGATAAAGGATTTGGAACGCAAAGCTGCTGAGGTTGACAATCTACAGCTTCAAGTGACGAATCTGTCATCTAGGTTGTTAGAATTGGAATCCGTTACTAGTGTTTCGGGGGAGGTAGGTCCGAGAGAGTTAGAAACAAATGTAACTCCTTCCCCGGAACCAAAAAATGTACAACCTTCTGCTATTAATGAAAATATCTCTTTGGATTATTTTGTTGAGGTTCAGGGTCAGGCAAGACCAATTGCTGTTGACTATTCATATGTAGATCTTACATTTCTTCAAAATATGATGAATGAAAATACATCGATACTTGAGGAAGATGTGATAAATGATCCAGTGGCAGAGGATTGTTTCTTTGAGGGAAATGATGATGTTGAGGTTGAGGGGGAGCAGCTCCAAAGTGATGAATGTTATGATGATGCTCCTATTATCGAATCAGATTCTTCAGAAGATGAATCAGATCATGTTTTTGAGACAGAAACTAATGAGCCATCAACTTCTACGGCTGAATCGTCAAGGATAAAGCCTGACATAGTGCTCAAATAGAGTTGAGATACCCGTTATGTGTAAATTTTACAAAGTCAGAACTGATTATACGGGTTTGATAAAAAGCTGGAAGTTTGATGAAAATAATTTGGTATTCATGATTAAAAGGAGTGATGGCATTCAGTACTTCAATTTAAAGTTCTATAAAATAAGTACGTTGCCAAAATGCGAGCTTCAAAGATTATCTCAGATACCCTTGATCAACCGTGCTCGAGATTCATGAGCAGATTTCTTTCAAGTGGTTATTCGTCGGGAAATTAACAGCAAGAAGTATAATCTGATTAAACCGACATTGGGTATGAGATATAAGTTTAAGAAGAAGTTGGATCTGGTTACACGACAACCAGTTGTAAGGATGATCTATCCACCAGCAAAATGTTTACAGAAGATACCTCTAGAGATCATTCCTTTGGACTTTTTGAATAGGTTGTTATACTGGGAATACAATGATATTACGGGTGAAGCTATGATTGTGTTTATTCCAAAATCAGAACCAGCTACGAATCCAGAGTCTTTAGATGCAGATTTGGAAAATGAAGAGAAAACAGCTTGGGATGTTGTTCAACCTAAAAAGAGGTCTATGTGGGGTCTAAAGAGAAATAGATTTTGTGTATTTGATCCTCCGAGTTTGATTAATCTTTCTGAACAAGACATGAAAAGACTACATCAGAACAAGATTCAGTTCAAAGAAAGAGATAGAGCAGAAGCCATTAAATTTCAAAAGATTATTGATATCTGCGTAGCCAATGGGGTACACGCTGGTGGTGTATTTCTAGCTGGCTGGAAATAGTTGAAGACTCAAAGATTTTGAAGACCAAGCTGAAGACACGGGGGAGTTTGTTGATGCATATTTGTTTGTCTGTCAGTTGGTCTATCGAGTTGTAAAAGTGTCGTTAGTCGTTTGATAGAAATAGAGATTTTATATAGTGCGACACTTAAGTTTTAGGTTAGGCGACACTTGCCTGAGTGACACATAGCGACACTTAGGTAAGTGACGCATTAAGGCGGCCACATGCGACACTTCCACAAGTGATGCATGTCGGCCAGAATTTGTGTATAAATAGAAACCTACGGGTTTTCGGCTAGGGTTGACGAAACCCTAGCACCATTTGTCGACTAAATCATCCGTAATCAAGTTCCATTCGTTATTCAAGCTAATAAACACTTCTACTTTGTTTGAATCAATTGTTTCGGTTTGTGTTTATTAGTGTTTTGTGCAATTGAGTGATTCTGCCTCTCAATAGCAGTCAATCATCACTTAGGTCCAACGTATAGGGCACTCTCAAAATCGATAGTCGAAATGATGGATCATAACAACAATCGTGTGTTGAATGACGACCTACTCATCAAGGAGCAAATTTGGTTCCCATACCTAACCACTCTAGATAACGATACGGAACTACTTGAAGATGAACTATCAGAAGAAATAACGCATGCGCAAGGAACTGTAGAAAACTCATCTGGATTAATGGCGAAAGGCGCACTACCTTCCAAAACTACCATTTCAACCATTGCTGATACCCCTATCCCTGTTAACATAAGCACTGAAACCACACAACTTATCAATGATACCGTCAACACTCTACAAAACCAACTAGCGGATGCGAAAAAGGAAATAATTGATCTCCATTAATGCATTGGTCAAAGTCACTTTCAACTTCTTAATCACGGGATTCGCATGCTAACCATGGAAAACAACATAAGGAAGTTCTTGACACTCCATCCCACTCTCCAAATTGCAGACTCTTCGATCGACAACCTGACACCATCAATGACTCGACCTAATGTTTCCTCTAAGAGGACCTTGGATGAAGATTTTTGTAACAACTTTCCTCAACCACAGACTAAAAGGACCAAAAAGGTTAGGGCCTCTATTTTTAAATCAAAGAAAGTATGAGGTTACGCTGGAAGAAAACCCTTCTGCCATTTATACAACCGACATCACGGAGGATTATGCACCGTCCCTTGTGGCAAATGCGACAAATACGGACACCAGACCAAGGACTGTAAAGTAAAAGCATGTTTTGGGTGTGGAATCACTGGGCATTTCCTAGCCAAATGTCCACAACTGAAGATGAAAGGTAACCTCTCAAACAATGCTACAGATACGTCTTACACAACGGCTTAAAATCTCTCATACGGAATCGGTAGTAGTGTGTACTATAGGTTCGGTTAGCTAAGATGATATATAATTCGGTAATAACTTCAGTATGCATAATGTGATTATATTAGTCGGTATTTATGTACGTTTATTTAATTAGGATTATTATATTCGGTTAAAATATTCAGATAATATATAATTCGGGTATCACTTAGGTGATATATTTCGGGTATCACTTCGGTGATATAACTCGGTTATCACTTCGATATAATTCGGTTTAAGTATCGGAAATCTATATTTGTTAATATAGAATGGTTATTGATTACATATGAGATCGATAATTACATTAGAACTCTAGGAATACGATAGAACTCATTAAATTCGGTGGATTATCAATCCAATTCATGGTAATACTTGTTAATGTGAACCGACCTTGTCACGTAGACATAATGGTTGGGTAGAAATAGGAATACTCCCTCATTTCTTTAGTGATCGGTAGGCTTAAGCCTAACAAGGGGAGAAGACTCGGACCTTAGTTTCGGTTAAATTTCGGGACAAAATTCTCCTAACAAGGGGAGAATGTGACACCCGGTCAAAAAGGGGCTAAATTAACTCCTAATTTAAACTTAAATTATTCATACTTGGTATGTGTTAATACGAAAGTATTCGGATATTATATATATATATATATATATATATATATATAACATATAATGATTAGTTAACAATCATATGTAATCAATCTAAAAGAATGCAGAAACATAAAAAAGAATGTCGTAACAAAACATTTTTAAATAATATATTATTTACTCGGTTGAAAATTTAAACACATTTTGTACACTAAAAACTATCCGTCAAAATGAGTTGAAACAAAAATCTAATTTTATATCTCATCAAAAGTATTTCTATAAAATACTTTGAATAAAAATATCTACGATTTCATATTTAGAAATTTATCATTTGAAAATATTATACTACTTAACGATCGGGTACATGAACACGGGTATAAAATTACCAACTAACACCAATAATTAGAGCCGGTTATAACCAACTCCAATAATACAATTTACACACACACGCACAAACTTATTCATCTATCTCTTTCTCTTCTTCCTTCTCTTTCTCTCTCGGGTTATCAACAACAACAACAAAACCAACATCAACAACAACAAAATCAGTAGCAACAACCAGCCATCATCATAATCATCGTGTATCACCATCTTCATCAACATCGCGATCATCATCATTCTCATCATCACCTCCATTTTTGGTTCATCACTCCAATCGTAAGAACTCATCACCTTTCTTTGATTTTTGTGTTTAGAATTGCTTAACTTATCATATTATAGTGTTATACTAGCAAGATTATACCCAAGAATTGAATAAAAATTGGTTTTGTGAGAAGTCTGCATGAACAACCCTGAAAAAGGCCCTCACCTGATTTGGTGAATTTACCCGATTGGGTGAGCTGCGTACCCGATTGGGTGAAGTTACCCGATTGGCTGAGCTGCATACCCGATTGGGTGAGCTGCATACCTGATTGGGTGAATTTACCCAATTGGGTGAGCTGCATACCCGATTGGGTGAGCAGCATATCTGATTGGCTAAAACTTAAAAGTTAAGAAACAATAACTGATCTCGTATTTCAGTTCCAAATTGTTACAGAGGTACGATTCAATGTACACAAAAGCTATTTCAAAAGTTAACTTTGTACAGATATATATATATATATATATATATATACTTACGGATAATGATTTTATCACATAATTCGGGTAATGAATATACTTTACAAGTATACAACCAATCACATAATATGTTGATACATATTAGGTGTCTGTCAGTTGGTCTATCGAGTTGTAATGAGTGTTGTTAGTTACTTAATAGAAATATAGTTTTTATTATATGCGACACTCGTGTTTTAGGTTAGGCGTCACTTGCCTTAGTGACGCATAGCGTCACTTAGGTAAGTGACGCATGAAGGCGGCCACATGCGACACTTCCACAAGTGACGCATGTCGGCTGACTTTTTAGTATAAATAGAAACCTACGGGTTTTCGGCTAGGGTTGACGAAACCCTAGCACCATTTGTCGACTAAACCTTATTGTAATCGTTCCCAATCAGTTATACAAGCTAATATACACGTTTACTTTGTTGAATTCATTGTGTTCGGTTTGTGATTTGTTAGCAATACAAGCAATTGTTTGATTCCGCCTCACGATTGCTGTCAATTGACATCTAGGTCCACGACAAGGGGCACTCTCAACTGGTATCAGAGCAACTAGGTGAATATATTGACGTTTAGATTCGATTTTGGGTTGATTTCGGCTTTGTTCGAATAATTAATTGAGATTACATACGGTTTTGGAGTAGCTAAGGTGATTTACAGTCAAGATTCTTCATAATCTACAGGTTTCGTCCATTAGGGTTCAAGGAATTTTCGTTTGGTTTACGAAAATTCGACATTTTTAGGGTTTTGGGATTTTTCAGCCGTTTTGCGACACTCGATCCGTCACTTGGACGCGTCACTTATAGCGGCACTAGCTAATCCCAAAATTAGGGTTTTACCGTCACTTAGACGCGTCACTTGTTGCGTCATTTGAGGTTATACGACACTTAACTTAAGTGTCGTCTACCCTAATACACCGTCACTCGAGTGCGTCACTGTTGCACGTCACTTGATCCTTAAGCGTCACTTCTGTTAGTGACGCCTGTTTGATTTATAGCGTCACTTTTACTAGTGACGCCTATTTGATTTAACACGACACTCAAGTACGACACTTGAGTGCGTCACTTGCTTAACAGACCGACACTTACTGATAGTGTCATCCGTTACTCTGTACGTCACTCGATAGCGTCACTTTCTTAGTGTCGCTATTCGCTGCGACACTTGAGTACGTCACTTACCAAGTGACGCCTTTGGTACTAATTACTTTGCAAGTTCTTGTTTTTGCATACCATTTCAGGTAGATCTTCAATGGCTTCTATTGCTGATAAAGACGATATTAGAGGACTAAGAGATATGTTAAAACAAAATCATGATGTTGGCTCTAATAACAAACCTCCTCTGTTTACAGCCGATATGGATTATGTATATTGGCGTGCTCGATTTGAACAATACATCAACTTTCACTGTCCGGAGCTCTGGGGTCCACTCACCGAGAAATATGTAGCTCCTCTAGCTGAAGGAGTTTTCCCTACTATGAATATGCCTCCGAAAAAGTTGTACAGGTCCATGACTCCAGAGGAAAAGAAAGATTACGATATGGAGAAAAAGGCACATGCGGCTATTTGTATGTGCCTATCTAAAGATGTATTGCGAATGTTCAAATCACATGAAACCACATATGAGCTGTGGAATGCAATAGAAACTAGATGTGGTGGAAATCAAAGGTACAAAGCAGCCAAGTTGGAACTCATTAAGAAACAGTACGATCTGTTTGATTCTTTGCCAAATGAGACGACTGCAGGAGTTTTTACTAGATACTCACAATTGGTGAGTGAGTTAACGGAGGGAGGTTACGATTTTCCTCCACTTGAAGTAAACAAGAAATTACTGGATGTTTTGCCTAGCTCTTGGGATGTTAAAGTACAGCTTCTCAAGGAAGGTCATGAATTAGCTACCATGAAATTGGATGAGCTAATTGGCGTTCTTCAAGCTCATGCAATGGAGATGAAGAAGAAAGAATGCAAGACAGGTGGTTTTGTTCAAGATCCATCCCTGTATGGAGGACAAGTTAACACGGGCAAAACGTATGGGGGAATGGCTTTTGTTTCTTCTACAAGCTCTCCACTTCAGACTCCTTTGTACTCTACTGGTGCTTCTCATCCAATATATGCTTCTGGACCCTCTCAGGGGTCAAAGCAGCAGGTCCCCGTCTCTCCTGCAATTCAAGAGCAGGCTGCTATCTATACAGCCTTTCTAAGTTCTTACAAGGATTTGGTCTCACAACCAAATGCCACTTTGGAATTGGCCAAGGAAGACTATGCTCAACTTGATGATGATGATCTTGAGCAGATGGATCTTAACTGGAACATTGCTATGATATCCAGGCGTGTTCAGAAATTCTTGCAACGAACTGGTCGCAAAAGTTTGGAGGGAGATGGCAAAACAAGCTTCGGTTTTGATAAAAGCAAAGTAAAATGTTACAATTGTCAGAATTTGGGACACTTTGCAAGAGAATGTGAGAAGCCTAAGGTTCCTCCGTCTGGTTTCACTAAGCCTGATGCTCCTAGAACTCCGGAGAAGGATCAAATAAAGCAAGCAACAGCAGATGCACTAGTGGTTTTTGAGCCAACCAATACGGATTGGAGTATATATGCTGAGAACTATCAGCAGTGTCTTATGGCTCACATCTCGAATGAGGTATGTAATGAAACTGAAGAACCCTTAAACTGTGTATCATGCATTAAGTTAACCGAATCCTTGAGGTGCTTTCAGGTAGACAATGTAGATTTAAGACGAAAGGTCAAAAAACTTAATGACTCAAACAAATACCTAAAAGCAAATGAACAATTGTATGATAAGAAAATAGAGGCTCATCAACAGGACACACTTAGGTATAAGTCAAAAGTTTTCAGTCAACAGGATGCTATTGATAGCTATCTTGCAGAAATTGACCGTCTAAACAAGGAACTTTCTAATCTTAAAGTAGAATATGACAACTATAAGAGTAAGATTTTAAGTTCCTCCTCGTCTACTGTTGCCTTTAATGATATACTTACTAAGCAAAGGACAGATCACAAAATGAAGACGGGACTAGGCTATAGTGTAGTCCCGCCTCCTACTGAATACTATCCTATGCCAGTTAAGGAAGGCACCGAAGAGATTCCGGTTGATTATGCATTGTTATACGGTGTCAAATCTAAGGTTGATAAGGTTAACAAACAGGTGAAGGAGAAAACTAAACGGTCAGAGTACCCTTCACCTCAGTTTGTTAAAGCAAAGTGTGAATCTCCTGTTAATGTTGAGGAGATAGTTGAGATTGAGGATATTACCGATGAGGAGTATCCTGAGTTTAAAAAGGTTGAGGTAAAATGTGAAAAGGTGTTAAAGGTTGAACCTCCAATTAAAGTTCAATCTAACATAGAAAAGAATAAGGTTTTAAGTACAAAATCTAAAACTTTACAGTCACCTGTAAAGATTTTGCAAAACAAATCTAAATCTGCAAATGATGTTTGTAACAAACCTTCTACGTCAACCACTCAACCGAAACAAGAACATTCTAAGACATGCACGAAATGTGCATGTTCTAGAAATGTTTCTTCAACTCCGGCGGTAAAACCTCAGTTTCAACCAGTTGTTGAAAATCGATCATGCTTTTACTGCAAGAGACAGGGACATCTAATTCATGATTGTCCCAAACTGTCTCATCAGAATTACGGGAGGGAAATCCCTAGGATTTCTGTTTATCGCAATTCTCTTTCAAGACCTCCTCCTAGGCGTTACTCTGTCTCTCCCAAACCTGCTGCTAAAATGAGTAATGTTGGGCAAAAACCTTTGCCTAAACAAGAACCCAACATTACCCCAAAGCAAATTTCCAAACCATCTACTGTTTGGAAAATAAAGGAGTCTACTGCAGACTCCAATGTCATCAATAATAACACATCAGATGCAAAATCTGATCTGTTTAAAAATAAAGTCTTGTCTGATGTGATTATTGTTGATGACTGTGGTCGACCTAAGTCTGTAAAGGCTTGGGTCACCGTTTCTCACTAATCTCCTACTTTTGTGTTGCAGCAGTTAGATCGCGTTAAAGACAGCGAGTGGTTTGTCGATAGTGGTTGTTCGCGACACATGACAGGCGATGTGTCCCTTTTGACGGATGTTAAACCACATTCTGGAGGACATGTTGCGTTTGCTGGAGATACAGGAGGAACCATTTCTGGGAAAGGTACGCTAACTAACGGGAAAGTTAGCTTCGATAATGTGAACTACGTGGCTCAATTGACTCACAACTTGCTGAGTGTATCACAAGTCTGTGATAAGGATCATACAACTGCGTTCACAAAGATAGAGTGTGTGATTCTGAAGTCGGGTTTCGTTATTCCCGAGGAATGGGTGCTTTTAAGGGCACCTAGGAGAAATGATACCTACATCATGAATATGCGTACTGTTGAGACTAAGGATGAATATACATGTCTCCTATCTAAGGCTTCAGAAAAGGAATCACTATTGTGGCATCGACGAATGGGACACATCCATTTTGGTAAGATGAACTTCTTGATAAACAATGACTTGGTAAATGGAGTCCCTAAACAGTCATTTGCGCTAAAAGACGACTGCGTCGCCTGCCATAAAGGGAAACTTCATAAGAAACCCCACAAACCAAAATTGGTGAATTCCATTGCGGCCCCATTGGAGTTATTGCATATGGACCTATTTGGTCCCATTTCTACCAAGAGCATCGGTGGAAGATCGTATTGCTTAGTAGTCACCGACGACTACTCGAGATTTTCATGGGTGTACTTTCTGGGTGCGAAGAGTGAAACACCAGACATTCTGGTGTATTTGTTAGATAAGTTGGCAAACTTATGCAACTTAAAGGTGAAAAGACTGCGAAGTGATAACGGGACTGAATTCAAGAACTCTACTCTTGAGTTATACTGTGCCTCAAAAGGCATTGATCATCAGTTCAGTGCCCCTCGAACTCCTCAACAGAATGGAGTTGCTGAGCGTAAAAATAGGACTATTATCGAGACAGCCCGGACTATGCTGGCCGATTCTAAGCTTCCAATAATCTTTTGGGCAGAAGCAGTCAGTACTGCTTGCTATGTGTTGAACCGAGTGCTCACGGTTAAGAAGAAAAATAAGACATGTTATGAACTCTTTAATAACCGTAAGCCCACCTTGCAGTTTCTGGAACCCTTCGGGTGTCCATGTCTGATTATGGTCTTTAAAGACAAAGTCTCGAAGTTTGGAGCTAAAGCAGTTGAAGGAATTTTCCTTGGTTATTCCGTCAACTCTCCAAACAAACGAGTCTACATCAAGTCGACTCATCAAGTGGAAGAGCACTTTGAGGTGAAATGCTTACGATACACGGATCCTCCTCAAGGAACGGGTCCAGATTGGCTATTCAATTACAAGGATGTGTTCAACTCATTCGACATACCAGAAGGAACTTCTAATGAGGACGAAATTGTCACTCTACTTTATGGTATTAGTTTGTGTCAGGACAATTCTACCTTGACACCGGCATCCCCACCTACAGCAACACCCACTCCGTCACCTCCACCACCTATTACTACACCAATATCTACCACATCCACACCTTTGTCTACGGTTCCACCTTCGGATGTTCCTTCGACTTCAGGAACATCTAAAACAACAGAATATCCCGATGACCCCAACATGCCACCATTGGAGGAGGACGAGGATGATGACATGGTCCACTCTTATCTTTTCTCTAATGAAGATGATACGGAAACTCCAGTGCAACCAGAAAGTACTACCGTTCCTGCATCTAACACCGTTCCCATCACTGAAGGGGACATGAATAATTTGGAGTTAGTACTTGCACCCGATCGAATCCCAGTCACACGTGTACACAGGGATCACCCCATTGATAACATTATCGGTGATCCTGAAGCTGCTGTTCGAACAAGGCATCAATTGCAACAAAATCCAAATCAGGAAATGTTGAATTTGATCGCCCGGATAAATTCCTGTCATTTATCCCAAATTGAACCGAAGAAAGTTGATGAAGCTTTGAAAGATCCATCTTGGGTTGAGGCTATGCAAGAAGAGTTGCAGCAGTTCAACAAGCTGCACGTGTGGGATATAGTTCCATTACCCAAAGGTTCTCATTTAACCGGGACTCGATGGGTGTTTCGTAATAAAATGGATGATAGGGGTATTGTCATTCGGAACAAAGCCCGACTGGTAGTTCAAGGATTTAGTCAAATTGAGGGCTTGGATTATGATGAAGTCTTCGCTCCTGTGGCAAGACTTGAATCCATTCGGATCTTTCTCTCATTTGCATCTTACAAAGAGTTTCGTGTTCATCAACTCGATGTCAAGAGTGCATTTTTATATGGGAAAGTGGACACTGATGTCTACGTGAAACAGCCTCCTGGCTTTGAAGACCCTGAGTATCCAGAATACGTCTGCAAGTTAAACAAGGCATTTTATGGTCTTCATCAAGCTCCGCGATTATGGTACGAAAGGTTATCTAATCATTTAGTCAAGCATGGATTTGTTCGTGGAAATATCGACAGTACTTTGTTCATTCGCAAAGAACGGACTGGCGATCGAGAGGATATGCTACTTGTGCAGGTGTATGTGGACGATATTATTTTTGGTTCTACCAATGAAGCAATGTGCAAGCACTTTGAGGAAATCATGAAAGCTGAGTTTGAGATGAGTGCGATGGGGGAGCTCAAATTCTTTTTAGGTGTGCAAGTTGAGCAGTCTTCAAAAGGTATTTATATTCATCAGTCAAAGTATGTCAAAGACATGTTGACTCGATACGATCTGCTCAATTGTAAAACCTATGGGACTCCCATCGAGCTTAATCACAATCTTCGACTTGCTGAGGATGAAGAAGGTTGCAAAGAAAAGGACTATCGATCAATGATAGGTTCTTTGATGTACTTGACAGCTTCTCGACCGGATATTGTCTTTGCGGTATCCGTATGCTCTCGCTTTCAAGCTAAACCAAAGGTGTCTCATATGCGGGCAGTAAAGCGAATCTTTGGTTATCTCAAACATAGACCCAATCTAGGTCTATGGTATTCAAATGAGAAATCCTTCGCTCTCTCTGCCTATTCGGATTCAGATCATGGCGGCTGTAGCATAGATAAGAAGTCAACCACCGGTAGATGTCAATTCCTAGGAACTCGCCTAGTGTCATGGCAGTGCAAGAAACAGACTACCGTTTCTCTTTCAACTGCGGAAGCTGAGTACGTTGCTGCTGCAAGTTGCTGCTCTCAGGTTCTATGGATACAACATCAACTGCGTGATTACGGGTTACTTCTTTCTATGACTCCTATTCATATTGATAATACTGCTGCTATATCTATCACGCGCAATCCCGTACAGCACTCTAAAACTAAACACATTGAACTTAGGTTTCACTTTATACGGGATTGCTATGAAAAACACCTAATTGACCTTGTCCAGATAGACACCTTAAAGCAGAATGCCGATCTTTTCACTAAAGCCTTTACGCGTACTCGATTTGACGAACTAATCAACATGATTGGTTTAAGATTCTTTCTTGCTAAAAAGTAATTCGTGACTTGGATTGTTTTTATAGTAATGTTTAAAAAAAAAAAAAAAAAAAAAAATGCAACCAACGCAACTGCCACTCATTATACTTTCTAGTATTAATGAAATGCAAGGTTGCTACATTTTAAAATAGACGTTGAAGTTGTGTCTATAAACAACTTGGGATATGATAGTACATTGGGTGACATGCATAAAAATGGAAATTTAAGGTTTATCTTGGATGTGTCAGTAGATTTATTTGACGTATTGAAAACAGTTTTTATAAACATTGTCTTCATCATACGATGTATTAGTAGGCATGATATACAAAACTCTTAGAGAAGTCTCAAGAAGCTTAATCATTAACTGTCTATTTTAAGTGGTATAACACCATTAGATGTATGACAAAAGTCTTAAATTTCTTACTTATACTAGACATGCTTTCGTGAAAGATGTTTATTTGATATCATTATGGGGTATCTATTGATAGTTTCCTCTGTTATACGTAAGTATAGACCTGGCTTCTATTAATATATACTTTAAACTTAAGCAAACACAAGTCAAAGAACTTGAAAAGTCTTTCAAAGTAAGATACCTTACAAGGTCGCCAAAATGGTTTGACCAAGTCTGGTTTTGCTTAAACCTGAATCAAGCTATGTCGCTCTGTTGTACGTCAGTACAGACCTGTCACCGCTGACTTGATTCTTAAAATTGATTTTCTTATATTTCATCTGTAAATGGAAACATGGTCTATGTTTTAAGTTAAGATGTATATCTATGGTGGAAACTACAGCGAAATGCACATACCAATAATAATAAAATACTTCCTAGATGTGAGTATAACATGTTTAAATGGATAAACATACTAATAATCGTTTTGAAATAATTTTTATAAAAAGTGCTTTTAGTATGTCAAGTAAATTTAAAGAGGACAAATATACTGATGATCGAAATAACACTTATTGTTCCTAATAAATGCATGTTACTCCAATATGATCCCTAACCAGACTTTATCAACTCCATTACCAAAAAAAAAAAAATGTGTTAATTCTCTAGTTGTCAATTTACAATTTTTGTAAGTCTTATTTTCTCTAAATTAGTGTAATTTTAGTTATTATCCAAGTTACAGTTACATTTTCAAATTTGAGTACCGAAATCACAACGCGAAAATATCGAAGAAATCGCAATTTTTCACTAAAAGTGAACTGTGCGTCACTCTCATAAGTGACGCTACCAGTGACGCATACGATATTGCGTCACTCACTTAAGTGACGCAGTCAGTGCCGGAATAAGTTTCGCTATAAGTGCCGGATTGAGTGACGCATACAAGGGTCGGTGTATAAATACCCCTTCCCCACGACACTCAACCTCACCACATTTCAAATTACTATAGCGTCACTAGCACTGACACACCGACACTTATACTGTCCCTGCGTCACTTCTTTCTGTGCGTTCTTTTCGATCGATTCGTGCTTGCTGCGGTTTTCTCGTGCACTTCTGTGATTTCTCTCTTGTTCCTCTCATTCACACGAACCTTTTGGTACTTCTTTTAACCATTATACTTCGATATATATGCTGTTATTTAATTTAGGGTTACGGGTTTGGGTTTAAATTTGAAAACGTTCGATTGAACCTTCGATTTGTTAATGTTTTAGTGTACTAAAGGGTGTGTAATACTCGTTTTTACCATGCGCACACCCTGGTAACTTCTATTTCAAAAACCCCTAAATTTGAATTCTGGGCATGAACAGTGACACGATGATCTTCATCGTTGCGTCACTTCGTGCGTCACTTCTCTCAAGTGACGCTATTTGGTAATTTTGAAAAACATACCGTCACTTAATAAGTGACGCTTGATTTTGCGTCACTTCTTAAGTGACTCATGTAGTGACGCATATAATTGCTGTACTTGTTCAAAACCGTCACTCTTTCTAGTGACGCCTTTACATGCGTCACTACCCTAAGTGACTGTCTAAGTGACGCTTAGTTCTAAACGTCACTTATACCGTCACTTCTTAAGTGACTGTCTTAGGATACCGTCACTGTGTTAAATGTCGCATGTTCTTCACCCGTCACTTTTCAAGTGTCGTATACATTAAATCACAAAATACAAACGTCACTTACATCAGTGACGCATGATAGCGTCACTTCCAACAAGTGACGCTATAATTGATTTTTAATTTTATTTACTGTGCAATACGACACTCCTAAGTGACGGTAGTGGCCATGCGTCACTTACCATAAGTGACGCCTAAAGTAAAATTTCGTTTTCTAACCCTTCTGTGTTCGGGCTAACTTTATAATGCTTTCGGTTATTCTCCTTTGTATTTTTTAGCTTACAGATGGCTGAGTTACAGAACTATTACCGCCGTACCAACACCCGACACAATATTACGGCATTCCTTGAGTCTACGCATGCAAATTCGGCGCCCTTTAGGCCGATGATTGACTTTCTACGCAGATCGAGGATTTATTATGCGATCACGGCAACGACTCCTGTGTATATGAACCAAATAGAGGAATTCTATGATCATGCCGTGATCAGGGTTCAGGGTGACGTTCCTCGGATTGTCTCGAATATGTTTGGGGAGGAAATCGAGATTACTGAGAACTCGATTAGGAGGGTTTTACAGTTCACCGACAACGACACGATGCCCACTATCTTCCCCACAACGTTTATCTATGGGGGACTTCAACGAATGGGGTATCCGGCAAACCAACTCTCGGACTTCCGGAAACAGTACCTCTGCAGGGTATGGAGGTATCTATGTCATATTATCATTGTTTGCTTGTCTCCGAGAAAGGGAGGTTATGACGCTGCCAGTCATCTCACGCTATCTCTTATGTTAGCTCTCATTTACAACAAACCATATAACTTTAGCGGTTATATTTTTGGAAATCTGGTTGAGAATATCCGCGTGGGAAAGGATAAATGGCTGCAGTATCCAAGGTTCGTGCAGCTTTTATTGAACGACCTCAACCTTGAGATTGTACCGGATCAGAGGTCTCTTCTGGTACCGACGCCGATGCTTCTGCGTGTTTTTAACGACTGCAAGCTTGCGCCGAAGGGCGAGCCAGTTTTGCCTGATCGTGAACTTTTCGGGCACATAGTGAATGAGAACTATGTTGCACCGCGCGATCATGGATTTTTGGATGATGTCGTGCCTCCGGTTAACGAGGACGACTTGGTCGACACTGACATTGCTCAGGTCCTCGATGATATTGATCGTGTCGACCGGGTCGATGACGAGTCTGATGATGGTGGGCCCATTCCTCCTGATTCTGAGGGTGATGTGCCACCACAGTCTGCTTTTGAGGGGATTCAACTAACTGATCCTCAACGCTTTAAGCGTATTTTGCGCAGGGTTTCTGCTGGCCGGGTACATATCCCGAGGAATCCTGGTAAACGTCCTGCTGGGTCTTCACCCTCCTATGCTGATCTACCTCTTCGTAGACGCCAGCGGACGACAGTGGTTATTGAGGAACCAACTTCCCAACGCCAACAACCACCGCCAACGTCTAACACGCCTTCCCTTCAAGTGGTTTTGGCTCAAATGAAGCTTCTGGCGAAGCGTTTTGATGATCAGAAGGCAATAATTGAAGCTCAAGCCTCTCAGATCAGGGAATTGGAAGCTCGAGCTGCAACGGTTGACTCTTTACAGCTTCAAGTGACGAATCTGTCATCTAGGTTGTTAGAGTTGGAATCCGTTACAAATGTTTCGGGGGAGGTAGGTCCTAGTGAGTTAGAAACAAATGTAACTCCTTCCCCGGAACCAGAAAATGTACTTCCCTCTTCCACTATAAATGAAAATATAAGTTTGGATTATTTTGTTGAGGTTCAAGGTTAGGCAAGACCTATTGCGGTTGATTATTCATTCGTAGATCTCACATACTTACAAAACTTGATGAATGATGATAACGCGATGCCTGAGGAAGAGGAAATGAATGATCCTGTAGCAGAGGATTATTTCTTTGAAGAAAATGACGAAGTTGAAGTTGAGGGGGAGCAATTGCATAGTGATGAATGTTATGATGATGCTCCCATTATAGAATCGGATTCGTCTGAAGATGAATCGGAAAAAGAAACGAACGAGCCATCAACTTCTACAACAAAACCGGATATTGTGCTTAAACCGATTATTGAGGTACCGGTTACGTGTAAATGCTACAAAGTTAGATCTGATTACACGGGGTTGATTAAGAGTTGGAAATTTGATGAGAACAACTCTGTTTTTATGATAAAGAGAAGTGACGGCATTCAGTACTTCAATATGAAGTTGTATAAAATAAGTATTTTGCCGAAGTGTGAGCTTCAAAGGTTAGCTCAGATACCCTTGATCAACCGATCACGAGATTCAAGAGCAGATTTCTTTCAGGTGATCATACGTCGTGAGATGAATAGTAAAAAGTATAATTTGATAAAGCCGACATTGGGTATGAGGTATAAATTTAAGAAGAAGCTAGATCCGGTTACCCGACAACCTATTGTGAAGATGATCTATCCACCAGCAAAGTGTCTACAGAAGATACCTTTGGAGATCATCCCGCTAGATTTTTTGAATAGGTTGGTTTATTGGGAATATGATGATGTTACGGGTGAAGCTGTGATTGTATTCATTCCAAATTCTGAACCAGCTACAGACCCGGAGTCTTCTATTGCAGATACAGGAAATAACGAGATAACAGCTTGGGATGCTGTTCAGCCTACTAAGAGGTCGTTATGGGGTCTCAAAAGGAAAATGTTTTGTGTTTTTGACCCATTAAGTTTGATCAATCTTTCTGCTCAAGATATGAAAAGATTACATGAAAATAGAATTGAGTTCAAGACGAAAGATAGAGCTGAAGCGTTAAAATTTCAGAAGATCGTGGATATCTGTGTCGCCAATGGAGTACACGTTGGTGGTGTATTTCCAGCTGGCTGGAAGTGAAGACCTGAAGATTTTTTGAAGACCAAGCTGAAGACACGGGGGAGTTTGTTGATACATATTAGGTGTCTGTCAGTTGGTCTATCGAGTAGTAATGAGTGTTGTTAGTTACTTAATAGAAATATAGTTTTTATTATATGCGACACTCGTGTTTTAGGTTAGGCGTCACTTGCCTTAGTGACGCATAGCGTCACTTAGGTAAGTGACGCATGAAGGCGGCCACATGCGACATTTTCACAAGTGATGCATGTCGGCTGACTTTTTAGTATAAATAGAAACCTACGGGTTTTCGGCTAGGGTTGACGAAACCCTAGCACCATTTGTCGACTAAACCTTATTGTAATCGTTCCCAATCAGTTATACAAGCTAATATACACGTTTACTTTGTTGAATTCATTGTGTTCGGTTTGTGATTTGTTAGCAATACAAGCAATTGTTTGATTCCGCCTCACGATTGCTGTCAATTGACATCTAGGTCCACGGCAAGGGGCACTCTCATAATAATACTTGAAATATTATCATGAACCGTCACCCACGGGCCGCACACATTTTACAAACTTCAAACATAAGCAATTATCAAATACTTTGGGCATAGATAAATTGGATAAACATTGTATGGATGGTATATTTACGCGTCCATTTACTTATTTAGAATCTCGCGTGTTTAGGACACTAGGAGATTTCGGATTTGGACATAAGCTTACTTTAGCATCGCTAGCTCCTTTGGTGAGTCTCACGGTCCCATTTTACTATTTTACTATTTTAATTCTGGGGAGAAGCAACACAAATTGTTTTCATGATCACCTTTATTCGGTTAGTTAATTTAGTAATTAACTCGGTTAAATGGTTATCATTATCGCTATTGTATTTGTTCAGATATTGCATGAGTGTTTTAATTTGGTAAAGTCCTCATCAGTGTATGGTTCGTTAACTTAATAAGACACGTTTACTAAAAGATTGATCTATCATGGGAGTGACATCCCCGTCCGGGTTGCTAGCTACAACCACGTACAAACGAGAATTTTAGTAATTGTGATGGGTGTTGACACCGGTCGGGAGGCAGAAAATCAGGTTAGGCCTCGAACCATGGCTCCGTGCAATGTCAGTGTTGGTATATTTAATTCGGAAACCTTAATTCATTTAATCATTGTTCGGTTATAAATCGTCGGATAATATTGTGTATCACATCATGTTTTACTTTAAACCTATGAGATTTCATTGCATTATCTTTTGTTAATTAGTTTTGTATTAAAATCTTCAGAATCTTTATGCGAACTCAATTATGTTGTAAAACTTATGACCTAAACTATGTATTACTTTTGTAAAATGTATAAATGTCTCATGTAGAGTCGTTTGCTTGTACCTCTGCGCTTTGATTATTGATTTATCACACCCAAATTGTCGCTTCCGCAAATCATGAAATTGGGGGTGTGACATAAAGTTCCCTATGTTCGAACCCGAACTTACCAAACTATACTACTACACGATAGGGTCCACTGCCCGGTTGTGTATTGGTCTTAGCACGGTATTTTCTAGTTCACATTTCGACGATAATTTTAAGACTAGATTTAGCACATCAAGTTTTTGGTGCCGCAGCTGGGGAACTTGTTTAGAGAGTTTAATTCAAGTGTAGTTAATTGATCCTTTCTTGGAATTTATTCTTGGAAAGTTACTTTTGTGTGTATTGAGCCAGTGCATTTTATGGTTTTATCTTTTATGCTTTTACATGTTTGATTCAGTAGTGGATGAACACCAGAAACTCGGATAAAGAGCTTCTAAGTCCATTGTCCAATCCTGAGAGAACTACCAAAAAGAAACGGAGGAAGAAACCAAGAAACAAACCGACATATTTAACTACTAGTCAAACGGATATGGAAACCTCTTCCGGAAACGTCATTCTTGAGGAAGTCTTTGAAGATGAAATCATATCACAAGATGAAGTAGAGGAAGAAGTTATTGTAATTGAAGAAGAGATGGCGGATGAGGATGATACTCCTATTTGGTCAAGAACAAGGACCGTTGCACCTACACCCGATTCGGCCATTCGAAGGCCAAACATCGACAACAATAATTTTTCCTTGAAAAGGCATCACATGCAACTCCTTAGGGATGTTCAATTTGATGGGAGAGTGCGGGCCGATCCGCACAAACATATAGCTACTTTTCTAGAGATTAGGGAGTATTTCAAGTATGGCCCGAATATGGATGTAGCAATTTGGCTAAGGACTTTTCCAATGTCCTTGTGTGGTGAAGCCAAAATTTCGTATGAAGCCACCTTTGCTTGGTGAAGCCGCCTTTGCTTGGCGTACAACCGAAATACCCGGAATAAGCCCCTCATTTTGCAAACACAAAATAAACTTTTTAGATGAGGCAAAACCTGTTGTTCAAAGGCAGTGGAGGCTTAACCCGAATATGAAGGATGTCGTTAAGAAGGAGGTTACCAAGTTGCTTGATGTGGGTACCATTTACCCCATATACGATAGCTCATGGGTTAGTCCGGTGCATTATATGCCGAAGAAGGGGGTATGACGGTTGTGACTAATGACCATGATAAATTGATTCCAACTAGAACCGTGACTGGGTGGTGAGTGTGCATTGACAATTGGAAATTAAATGACGCCACCCGTAAAGTCCAGTTTCCCTTGCCATTTATTGACCAAATGCTTGAGAGGTTAGCAGGGAATAAGTTTTATTGTTTTCTTGATGGGTTTTCGGGATATTTTCAAATCACCATAAACCCCGAAGATCAATAAAAGACCACTTTCACTTGCCCATTTAGAACCTATGCCTACCGGCGGATGCCTTTCGGGCTATGCAATGCCCCAACCACCTTTCAAAGGTGGATGATCGCCGTTTTTCACGACTAGTTGAGACCTCCATGGAAGTTTTCATGGATGACTTTTCCGTGTTTGGAAACTTGTTTGAATCATGTTTTTCCAACTTTGACAAAATGCTTGAGAGGTGCGAAAAGGCCCATTTAGTCTTACATTGGGAAAAATGTCATGTTATGGTGAAAGAGGGTAATGTGTTGGGGAACAAGGTGTCGGGTTTGGGAATTGAGGTTGACAAAGCCAAAATTGATGTCATTGCTAAGTTACCACCGCCCACCAATGTAAAGGGGATTAGAAGTTTTCTGGGTCATGCGGGTTTTTACCGTAGGTTTATCAAAGACTTTTCGAAGATAACAAGACCTTTCACCAAACTTCTTGAAAAAGAAGCTCCAATTATTTTTTATAATGCTTGTTCAATTGCTTTTGGGACTTTGAAAGACCAATTGACCAAGCCCCGTCTCATTGAGAAAGGGCCATTTAATTTCCCAATAGGAATTTGCTTTTGGGACTTTGAAAGACCAATTGGCCAATTATTTGGTTGAGGGTGTATTGAGAAAGGGAATGAGCCATTAAGAAAAGAGAAATTTCTTCTCGAATATAAAGTATTTTTTTTGGGAAGAACCATGTTTGTTCCGGGTTTGTGCGGATGTTATGATTAGAAGGTGTATTTCCGGTGGAGAAACAAGAGAAATTTTGGATGCTTGTCACCATGGACCAACTGCTGGTCACTATGGACCTTCGGTTACCGCAAAGAAGGTGTTTGGTGCGGGTTTCTATTTGCCGACAATTTTCAAAGAAGCTAACACACTCTGCAAAAAGTGTGATGCGTGCCAAAGAACCGGGAACATGTTCAAAAGGGATGAGATGCCTCAAACTAGCATCCAAGTTTGCGAAGTGTTTGACATTTGGGGCATTGATTTTATGGGTCCCTTCCCATCATCATTCAAGAATGAGTACATATTGATTGCGGTTGACTACATGTCCAAATGGGCGGAAGCCAAAGCTTTACCCAAGAATGATGCTCGGGTGGTTATTGACTTCTTGAAGAGCCTATTTTGTCGGTTTGGGATGCCAAAGGCTTTGATTAGTGACCGCGGAAGTCACCTTGCTAATGCCCAATTGGAGAAGGTTCTTAAAAAGAATGAGGTAAATCACTGGTTTTGGACTTCATACCACCCTCAAACGAGTGGTCAAGTTGAAAACACAAATCTTGAAGAGGATTTTGGAGAAAATGGTGAAAGACAACCGGTCAACATGGTCCAAGAAGCTAGATGATGCATTGTGGGCGTTTCAAACCGCCTACAAGAATCCTATTGGGACAACACCATATCGGTTTCTCTATGGCAAAACTTTCCATTTACCTCTTGAAGTCGAGCACAAGGCATATTGGGCCTTGAAAAATTGCAATTTGGACTTGGTGGAAGCCGGAGAGAAACGGATGTTACAACTCCATGAGTTGGATGAACTTCGGTTGCAAGCTTATGAGAACTCTCGCTTGTACAAGGAAAGAACTAAAGTGTTTCATGACCGCAAGCTTAAAATGAGAAAAGAGTTCAAGTCCGGGGATAAAGTGATTTTGTTTCAATCTCGGTTCGAATTAAAGCAACCTAAGTTCAAACCACGTTGGACCTGTCCTTATACGGTTAAACATGGTTTCCCTTCCGGGTATGTTGAGCTCTTCAAGGCGGATGGTGGAAGTTTTATTGTAAATGGGCATCATTTAAAGTTATATCATGAAGAAGATACTAGAAGCGAGTGGGAGGAGCTCGCAACTTACCCCAAGGACAAATGAATTCGGGGTCGAGTCAAGCTTTCGACTCGTTAATAAACAAAACACCAAATGGGTTAGCCCATTTTCTCGTATCCTTTTTAGTATTTCGTTATTATTGAAATTATTACTTATTAGGATTGTTATTAATATTGATTTAAAAAAATGGCACGAAAACAGTCGGGTTGTCACTAGAATCCGTCGGGTCATGTAACAAGCAGTCGGGTCATGTGGTGGAACCGCCGGGTGATTTAACCATTCCACAACCAGATCTTAACAGAAAGATTTGGCGTTTTAAAGCCTAGAGAAGCCGGCTGTTTGTAGTTTGAGCAGCCATGTCATCACCACAAGCTGGCTATTTACAGACTAAGCCGCCGGGTTGTTCATAATGCATAACCCGGTTAGAATCTTGACCCAGGACCAACCCGCGCCCAACCCGACATGATATGCCGGGTCCACACCCAAATCACCTGGGTTCTCATCGATTTTGTGCAGTTTTTAACACGATTTTTACCCTTTTTCTTCACCTACCTCCATTATATTTCTTCTTCCTCCCCAAAGGCTGCTACTATTCCGAACCACCATAAAAAATTTCTAAAATTCTTACTCTTTTCATCAACTAATTTGTGTTTCAATGGCACCTAAGGTATGGGTTAACACCTTTTTACCTTGTAAATTGCGATTTTCTTACCCATATTCATGTAAAATTTGGGTTTTGCAATTTTTAAGTGTGGGGATGTTAGATCTTCCACTTTTTATGTTTATTGATGAATGATACATGCTAGTTAACTTGTTTTCTCCATGTATTCATGCTTGATTACTTGATTTGATGAATTTTGTGAATTAGAGTTTATGTGAAATTGGGTATTCTGAATTTTGATGATGATAGGTGTTTGTAGTTGATGGAAATACATGGTATTTCTATCAGCATGCTTATAATTGCTCATTTTGTGATTAAGTTCATGATTTGAATTTTATTTGAGTGATTAGGGTTCATGAAATTTAAGAATAAGATTATGATGCATGTTTTAGTCATTCTTTTACTTGACATAATTATTGGTTGTAAGACAATGCTTGAAATTCGCTTATGTGTTCACTATATTAATGATTCAAATGTATGTTTAATACTAATATTATTGAAAATTAATGAAAATGATGAACTTGCTTGTGAAGAAGGTGCATTATATGAATTAATGTGTAATGGTGATTGTAAGACTACCTTGACTAAGATGATGTTGAATAGGCATTATTTTAAGTTTAGTTTAATATTGGATTACATATTGTTTGTACATTGGTTGAGTTAGCAATTGTAGGGATAAATGTGTTGAGCATGCTTGGTTAGGGAGTTTAGTTGTATTGCCTAAATGCTATATTTTGTTTTGAAAATTATATGTTTAGGGAGGTTATAATTCTTGACATATTATCGCTCATTTTGTAAACGGTAAATGTCTACGATTATGAGTAACATTAACAATTTTTTTTGGTACAAAATGGTGTTTTTCTTTTGTGTGATGTGCAGACTTCACAGCTCTCATGAAAGACCAACACATCCACAAGAGCTGCTGAGACCTCTACATTTGCCCTACATGACGAGGAGGAACTCCCTCAAGTTGAGCCAGAAAGTGCAGAGGCTATGTTGATACCTCTGGATGTTCACCCATGGTTACAGTTTGACCGTAGATGGGTGCTTTATAATGACTACTTGATGAAAAAGGACTTTGAATTGCCAAGATACGTGGATTGGGCCCCTCTAGAGGCCATTGATTTAGCTGTACCTCTTCGGGGGCTCCTAACTCAGCATTATGAGTTCAATGGGCAAGTTTACCACTTCACGAAATGGGAGAGATTATTTCAAATAAGGGTGCCTGTGTTTCGTGAGTTGTGCTTTGAATTTCACTCAACTATCATCATACAACAGCAACTAACCAATGTGAACGACCGGGAATTCATGAGATTCAGATTAGGTAGGGTACCTAGGGTTCTCTCTATGAAAGAGTTAGCAACTTGCTTAGGAATCTACACACCTCAGGAACTATCCTATGATTTCTTTGATGATTATTTGTGGTCGGGAGCTAGGGTCCACGATACACATGATTTTGTTGAGGGAGAGTTCTGGGAGGAATTAAGTACCAAAGAGTTTAAAGCAAGTGGAGTTTCTCACAAGGACATGAATGATGTCCGATTCCGAGTTCTTCACCGATGTTTGGCTCACACCATTGCGAATAGGCATGAGAACACTGAGAAGATCACTTTAGCAGACATTTAGTAGTTGAGGCATATTCGGGAAAGGATTCTTATCAACATTACTTACTGTGTGGCAAGCTATTTGAAAACTCTCACCGGTGGTTTGAAAGATAAGAGCCCAATTTGTGGATGTCATTTCATCACCTTAATTACACAATCTTTTGGAATTGATGTTGGTGCACGATCCGGGTTGACTAAGGTTGAGCAAACCCAAAAGAGTGTTGGTTATCAAATGTACTATGCTACTAGAGCAGTTGCTAAAGATGGAAAGAGATATGTTGCATATTCCGAACAGCAACAACAACCTCAGCTACCAAGAAGACGTGTGTGGGAGCAATAGGGGGTTCAAGAACCAGAAAAGGGTGCTACACAACCTTCTCTTCTTGATATTATGCAGGGTATACAAGGATTCCACGTGCATCAAAATGAATTCAGATGGGAGGTGACTGAGTGGAGAAATGAGATGAACGATTGGTAGCATTAGATGGACTACAGGATAGGAAACATCGAGTATCAGTCTGCATAGAACACCCACAACGTCTGCTGGTTAGCTGAGCATCAGCGATACCAGACCACCAGAGCCGAACCCTTGTACCAGTGTGGTACTTCAGAGTCCCGCTGCCACCCACCCCCTATGTATGATCATGTTTCTCCATTAGAGGAAGCTCAACGCCTGCACCAAGAAGAATATGAAAGGCAATTGCGGAAGGAACAGATGTATCATGATGCTCCTTCCGGTTATCATAGCTGGGACCCATGGCCACAGGATCGCGATAATCAGGAAAGCTCTCAGGTACCAAGTTCAGGGGGATAGGGATGGACCTTCTAGTTTGATCACTGCAGCCCATTTTCAGACATTATTATTATGACTTTTATTTAGAGTGCCTATGCGCCTCGCTTGTTAGACAACTTATTTTATGTTTTAGTACTTATCTTAGCTAGTATTTTAAACTGCTTGACTTGAGTGACATTTGGGTGCCATTTTGTACAATGTCACTCAAGAACAATCCTCAATGTTTGTTTCTCTTTAGGTAATGGCTAAAAGTTCTAGCTTGTATGGATATGGAACACGTGCACCGGCTGGCAATAAGTTTAGCGAAAGCACTCACTCGGCATCTTATACCCACTGCAAACTAACCCCCGGGGAAGTTCTCGTTCTTTTGACCCTTAACACTCATACTTATATCCTGTTTTTGCATTGGGGGCAATGCAAATCTCAAGTGTGAGGAGGTACTCACTTGAATTTCATTTTTAGTGAATTATTATTTCTTATCTTTTATTGGGCTTGTGAAGTCTATTGGGTCCCCAATTGAACTTTACGAATCCTATTAACAGGCCATTGGTCACTTATTAGGTTGGTTATTGATCTTAGGTCCAATAGATATTTGCAAATTCCAATAAAGGATTAGGAAATGTTAATTGCTAAGAATGTAATTGTCCTTGAAAGATTAATTGTTTTGAAAATGTTTATGAGAAATTATTTGAAAGTAATTGAATCTTCCCTCTTGCAACACAACTTTTTGAGATATGTCATAAAAGCAACCTCATAGGGTAAATTGCATGACTAGCACACTTGTAGCCTCCACTATTAAATCGTGAGACATTTTGAGCCTTAATTGAAAACACTTATCTTTAGTGTTTATATTGTTTGTTGCTATGAGTGTGTCGGTGATTGTAGTTGGTTCTAGAACTTGCCCTAGTGATGCACTTCGAGATCGTTGTGGGATCACAGAGATGTGATATAGGTGAGTGATACGCGCCAAACGGTAAGTTTTTAGTAATCGCTTCCTGTCGTTGAGAACCTTCCGCTTGACTCGGCGATCAGTGGGTTTTAAAATTTATAATTTGTAGGGCTCAACTTATAGGTACTACCGACTACATGGGGTGAGTAAGCAGCAAGTATAACTCGAGGTCGTTCTTCAATCGGAGTGAATTGAAACAAAGCTTAAGCCAAAGACAGGGTTCACTATTAGGATGGGTTTTGTGTAGATATATGGGTTTTGTTTTGTTGGTTTTCTAATTATCTAAATTATCTAAATGCAGAAAAAGTAAAATAGAGGAGAATCGGTAATTAGGTAGACAGATAGAGAATGTGGTTGTTGAAACCTCAATAATCAGTTGTTGGGATGATGTTTATAAAGATGATTGGGGACATGTTTAAGTAATTAACATATGAATACTAGGTTTAAACACTAGGACCCTACTTTTTTTGGTTGCAACCTAAATAAGTATGTGATAAACGCTCAAAAGTACAATATTTTAGTAGTATTTGACCCATGTTCTTGGATGTTTTTATTGCATTTATTTAAGTTTAGATATTGATTTCGTTCATATTTGCAATTAGCAGTGGAAATGAAGGATTCTGAGAAAAAAGATTGAGAGTGGCCAATAAATGAGTCAAATGGCGCATTTTTGAAGATTGGAAATAAAGTTGGAACGAGAATGGTTTGAATGCAGGAAGAAAAGCGAAAAATCTGAAAAAATCATTCCATCCGCCTTATGGAATAATCCATACGCCGGATGGATTAGTTGTCACGGCCCAAGCTTGCGCGGACTGGGTTAGGGCTTATATTCAATCCATATGCCGGATGGAATAATCCATCCGCCGTATGGATCATTTTTCCAGAAACTATAAAAACGTCAGTTTTAAACCATTAAAAAAAAGAGAATTTCGATTAGGGTTTATTATATTCGGTTCTAGAGGCTTGGTTACGAACATTAGGGTTATTTTGGAGGCATGAGGAAGCAAGTTTGAAGTCTAATCATTCTAGTTCTTCGTGGTTCATCTTTTGATTCGGTATTACTTTCGTTATTCTATATCATTGATGATTTTGGTATTTTATAATCCGAGTTTTATATTTCGAATGATGAATTGAATACTTTAAGTAGTTGTGTAATTGATTAAGCTCGGATTACGATTATTGAACGATTAATGTTGCGTATTGAACAAGTTATTTGATTGAAAATTATTATATTACTCATAGAACCTTGTTTATTGATGATTGTTAGAGATTATTTCTTAACGTGATTAATGATATTGATGAGATTGATTTCCTTGGGTATTATTGATTATTGATGGTTATAAATTGTAGGATGTTAACCATTGCTAAATAAGTTGAATCTGATAGGTTAAGAAAATAAGATTTATGCAATCTAAGTGAACAAGTCAATAAGAAATTATTAGGTATTGTAGATTCGTACTATTAAAGTTAATTATAATAAGTTGTGAATGTTTAATGCATAGTTTAGGGTAAAGCACACAATAGACTAATAATCTTGTGACAGTGGACCGTTGTTTCATGTGGATCCTTGAGTTGTAGGAACTAGTTAACGTGAACCGAAGACTAGTTCACATTCAATTTAGAATCTTTGATTAGTGACTAAGTTGATCTAAAAGAAATCACAATTGAATAATCAATATGCAATGAATCAGGATATTTGAATCTGAGTGAAGTTAATTATGCAATTACTATTCCTTCCTATTGTTATCCATAATTTATTAATTTAAGGTCTTTATTTAGTTTTAATTATTATTTATAAATCGTATGTTCGAACGGAACTCAAACGCCCCCCTTTATTTGTTGTTTTCTAATTAATTGGTATTTTCTATTTTTTTAAATAACCACCGTTCATGTGATCGACTCGGTCTTACTAAATCTATATTATCATTCGATCAGGTATTCTTGCCTGGTTGTGTGAAAAATATAAATAAGGTATTTCCATTTATAACTAATAAAACTAGGCGTTTTCACACGCATCAAGTTTTTGGCGCCGATACCGGGGAACAGTTGCGTTGTTTATTTAAATAGGATTTAGTAATTGTAAAGTTTTGTATTTCATATTTTGTTAATAGAGTTTTTGTAAAAAGTTGTTAAATTAGTTTAAGAAATTGTAATAATAAGCTGTTGTTGATTAACTGGTGAAACTAATTACTCTTAATTTGGTTAAACTTTTTGGAGTTTAGTTTCAACTGGCGGATGGAAATCCATCCGCCGGTTGGAGTTCTATTTGTTAAATTGTGTATATGTGATTAATATTTATTATTTTTGTGTGTACTAACTTGTATTTCGTTAGTGGTGTTTGTATTTCAGATTTATTTTTTATTTAGGTTGTAATCAGATTGTCGAGAAGTTTTGAAAGCGATGCCAACAATTATAACATGTTCAGGGGGATGAACAATGATAGTTCTGATTCTAGCTCTTACGACACTATTCCACCAGTTACTCATTTAGGTCGTAAAGTTGTTCCTATCACTTCAACATGTCAAGAGTTGTTGAATGCTATCGAGAAATTTAGATGGGATTGTCCGTTCGTTGCAGAAATAATAAAGCAGTCTACAGTGCATTTCTCGGATAATCAGTTAGTGTTGATCCAAGAGGTATTGGATGCTGCAGATTAGTTAAGCAATTTGGGTATGAACAACGGTTTATTGATGAGCTGAGAAATTTCGAGGATGAGTTGGACTCGAGGATTGATGATGAGAAGACATTCTTTGATCATCAGAAGAAAAAGCGACATATTGAGATTTACGAAATTCTGAGGCAGTCATCATTTCCGTATTCAGCTAGTCAGACAGCGTGTTTTAGCCGCATGATTGGAGCATTGTATCAACTTACTGGAGATCCAAGATCAGAAGCTGATAAGGTGTTTGAAGTTAGTTTGAGAGCTTTGGTTAGATTGCTACAATTGGATGACCATCTGAGAGATCCATCACCCCACTGAGTAGTAGTGTCCCACACAATACACTTTTATCTTAAGGGAATGGTATCTACGTTAGAGCTTTTAGCTGCTGAGGAAAGAGGAAGACCACACCCAGATTTTATTCGTCCAGATAGTAAGGTTGATTTAGCTATTTATTTGGTGGAGGATTTGGGAGCACTAGTGGATGTAACTAAGATTTTAACCCCAAGGGAGCATTTCCACTTTGGAATGGTGGAAATCTACACGAGGATCGTTGAGATATTCAGGAATTCGGGTTTGGACTTTAGTAACATTCAGGAGGTGGTCCTTCAAATGATAGAAAGACGGGTGAGATACTTGAGAAAAAGTCCACTGATGGGAAAACACCATGGAATAATAGATGCATGTTTGGAGTTTATGAGCGAGCTAGAGGAGAATAACCCCAACCGTGAATATAAGTTGGAGAATGATGAATTGGTTATGGCACCTGAGGGAGAAAATAATAAGGCGATAAAGAAAATTAGTTGGGACTTGATCTATCCTCAGCCTATTGCTACTGAGCATTTGACTAACTTTCCGACGTTTGGTTATGGAGTCAAAAATGTGGTTGCCCGACTAGTGGAGCGATTCCTAAATCTCTATCTCATGCATTAATTTCATTCTTTACTTCTTTTTCTTATCATTGTTTTGGATTTCTGACATTTTGTTTATTTTGAATTCGAGTATTATTTGTGTGATTGAAGTTTAAACATTTATTTTGTGTGTGAATGAAGATTATGCATTTATAGATTGTTAATGTGTGTTATTTATGTATTTAGTGTGGAATTAAGAAGACTTGAAGTCGTGATTATCCTCCGGGTTTGGTATTTAATTGTATTTAGTGATGAACTTAGAAAAAAATGGTGATAAATCGATTATTGAAAAAGTTTATGAAAATCCATCCATATGCCGTATGGATTAATCCATCCGTCGTATGGATGGAATGGGCTAAACGGGTTCATAGACTGGGCTCATTAACCCAGTTGACCAGGCTTAAATCCATACGCCGGATGGAATAATCCATTCGCCGTGTGGATCGAAAATGGTATAAACGGCCACAACCCATTCTTTTTCAGTTTTTAACCACAACACTCACCACCACCATTGCTCACCCCTGCTCCGGCTGGCACCACCACCTCCGGCAACTTCCATTCCCATTGGTTTACATTTTCTTCATCTCTAACATTTCCTATTTAAGGTATGACTCGCAATTTTAATTTTAGTTGGTTAGTTTTTGAGTTTAATTCGTTAGGGTTTGGGAATGAAATTTGGGGGTTTCGGATTTGAGCATGATTATGGTATTATGTTCCTTATATGATGGATTGCCATGTCAAATTTTGTAATGTGTTGAACTATTTGTGTGATTTTAAATAGTTGTTCTTGGTTATATAATGTGGATTGGTATATTTACTCAATTGCTATGTTATTGATTTGAAATGCTAATAATTTTCTGATGGCATTGTTGTGTTTGCAAATTTTTGTCTGGTACGCAAATATTTGTGAATGAGATGTGTTAATGAATTGTCGTGTTGTGATTCTATCAAAATATGTATATTAATAATTCATGATGAACGGTATGAATGGTTGTTAGTTACTAATGCACGAGTTTTAGTAATGATTAAAAATGATTATTCATATATTCATGTGGTACCAAGTTATTATATATTGTATTTGAATCGACAATTGTGATGGAATTTAAATAAGTATGTTACTTTGCAAGATTGAGTATTATATGATTTTCATGAGAGTAGGGACAGTGAATTACGATATTTGCAGTTGATTAGGCTAAAATAAAGTGGGGGATTATCCATTTTAAAGCCGAAATGCTGCTGAAGTTTTTACTAACCCTCTAGTACATGATCCACTAATAGTTGTTGTTTTTGAGCAGTTATCATGGCAAGTAGAAGGACACGTGGAGGACAAGTATTGGGAAACCCTTTGTTAAGGTCTCATCGATATCTTACATTCCACGACTCTTATTCAGAGACAACCAAATACCGGTTTAGGGAAAGTTTGGCTGAGAACATTGACCAGCCAATTGAGGTTTTTGATGCGGTTGACTGGAATGTTTTTGATCGGGTTGTTGAAAGGAATGGATTTTCTATGGGACATGAGACAATTAGGAATTTGCTGGCCACAACCTATGTACTTGAAGATGGTAATGTCGGGCTTGTTTTGTATGCTTGGTATAGGATATTTAGCATCAGGGAGCACATATACAGAGAGCCTGTGGTTGAGTTTTACAACACATTCAGATTTGAGAGCAGGGTGACTGACTGGACTGTTCCTTCCATCTCGTTTCAGCTTGGCGGGCAGCCAAGACAGATGTCATTGGTAGAGTTAGCTATAGGTATTGGGTTGTATGAACCCAGCGAGATTCTAACCAAAATTTTTCGAGGCATCTCAGCGGGAGCAGTAAAGAAGCTAAATTCTTTAGAGATTGAGCAGGAATGGCAGAGCATTGCTCAAGGTCCGTATGGTGATAGGTCTCCATCATATCGAGCTATTAGAGATCCTCGTCACCGTTTCATTCACCGATTGCTGACATTTACTATTGTTGGTCGTTGAGAGGGACCTGAAAAGGTTTCACGGCCTGATTTGTTTTATCTGAGTGCGATTGTGAGGCGGCGGTTGGTGAATGTGCCATGGAGATTAGCTAAATGGATGTCTAAAAGAGCTACAGATACGAGAGAGACGAGAAGTCTGTGTGGTGGGCAGTTTGTGACCAGATTAGCTTGGTATTTTGGACTAGAGACTCAAGAAGAGCTTGGGTCATGCACTACTGTTCAGCCTGAGATGGGTTGGTTGACGGCGCGATGACTTGAGGTCCTTGATATTATTGAGCCATGTATTCTTACTGGTGGAGATACGGAGATGTATTGTTGGGTTGCTACCACTCCGAGGGGGCAAGTTTTGCAGCCCAGACATGTTAGGATTGTTGGGGGCAGAGGAGATGCTAGTAGTAGTGACGCAGGTAGAGGTGTGGCTCGTGGCCGTAGCAAAGGGTATGCTGCACAGTTTGATCATCTATCACAACAGTTATCTCAGATGGACCTCCGTCACACTCAAAGGTTTGATCAGCTGGAGCTTATGGAGAGGCGACATTTTCATCAGACGAGTGCTCATCTGGACTATCTAGATAGCCTCTTTTCTTAGTTGTTTGATTTTAGCCATCTGCCATACCAGCCGTTTCACTACCAGATGCCGCAAGAGTTCATGTCACCACCACCATTACAGCAGCCAGGACCATCACATCCCTACAGTGGCCAGGAGGAGGACCACAGTGATTAGGATGATGTTCATCCTATTTGGTCTATGATTTCAGACATTATTTTTATTATTATTATCATAATTGTTTTATTTGTAGGAATTTAGTTATGTTTCGATTAGTAGTTTTAGGTTTGGTTTGTTTTTATTTTAGTAGGATGTTTAATTTGGTATCACTTGACTGTGTTTGTTGGTTGATCTCCCGGAATTTTGTTTACGCGCATGAAATGCTGGCAGTAAGTTCAGCAAAATTCACTAAAGGCTTTATGACTGCATCTGATCGATTTAATGTTCCCATTTAATTGCACATTATTCCAGGGGAGTTTTTTGTTCTCAATTCTTTTATTTTTATCCCAACTTTGCTTATTTAGTTTCAGTACAATGAGGGCATTGTACACTTTAAAGTGAGGGATGGGAGAGAAAATCTTTAGTTTATGTTTTCACTTAATTGTTTTCAAGTATTGAGTAGATGTCATAATTTAATTGGATTTTTATATATAATTACGAGGTTATAAGTTGCTTAATTTTCAACTAAAATTTTTAAAATTTAATTTTTTGTATTTTTAAGGTTATATTATTTTGTAACTATGTAGTTTTAATTTAAAATTTTCTACACTTTAATAAAGGTTAATTTGTTGATAAATGTTATTTAGCTCATAATATGATGTATTGATAGGCAATTTATATAAGAGTTTTTGAGCTTTTAAGAAATGAAATTTAAGGAGTTGATGTGGCCTTTTGAATGAACTTTAGTTGTGTATGACTTTTGTCTTAATTTTCGTATAAATAGCGTGTGATATATCATATTTTTGAATTCTAATAAATATCATTTGGGGATATACTGGGTGTTGTTTCCTCTGTTGTATGTAAGTACATACCTGGTCTCCGTCAGTATATCTATTGAAAAAAGAGCAAAAGAGTTTTATAACTCATGAAAATGTAGTCAAATTAAGTCACTTTATTGTACTACGGTACAGAACTGCCACCAATGGTTAGACTTAAAAAAAATTAGTATTATTGCTAAACCAAAGTCAAGTTATGTTGCTCTATTGTGTTGAGGCACAGACCTGTCACCAATGTCTTGACTTGAAAAATGATTATTTCAAATTGGATTTTCATAATATGTAATATTGGCACGTTATGAGTATGAGAGTATATAGCTACTGTGAGTTTAAAAGGATATCTATATGAATAATAATGAATTAAGCTCAGAATTGCTTAAATATAGATTGTTTAAATGGACAATAATATCAGTAATCATCATGGACTACTTAATGTTATAATAATAATAAATTTAAGTGTAGATTATTTTTGTTACCTCATAGTTTCTTAATTTTTGACTTTAGATTTATTAGATTGTTAAGGGTAAAAGCTTTATTTGAAAATGGTGATGTTATGTAATTCCTTGTTGAGTTATATATCCTTTTGAACTATAATTGCTAGTCTACTTGAGGACAAGTAGAATTCAAGTGGGGGATGTTTGATAAACGCTCAAAAGTACTATATTTTAGTAGTATTTTACCCCTGTTCTTGGATGTTTTTATTGCATTTAATTAAGTTTAGATACTGATTTCGTTCATATTTGCAATTAGCAATGGAAATGAAGGATTCTGAGAAAAGAGATTGAGAGTGGCCAATAAACGAGTCAAATGGCGCATTTTTGAAGATTGGAAATAAAGTTGGAACGAGAATGCTTTGAATGCAAGAAGAAAAGTGAAAAATCTGGAAAAATCATTCCATCCGCCGTATGGAATAATCCTTATGCCGGATGGATCAGTTGTCACGGCCCAAGCTTGCGCGGACTGGGTTAGGGCTTATATCAATCCATACGCCGGATGGAATAATCCATCTGCCGTATGGATCATTTTTCCAGAAACTATAAAAACAAGAGTTTTAAACCAATAAAAAAACACAGAGATTTCGATTAGGGTTTATTATATTCGGTTCCAGAGGCTTGGTTACGAACATTAGGGTTATTTTGGAGGCACGAGGAAGCAAGTTTGAAGTCTAATCATTCTAGTTCTTCGTGGTTCGTCTTTTGATTCGGTATTACTTTCGTTATTCTATATCATTGATGATTTTGGTATTTTATAATCTGAGTTTTATATTTCGAATGATGAATTGAATACTTTAAGTAGTTGTGTAATTGATTAAGCTCGGATTATGATTATTGAACGATTAATGTTGCGTATTGAACAAGTTATTTGATTAAGCTCGGACCCTAATTGTTTTGGTTGCAACCTAAATAAGTATGTCTAAGCTTGACCTTCGTATCCTAAGTTATTGGGATTCTGATCACAACATGCTGCTCAACCCCCCTCCCCCCCCCACTGTCTTGTGATGACTAGTGACCCATAAAGGGTGCAGGAATAAGGTAACAGACTGCCCTCAGGTTATTCTGACCTTTCTTAACACCTAAATACAAATGTTATTACCTAAATGTGTACAGATTATTAACTAGTTCTGAACTATCGGTTTTGTAGAGTGTAGGGGTTTAGGAATCCTGAACCACTGCTGGGCTTGACCGTCATTACTAGAATCATTCTCTTAGGTGGTAATTAGCTCAAATACTTTCGTCATGATCTAGAGCTCTCCTTTGCGATCAGTCATTCGTCCCTAGGAACACTAGCGGTGTACAGTGCATTTACTTCTTCCACAACATGCTAACCCTAGGTACATTTGCAGTGTATAGTACTCTAACCATCTTCCATAATAACTTTAACCAGAGGTAGGTTCACAGTGTACTACTACCGTTCCATAGCCAACTAACCCTAGGTACAGTAACGTTGTACGGTGCTAGAAGCATTTCCACAATCTTTGTAAGCAGAGGTAGGTTTGCGATGTACTATAGCTATTCCACATGTTTACTAACCCTAGGTTTTGTTACGGTGTACTCTAGTTAATGTATTTGCACAACTTTCTAACCAGAGGTAGACATACGGTGTATTGTAGCATTTTCACAACTCTGTGGTTCCTAGACCATATTCTAGGGTTACTAGATAGGTCACAATGCAGGTACCAACGGTTGTTTCCGGAGCTTCCACGGTTGTACTCCACCAGTGGTGTTTCCATCGCTATACCCAGTACTTTAACCGTATTACAATTAAAAACATTGATTCGTATGACGACATGGATAACAAACTACCGTATCAAGAGGTGATCACTTTCTAAACCTAACTAGCATTCACGCGAAGGACTGGAAAGGGTGATCTGTAACTAAGTCTAGATGCATGATAAGTTCAGACATAACAGAGTTTAATAATTCTCAATCATTAATTTAAAGATTATTTCTACATCATCCCTACTTCTAATTATCTACATTTCAACAACCACAGAAAGACACTACTCAATAATCATGGAAATAAATGTAACATACATCATACAATCAGGTAGAAATAATTCGGGCATAGTATAAGTATGAAAGAGTAAATATCACCAAGAAATTAAGCAGAGTAATATCGAGAACGCGTAGTCTTGCACCAAGAATATTATTACAATGCTAGCGTCATCTCTTTATCTCCTAACCAACTAACTATCTCTCTCTCTCTAGAGAGAGGGTATTCTAGAGAGAGATACCAAAACTAAAAACCTAAAAACGTAAAAGAAATGAAGAGAGTGAAGTGTGTAGTGTGTAGTGTGTATGTGTAAGAGTGTCTTCTTTGGGAGGTAAAGCCTCATATATATAGGAAACACACAACCGTATCCTTCAACCGTATTTCAACCTTTAAATGCACAACCGTATCGCACAGCCATATAAAAATCTCATTTTTATTGCTTGAACATGAAATACGGTTGGTTTTGGCCGTATACGGGCGAACTAGAGCAAATATGGGTGAACACCAACCGTATACGGATGTCCTGGGCCATATACGGCTGGGCACAGGCTGCATACGGTCTACACAGGCCGTATACGGTCTGTGTCCAGCCGTATATAGTCCGGGACAGCCGTATACGATCAGGGACAACCGTATACGGCTGTCCTGGGCATAGGTTGTATACGGTCTACACAGGCCGTATACGATCTGGGACAACCGTATACGGTCTGGGACATCCGTATTCGGTCCCACGGTTCATCATTTCTTCGATTTAGCGTAACTTCTTCTTCGTTTGTCCGTTTTGAGTGATTCTTGCGTCCACGGTTTCATATTTTCCTAAGGAACAAAATGACCCCAATTAGAGGTCTTACCTTGGAGTATAGCTCAAGATGTCTTAAAATGAGTTTACGAGAGATCCGTAGAATGCTTTTTCTCTGTTTAACACGTTTTTAGTGCCGTTTTGTGTGATTTCTTAAACATTGCTTCCGGTTTGACTATGTTAACAAAATTTCATAATAAATTTCATTTAGAGCGCGATTTGCTAACTTTGGGCCTAAAATGAGGGAGATAACTTAAAATACTCACTTAAAATGAGGGAGATAACTTAAAATACTCACTTGCTAACTTTGGGACTTTTTTGTGTTATTAAATACCCCACATGTAAGCTTTTCCTTGTCCTCAAGCAAACTTAAAATACTCACTTGCTATAAGGGTTTTGAAAAAATTGTTTTTGATTTTTGACACAAAATAATTTGAGATCAATTAATTTTCAGACACTAAATAAACTTTTTTTAGAAAGCAAACATCCTTCGAATAGTCATCCCTTAGATTTGAAATGTTAGCCCTGGGCATACTTTCACAATTCTCGATGGATATTGTACATGACTAGGCGATCTCACCAGGTGGTCACTCAATTCACTCAGAGTGTATCGGGTTACCTATCATTCTAATTAAAAGAAATCGCTCAGAAAGCCAGTCATGCATTGCTTCTCGTCATAAGCTTGATCAAGAATCGGATCTCCACCACTTCAATGAGAACGGTGCTAATCATCCCAAGACATTTTTAAAGGGGTTATAATGTGAGGGTTAAGGGGTACGGAAAATGGTGGTTTTTAGGGTTTCAAGCGTATCCCTTAAGCTTAGAAAACCTAAAGTTATAAAAAGAATTACTTAGACACTCTTAAAATGGAACGAAAAACACATGAGGAGGAATTTATTTGTGAGAGAGTAGCTTTGATGACATCTTTCTCGGGAACACACTCGGATTTATATATGATTTTCAGATCAGACTTTCTTTTGCGAGATTTGAGACACTAATCTTTATTCTATTGTTGTGGAACTTTTTGAGGGTATTTCTTTTTTCTTTTCTTTTCTTTTCTATTTTTCTTCGCTGACATATTTTTCTTCATTTTCGAGAGATCCTAGACACTATGTCTTTTGACATTTCATTTTTTTCGGAGCTTTTTCATAATGGTGTCAATTTTTCACACCAGAGTATTGCTTCTAGAGATTTGACTTTGAATACACACAAGATTTTTCTGAGAGAAACGCAAAGTGGATGAAAGTTTTAAGAGTAAAAAGGATGTCTAATTAACGCTTTTCATAACCTCAAAAGTTCTAAACTAAAGTCTTTGGGTAGGTAAGGGAAGGTGGTTTTGTGGGTTTTAAGAAATGAAAAGGTTAAGGCTCAACAGGGTTTTCTAAGTGGATCGTCAACACTGAATATGAGTGTTGGAGGCGTTTTGGGCTGGAAAAGGTTTGTGAAAAATGGGTTTAATCCTAGGAAATGTCAAGGTCCTCTGATTGCACCTGCAGCGCGTATGGCGCTCATCGGTGTGGTCTCCAAACGTATACCAAGAGCAAGTTCTAATTCAAAGCTCATGCATCGGCACACACATGAAATGAAAAGTGAAGCATTAACGATGAATGCTTTTATTGGGCTCAAGTACCTCACTACAACAGGGTTTGTATGTTCCTGGTCGTGCGATGCTCATGGATTAACATTTCATTTCTAAGGAAATTGTATCCTAACTTATCTTACTTTCCAAAGCAATTTACTTAATCTCTGAAATTTGATCTTTCTCAAAGTTAATTTAAGTCAAAAATTTGAAATTTTTTTTTAGCAAGAGTGAGGTTTTTAGAAAAAATAAGCCAACTGAATGAGGGACAAATTCACTGTCGAAGTTAAGCTTATATTAAAGATGTGTTTACTTTGGACAAGCAATCAAAGTCAAAGACTACGGTATATCATACCGTGTATCCCATACTTAGAAGAACATTGTCCCTAATGTTCTCAAACTAGGTTTTGAGATTCTTCTTGCGGAGAAGAATCCCACACTTAATAGTTTGATCATATTTCAGAACTATGCCTCTAAGTTGATTTGAAAATATGGGATTAAATCCCACACTAAGAGTTTAAGCATGATGGGATAACAGTAATGATATAAATTAATGAATAGAAATCACTAGGAAAAGGAATGAAAATATCCCCTATAGAGAAAGAATGAAATGTTTGTTTGAAGATTCTGAGCTTGTAGGTAGCAGCCGGAGGATTCAGCATGCTTTGTTCAGGATCTTTGCGTGATTTGTGCATTATCTCAGATTTCCTTGGGGAAGTCCATCACTTATTCACAAACTTCTTTCTTCGAAAGCACACTAAAAAGTAAACTAAAACAAACATAACATAGGTAAATGGTAAATAAACGATAATAATAAACGATAGATAAAAGCAGATAAACCCAACCAGATCACTGGTTGGTCCCAAAATAATATCCACTATGCAACAACAATACGACAGTAATCCCAAATATCTAGTAATAATAATCCATACAGTAATCCGACACAAATAGTAATAATGAAAAGATGATAAGATCAAGGGATAGGAGGATCCTGATGTGACGGTGGTCCACGAGAAGGTGGCATAGAGCTGTAGGCTGCAACTCGTGTAGCAGAGTGCTATCCACTCGATGCTCTACAGGACATAGATGTTGATGATGTACTGCACTGTCGTCCAGATGTTGATGGTTGGATCAGATACAGGTGGATGTCAGTATCAAGTCCCATATCTGCTACCTCATATGATCCAAGAGAAGTGCCATGCATCGGGTAAGGTGGGAGTTCAGAAGAAGGTACTGGGTTGGTGCCAAGTATACCCATGAGTCCTGAAAATGTGGGCACTACAATAGTAGTCATGTCTGGCTCATAGTCTATCTGCTCCTGACCCTGATCCTGGTCCAACTACTAGGGATGAGCATTTAGACCGAAGTACCGGTACCGAACCAGAACAGAACTGGTCCCGTACCGAACCGGTACTGACCGATACAAATGGTACCGGTATTTGGTATTTGATTTGTGGACAAAAAAACCGGTACCAACCAGTAGGTACCGGTTTGGTACCGGTATTGTACAATGCACATAAAATACCTAAACCGAACTGGAACCGACCGATACTGGACCGAACCGGTACCGACCGATACAAGTGGTACCGGTATTCGGTATTTGATTTATGGACAAAAAAAATGATACCAACCGGTCAGTACCGGTATGGTACCAAGCTCACCCCTACCAACTGCATATCCTTTGCATGCCCTGATTGTGGTGAGTCTGTCTCTAAATCTGAAGATGTCTCTGATGTAGCTAACTCAGCAGGTCAAGGCCGGGTCATGGCACGAGAGGATGGCTGCACTATGGTCTGTGAGATATGCGGCTCATGTGGTGTGATGGTGTGGATAGAGAACACCGGCTCAGTGGGATGTGTCACTCTAGTGCGACTAGCATGGGGAAAAATCTAAGGTATGGTAGTATTGGTTGTGGTGGTAGTGGGTGGCGGCAATGTAGTGGAAGGGATGGTGTTGGTTGGCGGTGTCATGGTGAATGGATGAAGTGGCATGGTGGTGTAGGATGGTGGTAACGGGTCGCAAACCCAAGTAGGTGGTGCAGGCATAGGGAATCTAAACTCCTGAGCTAGGTATGTATCCTGAATAAAACCCTGATTTAGCATGTGAAGCATGCCATACATCAACTCTGAACCCGGTGGATCTCCCCAGTTGAGAACCCTGGGAGGTAGAACAAATGGACTCTGTGCCTCGGCCTCTAGGTGCGAAGTCTCACCTTCCTCACGCTCATGTCTAACCTTATTCTTTGGCTCTCTATGCACTGTACTATCACCAAATGTGACCTTAACCTTCCCGCTCCTCGGTGGTTTCATGAAAACTCCCGGAATGATATCACCATCTTTCCATCGGATCTGTCTAGAAGACTCTTTCTCCAACAACTAAACCTTAACCATATAATTTGTGTTATACGACTTAGACTCCATATTCTTACCGGCGTGTAACTACTGATCACATCCTCAATCAAAAGCCCCATCCTTCTAACCAACTTGGTGATAATAGCCCCCATATAAGCAAACTCATCCTGCGTGTATCCTGACTCAGTAAGAATCCTATCAGTAACTAGAAAAGCAATATTGACATGCTCTCTCTCAATAATGCTTTTGATCATAAGTAAGTCTTTCTGTCCCACAACACCCTTTGTCTTCCTTTTGCCTCTGACGCTGTAGGCAATGAGATTGTGTAGCACTTGGTGGTGTTTGTCACAAAATGAAGTAGCCTTGACATTTGGCTAAAAGCTACTACACGTCAACTTTGACCAAATAGCAGTGTGGTCTCGCTGTTTGAATTCTCTGTCGGCTTTCAGGATAAACGAGGTGGTAACTTGATATTCCGTGTAACGCTCTAGGTGTTTGGCAAAAGTGGCTAAGGACATGTTATGCTCTTTCCCTTGAAAGTTGAATCGGATCATGGTGTCATCATTAAGCTTTGTGATAGTCTTGTCAAACTGAAATGTAACCATAAACTCAACAACTAGCTCTTTGTAGACAATCTCAATGATCTCAAACAAATTTCTCCAGGCACGCAGATTTCTTTCCCCTGCCTTGAACTGTATCAGCTCCTCAAATCCATTCTTAAGCCCGATCTCATCCAAATCTTCCCAAACTATGTATCTGTTGTCTCCTAACTCATGTGTCAACCATTTTTTATACAACTCCCTTTCTCTGGATCCTTGATGGAATGCTTGATGTATGAAGAAGCTGAGACATATGAAATAAGAGAAAACAAATAACGAAGTGAATTTTCATAAAATCATTACAAGTATATGGACAATGTCATATTCCCGGATTTTTAGAATTTTTTTGAAATGTGGGCTTTAAAATATGAACAGTCCATAAACCTGTAATGACCAATAATAATTCAAATCTTAATTTCCAACCATCAAATGAAACTTTGGTTCATATAAGTAGGTTATACCGAACTAATCATAGTGAATTTCTAAGTAGACTTTATTAGAAAAAAGTAACATGAAAAATTCAAGACTAGCTAAAACTCTTGACCACATAAGCCTTAAGTACTATATTCTAACCTAAAAGTGTAAGTTACAACTTCTAAGGTCATTTCTAAACTTGCAATTACCTTAAAGTGGCGAAAACTACCAACTTATATAAACAAGTGCTTACTAGCATAGTGTCGAGTTTTTAAAGTCTAGCAATTATGATCATACCAAGCAAGTAGTGCAATCAAAGTTCCAAGTTAACATATTTTAACCAACTTGCAATTCAAGAATGTTCTTTAAAGTGGAGATGGAGGTTTTAGTGCAAATGTCACTTTTAGTTAAAGAATATGGATTTAAAGTAGCGACATTTGGGCAAAAAATTACCATAACACTTCAAAGTTTAAAATTCAATCGTAAGTCTAGTTGTTAGCGGATAATTTGGTTATTGAAAGCTTGAATAGGCCGTTGACTTTGAAAGACTCACTAACTTTATTTTATTAAATTAGTGCTTCTAATAACTCTTGACTTATTCACTTATCGTTTTTAAAGTGTTTTCAAGAATCAAAGTAAGTTTAAAACATCAAATTAAACATAAGCATCATCTAAAATCAAAAGTTTTGTTGTAAATTGATGATACTTAGCAAAAGTCGACATTTTTGCTTACTTTAATTCTTGAACTCAACCAATAACCACATTTAACCACAAATGAAGCAAATGAATAAGTCATACTAGTCATATTAATCATATATCAATCCATAACAACCTATCATAAGCATTTTAATCATTCAAAGGTCAAACAAGAACAACTAGGTCAAATAAGTCAACTTTAAATAGTCAAAACTCATAATCCTTCAATTAATCATGAAATGAAAGTTCCTATATCATCTTATATCCTAACTAAGCAAGAATCAACACTCAATTTCGGAATTGATGCCATCAATCATCAAGAACAAGGTTAAAACCCTAGGTTTTAAAAGTTAGATAATTTTGAAGATTAAGCTTGTATCTTACCTTAATGGAGATGCAATGATGTTAGAGACTACATAAACATGATTTGGAAAAAGAAATGAAGCTTGATCTTGTTAAAAATAGTGGAAAAATGGGTTTTGGGGGTGGTGATGCTTGGGTCGTCGAACAAGGAAGAAGGAGAGGGAAAGAAAAAATGATTTTTTGCTTTTTTGATTTCTTCTTAAGTGTAAATCATTTATATCCTTATTTTAACTTATTATTTATGTTAAATTACTTTTAAATTATATTACTAAATAAATTTGGGAAATTAAAAACCTTAGCCAAATAGTTTAGCAAAGTTTAAAATTTTGCGTGTACTGTCGCAACAAAAAGTTGTTTTATTTAAAACGCAAATGAAAATACTTAAACTAAACAAAAGTAAATATTATTTTTGGTTTAAAAAGTTTGAATCTTAAAAACCTAACAATTTTCAAAACCTAAATTTAATAAAAAATTTAAAGTTTCAGAAACTATACAGATTTTGCGGAGACAAAGTTTTTAGAGATTTTTGATATTCTTAAAAGCAAAAGGTTATAACCACTAATTAACTTAAGCTATTTTTAAACTAATTAAAACTTATGGCCAGTGATAATGCCACAGGCATTATCACTTGGTACATAGGGAGCATAGTGTAGATGATTTTGTCTTTTTGTGATTTTACCTGTGTACCCATCAAATTTGCCATTGGCAAAATCAACCCCCAAAATTTATTTAAAATTTTATTTTAAGATTAGGTTGCCTCCCAAAAAGCGCTTGGTTACAGTCTGTAGCTCGACTTTCAAAATAGTATTTTTAATTGTTCAAATGCTCGAAAGCACTTGATTTGGATCACGAAGAGTGTAGCGAGGAATGAAATCAACAATAAGAATTTTGATGACAAAATCAACTAGGTCTGCAGGATTTAATGAAAAACATTTGAATTCGCTAAGAAACCTACGTTCCTTTTTGCCTAAATCTAGAAGATCGTCAATAAACCTATTAAATTCTTTCCTAACTTTCTTCGGATTTGAAATTCCTACTCGCATGCCGTTATCTTTATTATTAAGGTCATGGAGAAGATTTCCTAGGGTTTTCTGAAATTTCCATTCTTCTTGGGAATCAGGGTCTCCGGTTGTAGTGTGAACTGCTTCAGTGACGTCTATGATTAAAAATCTCAGAGATACGGTGAAAGGAAATTTAGAATGAGCGAATAGGGAAGTGAGTTCAACATGGATGTTCTTTCTTTCAGCAAAGAAAGCGGCTTCTATCTTATCGTCATTCCTTATGGGGATGCGTTCTAATAGCTTGCAATGCTAGAGACAGAAGTTGAAATCTTCTGCTGAGACTCATTGTGACAACCGTCAAAATCTCAGGTCATTACCGCACTCAAATCTTAAACTATGCTTACATCATTCCTTAAATCCTAGTGAAATTTCTAGGTTATGACTCCGTAGTCATAGAACGTCTAGGTGATTGCTTAGTGAATCTTAACTTCCTTTAGATGTGCCAAATTAGGCTACTAAATGCCAATCAAATCAAAGAAAAATTTATCTCTTTATACTTTCACAAAATCCTTATCGAATCACAAAACTGAAATTTCAGTAACTCGACAAGTAAAATCAATCGGACGGTATCCGACCAAACACGAATGTTGGTGAAAACATTTCTATAAATAAACTAATCCTATTTTATAAATTAAACAGTAGTTATTTATTACTATATTATTATTTCATTACAATAATACGATAGAAACGTAAACGTTTTGACTAAAACGTAACAAACTCGGTAAAAATGCACGAATCGAATTCGAAACTAAATGAAACTCAATAAACCTTTTATTAACTCAAAATAAAGTATTCTAATAATATTTCAAAGGAAATATATCCCAAATATATCGATAACAAAAACTACGCAAATAAACTTTAGGCGATTTTACGTTTTAACAAAAATAACGGGTAAACGATCACAATACGTAACGTAAACTTGGAAGACAAAAATTTAATCATTTACCACCCATATGGGCCCCACAAAACCGGACTCCATGCCCCCCCATCATGAGATTCTCTTTTACTTCCCCAAACCCACTCAACACACATGCAAAAGTTCATTTACCAACACTCTTTCACCTCCATTCTCTCCTCCTTCTCTCTAACCCTTCCTTCTCTCTCTAAAACTCTGATATTACAGCCCCTTAAACAACCACCATAATCCATCACTTGACCACCAAGAACCACCACCTAATTCTCCATCTCTTTGCAAAGCTTTTTCAAGAATTCAAGGCCACAAGAACTCCTCACTACAATTCGGCCATTCTTTCATCAAAACACCCTTTTAAGGATATTTATCTTCATATTATTACTCTTATAGCATATATTTAAAGTTCACTCAAGGATTCCTGTTCAAAAATGTTCATATAAACATTTTTTAAAACTTAAAACTCAAGAAAATGCATCATGCATAATCTATCCAGAATGTTGTTGTCATTTCCACGATTTTTATAAAAATCATTTCTTGATGAAAATGGACGTTTTCATAGTCTAAACTCAATCTCAAGAAATTATCTTTCAAACCCCACTAGTCTCATCATGTTTGGAGTTCCTTTGCTAATTTAAATAATTTTTGTATTAATGCATGTATAATCTGATCAGAAAAGTCAGGAATTTAGTCTTATGGTTTTGGCCATATCTTGAGCTATACACCTCCAAATGACCTGAAACCACCGCCCAAATCTTACAAATTTCATTAGCTACAACTTTCATGAAGAACACTTTTATTGATTCATTGTAGATTTTGCTTATAAATGTAATCTTCATGCAAGCTTTCAGATTGGTCAGCGTCTGGACCACAGAGGAAAAAGAAATTTAATAAAATACTTATGCCTTTCTAAAAGTAGTACACAAATTACTGGAACTTGATAATATCTTGGGGATCACCTGTGATTTTTCTCATATTCTATTTCGAATTATAGATTTTTATAAAAATCCGACAAGTGGATGTAAAATCTGGAAAATGTAATGTGTGGACTGTTTAGGGTATAACATAAAAATCGGCACTTGTTGACCTACGAAAAGTGAAAGGACTGAGTTTTTATGACATTTGAAAATAGTTAAGGGTTTGGTAAAAGTCTCGGATCAAACCGAGTAGGTTTGACCAAGTCGACAAAAATGGGACTCGGTTTCTAAAAAGGCAACCTTACTATTTTTGGTTAAAACGGAAACCTTAGCATTTTTAGCAAAACGAATAACTGAATGGATTGGGTGACTTATTAACTAACTTAGACCAAAAACGAGACTTGTAAATATAACCCGAATGAAAAATGACACTTAGAACTTTTGGACCAAAGATTGAAATTCTAATTTCACTTAGTATCCAATTCGCGTAACAACGATAATTACAAACAAAAACAACTTAGACACACGTAACTTATGCTATCACTAAGTATACCACGAAACCATCCTAATATGACTTGTGTGAAAAGTTTGACAATTTCGGATGTTGTACACTTGCGTATTCATTATTGTACTCAAACGCGTTTATTGGACGTTAACAAATTTTAAAGCAAACAAACAATATTTGCACCTTGTAATCTAGATGTTTAGCTAAGCAATCCTTACAAAGATAATTAGACAAGATCCTAATTAGAACCTTCGTGTTCATAGGTCGTGGATAGGAGTCATACTCATTTAGCACTCGGAATACATCCAAACCGTATCATTCACACTTAACGGTGAGTATTCACAGCCCCATTTTTCTATTGTTTTCATAAACTTTTTGGGGTGAAAAGCATGACTACTTGTTTACTAAACTGTTCTTTAATGTGTACTCTTGGTAAAACTGTTCTTGAAAGAAATACACAGTTTGTATTTTACTGTGAAACTGATCTTGTTAATTGAAACTGCTCTTGAACTTGTGCACTAGTTAAACTTGTTCTTGAACGTGCACACAAACTATATCTTACAGCGACACCGTTCTTATTGAATCTGACTACGAAACTATTCTGATTGCGAAATTGTTCAGGATTAAACATTTACTAATTTGATACTAAAAACTGTTCTGGAAATGTACACATCCTATATATCTTTTGTGCTAAAAATGTTTTATGTGTGTACATATACTATTTATACGCTCTTATTGTATGCTTGTGACTCTATCGCATCTTAAGTCCCAGGGTTCTTTTACACAACCTATTAACTCATTATTGAGCCGATGGTTGATATGGATAGTACTATTTGGAGGGTGGCCACCTTCCCACTCACACGGCCATGTGAGTGCATACCACCAACTCTATACGTTTGCGATAGGACATATCTTTGGGGCGTTGTTTCTCGGGCCAGTAGGTTTGGTTGTGGACTCAAGCTATACATGTCGTTCTTAAATGAATCTAGATTGCCTATAGATGACTATTTACGTAGGAACGTAAATCTTTCAATCATGGTTTGATACTTTTTAATTGGTCTCGCATCTATTTCCAAAACCTGTGAACTCACCAACTATATTTGTATAGTTGACCCTCATTTTTCATGCTTTTCAGGAAACAGTCTATAGTTATGGATTGAAGCTACACTTATCATTATTATTGTTGCTGTCTTGAGATGTACTTTTTTTACCTTTCGGATGTATGCGGATGGATGATCTTTGTATTTTGTACCGTAGACGGTGTGAACACCTTAGTGGTAGTATCTTGCGAACATTGTAATAGTTGTACCTTATGTAATGAAACCATTGTGTTGTTACATCTCGTGTTTCCGCTTTAGCGGGGTGTGACACTCATTGGATCCTAAGTCAAGATTTAAGAATTGCCCTAAGCATCTAGAGTCGTCATCTGGGTCAGCGGAGATTTCTTCGGATGTAGTTGAAGATGAAGAGTAGAAGTCGGATTCCAACTCTTGTTCTAAGCAATCGAAGAACTCAGTATCGTCCATGGCCATCATTTCCTCGGTCGTTTTGTGGGTGAATGGAGAAATTGGGCTTGAAGGCGGCGAATCATAGAAAGATATTTTTGTAATTTTCATTTTATAAGTTATTTAACTAAACTATCCTAACACATGTAAGTAACTTTTAGCTAAGTTTGGTTAAACCTAATCGAAAAGGATCTTCTAACAGCTAAATTATCTAAGGCGACTTTAATATCGTAACGCTCTACGATCCCCGGCAGCGGCGTCAAAAAAACTTGATGTGTGCCAAACGGTCAGTTTTTAGGAATCGCTTCATGTCGTTGCGAACCTTCCGCTTGGCTCGGCGATTAGTGGGTTTTAAAATTTATAATTTGCAGGGCTCAACTTATAGGTACTACCTACTACACAGGGTGAGTAAGCAGCAAGTATAACTCAAGGTCGTTCTTCAATCGGAGCAAATTGAAACAAAGCTTAAGACAAAGATAGGGTTCACTATTAGGATGGGTTTTGTGTAGATAGGTAGGTTTTGTTTGGTTGATTTTCTAATTATCTAAATTATCTAAATGCATAAAAAGTAAAATAGAGGAGAATCGGTAATTAGGTAGACAGATAGAGAATGTGGCTGTTGTGTCACACCCCCAAAATCGGTAATCTCGTTTATTTAGTAATTAGCCGAAGCATTTTTTTGTTTACAGTTTAACAGCGGGGGTGTTGACGTTACAATAGTGCATTCATTGTATCAGAGCATATGATCATACAGAATATATTAATTTAAGATGCCAAAGTTAAAGTTATTACAAAAGGGTACGACTTATAAAATCGTACAAGCAGTAGTGTTGTAGAACAACATAAGTTTTAATAAATACAAGTTCATAAAATGGGATTTCGTAAGTATAACCAATGAGATTGGTAATACAAAATAAATCCAAGTGTCCCAAAAGTGGCATCCTAAATAGTCTGAGTTGCCTACGTCCTTTATGCATGCAGAAGTACCTGAGTCCTAATTCCCTGAAAAACATAGTAAACCGTCATCATTTGTGACAACCGACAAAAATTTATGATTCAACTCCGCTCAGGTAATAAACTTGGGAGAAAATTTTTTTTTAAGTTAAACTATAATTTTAGTAAATTAACGCCTATAATTAAATATCGTTGAATTTAGGCGCCCTATCGTTACAACCCGACATTAAGCAAACGCTTATTTATGAATACACATAATGTGAAAAAGTGCTTACGTCTATGTTTATTAAATTATTTAGCAGACACTAACCTAAGATGTATATATATATATATATGGTTCAAGAGGTGAATTTGATGATGCTTACTTGCATGATGGAAACTACACTCATCAACTTTGCATGAAATGAATCAAAACTATTATAATTCAATAAATACTTATATTTGAAATTATTAAAATAAGAAAAACTTATTTAAATAAATAATACATATTTTTAAAACTTATTTAATTTAAACCTTTAAATTAATTAATAAAAACATAACTACATCTTTAAATATACCTCCCACCTCCACCAATCAAAAACCAAACTTTTCCTCTCTCCCCCCCAAAACCGGCCACCCCTCCCCCCCCCCCCCCTCACTTCTTCTATTTAAAGAACTTACATCCATCCTTTTCTCAATTTTCACACACACACCCATTTCTCTCTTCCTCACACTCTCTTCCTCCCCTTTTTCTCTCCAAAAATATGCCATAAACAACCACCCAAAACTACCACAAATCACCACTCAAACAACCCTTTAATCCACCCAAAACAACCTACTTTCATCACCCTTTGTGTTGGTAAGATGATATACGAATCTCTCTACTCCATGTCTTCATTTTTCACACTAATCATCACCCATGGATGAATAATAAAAGATTTATAAAAATATATCTATATCTATGTATATACATCTTATATCTTACTATATACATATGTAAGATTTTATGTAAGGCTATGCCTACAAATCTACATATGTATATATGCACTTTATATTTCATTTTTGTTATGATCTTTTGTATGGCTATGCCTACAATCATATATGTATACATGCAATGCGTATTTCATTTTGTTATAAACTTATGTAAGGCAAAGCCTACATGCATCTCTCTTTCTCATCTTCATCTTCATTTTCTTTTAATTTGAAATGTTGAAAAAGTATGGCTAAGCCTACAAAGTAACTTGATGTTTGTAGATTTTCACTTGCACATGTTCATGTGTTAAAAAGAAGTGATAATCAATGATCAAACCGATATCAAGCTTAAAGATGTAAAATATACCTATAGTTACCTACAAATCTTTCAAAGATTTCATGCTAGTAAAGTACTCATAATCTATGGAAAAATGATGGTAAAATGCATGTGTATAAAGGGCTAAAACAATGATTTGGTACCTAGGAGTTAGGATAGTAGTCTATGACTCAAAATCCTAACCCACACACATTACATGCATTCTGTCCAGATTTCTATATCTCACTTTGTGAGGTCATAAATCCGTGTATACTTAACAAAATACCACCATTTTACTACTGAAATTACTTTTATGTATTAGCTTTCAAACCCAAGTGGTCTCACTCAAAAACATGGAGTATTCGACCTCCAAACAGCCCATACGAAACTGTTGTGCATGTTGTGACAGATTCGTATATCTCACTTTGCAAGGTCATAACTCCATGAATACTTAACAAAATACCACCATTTTACTACTGAAATTACTTTTATGTATTAGCTTTCAATCCCAAGTGGTCTCACTCAAAAACATGGAGTATTCGACCTCCAAACAGCCCATACGAAACTGTTGTGCATACTGTGACAGATTCGTATACCTCACTTTGCAAGGTCATAACTCCATGAATACTTAACCAAAGACCACCATTTTGCTACTGAAATTACCATTATATGTTATCTTTCAAACCCAAGTGGTTTCACTTAAAAACATGGAGTATTCGACCTCCAAATAGTCTATACTAAACTGTTGCACCGACAACTTATTTTTCTGAAATCAACAAACTTATGATACATGCTTGGATATCATGATATGGACTTGCATTCTTACTAGATGATTGTATATTTAACTATAAGGAAACATTATTATGTAACATACTCAACTAAGACAAACTATGGGTGATGAAACTTTACAAAAATTAGAATTAATATGTATATATTATATGACTAAACTTAAGCATTTTATGTGATCTAGGACGCGTTAACCCCACCGAGACCCAAACAAATACTTGCTAATTTCCGCTCTCTCACTAAGGTGAGTCTCATGGCCCCTACTCCTTTTTAAATGCTTTGATATGTTTTTGGGGTGAGAATACATGTTCTTTTCTTTGTGGACACAAACTAAACTGTTACGTATTGCATAAGTTGACACTATCCATTATGTAGGCCTTTATCATGAATTGTTAGTTAAGGACTTAAACGTGAATGTCATGAATAGATCTATTTGGGTTGACGCCCCCATCCGGGTTGGTAGCACCAACATGACTATAAGTCAAACGGGTGCATTGTCATTTGAGAACTACTTGTGTTTGGATAGGACACTTGCGAGGCACTAAATGTTAAGGTTTCAATTCATGAGCTTATGGCAATAGAATACAATTTTTACTATATTGTTGAATGGCAATACAACTTGAAATCTCGTGATCCACGGTAATGTTTTTCAACTACTAAAACCTATGAGCTCACCAACTCTATGTTGACCTATTTTTACATGTTATTCTCAGGTAATTAAGATGCTTGCTAGTTGTGAAGATGCCATACCCATTTGAAGTTAGGAACTACATTTGCATGGACGAACATTGCTTTTGATCTTAAATTCTTAAACCCCTAACTATTTTGTAACTTATGGGAATTGCTTGTAAACTTTTTAAGACAAATGTTCTAAGGGTGTAAGACAATTTAAAACTTTATGATGATTGTGTAAAACGACTCATGTAGTGGTCGTTCATTGTAATTCTTGTGTTGTGATCTCATGATAGTCGAACCTCGCAACCTTCCGCCGAGGCGGGGTGTGACAGATTGGTATAAGAGCCCAAGGTTATAGTGAACTAGGTTGCATTAGTGGGCCTAGACTATAGCCATGACTAGAATAAGGACTTTTAGGTATACTTGCTAATTATTAAATCTATACATCCTTGCCTACTTACCGAATGTGGTTCCATGCATGCTTATTACATGTTAATTGATAAGTTAATACATACATGTGAAATAATTACTTATTTTATATACTCCCTATTTATATACTATTATCTTATATGACAGAGTATGTCGAACCCTAATAGCCCGGTCCAAATCGTGTCTGACGATGACTCCGAGATGGCCGCATACCTCCTCACCTCGCTTAAGATACCCTCATACATGCCTGTGTCCGCTACCCGAGTTGAAAAGACCGGTTCCTCCAATGAGACTGAACCATCTGAGGATGAGACCGAACCATTCGAGGATGAGACCGAGCCAATGGAGGACGAGTCTGAGCCTACTGAGGGCAAGCCCGATCTGGAAAAATCCCATCCCTCCCCTGTCATACCTATTGAGACTGCCCCTGCTCCCCCTACCCAACCAAAACCAGCCTCTTCACTCCGATCATTCCGCCCCGGGGGACCACGATTGATGTATACCCCTCGGATAACTATGTTCCCACCTTTGACTGAGACATTATCCATTCCCCCTACTGAGACCCCCTCCATTCCTCCTACCGAGGCTACCAACACCACTACTAGGCGAGTGCGATCCCGCAAGTGGACTTGGATGCAGGAGCAGATTCAGTCTTGGAGAAAAGAAGAAGGGATACCCGAGACACTGGAGGTTGGGGAGTCCTCCACCACTACACCCATACCCTCTCTCACTTTGGAGCTTGTACATCACACTATCCCCGTAGTGGTAGCACGTTTGGTTGATCAGGAGAGGAGACTTAATCAGTTGGAGTACGACCAGGATGAGTCACATTCCGGTAAAGTGGAACTCATACAGGCACAAATTTTGGAAGTTGAGAGGAGGATCGGTAACATGGACTACTCGGTTTACTGTGCTGATGACGACATCAAGATGCTTCGAGAGGAGGTCAATGAGTTACGCCGACGGGTGGAGCACAGCGAAAGGCGCGCTGAATTAGCGGAAGAGCGCGCGACTAGGTCAGAGCAGCGTATGTCCACGATGGAGCATAGTTTGGGACATGTTAGTGCACTTTTGGGCCAGTTTCGCGGATAGTTTCATTTCGATTTTAACCTACTATGGCGGGTTGTGCCTAGAGGATAAATTTATGGATTTGCTTGTATTTTTCCAGATGTTTCATTCCCGACCTGTTTTTGTAAACAATGAATCAAGTATTTTGACTAAGTTTATGCTCTTGTAGGGTTATTAATCTTACTATCTTGTGACTTTGGTTGTGTGGTTTGTAATTATTTATTCCTTACACGCATGATAAAGTTCTATCTTGTATAGTATCTCATTGTCTTGTTGTGCTTTGTAATTTCAAGAAACATGCCACCCAAGAGAACACCCACGATGAGTAATGCAGCTATCGAGCGACTTGTAGTACAAATGGTAGCTGAGGCAATCGCCACCCAAAGGACTGAGAGGAACGATGGAGACAAAAGAACCGGTAGAAGGAATGAAACCGGAGGAGGTTTGGGGAATGTAACCCGAGAATGCACCTATAAGGACTTTTCGAATTGCAAACCCCATCACTTCAATGGAACCGAAGGAGCTGTCGGTTTGGTTCGGTGGTTTGAGAAGCTAGAATCAGTTTTCCGTATTAGCAACTGCAAGGAAGATTGTAGGGTTAAGTATGCAACATGCACCCTTCAAGATGGTGCATTATCATGGTGGAATTCATACGCCCATTCGGTGGGCATTGATGCTGCTTATCAGATTTCTTGGGAGGACCTTAAGAAAATGATGACTGAGGAGTACTGTCCTAGGAACGAACTGCAGAAGTTGGAGGTAGAGTTTTGGAATCTGGTTGTCATTGGGGCTGATGTAGCTAGTTATACAAGGAGGTTCCAGGAATTGGCACTTCTTTGCCCATCTTTGGTCACTCCCGAGTACAAGAGGATTGAACGTTATATCTGGGGACTTCCCTCCCAAATTCAAGGAAATTTAACTTCATCCAAGCCAAATACGATCCACGATGCTGTCCGTATGGCACACAGTTTAATGGATCAAATTGTACGACGTGGGACAATGGAAAGGGGAAATGCAGCTAAAAGTTCCGATGGTAAAATAAAATGGGAGGAAAGTTCTAGGGGAAACACCTGCCAACAACAAAATAAGAAGACTGAGACAGTTAGGGCTTACGCTGCAGGGCCAGATGCTAAGAAAGGTTATGCTGGAAACAAACCATATTGTAAGCGTTGCAACCTTCACCACAAAGGTCCCTGTAGCAACGCATGTGGGAGATGTAAGAAGCCTGGCCATCAAGCCAAGGACTGTCGGAGCCCTGCACCTGTTGCCAACACTAACACCCCAAACACATGCTACGGGTGCGGGAGTGTTGGACACTTTAAAAAGGATTGTCCGAAGCTGAAAAATCAGAATGGCAATATGGCGCATGGCAGAGCATTCGTGATCAATACCAATGAAGCATGCCAAGATCCCAACCTAGTCAAGGGTACGTTTCTCCTAAATGACAAGGTTGTTTCAGTCTTATTTGATACTGGTGCTGATGAGAGTTTCGTGTCTAACGAGTTTAGCCCTTTACTTGATATCACCCCAACTGCCTTAGACATTAAATACACGATAGAGTTAGCTAACGGTAAATTAATTGAAGATGATAGTATAATTCGAAACTGTTCCCTAAACTTAGCAAGCGAAATCTTTCCCATAAATTTGATACCCGTCAAAATAGGAAGCTTTGACGTCATCGTTGGCATGGATTGGCTGTCCAAAAATCGTGTTGAAATAGTATGTTATGATAAGATTGTCCGCATCCCCCTCTCTAGCGGAGCAACTTTAATAGTACAAGGAGAAAAGAGTGGAACGAGATTGAACATCATATCGTGCATGAAAACACAGAAGTACCTAAGAAAAGGGTACCAAGCAATCTTAGCTCACGTGGTAGAGGAGAAACTAGAAGAGAGATGACTCGAGGATGTCCCTATTGTGCGGGATTTTCCCGAAGTTTTCCCTGAAGACTTGCCTGGACTACCACCAGCCCGGCAAGTGGAATTTCATATCGACTTGGTGCCTGGTGCTGCACCCGTTGCCCGAGCACCATATCGATTAGCCCCTTCCGAAATGCAAGAGTTGTCAAGTCAACTACAAGAGCTTTTAGATAAAGGGTTTATCCGACCAAGTTCCTCACCCTGGGGAGCTCCCGTCTTATTTGTGAAAAAGAAAGATGGATCCTTAAGGATGTGCATCGATTACCGGGAATTGAATAAACTAACTGTGAAGAACCGTTACCCACTCCCTAGAATTGATGACTTATTCGATCAGCTACAAGGCTCAAGTTTTTACTCAAAAATTGACCTTCGATCGGGGTATCATCAGTTGAGAGTCGGAGAAGAAAGCATTCCGAAGACAGCATTTAGAACTCGGTATGGTCATTACGAGTTCCAAGTAATGTTGTTCGGCCTTACTAACGCACCGGCAGTATTCATGGATCTCATGAACCGCGTGTGTAAACCATACTTAGATAAGTTCATCATTGTATTCATTGATGACATTTTGATCTATTCGAAGAACAAAGAGGACCATGAACAGCATTTGAGATCAATCATGGAGTTGCTTAAAAAGGAGGAGTTGTATGCTAAGTTCTCAAAGTGTGAGTTTTGGTTACGAAGAGTGCAATTCCTAGGACATGTTATTGATAGTCAAGGAATACATGTCGACCCTGCCAAGATTGAGGCAATCAAAATTTGGGAGACGCCTAGAACCCCAACGGAAGTACTACAATTCTTATGTCTTGCTGGTTACTATAGACAATTCATCGAAAAAATTTCTAAAATAGCTAAACCTTTGACATTGCTAACTCAGAAAACAACAAAGTATAATTGGAATGATGAGCAGGAGGAAGCCTTCCAATCGCTGAAGCAAAAACTCTGTAGCGCACTAGTATTATCATTACCGGAGGGAACCGAAAATTTTGTAATCTTTTGCGACGCATCACGACAAGGGCTAGGATGTGTGTTAATGCAAAAGGAGAAGGTCATAACTTATGCTTCTCGTCAACTTAAGGTGCATGAGAAAAACTACACAACCCATGACCTGGAATTGGGAGCAGTGGTGTTTGCACTCAAGATTTGGAGGCATTACCTCTATGGTACAAAGTGTACCTTGTTTACAGATCGTAAAAGCCTTCAGCACATTTTCGATCAAAAGGATCTGAACATGAGACAGTGTAGGTGGGTTGAGTTGCTCAGTGATTACGATTGCGAAATTCGTTATCATCCGGGAAAGGCAAATGTTGTAGCTGACGCTTTGAGCAGAAAAGAACGGATGAAACCACTACGAGTTAGGGCTTTAGGTATGACCATTCACACGAACCTTACCTCTCAAATTCATGATGCTCAACTCGAGGCAATCAAGGAGGAGAATGTAAAGGGCGAATCTCTACGTGGTATGGATAAGCAATTTGAGGTTAAGTCCGATGGAATCCGATATTTTATAAATCGTATATGGATACCAAGTTTTGGTAACTTGAGGAAGTTGGTAATGGACGAGGCACATAAATCTAGGTATTCCATCCATCCGGGTGCTGACAAGATGTACCATGGGCTTAAGGACTTGTATTGGTGGCCAAACATGGAGGTTGAGGTGGCCACCTATGTTAGTAAATGCTTGACGTGTTCCAAGGTAAAGGTCAAGTATCAAAAACCATCAGGTCTATTGCAACAACCCGAAATACCCCAATGGAAGTGGGAGCAAATAACAATGGACTTTATTACTAAGCTTCCTCAGACAGCAAATGGTTGTGATACGATTTGGGTAATTGTTGATCGTCTGACAAAGTCCGCCCACTTTCTAGCAATCAAGGAGACCGACACAATGGAAAGATTGACTAGGACTTACTTGAAAGAGGTGGTGTCAAGACACGGGGTGCCCATCTCGATTATCTCTGATCGAGATAGCCGTTTCACCTCGAGATTTTGGCAATTACTCCAAAAAGCTCTAGGTACTCGCTTGGATATGAGTACCGCATACCACCCTCAGACAGATGGCCAAAGCGAAAGGACAATTCAAACCCTAGAAGATATGTTACGCGCATGTGTTATCGACTTTGGACGTGGCTGGGAGAACCACCTGCCACTATTCGAGTTCTCTTACAACAACAGTTATCACACCAGCATCAAGGCCGCCCCATTCGAAGAACTTTATGGATGAAAGTGCCGATCGCCTGTATGTTGGATTGAGATGGGAGATAGTCAACTCCTTGGTCCAGAGATTATACACGAAACAACTGAGAAGATTGTGCAAATCCAAAACAGACTGAAGGCAGCCCGTGACCGCCAAAAGAGTTATGCAGATACGAGGCGCAAACCGCTAGAATTTCAAATTAGGGATAGAGTCATGTTGAAAGTGTCACCTTGGAAAGGCGTAGTCCATTTTGGGAAACGAGGAAAGCTAAACCCTAGATATGTCGGACCATTCGAAATACTGGAGAGATTGGTCCAGTTGCATACAAACTTAAATTGCCTCAAGAACTTAGTAATGTACATGACACGTTGCATGTGTCAAATCTGAAAAAGTGTTTATCAGACGAATCACTTGTCATACCAGTCGGAGAAGTACAAATCGATGAGAAAATGCATTTTGTCGAAGAACCAATCGAGATCATGGACCGAGAAATAAAGACCTTGAAGCGGAGTCGTATACCCATTGTAAAGGTTAGGTGGAATTCGAAACGAGGTCCGGAATTCACCTGGGAGCGTGAGGATCAAATCCGTCACAAGTATCCCCACCTATTCTCAAACCCTGCACCACCCGAGATCACGAACTAAATTTCGGGACGAAATTCTTTTAACAGGGGGAGAATGTGACAACCGGCAAAATTTTATGATTCAACTCCGCTCAGGTAATAAACTTGGGAGAAATTATTTTTTTTAGTTAAACTATAATTTTAGTGAATTAACGCCTATAATTAAATATCGTTGAATTTAGGCGCCCTATCGTTACAACCCGACATTAAGCAAATGCTTATTTATGAATACACATAATGTGACAAAGTGCTTACGTCTATGTTTATTAAATTATTTAGCAGATACTAACCTAAGATGTATATATATATATATATATATATATATATATATATATATATATATATATATATATGGTTCAAGAGGTGAATTTGATGACGCTTACTTGTATGAAGGAAACTACACTCATCAACTTTGCATGAAATGAATCAAAACTATTATAATTAAATAAATACTTATATTTGAATTATTTAAAATAAGAAAAACTTATTTAAATAAATAATACATATTTTTAAAACTTATTTAATTTAAACCTTTAAATTAATTAATAAAAACATAACTACATCTTTAAATATACCTCCCACCTTCACCAATCAAAAACCAAACTTTTCATCTCCCCTCCCCCCCCCCCCCAAAACCGGCCACCCATTCCCCTCCCCCCCCCCCTCCCCCTCACTTCTTCTATTTAAAGAACTTACATCCATCCTTTTCTCACTTTTCACACACACACACACCCATCTCTCTCTTCCTCACACTCTCTTCCTCCCCTTTTTCTCTCCAAAAATCTGCCATAAACAACCACCCAAAACCACCACAAATCACCACTCAAACAATCCTTTAATCCACCCAAAACAACCTACTTTCATCACCCTTTATGTTGGTAAGATGATATACGAATCTCTCTACTCTATGTCTTCATTTTTCACACTAATCATCACCCATGGATGAATAATAAAAGATTTATAAAAATATATCTATATCTATGTATATACATCTTATATCTTACTATATACATATGTAAGATTTTATGTAAGGCTATGCCTACAAATCTACATATGTATACATGCACTTTATATTTCATTTTTGTTATGATCTTATCTATGGCTATGCCTACAATCATATATGTATACATGCAATGCGTATTTCATTTTGTTATAAACTTATGTTAGGCAAAGCCTACATGCATCTCTCTTTCTCATCTTCATCTTCATTTTCTTTTAATTTGAAATGTTGAAAAAGTATGGCTAAGCCTACAAAGTAACTTGATGTTTGTAGATTTTCACTTGCACATGTTCATGTGTTAAAAAGAAGTGATAATCAATGATCAAACCGATACAAGCTTAAAGATGTAAAACATACCTATACTTACCTACAAATCTTTCAAAGATTTCAAGCTAGTAAAGTACTCATAATCTATGGAAAAATGAAGGTAAAATGCATGTGTAAGGGCTAAAACAATGATTTGGTACCTAGGAGTTAGGATAGTAGTCTATGACTCGAAATCCTAACCCACACACATTACATGCAATCTGTCCAGATTTCTATATCTCACTTTGTGAGGTCATAAATCCGTGTATACTTAACAAAATACCACCATTTTAATACTGAAATTACTTTTATGTATTAGCTTTCAAACCCAAGTGGTCTCACTCAAAAACATGGAGTATTCGACCTCCAAACAGCCCATACGAAACTGTTGTGCATGTTGTGACAGATTCGTATACCTCACTTTGAAAGGTCATATCTCCATGAATACTTAACAAAATACCACCATTTTACTACTGAAATTACTTTTATGTATTAGCTTTCAATCCCAAGTGGTCTCACTCAAAAACATGGAGTATTCGACCTCCAAACAGCCCATACGAAACTGTTGTGCATACTGTGACAGATTCGTATACCTCACTTTGCAAGGTCATAACTCCATGAATACTTAACCAAAGACCACCATTTTGCTACTGAAATTACCATTATATGTTATCTTTCAAAAACAAGTGGTTTCACTTAAAAACATGGAGTATTCGACCTCCAAATAGTCTATACTAAACTGTTGCACCGACAACTTATGTAAGACCCCTGTAGTCGGACCTAATTGAATCCTTACTCAATCAAACGTGCGGAATACAATTGATTGAATATATAAACGTTAATCAAATAAACAAATCAATTCAATACTCAAAGCTAATCAGATTATATTAAGAATATTACTTACAATAAGCTCTCTGATTACACAATTTCGTCAACCTTAACAAATGAGCCGAAATAACCTATTTATACCAAAGACCTAACCTGGTCTATGCGACACAAGATGTGTCGCCAAGCCGACTCATGCGACACAAGATGTGTCGCCAAGGTAACTATTGCGACACAAAGACCTTGTGTCGCCAAAACACAAAATGTAATTAAAACAAAAGTTATTAACTAACTTAATTACATATCAAACACATAACAGACTTAGACCAACTGACAGACACACTAAGATGCACCAACAAACTCCCCCGTGTCTTCAGCTTGGTCTTTAAACATTCTTCAATTATGCCCAGCCTGTTGGAAACCTGCCTCCAGCATGAATCCCATGTGTAACACACACAGTCACGACCTTCTGAAATTGTCTAGCAAGAATCGAATTCACCACATTTCTTACGTTGAAGCGAATTGGATTATCAAACAATTTCCTCAAGTCATTTTGTGACAAGTTAATTAAGCTCATAGGATCGAAAACTTTAAATTGAGCTTTCTTAAGACCATACAGTGAAGTTCTCTCCGGATGTTCAGACTCTGGAACAAACACAAACACAGCTTCACCTGTATGCGGATCAAGTTCCCAATAATGAAATCTTCTTAGAAAATCATAAGGAACAGACTCCAATGCAATCTCAGTTAAACAATCAGCTGGTGGATAACGCATTTTACAAATCGGCTGCTTTGTAACTGGATCTAGTTTCCTCTTAAAAATGAATCTCTTACCAAGCGTCGGTTTGATAAAGTTGTATCTCTTGCTATTCACTTCACGACGCAAAACCGTTTGTATAAAATCAGCTCTAGAATCCCTGGTTGGATTTATTAGATCTAATTGAGCAAGACGGTTTATTTCTCCTTTTGGCAACGTACTCAGTTTCTTAAATGAGCTTTTAAAATACTGAATACCATCACTTCTTTTAATCATCAGAATATTTCTATAAGTTTTCCAGCTTTTAATGATTCCTGTATATTTCCCATGTATTTTATATGTTTTGCAAGTTACGGGAATAAATTCATCAGGAATAAAGCTTATCACAGGTCGCTCAAGAATTGAAGTAGAAGCATTATCAGAAGCCTCTGAAGTTTCTGGAACAGTTGTCTGAGTTCCAGCTGGCTCTGCTTCATCTTCCGAAGAATCTGTCTCGATTGTAGGAGCATCATTATAAAATTCATCATTGTTTAATTCCTCCTCCTCAATCTCAACATCATCATTATTTTCAAATTCAGGACTAGACACCTGACTTTCCCCATTAACCATTCGCTGAAATAATGATAAATTCACATTCGAGTAATCTACAGCTAATGGTCTTGGCTGACCTGGAATATCATCAACAGAGAAATAATCCAAACGAAGAACTTCATTTTCATCAGAAACATTTACATTTTCATTTACATTTTCTGTCTGTGTTCCGGTAGAAGCCCTGGATGTTGTTTCAATGGCACGCAGGCCTGACTCCCCCGAAACTACAGCTAGGGATTCTAATTCTAAGACCCTAGAATTCAAAACAGGAACCAAAGCTGCTTGTTCTTCTAACGCTTTAATTTGCGCAGCTTGACCCTCCAAAACTGATGCCTGAGACTGAATCAGTGTAGCTTGATTATCCATAGTCTTCTGCATCTCATCCATTCTTTTCAACAAATCTTCAATAACAGAAGGCAAAGGTTGAATGGGAACCTCAACACGGGGAATGTCAACCCGTGGCCTTGAAGACGACTCAGAAGTACGACGAATAGACTGAGGTGGAACCCAATCTTCATCATCCAAAACGGTACTCCGAGGTCGTTTGCCCATATCCGGACGAACATAGCTAGAACCGGCACGAATACGACGTTGTATTCGTTTATATCTACGAGGATCAAAGCGTTGAATATTTTTCAACGCATTTTCAGAAGGAATATCCCTTGGAGAAGTTGGAGGAGTAGAGCCTCCATCTGAATCACTGACCGGGTCATCAAGATTAGGCTGAACAGCCTGGTTCCCAGTCTGGAAATCTTCGATTTCCTGTAACAGGTCATCAACCTGTATAGTAGCATCATGGAGGTGTAATTCCTCCTCCTGAATACCCTGCCCAGGTGCAGGCAAAACATCCAAAAATTCGTCATTTGGTGGGGCAACATATGCTTCGTTGATGATATGCCCAAACAACGGAAAGTTAGAATTTGCGTTCCCGCCGGATGCACAAACCGTCCAAATACGAACATTCATTGGAGTTGGACGCAAACGTTCACGAGGATGTTGAGGAAGACCAGGAAGCTGATTATCCAGAAACAGCTGAATAAAACGGGGATAGAGATTCCAACGCTTATCCCCAGCATGAAGGTTATCCAACATAGCCCGAAAGATATACCCAGAAAAATTAAAGGGCTTGTTGTATATCAATGCCAGCATAGCAGAAGCCGTAGAGTGACTAAATCCATCAAAGCCCGCCTTACGTGGAGAAAGGCAAACAATAATGATATGCATTAAGTACCTCCAGACTTTAGGCAAATTTGCCTTGCGATATTGGTCATTTGGGACGCCTGGATAGCCAATACGAGTCATAGCCCCGGCAATAAAAGTATTGCTATAAAGTGTAGGCATCTCTGTAGTATCACCGAAGTGAAAGAATTCCCGAATGACTTGTTCGGAGATAATAAGTTGACGATCACCAACGGTATAAATAATCCTAGGAGAAGGAAGATCTGAGTTGATAACCGCATTTTCCCAAAAAGAAGCCACCTGATCTTTGTAGATAGTAGTTGTGGCTGTAATGGCTGTGTGAATACGAGACCGTCGTAGAAATGCAACCATTGGCCGGTATGGTGCAGCAGTGTCCTTAGTATCATCCAAAAATGCCACAATATTATGACGTGGCTCCCATAGAAGATCACCATCTGCCATTGCTGTACACTCATATATAAAAAATAGAACTCACATACAGTTAGCAATAGCAAATGAATTTTAAACACAAGTATTAAGTTAATAATAATTGCGACACAGAGAATTATGTCGCAGACAAGTTGTGACATAATAATAATATGTCGCTAAGTTAACAAAATCAATTGCTAACACACATAGCGACATAGGAATTGTGTCGCTTTCAGGTAATGCGACAGACAGGGTTGTGTCGCAATATGCAAGATATTCGAATTTAATCGAGTTGGTGCGACATAAGAGTTATGTCGCATGAAACAGGCGACATAAAATTTATGTCGCATCACAGAGTGCAAAATCACATCAATACGACACAGAAATATTAAATTTGCACAAAATAAGGTTTGAATTAATAATTGAGAACAAATACATAGCCATGATTACAAATTATCCCAAGTCTAAACCCTAAACCCTAAACCTTAAACCTAGATATTATCCTCGGATAATATCACTACAAAAAGTAGCCAAAATCCAAGACAAGGTCCAGCGAAAATCCAAGACAATGAAGGGATTCCACCAGACCACAAAAAATTAAAGATAATCGATCAAGCGGAAATGCTATCACGACGCCTAAATACACAGACACTTCCACGACTGGAAGGTAAGCCTCGAAGTCGCGGAAGTGCAGAACAGGATATCCTTTGGGCAGAAGCAATGAATACAGTGGAATGACACATCGTTATCCTGAATGAAATCACCTGCCATGGCTATAATCGGACAAAAGGTAAGGAGCTACTCAATACAATTAAGTGACATAAGATATGTCACAATAACATTTTGCGACATAGGAGTTATGTCGCATATTCCAGCGACATAAAAGTTATGTCACAGATGTAAGCGACATAAACATTTGTGTCGCTAACATAAGCGACATAAATACTTGTGTCGCAAGAATAAGCGACATAGATTAAATTGAATTGACTAAGCGACATAACACGTTATGTCGCTAGTTATGTCGCAAAGATGAACAGCATACTCCAACCCAGAAACCCTAACTTAAAATTTTGGGTTTTTGAAAATGAGGCATACCCTAGGGTACGCCAACATGACAGAAGCACGAAAAGCATCATATTTACACAGAATGACTAGTTTGTCGTGTATAACTAACCTAATCCCAAAACCCTTAAAAAACCCGTAATAAATAATGACAATTAGCACAAAATACACGGTAAAAAAGGGTGAAACAAGTACCTAAAGTTCAAATAGAAGTGGACGAACGAGAAGCACAAGATGGATTGCTCGAAACAGCAAGGATTGATCGAAACGTAGGATCAAAGTGCGTCGCAGATTTTGTGTCGCAGGGTTTGAAGTTGTGACGCAGGATTTGATTTTATGTCGCAGAAAGTGTAATCCGTGAAAGCGACTGGAGGGAGGTATTTATACCTCAGCCCTTCATGCGACACAAAATGGCGACATAGAAGGCGACATACGTTATGTCGCAGTATAGAACTTGTGTCGCAGAACAGAGAGAAAGAAAGTGATGTACCCATTTGATGAATGACTAATTGGACTTGTAACCAACAAAAAACAATATTAAAAATAAAATAACTTAACTATTTAACCTTAAATGTAAAGTAATTTTCTTTTTGGTGACGTAGTTATTTTGTCTGCTAAGGAATCATATTAGGATAACATGCAAATATTAGTAAATAGTAAGTGTTATCTCGATTATCAGTATAGAACCTCTTTAAATTTGCGTAGCATATTTAAAGCATCTTTTATAAAAATTATTTCAAGATGATTACTGGTATTGTTTGACCACCTAAACATGTTACATCTACGGGGATAAACAAATTTTTATTGTTGGTATGAATAAGTATCTGTGGTCCCCACTATAGACATATCCCATTAATTTCGACAAGAACATATCTTCCAAGATAGATAAAATATATAAAAGTCATTTTTAAGAATCAAGACAGCGGTGACAGGTCTGTACAGACGTACAACAAAGCAACATAACTTGATTCAGGTGTAAGCAAAACCAGACTTGGTCAAACCATTTTGGCGACCTTGTGAGGTATCCTATAATGTAAGACTTTTTCAAGTGCGATTGACTTGCGTTTGCTTAACTTTTAAGTATATATAACATGAGACCAGGTCTGTACTTACGTACAACAGAGGAAACAAGAAATATATACCCCCAAAGTTTTTTATATTATTTAACCAAAATGGAAGCATGCCAAGCGGTATTAAGGATTTAAGACACTTAGTCATACATCACAGAATGTGGACCACATGATAAATAGACATGTTATTAGAATTACGTTTTAATTGTTCAACTCCCAGTGTGACATGCCTACCAGTACATCATATGATGAAGCAAGTGTTTATAAAAACTGCAGTAAGTATGCTAGATAAACCTACTGATACATCAAGCATAAACCTTAGAATTTTCATTTTATGCATGCATCCTAATGTACTATCATTTTCCTAGTTGTTTACAGACACAACTGAACGTCTTTTTACAAATATTGCAACGTCGCATTTCTTTAATACTATAGAGTATAAAGAGTGGCTGTTGCGTTTTAAAATTTTTTTTTTTTTTTTTTTTTTTTTTTTTTTTTTTTTTACTTAAATAATAGTCCAAGTCCAAAAGTTACTTCTTTAGTTGAAAGAAGCGTAAACCGATCATGTTGATCAGTTCATCAAATCGGGCACGAGAGAAGGCCTTAGTAAAGAGATCAGCATTCTGTTTGAAGGTATCTATGTGGACGAGGTCTATCAAGTGTTTCTCATAGCAATCTCTTATAAAGTGGAATCTAAGTTCTATGTGCTTAGTCCTAGAGTGTTGTACGGGATTGCGTGTAATGGAAATAGCAGCAGTATTATCAATATGTAAAGGAGTTAGAGTAAGAAGTAACCCATAGTCTCGCAATTGATGCTGAATCCACAGAATCTGAGAACAGCAACTGGCTGCAGCTACATATTCAGCCTCTGCAGTGGAAGTAGCCACCGTTGTCTGCTTCTTACATTGCCAGGAAACCAAGCGAGATCCAAGAAACTGGCATCCACCAGTTGTTGACTTCTTATCTATACTGCAACCGCCATGATCCGAATCTGAATAAGCAGTTAGTTCAAACGATTTTTCATTTGAGTACCATAGACCAAGTGTTGGCCTATGCTTGAGGTACCCAAAAATTCGTTTAACAGCCTTCATATGAGAAACCTTTGGCCTAGCTTGATATCTTGAGCAAATGGACACTGCGAATACGATGTCTGGCCTGGATGCTGTAAGATACATAAGAGAACCAATCATGGAGCGATAGTCCTTTTCTTTACAGTCCTCGTCATCAATGGCCGGTCCAATGTTATGGTTAATTTCAATGGGAGTTCCGTAGGTCTTACAGTTAAGCAAATCATATCTGGTTAACATATCAGTTACATATTTTGACTGATGAATGTAAATACCATTGACAGACTGCTCAACTTGAACACCTAGAAAGAACGTGATTGAATCCTTACTCAATCAAACGTGAGTTCCCCCATTGCACTCATCTCAAATTCTGTCTTCATAAGATGCTCAAAGTCTTTACACATAGAATCTTTGGTGGATCCGAAAATGATGTCATCGACGTAAACTTGTACCAGCAGTAAGTCTTCACCATCTCGTTTTGTGAATAATGTACTATCAATACTGCCTCGTTCGAATCCATTTTTCACAAGATGAGTAGAAAGCCTCTCATACCACAATCTTGGTGCCTGATGCAATCCATATAATGCCTTATTGAGTTTACAGACATATTCTGGATGCAACGGATCTTCAAAGCCAGGAGGCTGCTTGACATATACATCAGTATCGACTTGTCCATATAAGAAGGCGCTCTTGACGTCAAGTTGATAAACAATAAATCCTTTGAAGGACGCAAAGGCCAAGAAAATCCGAATTGACTCCAATCGAGCAACAGGAGCAAAAACCTCATCGTAGTCTAATCCCTCAACTTGATGAAAACCTTGCACCACAAGTCTTGCCTTGTTTCGAATAACCACTCCGCGATCATCTTTCTTAATCCGATATACCCAACGAGTGCCAGTTGGATGTGCACCCTTAGGTAATGGTACTAATTCCCAAACATGCAGCTTACGGAATTGCTGCAACTCTTCCTGCATAGCCTCCACCCAGTGGGGATCTTTTAAAGCTTCATCTATTCATTTAGGCTCCACTTGAGATAAGAAACATGAGTGAATCTCAACCGATAGACATGCAAGAGATGCGGACTCAGATGAGTCCGAAGGTGTATCAGTAACAACTTGATGTCGTGTCTGAATCCCCTTATCTAAAGAACCAATTATATTGTCTACTGGATGGTCCTTATGAATACGCGAACTTGGAATCTTGTCAGGCACAATGACAGAATCCAAATTTGTTAAATCAGCTTCCTGTGTTGATTCAAACTCCCTTGAATTCTCAAAATGTTCATCTTCATCATCAGACTCAGGATTACCAGAAGAAATTTCTTGGTTTCCTGTGGATGATTCAGGGATATCAACATTTGCTTGAGAATTTGATTGAGAAGGTTGTGGAGTATTAGAAACATTTGGTGTCGTTTCTTTTAATGGCGTTGAAGAAGTTGAAGATAAATCGAGACCATGAAGCAAAGTAACCATTTGATCCATTTCATCATCTTCCGTGGATAAATTAAATGAATCAAAAATAGCTTCATAATTGAACAAATGTGCTGGTCCCTTTCCATCTGGATTTTCAGTATAACGAAGACATGTTACTTCATAATGTTCTTCCATACGCTTAGTTGCCAAATTGTACACTCGTTTGTTAGGAGAGTTATTTGAAAAACCCAAAAACAATCCTTCACTAGACTTTGCACCAAACTTAGCAACCTTCTCTTTTGTGTACAAAATTGTGCAGGGACAACCAAATGGTTCAAGAAACTGTAATGAAGGTTTCCTGTTATTAAGCAGTTCATACGATGTTTTATTGTGCTTTTTAACCACAGAAACCCGATTAAGAATATAGCAAGCAGTATTAACTGCTTCAGCCCAAAAGGTAATAGGCAGTTTAGAATCTGCCAGCATTATACGAGCTGCTTCAATGAGTGTCCTGTTTTTACGCTCAGCGACTCCATTCTGTTGAGGAGTCCGTGCTGCACTGAATTGATGCTCAATTCCTTTCCGTAAACAGTACAACTCAATTGTAGAATTCTTAAATTCGGTACCATTGTCTGATCGCAGTTTCTTGATGGACAGATTGCATAGGTTCTCGAGCTTATCAAATAAATAAGTAAGAATTTCAGGAACTTCATCTTTAGTAGATAAGAAATACACCCATGAGAAGCGAGAGTAATCGTCAGTAACTACTAAACAGTATTTAGAACCTCCTATGCTCTTCTTACTTACAGGTCCAAAGAGATCCATATGCAAAAGCTCCAAAGGTTTTGACACCGAGTTAATCACCTTTGACTTATGGGATTTCTTGTGCTGTTTTCCTTTTTGACAGGAAATACAGAGATCATTGATTCCAAAAGATTGCTTTGGAATTCCACGCACAAGATCATGCTTCACCAGATAATTCATCTTTCTGAAATGCAAGTGACCCATACGTCTGTGCCATAAAAGTGATTCTCTTTCAGGAGCTTTTGAAAGTAGACACGTATGATGAGTTGTTTCAACAGTCTTCATATCAAGAATATACGTGTCCTTTTGCCTAGGTGCTCGAAGCAGCACCCATTCATCAGGAATAACAAATCCTGGCTTCAAGATACAACATTCAGTTTTAGTGAATGCTGTAGTGTACTCTTTGTCACATACTTGAGATACACTGAGCAGATTATGTGTGAGCTGCTCCACATAATTAACCTTCTCAAAACTCACTTGCCCATTCGAAAGTGTACCTTGTCCAGTAATGACTCCTCCTTTATCTCCGGCAAAAGCAACATATCCTCCATTATAAGTTTTTACTTCAGAAAGCAAGGATAAATCGCCTGTCATATGTCGCGAGCAACCGCTGTCTATATACCATCTACTATTCTGAACTTGTTCAGATTGCTGCGACATCAAAGATAAAGAAATTAATGAGTAAGGGGAACCCAAGCCTTAACAGACTTGGGTAACCCGGTGGTATCATCCACAATGATTACATCAGTCAAAATTTTATTTTTTAACACATCAAAATCACTGGCTGATGAATCATTATTAGATGAAGAGTCAGAACGGGACTCTTTGGGCTTCCAAACCTTTTTAGGTTTGGAAACTTGCTCAATATTGTAAGAAGTACTTGGTAGAACTGCTGAACCTCTCATTGAATTTTTTGAGAAACTTTTTGCTTTAGAGGTTCGTGCATCTCCCCTTCTAGCATACTTCTTAGCAAGTAATGGGCACATATCAATCAAATGACCTTGTTTCTTGCAATAGAAACAAGATCGTTTCTCAATTCTATCAGGAGATTGAGGAGTCAACCTTGGAACTCGGTTAACATTTGGATGTGCAGAACAAATACACTTATGTGTACACACATCAGATGAACTTTGGGTTGAAATAGAAGATTTTTTATGAAAATTTGAATTATTTGATTGAAAAACCTTCTTTTTAGATTCAGGTAACTTCATGCCATTCATTTTGTAAATTTCATCATACCCTTCACTAGTAAAGATATGATGATCATTTGTTACCGTTTTCATTTTTAAATAACCGTATTCTTCATCGGTTATATCCTCAATCTCAATTTCCTCCTTTAAACTGGCTGAAGGAATTGATTTAGCCTCAACTTTTTCAGGCTTTGTGATAACAGCAGACTTGACTGACTTTGACTCAGATACTTTAACAGATGCACTTGGTTTGGGCTGAAATGGTTCAGCCTTAACATCAAGAGGTTTGACTAAGTCAACCTTTTGAACCTTCAAATGATCAGGTTCATTAGTGGATGCCTTAACTGGCTCAGGCATACTAGTTTTAGGTTTTTGTGACTTAGATGCGACCTCAGGCTTACTTACCTTAACATTAACAGGTTTTGTGTCCTTTTGAAAAACATTAGGCACAAAATCTTTAATGATTTCCTGTTCAGGCATAGGCAGATAATCTTTTGGAGGTGGGACATGGTGATAACCAAGTCCTGCCTTGCTTTTCGTATCTGTCCTTTGTTTCTGAAGGATTTCATCAAAGACGAGAGAGGATGTAGAAAAATTTGAGATTTTTCGATTCAAATTAAGAACTACAGCCTGTGAATCAGCAAGTTCCTTTTTAACATGAGTTAACATATCTACATAACTCCCTATTTCATCTTGCTGCTCAAAAATTTTGGCTTTAAGTTCTTTCTTTTCTTCAAAAATAGCCTTTAATTTCTTTTCAGATGCCTTATAACTTTCTTTCAACATTTCATTATCTTCCTTTAATTGGGAAATTGTAGTATTAAGGCGTTCATTATCCTCTCTACACCTGTTGAATTGGTTAGTAAGTTTAATACAAGAAACACAAGATAAAGGTTCATCATCTACCTCATGAACCTCAGCCATTAAAGCAGTATTCTCATCATCATCAGCTACATCAGACCAGCTATTATCCCATGGAGTTTCTGTCAGCATGAACGCAGCTGACACCATGGCTTTCTCTTCTGCCTTTGTTGGTGAAGGCTTGGTGAGACCTGAAGATGGTGCCTTGTTTTTCTCACATTCACGGGCAAAGTGTCCATAATTCTGACACTTATAACAGCGCACCTTCCCTTTATTAAACCCAATTCCTTTCTCACCTGGATTATTTACAGAAGTTCTACCAGTTTTCTGTAAAAAATTCTTCACCCTCCTGGTCAGCATAGCCATATTCCATTTTAAATCTAATCTTTCCAATTCTTCTTGGTCAATTTGACCAAAATCTTCATCGGAAAAATCTCCAGCACAGGCTAAAAATGCTGAAAAGGTAGAAGCATAATCTTCACCAGAAGAAAATCCTGAATTCTGAAAATGAGACCCAGTTGAATTTCCAGAATTCTGAACATAATTAGAACCAGATAGATTACAAGAAGACACATTTCCACTAGCATTACTAGCGACAAATGCAGTGACAGAAGGTCTGCTTGAAGATACTGGAACATCAACTCCATAAAGTTTTGGATTTTGGAGATGCGATGTAGCCTTAGTCTCTTTCCTTTGCATCTCAAGAAGCTCAGCCTCAATATGTCCAATAAGGTCTTCAAGCTCCATATCCATAATGTCTTCATCTTTTTCCATCAAAAGAACCCTAGTGTGCCATTTCTTAGGTAAAGAATCTAATAATCTCTTGTTGACATCACTACGTTCAAGAGTTACACCTCCGTCAATCAACTCAGTGACCAATTGGGAAAATCTGCTGCACAGATCTTCCAAAGATTCATCCTGAAGCATGTCAAAAACCTCATACTGCTTCTTGATTAAATCTATCCTTTTCTTTCTGTATTGGACGCTACCACCACATTTCTTTTCGAAAGCTTTCCAAAGATCGTAAGCAATCTTATGATGTTTAAATTGTCTCATAATGGGTTGAGGTAAAGCCATAGTAATTGCAGCATGAGTCTTTCTCTCCATATCAAAAGCTTTTCTTTCCTCTGGAGTCATTGATTTAATCGATTTCTCAGGAGCTTGACCATTGTAGACTCCTGACTTCAGAGGACGCTCATATCGCTCCTCTAAGTAAATCATCATCTCAGGATCATTTAATCCAACATAAGACTCAAAGCGTTGGCGCCAATCAGAATAGGTCATGCCTGGCATAAACATAGGTGGTTTATTTCCTGAACCAACTTCATTGTTTTGCTTTAGTATAGCTCCTACAGATTGAATGGAGTGTGTTGAAGACATTGTGAATTACCTGCAAAATAGATAAATAACACAAAAGAAAAAGAAAACAGACTGTTATGCGACACAAATTTATGTCGCAAACGATTTAAGCGACACAAAGGATATGTCGCAATCTATATGTCGCAAAAGATTTAAGCGACACAGAGGATATGTCGCATATGATATGTCGCAAGGTTAGCGACGGAAGAAAACCAAGTCTTATGTCGCAAAGAATAGCGACGGAAGAAAACCAAGTCTTATGTCGCAAAGGATAGCGACGGAAGAAAACCAAGTCTTATGTCGCAATTTAGTGTCGCCTAATGAAAGACGTATGTCGCAATAACCCTAGTCGCGACACAAAAGATATGTCGCAGCTTATGTCGCAGAAACGGCTGACCAGCGACCAAAAAACCCTAAAATCGAAAATTTTCGATAACCACACGAAAGTTTACGACTGATGGACGAAAAGTAAACCTAAAATCTTCCGGAAATAGCAAGAAGCAACTTGTGAACACCTTTCGATGAAGATTTTAATTCAATATACTCACAATTATTCGAGAAACGTATCAAAAACGGATTCAATAACGCCAAATCGTGTGATTCAAGCTCTGATACCACTTGTAGGACCCCTGTAGTCGGACCTAATTGAATCCTTACTCAATCAAACGTGCGGAATACAATTGATTGAATATATAAACGTTAATCAAATAAACAAAGCAATTCAATACTCAAAGCTAATCAGATTATATTAAGAATATTACTTACAATAAGCTCTCTGATTACACAATTTCGTCAACCTTAACAAATGAGCCGAAATAACCTATTTATACCAAAGACCTAACCTGGTCTATGCGACACAAGATGTGTCGCCAAGCCGACTCATGCGACACAAGATGTGTCGCCAAGGTAACTATTGCGACACAAAGACCTTGTGTCGCCAAAACACAAAATGTAATTAAAACAAAAGTTATTAACTAACTTAATTACATATCAAACACATAACAGACTTAGACCAACTGACAGACACACTAAGATGCACCAACAACTTATTTTTCTGAAATCAACAAACTTATGATACATGCTTGGATATCATGATATGTACTTGCATTCTTACTAGATGATTGTATATTTAACTATAAGGAAACATTATTATGTAACATACTCAACTAAGACAAACTATGGGTGATGAAACTTTACAAAAATTAGAATTAATATGTATATATTATATGACTAAACTTAAGCATTTTATGTGATCTAGGACGCGTTAACCCCACCGAGACCCAAACAAATACTTTCTAATTTCCGCTCTCTCACTAACGTGAGTCTCATGGCCCCTACTCCTTTTTAAATGCTTTGATATGTTTTTGCGGTTAGAATACATGTTCTTTTCTTTGTGGACACAAACTAAACTGTTACGTATTGCAGAAGTTGACACTATCCATTATGTAGGCCTTTATCATGAATTGTTAGTTAAGGACTTAAACGTGAATGTCATGAATAGATCTATTTGGGTTGACGCCCCCATCCGGGTTGGGTGCGCCAACATGACTATAAGTCAAACGGGTGCATTGTCATTTGAGAACTACTTGTGTTTGGATAGGACACTTGCGAGGCACTAAATGTTAAGGTTTCAATTCATGAGCTTATGGCAATAGTAATACAATTTTTACTATATTGTTGAATGGCAATACAACTTGAAATCTCGTGATCCACGGCAATGTTTTGCAACTACTAAAACCTATGAGCTCACCAACATTATGTTGACCCATTTTTACATGTTATTCTCAGGTAATTAAGATGCTTGCTAGTTGTGAAAATGGCATACCCATTTGAAGTTAGGAACTACATTTGCATGGACGAACATTGTTTTTGATCTTAAATTCTTAAACCCCCTAACTATTTTGTAACTTATGGGAATTGCTTGTAAACTTTTTAAGACAAATGTTCTAAGGCTGTAAGACAATTTAAAACTTTTTGATGATTGTGTAAAATGACTCATGTAGTGGTCGTTCATTGTAATTCTTGTGTTGTGATCTCATGATAGTCACACCTCGTAACCTTCCGCCGAGGCGGGGTGTGACATCATTGAATATTGAGTGAATTCCCAGGTTTAGTATAAGCGTAGTTAAACCAAGTTTTGTATAAATCATTCATGTACACAAACATATTGTTTATATGTATAGCAGGAAACACAAGTATTCTCATTAAAGAAAATATTTCCTATTTTACTATAAGAATGTCATTCATACTACAATTCAGTCGATGTGTTAGGAAATACAAGTTTAATCAAAAACATCTCCTGATAAATAGTTGCAGGAAACACAGGTTCAACAATCAAGTAAACATTTCCCATAAAAGTTGTTTTGTAGGAAAACCAAGTTTAGCCAATCAAGGTAAACGTTTCCTAAAAGTAATCGTGTGTAGGAATACCAATCCTATTAGTTGTCACTGGGAATACCCTTCCCAAATCAAGCTGTAGTTTAGTTGTTTAGTTTATGTGGGAAATATAGATAATGATCCCTCTAAGGTGAGCTAAACCTTTAGAGTTAAAGTAACGATTCCTAGTACTATAACCAATCCACGACTAGTTGATGTTGTTGCCTCAGTAACAATGTAAGTATACACTCCTCGTTACGAATGCCGTCATGTGGTTGGAATGACCAACGAGTTATATCCTAGGAGGGTTGTCAAATCGATAGTACTATCTGTATACTCAGTGGCTAGAGTCACCTAGCTATTGGTTATAGGTTGCAAGCACTGAGACTTATGTGCACTACAACTACCTCACGTAAACCTAGGATCGTACCAAGATTCGTTGTCTTATTCCCAAAAAGTTGTGAAAACGTTTCATATAGTTAACAGTTGAATATAAAGCATATAGCATTTATATAAATCAGTTTGATATAAAAGTATGTCAAGCAATTACATAAAACAAGTAGCATGTAATAACACATAGTTCTATGTTTTCCACCCCTGGTTTTAAAAGCATTTAAAACAAGTAAAAGGTAGGGGCTGTGAACTCACTGGTAGCAAGTCTTCAGCTAGTAACACACAGTAGTCCGAATGCGTCCCTCAAATACCTAGACGCCAATAAATATACTTTATATAAGTACACGGACTATTTGTTACATTTAAGTATTTGTACAATTTTAGTTGGTTGATGATACTTGTGTTAAACAGTGTACGCGTGTGTAAGTATATACCTATATATACTTATAAGTTGATTATATATATATATATATATATATATATATATATATATATATATATATATATTCGTATATATATATCAATTGTCGTTATCGTATATATATCTATATATACATTATTTGTTAATTAATGTTGTATATATATATATATATATATATATATAGTTTTTATCGTTGTCGTTTATGTCTTTAAAAAACATAATTATATTTGTTATAAAATAACTTTGTTTAATACGATTGTCATAGTTCATTTATATAACTATATATAAATTATAATCGTCAACTATATATATAACCCAATTGTCGTGTTACTAATATCATTCGTCTCGTTTAACTCGTCACTTATATATAAACCAGTTTAAGTTTGCATTTTGAAATCACATAGCCCGTTGGGCTTGGCCCAATATCAAAATCAAATAGTTTGGCCCAACCATGAGGCCCAAATAGGTGTGGCCCAAATTAATTCAGCCCAAATACGTTTAACAAATTATTTTTGCCCGTTAACAAAATACAAATTTTGACCCAATATAGATTCGACCCGTTTGGCCCAAAAAGTTACATCGTTTATTATTTGTGTCAAAATAATGTCCCGCGGTCGTGTACAATTTTGTACCAAACTTTGTATTATTAAGTTTCATAACTTTTACCACTTTTTAATATTTTTATTTCGTATTCGTTAATATGTTTGTACTACAAAATGTATATCGACAGTGTATTAATTAGTCGCATCGAAATAAGTCGGTACACAGACAGCCTAGCCGATCGGGTATCAGCTTAGCAAACCGTTCGGCTCAAACAACCCTTAGCCGATCGGATATAGTTGATGAGCCGATCGGCTCACTGAATCCAGCCGATCTGCTGGTTAAAACCAACTGATCGGTTTGGTTCCTTGCCCGGTTCAGCCTCTGTTCGTCCCCTGTTCGTGGTCTGTGATGTACATATATATGTTTGGATGTTTGATTCCAAGTTTTTGTACAATACTAATCATTCTAAAAACACCTAATTTAGCGATTATAAGAACACAAAATCATACCATGTTCATATATTGGGATTGTGTGTTCTTGAGTTTATATTTTCTTAACTTCCATTTTCAAGAGTTTATATCACCAAATCATCATATAACAACTTTACATACATAATAAACATTATATAATCAATGAACTATGTAAAATAGATGAAATTTAAGAGTTTAAATTCTCACAATGAGATTTAGGATGAAGATGATGATGATTGTTGATGACTCTGATGTTGATGATGATAACGAGAAGATGATGATGATCAAGAAACCATTTTTGTGCTAGTTTTTGTGTTGGTTTGAAGGATTTCAATTTGAGAATGAAGATGATGAAATGGAGATGAATTTGGTTTCTGCTCTTTGTTCTTACCCGACACCCATACACACACTAAAATTATTGAGATCAAAATGTAGGTGACGAAGGTATATAAAAATTGTTTCCAGTACTCACAAATTCAAAGAGAGGTAAGGTGGTGTAGTGAAAGTGTCAACAAATATTTAGTTTGGTTTGTTTGTTTGGGTTTTTAACCCGTTAATTCCGTGTACGGGTCCAATTATTTGTACCCCGTGTCCCACTCAATTATTCGTTTGTTTAAATTTTATTTCAAACCTTATAATTGATGAATACAAAAATAAAATAATTTTATTTAAAATGATTAATAAAATTATTCATAGTAGTGGGACTGTACAGTTAAATTGCGTGCCAGATTTCAGTTGAATTTGGAAATTATATTTTGAGGTAATGTTCCAAATACTAAAACAGGATTGGACAAAAAATTACTTTTTGTGAGTGCCTTATGTGATGGATCTAAGTGATGATAGACAACAATTGAATGGCGAAAACAATCAATTACACAAATCACTAATAAACCTAAACCGAAACGATCAATTGAACAAAGTAAATGAGTTTATTAGCTTGAATAACGTATTGGAACTTGATTACAGATGAGTTTAGTCGACAAATGGTGCTAGGGTTTCGTCAACCCTAGCCAAAAACTCGTAGGTTCTATTTATACTTAAAACACAATCGGCAGACATGCGTCACTTGGCCAGTGACGCATGTGGCCGCCTTCATGCGTCACTTACCTAAGTGTCGCTATGCGTCACTAAGGAAAGTGTCGCCTAAACTAAAACTTAAGTGTCGCATCATACAAAATCTATATTTCTATCAAACAACTAACGACACTTTTACAACTCAGTAGACCAACTGATAGACAAACTGATATGCATCAACAAACTCCCCCGTGTCTTCAGCTTGGTCTTCAAAATCTTAAAACTTCAATACTTTAATCAGCACCAACCTTCTGGGAATGTTCCTCCAGCATGTATTCCCACTTTCAAACAAATCTCGACCACCCTTATAAACTTTGAAGCTTCCTCTAAATCAACTTGATTATACTGAAGTTTATTCTTGTAGAGAGCTTTCAAATCTTTCTTTGTCAGATTTATTAGGCTGATCGGATCAAAAACTCAAACAGACTTTCCCACAAATTCCTTAATCGGCCATTCTCCCCATTTATCCTGTGTTTGTACCACAGCAGTCTTGGTAGAATATTCAATTACAGCTTCTTGAATGACAGAATCAAACCACCAATATTTTAAATCTCGTAAGAAATCCAGTGGTAACTCCTGTAAGGGAACAGTCTTGAGACTAGCAGCTGGTGGATAATGATATTTCACAATCGGTTGTTGAGTTCTCAGATCAATCTTTTTCTTGTACGAATACCGAACTACCAGCTCTGGTCTAATCCACATATATTTCTTGCTGTAGATTTCTTTTCTCAAAATTTTCTGAAAGAGAACTCCTCGAGTATCTTCAGAATGATTTACAATATTTAACTGAGCAAGATGATTAAGTTTGACCTTTGGCAATGTGCTGATATGATTAAATCTAGGCTTGAAGTATTGCACGCCATCGCTCCTCTTGATCAAAATAAGAAAGTTGTCAACATCGAATTTCCAGCTTCTGATCTAACCAGTCAATTAACTTTTAACTAAATAAGTTTTACAAATCTTCAAATCAGGTGCAATTGATTTGTACACCACTTGTGGTTTTGAACTTCCTGAAGATGTAGACACAGGAACTGATTCATCAGTAGGTTGTTCCATTGCAGGTTCTGCCTCATCTTCAGAAGAATCTGTCTCAATAACCGGAGCATCAAAGTTGTATGCTTGAGCAGGTTGTCGTAACACTGGCTCCGGTTCACGTTCAGGCACCGGTTCTTGAATTGGATTATCCATATATTCCTCATCCGACCCTGGAACCTCTGCGTCCATTTCTATATCATCGGGATCAAAAGATCTATCTACTTCATCAAATTGATTAACCAAACTCTACAGATATGTCAGATTGACATTTGAATAATCGGCTGCAATCGGAGTCGGTTGTCCCGGATCATCAACGAAATAATCTAAAGCAATATTTTCATTAACATCTGAACTTTGTACATTTTCTGGTTCTGGGGGAGGAGTTAGATTTGTTTCTAACTCCCTGGGAATATCCTCCCCCGAAACAATTGTGACTGACTGCAATTCTAACACCCTAGACGACAGATTCGTCACTTGTAGTTGTAGATTGTCCACCTCAGCAGCTTTGAGCTCCAAATCCTTTATCTAGGAGGCCTGAGCTGCAATAATAGCCTGTTGATCGTCAAATCTTTTCGTCAAAAGCTACATCTGAGCAAGTAGCATCTGAATCGATGGCATCTCAGACTGTGATGGAGGTTGTGATGGCTGAGAGGTATGTTGAGCTGGTTCCTCGATCACAACAGTAGTCCTCTGGCGTCTTCGATGAGGTAAATCAGCATACGAAAGAGAAGACCCAGCAGGCTGTTTACCTGGATTCCTCGGGACGTGGACCCTGCCTGCAGAAATCCGTCTCAAAATACGCTTAAAGCATCGAGGATCAGCCAGTTGAATCCCGTCCAAAGCAGTTTGTGGGGGCATGTCACCCTCAGAATCAGGTGGAGTGGGCCTATCATCATCAGAATCATCATCAACCCGGTCAACACGATCAATATCGTCCAAATCCTGAGCTATCTCGGTGTCAACCAGGTCATCCTCATTGACCGAAGGAATTACAGCATCCTCAAATCCGTCATTGATGGGCGCAACATAGTTTTCATTGACTATGTGCCCGAATAGTTCACGGTCAGCCAAAATTTGTTCACCCTTTGGCGCTAATTTGCAGTCATTGAAGACTCGAAGAAGCATTGGCGTTGGCACCAAGAGGGAACGTTGATCAGGGGCAATCTCTAGATTCAAATCATTTAATAATAGCTGCACAAACGTTGGATATTGCAGCCACTTATCCTTTCCAGCCCGAATATTTTCAACCATGTTGCCAAATATATAACCGCTGAAGTTATACGGCTTATTGTAGAGTAAGGCCAACATAAGAGATAAAGTCAAATGACTGGCAGCGTCGTATCCTCCCTTCCTCGGAGATAAGCAAACAATGACAATATGACACAAATACCTCCAAACCCTGCAGAGATATTGCTTGCGAAAATCAGAAAGCTGATTCGCCGGATAGCCCATACGTTGAAGTCCCCCGTAGATAAACGTTGTCGGGAACATAGTCGGCATTGTATCGTTATCATTGAACTGAAGAACCCGTCAAATAGAGTTCTTGGTGATCTTAATTTCCTCACCAAACATCTTGGAGACAATTCTCGGGACATCACCCTGAGTCCGAATGAAAGCATGATCGTAGAACTCCTCAACCTGATTCATATAAACCGGAGTAGATGAAGTAATAGCATAATGAATCCTCGATCGGCGGAGGAACTCTTTCATAGGCCGAAAAGGAGCCGAGTTCGCGTGCGTGGATTCCAAAAAGGCAGTGATATTGTGACGAGTGTTGGTGCGGCGATAGTAGTTTTGTAGATCAGCCATCTGTAAGCTAAAATACGAAACAAAAATAGCCGCAAACGTTACAGAATTAGCGCGAACACGCATAACCTAAAAAATGAAATTCTGATTTAGGCGTCACTTAGGAAGTGACGCATAACCACTACCGACACTTGAGAAGTGTCGCAGAAAACAGTGCTCAAAATCAGAAATTAAGTATAGCGTCACTTATGGTAAGTGAGGCTATCATGCGTCACTGGTGTAAGTGACGTTGCCAAATCATGCGTCATTATATACGACACTTAAGAAGTGTCGGGTCAACAGTATGCGGCATTTAACAGAGTGACGGTATCCAAGTGAGTCACTTAGAAAGTGACGGTATAAGTGTCGTTATAGACAAAAGCGTCACTAATTGAGTCACTTAAGAGAGTGACGCATAAATGAGCGTCACTTAAATGAATGACGGTCTAACCAATATTAAATGCACATGTGTCACTTAGAGAGTCACTTAAGAAGTGACGCAGTAATAAGCGTCAATGATGAAGTGACAGTATGGGTTCTAAATTACCAAGTAACGTCACTTAAGGTAAGTGACGCATGAAGTGACGCAACGATGAAGATCATCGTGTCACTGTTCATACCCAGAAACCAAATTTGGGGGTTTTGAAAATCGAAGTTACCACAATGTATGTATGAGAAAAACGAGTGAAACACACCAGCTATTAACGAAAAACATTAACAAAATAAACCCCAAATCGTGATATTTCGAAGAAACCCAAATCCCGTAACCCTAATACATAATTAAAACATGAATACAGAAAGATAAAGGTTAAAGTTAGTACCAATCGATTCGTATGAATGAGGAGAACAAGAATATCACACTGGAATGTGCAACAAAGCTCGAGAAATCACAAATAGATCGAAGAAAAATGCACAGACTAAGTGACGCAGAGACACAGTAAGTGACGGTATGTCAGAGAAAGTGACGCTATATGAGTTTGAAAAGTGGTGAGGTTGAGTGTCGTTTGAAATGGTATTTATACGAAAACCCTAGTATGCGTCACTCAACCTGGCACTTATTGTAACATCCAATTTACGGGCCCAGTATTTTATTATTATTTCCTAACTTGAAATGGTTAATTGAAATGTTAGGAAATATTGTAAATTGGTAATTGAAAATAAATAGGTAAAAGAGTCAAATAATTTATTGTGGTTAATAAATTATTAACTATTTTAATTTAATTCAGTTGACAGTAAAATAAAATAATATTTCCCCGCAAATGGTTTTTAAGTTCCAGACAATGATAAGTACGGGGAATGAGATTTAACCACTTCTAGTATACTTCCAAATGTTGAGTTGGTTGTTTGACTCTTATCTTCACAGATACATACATACATCTCGTACATACATACGTATCACTTGAAACTTTAGATTGATTCAAGAAATCACTCTTTAACATGAAATTGAAGCTTTGTAACTTGGATTCAAGCTTCTTTAATCATCCTAATCAAGGTATAATCTTGTGTTCTTCATTTTCTAAAACCTAGAATTTGGGGGTTTTAGTGTTCTTGGTTAAAATCCGAAATTAGGGTTTCAAATGATTAAATTGATGTTAGTTAAGCTTTAATAACATGGATTAATCATTCCATCATCATTATAAATATGTTGTAATTGCTAATTCTTGAATTTAATGTAAACCCTAGAAATTGGGTTTTTGGGTATTTGATAGAATTAGCATGATTAATCTTAAATTGAAGCTTGTAATACTTTTATAATTGTTACTTGATGCTTATATGAGAATTATAACCTAAACCCTAACTTAGAAATGAAGAAGTTAGTGTATGATCATGAGAAAGTCATGGGTTTAGTTGATTTTGGAAGAATCAATGTTTAAATTGATTGTTATTATTGAATAATTGATTATTGATGAAGATTAATATGATTTTGAGCTATAAACTGATTATGTGTTTTTGAAGCTAATGATGAGTTTAGTGATTATAATGGGAATTAATAATATATGAGGTTAATGATTTAATGATGTTAATTAATCATAATTGAGGTGGATTAATGTAGTGACGTGATCCTATGATCATAATTTGATAAGTAATGGTGAACTAATAATATTAAAATGGTTGTTTATAATCTTGGATTGAATTATATTACATGATTATAAGTAAGTGATAAATTACTTGATTTGAAGTTGAAAGTGATTTTCATGGTAATTAGTCATGACTAAGTGATAAGTCAACAAATTTGATAATTGAGTAATTTGAAATTGTTGATAAAAATCTATTCGATTGATGTTATATAGATTGTGAGACAAGTGACTAACTTGTGTTATTTATATTGTACTCTCAGATATGGAGAAAGACTCAGTGACATAAGACTACTGAGTGGACAACTGAGGTATTCGGTGAGTGGACTTGTACTCTCAGTATGAATTGGTTGTAACATAATTGGTTACAACAAATGAACATAAGTTGTTATTAATAATGTTGATTGTTGAATATTGATTGATGAAGTACAAGTGAAATGTGTGATGAGTCGCCTTTGGGCGTTAGTTGATATAGAGGTCAACAATGGTTGGACTGTGTGGCTACAGGTTAACCATCATAGGGTTTGTGAACATGTGTTGTGAATGAACTTATGTTGGTTAAAGGTAGCAAACAGTTATCGGTAAATCACTGTAATGGCCTGCAGTGATAGTAAGTGTCGCTTGGTGGGCCACCGCGGTCTGAGGGCGCCACAAGGACCACCGATCCTCTGGATGATGTTGAATCTATGTGATACTTGTTGATAATTAATTATGTTGAGCTTAGTCAAACTGTTAGTAACAAGTTTATTCACTTAGCTTCGTGCTAATCCCCCACATTACCCACTTCTTGCAGGTTATGATTTTGATATAACGGGATTGTCAAGAAGTTGTTCGGGACGGAATGTTTGACCAAGCCTACTCTGATATTTGTTTATACAAATTAATGTTATTTAGCAGTTTGGAAGTAACACCCATGTTAATAAACTATGTTTTAAATTTTGTTGAAATTGAAATGTAACTTGGTATTGTTTAAAGTTGGACTAACGCTTCCGGATTTATTATATTTAAATGATGTAAATTGAGGGGTGTTACACTTATAGCGTAGCTTACCCCGACACTTACAGCGGCACTAGTGGAAGTGACACAATATCGTATGCGTCACTGGCAGCGTCACTTATGAAGTGGCGCAACAGGTCACTTTTAGTGAAAAGTTTGCGATTTGATCGATTTTTGCGTTGTGATTTCGGTACTCAAATTTGAAAAGGTAACTGTAACTTGGAGAAAATCAGAAAATTAAACTAACTTAGAGAAAAATAAGAACACGTAAAGAAATGCAAATTTACAAATAGAAAATTAACATATTTTTTTGGTGATGGAGTTGATATAATCTGGTTAGGGATCATATCGGAGTAACATGCATTTATTAGGAACATTAAGTGTTATTTCGATCATCAGTATATTTGTCCACTTTAAATTTACTTGACATGCTAAGAACACTTTTTATAAAAATTATTTCAAAACGATTATTAGTATATTTGTCCACTTTAAACATGTTACACTCACATCTAGGAGCTAATTTTATTATTATTCGCATGTACATTTCGCTGTGGTCCCCACCATAGATATACAACTTAACTTAAGACATAGACCATATTTCCATTTACAGATAGAATATAAGAAAATCAAATTTAAGAATCAAGTCAGCGGTGACAGGTCTGTACTTACGTACAACAGAGCGACATAGCTTGATTCAGGTTTAAGCAAAACCAGACTTGGTCAAACCATTTTGGCGACCTTGTAAGGTATCTTAATTTTAAAGACCTTGCAAGTACTTTGACTTGTGTTTGCTTAATTTTTAAGTATATATTAACAGAAACCAGGTCTATACTGATGTATAGCAGAGGAAACTGTCAATAGATACCCCCAAATGATAATCAAATAAACCTCTTTCACGAAAAACATGTCTAGCATAAGGAAGAAATTAAGACTTTTGTCACACATCTAATAATGTTGTACCACTTGAAATAGACAATTAAGTATTAGGCTTCTTAAGAGATCTCAAAGAGTTTTGCATAACATGCCTACTAATATATCGTATGATGAAGACAATGTTTATAAAAACTGTTTTCAACACGTCAGATAAATCTACTGACACATCCAAGATAAACCTTAAAATTCCATTTCATGCATGTCACCCGATGTACGATCATATCCCAAGTTGTTTATAGACACAACTTCAACGTCTATTTTAAAATGTAGCAACGGTGCATTTCTTTAATACTAAAAAGTATAAAGAGTGACTGTTGCGGTTTTTTTTTTTTTTTTTTGTTTTTTTTTTTTTTTTTTTTAACACACATAAAAGAAATAAATTACGTTCCAAGTTACAAATTACTTTTTGGCGATAAAGAACCTTAAACCAATCATGTTGATTAGTTCATCAAATCGAGTACGCGAAAAAGCTTTTGTGAAAAGGTCAGCATTCTGCTTTAGGGTGTCTATGTGGACAAGGTCTATCAGGTGTTTTTCATAGCAATCCCGTATAAAGTGGAACCTAAGTTCAATGTGTTTAGTCTTAGAGTGCTGTACGGGATTGCGTGTGATAGAAATAGCAGCAGTATTATCTATGTGAATAGGAGTCATAGAAAGAAGTAACCCGTAATCACGCAGTTGATGCTGAATCCATAGAACCTGAGAGCAGCAACTCGCAGCAGCAACGTACTCAGCTTCTGCAGTTGAAAGAGAAACTGTAGTCTGTTTCTTCCATTGCCATGAGACCAATCGAGATCCGAGGAATTGGCATCCACCAGTGGTAGATTTCTTGTCTATGCTACAGCCGCCATGATCCGAATCCGAATAGGCAGAAAGAGAGAATGATTTCTCGTTTGAATACCATAGACCAAGATTGGGTCTATGTTTGAGATAACCAAAGATTCGCTTTACCGCCTTCATGTGAGACACCTTGGGTTTGGCTTGAAAGCATGAGCAGACGGATACCACAAACACAATATCCAGTCGAGAAGCAGTCAATACATCAAAGAACCTATCATTGATCGATAGTCCTTTTCTTTGCAATCTTCCTCATCTTCAGCAAGTCTAAGATTGTGATTAAGTTCGATAGGAGTCCCATAGGTTTTACAATTGAGCAGGTCATATCTAGTCAACATGTCTTTGACATACTTTAACTGATGAATATAAATACCTTTTGGAGACTGCTCAACTTGTACACCTATTAAGAATTTGAGCTCCCCCATCGCACTCATCTCAAACTCAGATTTCATAATCTCCTGAAAATTCTTGCACATTGCTTCATTTGTAGAGCCAAAGATAATATCGTCCACATACACCAGCATAAGTAACATATCTTCTCGATCTCCAGTCTGTTCTTTACGAATGAGCAGAGTACTATCGATATTCCCTCGAACAAAACCATGCTTGATTAAGTGAGTAGTGAGCCTCTCATACCAAAGCCGCGGAGCTTGATGAAGACCATATAACGCCTTGTTCAACTTGCAGACGTATTCTGGATGCTCAGGGTCTTCAAAACCTGGAGGCTGTTTAACGTACACATCCGTATCCACTTGTCCATATAGAAAGGCGCTTTTAACATCGAGTTGGTTAACACGAAACTCTTTGAAAGAAGCGAACGCAAGAAAGATCCGAATAGACTCAAGTCTTGCTACAGGAGCGAAGACTTCATCATAATCCAAGCCCTCTATCTGACTAAAACCTTAAACAACCAATCGAGCTTTATTCCGAATCACTATACCCCGATCATCCATCTTATTTCGAAATACCCATCGAGTGCCGGTTAAATGAGCACCTTTGGGTAACGGAACTATATCCCAAACATGCAGCTTGTTGAACTGCTGCAACTCTTCTTGCATGGCCTCGACCCAAGATGGATCTTTTAAGGCCTCATCAACTTTCTTAGGTTCAATTTGGGATAAATGACAAGAATTTATCTGAGCAACCAAATTTAAGATTTCTTGATTTGGATTTTGCTTCACTTGTTGCCTTGTTTGAACAGCGGCATTAGGATCACAGATAATATTATCGATGGGGTGATCCCTGTGTACACGTGTGACTGGGATTAAATCCGGTGCAAGTACTAACTCCAAATTGTTCATATCCCCTTCGGGAACGGGAACAGTGTTAGTCGCAGAAGCAGTAGAACTCTCAGATTGCACTGGTGGTTGAAGTTCCATATCATCTTCATTAGAGAAGAGGTGAGAATGAACCAATTATTCTTCTTCCTCGTCTTCCTCTAAAGGAGGCATATTGGGATCATCAGGATGTTCTGTTGCATTAGTCATTCCTGAAGTCGAAGGAACATCCGAAGGTGGGATAGTAGGAGATGGTGTAGATGTAGTAGGTAGTGGTGTGGGTGTTGGAGTAGGTGTTGGTGGTGATGGTGTGGGTGTTGGAGTAGGTGTGGATGTAGGTTTTGAGGTAGATGTGTCTTGACATAGACTGATGCCATGAAGTAAGGTAACTAACTCCTCCTCTTCATCAGCTTCTTCGGGTATGTCAAATGAGTTAAACACATCCTTATAGTTAAACAACCATTCCGGACCCGTTCCTTGAGGAGGATCCGTGTAACGCATGCATTTTACCTCAAAATGCTCTTCCACCTGGTGTGTTGATTTAATGTAGACTCTTTTGTTCGGAGAGTTGACTGAATAGCCAAGAAAAATTCCTTCAACAGCTTTAGCTCCAAACTTCGAGACCTTTTCTTTTGAGATCATAATCAAACACGGACACCCAAATGGCTCTAGAAACTGCAAAGTGGGCTTACGGTTATTGAAATGTTCATAACAGGTCTTGTTCTTTTTCTTAACCATGAGCACGTGATTCAGAACATAACAAGCAGTACTGACTGCTTCTGCCCAAAATATAATAGGAAGCTTAGAATCGGCCAGCATGGTCCGAGCTGTCTCGATAATAGTCCTATTCTTACGCTCTGCAACTCCATTCTGTTGAGGAGTTCTTGGGGCACTGAACAGATGATCAATCCCTTTCGTGGCACAATATAACTCAAGAGTTGAGTTCTTGAATTCAGTTCCATTGTCACTTCGCAGTCTCTTCACCTTTAAGTTGCACAGATTTGCCAACTTATCCAACAGATACACCAAAATATCTGGTGTTTCACTTTTCGCACCCAGAAAATATACCCACAAAAATCTGGAGTAGTCATCGGTGACTACTAAGCAGTAAGATCTACCACCGATGCTCTTAGTGGAAATAGGACCAAACAGATCCATATGTAAGAGCTCTAGTGGTGCAGCAATGGAATTCACTACCTTTGACTTATGGGACTTTTTGTGGAGTTTCCCTTTATGGCATGCGATGCAGTCATCTTTTAGGGCAAATGACTGTTTTGGAACTCCATTTACCAAATCATTGTTTATTAGAAAATTCATCTTGCGAAAGTGAATGTGTCCCATTCGTCTATGCAAAAGAAGTGATTCCTTTTCCGAAGCCTTTGACAGGAGACAGGTGTACTCATCTATAGTCTCCACAGTTCGCATATTCATTACGTAGGTATCGTTTCTCCGTGGCGCCCTCATAAGCACCCATTCTTCAGGGATAATGAAACCAGGCTTTAGTATCACACATTCCATCTTTGTGAAGGCAGTGGTAAAGTCCTTATCATAGACTTGTGAAACGCTCAGCAAGTTGTGAGTAAGTTGAGCCACATAGTTCACATTCTCAAAGCTAACTTTCCCATTAGTTAGCGTTCCCTTTCCCGTAATAGTTCCTCCTGTATCTCCAGCAAAAGCAACATGTCCTCCGGCGTGTGGTTTAACATCCGTCAAAAGAGACACATCGTCAGTCATATGTCATGAGCAGCCACTATCCATGAACCATTCACTATCTTTAACGCGTTCTGACTGCTGCAACACATATAGGTAATGAGATTAGTGAGAAACGGTGACCCAAGCCTTTACAGACTTAGGTCTACCAAGGTCATCGACAATAATCACATCCGACAGAACTTTATTTTTTAACAAATCAGAATTTTCATCTAATGTGTTATTGTTGATGACATAAGAGTCACTAACAGACTCCTTTCGTTTCTAAACTTTAGTTTGTTCGGAAATTAGTTTGGGAGTAATGTCGGGCTTTTGTTTTGGCAAAGGTTTTTGCCCAACATTACTCGGCCTTTCAGCAGGCTTTGGAGAGATTGAATAACGCCTTGGTGGAGATTTTGAAAATGAATTTATGTAAACTGATGTCCTAGGCATCTCTCTCCCATAGTGCTGATGAGACAGTTTGGGACATTCACGAATTAAATGTCCTTGTCTTTTACAGTAAAAACATGAACGGGTCTCAACAAATGGTTGAGACTGAGGACTTACTACAGGAGGAGGGGAAGCATTTCCAGAACATGAACATTTCGTGCACGTCTTAGAAGATGTTTGTTTTGGTTGAGAGGTTGAAGTGGAAGGTTTATCACAAAAATCTTTTTCACGTGTAACTTTATGTTGTAAAATCTTTACAGGTGACTGTAAAGTTTGAGATTTTGTATTTAAAACCTTGTCCTTTTCCTTTTTAGGTTGAACCTTAATTGTAGGTTCAACCTTTAAAACCACTTTGTCAGATTTTACTTCAACCTTCTTTTTAAATTCAGGATACTCCTGATCAGTAATATCCTCAATCTCAACAATCTCCTCAATACTAACTGGAGATTCACATTTAGACTTAACAAACTGAGGCGAAGTATACTCTAGCCGCTTGGTTTTCTCCTTTGCCTGTTTGTTTTGATTATTGACCTTTGATTTGACCCCATATAACAATGCATAGTCAACTGGAATCTCTTCGGTGCCTTCCTTAACGGGCATAGGACAGTATTCAGTGGGAGGCGGGACTACAGTATAACCTAGTCCTGTCTTAGTTTTATTATCTGTCCTTTGCTTGTTAAGGATTTCATTGAAGGCAACCGTAGAAGAAGAGGAACCTAGAATCTTACTTTTATATTTGTCATATTCAACTTTCAAATCAGATAGTTCCTTTCTTAAAAGTTCTATTTCAGCAAGATAGCTATTAATAGCATCCCGTTGACTAAAAACCTTAGATTTATACCTAAGAGTGTCCTGTTGATAAGCCTCAATTTTCTTATCATACAATTGTTCATTGGCCTTTAGGTACTTATTTGACTCATTAAGTTTTTCAACCTTTTTCCTTAAGTCTATGTTATCTTCTTGAAAGCACTTTAAAGATTCAGTTAACATAATGCACAAAATATAGTTCAAAGGTTCTTCTGGTTCATTGCATACCTCATTAGAAATGTGAGTCATTAGACACTGTTGATACGTATCAGCATACATGCTCCAGTCGGTGTTGGTAGGCTCAAAGACAACTAGTGCATCAGCTGTCGCTTGCTTCACTTCATCTTTCTCTGGAGTTCTAGGAGCGTCAGGCTTTGTGAAACCCGATGGAGGAACTTTAGGTTTTTCACATTCTCTCGCAAAATGTCCCAAATTCTGACAGTTATAACAGCGAACCTTGCTCTTATCAAAACTAAAACTGGTTTTGCCATCTCCTTCCAAACCCTTGCGACCAGTCCGTTGCAAGAATTTCTGAACTCTCCTTGAGATCATGGCAGTATTCCAATTTAAGTCCATTTGCTCAAGATCATCGTCATCTAATTGAGCATGATCTTCTTTAGCAAGTTCTAAAGTAGAATTCGGTTGTGAAACCAAATCCTTGTAGGAGCTAAGAAAGGCTGTATAGATAGCAGCCTGTTCTTGAATAGCAGGGGAAACTGGAACTTGCTGTTGTGACCCTTGTGAGGGTCCAGAAGCATACACCAGATGATGAACACCGGTAGATTGCAATGAAGGTTGTAATGGAGAGCTTGTAGAAGAAACGAAAGCCATTCCACCATAAGTCTTTCCGGTGTTGACTTTTCCTCCATATAATGTCGGGTCTTGAACAAAACTACCCGATTTGCATTCCTTCTTCTTTAACTCCATCGCATGAGCTTGAAGAATGCCAATTAGCTCATCTAAGTTCATTGTTGCTAACTCTTGCCTTTCTTTCAGAAATTGTACTTTAACGTCCCAACTACTGGGTAGTACGTCCAACAGCTTCTTATTTACTTCAATCTGAGGGAAATTGTAGCCTCCCTCGGTCAACTCACTAACTAACTGTGAGTATCTTGTAAACACACCCGAAGCTGTTTCATTAGGAAGAGAATCAAACAGATCATACTGTTTCTTGATCAGTTCTAATTTAGCCTCCTTGTACTTCTGATTTCCACCACATCTTGTCTCAATAGCCTTCCAAAGATCATATGTTATGTCATGTGTTTTGAAGAGGCGTAAGACATCTTTAGTAAGGCACATACAGATGGACGAATGAGCCTTTCTTTCAATATCATACTCCTTCTTCTCTTCAGGAGACATAGCTTTGTAAGTTTTCGATGGAGGGATACCACGATAGTCTCCCTTAGCTACTGGAGCTTCATATCTTTCTCTGAACGGACCCCAAAGCTCAGGACAATGGAAATCTACGTACTGTTCAAATCGATCACGCCAATATGCATAATCCATATCAGCAGTGAATAGAGGAGGTTTATTATTAGAACCGACATCATGATTTTGTTTAATCATATCCCTGATTCCCCGAATATATTCTTTATCAGCAGCAGCAGCCATTAAAGATTATCCTGAAAATTAACTCAAAAACAAGAACTTGCAAACTAATTAGTACAAAAGGCGTCACTTGGTAAGTGACGCACTCAAGTGTCGCAACGACTAGCGGCACTTGGTAAGTGACGCTATCGAGTGACGGATGAAGTAAGTGATGACGCTGTAAGCAAGTGTCGCTCAATCTAGCAAGTGACGCACTCAAGTGTCTTACTTGAGTGACACAATAAATCAAACAGGCGTCACTAGCAGAAGTGACGCAAGAAATCAAACAAGCGTCACTAACAGAAGTGACGTGCTAAAGTGACGCACGTGAGTGAAGTTGGATTAAAGTAGACGACACTTAAGTTAAGTGTCGTATTAACCCCAAATGACGCTCCAAGTAACGCAATAAAGTGACGCACCCGAGTGTCGGTAAAACCCTAATTTGGAATTACGAAGTGCCGCAAGAAGTGACGCGCTCAAGTGACGCAACGAGTGTCGCAGAAACGGCTGTAAAATCCCAAAAACCCTAAAAATCGAATTTTCGTAAACCTAACGAAAATTCCTCAAACCCTAATGAACGAAACCTGTAGTAAATGATGAAAATCGTCTGGAAAGCACCTAATCAACCCGAAATCCGTGATTATTCTCGATTCTTTATCCAAATGAAACCGAAATCAATCCAAAACGTCTTTAAGATCCCAATCGTATCACCTAGAGGCTTTGATACCAGTTGTGAGTGCCTTATGTGATGGATCTAAATGATGATAGACAACAATTGAATGGCGGAAACAATCAATTACACAAATCACTAATAAACCTAAATCAAAACGATCAATTGAACAAAGTAAATGAGTTTATTAGCTTGAATAACGTATTGGAACTTGATTACAGATGAGTTTAGTCGACAAATGGTGCTAGGGTTTTGTCAACCCTAGCCAAAAACCCGTAGGTTCTATTTATACTTAAAACACAATCGGCAGACATGTGTCACTTGGCCCGTGACGCATGTGGCCGCCTTCATGCGTCACTTACCTAAGTGTCGCTATGCGTCACTAAGGCAAGTGTCGCCTACACTAAAACTTAAGTGTCGCATCATACAAAATCTATATTCCTATCAAACAACTAACGACACTTTTACAACTCAATAGACCAACTGACAGACAAACTGATATGCATCAACACTTTTAGCATTTTTGACCTTTAGGCACGTTTTATAATTGTTTTTTTTCGTGTATGACGCGCTCGGTACATTTAATATAAAACGTATAATATAGTATATTATTTCAATAATATAAGTTAATAATATTTGAAATTAATAATTTTCGAATTATTAATTATTTTGTATCACCAACTTTGTTATATTTAGTTTGTCAAGTTTGATGTGTTCATTTAGTACAGAAATTATACAATAATAGCTACTATTTACTAATACGACACGTATCCCATAATAAGTTTTGTTAACTTATCACACAAAGTAGGTTTTGAATTCACTAATCAGGAAATTACTCTAGGTAATGCATGAAATTAGGTAAAGATTAATACCCTAAATAGAGGATTGTCACATTCTCCACCCGTTAGTGAAATCTCGTCCCGAGATTTAAGTTGAGTTTTTCGTGACTGGCGTTTGTTTAAACAGGTGAGGGTATTTCTTTCGTATCTCATCCTTGCATTCCCAAGTAAACTCCGGGCCATGTTTCGAGTTCCAACGAATCTTGACAAGTTTGATTCATTTGTGTCGGAGTTTCTGCGTTTTCGTATCGGTTACTTCGATAGGTTCCTCCACAAAGTTAAGTTTTGAGTTAATAAATACTTCGTCAGGAGGGATGATAAGTGTTTCATCGGAAAGACACTTCTTCAAGTTACACACATGAAAAGTGTCGTGAATGCTACTAAGCTCTTGTGGCAACTTTAGTTTGTAAGCGACAAGACCAATCCTCGCAAGGATTTCAAAAGGTCCAACATATCGCGGGTTAAGTTTTCCTCGTTTGCCAAATCATGCTACCCCTTTCCAGGGCGATACTTTGAGTAGGACCTTGTCTCCTACTTGAAACTCAAGAGTTTTACGACGGTTATCGGCGTAACTCTTTTGTCTGTCTCTCGCCGTTTTCAGTCGGTTGAGTACTTGAGATATCTTGTCTGTGGTTTCCTGGACAAGCTCCAGTCCGGATAGTTGTCTGTCACCCAACTCTGCCCAACAGAGTGGTGATCGGCATTTGCATCCATACAATGCTTCGAATGGCGCCATCTGTATGCTGGTGTGTTAATTGTTGTTATAGGAGAATTCGGCTAATGGGAGTTTGAGTATTCCAGTTTCCTCCAAAGTCAATCACACACGCTATCAATAACTCCTCGAGCATTTGAATCGTTCATTCACTCTGGCCATCAGTCTGTGGATGATAGGCTGTACTCATGTCGAGTCGAGTACCTAAAGCCTGTTGTAGCGAATGCTAGAAGCGAGATATGAATCTGCTATCTCTATCAGATATAATGGACAATGGTACACCGTGTCGAGAAACGATCTCTTTGATATAGATCTTTGCCAGTTTCTCTAGTTTGTCAGTCTCTTTGATAGCAATGAAATGAGCTGATTTCGTCAATCGATCGACAATCACCCATATGGAATCAACTCCAGTTGATGTCTTTGGTAGTTTTATGATGAAGTCCATCGTTATGTGCTCCCATTTCCATTTTGGCATTTCTGGTTGTTGCAAAAGTCTTGAAGGTTTTTGATACTCAACCTTGACCTTTGAACAAGTTAGACACTTGCTAACATAAGTAGCAAGATCTCTCTTCATATTAGGCCACCAATAGAAACCTTTCACGTCTTGGTACATCTTATCTGCACCGGGATGAATCGAGTAGTTGGACTTGTGAGCTTCGTCCAAAATCAGTTTGCGTAGTTCATCATCACACGGTACCCAAATTCGATTCATGAAGTATAAAACTCCATTTTCTTTGGTTTCGAGTTGTTTCTCCATTCCCTTCAGGGATTCGTCTTTCAAGCGCTCGACTGTGAAAGCTATTCGTTGCGCATCACGAATTTGAGTAATAAGATTCGAGTGGATTGTTAATACCAAAGCTCGAACTCTGCGAGGTTTAACATTCTCTTTACGACTCAAGGCATCCGCTACTACATTAGCCTTGCCCGGATGGTACTTAATCTCACAGTCGTAATTGTTCAGCAATTCGACCCAACGTCTTTGTATCATGTTGAGCTCTTTTTGGTCGAATATGTGTTGTAGACTCTTGTGGTCGGTGAAAATCGTACACTTTGTACCATATAGGTAGTGTCTCCAGATCTTGAGTGCAAAAACGACTGCTCCCAGCTCTAAGTCATGAGTTGTATAATTCTGCTCGTGAATCTTCAATTGACGAGATGCATAAGCAATAACTTTGTCATTTTGCATGAGGACACAACCTAATCCTTGATGTGAGGCATCACAGTAAATGATGAAGTTCTCTGTTCCCTCAGGTAAAGATAAGATTGGTGTGGTGCTCAACTTTTGTTTCAATAGTTGGAAGGCGTTTTCTTGTTTTTCGCCCCATTCGAATTTCTTATCCTTTTGGGTTAAGGTGGTGAGTGACTGGGCTATTTTGGAAAAGTTTTCGATAAATCGCCGATAATAGCCAGCCAAACCAAGAAATTGTCGAATCTCGGTTGGGGTCCTTGGAGCTTCCCATTTCTTGATCGCCTATATTTTGGACGGGTCCACATGAATTCCTTTATCATTTATCACGTGACCAAGGAAATGAACCTCTCTAATCCAAAATTCACATTTAGAGAACTTAGCATACAACTTCTCATTCTCGAGTAGTTGGAGGATAAGTATCAAGTGTTGTTCGTGATCCTCTTTCGTTTTCGAGTAAATCAGGATGTCATCAATGAATACGATGATAAACTTATCAAGATAAGGTTTGCACACTCGGTTCATGAGATCCATGAATATTGCAGGCGTGTTAGTCAATCCAAACGGCATGACTAGGAACTCATAATGACCATAATGAGTCCTGAACGCGGTCTTCGGTACGTCCTCTTCTCGAACCTTCAATTGATGATAACCAGAACGAAGATCGATCTTCGAGTAGTAACTCGATCCTTGTAACTGATCAAACAGATCGTCTATGCGAGGTAACGGATATCGGTTCTTGATTGTTACCTTGTTCAACTCTCGGTATTCAATGCACATCCGCATGGATCCATCCTTTTTCTTGACAAACAAAACCGGAGCTCCCCAAGGTGAAAAGCTCGGTCGGATGAATCCTAAGTCTAAGAGCTCCTGCAACTGTGTAGACAGTTCTTGCATTTCTGATGGAGCTAGACGATAAGGTGAGTGAGCGATTGGTGCGGCTCCTGGCACCAAATCGATGCGAAACTCGACTTGTCGCGGAGGTGGTAATCCTGGAAGATCATCAGGAAACACTCCCGGATAGTCTCGCACTACAGGTATATCACTTAAACTTTGCTCCTCGGGTCTCTTTTCTACAACATGTGCCAAAAATGTTGGATATCCCTTTCGGAGATATTTACAGACTTTCAAGCAATTAATCATTTTGACGGCACTCGTCCTCTTATCTCCTTGTATCACCAAGGTTTCTCCAGTCAGCAATGGTAGACGAACCATTTTATCAAAACAAACAATCTCTGCATGATTCTTCGACAACCAGTCCATACCGACTACGATGTCAAACCTTCCCAACTCAACCGGTAGTAAGTCTATTTTGAAAGGATGACCTCCAATGTTAGAGTACATCCTGGTACTATTTCTCCTGATTCAATCAACCTAACATCGGCTAGTTCTAAAGTGTACTTGTTGTCTAGTTTACGGGATTTAATGTCTAATAGTGGTCTAAATTCCGTAGACACAAAACTCAAATCGGCGCCTGAATCAAATAACACAGAGGCATAACGGTTGTTAACTAGAAACATACCAGTGACAGTGTTGGGGTCCTGGCGTGCCTCTTGTGCTCCAATGACAAACGCACGACCTCGAGCTGGTTGGTTGTTGGTGTTACCACGGTTGTTGTTGTTCGGGTTTGAATTGCGTTTCTGATTGTTTTGGTTGCCGCAGTTAAGTTTAGGGCACTTGTTTCGGAAATGACCTTGCTCGCCACATTCGAAACATCCATTAGTTGGTCGATCCCTATTTGCTTGAGTAGTAGGGTTCGATCTACAGTATTGGGCCAGATGCCCCCAGCGTTTGCAATTCCCACAGAAAGTACAATCACCATCATGGTGACGTTCACATTTTCCTTACTTGGGCTTGTTTCCCAAGTAGGTCTTTTGTTCAGCAGTAGTGGCAAGGTAAGCTTTCGTGGTTCCGGTATGTTTCTTATTCTGTTGACCCTGAGGGTCATTCCACTTACGTTTTCCCTTTCCAGCATCAGCACTGCTGGATTCAACCTTTCCCGAAGCAGCTTTCTTAGTGAGGGTTCCCATTCTGACTGCTTCATCTGTCAATCGCTGTGCTAGTTCTACAACACTCTTAAAGGTGGCAGGATTAGACGAAGTAACCAAGCTTCGAATATGCGGTACCAAACCCCAGATATACCTTTCAGTGCGCTTGTACTCAGGTGTGACCATGTGTGGTACAAGGCGTGCCAGTTCTTGAAATCTGGTGGTATATCCTGTGGTATTAGTACCAACCATAACAATGTCTCAGAGCTCAGTCTCAATCTTCTGTAGCTCACCGTGGGGACAAAATTCTTCCATGACCATAGCTTTCAAAGTTTCCCAGGTCATTGAGTGGGCGGTTGTGCGTCCAAGTGCTTGAACTTGGCCATTCTACCATGTCAATGCCTTATCAGAAAATTTGCAGGTAGCATACTTTACCATGCAGTCACGAGCACAGTTGCTAATATCTAGCACAGACTCCATTTTCTCTATCTAATGAATGATTCCAATGGCACCCTCAGTACCACGAAAGTGGCTCGGTTTGCAAGCTAGGAATGTTTTGTACTCTCAGGGTTACCGTCAGATACAACTGGTTCGGTATTTCTGCTACCACTAACCTTGTCGCTACGGTTTCGGTCAGTATCATACTGAGCAAGTGCTTCAGCAATCCCTCGATTGACCATTTGTTCAGTCGTCTCCTCAACAACAGGAGGTGGTAAAGGGTTTCTTTGGATGTTCCGGGTATTCCTACGCTTAGGCGGCATGATTCAGTCCTAATCACACACAAGAAACACTCGTAAGATACCCTAATCAAATCATCACTCATGAAGTATGTGATAAATATAAATATAGTATGATAATCAATCACCAATTGATATCACTCATAGTGCACACAGTGACGTAAACTAAATATAAGTTATATATCATATATAAGTCAAAAGGTTTTACATAAGTTTTATACAAGGATGGGATTTACAATACAGAGAACATACACCCATCTGATCAATCATGATCTACAAAATGTGATGGATTTAACCTATACATCCATCTAGTCAAAAGTTTTGCCCTACTACATCATAGCTACAATCCTAATACATCATAGATACCGTCCTGACATGGCGAGTCTAATGGAAATACGCTAAAAACATCCCTACAACCATCCCAACAACTGCCATCAGCATACAAACTCCAACTGTAGAACCTGCTATCCCCAAACGTCTCTCTAACCTAATCAGACGTGCCCTAGTCGCATCGGCTGACTCTCGATCTATCTCAATGTGTATCTCAGAAGTGGCAAGACGTCCATTGATAGTAAGCACATCACCGTCCAGTCGAGAGGCATCACTATGCAGCTCTCTGATAGTATCCAGCGTACCATATAGAAGTCCAAGAAGGGTACGGATAACCGCAACTACAGTGGGGACAATGAGCTCCAGAGGCTCCTCAGTCAGATGTAAAGGTGTCGATGAGTGAGATGACTCCCCAGTCACAAAAGTGGAAGGAATCCTCTCCAGTGTCCTCAAGTGGCGTAGTATATGCGGCATCCAGTCGAGGTGCGGAACTCTAGCCATCTGCAATGACTGCTGATCACAAGATATCTCTCTCTCCTCAGTCATTAGCTCCTTGTCACGAGGTGCCAAGGATCCGATAGGTGGGGATCTAACGCTCATCCTAGCAGTCCTACACAATCCAGGCCCACGTGAAGACTCTCTAAGATGACGAGTCACCATGAAAGTAGATCCTAACATACGAGTAGTGGGATCAGTGAGTGGTGATGATGGAGTGCCTATAGTGCCATCTGAAGTAGCTCTAGGAAATGTGGGTGGGTATACCTCCTCAGAAATGTCATCACTAGCATAGTCAGGCTCCTCCTCTGACTCTGAGATGTAGATCGGAAACTGCCTAGACATAACTGTGACAAAAGCAATTGTGTGTGTTGTGTTAGACGTATGCAAAAGGTATGAATGCATGAGTATGTTAGCCAAGGCTATAGTCTAGGTCTCTAAGGTTTTCAGTCACATAAAGACTTCTAGTTCGCTATAACCAATGGCGCTGATACCAAGTTCTATCACACCCCCAAAATCGGTAATCTCGTTTATTTAGTAATTAGCGGAAGCATTTTTTTGTTTACAGTTTAACAGCGGGGGTGTTGACGTTACAATAGTGCATTCATTGTATCAGAGCATATAATCATACAGAACATATTAATTTAAGATGCCAAAGTTAAAGTTATTACAAAAGGGTACGACTTATAAAATCGTACAAGCAGTAGTGTTGTAGAACAACATAAGTTTTAATAAATACAAGTTCATAAAAGTGGGATTTCGTAAGTATAACCAATGAGATTGGTAATACAGAAGAAATCCAAGTGTCCTAAAAGTGGCATCCTAAATAGTCTGGGTTGCCTACGTTCTTTATGCATGCAGAAGTACCTGAGTCCTAATTCCCTGAAAAACGTAGTAAACCGTCAACATTGAACGTTGAGTGAATTCACAGGTTTAGTATAAGCGTAGTTAAGCCAAGTTTTGTATAAATCATTCATGTACACAAACATAATGTTTATATGTATAGTAGGAAACACAAGTATTCTCATTAAAGAAAACATTTCCTATTTTACTGTAAGAATGTTATTCTTACTAAAATTCAGTCGATGTGTTAGGAAACACAAGTTTAATAAAAAAACATCTCCTAATAAATAGTTGCATGAAACACAGGTTTAACAATCAAGTAAACATTTCCCATAAAAGTTGTTTTGTAAGAAAACCAAGTTTAGCCAATCAAGGTAAACGTTTCCTAAAAGTAATCGTGTGTAGTAAATCGAATCCTATTAGTTGTCACAGGGAATACCCTTCCCAAATCAAGTTGTAGTTTAGTTGTTTAGTTTATGTGGGAATATAGATAATGATCCCTCTAAGGTAAGCTAAACCTTTAGAGGTAAAGTAACGATACCTAGTACAATAACCAATCCACGACTAGTTGATGTTGTTGCCTCAGTAACAATGTAAGTATACATTCCTCGTTACGACTGTCGTCGTGTGGTTGGAATGACCAACGAGTTATATCCTGGGAGGGTTGTCAAATCGATAGTACTATCTGTATACTCAGTGGCTAGAGTCACCTAGCTAATGGTTATAGGTTGCAAGCACTGGGACTTATGTGCACTACAACTACCTCGCGTAAACCTAGGATCGTACCAAGATTCGTTGTCTTATTCCCAAAAAGTTGTGAAAATTTTTCATATAGTTAACAGTTGAATATAAAGCATATAGCATTTATATAAATCAGTTTGATATAAAATCATGTCAAGCAATTATATAAAACAAGTAGCATGTAATAACACATAGTTCTATGTTTTCCACCCTTGGTTTTAAAAGCATTTAAAACAAGTAAAAGGTAGGGGCTGTGAACTCACTGGTAGCAAGTCTTCAGCTAGTAACACACAGTAGTCCAAATACGTCCCTCAAATACCTAGACGCCAATAAATATACTTTATATAAGTACACGGACTATTTGTTACATTTAAGTATTTGTACAATTTTAGTTGGTTGGTGATACTTGTGTTAAACAGTGTACGCGTGTGTAAGTATATACCTATATATACTTATAAGTTGATTCTATATATATATATTCGTATGTATATATATATCAATTGTCGTTGTCGTACATATATCTATATACACATTATTTGTTAATTAATGTCGTATATATATATATATATATATATATATAAATATATATAATATATAGTTTTTATCGTTGTCGTTTATGTCTTAAAAAAAACATAATTATATTTGTTATAAAATAACTTTATTTAATACGATTGTCGTAGTTCATTTATATAACTATATATAAATTATAACCGTCAACTATATATATAACCCAATTGTCGTGTTACTAATATCATTCGTCTCGTTTAACTCGTCACTTATATATAAACCGGTTTAAGTTTGCATTTTGAAATCACGTAGCCCGTTGGGCTTGGCCCAATTAGTTTGGCCCAATATCAAAGTCAAATAGTTTGGCCCAACCATGAGGCCCAAATAGGTGTGGACCAAATTAATTCAGCCCAAATACGTTTAACAAATTATTTTTGCCCGTTAACAAAATACAAATTTTGACCCAATATAGATTCGACCCATTTGGCCCATAAAGTAACATCGTTTATTATTTGTGTCAAAATAATGTCCCGCGGTCGTGTACAATTTTGTACCAAACTTTGTATTATTAAGTTTCATAACTTTTATCCCTTTTTAATATTTGTATTTCGTACTCGTTAATATGTTTGTACTACGAAATGTATATCGACAGTGTATTTATTAGTCGCATCGAAATAAGTCAGTGATAACCTAGTCGATCGGGTATCAGCTTAGCAAACCGTTCAGCTCAAACAACCCTTAGCCGATCGGATAAAGTTGATGAGCTGATCGGCTCACTAAATCCAGCCGATCGGCTGGTTAAAACCAACTGATCGGTTTAGTTCCTTGCCCGGTTCAGCCTCTGTTCGTCCCCTGTTCGTGGTCTGTGATGTACATATATATAACAACTTTACATACATAATAAACATTATATAATCAATTAACTATGTAAAATAGATGAAATTTAAGAGTTTAAATTCTCACAATGAGATTTAGGTTGAAGATGATGATGATTGTTGACGACTCTGATGTTGATGATGATAACGACAAGATGATGATGATCAAGAAACCATTTTTGTGCTAGTTTTTGTGTTGGTTTGAAGGATTTCAATTTGAGAATGAAGAAGATGAAATGGAGATGAATTTGGTTTCTGCTCTTTGTTCTTACCCGACACCCACACACACACTAAAATTATTGAGATCAAAATGTAGGTGAGGAAGGTATATAAAAATTGTTTCCAGTACTCACAAATTCAAAGAGAGGTAAGGTGGTGTAGTGAAAGTGTCGACAGATTTGGTTTGTTTGTTTGGGTTTTTAACCCGTTATTCCGTGTACGGGTCCAATTATTTGTACCCCGTGTCCCACTCAATTATTCGTTTGTTTAAATTTTATTTCAAACCTTATAATTGATAAATACTAAAATAAAATAATTTTTATTTAAAATGATTAATAAAATTATTCACAGTAGTGGGACTGTACAGTTAAATTGCGTGCCAGATTTCAGTTGAATTTGGAAATTATATTTTGAGGTAATGTTCCAAATACTAAAACAGGATTGGACAAAATATTACTTTTAGCATTTTCGACCTTTAGGCACGTTTTAGAATTGAGTCTGTTCGTGTATGACGCGCTCGGTACGTTTAATATAAAACGTATAATATAGTATATTATTTCAATAATATAAGTTAATAATATTTGAAATTAATAATTTTCGAATTATTAAATTATTAATTATTTTGTATCACCAACTTTGTTGTATTTAGTTTGTCAAGTTTGATAGTTCATTTAGTACAGAAATTACATAATAATAACTACTATTTTACTAATACGACACCTATCCCATAATAAGTTTTGTTAACTTATCACACGAAGTAGGTTTTGAATTCATTAATCAGGGAATTACTCTAGGTAATGCATGAAATTAGGTAAAGATTAATACCCTAAATGGAGGATTGTCACATGTTGAAACCTCAATAATCAGTTGTTAGGATGATGTTTATAAAGATGATTGGGGACATGTTTAAGTAATTGACAAATGAATACTAGGTGTAAACACTAGGACCCTAATTGTTTTGGTTGCAACCTAAATAAGTATGTCTAAGCTTGACCTTCGTATCCTAAGTTATTGGGATTCTGATCACAACATGCTGCTCAACCCCCCCCCCCCCCCACTGTCTTGTGATGACTAGTGACCCATAAAGGGTGCAGGAATAAGGTAACAGACAGCCCTCGGGTAATTCTGACCTTTCTTAACACCTAAATGCAAATGTTATTACCTAAATGTGTACAGATTATTAACTAGTTATTCTGAATTATCGGTTTTGTAGAGTCTAGGGGTTTAGGAATCCTGAACAACTGTTGGGCTTGACCTTCATTACTAGACTCATTCTCTTAGGTGGTAATTAGCTCAAATACTTTCGTCATGATCTAGAGCTATCCTTTACGATCAGTCATTCGTCCCTAGGAACACTAGCGGTGTGCAGTGCATTTACTTCTTCCACAGCATGCTAACCCTAGGTACATTTGCAGTGTACAGTACTCTAACCATCTTCCATAATAACTTGTAACCAGAGGTAGGTTCACATTGTACTATAGCCGTTCCATTGCCAACTAACCCTAGGTATAATAACGTTGTACGGTGCTAGAAGCATTTCCACAATCTTTGTAAGCAGAGGTAGGTTTACGATGTACTATAGCTATTCCACATGTTTACTAAACCTAAGTATTGTTACAGTGTACTCTAGTTAATGTATTTGCACAACTTTGTAACCAGAGGTACACCTACGGTGTACTGTAGCATTTTCACAGCTCTGTGATTCCTAGACCATATTCTAGGGTTACTAGGTAGGTCACAATACAGGTACCAACGGTTGTTTCTGGAGCTTACACTGTTGTACTCCACCAGTGGTGTTTCCATCGCTATACCCAGTACTTTTACCGAATTACAGTAACAAACATTGATTCGTACAACAACACAGATTACAAACTACCGTATCTAGAGGTGATCAGTTTCTAAACCTAAGTAGCAGTCACGCAAAGGACTAGAAAGGGTGATCTGTAACTAAGTCTAGATGCATGATAAGTTCAGACATAACATAGTTTAATAATTCCCAATCATTAATCTAAAGATTATTTCAACATCATCCCTACTTCTAATTATCTACATTTCAACAACCATAGAAAGACACTACTCAATAATCATGGCAATAAACGTAACATACATCATACAATCAGGCAGAATTAATTCGAGCATAGTATAAATATGAAAGAGTAAATATCACCAGGAAATTAAGCAGAGTAATATCGAGAACGCATAGTTTTTCACCAAGAATGTTATTACAATGCTAGCTTCATCTCTTTATCTCCTAACCAACTAACTATCTCTCTCTCTCTAGAGAGAGACACCAAAACTAAAAAGCTAAAAACATAAAAGAAATGAAGAGAGTGAAGTGTGTAAGTGTGTAGTGTGTATGTGTATGAGTGCCTTCTTTGGGAGGTGAAGCCTCATATATATAGGAAATGCACAACCGTATCCTTCAACCGTATTCCAACCTTCAAATACACAACCGTGTATAAAAATCTCATTTTTATTTCCAGAAAACGAAATACGGTTGGTTTTGGCCGTATACGGGCGAACTGGAGCAAATACGGGTGAACACCAACCGTATATTGTTGTCCTGGGCTGTATACTGCTGGGCACAGGCTGTATATGATCTACATAGGTCGTATATGGTCTGTGTCCTATTGTGTACGGTCTGGGACAGCCGTATACGGTCTAGGACATCCGTATTCGGTCCCTCGGTTCTTCGTTTCTTCGATTTAGCATAACTTCTTCCTCGTTTATCCATTTTGAGTGATTCTTATGTCCACGGTTTCGTAATTTCCTAAAGAACAAAATGACACCAGTTAGAGGTATTAACTCAGAGTATAGCTCAAGATGTCTTGAAATGAGTTTACGAGAGATTCGTAGAACACTTTTGCTCTGTTTTACACGTTTTTCGTGCCATTTTGAGTGATTTCTTAAACATTGCTTCCGTTTTGACTATGTTAACAAAATTTCATAATATTAGTCATTTAGAGCGCATTTTTGCTAACTTTGGGAATAAATGAGGGAGATAACGTACATAAAAACTTGACTTTTTGCGTGTTATTAGTGAGGTCGACGATGAGGAGGTATTCTTAGGAATGGAGCTTAATCCTTATAGTTTTGACTTTCTAGCCAATTATCAGGACCGTATAGATCATTTACTTGATTAGTACTAATCTCAATAATCGGTCAAGGAATCTTAACTATTTTGGATCTTATTCTCTTTTAAAACCATTTGCATCCGTTCCACCCAGGTCGTTAGCACTCATTTTTAGTGCTAAGAAACCCTTAGAAAACTTCCACATTCATTCCACTAAAATTTTAGCCTTACTTTTGTGTAGTCATATCCCGAATAGTTCACTTTTCTAAAATGTTGCCTAGTTGGGATTTTTAATGAATTTTATCTAAATGTGACTTAAATTGTTTTCAAATGGGATTCTAGTGTTAAATTCTATGATTGAAATTGCATGAAATCGAAATTGTTGAATGTTAAAGCTAAATGATTGAAGTTGAAAGCAATAAAATTATTGGAAGTTAACAATTTAAGCTTAATGTAAATGATTGGGTGATTGTATTCAACTAAATGGGCTTTGAATTCCTGAACAAGTAGTTCCCGATGGGTGTTTTACACTTAGCCACCGAAGGCCTTTTTCCGGTCTAGGATGGTTGGTCTGAAAGTTTGTTACACAGGATTCATAAAAAGTCATACAATGCAATTATTCCAATCAAATGTGTAAATCAATTTGAGTTAGTTGTGTGCAATTATTGAATATGAGTTGTAGGTGAAAATGAAGAATAATTTGAATTGATTTGGCATGAGAATCCTAAGTTTTATTACTGTTACATGTTGAAACCATTAGGTAACATTTTCACATTTCTCGTGGGTCTTGACTACCATTTTTCACCAATTCTTGTGTCTATCATACCCATTTCATATTAGCCCACACTTATGCAACACATGTTTAGAATACCTTCTCTGAGATCTCACTTGGTGCTCACGCCAAGACGGTGGAGATTTGATCCTTTTGCAAGCCTATGGTAACAGTGCATCACGACTTGGCTTGATTGAGTGTTACATCATTTACTTCCTTACGCTGTAGTTTATAGGTTAAAAGCGAGTGATTTTATACACATATCCTATTGTGAGGAGCTAGATCGTGCATTCGGGCTTGACAAATTTATCATCTCTAAGTTGTCTGTGATTATATACATGCTTCTAACATAATTTCTTAGGTGATTGTGTTGGTTTTATTTTGCAAATCTTGATCTCCATTTCTGAAAATGCAAGAGGGGTAATGTTTAGATTTGGCTTATAATGGTTTGCTTGAGGACAAGCAAGGTTCAAGTGTGGAGATATTTGATATCGCTCATTTTGGATATATGAAGATCTCGCTATATCATTTATTTTGCATTTGTTTCTAGTTAATTTCTTGAAGTTTTGGTACTTATTTAGTTTGAAATTGATTTTTGTGTTTTAAGGTTAAAGATTGAGGAAGAATTGGAAAAAAGATGGTATGCTGGAAATTGGGGAGAAGCCGCCGGCTTCAGAGTGAAATCAGCCGGGTTCTCCCTCTTGTTGAGAACCTGCCGGTTGGAAAAGAAAATTAGCCAGGTTCTATCCCTTTTGAGAATCAGCCGGCATGTTTGGAAATCAGCCGGGTTCTTTGGGCTATTTACACACTTTTTCTTTTTGGATCTAACCTAACTTATTACCCTCACGAAACCAGCAGCCACCATGGCGATTTTTTGAGGTTTTGAAGCCAATTTCACAATCTTGAAGCTATTTCATCATACTAAGTCATTTGATCACAAAGGATCGTCATCCAATCATTGTAATCACTCGGTTTGCATTTTTTATTCAAATATAATTATGTTTCCTTTGATTTCAATGATTATGTGTGTTTGTGTAGATATGATTATGATTAGTGGCTAGATTTCCTATACTTGCTTGGATGAATAAGCTAGTTGATTAGGCGTGTATATTTTGGTGTGAGATTTATGCTTTGAGTTTACAATTCATCCATTTATTTATATGTAACTAGCTCATTGTTGGTTAAACTTGTTGGTATTTTAGCTAAGCAACCATAGTGAATGTTCGTTGCTTATTAAATTACTTATCATTTTGTATGTCTATGTATGAATGAACCATTATTTGCGGAAGTGAAATTTGGTATAAGTAAAACTAGTGAGCTAAAACATATAAGTTAGCGAATATGACGAACGTTTTTCATATGGATGAATTTTAAACTCATTATACTTAACTTTATGTTTAATCATAAACCTTGTGTGTTTGAGCTTAATGTCAATGATTTAACTTGTTAGGTAATTTACTAATAGATATAACGAACGTTTTCTACTTATTAACTTACTATCAATTGTTTGTATATAAATGATTGAACAATATTGCGGATGTATTTTTGGAATGGGTTAAACAATTTAATCTCAAATGTGCAAGTCGGTACCTATGGCGAATATCCGTTACTTGATTAAATCATAAGTTTGTGAATTGAAGTTGAACTTTAGGTGATGGAGAACGTTAAGCCAAAGTTTGATGGATATTACTTTTGCATAATTTAAACTAGTTATAACTTCACACCCCGAAATCACTAGTGAAATAATACGAGCAAGTATTGTTCTTAATATACGAAAGTTTCCAAATGACTATTTTGACTCTTCCTAAGTCCACCATTCTTGTTTAATTCACATTGTAATTTTAAGCATCGTGATAACTCGGTCACACAAAAACACCACTTTTATTTTATTTTCTAAATTACTCACACTTAGCTTAAACATCTAAAACTAAAGTTCCCTGTGTTCGAACCCGAACATATCAAACTATACTACTACACGATAGGGTCCACTGCCCGGTTGCATATCAGTCTTAGCACGATATTTTCTAGTTCACATTTCAACGATAATTTTAAGATTAGATTTAGCACATCAGTTATAAACGGAGATATCAGAGGGGCTTTGATTTATCGCATTTATGTAGATGGAGGTTGTTTGACTGAAATAATGTACGACCATTGTTTTCAACAACTCCCCGACACACTAAAGGCAACACCCCAACCACCTACAACACCATTGGTGGGCTTTGCATGGCGGAAATAATGGCCATTATGGGTAATCAATCTACCCCTGACCATGTACGATTTCCAAGGAAAAGGAAATAAATATATCATGGTAGATTTCATGATAGTTCGCCCGCCATTACCTTACAACGTGATCCTCGGAAGGCCATGATCGAAGAAACTCAGAGCAATTGCATCAACAATACATGCTCTAATAAAATTCCCAAACGACTCCGGAATCCCTACTATAAGAGGGGAGTTACCATGTTCGGATAAATGCTTTCAAATATCAAGATTAAGGGAGCATACCTCACATGAAAATACTACTCCTTTTACTCAAATGAAAGCTAAGGGTGTAGTATTCAACGATGATCATCTTGATCAACTAGTCACGCTTGGCGCTAACCTCTCGGCACGGCTTCGAAAAAAGTTGTTGAGTATATTGAAGGCCAACCAAGACATATTCGCTTGGTCACCCTTTGATATGACAGGAATACCACGGGGGCTCGCAGAATACAAACTCAACATCCACCCACGTACCTTCCCAATCATACAAAATAAACGCGTTCTAGCTAGAGAACGAAATGAAGCCATCAATGAAGAGGTCACCAAGATCGTAAGTGCTCAGATACTTAAGGAAGTTTTCTTTCCTTGTTGGGTATCAAATCCTGTGATGGTCCAAAGATCTGACGATAGACGGCGTATGTGTATAGATTTTACAAATCTAAACAAAGCATGTCCAAAAGATAGCTATCCGCTCCCGGAAATATACCAAAAAATTGAATCATTAGGTGGCTTCAAGTATAAGTGTTTCCTTGATGCGTACAAGGGATATCATCATATACGAATGGCAGAAAAAGACGAAGAAAAAATGGCCTTCCACACTGAACATGGAAAAATTTGGCTATGGGAAAATGTCGTCCGGGTTAAAGATTACGGGGGTTACCTATCAACATCTTGTAGACAAAGCTATTTTTAGACAACTGGGCCGTGTCACAGAAATCTATGTTGATGATATGGTTATCAAGAGCAGAGACGAAAGCGATTTAATTTCATATATTGAGAAAAAAAAAATCACACTCCGATACATACACATACAACTTAACACAAAAAAATGTACATTTGGTGTCGAGTCCTGTATGCTTCTGGGTCACATGATCACGAATGAGGGGATCAAAGCAAACCCAGAGAAAATGAAGGCCTAATAGACATGGTGGCACCCCGAACAATTATAGAGGTACAAAGTCTGAATGGAAAGTTAACCGCCCTAGGTCATTTCATGACCAAATCCGCTGAAAAATTGTTGCCCTTTTTCAAGACGCTCAAAAAGAAAAAATTTCAGTGGAACGATGTGGCCGAAAATGCCTTTCAAAAACTGGAAGTTCATCTACAATCTCTTCCGGCCTTAGTTGTACCAAATCAAGGTGAAACACTCATACTACACCTAGCAGCATCTAATGAGGCAATTAGCTCGGTCCTTTTGGCCGAACGGGATCACGTCACTCGACATTTTTGATGCCCTGAAACTGGTTAAGATATCAATGAACCCACCATCTACAAACATCAATAAATGCATATATAAATAAGAAATATATAAGTAGGTTCAAAGGAGAACCACAAAAGGTTCATGTCGCACCCCCAAATTCGGGTTGCGGAAGCGAATCGGGTCGGGGCGCGACTAATCTATAAACATAGCACAAGATATATAGCAAACGACTCTGTATGCTACGTTTTAACAAAATATATTAATATAGGAAATGTTTACAACATTTGAAGTTACACATAGCTCGTGTTCTGAAAATGAGAGATTCCAATACATAAATACTTATACAAAATATATTAATGCAAGGAAATCTCTGATGTCTGCATGGTAACTCGAGCTACAGTAATCCTGAGGGCAATCCAACCTACTGCTGAGTACCTGTGATACATGCTAAAATGGGTCAGCGAAATGCTGGTGAGCTCACAGGTTTGTATGTCAACACATATTGTATGAACCACAATATTTAATTGAATTTAAATTGCAATTAAGCAAAGTAAAAGTTTTACAGCCATGAGCACATAGTCTGAGCTTAACTCGAGGTGTCAGGTCCACATTTAAGGTATCCTGATCGAGGTGCCTCCCACGAGTGTCTAATCTACACTCTTCTAAACAAATATTAGTACATTCATTTACCCAGTTAGTGCATGCTAAACCGGACGAGAAGGGTCAATCCTATATGGTACCATATATAAATATTCACGCTACAATATATTACCAAACTATGTTGAGGAGGGTTTTGAAAAGATTAGTGAGATAACTCATTTAGTATTTGATTTCGAATGGTACTTGCGTTCATATTGTAAAACAAAACGAGCAATGATATTACACCTGATATCGCGTAAAAAGTCACGTTTTTACCACCGATATCTCTCTCATTCTGGAGCAATACTTAGCATTTGGACTCAAATAACGCAAAAATCATTGATAAAATGCTAAGAAGATCAAAACAAGGTTGCACGAGCAAAATCAAGCAAAACGGCCGAAAAACGAAGATTCCATGCACGTTCGAAGACTCCAGACATCAAAACAAGATTTCAAGATAAAAGAGCCCATCACCAACATCTATTTGACCCAAGATGTTCGTTTTCGAATTACAAATCCAACAGAAAAAGAATCAACAAAAACGGACGAAGAATGAAGATTCTACGTACACCAAAAGATCCAAACGATTCGTACAGTACATCTAGAGCTCAGAGACATATTTTTGGGATTTATTTTCATCAAAATCTTCATTTTTGAATTACGAATCCAACGCAAAAAGAATCAACGCAAACGGACACATAACGAAGAAAACACGCACGAATCGAGAAACGAAGCAACGGGCAGCGAACCGGTGCGGGGTGGTGCCAGCCGCCGTCGACAGCCACACAGTTGCCGCCGGTTGCCAGTAGGCCGCCGCCGGCCACCACTCCCCCGCACAGATTGCGCTTTTTTGTCCTTTTCCGTACCCGGTGCTTTACCTTTACATGCTTTTCGTACCTGGTGCCACTACCTTTTTCACCTTTTCGTACCTGGTGCCACTACCTTTTCCACCTTTTGCTAATGTGTGCTTCCATTTGCTAAAATGCACCAAAACTCCTCTATAAATAGGAGGCATGAGGCTCATTTGAAAGACACACCTCAACACACCTAAGAATACCAACACACTTGGTTATACCTACTTGTATTTTCTTATTATTCTTCCTAGTTAATTAGACTAGCTAATTAACTAGCCAAGGAAGATTTGTACGGAGGTGCTCCGATACGCATATTTTAGATACGAGTTATTGTACTTCTTTCCAGGTGTTAATCTATCTTTAATATTTAATATGTTTGTCCTTTCTTTAATAAATTTAAATATGTATGCTAGAATTGCCACTACCCTTTTCACCTTTTCGTACCTGGTGCCACTACCTTTTCCACCTTTTGCTAATGTGTGCTTCCATTTGCTAAAATGCAGCAAAACTCCTCTATAAATAGGAGGCATGAGGCTCATTTGAAAGACACACCTCAACACACCTAAGAATACCAACACACTTGGTTATACCTACTTGTATTTTCTTTTTATTCTTCCTAGTTAATTAGACTAGCTAATTAACTAGCCAAGGAAGATTTGTACGGAGGTGCTCCGAGATGCATATTTTAGATACGAGTTATTGTACTTCTTTCCAGGTGTTAATCTATCTTTCATATTTAATATGTTTGTCCTTTCTTTAATAAATTTAAATATGTATGCTAGAATTGCCATTATTAGCTAAATAACTCAATTGTCTGCTATGATAGTCGTTTAGAAAGTATCAAATATGTGACTAAGTGGTATGTTGTGAGATTATGGATGGTTTATATTACAAATTGATATAGGAATTAAATCTTTATCGTTTATCTACCCAACTCATGTTATGACTAAAACTTTATCCTAAAATGAACGTAGCTAACTCATAGGATACAAGTCACTTAGTTATAATATGTTAGATTGAATCATTGAGCTCGGTATGGCCGGTGTTCTCTAGACCAAAATAGGATCCAAGAGACACGGAACATGGGAGTAGAGGTAGATTAAGAATAAATTCATATAGACGATATTTTTGAGACAACTTTCGGAATATCCTCAACTTAGATAATACTTTTGTATGCTTAAATTAAACCGTCACCTTGATCGTCTTATTGCATGTTCTTGTTTGATTGTTGCCTTAGGATCATCATTATAGTAAAATTTAAACGGCATTAATCATCGTGAAATAATATGACGGCCTCTATTCGACTGTTCTTTGATATAGTACTGAAAACGCTTACGACGGAGTACAAATGTATGGAAGTCAGAACAACCAAAGGTAGTTGTATTATGAATCGAATAGCAAAAGTATTACCTAGGTCTCCATCTGTAACACAAATCATCCTTGTCTTGTAGCATCCCCAAGTAATGATGATAACTCGTACGAATAAGTGATGACATGTTATCCGACCGTGTAGATCAGTTAGCCCAACCTATTCCGGTGAGGATAACCCTCATTCATAAGATTGTTTATTCAACAAACTATGCCATGATTCGGGCATCTCTGACTACCGAGATTGGGGAATAGGATTTGAGGTTAACTGTTGGATAATGTGGGTGTGCATTTGAGAGAACTTTCGGTGTACACTTTAATATATTGTGCAATCCCTGTGACATTCTATTTGCCTGATTGTGGACACCTCCACGTCAGCCCGATAGAAGGATTGTAGAATAGCTCACATCAACTTACAAACTTATCCTCATTAGAACTTTCCATATTTAACCACTTCTAAACCACATTATAGTAGACAATCACTTTAATTGTTGAACGCCCGAAGTAACCTCCACTTTTTAATTCAGTCTAGCTTAAATTAGGATAAGAAAACCCAAAACCAAAACCAACTCTTTCAACCCCAGCTGAACACATAAAAGCTTCTAAACCCCCTAGTTTCAATTTGTCGCGCTTTGAAGAACGATCCTAGGTCATACTTGTCATGTGCTAGCATAATAAGTAACCCTAGGCCCCAGCCATATAAATTAAAAACCCACCGCTGTGTCACGTCACCATTAGAAATCTCAACGACCGGTGCGCAACACAACAAGTTTTTGGCGCCGCTGCCAGGGAAGCGTCAGCAACCGATTTTAGGATTTAGTAACTTTAGTGTTTAAGTGATCCTTTTGAAAGATTAACATCAATCAAAAGTTACCTTTTTGCCCTTAGGATTAGTTTAGTTTTAGTAACCACTTTTTAAGCAATTATGACAACACAATTTGATTGGAGCAACCCCACACCAAATGAGTCTTTGACCCAACTTTTAGCTGTTTCCTCACCTACAAACCACTTACCTTCCTCAAAACGATCTTTATCAGAATTTATGTTTGAACAAAACGTTATAAACAAAAGAGTGACCGGATTTCAAGATAACATTGACGCCATGATAAAAATTTCAGAAAAATTAATCTCTAACATGAAATCCATTTTGAAAAATTTAAGTTTTATTGAGGAAAGTACGTCGATAATCACTGGTGACACCACTCATCCACCAAGTGATGATCTGTTAATCGTGACTAGAGGAGGAAAAGTGACCAAAGTTGATCCGCCGCCACCAGATAGCACCCCCGAAAACACTTCTTTGCCTACACCTACACCTAGTGAAAATGTGTCAATTGACATCCCTGTCACAGTACCTGACCCATCACCAGCCAAAACTCCAGTTAATGTACCTCGAACGAGAATACCTTATCCTGGCAGACTTAAAAAGGAAAAGCAAGAAACCCAATTCGGTAAATATATGGAAATATTTAAAAGCCTACACTTAAACGTTAGATTATTAGATGCTTTAGTAGAAATGCCCTCGTGCGCTAAATTCTTTAAAGAACTCCTTTCAAACAAAGAAAAACTTAGGCAAATAGTTAGTTTACCCTTGAATGCTGAATGTTCATTAATTATACAACGTGGTCTCCCACCTAAATTAGGCGATACTGGACGTTTTACTATACCCTGTTTTCTCCAAGGAATTCAAATTAGTAACGTCTTAGCAGACCTAGGTGCTAGTGTTAATCTTATCCCTTATTCCCTTTACAAGAAATTAGGATTTGATGACCTATTACCTACTCGGATGACTATCCAATTAGCTGACAGATCGGTAAAACTCTCTCGAGGAATTGCTGAAGATGTCATGGTCAAAGTCAATAAGTTCGTTTTTCCAGTGGACTTTATTGTCATGGACATAGAAGAAGACACACATATCCCGCTCATCCTAGGCAGACCGTTCCTAAATACTGCCAAGGCTGTAATTGATGTTAACGAAAAATCTTTAAAATTAAGAGTTAGGAAAGAGGAAGTCACCTTTAATGTCAATTGATTAATGAAGCAACCTCTGGAAGAGGACCTTGGTTTGTGTGATACCATGCAGGATATTTTTGATGAGCATCTCCACGAAGTACTAGCACTATCCAGCCAGGATCCGGTACCCAACACCATAATCACCGTTCAAAAACTATGTAATGAGGACCCTGGGCTGCACTCCGCAATCGCTTCGCCAACAACATCCAACGAACTACTATTTCCGTTGTTTGAAAAGAAGTCTCCTTACATCGATGGCAAAACAATCGCTGTTCCATTAGGATCCGGTACACCGATACCTTGGCTGAAAAGAGATAAACCCATATTCAATGAACCAGACCCATTTCCCTCAATTAGAGAGATCTTGGATTCATTCAAAGGATTGAGTGTTGAGCCACCATCGTTAAAACTACAATTAACCAATCAACCCGAATCACTGCCGTTTTCAAACCCTGAAATCACCATAAAACAATCTTCATCCGCTCAATTTCAAGAATTCCAATTCACTAACGACGGAGAGATCATCCTCACCAGAGACAATGAAGCTTCCTCATCGTCAGTCAACAAGTACGAGCTAAAGACAGACAAATTCTCAAATAAAACCGAGTGGGTTGAAATAGCATCAATCTCCACATCTGAACCTGAGACAGACGAAGCACCATTCCAAGCTGAATACGAAAAGCTGAATAGAGACGAGATAGCTAGAATGAAGCCGTCTATCGAAGAACCACCAAACCTAGAATTAAAATAACTACCACCTCACCTTGAGTACGCTTACTTCCATGGAACATCACAACTCCCGGTGATAATATCAAAAGAGTTAAAACCCGAGGAGAAAGCCCAACTCATTGATGTTCTGAAATCGCACAAGAAGGCAATTACATGGAAAATTTCCGACATACAAGGAATCAGTCCAAACTACTGCACACACAAGATCCTCATGGAAAATGATTTCAACCCATCCGTACAAAGGCAGAGAAAGGTAAATCCTAAGATTCAGGACGTGGTCAAACAAGAGGTTATCAAACTCTTAGATGCTGGATTGATCTACCCAATATCCGACTCACCTTGGGTTAGCCCTGTTCAAGTCGTACCAAAAATGGGAGGAATGACGGTCATTACAAACGAAGAAAATGAGCTTATACCAACTCGGACGGTTATCGGTTGGAGGGTCTGCATCGATTATCGGAAGTTAAACGAAGCAACTCGCAAAGATCACTTCCCGCTTCCGTTTATTGACCAAATGCTCGAAAGATTATCAGGAAACAAATTCTACTGTTTCCTCGATGGTTTTTCCGGGTATTTCCAAATCCCGCTCGATCCGAAGGACCAAGAGAAGACAACATTCACATGTCCCTACGGAACCTTCGCATACCGACGAATGCCGTTTGGATTATGCAACGCACCTGCAACATTTCAGAGACGCATGGTTGCAATTTTCCACGACATGATTGAACAATGCATGGAAGTCTTTATGGACGATTTCTCTGTCTTTGGAGGCTCCTTCGCATCATGTCTATCCAACCTCGATAGAATGCTCACCAAGTGTGAAGAATCAAACCTCGTGTTAAATTGGGAAAAGTGTCACTTTATGGTGAAGGAAGGAATAGTTTTAGGACATTGAATATCCAAGTCCGGAATTGAAGTAGACAAAGCAAAGGTCGAAACCATTGCCAAACTTCCACCACCAACCAATGTCAACGCCATTAGAAGCTTTCTAGGACATGCTGGGTTCTACCGCCGATTTATCAAGGACTTCTCCAAGATTTCTCGACCTATCACCCACCTTCTAGGAAAAGACATCAAGTTTGTGTTTGACGAGAACTGCATGAAGGCTTTCAACTACCTAAAGAAGGAGCTTACAAAGGCACCAATCATGGTCGCTCCAGATTGGAACCTACCATTTGAAATCATGTGCGATGCTTGTGACTTCGCAGTTGGGGTAGTTCTAGGTCAAAGGAAGGATAATCACTTTCGCCCAATCTATTACGCTAGCAAAACACTTACAGATGCTCAAGAAAACTATACAACTACAGAAAAAGAGCTGCTAGCCGTAGTATTTGCCTTCAAAAAATTCAGATCCTACCTGATATTGTCCAAAACAATAGTATATACGGATCACTCAACTCTAAAATACCTCTTCAAAAAGCAAGACGTAAAGCCTAGATTGTTACGATGGATTTTACTCCTACAAGAATTCGACATAGAAATAAAGGATAAGAAAGGAGCAGAAAATGTCGCCGCAGATCATTTAAGTCGACTTGAAAATCCGTCAATGGAACAACTTGCAGAAAGAGATATTAAAGATTGATTTCCAGAAGAGCAGTTAATGAGTTTAGGAGAACAAGGCTCGCAATTCACTGACGATCCTTGGTTTGCAGACATCGCCAATTTTGTAGTTGGAGGGATCGCAAGAAAAGGAATGATCTCATCGCGGAGGCAAAAGTTCTTTCACGTCGTCAAATATTACTTTTGGGATGATCCATATTTGTTCAAGATCTGTCCCGACCAAATAGTAAGAAGATGTGTCGATGGGAAAGAAGCCGAACAGATACTCCACCAAAGTCATCATGGACCCACCGGAGGACATCATGCAGCTAATCTGACAGCAAAGAAAGTCTACGACTCAGGATTCTACTGGCCTACCATTTTCAGAGACGCACGAGACTTGGTGAAACGCTGCGATATTTGCCAAAGGTTTGGAAATATCACAACGCGTAACGAAATGCCGTTAACGAATATCCAAGCATGTGAAATATTTGACATATGGGGATTAGACTTTATGGGACCATTTCTGAAATCTTACGGAAAAGAATACATTCTAGTAGCTGTCGATTACGTATCAAGATGGGCCGAAGCCCAAGCCTTTCCAACAAATGATTCAAGGGTCGTAACCAAGTTTTTGAAGCAGCTATTCTGTCGGTTTGGAACACCTCGAGCAATCATCAACGATAGAGGCATACACTTTTGCAATACTCAGTTTATGAAACTATTGCAACAATATGGTGTTACACACAAAACCTCTACGGCCTATCACCCGCAGACGAATGGACAAGCAGAGATTACAAACCGTGCACTAAAAAGGATCTTGGAACGAACAATTAGTCAACACAATGAGAGATGGGTAGACAAGCTAGATGATGCTTTATGGGCATTTCGGACAGCCTATAAAACGCCATTAGGAACAACTCCCTATAGGCTCATTTATGGAAAGGCATGTCATCTCCGGAGAATACAAAGCTTACTGGGCACTGAAGAACTGTAGTTTAGATCCTACGATAACAGGAACTCACCGGAGAATGCAGCTAAATGAACTAGCAGAGTTGAGGGATCAAGCTTACGAAAGTTCCTACAAATTTAAGGAAAGAACCAAGTTACTCCACGATTCAAAGCTCCGCCCCACACGCTTCAATCCAGGTGATAAAGTTCTACTCTTTAACTCCCGATTTAAGAAATTTTCTGGTAAATTCAAAACACGATGGAGCGGCCCCTTCACAATCTCTAAAGTATTTCCCTATGGTGCCATCGAACACGAAGCTCCAGACGGAAATTTCAAAGTAAACGGTCACCGATTAAAGCACTACGTAGAAGACTTTCCCTCAAATGAGGAAGTCTATAACTACGAACCGCCCTAATAGAAAAATGGGTATAAAAGAGTCAAGCTACGAGACTCGATAAACAAAGCGCTCTTGGGAGGCATCCCAAGCCTATCTTACATTTTCAGCATTAATTTTCCTTTACTGTTATGTTTAAACTAATCCAATTTTTATGCAGTACCTCGCCTTACAAAAGACTAATAATCTTAGACCATTAACCTTTTGTATTTTGTAGGATGAGTTCGCAGTCAGACAGAGCACGAGCCCCCAGTCAGAGACGCTCGCGTGCCATGCATCACTCCCGGAGTTCATCACCGGGTAGTAGCATGAGGACTGTCAGAGGATCCCAGTCACCACCTCCTAGGTTGGATGAGATTTCGGCAGACTCGGTGGAGGTGTACTTTCAGGAGTCATTCCTGTTACGTCCTATCCATTCCAGGTTACCTTCATCTCACCGACCAGCGGGACAGACCGGAGGGACCTCCAGAGTACCCACCTTTGAGCATGGGGTTACTACTGCGGACCCTGCTGTCACTTGGTCTATACTGAGAGCCCTCGAGGTCTAGCACACCGCCATCTTTGAGATCCACACTGCTCTGGGCCTTACTTCCACACCTATGTGCCCCTTTCAGATGGGACCTGATCCCGCTCCGCACATTCCACCGTGGGACTTATTCCCACCTTGGAGCTTGACTGCGCAGGACCACCCCACTTTTATGGACTCACTGGAGGAGGAGACTGTTGCCCTAGACGCTTGGATTCAGGATCCAGAGGATGGCACGGCATCTCCTGTCTATACCATCGATGAGTCAGCATCTCCTACATCGATCATGGAAAACACGGTCTTTAGGGATGATGACTTCACCGATTGGGAGGCGCTCTATCCTAACATGGATTAGCTTTTATTAGTTATTTTATGTTTAATATAAACTTGTATTAACACTTGTGTTTTCTGAAGGATGTGTACTATGCAGAATTCAAAGAAGAATTTGTGGAACAAGTTCATTTTCAATGAGCCTGGTCCATTTCCAGCAAATTCACACACTTGTATCTGGTCCATAGAATCCAATGGCAACTCACGCAGCACAAGGAAGTATTTCTTCTAACCTTATTTTGCTTAATTTAACACGCTAAAATTCTAAGTAAAACTCTAAGTGTGGGATTACAACTCGCAAATAGAGAATGACTTCGAAAATATTGACCCTTATTCAAAAATCTAAGTGTGGGATTGACCTAGCTTAGAAGTAGAACATTAGGGACAACGTTCTTTTAAGTGTGGGATAGCAGTAGGATTGACTATTGTATTGCAACATAAACTTTTGATCAAACTTTTGCTATTTTCAGCAAAATTTTCAAAATTTTTGAATCAAAGTCAAAAAGGGTATTTCTGGTCAACAAGAGTTCAAAAGGTTTGGTAAAACGACTATGACAAGCAAAACTCTTTGATAAACTTTCAAACCAAGTTTCAAAACAAGCGATCGCATGACTAGGCACAAAACTACCCAAAATGAGTGAGGAATCTTGAGCCATATAAAAGCATTCATCTTTAATGCTTCACTTTTCAATTGTGAGCGTGCCGATGTATGCTCTCTAGAATCAGAACTTGTTCAAGGAATACATTTCGAGATTACAAAAATGGGCATCATACGTGACGAAGGTGCAATCAGAAAACCCCGACATTCCCTAGGATAAGAACCCTCTCATAAAACCCTCGCTTCCAAACCTAACCAGTGCTCACCTTCAGCAGAAAACATGCTGAGCCTTAGCCTTTTCAAAAACTCACTCCCTTCTTTCATCTTTTGGCCATAGCCTAAGTTTCTGTGCTGACAGAAGAATTATTATCAAGAAGTACGAAGCGTTCCCCAAAGGATGAACACCATCCGTAAAAGGAGCTCCAAGAAAAAGAAATCCAGCGAAAGCAAAGCTGTTAGAAGTACGGAGCGTTCCCCAAAGGATAATCATCATCCGTAAAAGGAGCTCCAAGAAAAAGAAAATTTAGCAAAAGTAAAGCTGTCAGAAGGAACCTAAAAGCCCAAGGATCATTTAAAGCCAAGGGAAATGTTCATCAAAAGAAAACTTGAAAGGAAAAGATGCAAAGTAAGGCTCTCAAAGAAATCCAGAAAGAAGCACTACTAAGCACCAAAAGATAAGTCATCATAAACAACTCTTAGGCTATATTAAACCCCCAAATAAACCACCTACAAAACCCTTCATCCATATACACCACTTCCACCATCTTGCGAATGTCTAGGGATAATTAGCACCGTCCTCATTTAAGTATTGTAGATTTGATTCTCGATCAAGCTTATGACGACAGAAGAGCTACATGACTGGCCGCTGAGTGAATTAGAAGTTAGGAAACCCGATACACTTGAGTGAATTGAGTGACCATCTATGAGGGCCCCAGTCATGTATATCTTACATTATGAAGATTGAAAAGAAAGCTTGTTAGAACCAAAAGGTTTGGGGAAACATCAAAGGATGGAACCTCGTCCGAAATCTTTTTACCAAACTTGCAGGAATCAAAGTTCTCCGGAATACAAAGACACCCTTCCTACCTTTCATCATAATTTTATGAAGATTTGCTTGAGGACAAGCAAAGCTCTAAGTGTGGGACACTTGATATCACGTAAAAAGTCACGTTTTTACCACCGATATCTCTCTCATTCTGGAGCAATACTTAGCATTTGGACTCAAATAATGCAAAAATCATTGATAAAATGCTAAGAAGATCAAAAGAAGGTTGCACGAGCAAAATCAAGCAAAACGGCCGAAAAACGAAGATTCCACGCACGTTCGAAGACTCCAGACATCAAAACAAGATTTCAAGATAAATGAGCCCATCACCAACATCTATTTGACCCAAGATGTTTGTTTTCGAATTACGAATCCAACAGAAGAAGAATCAACAAAAACAGACGAAGAATGAAGATTCTACGTACACCGGAAGATCCAAACGATTCGTACGGCACATCTAGAGCTCAGAGACATATTTTTGGGATTTCTTTTCATCAAAAGCTATGTTTTTGAATTACGAATCTAAAGCAAAAAGAATCAACGCAAATGGACGCATAACGAAGAAAATACGCACGAATCGAGAAACGAAGCAACGGGCAGCGAACCGGTGCGGGGTGGTGCCAGCCGCCGTCGGCAGCCACACATGTGACAATCCTCCATTTAGGGTATTAATCCTTACTTAATTTCATGCATTACCTAGAGTAATTCCCTGATTAGTAAATTCAAAACGATTTCTATCTGTTAAGTTTGTGAAACTTACTATGTGATACGTGATATATTAAATTCGTAGTTATATGTATGTATAATTACTTATCGAAATGAACGTATTAAACTCTACAAACTAAATACAATAAAGTTGGTGATACAAAATAATTAATAATTCGAAAATTATTAATTACAAATATTAGATAATTATATTATTGAAATAATATATTAACTTATATGTTTTATATTAAACATGACGAGCGCGTCATACACGAACAGAAACAATTATAAAATGTACCTAAAGGTCAAAAATAATAAAAGTATTTATTTTTCCGTTCCTGTTTTAGTATTTGGAACATTACCTTAAAATATAAATTCCAAATACAACTGAAATCTGGCACACGATTAAACTGTACAGTCCCACTACAGCGAATAATTTTATTAATTTTTTTAAATAAAATTATTTCTTTTTTGTAGTTATCAATTATAAAGTTTAAAATAAAATTTAAACAAACGAATAATTGAGTGAGACACGGGGTACAAATAATTGAACCCGTACACGGAATTAACGGGTTAAAAACCCAAAGAAACAAACCAAACTAAAATATCTGTCGACAATTTCCTTACCCCTCCATACTTTCCTTTGAAATTTTGGTATGAACTCATTTTATACCCACACCAACTTTACTCTGCAATAATTCATCCCACAAAATCCATCATCTGTGAGTTGTGTGTGTGTGTCGAGCAAACAGCAGGAAGGAAAGCAGGAGAGAAGGAGCTCAAACCTTCATCTTCATCACTATCATTCCTTCAAACCAATACCAAAAACTAACCCAAAAATGGTTTCTTGATCATCTTGTCGTTATCATCATCAACATCAGAGTCCTCAACAATCATCATCATCTCTCTTTGTGAGGATTTTTATAACTTAAAATCCTTATTTCATATGCATATTTCACACTTTGATCATATGATTTTGATTGTATGTTGTTAGTATGTATGTAAACAAAATTGTAGTAGGAATTGTATGATATATTATGATGATATAGTAGTGTATAAAAACTGAGATCAAACACTCGAACATATATATATATGCAGTTACAGACCACGAACAGTGGACGAACACGGGCTTGGAACCAAACCGATTGGTTGGTTTTAACCAGCCAATCGGCTGGAACCAATGAGCCGATCGGCTCATCCCCTTTAGCCGATCGGCTAAGGGATGTTTGAGCCGAACGGTTTGTTAAAACTTCACCCGATCGGCTAGGCAGTCTGTGTCCTGACTTTTTCGATGCGTTTAAATAATACACTGTCGATATATATACTTCGTAGTAAAAATATATTAATGCGTACGAAACACAAATATTAAGAAGTTATAAAAGTTATAAAACTTTAGGATACAAAGTTTGGGACAAAATTGTACACGACCGCGGGACACTATTTTGACACGGACAATTAATAATATAACTTTTTGGGCCAAACGGGCCAAAATGATTTACTAAACGTAATTGGGCCAAATTATTTTGGGCCACGCATATTTGGGCCAAACTACTAGACTTTGATATTGGGCCAAACCAATTGGGCCGAGCCCAACGGGCTACGAGATTTCAAAATGCAAACGTTAAACCGGATTATATATATAAGTGACGAGTAAATGGGACAAATGAGAATTTGTAACACGACAAATAGATCATATACATAGTGGACGATTATAATTTATATATAGTTATATAAATGAGCTACGACAATCGTATTAAAACAAAGTTATTTTTATAACAAATTTTCTTATGTTGTTAAAACATAAACAACAACGATAAACAATACATATATATATATATATATATATATATATATATACGCGACTTTTATAATATACGTATATATGTATAATCAATGATGACAAATAACATATTAATATATATAAGAAGATATATATTCAACTAATAAGTATATGTAAATATATACTTGTACGCGACGATCATTTCAACGCAAATATCACCAACAACTAAAATGTTATAAACATTTCAACTTAACGATTATTCCATATACTTATGTAAAGTATATTTAATTGTGTCTAGGTATTTGAGAGGCACGTCCGGACTACTATATTACTAGCTGTACTAGCTGAAGACTTGCTACACGTGAGTTCACAGCCCCTACCTTTTACTTGTTTTAAATGCTTTTAAAACCAGGGGTGGAAAACATAGAACTATGTGCTATTACATGCTACTTGTTTTATATAATTGCATGACATGCTTTTATATCAAACTGATTTATATAAATGCTATATGCTTTATATTCAACTGTTAACTATATGAAACGTTTTTCACAACTATTTTGGGAATGAGACAACGAATCTTGGTACGATCCTAGGTTTACGCGAGGTAGTTGTAGTGCACATAAGTCCCAGTGCTTGCAACCTATAACCATTAGCTAGGTGACTCTAGCCACTGAGTATACAGATAGTACTATCGATTTGACATCCCTCTCACTGATATAACTCGTTGATCATTCCAACCACACGATGGCAGTCGTAACGAGGAGTGTATACTTACCGTGTCACTGAGGCAACAACATCAACTAGTCGTGGTTTGGTTATAGTACTAGGAGTCATTACTTTAACTTTAAAGGTGTCGCTCACCTTAGAGGGATCATAGTCTACATTTCCCACGTAACTAAACAACAAAACTATAACTTGATTTGGGAAGGGTATTCCCTGCGATAACTAATAGGACATGTGTTCCTACGCATGATTTCTTTATAGGAAACGTTTACCTTGATTGGATAAACTTGGTTTCCCGACAAAACAACATTTATATGGAAATGTTTACTTGATTGTTAAACCTGTGTTTCCTACAGCTATTTATATGTAAATGTTTGCTTGACTGTTAAACCTGTGTTTCCTACAACTGTATATATGGAAATGTTTACTTGATTGTTGAACTGTATTTCCTGCAACCATTATTAGGAAATGTTTATGATTAAACTTGTGTTTCCTAACACCTCGACTGAATTGTAGTAAGAATGACATTCTTACAGTAAAATAGGAAATGTTTTCTTTAATAAGAACACTTGTGTTTCCTGCTATACATATAAACATTTTGTTCGTGTACATGAATGATTTATACAAAACTTGATTTAACTACATTTACACTAAACCTGTGAATTCACTCAACATTCAATGTTGACGGTTTACTATGTTTTTCAGGGAATTAGGACTCAGGTACTTCTGCATGCATAAAGGACGTAGGCAACCCAGACTATTTATGATGCCACTTTTGGGACACTTGGATTTCCTTTGTATTACCAATTCCATTGGTTATACTTACGAAATCCCTCTTTTATAAACTCATGTTTTGTAAACTTATGTTGTTCTACAACACCACTACTTGTACGACTTTATAAGTCGTACCCTTTTGTAATAACGTTTAAACTTATGGCATCTTAAATTAATATGTTCTGTATGATCATATGCTCTGATACAATGAATGCACTATTGTAACGTCAGCACCCCCGCTGTTAAACTGTAACTTAAAATGCTTCTGCTAATTAACTAAAGCATCCGCTAAACCATTAATAAACACGATTACTGATTTTGGGGGTGTGACAACACAGCCGCCGCCGGCTGCCAGTAGGCCGCCGCCGGCCACCACTCCCCCGCACGGATTGCGCTTTTTTGTCCTTTTTCGTACCCGGTGCTAGACCTTTACATGCTTTTCGTACCTAGTGCCACTACCTTTTTCACCTTTTCGTACCTGGTGCCACTACCTTTTTCACCTTTTGCTAATGTGTGCTTCCATTTGATAAAATGCACAAAAACTGCTCTATAAATAGGAGGCATGAGGCTCATTTGAAAGACACACCTCAACACACCTAAGAATACCAACACACTTGGTTATACCTACTTGTATTTTACTTTTTATTCTTCCTAGTTAATTAGACTAGCTAATTAACTAGCCAAGGAAGATTTGTACGGAGGTGCACCGGGACGCATATTTTAGCTACGAGTTATTGTACTTCTTTCCAGGTGTTAATCTATCTTTTATATTTAATATGTTTGTCATTTCTTTAATAAATTTAAATATGTATGCTAGAATTGCCATGATTAGCTAAATAACTCAATTGTCTGCTATGATAGTCGTTTAGAAAGTATCAAATATGTGACTAAGTGGTATGTTGTGAGATTACGGATGGTTTATATTATAAATGGATATAGGAATTAAATCTTTATCGTTTATCTGCCCAACTCATGTTATGACTAAAACTTTATCCTAAAATGAACGTAGCTAACTCATAGGATACAGGTCACTTAGTTATACTATGTTAGATTGAATCATTGAGCTCGGCATGGCCGGTGTTCTCTAGACCAAAATAGGATCCAAGAGACACGGAACATGGGAGTAGAGGTAGATTAAGATTAAATTCATATAGACGATATTTTTGAGACAACTTTCGGAATATCCTCAACTTAGATAATACTTTTGTATGCTTAAATTAAACCGTCACCTTGATCGTCTTATTGCATGTTCTTGTTTGATTGTTGCCTTAGGATCATCATAATAGTAAAATTTAAATGGCATTAATCATCGTGAAATAATATGACGGCCCCTATTCGACTGTTCTTTGATATAGTACTGGAAACGCTTACGGCGGAGTACAAATGTATGGAAGTCAGAACAACCAAAGGTAGTTGTATTATGAATCGAATAGCAAAAGTATTACCTAGGTCTCCATCTGTAACACAAATCATCCTTGTCTTGTAGCATCCCCAAGTAATGATGATAACTCGTACGAATAAGTGATGACATGTTATCCGACCGTCTAGATCAGTTAGCCCAACCTATTCCGGTGAGGATAACCCTCGTTCATAAGATTGTTTATTCAACAAACTATGCCATGATTCGGGCATCTCTGATGACCGAGATTGGGGAATAGGATTTGAAGTTAACTGTTGGATAATGTGGGTGTGCATTTGAGAGAACTTTCGGTCTACACTTTAATATATTGTGCAATCCCCGTGACATTGTATTTGCTTGATTGTGGACACCTCCGCGTTAGCCCGATAAAAGGATTGTAGAATAGCTCACATCAACTTACGAACTTATCCTCATTAGAACTTTCCATATTTAACCACTTCTAAACCACATTATAGTAGACAATCGCTTTAATTGTTGAACGCCCGAAGTAATCTCCACTTTTTAATTCAGTCTAGCTTAAATTAGGATAAGAAAACCCAAAACCAAAACCAACTCTTTCAACCCCAGCTGAACACATAAAAGCTTCTAAACCCCCTAGTTTCTATTTGTAACGCTTTGAAGAACGATCCTAGGTCATACTTGTCCTGTGCTAGCATAATAAGTAACCCTAGGCCCCAGCCTTATAAATTAAAAACCCACTACTGTGTCACGTCACCATTAGAAATCTCAACGACCGGTGCGCAACACAACAACACCCCTGAGTAAAATAGTAAAATAGGGGCTATGAGACTCACCTGAGTCTAGAGAGTTTAAATAATTAAACTTGAGTTGATTAGCTGAAAATCAATGTCTGAAGAGTGGTAACCTGAGGGTGTCCACAACACGCGAAGGTTATAAATGTGAGTAGGTATCTATAAAGACTACCTTTATAGTTGTTCGTTCAACTAGAAAGTCCAATTTGCAACGATTTTGTTGACTTGATTATGTTTTGATAACGTGTACGGCCCGTTGGTGATTGGTTGCAATAATAATCTCATTATTATTATGATGATTTTGAAGTTTTAAGTTCAAAAACGTATCCCGATGTGTTTTAAAAGTCGTATCGTATAAGTGTATAAATTATACAAGTTTGACACTTAGTATAAAAATGGTTTGTAAACATTCTGTTTTTGGTGTCACTTATAGCGACACTTAGTATTTATGCGACACTTAGGAAGTGCCGCAGAAATGAGGGATTCTGAAGTGTAAGCGTCACTTAGAGAAGTGCCGGTACAAGTGTTGTGCGTCATTAGGCTGAGTGTCGGATTAAATCAGATTTCAATTTATAGGCGACACTTAGGCAAGTGTCGCTAGAAGTGTCGGTTATGAGTGTCGGGTATTGAAATTGCGTCACTAAGGCAGTGACGCAAAAAGAGGGTTTTATGCGGCACTAGGGCAAGTGACGCATAATTAGGGCTTTTAGCGACACTTAATGTGTCACTTAAGGAAGTGACACACCACTGGATCTGGCCGTGCGACACTCCCGACTGATCGGAAATTTTGAGTTCAAAAACGAGTTTTCCGGTTTCCGTTTGGCCCAAAAAATTTACCCAACCCTTATTTGGACATTATAAGCTTATACAAACAACTTTTATGAAAAATAAATGAAATCTAAGAGTTTTCGAGAATTGTCAGAAACTTACGAATCATCGCTAGAGAAATCCGAAAAGATAGGATTGTAGATCGTGATGCCGTGAATCTTTTTCTCTAAATGAGTCTTGCGATTTGAGGTTGTTTAATGGAGTTATTTGGTGGATTTAGGTGGTGGTGGTGGGTTTGAATGAGAGAAAAGAGAGAGAGAGAAATGAAAGAAGAAGGTGGAAGTGAAATGAGGGGGAAGATGGGGGGAATGGGAGGGAATCTTCCAAATTTTAACCTCCGCATTTGCGCTCCGTGCGGTGTTCGTTTCCCGATTGTTTAAACGTTAAATAGTTATTTTACACGTTCAAATATACGTTTTAAAATACGAATGTTTGATCAACACTTTGGTTGAAGTATATTACCAAATACTTAATAAGTGAGTTATAAAATAAAATTTAACTTCGTTTTGATTGTATGCGCGCTTAATATTTTAATCGCGTAGACGTTTGTTTGTACGATACGAATTAATTATGAAATATTATCAAAATAATATTTTGAATAAAATAGGTTTATCAAATAATGTTATATTATTTATTAAGATTGTTCACCAACGTCCGTATTAATTGAATCGAATCACATTCGATATGAATTGCGTACAATTTAATCAAATCGCATAATTGTATATATTCAACAATATATATTTTGATACATTAATTAGCCTAACATGGAACTAATTACATGTATTAACAGTTAATTAGGTACTAATTACTAGTCCTACATTGGTGAGTGTCACATTCTCCCCCTGTTAGGAGAATTTCGTCCCGAAATTTAGTTCGAGGTAGTTTTACTTGAGTCGCATTTGGTCTTCCCATTCCCAAGTGAATTCCGGCCCACGCCGCGAATTCCACTTGACCTTAACGATGGGAATGCGACTTTGTTTGAGTTGTTTGACCTCACGGTCCATGATCTCAGCGGGTTCTTCAACAAAATGAAGTTTGTCATCGATATGAATTTCATCTAGTGGAATGATAAGTGTCTCATCAGACAGACATTTCTTCATATTAGAAATGTGAAGCGTAGGGTGCATGCTACTGAGCTCGGGTGGCAGCTGCAATCGATATGCCACTAGACCAATCCTCTCGAGGATCTCAAAAGGTCCAATGTATCTAGGGTTCAGTTTTCCTCGTTTACCAAATCGAATAACACCTTTCCAAGGTGAAACTTTGAGTAGCACTCGATCACCAACCTGGAACTCGAGTGGTTTGCGTCTCACATCAGCATAACATTTCTGAGGGTCACGTGCGGCTTTGAGTTTCTTTTGAATCTCGAAGATTTTCTCGGTTGTTTCATGGATAAGTTCAGGACCAGTGAGTTGACTGTCTCCCACTTCGGTTCAACAGATAGGTGATCGGCACTTACGACCGTACAGTGCCTTGAAGGGTGCAGCCTTAATGCTGGAGTGATAACTGTTGTTGTACGAAAATTCGCACAATGGTAGGTATTTTTCCCAGTTTACACCGAAGTCAACTACGTAAGCTCGTAGCATGTCTTCCAGTGTTTGAATCGTTCGTTCACTTTGGCCGTCGGTTTGAGGGTGGTATGCAGTACTCATATCAAGACGGGTACCCAATGATTTCTGGAGTGATTGCCAAAAGTGAGATGTGAAGCGACTATCCCTATCTGAGATAATCGAGATTAGAACGCCACGTCGAGAAACACTTTCTTTGATGTAGATTCGTGTAAGACGTTCCATTTTATCAGTTTCTTTGATCGCAAGGAAATGAGAAGATTTTGTGAGATGATCCACGATCACCCAAATGGTATCGCAACTGCTCGATGTGAGCTTCCAAGATCAGGAAACGCAAACTAGAACTTGTGTATTAGTGCGGAATTCAAATACACAATCACAATTGTAATAAAGAAGAATGAGATGAAAGAATCAACAAGAAAATATTGATTATATTTTCATATACAAGAGATGTACAAGTGATCTCAAAATTACATCAAGTATTATCTGTGAATATTACATACGCCGTCCCCAAACTGACTTCATCTACTTCTATATATAGACAAGTCCTACGACAATTCCTACGACAATTCAAGTATATTCCGTGAATAGACATTCACGGAATTATACTATCCGTGAATCCAAGCATTCACGGAATGCACATGTCGAATATGCATTGTCGAATAGGCATTCACGGATACAAAGACTTGGACAATTCTTTCATCATTCACGGACATCACTCATTATCGAATATGCATTCACGCACAAGACATTCACGGATTCAAATCATTCACGGATTAAATGACTTAGACGAAATTAAGTATTAATCAACCTTTTGTCTCTACAAACTCCCCCTTTGATAATACTTGATTTTTTTTTATTTTTTTTTTTAAAATCTTCAAGCATATTCAGGAAGATTGCATCCAGCAAAAATACCTTTAGAGCAGCACACTTCTACAACTCGTTGAAATTTCAATGCCATCTTTTCGTCATCATAGGCATCATCATACACAATTGGATTCTCGAGCAAGACTTCAAGATCATCTTTTGACAGATTAATTAAGCTCAGAGGATCAAAGACATATACAATCGACTCTCTATTCCACATCACTTCTCCATTTAAATCTCTGTCATAACAAGCAATTTCTGCTTCTCCGGTTGATCCATTGTATCTCCAATGACTTACGAACTTAGAAAAATTCACAGGCAATTTCTCAAGAGGAATCTTCGTCATGCATTTAACTCGAGGATATGTCAAAGTAACTCTTGGTTGATTAGAAATTGGATCGATATCAAAATAATCAACAGTCCTCAATGGGAAAGTTTCCTTAACCCATGTGAATTTTCCATTATTACTTTCTCTTGATAACGTATCAGCCATCCAATTTATCAAACCATGTCTTGAATGATTAATTATATCCACAGAAGCTAAATGGTTGATTTCACACTTAGGTAATTTTCCTAAGGCTTTGAACGTTGAGTGAAAATATTGAAGTCCATCAGTTCTTTTAATAATGAATACTTTGTTGTCATTATCATATTTCCATCTGATAATTCTACCAACGCATTCATATCTTGGTATCTTGAAGAACTTACGAACTGTAATCACTGGACTTGGTTGTTTGGGAAACCACCAAGAGACTTTTTGCTCAGGCTCTTTATCATCGTCAGAGTCTTTCCATAGCCCTTCTTGTGAACACATATCTGACTGAATATTCTCCGGATGAAGTTCATCTTCAGAATCTTCCCAGTCTTCAACGTGAACATAATCAAAATCAGGTTCAAATCCCGGAGGATATTCTGGATCGAAATCTTCAAAATCATAATCGCCATCATTGCAAAGTTCAACAAATGGAATCAAGTCTTCAATGATCACACTCAAAGGAGTTGGACAAAGCACCTCTTCATCTTCAATGCTATCCAATAATTCCTCCTGTTCGAACGTATGAGATGTTTCTCCAAACTCAAACACTCTAGACTCATGAATTGCATTAATTGGATCAACTTCTAATGGTTCGGTTGCTTGAAATACAACCAATGCTTGTGAGAAATTTTGTTGATCACTTTCATTTCCAGTATCATCAGTTATATCATCATTATGATCACCATCATCACCATCATTACCATGATCACCATCATCACCATCATTACCATCATCACCATCATTACCATGATCACCATCATCATCATCATCATCATTATCATCACCATCATCATTACCATCATTACCATCATCACTACTGTCATCATTAATATCATCATCATCAACAGTATTCTCCCCCTGATCAACTAACATTTCTTTTAGAAGGAAGACGTCAAGCTCTAATTCTTCTATGCGATCATTCTGAGATAGAATTTGTTGGCGTTGTTCCTCGAGAAGAGTGTCTTGAGTATTAATTCTTTGTTCAGCATTGAGTAAATCCATTTGAAGTTTCTCGACAAGTGTCATCAATGGTCTGACAGCACGTTGTAATGATGCATCAAGGTTAGCCATACTAACACTTGGTCCAGGTATTGAAGAAGATGTACCAGCTGCAACAGAAACAGCAACAGGTATAGAAGAAGATGCTGGAATAGAGACAGAAATACCATGTGATGTCTCAACCGGCATAGAAGTAGAAGCGATATCAGCAGATGAACTAGGTTTAGAAATTCTGCGACGTTGAGATGGCTGAATATCAGGTATATATTCAGGATCTTGTGCTTCTTCACGTTGACGTCGCAAATCCTGTCGTTCCTTTTCAATATTTTCAGCAATAATTCTTTGAGGAACTAAAGATTCTTCGACAGATTGTAGACGAAATGATTGATCTTCTTCAGAACTAGAAGATTCTACTTCTTCATGATCAATTAAAGGCACCTCCTGCTCTCCCTCAGATGATTCACTATCAGTAGTCGAATCAGCAGGTTGTACAATTTGTGGTAATGCAAATTGTGGCGGTTGGAAATCAGCATCAATAACATGTCCAAATAAATCAACAGTAGGCGGCACCGGTTTGCCCCTATATCCATTACAATCTGCAAACACGCTTTTTGGAATAGGAGTGTAATGTAGAATGCTGCCATGATAAGTAATCCCGTTGACATGATTATCAAAGATGTGCTGAAGAAACCTAGGATACATGAAGAATCCATCATCATTAATATTTCCAGCCAGATTCTCAAAAATGTATCTCGAGAAGTTAAATGGAATGTTTAAGACAAGAGCTGTCATAATTCCTGCAAGCTGATAACTCAACGAATCAAAACCAGCTTTCCTTGGAGAGATGCATCCAATTAGCATGTGTGCTAAAAACTTCCAGTGTGGACAGAAGTGATTCTTCAAGATTTGAACATCATGAGGTCCTTTAGTACACCCCATTTGATGAAGACACTGATCAATGACATTTCGAGGAATATCATTCGAGGCATTCAAGGAATCTCCAAATTGAAGAGTATGATGAATTAGCTCTTCAGTCAGTAACAATGGCTTTCCATCAACCATAGATGTAATACATGGAGGATTGACATCTGTTTGATATTCAGCTGAAGTCCAGAATTCTATCATGTGATCTTCATAAAGATTAGGAACAGCTACAGTCAAGGCATATGATATGCGAGATCGTAAAAGAAACCTTATCATAGGAAAAAATTTCCTATTTTCGGGTTTATCCGGTTGCTCCAAAAGATATGCAGTTGCATTATGTCGTTTTTCAAACACGACTGCTCGACGTTGAACTTCGGGTTGAATAGCAGCGATAGGATCTAAATCTGCCATTTGGAAATAAAAACTGCACCAAGATTTTATTAGACACAGAAATTCAACAGAAAGTTTATTGAAAATTTTTCAACACTTAGAAAAATTTTCAAATTTTCAGGTATCCGACAATAACAAAATGAGTACTGTTCATGCGACAATGATTAATTTTATGCGACAATATGACTTAGTGATATACTATTCATACGACAATCATATATTTATCCGTGAATCATATTGTCCGTGAATAAAATTCATGCGACAATTCAAAATTAAAATCAATTTTCAAAAATTTTATCCGTGATTCATATTGTCGTAACACTATTCATCCGTGAATAATATTGTCGAAGTACTATTCATCCGTGAATAAGTACTGTTTATACGACAAAATGATTGTCGTAGTCAAATAGTCAAACAAGTCAATAAAGTCAAACATAAGAATTTAATCACGGAGTACTGTTTATCCGAGAATTCAATTATTCACGGATAGCCATTACACTGTTCATCCGACAATACTGTATTGTCGGATGGTCCGACAATTCGAATTGTCGGACGATTATTTTGAACAGTATCAAATGTTATTTGATCGATTAAGCAAGAAATCTTTAACAAAAATGAAAGAGATTTATACCAGTCGATTCGGAATTCAAAAACGAGTAAGTCTATCGAATTGGTTTTTAATAAAACCAAGTAATCAGGAAGAAATCAAAGAAAATGTGATTGTCGGAATATCAGGATTGTCGGAGTAATAATTCACGGAAAAGGAAAGTGTAAGTTTTTTCAAATTTTGAAAAGACTTATACTATTTCTTTTGTTCGTGAAAGCATTCTGTGAATATATATATAACTTTATCCGTGAATAAAGATATATATTCATCCGACAATAACATCAATTTTTAAATAAAACATTTTTATCAATTTAAACAAACTTTTGGATAAAATTTTGTAACCTATAAAAAATGAAAAATGAAAAATTAATAACCTAAAATATGTAAAAATAAAATCTTTTTGTTAGAGTAATTTTCGTGACTTGGGATCATATTGGGATAAATGAATGTATTTAATTTGTATTTTCAGAAATGAAAGTCTATTTTGATTGCTAAAATATTTTTGACCAATTTAAATTTACATAGCATTAATAAAGCATACTTTCTAAAAATCATTTTATATATGATTTTTGGTATGTGTTATACACTTAAACATTTTGGTATCTAAAATATCCTTTCCTTTTATTATTAATATGCATATCATTTTATATAACCAAAATAAAAATATACTTTCAAATTCATAATATATTAATATTTTCATATAAAGAGTGAAAATATGATGATATCTTTAGAAGTACATACATATGTTGGAATGACTTTTAGTCACATATGTCATACTTCGAGTTGGACTAATAAACTGTATCACAGGTCTATACATCGTATAACAAAGTGATAGAGTTTATTATGATAGATATTTATATCTTTATCAATATTTGCATGTCCATTTATAAAAAATATACCAACTAAGGTCTGTACACCGTACAACAAATAGTCAATACATTTTTCCCAGATATCATAATATAAAGACCCTAAATCATGAATCATAATATATTAATCCTTCAAAATTTAAGACTTTTATTATCATTTTGATAATTTTATTGTCATATATTAATATTTTGGAAGATATAAAATAATATGCAAATATGTTTAGACATTTCTTAGACTGGATATGATAGACCCATAAATGCCTACCAATAAATCATATTTAAAATTATATTTAATAGAAAATTTGATTTTTAAAATGCTATATAAACCTATTTAGCATATCAAAAATAGTACATAACATTCCTTTTTCAGATTTATATGTAAATACAATTCCCAATGTACTATCATTTCCCAACTTTTACACAAAAATCTCCCCCTAATTTTTATTTTTCATATGTTTTTGTATTTTAGTTTAAAGAAGAAATAAAAACGTAATCAAAAAAGAAAATGCAAAAAATATCCAAAGTTTATTTAATTTGATCTAAATGCTTCATTCCGAGCATCAAGATTAATTCTTCAAAACGAGGTTTAGAAAATGCTTTTGTAAACAGATCAGCGCGTCGTTTCAAAGTATCAATATGGACTAAGTTAATCAAGTGTTTCTCATAGCAATCCCGTATAAAATGAAAACGAATTTCAATGTGTTTTGTTTTAGAATGCTGGACGGGATTACGTATGATACTTATGGCAGCAGTATTATCGATATGCAAAGGAGTGTGGTTTAGAAGAAACCCATAATCTCTGAGTTGTTGTTGAATCCAAAGAATTTGAGAACAACAACTTGCAGCAGAGATATATTCTGCCTCTGCAGTAGAGGTAGAAACGGTATCCTGTTTCTTACACTGCCATGTCACAAGACGTTCTCCTAGAAATTGACATCCACCCGATGTGGATTTGAAATCAATACCACATCCGCCATAGTCTGAATCAGAATATGCAGAAAGAGAAAAGTCATCATCATGTGAATACCAAATGCCTAAATTAGGCTTTCCTTTCAGGTATCGAAAAATACGTTGAACGGCCTTCAGATGAGAAACTTTAGGGTTTGCCTGATATCTTGAACAAATGGAAACAGCAAACATAATATCTGGACGGGAAGCTGTCAAATACATAAGAGACCCAATCATGGACCGATAGTCCTTTTCATCGGTTGATTGATCATCAAGAGCAGGACCAATCTTTTCAACAAGATCAATGGGTGTAGAAACGGATTTGACATCTGTCATCAGAAATTTCTTTAAGATTTCAGTAACATACTTTGTTTGATGTATGAAAATGCCTGAATCAAGTTGCTGGACTTGCAACCCAAGAAAAAATGCCATTTCACCCATTGAACTCATTTCAAATTTTGATTTCATAATCTGCTCGAACTCTCTGCATAAGCTTTCATTTGTCGACCCAAAAATGATGTCATCTACATAAACTTGAACAAGCAACAAATTCCCTTTTACTTTTCTGATGAAAAGAGTACTGTCAATTTGACCTCTAGAAAACCCATTTGCAAGGAGATGTTGAGATAAAGTTTCATACCAAGCTCGAGGAGCTTGATGTAAACCATACAAAGCTTTATCCAACCGATACACATAATTTGGGAATTTAGAGTCTTCAAAACCCGGTGGTTGTTTGACAAATACTTCTTCATGCACTTTCCCATATAAAAATGCGCACTTGACGTCCAATTGATATACTTTAAACCTCATGAAGGAAGCATAAGCTAGAAAGATTCGAATTGATTCAAGTCTAGCAACCGGTGCAAACACTTCATCATAGTCTAAACCTTCGATTTGAGTAAAACCTTGAACGACTAATCGTGCCTTGTTACGAACCACGATTCCTCGATCATCTTTCTTATTACGAAAAACCCATCGAGTGCCAATCGGATGCACATCTTTAGGTGGTTTCACTAAAGTCCAAACTTGCAATTTCACAAACTGTTGTAATTCTTCTTGCATTGCTTGAACCCAAGAGGATTCAGTCAAAGCAATTTGAACATTTTTTGGTTCAATTTGTGATAAAAAACAAGAAGAAGAATCAGACTTGAGTTGTTGCCGTGTCTTAATGCCTTCTGACACATCTCCAATCACATTCTTTAGAGGATGTCGATACTTAGAATTAATTCGCAATGTAGGAACCGAATCTACATGCAAATTATTTCCTAAGTTAGAATCTTCAGGATTACTAGCTCGTTTTCTGCTTATCTTTGACTAAAAGAACTCTATTTAATACGAAACAAGCCGTATTAACTGCTTCTGCCCAAAAAGTTGTTGGCAACTTTGCATCTGAGAGCATTGTTCTTGCAGCTTCAATCAAAGTTCTGTTCTTCCTTTCAGCAACTCCATTTTGTTGTGGAGTTCGAGGAGCACTAAATTGTTGAGTAATTCCGTGCTGAAGACAAAACATTTCCATTAAGTAGTTCTTGAATTCCGTGCCATTATCACTTCTCAAAATTTTCACTTTGAGAGAAAACAAAGTCTCTAATCTCAGAATTAGATACTTAATTTTCTCAGCAGCCTCATCTTATGTACTAAGGAAGTAAACCCATGAAAATCTGGAATAATCATCAGTGATTACTAAACAATAGGATTTACCCCCAATACTCCGAACACTTACGGGTCCAAACAAATCCATATGGAGAAGTTCCAAAGGAATGTTAATCGAATTCATCAATTTAGGTTTATGAGACTTCTTAGTTTGTTTTCCCTTTTTACAGGAAATACAGTGATCATTTAGTGAAAAGGTTTGTTTGGGAACCCCAATCACTAAATCATTCTTAACTAAGAAGTTCATTTTCCTAAAATTAATGTGACCCATTCTTCTGTGCCACAAGATTGATTCCTTTTCTGTAGCTTTTGACAATAAGCAAGTATGCTCTGTAGATCGAGTAATGGTACGCATGTCTAGAACATACATATTCTTTACCCTTGGAGCTCGCATAAGAATCCACTCTTGAGGTACCACAAATCCCGATTTAAGAATTAAGCACTCTTCATCGTTAAACCAAATTGAAAGTTTCTTGTCACAAACTTGGGAAACACTGAGTAGATTATGTTGAAGTTGTTCAACATAATTTACTTTATCAAAGCTGATTTCCCCGTTTGTAACGGTTCCCTCACCAGAAATCATGCCACCCTTGTCTCCGGCAAATGCAACAAAACCTCCGTCTTTAACCTTAACATCCTCAAGCAGAGAGAGATTCCCTGTCATATGTCTTGAACAGCCACTATCGATGTACCATATGTTATCAATAGCTCGTGAAGGCTGTAAGACATTTGATCAAAAACGGATTAGTTGCTAATGGAGACCCAAGCCTTTGAGGCTATGGGTCGTCCAGTAATGACATCCATGATGAAAACGTCAATTTGTTTCAAGTTCTTTTTGAAATTCCTTTTGATTGACGCATCATGAGATTTTGTTTTCTTCTTTGAAGAAACATAAGATGTTACTTTCGGTTTTGATGATTTTTCATGGACAGTTTTTAAATCATCTTTGATTTCAGAATGTTTAGCTTGCTTCGAAGTATCTCTTGAACGTTTTTTAGCAAGCTTGTGGCACTCATTGATAAGATGTCCACGAACATTACAATAGAAACATTTTCTTGTTTCATATTGTTTCCCAGAAGTAACTCTTTTATCAGAAACAGGAAGTGAAGTCTTACTTGTAGAAGCCTCACATTTAGAATGTGATTTTCTACTTGTAGACACTTCACTTTTAGAAACAAAGTGAGAAGAAGAAAGTTTAGCTTTTGATGAAGAAGTTGATGATTGTGATTTTTGTGGTGAAGAAGATTGTTTTAAAATCTTTTTAACTTGTGTTGGTGTGTCACAAGCTTTCGATTTTTCTTTTAAATTTTTCAAAACACAATCTTTAATCTTGTCACTACACTCACAATCAACTTTGGATTCATCAATTTGTGAATCATCAACTTTGGAATCATCTTTAGAAGATGATTCTAAAGTCTCACTTGAAGACACCTTTTGAAATGTGTCTTTCACAACAAGCTTTCCTTTTCCATAAGCAAACTCAACGTTTGCTTCATTTTTAACTGGCAATGCAGAATAGGTAGTTGGTGGAGGAACAAAATGATATTCAACTTTTGAATCTTTTGTTTTTGAATCATTTTGATATCCAATACCAGATTTAGATTTAGTATCTAAACGTTGGTTATTGATTATCTCATCAAAAACAACAGCAGATGTTGAAACATTTAGCAATTTTCTTTCAAGATCTAAAAGCATAGAATCAGCATCAGATTTTTCCTTTTTTAATAAGTCCATTTCAACCAAATAACTATTAATAATGGATTGCTGATTGAAGATTTTTGCTTTTAAATCATGTGTTTCAACATTTGTTGATTCAAAACGTTTATTTAAAAGATCATTATTTTCAACCAATTCCTTGTTCTGTATTTTTAACTTTTCATTGTCAGTTAAAAGTTTAGCATTTTGAGTTTGATACATGCTGATTTGATTATTCAAATCAGTGCAATTTAAGCAAATTTGATCAGCAAAGGAAGAATCGACCTCAGAAACATTCACCATAAATGCTTGATTATGGGAATACTCATCCACGTGTGCGCTCCAATCATAAAACTCATCAGAAGTAGAAATGAGTACAGAATATGTGGGAGTAGCAGATGTTTCCTTTGTTTGAGGTTGAGCAGATGAAGAATATGTCTTGGAAGTTGATGGCTTGGTAAAACCAGAGGTAGGAGCTTTATTCTTCTCACATTCTCTTGCAAAGTGACCAAGGTTTTGACAATTGTAACAGCGAACTCTTGATTTGTCAAAACCTGGTTTACCTCCCAGTTTATTTTTACCAGTTCTTTGTAAAAATCTTTTAACCCGCCTGGTAAGCATAGCCATATTCCATTGCAAATCCATCTCTTCTAAGTCATCAGGATGCAATTGATCATAATCCTCTTCAACTAACTCAACATTTCCAACTCTTCCAGAGATAAAAGCTTCATATGAAGACAAGAATGCAGTAACAACATTTGCATGGTCTTCAGTCACTCTTGAAACTTGTGGATTAGAATTTTGTTGTTGTTGATGGCTTGAAGTTGAAGAACTTCCAGAACCATAAAAACCAAAACTTGAATAACCACCAGATGTGATTCCACTTGTATTTCCACCAGAATAAGTTTCAGATCCTGAATATAATGCCGTTGTTTCAGAAGATTTGGTAGTACCAAATTGAGTAAACTGCATCATTTTTCCTGTCTCCTTTTTCTGAAGAGACACATCATACACCTGAAGCTTATTGATTAAATCCTCAAAAGCATATTCCCCTAATGACTCATCTTCCATCAAGATATTTGCTTTGATGTCCCATCGAGAAGGCAAAGCTTCAATCAATTTTTCATTGATTTCAAGACGCTCAAGAATCATTCCATGTCTTTTTAACTCACTGATAAGCTGTGAGTACCGAACGATCAAATCGTTAAAAGACTCATTTGGAATACAAGTGAAAACATCCCATTGTTTCTTTAGTAAATCACGTTTGCTCTTTTTCAATTTATCATTACCAGCAAACCGCTTTTCCATTGCTTTGTATAATTCAAAAGCAGTAGACAAATCTTTCCACCCCGCTAAAACATCACTTGGAAGACTCATTGAAATGATGGATTTAGCCTTCTTATCACGATCATGTTCTTTTCGTTCTTCCGAATTCATCATCTTCAATGATTTAGGTGGAGGATTATCTCGATAAATGCCTTCTGCTCTTGGATGTATATATTGTTCCAATATTGGAATCATCAAATCAGGATCATACAAAGCAATGAATGATTCAAAACGATATCTCCAGTCATCGTAATCATTCTGGCAAAGAAACTTGGGTGGTTTTGTAGTTGTTCCGGTCTCTTGATCATTCTTCATCATCGTTTGCCAATTAACATGAGCCATCTTTCCAAGATGAAATCCGTGAATCACCCTAAAAATTCTTTAATCTTTCTTTGTGAATAAAAGATCCGTGAATACTAATCAGATATTAATATCCGTGAATATTAATATCCGATAATACTGAGTTCCGTGAATAAGAGTATATGGTAATACAATTATTCGTGAATACAATATCCGATAATAATACTGTATCCGTGAATAAGAGTATTGGTTAATACAGTTATCCGTGAATATTAAAACAGTTAATAAAATTTTTGAAAAATGTTAATCCGTGAATATATACCACTGTTTATGCGACAATAGAATAATTCACGGATACTGTTTATGCGACAATAGTGATATTCACGGATTATATGTATTCACGGAAATAGGTATTCACGGAATATGTTAATTCACGGAGATTAATTTCCAGAATCTTCAAAGTGATGCAGATTCTTCAAAACATGCTTGTTTTTGATGAAACTTGTTGCAATGAGCTCGGAATTTGATTTCCGATACTCAGAAACGATCAATTTGAGCTTTGAACTTCAAAATTTCAAACATGCAGAAAAGAGACGTAGAGACGTAAACTGTTTGTGGAACTTCTGATCAATTAGTCATCATATCCAAGATATGAATGAATTCAGGAGAGCGTCTTGATCAGGAGTCTGTTTCATGATCAGGAGTCACTTGTTCACAATCTTCAGAATGAATACTAAATCATAGACATCATGTAACTTCTTCAATTCTTCATCTTTGCAAACTAAATCACAAAATCGTTCTAATTTCTTATCCTTAGGCTCTGATACCACTTGTGAGCTTCCAAGATCAGGAAACGCAAACTAGAACTTGTGTATTAGTGCGGAATTCAAATACACAATCACAATTGTAATAAAGAAGAATGAGATGAAAGAATCAACAAGAAAATATTGATTATATTTTCATATACAAGAGATGTACAAGTGATCTCAAAATTACATCAAGTATTATCCGTGAATATTACATACGCCGTGCCCAAACTGACTTCATCTACTTCTATATATAGACAAGTCCTATGACAATTCCTACGACAATTCAAGTATATTCCGTGAATAGACATTCACGGAATTATACTATCCGTGAATCCAAGCATTCACGGAATGCACATGTCGAATATGCATTGTCGAATAGGCATTCACGGATACAAAGACTTGGACAATTCTTTCATCATTCACGGACATCACTCATTATCGAATATGCATTCACGCACAAGACATTCACGGATTCAAATCATTCACGGATTAAATGACTTTGACGAAATTAAGTATTAATCAACCTTTTGTCTCTACACTCGATGACGTGGGTACTTTTGTTATGAAATCCATGGCGATTTGTTTCCATTTCCATTCAGGAATTTCTGGTTGTTGGAGTAAGCCGGAAGGTTTCTGATATTCGGCTTTGACTTTTGAGCAAGTAAGGCACTTGCTGACGTATGTGGCGATCTCAGCTTTTATATTCGGCCACCAATAAAATTCCTTGATGTTGTGATACATTTTGTCGGATCCCGGGTGGATAGAGTATTTGGACTTGTGAGCTTCATCCATCACCAAGTCTCGCAGGTTCCCAAAACTAGGCAACCATATTCGGTTAGAGAGGTGCCTAACTCCGTTAGGTTTAATTTCAAACAATTTATCCATGCCTCGCAAGGCTTCGTTTTTGATGTTATCGGGTTTCAGAGCTTCGAGTTGAGCAGTGAGGATTTGAATGTTTAAATCATTGTGAATTGTCATACTGAGGGCTCAGACTCGAAGTGGTTTCGTTCGTTCTTTTCGACTGAGGGCATCGGCAACAACATTTTCCTTACCCGGATGGTATTTGATCTCGCAATCTAGTTGGTAAGCAACTTGACCCACCGACGTTGCCTCATGTTGAGATCCTTCTGATCGAATATGTGTTGGAGACTTTTGTGGTCCGTAAAGATTGTGCACTTGGTGCCATAAAGGTAGTGTCTCCAGATTTTGAGAGCAAAGACGACAGCTCCTAGCTCGAGATCGTGGTTGGTGTAGTTCTTTTAATGAATTTTTAGCTGTCGAGAGGCGTAGGCAATGACCTTGTCTCGTTGCATCAGCACGCAACCGAGACCTTGGTGGGAAGCATCGCAGTATACCACAAAGTCATCGGTGCCTTCGGGTAATGATAGAATAGGAGCACTGCAAAGCTTTTGTTTCAGAAGTTGAAATGCTGACTCTTGTTTATCAGTCCAATCGAAATTTTTGTCCTTCTGAGGCAGTGTCGTGACTGGTTGGGCTATTTTTGAAAAATTTTCAATGAATCGCCGATAGTACCCAGCAAGACCCAAGAATTGGTGTACTTCGGTTGGAGTTGTTGGTGCTTGCCAGCACTTGATAGCCTCGATTTTTGATGGATCAACATGGATTCCCTGACTATTAACAACATGTCTAAGGAATTGAACGGATTGTATCCAGAACTCACACTTGGAGAATATGGCATATAACTCCTTGTGCCTGAATAGCTCTAGGATAGTTTTGAGATGTTGCGCATGTTTACGTTCGTCACGCGAGTAAATGAGGATGTCTTCGATGAAGACAATGACAAACTTGTCAAGGTAAGGTTTGCACACCCGATTCATGAGGTCCATGAATACCGTCGGTGCGTTGGTTAGACCGAATGGCATTACTTGGATTTTGTAATGCCCACAACGGGTTCTGAAAGCAGTTTTCGGGATATCGGTGTCGCGAACGCGTAGTTGGTGATAACCTGACCGAAGATCGATCTTTGAATGAAAACTCGACCCTTGTAGTTGGTCAAACTACTCATCGATTCGAGGAAGTGGGTAGCGATTCTTGACGGTCAACTTGATCAACTCTCGATAGTCGATGCACATTCTGAAAGAACCGTCTTTCTTTTTCATGAATAAGACCGGAGCTCCCCAAGGCAAAGAAATCGGTCTGATGAACCCCCTATCCACGAGTTCCTGTAACTGGGCGGACAGCTCCTGAAGTTCGGATGGGGCTAACTGGTATGGTGCTCGAGCCACAGGTGCAGCCCCTGGCACGAGGTCGATTGAGAACTCAACCTATCTTGGCGGTAGTAGACCAGGCAGTTCGTCGGGAAAGACTTCTGGGAAGTCTCGAACGATGGGCAAATCCTCAAGTCGCTTCTCCTCCGACTTTTTCTCCATGATGTGTGCGAGGATTGCCGGACAACCTTTCCGCAGAAATTTTCGGGTTTTCAAACAAGAGATGATGTTTAGTCTCCTCTCACTGGTCTCTCCCTGTATGACCAAAGTTCTACCGGCGGCGAGAGGGATGCAAACGATCTTATCGTAACAAATGATTTCGGCTCGGTGTCTGGACAACCAGTCCATACCAATGATGACGTCGAAACTTCCGATTTCAACGGGCATAAGATCGATTGAAAAGGTTTCATTGGCAAGGTTTAAAGTGCAATTAAGTATCACACTATTGGTTCTATGAGTTTACCGTTCGCTAGTTCTACGGTGTACTTAGCATCTAGAGCAACAGGGGTGATGTCAAGCAATCGATAAAATTCATCAGAGTAAAGCTTCTATCAGCACCAGTATCAAATAGAACAGAAGCAGTTAAGTTGTTGAGGAGGAACATACCCGAGACCACATTAGGGTCTTCGCAGGCATCCCCAAAGTTCAGAACGAAGGCTCTACCTCTCGCGTTGTTGTTGTTGTTGTTGTTGTTCCTGTTCTTCAGTCTGGGACACTCATTCCTGAAGTGTCCGGTGTCCCCACATTCATAACATGCCCTGGGTTGTTTGGTGTTGTTGATGGAGGTGTTGTTGTTAGATTTGGGAGCTCGACAATCTTTGATCGAATGCCCATACCTCCTGCAGTTGTTGCAAGGGGTATTGCATTGACCCTCGTGGTGGCGGATATAGTTGGAACAATAGGGTTTGTTCCCAGTATACCCACATTTGGTTTCAGTGTTAGAGGTGTAAGCTTGGATGGCGTTGGGTTTCTTGTTTGGTTGGTCGTGGTGTTCAGTAGATTTGCGTTTGTTGGAAGGGGTGGTGGATGCTTCACGGCTGACAATCATCGCCATGAGTTTATGTGCAATCCAGATAGCACTTTGGATGGTGGATGGTTTGGTTGAGGCGACATTTCCCTGGATGTTCTCCGGGAGGCCGCGGATGTATCTCTAGATGCGTTTTTCGTCCGTGTCTACCAAACCCGGACATAAGAGGGCGAGTTGCTGGAATTTGGTGGTGTAACTAGCGATGTCATTTCCTTGGACAGTTAGGTGCCAGAATTCTTCTTCCAATCGGTGGAGTTCCTCGGTGGGGCAATACTCATCCTTCAACATTTTCTTAAGATCCGCCCAGGGCAATCGATTTGCGGTCTCGATTCCCTCGGCACTAGTGTAGGGGTTCCACCAAGTAAGGACACCTTCCTGATAGGTGTAGGCGGCAAACTTAACTTAACTGTCTTCAGTGCAATTGCATAGGCTAAAGACAAATTCCATACGTTCCATCCACCGGATCAAACCAATGGCACCTTCCGTGCCCTTGAAGTACAACGGTTTGCAACTGAGAAAATCCTTGTAAGAGCAAGGTTTGATGATAGGATTAGTGTCAGCGGTGTCATCGCTTCTTCTAGAGGTTCATGGTGATTCCCGAGTAGCCAGGGCTTCGGCTACAGCTCGAGAAACTAAAGTAGCAATTTCAGCATCGCTGTAACTTTTCTTCTTTGGCGGCATGATTCTTCAAGAAAGAAACAAGAGGTACATGAGAGTTTGCACCAGAATGATAATTGAGGTAGATGTATATATAAAAGTGGTAATATACACATCACAATGTAACGACCAATAATGTCGAGTCATAGAGAGAAATTGTCAATTGATATTACAGAGTTAAATGATTACAAATAATTTCGAGTTACGAGTTTCAAAAGTTACAGACTTATGTAGTTTGCAAAAGATGCCGGGAATTGTTACATCCAGTCGAATTACATAGATCCTACTGAAGTACAATAGATTTCTAGATAGTTACTACACTAATCTCTGTGTAGATTGAGTTATGGGGGTAGTGAGGTGAGATGGTCCACAGACTCTGCAAGTCTGCTAACCATTCTGAGAGCATCCTTGGTTTTCCGCATTCTTGCAGCCTTGATTGTAAAACAGAGATCTCGTTCTGGTTTCTGGTTAGTTGGTTATGAATGATCTCCATGGTTTGTGTGGTATCTTCCATTTGGTCGTGAGTTCGGGTCAAGGTTTCAGAGATGTCCGCTTGACCTATGTATAACTGGGCGATACCGTCTTGAGTTTGCTCCATCCAGTTAGAGCGAATATTACGTTGTTCGATTTCCATGTTGTGTAACCTGCTTTCGTGACGGTGCACTCGAGCAGTTAACACATGGACAGTGAAGTGAGCGGGTTCTTGGGTATAGGGAGAGACTTCCATGCCGGAAAATCCTCCATTTGAGGTGGGGAGTTGGATTCATTCCTCGTCCCTCCAGGTGTTGAGTCGGTCTGATAACCATCGCCACTGGCTCGTTGTTGCTTGCCTTTGGAGCCGATTATTGAGTTGGTTTTGAGTGGGATATCGGCTAGCTCGAGGCAACCCAGTGTTCCTCGTAGCTACCCTTGGGTTTCGTGATCCATACGGATGAGAGCGAGACGAATTGGGTAGTGTGTTTCCCATTTCTGTGACAAAGCGTATGACAAAGCGTAGAAAGAATGAGGCCTATATTCATATATAATATAGCCTAAGATTCGTAGAGAGGTCTATATATATATATATATATATATATCACATAACAGCTTATCGAGTGTCTAGCACAGACATGTTTGAGTCCCGGTTCTCTCGAGGTCAGAGTCGACTAGTGTATCCTGTTCAGTCATGAACCTTTCAGATCTCACATCATATTCTTTCATTGTACATAGTTGATCAATCTATGTTAAATTAAACCAATACGATGTAGTCACTGAACCTAATCATACTTAATGAGGAATATTGTCTAACGGTCATAGTCTAGGCCCACTAAAAGTAACCTAGTTCACTATAACCTTAGGCTCTGATACTAATCTGTCGCACCCCCAAATTCGGATTGCGAAAGCGAATCGGGTCGGGGCACGACTAACCAATAAAAACAGCACAAGATATATAGCAAACGACTCTATATGCGTTGTTTTAACAAAATATATTGATATAAGAAATGTTTACAACATTTGAAGTTACACATAGCTCATGTTCTGAAAATGAGAGATTCCAATACATAAATACTTATACAAAATATATTAATGCAAGGAAATCTTTAATGTCTGCATGCTGACTCGAGCTACAGTAATCCTGAGGGCAGTCCAACCTACTGCTGAGTACCTGTGATACATGCTAAAATGGGTCAGCGAAACGCTGGTGAGCTCACAGGTTTGTATGTCAACACATATTGTATGAACCGCAAGATTTAATTGAATTTAAATTGCAATTAAGCAAAGTAAAAGTTTTACAGCCATGAGCACATAGTCTGAGCTTAACTCAAGGTGTCAGGTCCACATTTAAGGTATCCTGATCGAGGTGCCTCCCACGAGTGCCTAATCTACACTCGTCTGAACAAATATTAGTACATATGTTTGAAAAATTTCGACGCATCTTTTCCTTTGATGAAAGTAGTCTTAACTCAAGTTCCAGTGATACAGCTAGGTCGTTCGGAACTGGTAATACCACTAGTACTAGTTTTATAAATACTACTAGTGAAAATATAGTTACAAATACTACTACTAGTGAAAATATAGCGGTCCGTTTACCCAGTTAGTGCAGGCTAACCCAGACGAGGAGGGTCAATCCTATATGGTACCATATACTAATATTCACGCTACAATGTATTACCAAACTATGCTGAGGAGGGCTTTGAAAAGATTAGTGAGATAACTTTTGTAGTATTTGATTTCGAATGGTACTTGCATTCATATTGAAAACAAAACGAGTAATGATATCACACCCTTGAGTAAAACAGTAAAATAGGGGTTATGAGACTCACCTGAGTCTTAAGAGTTTAAATAATTAAACTTGAGTTGATTAGCCGAGAATCGATGTCCGAAGACTGGTAACCTGAGGGTGTCCACGAAATGCGATGGTTATAAATGTGAGTAGGTATCTATAAAGACTACCTTTATAGTTGTTCGTTCAACTAGAATGTCTAATTTGCTATGATTTGGTTGACTTGATTATGTTTTGAAAACGTATACGGCCCGTTGGTGATTGGTTGCAATAATAATCTCATTATTATTATTATGATTCTGAAGTGTTAAGTTCAAAAATGCATACTGATGTGTTTTAGAAGTCGGATCGTATAAGTGTTTGAAGTTATACAAGTTTGACACTTAGTATAAAAATGGTTTGTAAACATTTTGTTTTTAGCGTCACTTATTGCGACACTTAGGGTTTATGCGACACATAGGAAGTGCCGCAGAAATGAGGGATTCTGAAGTGTTAACGTCATTTAGAGAAGTGCCGGTACAAATGTCGTGCGTCATTAGGATGAGTGTCGGATTAAATCAGATTTCAATTTATAGGCGACATTTAGGCAAGTGCCGCTAGAAGTGTCAGTTGTGAGTGTCGGGTATTGAAATTGCGTCACTTAGGCAGTGACGCAAAAAGAAGGTTTTATGCGGCATCAGGGCAAGTGACTCATAATTAGGGCTTTTAGCGACACTTAATGCGTCACTTAAGGAAGTGACACACCACTGGATCTGGCCGTGCGACACTCCCGACTGATCGGAAATTTTGAGTTCAAAAATGAGTTTTCCGGTTTCCGTTTGGCCTAAAATTTTTACCCAACCCTTATTTGGACATTATAAGCTTATACAAACAACTTTTATGAAAAATAAATGAAATCTAAGAGTTTTCGAGAATTGTCAGAAACTTACGAATCGTCGCGAGAGAAATCCGAAAAGATAGGATTGTAGATCATGACACCGTAAATCTTTTCCTCTAAATGAGTCTTGCGATTTGAGGTTGTTTAATGGTGTTATTTGGTGGATTTAGGTGGTGTAACACCCGCCAAATTAGGACTAGTAATTAGTGCCTGATTCTCTGTTAATACATGTAATTAGTTCTGTATTAGGCTGATTAATGTATCAAACTATATATTGTTGAATATACACAAAAATGCAATTTGCTTAAATCGTACGCAAACTAAATCGAATGTATTTCGGTTCAAGTAAAATACGGACGTTGGTGATCAATTTTATTGATTAATATAAAAATTATATATTGACAATAACGTACCAAAAAAAAAATAATATTATTTTGATAATATTTCGAGTACTCTTCATATCGTATTATAAGCACCTACGCGACTCAAACATTAACGCGCAAACAGACGAGACCAATTGAGTCATTAAGCAATTGGTAAAATACTCCAACAAGTTTATTTAATTAACTTTCGTTTTCTTTAAAACTTACATTATTTGACACTTAAAATAATTACTTAACGATTTACGATCGGGGAATCGAACACCACACGGAGCGCGAATACACGGAGCTAAAAGTGGAGACCCACACATGGGTGGGCCCCCACCCAAAAATCTGCCAAGGGGTGAGGTCACCACCTCCCCACCCCATTCTTCACTTCCATCTTTCTTTTTTACTCTATCTCTCTCTCTTTTTCTTTCTTCATTTTCATCACCATCACCACCTTAAACCCTCAAATAACCCACTCAAACATCATCAAATCACCTTGGCCGTTTGGAAGAAAATCACCACGAAGCAACGATCTACATTTCTATCTTTCCGGATTCTCCGCGAGACGATTTGTAAGTTTCCGACAAAAACCCGAAATCTTACGATTTTGAGTATTTTTAAGTTTTAGTTGTTTCTTTAAGCTTAGAATGTCCTTATAAGGGTTGGGTAAAAGAATCAGACCAAACGGAAACCCGAAAACTCATTTTTGGCTCAAAAATTCGCTGACAGACCTAAGTGTCGCAACGAAGTGCAGTATAGCGTCACTTCATGCGTCACTTAAGTGACGCATTGAGTGTCGCTAAAAGCCCTAATCATGCGTCACTTGCATAAGTGCCGCGTAAAGCCACTTTTTCCCGACACTTCTACCGTCACTTGACTAGTGACGCACAACAACGTTAACCGACACTTATAGCGACACTTCCTGAGTGATGCCTAGACCCATACCCGACACTTATAGCGACACTTCCTGAGTGACGCCTAGACCCATACCCGACACTTATAGCGACACTTACCTTAGTGACGCCCTACCATGCGTCACTTCCCTTAAGTGACGCATATGCTCAGATTTAATATTTTTAGCGACACTTCCCAAGTGTCGCCCAAGCCCCTAAGTGACGCTATAAGTGACGCATAAACAGAAAGTTTTAACTAATTTTACACTAAGTTTTGAGACCCAAAATTGACGCCCCATTTCACCCAGCTCGACCCCAGCCAGGGGCTCTGCCCCTTGGACCCCGCCAGGGGCTGCCGCCCCTTGGACCCCGCTACCAGGGGCGCTGCCCCCGGACCCCCGTCATTAACGGGCTTCGCCCTTACCCTAGAGTCACGAGTAACAGTGTTACATTTAAATTTTTACACAAAGTGTTAAACTTGTATAACATCAAACACGAATGCGACATGACTTCTAAAACACTTTGGAACATGTTTTTCAAGAATAATGATAATATTATTATTACCAACAATCACCAACGGGCCGTACACATTTTCAAACACTTAAACAATCAACCAAATTGTAATCATTTGGACATTCTAGTTGGACAAACAACTACAAGGTAGTCTTATGAGATGCCTTCATATGTTTATAACCATCGCGTGTCGTGGACACCCTCAGGTTACAAGTCTTTGGACTTCGATTCCCGACTCATCAATCTCAGTTTATTGATACAAACTCTAAAGACTCAGATGAGTCTCATAGCCCCTCTTTTACTATTTTTACTCAGGGGTGTGATATATTGCTTGTTTTAACGCGTGAACGCAAGTACAACTTTTACATGTACTACATGAGTTTTACACAACTAATCTTTTAAAGCCCTCCATTCAGCATAGTTGTTAATACATTTGTAGCGTGAATATTAGTATATGGTACCATATAGGATTGACCCACCTCGTCCGGGTTAGCAAGCACTAACCGGGTAAACGGACGTACTAATATTTAAGGAAGACGGATGTTGATTAGGCATCCGTGGAGGCGAAAACGCTCAGGCTGTGTCCTGACCCACGAGTTAAGCTCAACTATGTGCTCATGGCTGTATACTGTTACCACTATCATTTGCTGGATGCAAATCAACTATTTAAATCTTGCGGTTCACACAACTTATTTGATACTCAAATCTGTGAGCTCACCAGCGTTAGCTGACCCATTTTAGCATGTATCGCAGGTACAAAGCAGTAGGCAGGATTGCCCCAGGAAACTTTAGCTCGAGTCAACATGCAGACAATAGAGATTTTCTTGCATTAATATATTTTGTATAAGTATTTATGTATTGAAATCTCTCATTTTAAACGAACACGAGCTATATGTGGCTTCAAACCTTGTAAACATTTTGCTATTAATACATTCTGTTAAAACGACGCATATAGAGTCGTTTACTATTAATCTCTGTGCTTTGAATATTGATTAGTAACACCCAAATCTTGCTTCCACTAAACAATAAATTTGGGGGTGTTACAGGTGGGGGTGGTGTGGTGGTGGGTTTGAATGAGAGAAAAGAGAGAGAGAGAAATGAAAAAAGAAGGTGGAAGTGAAATGAGGGGGAAGATGGGGGGTGATATGGAATCTCCCAAATTTTAAATCCCGCATTTGCGCTCCGTGCGGTGTTCGTTTCCCGATTGTTTAAACGTTAAATAATTATTTTACACGTTTCAATATACGTTTTAAAATACGAATGTTTTATCAACATTTTGGTTGAAGTATTTTACCAAATACTTAATAAGTGAGTTAAAAAATATAATTTAACTTCGTTTTGATTGTATGCGGGCTTAATATTTTAATCGCGTAGACGTTTGTTTGTACGATACGAATTAATTACTAAATATTATCAAAATAATATTTTGAATAAAATAGTGTTATCAAATAATGTTATATTATTTACTAAGATTGTTCACCAACGTCCGTATTAATTGAATCGAATCACATTCGATTTGAATTGCATACGATTTAAAAATCGCATAATTGTATATATTCAAGAATATATATTTCGATACATTAATTAGCCTAACACAAAACTAATTACATGTATTAACAGTTAATTAGAAACTAATTACTAGTCCTAATTTGGCGGGTGTCACAGCTCAGAATTGCTAGAACTTTAAATTACATTGTTTTTATACATGTAAACGCAACAAATTACACATAAATATTATTTAACGTTCATATTATTGACAAACAATAGTAAAAAACACAAAAGACGTGTTAAACTATAAATTATTTGAAGTGTTCACATGGGCACATATTTGATGTGCACACGTGAACGAAATATATAAATTTGATTTTAAAGGTTATTTTGATAATTTCTCAAACTATTTTGCTTTTAACCTTAATGTAGATCAATGTTCACATGTAATTGAATCATTAAATATGTTAAAATCTCAATAATTTAAAAGTTCTTACAGTATGTACCTTTTTGTAGTTCTCATTTGAACCTTTGACTACATACATACATACATACATATATATAATTATGTATATATATGTGTTTGTGTGCATATATAAAATATCTGAAACTCCTAAAAATCCAGAAGGGACATCATTTTCGCATATATTATTGCTCATCCCCGCCTTAGCCAAAACAGCCTCCGAGAAGTTCCTATCATATACTGTGTATTGCTTCGGCAAATACACCGACTCCTACAAAGCAGGTGTCAGTTTTAGGCAGATGTCACATTTTAAGTTTTTAATATCAGCACATTGCATATTTTCAGGAAACACACTCTTCCTCACCTATAGAAACTTCTGTCTCCATTTAGTTATGTTTCGTTTGAGACCATATACTATTTTTGGCCAAGACGGTCTAATAGAAAATGTAAACCATTGATCATCACTTCCAGTTATATAAAAGAAGTACCGAAACAAATCTTTTGATGGGTCCAATTTTAAAGCTCTACATAATATCTCAAAACACAAAATTGTCCTATAACCATTTGGGCAGAGTTGCGATATACTTACCTCATAATGCAATAAAGAGGTATGATAAAAAACACGAGATAGGAAAACAAAAGCTATCCTCCAAGAAGTTTCATATATACCAACCATATTCTTAGGTGCATTTTTAATGTGGCAATTTCCTTCCGGAGCACACGCACCCTAATCATCACTTAATGAAAACTTTTTATATAACAGAGACCTTTTTCTTGATGTCAATATGGACATACAATTTTCTATATAGAAAATCCTTCATATGCTAGCTACATATAACTAAGTAACTTTGAAAGATTAAAAGCAATATTGCAAACTTACCAATAAGATGAATCAACTCCAATGGAGCCTAGAAGGTAGGAACACATGAGTAAACAAACTAAGAATTGCACAGGGGACTCTCTTTAATTTTATAAACAAATGAGGCGGTGAAACAAGAAAAAAAAAAGGAAAAACATATTGAGAAGTGCAAAGTAGGCTCCTAGCCTTAATCATTGTTTATCGAACTAAGATTTACTCAACCTACATAAATACCTTCATTGATAAGATTTATAGGGATAAAAATCCAACTATACCCCTTAGGCAAGTCTGGCCTTTGAGGGTTATAGGTGTACCATCCGGTTATAACCAGCCAACAAATATTAATTAAAGCCTAATATTCAGCCCACAAATGTTAAATGAAGATCTAGGCCCAAAAAGTATTATGAGGAGGAAATTAAGTCGACACCCTCAAAGCAGAGAGATATGTTGCTCAAACACGTAGGCATGCTGCTCAAGCACATACCCGTGTTGCTCAAGCACACTCCCTGACTCTGCTCAAAATATGAGTTGCATGCCCATATACTACAAGGTATCCTCATCTATAAATAAGATACTTTGCATGAGGGAAAGATCATCTCTTGTTGCAACAAAGTAAGTTATAATTAACTCTATTTCTTGTCGTAAAACCCCCAACAAATCAATTCTTCTACTCAAGCATCACCATATAGTTCATGCACATCTAACAACTTTGGCTCCAATCATGATGCTAGTGGCATAAAACCGTGATACAACACAAGTTACCAATTGAGAGAATCGCCACCAAAGTTATCAAACCTCCCATCACCCTGTTTTTACTCCAATCAAATACCTAATTACCCTTGAGTGTTAAGGAGAAACAAGTCTACCAATATAACTTGTAATTCCTCGTATCATCACTTTATGATTGAATGAAGCGAAAGAAACACGTGGATGTACTTCAATCTGTAGCCTAACTTAGTTATACACTAAAAGATGCATATGGTTAAAAAGTTTAGGTAACAAATTACTAAGCAACAATAAAATAGGTAAGATATATATATATATATTTGAATGATCTAGAGGGAAGTGCATTTTTTGAGGAAAGGGGAAACGTTCGTGTTCATCAAGAAACATATTACCTTCACCCATACAAATCTCGAAAAAAGCAAACTGAAAGTTAGTAAATATTAATCAAAATCGATGCTATGAATGTTAAGTTTCTTTGATTAATTATTTCTGCAAGTTATAACATCGATTTATGAATATTAGATCCAAATCCGTTAATACTCATCGCGGTGAATATTAGTTAATATGCATTGTGATGAATACTAATAATAAAAATATTTTTCAAGTAATGTGAAGTTTTAATATGTATCGTGATGCATATTAGTTAATATTCATCACAGTGAATGTCAACAATTTATTAAATAAATATTCATCAACTAATGTTATGACTTAAAAATTAAATTCATTCGTTAAAATATTCTTTATAGCATCGATTTTGATTACTATTTACCGTTGTTGACGTATTGATTGATAATTGTAATATGCTTCTCGATAAATACTAACGGTTCCCCCCTTCACCCCAAAAAGGCACTTCCCTCTTGATCACTACCCTATATATATATATATATATATATATATATATATATATATATATACTAAGCGTGTAGTAAATATGGCTCTAGGATTTACCATGTAGGCAATCATAACACGTGTCAATGTCGCCACGTAAGAAATTAATTAGATTTAAATTATTAAAATAATCATATAATTTACATACAATCAGGACTAGAATTGCAATAGGAGACATACTAATATGTGATGTGATTATCTACGTTTTTCATACAAAGAATATAGATAAAATATGGAATGGAGTATGTGTTTGACATTAAGACCAAAACTCTAATATCCTACACTTTTCAAATTTATTTTGAATTGATTATTTGTTGTCTATTTTTATTTTTTGTTTGGTTTGATATATTTAAAATATTAATATAAGTCATAACTACCATGTAAATATTTATATTTATTATTAAAATTGTGAAGTTTAAAGGGATTTATTTTAATATTAATTAAAATTAAGCGATCTAATTGACTAGTTGAAAATTTTTAAATGATGACATCACAGTGATGTTTTTTATATATAATTTAAGATTATCTGTTAAACGTCAAATTAGATCAAAACATATTTGATCAATGTAATACGTTGGAAGTCATTGGAACAAAGGTAAGAGAGAACAACCGAGCTTCATAAATGGTACTTTTTTCCAATTTTCCTCCTTTTTTATATATCTTTATTGAAGTTGTAAAATTATTAGTATACTTAAATATGTAAATTGTTCACTACTATAAAATCTCAAATGGCACGCAGTTAAAATCATATATAGACCACGGAAAATGACGGTGGACTAAGGGGGGAGAAGTCTATTTCCAAAGCTAAAGGACCACGGTCAGAATTTCGTGGTCTAATAACTGCATGGACCACGGTATATCATTTAAAACCGTGGTAAATTAGGTTGACAATTTTCATCAAGGACCACGGTTCTGTTATAATAAACCGTGGTCATAAAATTTAGTTTTTAATTATATAAAATATTATTTACTACAGTTTATTAAGAACCGTGGTCCTTTTTTGTTAAAATTACCACGGGTCTGAGAATTAGACGCGTGGCTAAATATTTAATAATTAATGAAATTGGCTACGGTTCGTTATATTGAACCGTGGGCCTTGTTTGTAATTATAAATAAAAAAAGACCCAGTTATAAAGAACGGGACCCTGCTAGTTATTTCAGAAGCTGTTTCCAACATTATTATTTCTACATTAAAAAAAAAAATGAAAAAGTATAACCCCGAATGTTATATGCAACATTGAACAGGCCCATTATTGGGCATCTGCTAATAATTCTAACCTAGACTTCAAAAATTAAAACCTGCAAACTATATACACACGATCCAAACTATATAGCCATAACAATGCGAGCTTGAAAAAGTATCACAACCACAACCTTTTGAAAATATCTTCGCCTTTTCGATCTCACCCAACCCTCCTTCATTATGATAAAAAGGAACAACTTTATATCAACATTATGATAAAAATGATTGTTACATTCTTGGGAAAGACAAACTGATATCTCCACACGAAGTTGAATATGAATTTCATGGCATAGTACCCGCATTCCCATCCTCCTCGTTGTTGATTACAAGCAACCATATGGTATTTTGGCTGATAACGCAACTTCGACAAAAATGCTCTAAACATAATAAAGAAATTAGGTGGTGTTAAAAATTATAATAAAATGCATTTCAAGCTTATATATTGTTACATGGTTATTAAAATCCTTACTCGTTAACACACTTCGTGAGGTGGTAATGATCCTCTTTGGGGGTTTTATCATTTAGGGAGACCTTGGAGTCGAGTATGTACACCGAGCGGTCACGGGGGAATAAGATATACAATACCCAGTGTTTATTATTATATTTTACTTTATTAATATTAGTATATAACAATAAACATATATAACTAAACAATAAGGATTAGGTTAACCCTGACCATACCCATGCCAATACGGTGCTAAGAGAAAGGTCTTTGAAGGAAAATAGAGGTACATACATTCAAGGATGAAGCTTGTAACCGTTTCCTTTCTGGATTCAATGATATCACTGGTAATCCCGGAGGGATTGATGAATGTGCATCTGTTTCGAGGGACTATCTGAGAGTTCATGATAATCCCCCTAAGAAGATACTAAATCATTAGAAAAATACATGATTATATATTGTTCTAGGAATGTATTACGGTATACATTTAAAAAGAATACTTACGTCAAGTAAAAAATGGGGATGGTAATATCGATTTCCCCATTCGTCACTAATAATTTGATATCTGCAACATCCATTGATAAGAAGACAGAGTTTGCACCTAATACTCCAGCGGGGATATTTACATTCAAATCGCACCTTTTTATCACTTTTCTCTAGAAACGAGTTACCACCAGAGGCTTACGACCCAAAACATCTTCCTGGTCGGTAGTTAACACACATTTATCTACCCTCCTTAGGGTACTAGGTTTGACTTGTTGATCACTCACATTCCTTCCTGTGGTTGTTTGTGGGTTGACTTGTAGATCAGCATTTTCTTTATTTCGTTGGGGGTAGACTTCCATTGCTAGCAAATGCTTTGTTTTATTTAACATCCCCGGTGCTTTACTTGACATCCCTGGATTTTTACTTGACGTCATCACTGCTTGGGTTGAACACCCACTCTGCTTGGAAAGTCGGTCTATACTTCCTACCTATGTATGCTTGACAATGTTTTGTGGTTGATCAGGTGACGGTATAGGGCCCCACTTTTTCTGACTTGGAGCAGGCTGTACCAGCGGTTTTGTAAGTGTACCCATTTTCTACCTTTGAGGCGTACCCTGATCATTTACGGGTGTCTGGGCCTGCCTTTTCTGAACTGTAGCAGGTTGTACAAGTTGTTTTGTAGGTGTACCCTTCTTCTGCCATTGATTCGCAACATCTTCCAAATGGACCAAAAAATCTGTCTTATCCTAGTAACAAATTAAATTGAAACCATGCATTTGTTAGGTTTTCAATACAATAATTGAAGTACATACGATTTACTTATAGATAAATATTGGGTACGTACATCAGTATATTCAATCAACGAACTAGGCCATGAAATGAAACTGTTTTTGGCTTCTCCCAAAGCAGTCATTCCACCAACCTGCTTAGGAAGTCTCATGTTCGTGTATTGATCTACAACTTTATCAACCTACACCTTTTTGTGGTCTGGTGACATAGGTTGCCCGTGTAGCAGCCCATTCCTGTAGCAACTTTCACCCTTTCGAACCCAAATTCAGCAAGCAAGTTACATGCAGTGGGGGTCTGCAATGATACGTTATGAAAAAATATAAAAGTGATATATAATTCTTCCAACACTACTCAACACCACTCCACCTCATATCTAGACTTGCTCCAGATATACCGAGATCCCCCGATGGCTGTGTTGCAGTCGCATCCCTCCTTCCTAGCTCAATTCTCTCAAGCTGAGCCACCCTTCTTTCTAAGCTCTCCTTTTCCTCCTTCTTTTTTTTTCTCCTTGATTGCTTCTCATAACCTGAGGCTGCCTTCGTGAAGCCGATTGTGTGCCCCACCACCCTAGTCCTCCCCGGGTGCTCTTTTCCAACTACATCCCATATAGCATCTCTGCCATTGGGATCCGGATCTGCACATAACTCTTGGTCCTTCTCAATCTCTTACAACCAATAAATAGTTAAATTGTAATTGTTTATAAATAATAATAAGTTTAATAAAATATGTAACCAAACACAATTGACATTACCAATTCCTCCACAATAGGAACAAAACCCTCAGGTATGAGCAATTGCTTTCGGCTATTGACTCCACATCGAGCCCTAATGTATGTAAACACCAGCTTATTGTGAACCATAAACAAGTGAGCAACAAGAGAGGTGGGATCCAAATCTTTGGCCTCTTCTCTCTCCTTTTGCCACTCTACTTCATGTCCCCGATACCCCTTAGGTCCGAGCTTAGGGGGATTCTTGTTCAAAGAAGCTAGATATCTACCTCTCACTTAATTTCTTCAATTAAAATGAAATAGTTTAAACAAGAAAACAATCATTCGTCTAGTTAAATGATTTCTAAATAAAGATTATGTACTAAAAACATAATATGATTTCTTAAACGAAAAACATGACATGTTACCTGAAATTCCTCACTGTTGATCCTCTCAACGAATTGTTCCCAGAGTCCTTCTTCCTCTCCGAGATAAGGATAATCCTTAAATGGGGTTTCTCCCGTTCTCACATACTTCTTAACCAAATTTTTCTTAAAATCTTTCCATGCCAGGTTGCATTGCCCAAGAACAACCCTCTTGTTCTTGTCATCTATAATACTGGGTGTTGATGTCTGGATTTCATAGAAACTATTAATATGTTCATAGTAGTATTACGAGATACAAAAATACTTAACGGTTTAGATTTAGTTACCTTAATCTCATCCCATATTCGATCTTTCACTGCGGGGTTAACTTTGTCCCATGACTCGTGGTGTATACTAACCCTGCACCTAGTCACAAGCCCTATGTAATTACTAAAACTAACTTGACCCGGCCCAATATTTAGTCCATAAACATTAAAATAAACATCTCTATCATGAAGCGGCTTGTTATTACGCTTCTTCTTATATAATGTCACCCCTCTCTTTTTCCTTTGACTTGGAGGCAGTGGAGTAGACTCAGTAGCATCCTCATTATCTTGATGATCTCATTCTTGACTATCACTAAATCATCATCATCATTAAATCTTGAAGTAAAAATATCATCTTCCGGATTATGTAGGAAATTATATTGATTATCCTACAAATAATTATATAAGTTCAAAATCTTCGATATATATATATATATATATATATATATATATATATATATATATATATCAAATCAAAGATCATCAAATAGTAAATACAATAATAAACAAAGTTCAAAATACTCATAATTATGTCGGTCCAAACAAATATATTACTCCGTGTATAAATGGACTATAGTCCTAAACATTTGGTCCCCACAGACAGATAGGATTCCGCATAACAAAAAATGACTTTTCTTTTAGTTACTTACATGATTCCCCACAAACTGATAGTTTAATTCATTAATTCCCGACAACAAAAAGCAAATCTTCACTTCTGGAATTCTGGTTATATATCATACAAATATTCCCTTTTTGTTCTTATACATTTTAATACAAATTATGTTGAACACAAGCTGTATAAAGAAAATAATTTACCATTATTGTTGTAGTTGGACGAAACCTAACTGAAATTTGAAAATCCAGAAGAAAAAGAGCACCGATAAACTGACAAAAATCCAAGGGTTCAGATAAACAAACACACCACGGTTCGGCAAAAGAAATGGAGAAAAATGATGGATTATGATTGTGGTTTATGGATTTATTGTGTTTTTATATTTTTGTACGAATGAAGGCAAATGTGAAAATTTGAGAAATTTTGGAGGTAATGGGGAATATATGAAGTGAAAATAATGGCGGGGTACTTGAATTTTTTAAAAGACCACGATTTCATTAGAATATATATATACGTGGTCTACAAGATTAAAATACCACGGTTTAAATATAGGGACCCGTGGTACGTTCACTTTGCACTTTTTGAATATTTTTTGTTGTTCCCTTGAAAACAGCTGTATTAGTAATTAATTCATTTTAAATACATATAGATGATAGATCATCCTTTTTTAAAACTTCTTACATCAATAATCCTTTACACTAACGATGGTTAAGTCTTCGTTAAAAAGGACTGATGAACGCCAAAATGTGCTATTTTATAGTATTGTTTATCCCTTGTTTTAATAGAATTCTTATGCATTTTATGTGAATACGATACTTAATTCATTCATATTTGCATTTATGAGATTTATTGAAGCTTGGATAAAAAAGAAGCGGAAATCGAGCTATTATTGAAGAAAATTATGAAAATTAGAAGATAAAGAGTCTGCTTGGATCGACTGAAGAGAAAAAGTTGTAATTTTCAATCCATACGGCGGATGCATTAATCCATTCGGCGTATGGAATGTTGGGCTGGACTGGATCAGACGCGGCAATCAGATTATGGGCTTTAACATCCATCCGGCGGATGGATTAATCCACCCGACGGATCGATCGATTTGGCAGAATGTTTAAAAACCCTATTTTGCTTTCATTTGAGGGTTAGCCTTCATTTTTTTTACAGAGCCGAAATTCAGTTATAAAACCTAATCTCCAGAGCACTTTTGGAGAAAAAAGCATGAGGAATTGAAGGTTATCAATTGCTAGTTCATAATTTTGGTTTCTCGGTTCGAATATGTTTCTTTCTTTTATTTGATTATGAATTTGGTTTCGTTTTCGTTTCTGATTTTCTGTAACCACATGAGTGGCTAAATTATTATTGCATTTGTTTAGATGATGATACTTAGATGATGATTTGATTATTGAATTGTGGATTGTATTGGATTTTATGAATGTTTATATGTTTACTTGATGACCCATGTTTATCTATTGATTGTTGATGATCACCCAACGTGGTTATTTATTGATTTAAGATTGATTTCTCTAGTGATGAATAATTATTGATGATTGTTGGTTTTAATTGATAATTATCACTAGATATATAGAGTTTAATAGGTTGGGACAAATATTCGTTAATAATCATTGATGAATGTGATAACTATTTATTAGTTATAAATTTTGTTGATTCAAGTTGCAAAAGTAAATCATATAAACGGTGTAGGTTTAATTTATAACACAATTTGGTGGATAACGTTAAATTGAACTGTTAACGTGTTGAAAACAACTTTATATCTTTCTTAATTGTGTTTAATCAATTAATCTTGTAGGGATAATTGGTAATATATATCATATCATAATAAAATCCATATGTTAGCAATTTAATAAAGTGATAATCGGATTCTAAGGAAAGTAATCTAAACAAATGCATTTCTTTTATTATTTGAGTCAAGTAATTTTATTTGATTAATTGTTTATTAATTATTTTCTTTTAAGTTTTATTTAATCAATCAGTTTTCATAATTGTTAGTCAATTGTTCGATCAGAACTAAAACACCCCCAATATTTACTGTTTTCATTATTTGTATCAATTTTCAATTTATTTAATATTGACATCCGTTCCTCGTGTTCGACTCGGACTTATCAAGCTATACTATATTACGACCAGGTATTCTTGCCTGTGTTGTGTATAGTAAGCATGTACTTCCATTTATAAACTTAACTCTGTTTACACAGTATCAAGTTTTTGACGCCGATGCCGGGGAGCGGTTTGATTCAATTTGATAAATTGGAATTTGTTTTCTGTATATTATTAGTTTGAATTTAGTTTTATTTTCCTGTTTAATTGTATTATCTTGTGTTAGGGATTAGTTGATAAGTTGTTTTATATTTAAGAGTCTTTCGTCAGAGAAGACGTTCCGCTTCCACACCGCCTAATTCACCATTACACAGACCATTTCCTGAACACGAGTACGAGGTGTTTAATAATAATCTTTACACCCCGGTGACTTTCGACTACCATTCGGATTACGAAGGCGAATACGGAGAGTATCACACTAGATCACCAATCGAATACCCAAGTGATCAATCGGAACCAGATTTAGAAATGGCAGACGACATCGCCAACATGACTCTCGAGGAATATTCGAGCAGAAGGCATAACGACCTTGGCCCAAGAGTAGTGAGGCTCGCAATTGCAGAAAACGTTGAGTTCAAGATAAAGGGATGATTCCTAAAAGAGCTTAGGGAAAACCATTTCAAGGAGAGGAGAAGGACGATGCTAGCGAGCACGTGGAGAGAATCCTGGAGATCGCCGATATGTTGAGCATCCCTAACGTTTACATGCGATCAAGTCATGCTCCGACTGTTCCCAAAAACACTCAAGGGAGACGCAAAAAGATGGATTACTAATGAACTAGCTAGATCTATCACCACGTGGGAAGATCTCCGCATAAAGTTTCTAAAGATGTATTGCCCGCCATCCAAAACATCGAAGATGATCAATGAGATTCGAAACTTCAAGCAAGACTTTGACGAGTCACTGCACCAAGCGTGGGAAAGGTACCAGGACTTGATGCATAAATGTCCACAGCACGACCTAAACGACCAGCAAATTATAATGATATTCTATAGGGGAGTGGATCGTACTACAAGACAGCAATTAGATGCTCAAGGACCTATCCCAAAGAAGATTCGTAGAGATGCCTTAGCAGATATTCGTGACCAAGGAAATCATTCTCGGTTATGGGATGATGGTTCCTCTAGGAGAAAGAGGTCAATTAGCAATAATGATGGACTCGCCGCCATAACTGCCAAGCTAGACAGCATGGGAAGAGACATAAAAAAGGTGATCGAGACTGTCCATGCAATCCAAGTAGGGTGTGACAACTGTGGAGGAACGCATTTAGTCAAGGATTATCCCGAAATGAATTCTGGAGAAGCGAGAGAGGAAGTTAAATGTGTGGAAACTCACGGAACCTACCGCCAAGGCAGTGGGGAATTTTTCCTAAGACCATACTAGGAAGGAGGTCGCCAGTTCTGCCAGGCTCAACCGGGACTCTATACCAAGGAGCAAACTGCAGCACCTTTCCACGAGAAAAAGACAAATTTAGAGGAGATGATGGGAAAGTTCATGACTACTAATGAGCAATTTATTGCTAGTTCTGGAAAACGGATGGACACTACTGAAGCGTTAGTGAGAAATCAAGGAGTTGCTATTAAGCAGATTGAAGGAAATATCTCAAACATTGCTAAAGTTCTCCAAGAGAGATTTCCTGGAACTCTTCCCGGATTCACTGAAACCAATCCACATGATTAAGCGAAAGCTGTGATTACCAGAAGTGGAAACGTTCATGACGACCCAATTGTTAAGAAGAAGCCTGCACCTCAGCCTTTGCCTGAGAAAGAGATGGAAGCAGAAGCTGTATACAATCTTAGGGTGGATACAAAAGCTGGTCAAATTGCTAGGGATAAACAATATGCGAAGGATCATGCACCACCCCCACCTTACCCAGCAACTTTGAGGGGTGTAAGAGATGAAGCTCATTATCACCAATTTCTAGAGAATTTGAAGCAGCTTCATATCAACATTCTGCTTGTGGAAGCCATTGCCCAAATGCCTAAGTATGTGAAATACTTGAAGGAGCTCTTGATTAATAAGAGCAAATTTGCAGAAGCAACCACAGTGACGATGAATGAGTGATGCTCAGCCGTGATGCAAAACAAGTTGCCACCAAAAATGAAGGATTCGGGGAGTATCACTATACCCTGTCTAATTGGTAATTTGAACATTGCGAATGCACTAGCGGATCTTGGGGATAGCATATCTATTATGCCTTATACTATGTACGCTAGACTTGGGCTAGGAAAACCTAAGTCCATCTGAATGTGCATCGAGTTGGCTGATTACTCTGTTCAATACCCGAGAGGGATGGTTGAGAACGTTTTAGTCAAGGTTGATAAGTTTGTGTTTCCCTGTGACTTTGTGATTCTTGACATGGTAGAAGATCCCAAGGTGACAATTATTCTAGGTAGACCCTTCCTAGACACTGGTGTTGGTGGTCAATGAATCCGGTTAACTCACGGGTAGTGCCTACAGGACGATCAGGTCCGGGCCCGGGCGGGTTGCACCGGAAGCTTGAATTCGAGTTATTTTGGAACAGAAGCTGGTGGTGGTGTGATAGTGCTAAATTAGTTTCTTCAGATGCCATATTTTTGTACAGGATAGAAACCCTAATCCTAACCCTAAATTTGAATTTTAGGTTCAGGGTTGGAACGGATCACGGGATGATGAAATTAGGTTAGGGATTCTGAAATTTGGGAGATAGTGGGATTAGTGATAACTAGTATGAAGAAGCGGCTGGAGTCACTCATACTGGAAAGCTGGTCGCCGCGTGTGAATTCTTTCAAGGCAAGGGGCGGGAGTCGTTTGAGCTTATAGTACTAGAAAGAAAGGGTCTTTTTGCAAAAAATGCTCTCCCATCTCATGTGTTATGAGCAAAAGATTACGCGTATCCTGCTCTTAGATGGGCGGATGCGAATCTGGTACTATCAACGAAGCAATTCCATTCCGTTCGCTCTTCCCGAAGTGAGCGAATCCCGACCAGCCGGCCTGTACTGCACAAGTAACGGAGAACATACAAAAGCTTTTGAATATTATTTTCGAGCAGAGCGTTGATCGATATTTTTGATAGGAAAATAACCATGAGACTGGGGGATGCGAAGGTTGTATTCAATGTGAATGAATCTATGCAATATCCGAAATCCGTGGATGAGACTTGTTACTTTGCTAGCATGAGAGAATTATCTGAGGATGATGAGAGTTTGCAAAGTTTGAAGGATGACAAAGATTTAGACCTAATAGTTCTTGAAGGATGGACGGGAAGCCTCGAGACAATCCGTGAAATTGACGAGTTCGATAAATTGCCCGTGGAGATCGAGACAACATGCGAGAAAGATTAGAAAACGAAGGCATTAAGTTAAGGGAGAGTGAAGAGTCGATTTTGACAAATGGAATTTCAATTAAAATGGAGACGCGAATTACTGTGCATAGTATCCCATGTTCAAGAGCGGAGATGTTGGCAGTTAAATCCTCATTCGAGGAGTCACCAAAGCTAGAGCTGAAAGAACTACCAGCTCATCTGCAATATGCATACTTACAGGGGGATTCCAACCTGCCGGTAATCGGTTCAGTACATCTTTCAACTAATGAAAGAAAAAGTTTTTTCTCGGTTTTGTGACGTTACTTTTGGGAAGACCCATTTTTGTTTCGGAAATGTGCTGATGGCATTGTGAGAAGGTGTGTTCATGGAAAAGAATGCACAAGAATTCTAAGTCATTGTCACAATGGTCCTACTAGAGGGCATAATGGACCTAATTACACATCACGAAAGATGTCTAAGGTTAAGGCACTACCTATAAAAGATGCACGGGTTGTGGTGAAGTTCCTTAAGCGATTGTTTTCACGATTTGGAACGCCGAAGGTTTTGATCAGTGATAGTGAAACGCATTTTACGAATGCACAATTGGAGAAAGTGTTAGGGATGAATGCTTATGTTAACACTCGACTATATATGGAGCGCACCAAGAAATTGCATGATTCACGCTTTAAATCAAATAGTTTATTTGAAAAAGGTGACAAGGTGCTTTTATATAGTTCTCGCCTGCAATTGTTTCCTAGCAAGTTAAAGACACGTTGGACAGGACCTTTTATAATTGAGAAGGTTTATCCTTTTGGTGTTGTTTATTTGAAGGGTTATTCTGGGACAACATTCAAGGTGAATGGGAGTCCGTTGAAGAAGTATTATGGAGATGAGAGGGATTCCAAACGTGATTTGGAGTTGGATCTTAATTAAGATATGAAGCAAGAAGTCGAGCTTACCGACGTGATAAACAAAAGCGCTTTCGGAAGACAACCCGTTGTTTTTCTAAAATTATTTTATTTTTGTTTTGTTTGTGATGTGTTAATAAGCTCGTTAAAGAGGTTGCTGTTGTTGGGAAAGCTTCATTTCAGAGTTTGTGTTGAAGACAGCTCAGGGAAGTTTTTCTGTTCACTTCTTTTCTATTCCCTATATTTATGTTCTTTTTGCACTGAGGACATTGTATTTTTCTAAGTGGGGGATGGGGAAAAGAAGTCTATTTGTCCTAAGTTATCAAATTGCAATTATTGGTAGATATCGTTTGTAAGGGAATTCTGTATTAGTCATTTTTCAGTCCAAATTTTTCTTTTAAAATTTAATTTTTCTTAAGTTCAGCTATTCTTGTAACAAAATTGGGAAATTCAAGGGGGAAAATTAATTTTAATGTTTAATTATTGGATAGTTCATTTTGTGATGTATCGATAGAAGCCTGTATGAAGGTAGTTGAGCTCTTAAGAAATTAATGTATGAAGTAGGTAATTGCCTAAGAAAATATTTAGCAAGGTATGACTTTGGTTTTAAATCTTATATGTTAGCTTGTTATAATCCTCATTTTGAAAAATCTTGTGATCATCATTTGGGAATATACTGGGTGATGTCTCCTCTGTTGTACGTAAGTATAGACCTAGTTTCTGTCAGTATATTGGATTTTTTTTTAAAAATCTACCAAAGTCAAGTTATGTCGCTTTGTTGTACTGAAGTACAGACCTGTCACCAATGCCTTGGCTTCAAAAATGATGGATTTATTTGGATTTCTTGATGAGGAAAGCTGTGACTTGTTAATTGTATAAGAATATTATGCTATTGAGATTCAAGGGTAAAAGCTTGCTAGAATAATAATGTTAAGCTCAATTGCTGTAACTCAGATTGTTTAAATGGACAGCAATATCGATAATCCTATTGAATTATCTTTTATGTCTAACAATAATTCATGAAGAATTTGGTTCCCTGATAGAGTTTCTTGATTGCTAGATTTAGGGTAAAATTAGTATTAAGAGTAAAATTTAGGTTGTTAAATGCTAGTTAGTATGTAAGTCCCAAATTTTTGATAATTTGCCTGTTCATGATTTTAACCGATAGTCTACTTGAGGACAAGTAGGATTCAAGTGGGGGATATTTGATGAACGCCAAAATGTGCTATTTTATAGTATTATTTATCCCTTGTTTTAATAGAATTCTTATGCATTTAATGTGAATACGATACTTAATTCGTTCATATTTGCATTTATGAGATTTATTGAAGCTTGGATCAAAAAGAAGCGGAAATCGAGCTATTATTGAAGAAAATTATGAAAATTAGAAGATAAAGAGTCTGCTTGGATCGACTGAAGAGAAAAGGTTGTAATTTTCAATCCATACGGCGGATGGATTAATCCATTCGGCGTATGGAATGTTGGGCTGGACTAGATCAGACACGGCAATCAGATTATGGGCTTTAACATCCATCCGGCGGATGGCATAATCCACCCGACGGATCGATCGATTCGGCAGAATGTTTAAAAACCCTATTTTGCTTTCATTTGAGGGTTAGCCTTCATTTTTTTACAGGGCCGAAATTCAGTTATAAAACCTAATCTCCAGAGCACTTTTGGAGAAAAAAGCATGAGGAATTGAAGGTTATCAATTGCTAGTTCATAATTTCAGTTTCTCGGTTCGAATATGTTTCTTTCTTTTATTTGATTATGAATTTGGTTTCGTTTTCGTTTCTGATTTTCTGTAACCACATGAGTGGCTAAATTATTATTGCATTTGTTTAGATGATGATACTTAGATGATGATTTGATTATTGAATTGCGGATTATATTGGATTTTATGAATGTTTATATGTTTACTTGATGACCCATGTTTATCTATTGATTGTTGATGATCACCCAACGTGGTTATTTATTGATTTAAGATTGATTTCTCTAGTGATGAATAATTATTGATGATTGTTGGTTTTAATTGATAATTATCACTAGATATATAGAGTTTGATAGGTTGGGACAAATATTCGTTAATAATCATTGATGAATGTGATAACTATTAATAGTTATAAACTTTGTTGATTCAAGTTGCAAAAGTAAATCATATAAACGGTGTAGGTTTAATTTGTAACACAATTTGGTGGATAATGTTAAATTGAACTGTTAACATGTTGAAAACAACTTTATATCTTTCTTAATTGTGTTTAATCAATTAATCTTGTAAGGATAATTGGTAATTTGTGTCATATCACAATAAAATCCATATGTTAGCAATTCAATAAAGTGATAATCGGATTCTAAGGAAAGTAATCTAAACAAATGCATTTCTTTTATTATTTGAATCAAGTGATTTTATTTGATTAATTGTTTATTAATTATTTTCTTTTAAGTTTTATTTAATCAATCACTTTTCATAATTGTTAGTCAATTGTTCGATCGGAACCAAAACGCCCTCCAATATTTACTGTTTTCATTATTTGTATCAATTTCCAATTTATTTAATATTTACATCCGTTCTTCGTGTTCAACTCGGACTTATCAAGCTATAATATATTACGACCAGGTAATCTTGCCTGTATTGTGTATAGTAAGCAGGTACTTCCATTTATAAACTTAACTCTGTTTACACAGCATCAAGGACCTTGTAGGTTTTCTTTATTTCTTATTTACTTTTTTAGCAAAAATAAATTATAAAATCTGAGGTATATAGATGCATTATTAGGACAAACAACATTTTCATCTTTCACATTTCACTTAGCAAATTCATCATCAAATTGTTTTCAATGATCATCAGTTCATCGCCATCAGTTTCTGATGATCCGTACTCCGTATATACCACGAGGATTATTATCATCGCTAAATCCATAACCATTTTCATTATCTTTCGACCAAACACCATCTTAATTTGGAGTCGTAAGATCCAATTAATGTCACTACCTAAACCATATGATAAGCTAACAATAAAATTACACATGATTAAATCTTAATTGTTAAAAATTAAAGAATAAATCAGACTAGCTAGTAAATTGAATTAAAATTTTAAAATGTGACTAAGCATACCATCATTAATTTCATTATCGTCATCATAAATTATTACACCTGGCGTATCCAGCCATGAAGTAACCACAGTCCACAGAAGAATAACTATCCATCCATCGAACGTACTTCGATATGCTGATTTAACAGTGACGACGGTTCTCCATAAACTAACCGTGGACATAAAGTAACTGCGGTCATATATTGGCGCCAATTTTGCAATTTCCGTTTTCTATACTCTATACAAACCATAGTCAATAAGTAACCATGGTCATACAACCTTCAATATATAGTTCAATTTACTGCTTCAATAGTGAGCACAGTTCCCCATAAACTAACCGTGGTCATTAAGTAACCGTGGTCAACTAGTCATATATATCGTCGCCTATTTACAATTTACAATTTACTCAATAAATAAAAGAGTCTGTTGAGTAAGCAATTCGATCGGTTATATAAACCGTATTCTTCCTCAACACCTCATATCTAAGTTTTTTATCAGTTAATTAAGTTGTACGTTTTAATTCCTAATTACCACACAAAGTCTTGCCATTAATTTCCTTACAAAATAAAGTCTCATGGCGTCCACATCTGATAATTCCAAAAATAACAAGAGATCATCAAGCCCACCAGCATCACCACAACCATCACCCAAGTCCATAAAAAGGAATCCCTACGAATTCTATGGAGTTTCTCAACATGTTTTGGACAGATGTAATGACAGACGATTAGGGACAGCGAAGTTGTTGTTAGAAACGCATGAAAAAATTGTTCAGAAGTTGAAAGAAAAGATCAAGCGAGATAAAGAATCTATACAGTATTATGTTAAACGTGTAGATGAAAATAATAAAAAGGTCAGGGACCATGAAGAACAGATCACTCGTCTTGTCATGACCATCTTCAGTCCAGACCCTTTCTTCTATTTTTATCGATCATGTTTATATGCTCGTCTGATCTTTTTTTTTAATTATAGTATTATTATTAATGTTAATGTTAATGTAAATGTTAATGTTAAATTGTTAATGTTATGTTATGTTTTATTTACGTTTACGATATACTCCATTTTACTAATTTCAAAATTTTTGCTATCTAAAATTTTAAATTATCATATATATATTATCCTAATTGATAAATTTATTTATATTTATATACACTATATCACAATAATCATCATTCATACGTACTCTTTATATAGTCATTCTAACCCTCTCATATACATCCGTCTCTTCAAAAATGTATTATATCTTTTGTATATATCCATAAATATAAAAAAAGTACTTCAAATATAAAAATAAGAAGTTGAATCGGTATATATAAGGATCAATTTTCTTTGGCCCGCTTTTTATATTATTTAAGTATATATAGATGAAATTTATACTCCTTTGAAAAGTGTAATTAAAAATATATTATGTATATAGCTAGATTACTACTAGCATTTAAACCCGTGTGTATATACGGGCCATCGAACGCATATTTCATTTTTTTAGTTACACAGATAATATATATGATAGAAATTCTCACATTTTGTATGAAAACACTAAATAATGAAAGATCAAGAGAGCATATTAGATTTTGTATATATATGGTAAAGATTTTAATTGTAAATTTATAACTAACGAATTATATGTTGTATATAATAAAAAAAATCATGCATAACAATTTTTAGTAATATATAATTTTTTTATTTGATAAAACTTACTATTTTTATGTTACTTTTTATTTAAATTACACTTTGGATAAATCAACTTCAATATTTACATAACCTAAAGTTAATATCAAATTCGATTTAATATGTATTTGATTTTTATAATTAAGCAAATAATATGTACGGTAAAATTATACTACGTAATAAATTATGAGATTATAACACCCCTCCTTTACTACCATTTAAATATAATATATCGGAAACGCAAGTCCAAATAACCATTAATAATTTACATTATTTAGTCAACATATAAAATCCAACTAATTTAAACCATAGTTTATCAACATGGGTGTTATATCAAAACCAAAAGATAACATTGATTTATGCAAATCAAATATCAGAGTAACGCTTAGTGGTCAAACATTCCTTCCCGTCCAACTTCTTGCCCACCCATATTATATCCATAACCTGCAAGAAGTGTTAATGTGGAGGATTATCATAACGCTAAGTGAGTGAATAATTAATCAACAGTCCAACTTAGCATAACAACCTTGTGTACAACAATTAACCTTAAACACTTAAGTACACAATACAACTTTTCAACAATGCAACAATTCAACAACATCACAATTCAATAATCAGGATCGGTGGCTCTTTGAGACACCCTACTGCCGCAGTGGCTCTCAAAGAACACTTACCCATCCATATCCGTATGGCCATAACGGACGAGACCGATAGCTAATGGTTATTATCCTCAAACACAGGTTCTATACACAACGAATGAAGTAAAACCCCGTGTAATTCACACAATAACCAACTAGCCCAACCAACCAAATCAACTCGTTGACCTCATCAACAACTGATGCCCGAAGGTCAAATATATATCACGTGATCACATATCCACATATTTATCAGGTCTCGCATCAGACTAATCAGTATATTAACAGTATTATTACTAACAACCATAATCATCATAGCAAACTAGAACATTAATAATACGTTACTTGTTGTAACCAAACCTGTTACAACTAAATCACACCGAGGATTAAAGATCCACTCACCGACTACCTCAGTCGTCCACTCAGTAGTCTAATGTCACTGAGTCTTCTCCACATATGAGAATACAACAGAATAACACAAGTTAGTCACTTGTCTCTAAATCTATATAACATCACTCCAATAGATTTACACCAACAATTCTCAATTACTCAATTCATATAAATTAACACAATTATCAATATGTCAACACATTTAGTAACTATAAGTTTCATAGTCACTAATCACAATTATATTTAGTAGCTACAATATGATATTTAACCCAATTACTTCTAAGATTATGAATAGCCCTCTTAAACATCAATATTCATAATCAATTATCAAATTATGATTATTAACAGCACATCATCATTTTAATCTACTTTAATTATCACTAATCAACATATTCTCAAGAACACCTCTTGAACACTTAATCAACTTACACATTTTATCTTGAATGATATTAAGCATCATCATTAATCAACCATACTATCTTTATTAACAACAATTATCAACTGATACATCCTCACTCTAAGCTTTTAAAATCACCATTCATGAATAACCAAGCAAATTTATAACTTGTGATGTGATGCTTAATATTCTAGAGTCAAGTATAGACTGTACAGTAATCCACTCACCATACCACTTTTTACTACTTTAGTAATCCACTCACCATACCACTTTACTACTATTCCGTTTATATATGACAAGGGATGGGCTATCCCTACACCACCTGGACACTATCTATAGATTATATACACCATTAGGATAATAATTACTCATTATAATAATTTAGACATTTATTTGCTTTATCTTTAAAAAATGTTTAAATTATTCAAACCTTTTAAAGTTCTCTTTTAGTTACTGTCTAGGTTTACATTTAAAATTTATAACTCATAAAAAATTGTATTTTGTAAGTTCATATTGTTTGTAATGAAAAAGTCCATCCGAATATATTACTTTTATAACTGAACGTTAGTTGAATTTATAATCATTTATACTATGATTAATATGGAGAGCAAAAATATGTATTTCGAATTTTTTAATATTCAAATAAATAATAGGTGAAATGAAAAATCTATGACACCCATCAATTTATGGTTACTGATAATCCTACTTGAAACTCTAATTATGCGTGTTTAGTTTAGTTTTAGGCTAAATACTTGAAATTGCTTGTAACTACTTGTATATTTTGTGAATATACGCTTACGTAATTAGTTAGTAATTACGCTTACGCAATTTGAAGAAATTATGCGAAACAACCGGACGGAGTCCGAGACAGTATAAATACGGATGTTGGTGAACTAAATATTAAATAATATAAAATTATTTAATAAACTCAAACACTTACAATTATTATGGTAATAATATTTAAAGAATCAAAAAAATCGTATAAAATAACATTAACGCAATGAAAACGCCTGAAATGCATTTGAAGACCTAACGTGAGCCAAAATATATTTTATAAATTTGAAAATATATCATATCAAGTAAAACTTTCATTTAGAATATCATATTTTAAAACGATAACGAAAAACGTCTAATTAAAACGTTACGCGATTAAACTTCCGTAAAACGGACATGCAAATCGAGACCAGTAAATTAACGGAATATTTTTATAAGTATATTTAAGTATCCAAAATAAATATTTCATGAGAAAATATCGAAATTTAAATCGTCATTTAAGACATGCGCATTAAACGTTTAACGCTTAAACGGACAACGAAACGATTGGGTAAACGAATACGAGACTTAACACAACTTTGGGGAATTAAATTGGAAAAAACCCAGCCCCCATTTGGAGAAGTTTAGCTCGAGATATGGCCAAAATACTAAGGGTAAAGTATCTGGATTTCTGGAACAGATTATATATGTGTTTTTATATAAACTATTAAACATAGTATTCGAGCTCAGAAAAATATGAGGTTTGCGGGGTTGAAAATTTTACTTCTTGAAATTAATTTGTGACTATAGAAACGTCCATTTTCATGAAGAAATGAATTTTCTAAAAATCGTGAAAATGAACACATATTTTTGGACAGAAAGTTTCTTTGCATATTTATGAGTTTCAAGTTAAGAAAAGTTGATTTTTGAGTCATGTTTTGTTACATACATGTTGAGTGAACTTTAGATACATGTTAATAAGCATAAAAACAAGTTAGAATGGTCCTTACAATGGTGTTTTAAAGAAAGGAGGACAGATTTGTGATAGGAAGTTCTTGAGCTCTTGAAATCTTGAAATATCTTGAGAAATGCATGAGGATTTGTGTGGTGGTTGTATATGGTTTGTGGTAGTGAGAGGTGGTGCTATGGTGGTGTGAGGGTGGTGGAATCTCTGTAGATAGAGAGAGATTTGAGAGAGAAAATTGGTGAAAGTGTAAGTAATGAAATGAAAATGAAGGGAAGAATGCATGGAGGATGAGTGGAAGTAGGAGGTGATTGTAATCATGAGTTCTTGCATGAAAGATTAGAGGGTGGGGTGGAGTTGGCCAGACCACATGGGCCCCCACATGGTGGGTTTGTGATTTTTAATTTCGTTCCCAGTCTGTGTTACGATCGGTGCTCGTTTATTGTAATTAATCTACGGATTAACGTAGGGGTTAGAGCGAACGTTAGGAGTTTGGAGATTCATCTTTGTACGTGTGAACAAGTTGTCTATCATAATAATACGCTGCTGCACATTTATTTCCGGGTGATATCGAAACCTTTATCATACTTTCTTTATTTCATATTTTAATTATGTATTATTGCCTTGTATGTGATTTGTCTATTGCCATGAATTGCGAGTAGTTTATTATTGTGATTGTTGATGATGTAGATAATTATAAGTAAGGATGACGTTATATAATTAAGTGTACGACAATTGTAAACGTGATGTAATGGCCCCTATTCGACAGTTTATCTGATATACTACTGGAAACGTTTTATACGGAGTACAAATGTATGGAAGTCGATAAACGACCGAAGGTAGTTACATCACTAGGAATCAGCTCTGGTTTAATAGTTGGAATTCCGAAAGGATAATACAACTTCACAACTAACTGGTATATCCTACAAAAGTCAATGCACAATGAAATGATGTTCGAAAACGCGTTCAGATAAAATAGGAATTAATGACCTTTGTATCGTTAAGACTTTATGAACTTGAGTTTAATTTATGGAGTACCCTTTCCGGTTATCCACGTGACTGCAACCTAGTAATTAGAACTTGATCAACCTTAATTATGGTAAGTAGTTATCTGTGCCCATGACATGCAACAAGTAATGCACGGTGAACCCACTCGTTGTACATATTAGGTTTACATTTCTGCATCGCTTTACATTTAGTTAGTTTAGAGTGTCACATTCACCGTCAATTACTCCTGACCGCATGTCTGATGTAAGAAGCAGTCAAACTACCATGTAAAGTACACTCTCCGATTACTGAAAGGCATGGCCTGCATATGAAACACGTTTTTATAAACTGTGAATAATCTAGGGATGTATAACTGTTTGAAAAGGAGGACTCAAGTCATAAGTTGAAGTAACCCAGCCTTAATGCATAAAACAAGACTTAGGAATAAGGATAACATCCTCGTGATTTAAATACCTTAAAACACTAAGCCTTACACAATCAGCGGTCAAAACATACAAAGTTATTAATCTGCATGCTAATAAGATACTAAACTATTTTAGGGGTTAAGAAAGGTCGGACCTATGAGATGATACGTTACTGATTCATGTACCTCGGCGTCAAGCCAAAATAGGTTGTTTATCTTTCAACTAGATAGGTATTGGAAGTTTACGTATTGCTCCGATCAGAATCACGATAACCTAGTTCCTAGTGACATGCCAATGGGAAATTTAGTTGGTAGGGTTCTAGAGTTTACACCTAATAGTTTAGACCATTACATTTAGCATTGTCCCTGTTTAATCTGTCATCCTGAAATATTAATTATCGAAATTTCAGCAATCACATGTTTATCTTTATCTGCTTTCCTGTAATTTACTTTTCTGCATTTTAATTATCTGTCTTTAGTTTAGAACCCCCAAACCTACCTACTTTGTTCCATCCTAAATATCTCCTACCGAAAGTCCCAACTTTAATCACCCACACGTTTGGATTCATAGAACGATCTTAGGTCATACTTACCGCTTACTAACCAGAGTAAGTAGTACGTATAATTTAAGCCCAGCAAAATATAAATTTTAAAACCCCTGTTGCGCCCGCATCATCATCAGGAATCACAACGACACTGAACCGACGGTTGCGGGTGCAACAAGTTTTTGGCGCCGCTGTCGGGGAATCACAAACGTACAATTCAAAGCCGCCTTAAGTAGTAATATTTAGGAGACCCTTCCGATTGAAATCTTCTTAGAAATCTTTCAGAAGTTAATTTAAGTAATTAGTATTAATTAATTATTATTTAGTTAGGATAACTTTAAAAATGACAACTCGAAAACCCACTTCTTGCCTCATTTCAATGGATAATACGGAATTCTTTGACTATTTAGAAAAAGAGTTAGGATCTGATTTCTTTTCACCTTCTTCCTCTAAAACTAAGGAAATCTCTAACACCCAAGAAGAATATAGGACCTCACTTTCAATTCCAAAACATTGCCTGGATTTTGATGACACAGACCAGTTACCTGACCTTGCATCATCTCCAGAAGATCACTCGCCAACTTTACACCTACCTGATTTACCAAATTCTTCCCACTTCGATTATTTTCCCGAAGATAATTCTGAAGAAAACCCTCCAAAGTCTTGTGACTTAATCACCCTCATTCCTGAAACATCGGTGTATACTCAAACTACGCCCGATTCTCAGAATTACGACATCTTTCCATTCATTTCACACAACCACCAATACACCATTTACCGAGTGGTGGACAAGGTTCCATCAGTCGAACCAGAACAGCCTTGTTTTGAAGAACGCCACCTCGGTGCTTCTATCAATCCTCCCCGTAGGATAGATGTCTATAAAGCATTCATCAGGCAGTTAACCTATGCCAATCTCCCGTATTCCTACGAGCAACGAGAAACGATTGCCACATTAGAAAAACAAGTAGAATTCCTTCTTCGCCTGTCAAGTCATGAATGCGAAAGCACTTCCACAAATTTCAGAGACCAAGAACTAAAGTTTATAGCAGATTTAGATCTACTTTTTGAATCACTCGCCGACATTGATTTTCTTCCAACATCTATGATGTTAATCAATCACAATGTCGCCGCGATGATCAACAAACTTGAGTTCTGGGAAGAACAAGATCCGATGATTTCTATCGTCATTCTTGGTAAAATTCCTTTCTTTGTTGACCCCGCCTCCTACCTGATCTCAAAATTACGAGACGTTTTTCCTGATTCCACCAAGGAAAGAATCGACACAGTTTTCCTTGCAAAAAGAAAAGACCTTCACGTTAAGCTTACTCGAATCTTTGCCTTTACTCAATACCCTTTCACTTCCGTACAAAAATCCACAATCAGTGAACTCTGTAGGATAGTTAAGTCTACAACCGGAGATCCTGATTCCCAGGAAGAGAACGCATTTCTGGAAGTCATGAATAAACTCACTCACGAACTTAATTACAAAGATCAAGGTCCACGCGTCGGTTTGTCAAACCCTAAAAAGATAAGGAAAGCGTACAATAAGTTAATTGGTGATCTTATCAATTTAGGATATGAAGAACGAGAAGTCCTAGGATTAGAGAATCGTCATTACTATGTAGTTTATAACACCATTTTAGAACTTTCAAAATGTTTAGTGCTGAAAAACGTTCGCTTAAGGGAGCAAATCTCGACCCTTTCCCTATGGAGGGATCGGAACGAATCTTAAAACAATTCCTTCCGAAAAAGGTCGAAGCTCGCAACTTTAAACGAGCATATTTTAGTATAAATATAGTAATATAATAAAATTTTGAAAGTTTCCTTTGAAAAAAAAACGTTTTTAAATTTTTGCTTGAAAACACGTGCGCGACAACAAGAACGTACAACGTTAAGCTTTTAGCCGAAACATGTACATTCAACAAGTCCACGTCAGACAAATAATTTTAAAACAACCAAAAATAATGTAAGTTTAATATCTCAGGATTGCTTTTTAATTGTTCCACGAAAATTTACGTGCTTCTTAAATTGTTTATAACGTAACGAAAGACTAACAAGTAACTAGTTACAATAAATACATTTTAGGATTCGTAATCATCATTAGTGAGGCATTAGGAAGTAATCTAGGGAAGTACTCGGATGTACATAGGGGACCATGTAAGGAATATGGTACATGGGAGTATGAAAAATATTCTCATGGACTACAAGCCTTCCATTTGATCCCATAATTCAAAAATAACACAAAAAACTTCTCTTCTCCTTCCTCCCTTACCCTAAAACCGGCCACCCTAAACCCACCATGGATCACCACTCAATCTTCACCAACCTCTCTAATTTCATGTCCTTTTGAACTCCTCATTGCATGATATTCTCGATTGTACGTTCGTTTTGAAGCATAACACACTAAAACAAGGTATGATCATGAAAAACCCACTTTGAACTTAAAATGTCTTATTTTAGGAAGTTAGCTAAGATAGAAACTAGGAGTTAGTATTTTTTCTTGGTTGAATGCTTAGAAACTACATGCTACTACCACTTAACCTTGGTATTTCATGCTAGTTTGGATCTTTCAAGAAGATGTACCTTAACCTAGTAATTAAATTAGCTTGACTAAGTACTAGTTGTTAGATATTTAAGTAATTGTGGTGTTTTAAATGATTGCCCTATGTTAATTGCTTAATGCGGATAAATTAGGATTAGCAAATTTGACTTTTGAAAAGTCAAGTTAACTAGCATGCATGATTAGGATAATAAATAAAAAAATTTACTTGAAAACTCTTGCTTACTAGGACACTTGTACTTGCTTGACTAGTCAAAATAGGCAATATAGAATTATTACTAGAAACAAAAGTCTTGAATAAAACCAAACACATGGATGACATAATTTTTGTGCATGACCTAGCTTGTTATCTAGTAGGAAAATGCCTAAAAATAATGTTTAGATGTTTAGGTTATAATTTTGGTATGCCGACAAATTGGAATTATCGTCGGAAGTTAGTTTTGACCTAAAAGTCAATTTAAAGTATTGCATTTTTAAAAATAAATTAATTGCGATTTTTATTCAAAAACCTTACTTCAAATTGAACTTTTAAAAGTCAAAAACCTACAATGAGACTATAAACTGTGAAATAATGACATTTCAAATTTGGCTAAACACCATACTTTGTAAACGACATTACTTCACACGTTAAGTTACCGCCATCCCATGACTATATGTTTTCACACATTGATGATTTCCTTACTATTGTTACTTGGGGGCATTTGATATTTACTGTAATTTTGGACTGTCAAGAATTTAAAGCCCTCATTTCGAATTTTCCATTAGAAAATTCGAGAAGCGCTTTAAATTCCACCTTTCTTAAGACCTATTACTTTAAATTTCTCATGTTCTCAGGTACTATGAAGAAAAAGCTAAAACCAGCACGTCCACTTACAGGATCTCTTGCATACCTTAGTGCAACACCAGCATACGACCGGATGGCACGAATATGGAGAGATAAACCTTTTGTCCGTTTTAGATATGTAGATTGGGAAAAGCTACAGATATTGGGGTTCAGGCAAAAATTACAGAGTCTACTCAGTTACTCAATAGAGGGTCAGCAGTTTGAGTCTTTCAAGAGATTGTTCAGCATTGACGAACCGGTGTATATGGAGATGATCACCGAGTTCATGACCACCTATACATTTGAGCTAGGGAGTAGAGTGGAAGACGGGGTGATCACGTTTAGATATATGGGGAGCCTATTCACCTTGTCATTGGCTCAGTTTGCACGTCACTTAGATCTCTATACACCAGAAGAGATAGATTCACCCCTGTTTACTGCTGGAGCCACCACGATTTCTCTCACAACTACTACCGCAGAGGCATGGAGTCATTGGTCACCAAAGCCATATTTCTCGGGTATTAAAGCTACCCAGCTCACAGACCCAGTTATGCAAATTTTGCATAAACTACTAGCTTGTTCACTTGATGGGAAACATACGTCTAATGGCCGAGTGTCTGAGTTTGATGTTATCATGATGGCATGTATCCTCGAGAGGAGAAACATTCAGGTTTCCCATCTAGTTACCCAACGGATATTGGAAGAGAAAGAGTTTGGTGCAAGAAGATCATTCATGGGCCCAGTAATTACTAGGTTGATTCGGAAAATGGGATTGATTAGGACGACGGAGATAGTAAAGTTTAAAAGCCTGCCAGGATGGAGTGCCCAACCAATAGACTATGATTTTCTAAGGAAAATGGATATACTGCGAATTCTGAAGGATGGTACTGTTTACATCAGGGCACGATCATCAGACCCTGAGAGTATTGATACATTGGTAGCAGGTCTAGTCCTACCCAGGGAGTCCAGGAAGAGGAAGCAACCGAGAGAGGCCCGAAGTTTAGACTCTGATTCAGATGAGGATGCACGATATTTTGATGTCCCAGTTGCACCACCACAGCCTACTAGGCCAGGACCTTCTGTCCCCGCCCCTAGAGCTCAGATACCAGCTTACATATACCATTACGGGACACCCCCAGGACCCGATTACTGGTACTGGATGATGCAGATGCAAGTCAGGAGCTATAGAGCTATGAGGCAGCAGATCGCAGGAATACTAGTGAGCCCACTTCCGGACATACCGTGCGGGATGGGCCGAGCCCCACCACATTTGTATCCCCCTTGGACAGTCCCACTCAGGCCACATCCAGTCCATGGCCATGGTTTACCACCTTGGACAGTCCCACTCAGGCCACAGGCACCGCGAGCACAGATCCCCCTTCAGAGACAACAGATTCCCTCAGTCGTCAGCTCAGCTAGAGGACAGGCTTCGAGTAGCAGTAGGATATCTAGAGCCCCTACTCGAGCCACTTTTGTTCAGAGTCATAGGATTCTTAGGAGCACCAGCCCTACAGCTGCACCGATTGCTCCAGTATCTTCTCACAGACAGACCGATCTATTCAGAGAGCACTCTCAGCAGGGGATACATGAGACTCCACTCTATAGCTTTGACATGCCCGCAAGGGAGTTTGTTGATCAGTTGATACATGACGGGATATTCACCATGGGTACACCAGACGCAGAGGATGATAGGGATGCATCAGATAAGGGCACCCACTATCAGCACGATGACTCTTCATCAGATGAGACATCTCCCATAGCATCTTCGACTGTAGTACCACCACCAGTCGAGCAATAGATTGCTCCGCCTTCTTACTTCTTTCTATTTTCTACCAAGACTTTATTATTATTATGTGTATTTGATGTACTGTGGATGCATAGACATCACATCTATCCAGTTATTACTCTATCATTTTATTACTTTACTTTTCTTATCAGCAGCTATTACTTGATTAAGTTGAGTGGTTTGTTTGAAAAACTATAGAAGACCTAAGCAAGGGAGGACTGTGGACTACGCAATGAAGAATGCCGAGAGCCATAAGCTACAAGCCACGGACCAGCAGACTTCCAACGAGGCGCCGATAACGTGCACAGCAAAAGCGGTACAACGTTCCAAAACCCTCTACCCGTTTTGATTGCCTCATCCGATATTCCAAACACTAAGTGTGGGATAATAAAAACCACACTACACTTACGAAACAATCCAATAATAAGTAGAATCTCTAAGTGTGGGATACTTCAATAAGAGGTACTCAACAAATAGATTCGAACATTAGGGACAATGTTCCTCTAAGTGTGGGATATACGGCCTTCAACCGCAAGTTTTTACCTCTTGTCCGTAAGTCAAATAATATTTTCATTAAAAGACTAACAATGGATAAAATTTCAAAATTTTCAGATTCAAAAACATCGTTCTTTAGAAATCCTATCTTTCAAAATTATAAATTACAGCAAGAAACGAATTTTGACAATGAAACAAAACTGTTTTAGAATAAGATACGGACGAAAAGGGCAACACATGGTTAGGTGCCGATATACACATTTGAATTAGAACTTGCTCTTGTAATACATTTCGAGATCACACCGATGAGTGTCATACGTACAACTCATCTTGATAACTTCTAAGGAATCCAAACACCCTTCCACCATCAAACATCCACCCACTCAACACTCACTCTTCACACCCAATCAAAACCTCCTAACATTCATCCCGAACCTACAGAAGTTTCATTTTCCAACGAATTCTCAAAGATATTCTTGATTTTCCAAGACCTCTGCAGCCTAACACAAAGCCATCGGAGCGTTCCCCAAAGGATGAGCATCATCCGTAAAAGGAGCTCCAAGAAAAGAAATTCAGCAAAAATCTTATATCGGAGCGTTCCCCAAAGGATGAACATCATCCGTAAAAGGAGCTCTAAGAAAAAGAAATTCAGCAGAAGCTGCTCAAAAAAAAAAAAAAAGCTCAAGGATCAAGAAAAAGGGCCAAGAAAAGGAAAATTCCAAAGAAAAAGGCTATATAGTCCTTTCAAAATCTGAGAAATTCCAAAGAAACTCTCTCAAGAAAAGTTTTGAGAAAATACAAGGAAAACCCTCACACCTTCTTCACACCAAAAACATCCGATTCCTTCCTAGATATCTCGAAAGGTTAATACCATCCTCATCAAAAGTGATGGAGATTTGATTTTCGATCAAGCCTATGATGAGAATGTTGCATTTGCCTAGTCATGATCATCATGTTGCTCGAAGAAGGTATCAAATTCAATAAACCCTTAGTTTCCGGTAAAAACTCTTTCATAACTGTAACTTTATATTCTTTGGAAAAATGTATCTCTAAAAACTGATGCAATTAGAATCATTCTAGAAGCTTTTAAGAATGAGTTTGCTTGAGGACAAGCAAAGTTCTAAGTGTGGGATACTTGATATCGTGTAAAAAGTCACGTTTTTACTATCGATATCTCTCTCATTCTGGAACAATTCTTGACACTTTAACTCAAAAACATTACAAATCTGTAATATTATGTCAAGATGGTAAAAACAAGGTTTCATGATGAAAATCAAGCAAAACGGGCAGAAAACGAAGATTCCACGCACGTTTAAAGATTCCAGACATCAAAATGATATTTCAAGACCAAAGAGCCCTCACCAAAATCCATCTGACCCAAGATGTTCGTTTTCAAATTACGAATCCAACAGAAGAAGAATCAACAAAAACGGACGAAGAACGAAGATTCTACGCACTCCGGAAGATCCAAACGATTCGTACGACACGTCTAAAGTTCAGAGACATATTTTTGGGATTTATTTTCATCAAAAGCTTCATTTTTGAATTACAAATCCAACACAAAAAGAATCAACGCAAATGGACGCGTAACGAAGAAAACACGCACGAATCGAGAAACGAGGCAACGGGCAGCGATCGGTGCGGGTGGCAGCCAGCCGCCGCCGGCTGCCATGGTGCCGCCACCGGCTGCCACTCACCCGCATGGGTTGCACTTTTTTGTCCTTTTTCGTACCCGATGCTAGACCTTTTCCTACTTTTCGTACCTGGTGCCACTACCTTTTTCGCCTTTTGTACTTGGTGCCACTACCTTTTCCACCTTTTGCTATCATGAGCTTTGGGGTGCTAACTTGAGCCGAATTTCCTCTATAAAAGGCAGCCCCTATCTCTCATTTCAACACACCAACTCTCATACTTATATACTCTCTCAAATTTACACTCCCATTCTTCCATTTTCACTTTCTCACTCTAAAAATCTCTTATATTTTAGTCTAGGGTTATTGTAATTAATCTACGGATTAACGTAGGGGTTAGAGCGAACGTTAGGAGTTTGGAGATTCATCTTTGTACGTGTGAACAAGTTGTCTATCATAATAATATGCTGTTGCGCATTTATTTCCGGGTGATATCGAAACCTTTATCATACTTGCTTTATTTCATATTTTAATTATGTATTATTGCCTTGTATGTGATTTGTCTATTGCCATGAATTCCGAGTAGTTTATTATTGTAATTGTTGATGATGTAGATAATTATAAGTAAGGATGACGTTATATAATTAAGTGTACGACAATTGTAAACGTGATGTAATGGCCCCTATTCGACAGTTTATCTGATATACTACTGGAAACGTTTTATACGGAGTACAAATGTATGGAAGTCGATAAACGACTGAAGGTAATTACATCACTAGGAATCAGCTCTGGTGTAACAGTTGGAATTCCGAAAGGATAATACAACATCACAACTAACTGGTATATCCTACAAAAGTCAATGCACAATGAAATGATGTTCGAAAACGCGTTCAGATAAAATAGGAATTAATTACCTTTGTATCGTTAAGACTTTATGAACTTGAGTTTAATTTATGGAGTACCCTTTCCGGTTATCCACGTGACTGCAACCTAGTAATTAGGACTTGATCAACCTTAATTATGGTAAGTAGTTATCTATGCCCATGACATGCAACAAGTAATGCACGGTGAACCCACTCGTTGTACATATTAGGTTTACATTTCTGCATCGCTTTACATTTAGTTAGTTTAGAGTGTCACATTCACCGTCAATTACTCCTGACCGCATGTCTGATGTAAGAAGCAGTCGAACTACCATGTAAAGTACACTCTCCGATTACTGAAAGGCATGGCCTGCATATAAAACACGTTTTTATAAACTGCGAATAATCTAGGGATGTATAACTGTTTGAAAAGGAGGACTCAAGTCATAAGTTGAAGTAACCCAGCCTTAATGCATAAAACAAGACTTAGGAATAAGGATAACATCCTCATGATTTAAATACCTTAAAACACTAAGCCTTACACAATCAGCGGTCAAAACATACAAAGTTATTAATCTGCATGCTAATAAGATACTAAACTATTTTAGGGGTTAAGAAAGGTCAGACCTATGAGATGATACGTTACTAATTCATGTACCTCGGCGTCAAGCCAAAATAGGTTGTTTATCTTTCAACTAGATAAGTATTGGAAGTTTACGTATTGCTCCGATCAGAATCACGATAACCTAGTTCCTAGTGACATGCCAATGGGAAATTTAGTTGGTAGGGTTCTAGAGTTTTCACCTGATAGTTTAGACCATTACATTTAGCATTGTTCCTATTTAATCTGTCATCCTGAAATATTAATTAAAGAAATCTCAGCAATCACATGTTTATCTTTATCTGCTTTCCTGTAATTTACTTTTCTGCATTTTAATTACCTGTCTTTAGTTTAAAACCACCAAACCTACCTACTTTGTTCCATCCTAAATATCTCCTACCGAAAGTCCCAACTTTAATCACCCACACGTTTGGATTCATAGAACGATCTTAGGTCATACTTACCGCTTACTAACCAGAGTAGGTAGTACGTATAATTTAAGCCCAGCAAAATATAAATTTTAAAACCCCTGTTGCGCCCGCATCACCATCAGGAATCACAACGACACTGAACCGACGGTTGCGGGTGCATCAGATACGTTTTAATCCAAACGTCTAGGTTTTTCGTGTATTATTTTAATAAAATAATAAATAATGATAAATAACTTCTAAAAATAGATTAAAGTTATTTATACAAATATTTTCACCAACGTCGTATAGTTTGTCGGACTCCATCCGGTTGTTTCACGTAATTACAGCTAATTACATAAGCGTAATATAAAACAATTACGTAGGCGTATATTCAAATAAATATACAAATAGTCACAAGTAATTATAAGTATTTAGCCTAGTACTAAACTAAAAACATGTAATTATGGTTTCTAGCAGGTTAATCAGTAAGCCTAAATCGTCGGGTGTCACATTCTCCCCCTTTAGGAGAATTTCGTCCCGAAATTAGTTTACAGTTACGGTCTGTGTGGGGTCTGTGAGAGAGTAAGTGGGTGGTTCTAGTGTATCTGAGTTTCTTATCTACAAGTGAATTCGAACCTCGTCTTGAGATTCATCGGGCCTTGATGATGGGTAAGCCATCAGGGTCTAAGTTCTTGGTTTTCTGTTGTAAGGTTTCTGTAGGTTTCTTAACGAAATAATTCTTTTTTACCTTTTCTCCCCTCGTTAGATCGATGTTCTACTGGTAACAATAAGAATACAATAGGTTTCTCATGGCAACGATTCGGATGCGATTCTTAGATGGCATCGAGAAAGGAAAGGGAATGGAAATTCCGATGGTTTATTAGGTCTAAGGAGAAAAGTTTTATCTGCTAAGTTCGAAATGAGGTTCTGAATTACGATTTCACGGCTAAAATCATTGTGTTATTTCTGCGTTATTCTTAACTTCTAAGTCTGTGGGGCATGATTGCGTAATTTAGTACCAACTAAGATTAAAAACGGTCAAGTTATTGAGAGGTAACTTACCCGTAACAATGTTATGGGTTCTTTCGACCGTTGTTATTCTGGTTGTTATTTCATGATGTAAACACGTTCGTTTGTATACGTTCGGAAAATTATCCCAGTGTACTATAAGTAGGACAAATATTCCTAATTAATCGGTCATAGTAAGGTCATTTACTATAGGGTTCGTAGTAGGAAAACATTCTTATGTGGTTCGTTGTTGGAATCATAGTTGGAAGCGTGTATTATGTCTCGGGTATTGGGAAATTCGTTGACGTACAAGTCAAAGTAGTGATCAAATCTTGATAAAAGAAAAATGAAAGTAGTAACTGGATTCCAATAAATAATTTGTTAAAACTGTCAATAAATAGTTTGTTAAAACTGTCAATAAACCAGTTTGTTAACAATTCGCAAGTTATGAGTAATTTGTTGGATCACATCCAATATAAATCATTGTAAACGTATTTCCAATATGTAAATTGATGGAAGACCCGCAAGTGTTTCAAAGTATATGTCATTATCTTTCGTTAGAAAATATAGATCTTTGAGAAAAATTAAGTGAAAATCAAGTGTTTGTTTATAGGTACGGTTTATATTTTGTTAAAAATGTCATCATAATATCTCTTGAAAACTTAATGTCAATCAAAATACGTTGGAAACTCTTGTCAGCACTCTGAAAGACTCCGTTTAACAAAAATTCGTTGAAAGCTCTGGCTATTGAAAAGTGTTGAAAATTCTCTTTTGTCAAAAATCAGTTGAAGGTTTACGTATGTGAAAAATCCATATTGTCTATTCTATTCTCGTGGCAGCGTAGCCTAGCAGCTAGTACTAGAATGGTATGATGAGCGGGTTCCTATGCGTATGGAGGGGTATTCATGTCGGAAGATTCTCTGCATCTCAAGAGTTGTAAATAGCCAAATCGTAGATTCAAAAAGGTATTCAGAGCAGTCAAAGTCGCGAATCAAGTTATGCGTAAATCATTTGAGGAACGTGTCAAAATAGTGACCAAACATGATCAAGTAGAAATAGTATGAATAGGATAAGGTCTAGTCCGAGGAGGTCTATCAGTCAGTCCTTCTAGTGGTGTAAAACACACGTGATTCATATGTCTAGGTCGAGAGCGGGTGGAGAAAGTGAAGTGACATGTAGGTATAGTTCGTCTAAGTGACGAAGTATTGTACAGTTTAAGTTCTATACGTGTTCCTGAATGATTTGGTTGCAAGCGGAAAGAAGAGGGTGAAATAGGCATCACTTATTTGGGTGATGAATCCTTAGGTGGATTCTCGTCAAGTGAGTCCTATTCGATTATATTGTTGCCCTTTTCGGTTGGGCGAGCGGGTACCATGGAAATCTCTACAGTGGTGAGTAAGGCTAGAGCCTCATTTTCAGAGTTGGATGACGTAGTTGTGGGAGTGGTTTCCGTGAAGGGTGGCAAATAAGTTTAGTGTACGTAAGGTTGTACACATATATACATATATACTCATAAAAGCCTAGCATATAAGCACATATAAAGGTTGGTCCTGTTCTATCCTAGTCCAAGTTTTCTAATGCATTCCCATCCACTATAACCATTTCAGGTCTCGCATCGATTCTCCTTTAATTGTACATAGTTGATTAGGCTATGTTAAATTAAATTCGAATGATGCAATTTCAGGTCTCGCAACAAATGAGGAATACTAACCTAACGGTTATAGTCTATGTGACACCCGCCAAATTAGGACTAGTGATTAGTACCTAATCAGTTATAATACATGTAATTAGTTCTGTGTTAGGCTAATTAATGTATCAAGTAATATATATTGTTGAATATATACAATCATGCGATTTGATTAAATCGTACAAGTTTCACATCGAATGTAATTCGGTTCAATTAATACGGACGTTGGTGAACAATTTTATTAAATAATATAATATTATTTAATAACGCAATTATATCCAAAATATTATTTAGATAATATTTCAATTCAAATTCGTATCGTACAAACAAGGACTACACGATTAGATTATTAAACGCGCAAACAAATCGGAACAAGTTAAAGTTATATTTTATAACGCAACCATTAAGTATTTGGTAAAATACTTCAACAAAAATATTGGGAAATTATTCGTATTTTAAAATGTATATTTAAACGTATAAAATAAACATTTAACGTTTAAACGAACGGGAGAACAAACACCGCACGGAGCGCGATTGCGGGGACTGAAAAAGTTGAGGCTTTCACCTACACCCCACCTCTCTTTCCCTCTTTCTTTCATTTCCATTTCAACAAAAACACACACACACCACTAAACACTCTCAAACCCATCACCACCAAATTTTCGGATCTAGCATAACCGACAACAAAAGTTACATTTTCAGAATCACCATCAAGAGAGGAACAAGATTAACAAAGGCACCACCCTCGTTTTCTTCCTCGTTTTGTCTCGATTTGCAATTGTAAGAAATTTTCTAAATATTTAGATTCACTCACTTTGGTGTATTATTTCGGTGTTATAATGTTTACACAACTTAGTATTGTCCAAATGTATGAAGAAAACACGATTTTTCAGCCTAAAAATGAGTTAGATTTGGGTTTTGGGTTGAAAAATCGTGACAGCCACTGGGTTCTGGGCTGATGTTCATCCATGTGACACAAGCACTGTGTCGCATTTAGTGTCGCAAAACATGTGACACAAGCACTGTGTCGCATTTAGTGTCGCAAAACATGTGACACAAGCATTGTGTCGCATTTAGTGTCGAAAAACATGTGACACAAGCATTGTGTCGCAAAACATGTGACACAAGCTTTGTGTCGCATTTAGTGTCGCATTAAGTCGCATATCATAAGACACAAGCCTTGTGTTGCGGAACACAAGCATTGTGTCGCATATTATGTCGCAGAAACCCAAAAACAGAAGCCAAAAACATTCTAAGTGTTTAAAAATCACTTTTCAATAACCAAACCAAATACGATACGATTAATACGCAAAAATGGATAAATCAAAGTATAATAATAATAGTTAAGGTTATTATTATAAATCTGTCACCAACGGGCCGTACACGTTTTCAAAACACAAACCAACTAATCAACCAAATCGTAGTAATTTGGACATATATAGTTGTGTAACAACTACGAAGGTAGTCCTTTGAGATACCGACTCCCGTTTATAACCATCGCGTGTCGTGGACACCCTTAGGTTACAAGTCTTCGGACATCGATACTCGGCTAATCAATCAAAGTTTATTTAGATAAACTTCTCAGGCTCAGGTGAGTCTCATGGCCCCTATTTTACTGTTTTTCAATCAGGGGTGTGATATTATTGCTCGTTTTGTTTTACAAGTTGAACATTGGTACAAATCAAAATCAAATACTACATGAGTTACTTCAACTAATCAATTTAAAGCCCTCCATAATATAGTCTGGTAATACGTAGTAGCGTGAATGTTAGTATATGATATCATATAGGATTGACAATCCTCGTCCGGGTTAGCACGCACTAACTGGTCAAACGGACGTATTAGCATTTGGGAAGACGAGTGTGGATTAGGCACTCGTAGGAGGCATTCAAGTTGGGTTTCCTTAATTGGACCTGACACTCAAGTTAAGCTTAGACTATGTGCTCATGGCTGTATAACTTTTATTTTGCTTAATTGCTTTATAAATTCAATTATAAATCTTGCGGTTCATACAATTATGTGTTGACATACAAATCTGTGAGCTCACCAGCGTTTCGCTGACCCATTTTAGCATATATCACAGGTGACCAGCAGTAGGTTGGATTGCACAATCAAGATCAATTAGCTCGAGTCAGCATGCAAACAATCAGAGATTTAGCTGCATTATTATATTTTGTGTAGATTAATTATGTACTTAAATCTCTCAATTTCCACCGAGCTAATGTAACTCTATTTTTGATGTAAACTTTGGTTTTTATTAATACAAATGTAAAACGACGCATATAGTGGTCGTTCATTATATCTTTGTGCTTGTGATATTTGATTAGTAACACCCAATGTATGCTTCCGCTAAACAGTAAATTTGGGGGTGTTACAGATTGGTATCAGAGCCTAAGGTTATAGTGAACTAGGTTGCATTTAGTGGGCCTAGACTATGACCGTTAGGCAGTATTCCTTACTATGTATGATTAGGTTCAGTGACTACATTGTATTGGTTTAATTTAACATAGCCTGATCAACTATGTACAATTAAAGGAATACGATGTGAGATCTGAAAGCAGTCATGGCTGAACAGGATACACTAGTGGACTCTGACCTCGAGAGAACCGGGACTCAAACACGTCTGTGCTAGACACACTAGGCTATTATGTGGTATATATATATATACATAGATAGGCCTCGCTCCCGCTCAATATCTTAGGCTATATTATATATGTATTATATGGATATAGGCCTCATTCGTTCTAACGCTTTATCTCAGAATGGCAAACACACCACCCAATTCATCACGCTCTCATCCGTATGGATCATGAAACCCAAGAGTGGCTAGGAGGGACCCCAGGTCGCCTCGGGCTAGCCCATATCCTGCTCACCTTACTCTACCAAATTTAGCTACTATAGTACACCACCACGAGCAACGACTTAACGCTATGGATATCGAACTCCAAGAAACCAACGAAAACTGGAGACTCACTTCACTCGAACGAATCAACCAAGTCTCCGAAGATCACGAAAATACCATCAACCACATGGACACCCTTGACAACCGTCTGGGTGAAACCATCGAAACTATGGAGGTTGTCCACAACCAAGTGATAGACAACCGAAATGAAATTTCCGTCCTATAGTCAAGGCTGAATCAGTGCGAGACACGTCTAAGGGAAACCGAAGATGCCCTCCAAATGGTTAGCAGACTTGCAGAATCTGTAGACCATCTCACCGCACTGCTGCCACAACTCAATCTACGACAGGATTAGCTAGGGCTAAATCTGTACTTTATCATGCTTTACTAGGACCTATGTAATTCGACCGGATGTAACAATTCCCGGCACTTTTGAAAACCTTCTAAGTTAGTAACTTTTGAAACTCATAACTCGAAATTGTCTGTAATCGTTTAACATCGTAATATCAATCGACAATTTCTCTCGACTATCTTACATTGTTAATCTTCTCTTTGTGATGTTGTATATTACTGCATTAATATATATATATATATATATACATCTGTCGAATTATCGTTCTGGAACAACTTCTCATGTGCGTCTTGTTTCTTTCTTGAAGAATCATGCCGCCAAAGAGGAAAAGTTACAGTGACGCTGAAATCGCTGCTGTCGTATCTCAAGCAGTGGTCGATGCTTTGGCTGCTCGGGATTCACCATGAAACTCCCAAAGTACTGGTGAGACCCCAGTCAATACCCCTGTTATCAAGCCTTACTCTTACAAGGAATTTCTTAGCTGCAAACCACTCTACTTCAAGGGCACGGAAGGTGCTATTGGTCTAATCAGATGGATTGAATGTATGGAATCCGTCTTCAACCTCTGTAACTGTACGGAGGATAACAAAGTCAAGTTCGCTACATACACCTTTCAGGAAGGTGCTCTTACGTGGTGGAACACCCACGCCAACTCTGTGGGCATCGAAATAGCAAACCGACTCCCTTGGGCTGAATTGAAGAAGAAGCTAACGGAGAAGTACTATCCCGAAGAAGCCCTACACCGTCTGGAGGAAGAATTTTGGCACTTGACGGTGCAGGGTACCGATATTGAGAGTTATACCACCAGGTTCCAACAGTTTCCCTAACTATGTCCGGGATTGGTTGAACCGGAGACAAAAGGCATCAAAAGGTACATCCGTGGCCTTCCTGAGAGCATTCAAGGAAATGTCGCTTCGGCCAAACCAACCACTACCGAAAGTGCTATCCGGCTAGTGCATCAACTCATGGCACTAGTTGTCAACCGTGAGACATCCAACAACTCCTCCAACAACAACAAACGCAAATCCTCTGAACCTCACAACAGCCAAAGCAAAAAGCCCAATACCATCCAAGTTTATAACACCAATTCTGAGCCCAAACGTAGCTACACTAGGGATAGGCCATACTGTTCCAAGTGTAACTATCATCACCATGGTCCATGAAAGTCTCCCTGCAACAACTGCAGGAAGTACGGGCATTCATCTAAGGATTGCCGAGCCCCTAAATCCAACAACAGCAACAACCAACAACCCAAATCCTGTTATGGATGTGGAGAGGCTGGACATTACAGGAATGAGTGTCCTAAATGAAGTAGCAACAACAACAACAACAACGCTAAGGGAAGAGCATTCGTACTCAACTCCGGGGATGCCCGTCAGGACCCGAATGTGGTCACGGGTATGTTCCTCCTCAACGACTTAACTGCTTCTGTTCTATTTGATACTGGTGCCGATAGGAGCTTTATTTCTGATGAATTTTACCCACTACTTGACATCACCCCCGTGGCCTTAGATGTTAAGTACACCGTAGAGCTAGCAAATGGCAAACTAATAGAAACCGATAGTGTGATACCTAATTGCACTTTAAACCTAGCCAATGAAACCTTTTCAATCGATCTTATGCCTGTTGAAATTGGAAGTTTCGACGTTATCATTGGTATGGACTGGTTGTCCAAACATCGGGCTGAAATTATCAGTCATGACAAAGTCGTTCGCATACCCCTCACCGCCGGTGGAACTCTAATCATACAGAGGGAGACCGACGGGACGAGACTCAATATTATATCTTGTTTGAAAACCCGGAAATTTCTGAGAAAGGGTTATCCAGCAATCCTCGCACACATCATGGAGAAAAAGTCGGAGGAGAAGTGACTTGAAGATGTGCCCATCGTTCGAGACTTTCCAGAAGTCTTTCCCGAAGAACTACCTGGTCTACCACCACCAAGACAGGTTGAGTTCTCAATCGACCTTGTGCCAGGTGCCGCACCTGTGGCCCGAGCACCATACCGCTTACCCCCATCTGAACTTCAGGAGTTGTCCAACCAATTACAGGAACTCCTGGAGAGAGGATTCATTAGGCCGAGTTCTTCACCTTGGGGAGCTCCAGTCTTATTTGTGAAAAAGAAAGACGGTTCGTTCAGAATGTGTATCGATTACCGAGAGTTGAACAAGTTGACCATCAAGAATCGATATCCACTTCCTCGTATTGATGACCTGTTTGACCAACTACAAGGGTCGAGTTTTTATTCAAAGATCGATCTCCGGTCAGGTTATCATCAACTACGTGTTCGTGACACCGATATCCCAAAAACTGCTTTCAGAACCCGTTATGGGCATTACGAATTTCAAGTATTGCCATTCGGTCTAACCAACGCACCGGCCGTGTTCATGGATCTTATGAACCGGGTGTGCAAGCCATACCTCGACAAGTTTTTCATTGTCTTTATTGATGACATCCTCATTTACTCACGAAACGAACAGGAACATGCGCAACACCTCAGAACCATCCTAGAACTACTTAAGCCCGAGGAGCTTTACGCCAAATTCTCTAAGTGTGAGTTTTGGATACAAACCGTTCAATTCCTTGGACACGTCATCGACAGTCAAGGAATCCATGTCGATCCATCAAAAATCGAAGCTATCAAAGACTGGCAGTCGCCAACCACTCCGACCGAGGTACGCCAATTCTTGGGATTGGCGGGGTACTATCGGCGATTCATCGAAAATTTCTCAAAAATAGCCCAACCACTCACGACACTGACTCAGAAAGATAAAAAGTTCGATTGGACTGATAAACAAGAGTCAGCATTTCAACTTCTGAAACAAAAGCTTTGCAGTGCTCCGATCCTATCTCTACCCGAAGGCACCGATGATTTCGTGGTATACTGCGATGCTTCTCATCAAGGTCTCGGTTGTGTGTTGATGCAACGGGACAAAGTCATTGCTTACGCTTCACGACAACTGAAAATTCACGAAAAGAACTACACCACTCACGATCTCGAGCTAGGAGCTGTCGTTTTTGCTCTCAAAATTTGGAGACATTATCTTTACGGTGCAAAGTGCACAATCTTTACCGATCACAAAAGTCTCCAACATATATTCGATCAGAAGGATCTCAACATGAGGCAACGTCGGTGGGTCGAGTTGCTTACCGACTACGATTGTGAGATCAAATACCATCCGGGCAAAGCGAATGTTGTTGCCGATGCCCTCAGTCGAAAAGAACGAACGAAACCACTTCGAGTCCGAGCCCTCAGCATGACTATTCACAATGATCTAAACATTCAGATTCTCACTGCTCAACTCGAAGCTCTAAAACCCGATAACATCAAGAACGAAGCCTTGCGAGGCATGGACAAACAATTCGAGATCAAACCTAATGGGGTTAGGTATTTCTCAAACCGAATCTGGTTACCCAGTTTTGGAAACCTGCGAGACTTGGTGATGGATGAAGCTCACAAGTCCAAATATTCTATCCATCCTGGATCCGACAAAATGTATCATGACATCAAGGAATTTTATTGGTGGCCGAATATGAAAGCTGAAATTGCTACATACGTCAGCAAGTGTCTTACTTGCTCGAAAGTCAAGGCTGAATACCAAAAACCTTCTGGTTTACTCCAACAACCCAACATTCCTGAATGGAAATGGGAACAAATTGCCATGGATTTCATAACCAAACAACCAAAGTCATCGAGCGGTTGCGATACCATTTGGGTGATCGTCGATCATCTCACAAAATCTGCTCATTTCCTGGCAATCAAGGAAACCGATAAAATGGAACGCCTCACACAAATCTACATCAAAGAGGTTGTTTCTCGACACGGTGTTCCAATCTCGATTATCTCCGATAGGGATAGTCGATTCACCTCTCACTTTTGGCAATCACTTCAAAAATCATTGGGTACCCGTCTTGATATGAGTACCGCATACCATCCTTAAACCGATGGCCAAAGTGAATGACCGATTCAAACACTGGAAGACATGCTACGAGCTTGCGTAGTTGACTTCGGTGTAAACTGGGAAAAACACCTACCGTTGTGCGAGTTTTCATATAACAACAGTTATCACACCAGCATAAAGGCTGCACCCTTTGAGGCACTCTACGATCGTAAGTGCCGATCACCTATCTGTTGGACCGAAGTGGGAGACAGTCAACTCACTGGTCCTGAGATCATTCACGAAACAACTGAAAAGATATTCGAGATCCAAAACAAACTCAAAGCCGCACGTGATTGTCAGAAAAGTTATGCTGACGTGAGACGCAAACCACTCGAGTTCCAGGTTGGGGATCGAGTGCTACTCAAAGTTTCACCTTGGAAAGGTGTTATCCGATTCGGTAAACGCGGGAAGTTGAATCCCAGATACATTGGACCATTCGAGATCCTCGAGAGGATAGGTCCAGTGGCATATCGATTGCAGCTGCCATCCGAGCTCAGCAGCGTGCATCTCACTTTCCACATTTCAAATTTGAAAAAGTGTCTGTCTGACGAGACACTTATCATTCCACTCGATGAAATCCGGGTTGACGACAAGCTCTATTTTGTTGAAGAACCCGCCGAAATAATGGACCGTGAGGTCAAACAACTCAAACAAAGTCGTATTCCCATTGTCAAGGTCAGGTGGAATTCGCGGCGTGGACAGGAATTCACCTGGGAACGGGAAGACCAAATGCGACTCAAGTACCCTCAGTTATTCACTGAAGCTACTTCAAACACGACTACGAACTAAATTTCAGGACGAAGTTCTTCTAACAGGGGGAGAATGTGACACCTGCCAAATTAGGACTAGTGATTAGTACCTAATCAGTTATAATACATGTAATTAGTTCTGTGTTAGGCTAATTAATATATCAAGTAATATATATTGTTGAATATATACAATCATGTGATTTGATTAAATCGTACAAGTTTCACATCGAATGTAATTCGGTTCAATTAATACGGACGTTGGTGAATAATTTTATTAAATAATATAATACTATTTAATAACGCAATTATATCCAAAATATTATTTATATAATATTTCAATTCAAATTCGTATCGTACAAACAAGGACTACACGATTAGATTATTAAACGCGCAAACAAATCGGAACAAGTTAAAGTTATATTTTATAACGCAACCATTAAGTATTTGGTAAAATACTTCAACAAAAATATTGGGAAATTATTCGTATTTTAAAATGTATATTTAAACGTATAAAATAAACATTTAACGTTTAAATGAACGGGAGAACAAACACCGCACGGAGCGCGATTGCGGGGACTGAAAAAGGTGAGGCTTTCACCTACACCCCACCTCTCTTTCCCTCTTTCTTTCATTTCCATTTCAACAAAAACACACACACACCACTAAACACTCTCAAACCCATCACCACCAAATTTTCGGATCTAGCATAACTGACAACAAAAGTTACATTTTCGGAATCACCATCAAGAGAGGAACAAGATTAACAAAGGCACCACCCTCGTTTTCTTCCTCGTTTTGTCTCGATTTGCAATTGCAAGAAATTCTCTAAATATTTAGATCCACTCATTTGGTGTATTATTTCGGTGTTATAATGTTTACACAACTAAGTATTGTCCAAATGTATGAAGAAAACACGATTTTTCAGCCTAAAAATGAGTTAGATTTGGGTTTTGGGTTGAAAAATCGCGACAGCCGCTGGATTCTGGGCTGGTGTTCATCCATGTGACACAAGCACTGTGTCGCATTTAGTGTCGCAAAACATGTGGCACAAGCACTGTGTCGCATTTAGTGTCGCAAAACATGTGACACAAGCATTGTGTCGCATTTAGTGTCGCAAAACATGTGACACAAGCATTGTGTCGCATTTAGTGTCGAAAAACATGTGACACAAGCATTGTGTCGCAAAACATGTGACACAAGCTTTGTGTCGCATTTAGTGTCGCATTAAGTCGCATATCATAAGACACAAGCCTTGTGTTGCGGAACACAAGCATTGTGTCGCATATTATGTCGCAGAAACCCAAAAACAGAAGCCAAAAACATTCTAAGTGTTTAAAAATCACTTTTCAATAACCAAACCAAATACGATACGATTAATACGCAAAAATGGATAAATCAAAGTATAATAATAATAGTTAAGGTTATTATTAGAAATCTGTTACCAACGGGCCGTACACGTTTTCAAAACACAAACCAAATAATCAACCAAATCGTAGTAATTTGGACATATATAGTTGTGTAACAACTACGAAGGTAGTCCTTTGAGATACCGACTCCCGTTTATAACCATCGCGTATCGTGGACACCCTCAGGTTACAAGTCTTCGGACATCGATACTTGGCTAATCAATCAAAGTTTATTTAGATAAACTTCTCAGGCTCAGGTGAGTCTCATGGCCCCTATTTTACTGTTTTTCAATCAGGGGTGTGATATTATTGCTCGTTTTGTTTTACAAGTTGAACGCAAGTACAAATCAAAATCAAATACTACATGAGTTACTTCAACTAATCAATTTAAAGCCCTCCATAGCATAGTCTAGTAATACGTAGTAGCGTGAATGTTAGTATATGATATCATATAGGATTGACAATCCTCGTCCGGGTTAGCACGCACTAACTGGTCAAACGAACGTATTAGCATTTGGGAAGACGAGTGTGGATTAGGCACTCGTAGGAGGCATTCAAGTTGGGTTTCCTTAATTGGACCTGACACTCAAGTTAAGCTCAGACTATGTGCTCATAGTTGTATAACTTTTATTTTGCTTAATTGCTTTATAAGTTCAATTATAAATCTTGCGGTTCATACAATTATGTGTTGACATACAAACATGTGAGCTCACCAGCGTTTCGCTGACCCATTTTAGCATATATCACAGGTGACCAGTAGTAGGTTGGATTGCACAATCAAGATCAATTAGCTCGAGTCAGCATGCAAACAATCAGAGATTTAGCTGCATTATTATATTTTGTGTAGATTAATTATGTACTTAAATCTCTCAATTTCCACCGAGCTAATGTAACTCTATTTTTGATGTAAACTTTGGTTTTTATTAATACAAATGTAAAACGACGCATATAGTGGTCGTTCATTATATCTTTGTGCTTGTGATATTTGATTAGTAACACCCAATGTATGCTTCCGCTAAACAGTAAATTTGGGGGTGTTACAGTAATAGGTTTGCAAGCAGTTGTAAACATAAGTAAGAAATATGAGATTTTCGTTGTGTTGCACGTATGCAAAAACAGTTGTAAAAATATCAGGTTATCATTAGTTATTCCTTGTTTTCCTTTGTTATCCTTTGCGCCATCAGCTCATAGTTCGAAGCTTAACCCTTGTTGTTGCCTCGGCAAGTGTCTAATCCGGAACACTCGTTTAAACAAATAATATTGCGTCCGTGGGTTGGCTAGAGTGACTATCCCGGAGGGGGGTGTCAATCCCCAATAGATCTATCCAATAGTATTCACGCTTCAAAAATTAACGAACTATGATGTGCGAGGGCTTTGTTGGATTATGGTCTCACTCATGCATTATCCTTTGCTTTCCCTTGTTTCATATGTTATTCATTGTTTATAAAACAGTTGTATAAAAGCAGTTGCATAATGACAGTTGTATAAAACATGTATAAAGACAGTTGTATAAAACATGTATAAAGACAGTTGTATAAAACATGTGTGTATGTATTCTCACCTCAAAATAGTTAAACAAGTAAAACGGGGGCTATGAAACTCACCTTAGATTAGCAAGTAGCAAGCAAATATCAAATAAGCAAGCAAGCCGGTGTGCAACCTTCTAACGTCCTAAAAACGTATAAGGTTGGGTTTAAGTAGATGTCTTATTAGACCATCTATGGCGATTGTATAAGTGGGGTTCAATGTCCACTTAAGCCAATCGTGTAGGTAGAGATTTAATGTCCACCTAAAGCTTGTTCATTAACTAGTATGTCCAAATAAGTTGTTCAAGTTCGTTTATTAAAAACATGTACGACCCTTGGTGAAAGTTTGTAATAATAATTCATTTAGACATTATTATTAAGTTTATTTTGTTGTATAATATGTATTAGTACGTATCATGTGTTGCAAACAGATTATTCAGTTCGTAAAAACCTTAAACCGTAGGTCAAAGTTGGTCAACTTGTTGGTCAAAGTTGGTCAAACTGGTCAAAGTTGGTGAAACTGGTCAAAGTTGGTCAAACTGGTCAAAGTTACTATATATGTCACCCAAACCCCTTTTATTACCATTCTTTTCAAAAATAGTAAGGTCTTGTTTGGTTCGCGGAATTGGTTGGAATTTGATGGAATTGGAATTCGAATTCCAATTCTATGATGTGTTTGGTTGACAATTTTACAAGAATGGAAAGTTTACAAATTCCCTCAAATTCCTTCAGCTAAACGAATTGAGATTCCTTCATTTTTTACAAGGAACCTTCTAATTTCATATGGAATTACGGATCTAACAACACCGCCTCTGTAACAAAATATTCAAATAAACATATTATTACTCTTTAATTGTGCTCAACTCCAATTTCATTCTGTTTTCTTCTGCAATCGTCTCTCCGCCATGTTGGTCTTCGATTTGAGCTCCATTTGATTACTACTTTTTTCTACGGCATCTCCACTCACAAGGTTCGATTCTGATTTATATCATATGTACGATTTCTAGGTTGTTTCTATCATGTAATTAATCTGTGCGATTTCTAGGTTCTATTTTTTGCTTTATCGAAATTAGGTCGTGTTGATTGTATTTCTGATTTCAATTTGATTCATACACGCCATGCTTACCTGATAACTATCTAATATGTGCTCATCAATCGTATTCAGTTGCCTATGATTGGAGTATGTTCATCTTTGTGTATATATTTGTATGATGTCTATGTGTTAAAAGGTGGAATTAGGACTTAATTAGTTTAAATTATGTAGTGACTGTATTGTAGGGGGTATTAGCTTAAAGTGCAAGAGATCTTAATTAAAGTGCAGCTGATTGTAAAAGTTGTTGCTATTTTTATTGTAATATTTATGATGTAGTTATAATATATGATCAATTTGTAGCTTGTCTGTCATAGAAGCAATTGTTTATTGTATAGACAATGAATTCCATAGAATAATTGTTTCTCTTGTTTGTATCTTTGATTGTGATACACATGGATTTTGGGATGGTCATAGCTCCATTTGTAACACTAATCACTATTATTTTTTTAGTTACTAAAGATCATTGCACTAGATACTACTGTATTTATTGCTACTGTATAAATAGCTACTCGTATTAAACTTCAACTGTATTATTAAATTTCCCTCTATCTGTTCTGAACTATAAAAACAAACCAATGAAACTGATATAAGTTGGTTAGCGGGCTTTACAATTCTGTGATTAATTTTTACAATTGTATTTGACACCAAGAATTTCTCCTTTACTTTTAGTAATCTTTGACACTAGAGGTAATTTTTATTAGCTGCACCTTGAAGGGTCAACTTACTGCCATCTATCATAATTTTTATTCATGTATTCTTCTACTTCCTTGCTGGATGAACAAGTTATGGCCCGACTTAGTTTAGCAACCCGCAAACGTATGCAAAGGAGACAGTCATTGATATTAGCATGGTGGAACCAACTAATTACTATTGCTGTTTGGTTTATTATTTCAGTCTACATGTTGGTATCATATATGAATTAGATAGACCGCGTCTTCGATATTCTTTAGCAAGTACAAATCGAGTTTCAATATTGCATAGATATGTTTATCAAAGTGATACTATCTCCATATTGCAAGTTAGGATGACCCGAAGGTATTTCAAAAAATTATGTTACATGCTTGAAACTTTGGGAGGATTAAGAGCAAGTAGGAATATGAACATTGATGAGCAAGTTTTACATTTACTTCATATTATTGCTCATAATGTTAAGAATAGGCATATGATATGCTATTTTTATCGTTCGGGTGAAACAATAAGTAGAAACTTTGCTCGAGTTTGCAATGCGGTCATAAGATTGCATCCATATTTGCTTAAGAAACCCAATACAGTGCCTCATAACTCTACTGATGAAACATGGAGTTGGTTCAAGGTATATGTAATTTGTATAAATATTTCTTATGAGTAGATTAGTAACAAGACATGTGAAATAACATTATTTCTTATTTGATTTAGAATTGTCTAGGAGCTTTGGATGGAACATATATACAATGTTTGGTTCCACTTAAAGATAGGCCAGATATAGACCAAGAAAGAATGATATCGCAACAAATGTTTTGGGGATCTGTTCACAAGATTTACAGTTTATCTACGTGTTACCGGGATGGGAGGGGTCGGCTGTTGATGGTAGAGTTCTTAGGGATGCTCTTTTTAGACCTAATGGACTCAAAGTTCCTAGACCGGGTATATAAATAGTTATAGAGCTATAGAAGTTGATAACTATAGTTGGTGAGTGTTTATTAACTGAAATATACTTTTTTAGTTTATTACTTGGTAGATGCGGGATATACAAATGGAGAGGGTTTCCTTGCCCCTTAGAAGGTCAAAGATACCATTTAAATTATTGGCGTGATGGATACCAACCAACAACACCTAAAGAGTTATTTAATAAGATCCATTCATCAGCAAGAAACGTGATAGAAAGATGTTTTGGTATTTTGAAGGCAAGGTGGGCAATTTTAAGGGACAAATCCTATTATCCCATTAAACAAAAAAATAGGATCATAATGGCATGCTGTCTCCTACAGAATTATATACGACAAGAAATGTCATTTGATCCAATTGAGAGTCAATATGTACCAGATGTGGGAACCAGAGACCTTGGACATGAAGATAATATTGCTTCTGTTGGTACAACAAACGAGTGGACTGCATTTAGGGATAATCTGGTAGAAACTATGTTTGAAGCATGGAGTTCTACCCATTGATAAATACTATTTTTTATTCTCTTTTATTGGTACCTTAGACGAGTGGGATACAATTGAATATTATAAGTGATATAACTTGTTAAAGATGACTAATATTGTACATGGTTAGTAAAATTACTGTTTAATTGTTTACTTATGTTCTAGATCTTAATGACTTTGGGGTTGCTAGTTATAGATCTGTTGTTTCATCAGAATGACTAAGTAGAAGTTAGTTGTATATCTCTGAATGGTTGTGTAGAAATTACATAAAAAGATTGGTTGCTTATGTAGTAGTTATGTGTTGTTTGAATATCGTATTACATGATCTGGATATCGGTTTTTGATTGTGTATATTTTAGCTTCAATTGAGTCACTCTGTATAAGTACTTGTATGGATTGATTGTTGTACAGACATTCTATATTATGTATTATGTACTTCCCTTGTGATCTATATTGTAATGTTTTTTCTTTTTAATTATGTTATGGACTGGTTTATATTTTTATAGGTATGACGAACCATAATAGAAACTATCACGGGTGGACAAGTGTAAAAGACGCAAAACTAATCGAGGCCTTAGTAAACTTGGTAAACAGTGGAGGGTATAAAGCTGATAATGGCTTTAAATCTGGATACCTATAGCATCTTGAACAATCGTTGAGAGAATCACCTCCAAACTCGGGTATTTTAGGCAAGCCACATATCGAATCTAGAATAAAAACAATGAAGAAGGATTGACGGGTTGTTTATGACATGTTGAATGGTGCAAATACAAGTGGATTTGGTTATGATAATGTGCATCATTGTGTGACTGCTGATGCTATGGTGTGGGAATCATACCTCAATGTAAATTTTCTTATTTCAATTTTCATACAGTTTCACATGTAGTACTCTTTATCATATTTATATTGTTTTTATTGTAACTGAGCAGGTTCATAAGGAGGCATCCAAATGGAAAAATAAAAAGCTGCCTCACTATGAATATTTGTGTTTGATTTTTGGAAAGGATCGAGCTCAAGGGAATAAAGCAAAAGATGTTCCTGAGATGGAAGAAGAGGTGAACATAGAAGAGCAAGAATTGGATGAAGCTTCTAGTGAGGTGACAGAAGTGCAGCTGAGATTTCGAGCGGTCTTGGTAAGAAGAGAAAAAGTCGAGTTAGTACTTTGGTTGATGGATTTCATGAAGTGGTTGCCTTACTTGGTGATCGACTCAAAGAAACATCGGCCGAAATGAGTGAAGGTATAAAATTTGATCTTGAATCAGAAAAGAAAAGTTCTTTGATCACTTTTGAGCTATCAAAGATGGTTTCCTTGTCTCAATCAGAGAGGTTTATGGCAATTAAAAAGATCAAAAGTGACCCTGATAACGTGACAACTTTTTGGGATTTGGAAGAAGTAGAAAGAGAGGCTTGGGTGAGGTTTATGTTGGCTGAATGAATATCAATATGAAAAAAAAAAAAGATTCTGACTTTGGTTAGTATAATCAATGGATTTAGATACAATATCGACTTTTGGGTAGTAGTTAAATTCTAGTATGCTCAATTCTTTTGTCAAAAGTGTTTGCCATATGCTGGCTAAAAACTTTCACTTTGTTGAACTTGTTCTTAGCCATAAGTGGGCTAAAACTTCCTGGTACACTTGTTGAACTTGATGCACTTGATGTATATGCTTGAGTGATATGAACTTGAGTTGATAATGAAGTTGTACTTAGCAATGCTCATTTGTTGGTTTGACCCAAATATACAGCCTTGGTCCAAACTGATTGGTCATTTACACTCTCGTTTTGCTGCTAGCTAGTCGGATGGATTGAATTGTCTCATATGGTGTTTTGGTCTTTGGTCTTGTTAGGCTGATTATGTTTTTGGCTTTTGTTCTTCTTATCTATGTTTATGTGTAGAGTGTTTTGCATAAGCTCCCAGTTTACATCTTGTAGTATGGGTTGACTTTAGTTTTTGTTTTGCTTTGTATTGTACTATTGTTCTTTTTTGTGTTTTAATAATATTCTGCCTTTTCAATATATATATATATATATATATATATATATATATATATATATATATATATATATATGTCAAATAAATTAACCAAAAGAGGTAATCATATCATTTTGCACTATGAACATTCCAATTCCATTGACATGATAATTATGAACCAAATATGCATATGTAAGGAATGGAATTTGAATTCCATTCCATTATGCCAACCAAATGCATCACAAAATTCCATTCCTTTAAATTCTAATTCCTTGGGATTCCAATTCCTTTGGTGAATTCCTTGGGATTCCAATTCCTTTGGTGAATTCCTATTCCTTTGAAAATATTCCGCGAACCAAACGGGGACTAAGTTTCAAGTTTTTCAAAACCGAGCCCTGTTTTTGTTGACTTGGTCAAACCTACTCGGTTTGACCCGAATCTTTTCCCAAACTCTTAAACATATTCCCAAGCCTTAAAAAGTTTTTTTTCACTTTTAACAAGCTTACAAGTGTTGGTTTAATCATTTTTGCAAAAATCAGTCCACTATCTCAATTTTCCAAAAAATGCACTTGTTTGTCCAATTTTTATAAAATTGTACATTCCGAATTAGTTCCCAAGAAAAATACCTGTTGTTCCTGCTTACGTTATCTACGTTCCATAATTTTTCCATGAATTTTAGAGAATTTTAAGTATTTATAAAAATTACATGTGTCCTCTAAGGTCCAACAGTTGACCAATCTGGACACATTCATGAAGATTACATTTCAGGGGAAAATCTACAAAGAATTAGTAAATGTTGTCAACATGAAAGTTGTAAACAATGAAATGTCAAATTTGAGCGGTAGTTTCAGGTCATTTGGAGATGTGTAGCTCGAGATATGGCCAAAATACTAAGGGTAAAGTTTCTGGATTTCTGGAACAGATTGTATATGTGTTTTTATATAAAATATTAAAAATAGTATTCAAGCTCAGAAAAATATGAGGTTTGCGGGGTTGAAAATTTCACTTCTTGAACTTAATTTGTAACTATAGAAATGTCTATTTTCATGAAGAAATGAATTTTCTAAAAATCGTGAAAATGAACACATATTTCTGGACAGAAAGTTTCTTTGCATATTTATGAGTTTCAAGCTAAGAAAAGTTGATTATTGAGTCATATTTTGTTACATACATATTGAGTGAACTTTAGATACATGTTAATAAGTATAAAAACAAGTTAGAATGGTCCTTACAATGGTATTTTGAAGAAAGGAGGACAGATTTGTGATAGGGAGTTCTTGAGCTCTTGAAATCTTGAAAAATCTTGAGAAATGGATGAGGATTTGTGTGGTGGTTGTATGGTGGTTTGTGGTGGTGAGAGGTGGTGCTACGGTGGTGTGAGGGTTTGGAATCTCTGGAAATAGAGAGAGAATTGAGAGAGAAATTTGGTGAAAGTGTAAGTAATGAAATGAAAATGAATGGAAGAATGCATGGAGGATGAGTGGAAGTAGGAGGTTATTTTAATCATGAGTTCTTGCATGAAAGATTAGAGGGTGGGGTGGAGGTGGCCAGACCACATGGACCCCCACATGGTGGGTTTGTGATTTTTAATTTCGTTCCCAGTCTGTGTTGCGATCGGTGCTCGTTTATTCGTTTTTCAGTTATTCGGTTAAATCGCGTTTCTTTCATCGTTTTAATTCATGATATAATTGGGATTATATTTCATTGAAGTATTATTAAAATACTTAAATTTGAGTTGTCAAAGTATTAATTAGGGTTTTGTTTGGTTGTCGTGTTCAGTTTGCGCGTTTTCGTTGCATTTGAGACGTTTTAAGCGAAACGTCTAGTTTTTTCGTGTATTATTTTAACAAAATAATAAATAATGATAAATAACTTCTAAAAATAAATTAAAGTTATTTATAGAAATGTTTTCACCAACGTCGTATAGTTTGCCGGACTCCGTCCGGTTGTTTCGCATAATTACAGCATATTACGTAAGCGTAATATAAAACAATTACGTAGACGTATATTCACATAAATACACAAATAGTCACAAGTAATTACAAGTATTTAGCCTAGTACTAAACTAAAAACACGTAATTAAGATTTCTAGCAGGTTAATCAGTAAGCCTAAATCGTCGGGTATCACAAGTTATGTTGGGAAATAAGATTTCTGATGTTATTACTGCTGTTGAAGAATGCACAAGGCATTAACACTGTTAGTGTTATTGTTTCTACTGTTGTTACAACTGTTAGTGTTTTGGTTATCACTGTCTTTAGAGTTAAAGCTGTTAGTTGAAGTCTTTATGAATTACCACTGTTGGTGTTGGTTACCACTGCTAGTAGAAGATTTCAACTGTTATTGAAGATTGAAGATAAGTGTTACAACTGTTAGTGTTATCACTGTTAGCTTGTTTACAACAGTTAACACTGCTTAGGCTAGTTACCACTGTTGGTATATTAGTCTAGTAAATTGTACAAGTGTTAACACTGTTATAGGAATTACCACTGTTTATATAGTCGTGGTAGTTAACACTGTTTATATCTAGAATAGGAGGGAAGTCAGAGTTTGAATAATTATGGATTGTAACTGCTTCCATAATTATAGGAGATTGTTTAGCAGGACTCTATGTGCTATAAATAGAGATCCTTAACCTAGATTAGGTTATCAGTTTTTGAGCGCAGCTTCAAGGTTTTGTAACCCTAATACAAATCAGTGTATTCGTCTTATATCATTAATAAGATTGGAGATTTTTATAATTCTGATATTGTTATTCATATTGATCTTCATTGTATTATTAAGTGTTATTCCGCAAACTTCTTAGTAATCATTCAAAACTGAAGTTATCTAATAGTTTATTAGATAGATCTTGGTTTTACAAGTGGTATCAGAGCAGGTTTAGTTTTGAATCCAGGAAGATCTCAGTTCTACTGTTTTATTGATTATTTTTATAATCATTAAATAATAGTAATGGCAGAAGGTGGTGAAGGAATCCAGGTCACAAAGATCCCAATGCTTAGACCTGATGAGTTTGATCTGTGGAAAAACAGAATCAGACAATATATGCTTCTTACAGATTATCAGATGTGGGAAGTTGTGGTTAATGGTCCTCCAGTGACCTTAAACAGTGATGGTGTTCCACTGCCAAGATCTCCACCAACATCTGAGACAGAAAGAAAAGTCAGATCTATAGAGTACAAAGCTTTGAGTACTCTATTGTTATCTATTCCAAATGAATATCAAAGGCGTTTTGAAGCATGTCAAGATGCTAAAGTTTTAATGGAAGCAATAGAGAAGAGATTTGGTGGTAATGATAACACCAAAAAGAACAAAAGATCTCTGTTGAAACAGCAATATGAGAACTTTAATTCTGTAAAGTCAGAAACTCTGACTCAAACCTTTGATAGGTTTTCAAAGCTTGTGGGAGATCTGGAAAATCATCAAGTAAAAATTGATAAAGATGATTTGAACAGAAAGTTTTTGAGGTCCTTGGGTGATGAATGGACCATGTATACTGTTGGTTTAAGGCAGAGTGCAGATCTGGAAGCAAAGGAATTAGAAGATATCTACAATGATCTGAGGAATTTTGAAGCTGAGGTAGAGATCAAGAAGGTAGGTTATGGGAGCAACAACAATAATTCAACTTTTATGTCAATGGCAGGTTCTGGATCAAAGGATGAATCCAGTCAGAAAGGGTCATCCTATGGTACTAGAGGAAGTGGATCTAGTACTACTCATTCTAATGATCAAATCTTAGAATCTTTCTTTGCTAGTAATGTGAATTCATCACTTACTAATGAAGATCTAGATCAGTTTGAAGGAGATGATCTAGAAGAAATGGATATCAAGCTACAAATTGCTTTAATCACACAAAGAGCAAAAAGGTTTATGCAAAGAACTGGTAGAAATAACTTTGCACAGAAAAGGAGTGATTCAAGCTGGTTTGATAAAAGCAAAGTTGAATGCTTCAACTGTCACAAGATGGGACATTTTGCTAGGGAGTGCAGAAGTCCTAAGATTGATCAGAATGAGAGAGGAACTGTTCAGAGAAGTGGAGGAAATGTTGGTCAGACTAAGAATGTGCCAATTCAAGATACTTCATCAAATGCACTGGTATCTGTTGATGGATGTGGATGGGATTGGAGTGATCAGGAAGAGCATGAAGTGAAGAATCAATGCTTCATGGCAACAGCAGAATCTGACAAGCAATCTGAAGTTCCTTATGAGGTACAAATAAAATTGTGTTCAGCTGTGTGTAAACAAACTGTGAAACATTATAGAGATCATAACCAGAAAGTGTGTGATGAGCTAAAGCAGTGTGAAATCAAAAGTAGACACACAATCTCTGTAATAGAAAATCTTGAAAAACAGATTCAGGCATTTGAAGATAATGCAACACAGTTTAAGTATGATATTGAGTATGCAAGGTGGGAGAGAGACACTTTTAAAGATAAATTAGAATTATTAACTAAGAAACTTGCTGAGGTCAAATGTGAAAGAGATAGCATAAGACTCAATGTAAGTAACTTAGAACATGCATCTAAAAGTGTAAATAAACTTATCAATTCTCAGATTCATGATAAACTCAAGACTGGGTTAGGATACAATAATGTACCTCCTCCTTATAACAACAACTATTTTCCTTCAAAAACTGAAATTGATTTAAATTTACTTAAAGAAGGATTAAATGATGATGTTAAAAAGGTCGACCCAGTTAACAGTTTAAAAGAAGATGAGAACATTGATGAAGTAGAAATTCATGAGTGGACTGAGGAAGATGATGAAGAGTGTGATCCATCTGAATGTAATGTTAATGAAATCAATAAATCTGATAAATCATCTTGTGAAAGCAGCAATAGTATTACTGGTCTAGTTAAAGAACTAAAAGTTAATAAACTAGAAGAGAGTAAGAAAATGTTTGAAGAGAAGGAAAAACATCATGAAAAAGATGAGAAAATTACACCTAACACACCTAGGAATCTTCAAAGGAAGGTTAGGAATGTTGTGACAACAACTGTTTCTGTGAATCATAGAACTGCTGTGAATACATGTGAAAAGTGCAAGTGTAAGGATAGCTTTTCTAAATCCCAAAACTTTCAAAAACATATTCCCAGAGGTAACCAAAGGAATTGGAATCAAATGGTGACTCAAAAACTGGGGAATAATGTTACTGTGATTAAAGAAAAGTTATGCCTTATATGTGGCAGAAATAATCATCTTCAACATGAGTGTTTTCATAATCCAAAAACATATCAAAAGAATGTGAAAAAGCCATGGACAGCAGCTAATATGGTTAACAAACAAAATTTTAAATCTAAAGTTAATCATACAACTGCTGCTAGAAAGATGAATTATAGGGAAAATCAAGCTATGGCTGCTGCAAAGGTTTCCACTGCAGGAACAAAAGCTAAAGATATAGCCAACAGTTTAAAGACTAAAACAGTGGAAAAAGGAGTTAAATCAAACAGTGGTAAACCTTTTAAAACTGTTAACACTGTTAATTCAACAGTTTCCACTGGTAGAGTAAAAAACACTGTAAGGAATACTAACAGTGTTAATTATTTTACCACTGTTAGACATAATAATAGTTATAACAGGTTTAACACTGTTAGACATAACTTTGGACCTTCAGTTAACACTGTTAGACCAAAACCCACTGTTAAGTCTAAAATTAGTTGGATTTGGACACCTTTTCAATCTAATGTTCCCAGATGTTCAAAATCTAACAATGCATCAAAATCAATAATCTTCAAGAAAGTTGATTACCTTGATGCATCAGGGAAACCCAAAGCCAAATTGGTTTGGGTTCCCAAGAGAAATTAATTTTCTATGTGTTTGTTTGTGTGCAGGGCAAGCCAAGAAGTTTATGGCATATCGACAGTGGCTGCTCAAGGCACATGACTGGAGATAAGGAAAAGTTACAGAACTTCAAATCATTTGATGGTGGATATGTAGCATTTGGAAGCAATCCAAAAGGTGGAAGGATCACAGGCAAAGGAGTTGTTCAAAGTGCCAAGTTAAGCTTTGAAAATGTTTATTATGTGGAACAGTTGAGGTACAATTTGCTAAGTGTGAGTCAAATCACAGATAAAAAGAACCCTGTTCATTTTACTGACACTGAATGTCTTATTCTGTCTAAGGAGTTCACAATTCCAGAAGATATGATTTTAATGAGAATTCCTAGGCAAGATAATGTCTATAAGTGTGACTTAGCAAACATGGCACCTCAACCTGATTTAAACTGCTTGATTTCTAAAGCTAATTTAAATGAGTCTACTTTGTGGCATAGAAGGATGTGTCACATGAATTACAAAACCATTAATAAACTTGTCAAAAACAAGCTTGTTAGGGGTTTACCTGAGAAGGTCTATTCATGTGATGATCATTGTGTTTCTTGTCTAAAAGGGAAGCAACACAAAACTTCTTTTAAGTCCAAAACTGTAAATTCAAACTGTACTCCTTTATACTTATTGCATATGGATTTATTTGGACCAACAAGTATAAGTAGTATGGGAAAAAGATCTTATTGCCTTGTTGTAATTGATGATTATACCAGATTTACATGGGTTTTCTTTCTTAGAACAAAAGATGAGACAGGTGACATACTTAGATCATTTATAACTAAGATTGAGAACCACTTAGATAAAAAGGTTAAAATCATCAGGAGTGATAATGGAACAGAGTTTAAAAATTATGAGATGGATAAATTCTGTGATGAGAAAGGCATTAAGAGAGAATTTAGTGCTCCTAGGACTCCTCAACAGAATGGAGTAGCTGAAAGAAGGAATAGGACACTAACAGAAGCTGCTAGATCTATGCTAGCTAATGCAAAACTTCCTATGTCCTTTTGGGCAGAAGCAGTTAGCACAGCTTGCTATGTTCAGAATAGGGTAACAGTTGTTAAGCCTTATTTCAAAACCCCATATGAGCTGTTGTTTAAGAACAAACCACTGGTTAGTTTCTTAAAATCATTTGGATGTCCTTGTACTATTTTGAATACCAAAGATCACCTAGGAAAGTTTGAAAGCAAAGCAGATGAGGGTGTATTTGTAGGATATTCTATTCAGAGTAAAGCATATAGGGTTTTCAATCAAAGGACCAGAGTCATAGAAGAATCAATGAATGTCACTTTTAATGAGAATATCATTAATCCTGATGGAATAGGTCCTAAGTCTTTGTTTGATATTGATGCTCTTAACATTGCTTTTAGATATACAACTGTCAATCCAAGTACAGGTTCATGCACAGGTACCACAACAAGCAAAGCAGATAAAGTTTGTGAGGTTAGATCAGATATGTTCTCAGAAAAGAATAAAGAGTCTTTGGAGTACATTATCTTTCCAATCTGGACTCCTGATCCTCCAGAGGTATTTTCTTCTGATCTGCCACAGTCATCACAGCATTTGGAGACAGAAGAACAACCAGAAACATCATCTCAGTTTATGGAGGATTCAGAACAAATTGAAACACCTTCCAATGAAAGTTCAGAACAGCATGGTAATCTTACCAATTTGGAGGAAATCATTCCAGAGACACCCACATCTAATTTTCATGTGAACAAAAATCATCCTCTGGAACAGGTGATTGGGGATTTTAACAGTGGTGTACAAACAAGACAACAAACAGCTGTTACTGAAGAAGAATTACATACATCTCTATATGTGTGTTTTCTTTCTCAAGTAGAACCTAAAAAGGTTGTAGAAGCTCTTAAACACCCTAGTTGGATTGAGGCAATGCAAGAGGAATTGCTACAGTTCAAGATTCAGAATGTGTGGACACTAGTTGATCTACCAAAGGGAAAAAGGCAATTGGCACCAAATGGATTTTCAAGAATAAGAAGGATGAGAGAGGCATTGTAATCAAGAACAAGGCAAGGCTGGTGGCACGAGGGTATACACAGGAAGAAGGGATTGATTATGATGATGTCTTTGCTCCTGTTGCTAGGATAGAAGCCATTAGACTATTCCTAGCATATGCTACATTCAAAGGTTTTTCAGTCTATCAAATGGATGTCAAAAGTGCTTTTCTGTATGGCATGATTGATGATGAAGTATATGTGTGTCAACCCCCTGGATTTGAAGATCCTAATTATCCAGATAGAGTTTGCAGATTGGATAAGGCACTATATGGGTTGCATCAAGCCCCTAGGGCTTGGTATGAGACTTTATCTGTGTATCTCTTAGAGAATGGGTTCAAAAGTGGCACTATTGATAAGACTCTGTTCACCAAAAGAAATCAAAATGATATTTTACTGGTGCAAGTTTATGAGATGACATCATTTTTGGTTCTACAAATGATGGTATGTGCAAGGAATTTGAAACTTTAATGCATCAAAAGTTCCAGATGAGTTCAATGGGGGAACTCACTTTCTTTTTGGGGCTTCAAGTTAAGCAGAGTTCAGATGGTACTTTCATAAATCAAAGTAAATATGTCAAAGATATACTTACTAAATTTGGATACTCTGATTCGAAAGTGGCTAGTACACCAATGGAAACACACAAGCCACTATCTGCAGATCCTGAGGGGGAGGAAGTTGATGTACATTTGTACAGATCAATGATTGGATCATTGATGTATTTAACTTCTTCTAGGCCAGATATAATGTTTGCTGTTTGTATCTGTGCAAGATTTCAAACCTGTCCAAAACAATCACATCTGAATGCTGTCAAAAGAATCTTTAGATACTTAAAAGGACAATCTGATCTAGGTCTTTGGTATCCAAAAGATTCACCTTTTGACCTAAAAGCATATTCAGATAGTGACTATGGGGGAGCTAGTATGGACAGAAAGTCAACATCAGGAGGATGTCAATTTCTAGGAGAAAGGTTAATCTCATGGCAATGTAAGAAACAGACAACTGTATCAACATCTACTGCTGAAGCAGAGTATGTAGCTGCTGCAAGTTGCTGTGCTCAAGTCTTATGGATTCAGAATCAGATGCTTGATTATGGTTTAACTTTCTTACACACTCCTATTCATATTGATAATACTTCTGCTATCAGCATCATCAATAATCCTGTTAAACATTCTAAAACTAAGCATATAGAGATTCGTTATCATTTTATCAGAGATTGTAATGAAAAACGACTTATTCAGATTATAAGAGTTCATACTGACAATCAACTTGCAGATCTGTTCACCAAAGCATTTGATGTGGGCAGATTTACATTTTTGATTACAAGTATTGGTCTGATTAAATCTCTTTAAGCTGGTTTTCATAACTATTTTATAAAACATTTCTATAATGCTTAAGGATTAGATGCTGGTAATTGTAATTGATACTAACAGTGCTAATAGTCTTGCAACTGTTTGGCTCTTCTAATTATCACTGTTATTATTCAATTACCACTGTATATGTTAGTTATTTTCACTGTTAGTTATTTTGTTTTCACTGCTAGTTCTATTGTTATCACTGTTTGTGTTGAACTAACTTTTTGTAGGTTATCACTGTAAGCAGAAGCAATTACCACTGTTAGTGTAAACAATTTCCACTGTTTTCATCTTTAAGTTATAACTGTTAGTGTAAACAGTTTCCACTGTTTCCACTATGTTCACTGTTAGTGTAAATCTTAACACTGTTAGTATAATCAGCTACCACTGTTTATGCTATCAAGTTGAAATTTCACTATCATCTTTGTTTATCTTTATAAAAAAAAAAAAAAATTAAATAAATAAATTTTGTGTAATACTAATACTATTGCAATCACTAGTGTTGAGTAATAATTCCTTTGGTCAGGGGTTATTTCCATTCACTTAGTGTATCAAAGTTAGTATTGTTCACATGTATAATACTGTCAGTTTTATTGTTTCCACTGTTTTAGAATAGTTTCCACTGTTTTAAAATGGTTTCCACTGTTAGTGTTCAAATTGGGATTTTTATTTCAAAATTAGGTCATTGACACTAACAGTATAAATACTCCCAACACTTGTATATTTTCTTTTACGCTTTCATAACCACTGCATTCATAAACCCTATAACCACTGCTATCGCAAATCATACACAAATTTCTTCATGGCTTCTTCTTCATCAACCACACCTCAACTCGCTTTAGGCAAGGATCATAACATGATTGCCTATCTGGTAAAACCATCAATAGCCAATGATTACGTAGAGATCATTGATTTTCTGTGTAATTCTACCATTTATCATGCGCTATCTGTCGCACCCAGAATTTCATATGATCACATTAATGAATTCTGGGTTAAAGCAAAGATTGAGGAAGAAGCAGGTGTTACAAAAATTGTTTCTACAGTTGCTGGGCACCAAGTGGTTATTTCTGAAGCATCCATTCGTTCTTCTCTTCATCTTCAGGATGAAGAAGGTATAACTTCAATTTCTGATGAAGCTTTATACTTGAATTTACAACGAATGGGATATGAGGGTAATTTGGGTGGGTATGTTTTTCAGAAAACAATGTTTTCATATCAATAGAGGTTTTTAATTCATACATTACTGCACTGCTTATCATCAAAACGTTCATCTTTTGAACAATTCAGCAGTAATGTAGCATATGCCTTGGTATGCTTAGCTACTGGTCAGTGTTTTAATTTTTCCAACTTTATTTTTGCTGGTATGCTAAGGAACATTAACCAACCTAAAATTAAATTCTTAATGTATCCAAGGTTTGTTCAATGCTTTCTAAATGAACAAATATCTGATTTACCTGCCTTGGATAAGATTATATGTATCTCTTCTTTTAAACCAAAAGTATTTTCAAATATGAAGAGAGATACTTCTATAAAAGGTGTTATGTTTTCTGGGAGGGTAACAACATTGTTTCCAACTATGCTTCCTGCACCCTCCACCACAGCATCTGTACCACCAACAGAAGCTGCACCAGTTGTTGAAAGAATGGAACAACTCATTCCTTTTTATCCCACAACAACTGGGGGTAATAATGATCAACAAGGGAACAAATTCATTGTAACCTACATCAGAAAAGCTAAAAAGGCTACACACCAGGTGACTGAGGATCATGCTGCTCAGTTATCTCAGTCCAATGACAGGAGTCATGAACAGCATGTGGTCCATGAGGAGAGGGGTGACCATTCTGTAAGGGCTGCTTCTACTGCTTCTAGCCCACTGGCAGAGCAGGACAGAAGTAACATCAATAAGACCCAAGCAGAGGCAACATCAAAACATGATTCTACTCCTGTAGATGATTTTGGTGGTCCCAGTACCAATAACCAAGGGGAATCTGTTGATCATACTAGGTATGATACAGGTTTTGATACACCTGTCAATGATTCACCTAGGAAGTCACATTCTGATGGTGATGAGGCTAGAACTAACTTGAAATTGACAAAAATGATAGATTATGTGTGGGAGAAGTTTAGGGTGGAAAGGAGAAACAATAAAAAGAAGGATGAGCAGATTGCAAATCTACAGCAGAGGGTTGCTCAATTGGAATATATAGTGGTTAAGGTTTTGAAAGAAGGGAAAAAGTATGTGATAGTTGAGGGTGACTCTGCAGAAGCAGCTTTCAAAAAGGGGGAGAAATATTGGACTAACAAAGGTGATGATGAAAAGAAAGAGGATGGTAAGCAGGGTGATGATGAACAGAATGATGATGATGTTGGTGATCACATTGATGAGGATATAGAGATGGAAGCAGCACAAATTCATCAAGAAACTGAGAAGGTCAATGAAGGTGAGAATCAGAAAGAAAATGAGAAGACTTCACAGGCTAAAAGGCAGAAATCAATTCCTGTGCAGTCTGTCAAAGCTAAGAAGCCTAAAACCACCACCTTACCTCCATTTCAGATTAGAGAACCTTCTACTACACCTGCTGCTGCACAATCTATGCCCAAGATTGACCCTAAGGATAAAGGTAAGGGTATCTTGGAGGAAGAGCCAAAATTGAAAAAGCAGAAAACTATGCCTCCTACTGAAGCTACAATGAATGATGATGAATATGCACAGAGGTTATTTGCTGAGATAAATGCAGATGTGCTAGCAGAGGAAATGGTTGATGTTGAGATAGAACCTGGTAAATTTGTGAAAATGACTAAGGAACAGGTTCAGGAGTGGGATGAAGCACAGCTAAGAGAACAAAAACAAGATGACATTGAATATCTGGTGGATCAACTTAAGAAAAAGAAGGCAGATGAATTGAAAAGGACTAGAGCTGCCAAAGCTGCTGCTAAAAGGAATAAACCTTTGACAAGAGCTCAACAGAAAAGAAATTTGGTTTTGAAATTAAGAGGTGGTAATATTTCAACTGCAAGACTTAATGCCATGTCTCTTGAGAATCTACAAAGAATATGGGATAGGGATACATTTCTAAACCCTGAGGCTGCTAAGAAAGCAGAAGAAGTCAAGAAAGTCAAAGAAAAAGCAGAAAGAGAAAAGAAAAAGAAGGTAAAATTTGATAAAAAGGTTGAAGATGAAAAAGAATGGGAAAGGATGAGTGCTGAGCTTAAACAGAAAAGGAAACAAGAACTTGCATCAATTCCAGATTTACCAAAGAAAAATTTAAAGTTGGATGATTTGATTGTGGTACAACCTCTACAACGTATTTCTCCTGATAACTCTCCTGGAATCATTGATTGGTCTGTGGTAAACTTTACAATTCCAATTAAATGTGAGAAAATTAGAGTTGAAAGAGCAGATACTTCTGTTTCATATTGGAGGTCATTCAAAGAGTTGATCAGGGTGATTGTTAGAGAAGATCTGATCAGAATGTATGAGATTGGATCTGAGAAAGGACTAAGCACCAAAAAGTTTGATAGTGTTTATGAATTGAGTGTTTGGTCTGGGATTTCAATGATGTATGAACCAGAAAGATTCAGATTTGAGTTCAATACTTTCAGGAATGTGAAGCAGTGGATCTATCTTAGCAATCCAGGTGTTCATCAAGTTATTTTTGATGATGCTACTATGATTTGGATGCTCACTGACAGAGAATATGATATGAGTTTGAGTTTATTAAGAAGTTTAAGGCATGCTAAATTATTTGTCTCATTCAACAATGATTTGGCAGAGGATTTGGTATATATGATCCTGAATCAGATTCATAAGAAAGAGGAATATGAGAGAAGACACAGAGATCAAAGATAGTTAGAAAGAGGTCATATTGAAGAATTAAGAGAAACTTAATACTGTTGGGGACAGATTAAGTTTAGGGGGAGATTGTTGGGAAATAAGATTTCTGATGTTATTACTGCTGTTGAAGAATGCACAAGGCATTAACACTGTTAGTGTTATTGTTTCTACTGTTGTTACAACTGTTAGTGTTTTGGTTATCACTGTCTTTAGAGTTAAAGCTGTTAGTTGAAGTCTTCATGAATTACCACTGTTGGTGTTGGTTACCACTGCTAGTAGAAGATTTCAACTGTTATTGAAGATTGAAGATAAGTGTTACAACTGTTAGTGTTATCACTGTTAGCTTGTTTACAACAGTTAACACTGCTTAGGCTAGTTACCACTGTTGGTATATTAGTCTAGTAAATTGTACAAGTGTTAACACTGTTATAGGAATTACCACTGTTTATATAGTCGTGGTAGTTAACACTGTTTATATCTAGAATAGGAGGGAAGTCAGAGTTTGAATAATTATGGATTGTAACTGCTTCCATAATTATAGGAGATTGTTTAGCAGGACTCTATGTGCTATAAATAGAGATACTTAACCTAGATTAGGTTATCAGTTTTTGAGCGCAGCTTCAAGGTTTTGTAACCCTAATACAAATCAGTGTATTCGTCTTATATCATTAATAAGATTGGAGCTTTTTATAATTCTGATATTGTTATTCATATTGATCTTCATTGTATTATTAAGTGTTATTCCGCAAACTTCTTAGTAATCATTCAAAACTGAAGTTATCTAATAGTTTATTAGATAGATCTTGGTTTTACAAGTTAGACAACGAATTTTTTTTTAATAGTTGCGTATTGAAAAGATCTACAACTTTTGTGTTTTACACTTTTTCCAGATCTGTACGGATTTTTATGAATAAACTCATCTTTGAGTCTGGTCTGCACATATTCGAAAACCGAGTTCGGTTCCTTAGCAAAATTAATTACCTATGTAAATGGACACTATAGTTGCTGTAAAAGTTATATGTTAGACTAGAAACCATGATGATCATTTGGTAAAATTTGTGAGACTTGATGTAGACTAGAAATGGTAGAGATCCTATGGTGAAACAAACCGACAAAAACCGAAAACATAACTTACGGGCTGTTTTGGAAACTTTTGTAAAACTGACACTTTTGGTGAACTCCGATATGAACCGACAAATTTTATGGACTCTATAAACTGATATATGGGTTGGGTAAAAGTTCCGGGTCAAACCGAGTAGGTTTGACCAAGTCAACAAAAATGGCTCGGTTTCTAAAAACTTACTATTTTGGAAAATGGTAACAAAAATGGGTTTGGGTGACTTAGTTAGTAACTTGGACCAAAAACTAAACTTAAAAAGTTTCCCAAATTAGCAACCGACACTTAGAACACTTGGATTGGGAAGTGATTCATAAATTGAGAAGTGACTCATAAAATCAGTAAGTGACTCATAGATTGAGAAGTGACTCATAAAATCAGTAAGTGACTCATAGATTGAGAAGTGACTCATAAAATCAGTAAGTGACTCATAGATTGAGAAGTGACTCATAAAATCAGTAAGTGACTCATAAATAGACCAGCTTTGACCAACGAGTTGACCAACTTTGACTTACGGTTAGAGGTCTTTACGAACTAAATAATATGTTTGTAACACACAATATGTACTAATGTATAGTATACAACAAAACAAACTTAAAAATAATGTCTAAATGAATTATTATTACAAACTTTCACCAACGGGTCATACACGTTTTTGATAAACGAACTCGAACAACTTATTTGGACATACTAGTTGATGAACTAGCTTTAGGTGGACATAAACCCCACCTACCCGATTGGCTTAAGTGGACATTAACCCCCACTTATCGAATCGCTATAGATGGTCTTTTGAGACATCTACTTATACAACCTCATACGTTTAGGGCGTTAGGAGGTTGCACACGGGACGAGAACACCCACTACTTGCTAATATTTGATATTGCTTTCTACCTGCTTAACTCTGGTGAATTTCATAGCCCTTTTTTACTGTTTTATATCCAGGAGTGAGAATACATACAACTGCTTTTACACATCTGGTTTTATGAACACAAGTACAACAAACAACGCTATACGGATTGCATGAGTTAACACACTAATCAATTTAAAGTCCTCACACATCATAGCTTCGTTAATTTGGACTAAGCGCGAGTATTAATAAATAGATTTATTTGGGACTGACAATCCCCGTCCGGGTTAGTCGCGCTAACCTGTCAAATGGATGTATTAATTTTTGTACACACGAGTGTATCGGATTAGACACTTGCAGGGACACCAACGATCGTGTACTCGAAAGAGGCACGACACGCATTGTTAAGCTTCGAACTATGAGCTCATGGCAATAGTATACATATTTGATTGATTTCAAGCATTATTAAATCTTGTGTTACATACTGATATCTAAACAACTGTTTAACAAACCTATGAACTCACCAACTTTATGTTGACCTTTTAGTATGTATTTCTCAGGTAACCCGCCGCAGTAGGATGCCTTTGGATAGCGTAGCTCAAGTCGAATATGTTTTCAAACAATAAGAGATCACATTGCATTTAATATATTTTTGTATTATCATCACATATGTATCTCTACTTATCGGACGCGAACTCCATGAAATTTGTAACACTATTGTAAACAATTATGTTTTGTAGTATAAATATTTTTCAAACGTCTCATATAGAGGTCGTTTGTTTTAATCTTTGTGTTGTGATATTTAATTTGGTTGGCGCCCCCGTGACACCTCCTACTTCCACTGCCACGTGTTTTGGGGGTGCGACAAAATCATACATATAGTTTGTAACACAGTGAAAAAAGGAATAAAAACTGAGACAATTAAGTGAATTTCACACTTTTCAATGTTAACTAGGCAATGATAATTCTCTAATCCACCTATAGTGGTGTATATATAGCAATCCCAATATCTTTCTATTGTGACTCTATTTCTTTTTTTCTTTTTTTCTAAAAACCCTAAAATTTTAAAAATGGCATCATGATCTTCTCCTTCATCCTCATGAAACAAAATATATAATAATTTATAAACTTTAAACTGATTTGCAATTGAATGTTAAATTGGTATACAGTAATGTTTTGTTGTACACAAAAATAGATATATATATAAAATAGTACCATAACACAATAATATTCATCGATATATGAAAATACGACATTACACTTCAACCATCATGTATTACAATATTACGTATCGAAATCAAATTAAAGATATTTAGTAACCCACAAAATCATAGATGATGATAACAAAAAAAAAAAATTAAAAAACATAGACTTAATTGTGACGTTTTTTATACCAACACAATGTCACTCTCTTCTCATTCATCGAGTTTTCAAGTTTCTTGATTTCATCCCAAAGTTCCGTGTACTTTTTTTTATCCTTGTTAAGAGATTGTGCCATTCCATTAACACATTTTTGAAGATTTTCATCCCTCTGTCCAAGAAGAATGAAAAGTTCATACAAAGGAGAAGGTGGGCGTGGAGGATCAGTTTGAGAAACTTTTGGTAAAATGTACTGCTTTTTGTTTGATGAGTGTAAACAGAGTTGGGGAACAATCGGGATAAAATGACTACATTGTATTGACTTGATTTAGAAATAATAACGATTACAAAAAGAATATAGAAGCCTTGCATAGCTTGGAGACTAAACTAGGTTTACACTAATGGGCTTGGCCCTTATAAAACTTAATACGGACTAAACTTAATCTGACTAATATATGACTAATTCTAATATCCCCCCTCAAGCTGGAACATATATGTTAATCATGTTCAGCTTGTTACAAATATAACTAACCAAAAACTGATCCATCTTCTCCTGAATTTTCCTTGCACGATAATCCAAAACTTGAGCAAATGCAAAGATAATCCTCCTCACTTGGAATCAAACTAAAGAAACGAAGCAACCTAAATATGTCGCAATAACCAAAGAAACGAAGCAACCTGAAAAGGTCTCAACTAACAAAAAGAAAGACGAAGCAACCAAATAGGTCTCAACTAACGAAGCAACCTTAAAACAGGTCTCAACTAACCAAACTCAGTAACCAAAACTCCAAAATGAAGCAACCGGAACAGGTCTCAACTAATCAAAGAAACGAAGAAATCTGTGTTTCCAGGTGACAGCGCCAGAACGGTCAGTCGGGTTCTCACCCCGTCGTCGGACCGTCCGTCCAGGCGCGCGTCGGTTGAGTTTTTAAAAAGTTTGTTTTATGCTGGGCCTAAGTATACTAAAGCTATGGGTAAGTATAGCGATAGGTATGACCTAGGGTCGTTCTTCAAACTACAACGGGCATGGGATCTAGGACTTTAGTTATCTACGGGAATTTAGCTGGGGTTTAAAAGAGGTTTTGTTTTGGTTTGGTTTTAACTAACTACTAATTAAACTAATTTAAAGTAAAGTGGGGTGGGGTGGAGGTGGCAACGAGAACTTATAGGTGAAGCGAGTGTTTACTATGATAATTACTCATGCTATTTAGGGGTAGTTAATGAGATAATGCCTTTAGTTAAGATGACATTTATATTTCCTAATGAGCCATAACTACTAGCCTATTATCTATCTAACGTAGAGTTGTCCGCAATCAGATAAATAATATGTCACATGGATAATAGTTATGGAATGTAAACTACACCGGAAGTTGTCCCAAATGTAGCAACCAATTTAACCAACAACCATCCTCGAGTCTTGTCCCCCAATCTCGGACATTTGAGATATCCGAATCATGGCATGAATTGTTGAATAAACAAAAACATGAACAGGGGTTTCCTACCGGGACAAGTTGGGATGGTCTGGTCTAACGGCCGATTAAATTGTTCATCATTATTCCATATAAATCATTGTAACTATTCTATGCATGTTAAACTGGCATACACAATTGATAAATATTCGAAAACCTAATCAGCATAACAGATACTAGCATGCAAACCCTAAGCAACAATCAAACAAGAACATGCAGAAAGGCAGCATAGCAGGGATCAATTTATGCAGAGTGACAAGGTACATGGTCAAGTCACAAGTGCCCCAAAAGTTCTCTCTAAGACACTTGTTAAATGGCCTGAATCTAATCTATCTCTAATCCTACGCTCTGTGTCTCCCTCCGGTAATATTTCAACCAGTAGAACACCGGCCATGTCGAGTTCAACGATCATCAGACACAGAATAATTAATGGCATACAACTAGTAATTGGCCAAGCCTAGAAGGATGTCACTAACCACAACATAAGTTGGATAGATAAACAATTGAGATTCAATTCATAGATTCAAATATAATTCAACCGCATACAAACAGAGTAACAACATGATTTAAGTATAACTACCCTAGCATGGCAACTATCATAGCAAACACAGATTTTTCTAGCTAAGCATGGCAATAATCCTAGCAAATAATTCTAAACAAGTATAGCAACAACACAACATTATTTAAAATAACAAGATAGAGATTATAATAAAACCTGACAAAGCTGTATTACAAATCGTGCGACACCGCAGTCTCGGAGCACCTCCATTACAATTAAGCTACTAATCTACTAGCTTAACTAATTTAATTAACTAACTAACTAATTTAGAGAGAGAGTAGTGAGAGAAAGTGTAGAAGTGTGTTGGTGGAATGTGAAGTGTGTGTTGTAGGATGTGTTGAAATGATGAAATGAGGCTAGTATTTATAGAGAACGCACAACCGTATCCATAGACCGTATCCAAACCACAAAATGCACAACCGTATCGCAAGGGCAAATAAAAATCAGATTTTTATCGCCCAAATGCACGATACGGCCGAGTTAGGGTGGATACGGGTGAACTGGACCGTATACGGCTGTGCATTGGGTGAATACGGCTGAACTGGGCCGTATACGGCTGAGCACAGGCCGTATACGGCCTGCACAGACCGTATACGGTCTAGGCCCAGCCGTATACGGCCTGGACCAGCCGTATACGGCCTGGTTCAGCTGTATGCTGGCTCCTCGGTTCTTCGATTCTTCGTTCGGGCGTAACTTCTTCGTCGTTTATCCGTTTTGAGCGTTCTTTATATCCACGCGTTCGTATTTTCCTAATGAAGAAAATAACATAAGTTAGAGGTCATAATTCTTTGTGTAGCTCAAAAAGTGCTAGATCGAATGAACGAGAATGCTTGTGATCGTATTCGTTAGATTTATCGTGTTTTTCGATCATTTTAGATGACTTTTGAAACATTGTCTATATTTTGGCCCATGTGACGAGTTTTAATGATAAAGTATCTATTTTGATTAGTTTCGTCAAATATTGGGCCAAAAAGGTGAGATTAATGCACGCAAAAACATGACTTTTTGCGTGTTATCAAATATCCCACACTTAGACATTTGCTTGTCCTCAAGCAAACTTACCCTCTTACCATAAAAAATATTCGATTTCTAACCACAACAAAGAATTCACACAGATTGGAAACAAGCATTTGCCCGTTAGATAAATGAGAGGTGTTCACATGACGTATCTAAAAGTTGTTCAAGATGGTTCACTTAGGCAAACTTTCAATTCTCAAATTTGTTGAATATACACGACTGGGCGATCTCACTGGTGGTCACTCAATTCACTCAAAGTGTATCGGGGTTCCTATTATCCTAAGCCAAATGAAAAATCGCTCAAATACCAGTCGTGCAGCATTCGTCATCATAGGCTTGCCCGAGGATCAAATCTTCATCACTTAGACAGGGACGGTACTGATTATCCCAGGACATTCAAATGGGTTGTAATGTTTGGTGTGGGTTTAAAAGGGTATGGATAGATTGGGGGTATCTAGGTTTCTAAGGGTGTTTGCTTATCTTGGCACTTTCGAAAAAAAGTTTTTATCTAGATATCCTTTTTAATGAAAACGGAAACGGATAACTCATTTGGGGATAAGATAGCTATTTTGACTTCTATCTTTTGAAAACACAGAATGATATTTCTTTTGAAGAGTCGAGTTTTTCGAGAGAGTCGAAGCACTTAGCTTTATTTCAGCTATTTTCTTTTCTTTTTTTTTTCTTTTCTTTTCTTTTTCTATTTCTATTTTTGGGCTTAGATTTTTCTTGCCAAGAAATTTCTAAGGGATTTTCTTTTATTTCCCTTTTTTGAGATCCCTTCTTATTTTCATTTCTCAATCCTTTGATGATTTTTGAGTTTACTTTGGTGCCAATTTTTCGCACCACATGACTCTCGATTTCTTTTATATAGATCAATAAAACGCACACGAGAAGTTTTAGTAAACATTATTTGTGATTTTTGGAGTGAAAGCAAAAAGGAATACATAAATATCTCTTTTTCAAAAAATACTAAGATAAGTTTTCTGGTGGGTAGGGGAATAAGGGGTTTAAAAAAATATTTTGGGTGAATGAAAGAAAAATAAGCTAAGGCTCAACAGGGTTTTCTAAGCGGATCATCAACACTAAGATTGAGTGTTGGAAGGGTTTTTGGCTTGAAAAGATATGTGAAAAGGGGTTTAAAATCCTAAGGAATGTCAAGGTCCTCTAATCGTACCTATGTCACGTATGAGACCTGTCAATGTGATCTCCAAATGTATACCTGGGGCAAGTTCTAATTCAGAAATGCATGCACCGGTCACACACAACAAACGAACAGTGAAGCATTTAAAATGAATGCTTATAAGGCTCAAATTCCTCACCGCAAAAATGGGTTATATGTGTCCAGTCGTGCGATGCCCCTCTTAGATCCTCATCTTAAATTGTTTAGAATCCGACATGATTTCGACCTTATATTTACCAACTTTTGAAATACTTGTAGAAAAAAATCTGTATTCATTCTTGAAAAACTCATTGGTCAACTGAATGAGTGACAATTTCACTGTCGAAGTAAAACTGTTTAGGTTTTACTGAATGAGTGACAATTTCACTATCGAAGTTTTTAACCAATTTGCTTTTATTGTGACTAGAAAGAGTTTAAAATTTTTGAAAATTTTGGCAAAATAAGGGTTTGAAAATTTATTTTGAGGACTAGCATGTTTCTAGATCAATTTAAACAGATATTTTGACAGATGAGAGATATACCGCTATCCCACACTTAGAAATAAACATTGTCCCCAATGTTTCTACACTAAGTAGGGAGAAAATCCCACACTTAGAGTTTTGGTTTAGGAAAAAATGTAAATTTAAAAGTTGTAAGCGAGGGGAATCCCACACTTAGAGATTTAAGTGGTCAATAGGCATATCGAAGTTATATTAAAGTAGGAAGAACGGGTTTAGGAGAGATACTTCCCTACGGACAGTGGGCACTGGATGTAGGACCATATTCGTGTAGGGTTGGTGTAAATAATTTGCTGGATTGTGAGGACCAGTCTCTTTTCAAAGCTCATCCAATTCCTACAAAGATAAGGTCTGCAGTGTCATACAATACCATCATAATCATCAGTTTAACAACATAATAGGTCTAATTAAAAATAAAGATAACTAAAGATAAAATAAGCTAGAAATCGTCTAGTAAATCATCCATGTCTGGATCAAATGCTGCAAGTGCGTCAGGATCTGGATCTGAAGTGCGTGATAAGGCAGCAGTGTGATTAGACACCACGGGTGCATCAGTGGGATTCTGAGGTGGCCTAGAATAAGCAACAGCAGTGGGAGGAACAGTCTGTGGTGGGACAGCTGGGAAGAAGGACAACGGTGTGAGAGCTGGCCTGGGACCCTTACCAAGCTGATACGGCTGGTCGGCGAGTTTCGGCAGTCCCATCGCTTCTCTGATCTCGGACTGAGAGCTACGCTGAATCGAAAGCTCACTGAGCATCGCCCAAGTCACTATCGGATCTGAAGTGGTAACTCCGAAATGAAAAAGTGGGGCAGATATAGGAGCAGCCTGAGCATGCTCATCAGTCGTGGTGGTCGTCTTCTTTCTTTTTCCTCTGCGGATCCTCTTTTTCTGTTGTTTATGAATAGCTTGTCCTGAGGTCTCAGCTGAAGCGTCCATCCTGAAACATAAAGATAAACAGGTAATGCTATAGTTTTAAAATGGGTATACAAATGCAAAATAATCAGATGACTTCGAGAAATGTTTGTTTAGATGTTAAAGCTTTGCGAGGTCATCTGTTCATTCGCGTTTGTATACTATGAATAAAACTTATCTGATGTATATGTAGGAGTATAGCATTGTCAGATACTTGGGTTATCCTGCATCGTTAGTTTAGGGATGATAATACTAAAGCAAAAATAACTGAGAAATAAAATAAGATAAGCAATGGGGTGCCTCCCAAGAGCGCTTGTTTAGAGAGTCTCTAGCTTGACTCCTTGTACCTACTAGTCGGCTCAAGGTGGTTCAAAGATATAGACTTCCTCACCAGTGGGGAAATCTTCGATGTAGTGCTTAAAGCGATGGCCATTGACTTTAAAATTACCGTCCGGGGCTTCTAGTTCGACCGCTCCGAAGGTAAAGACTTTTGATATAACAAATGGTCCGCTCCACCTTGATCTGAATTTGCCGGAGAATTTCTTGAAGCGCGAATTGAAGAGAAGAACTTTGTCTCCGGGCTTGAACTTAGAATATTTGAGTTGTGCATCATGAGTATTCTTTGTTCGTTCTTTGAAGTGCAGAGAGCTATCATATGCTTGGTCTCTTAATTCGGCTAGTTCATTCAGTTGCATTTTCCAATGTGATCCAATTGCAGAAGGGTCTAAATTACAACCTCTTAGCGCCCAGTGAGCTTTATACTCCAACTCTATCGGTAGATGACACGCTTTTCCGTAGACTATTCTGTAGGGCGTGGTTCCTAGCGGTGATTTATATGCGGTTCTGAACGCCCACAGAGCATCGTCTAATTTTTCAGCCCATCTTTCCCTATGATTAACCACGGTTCGTTCTAAAATTTTTTTGAGCGCTCGATTCGTCACTTCGGCTTGCCCATTCGTCTGCGGGTGGTAAGCCGTAGAGGTCTTATGGGTGACACCATAATATTGTAATGTCCTCATAAACTGAGCATTACAGAAGTGCGTGCCTCGATCACTAATGATCGCTTTTGGAGTACCGAAACGTGAGAAGAGCTGCTTTAAGAATTTTACTACTACTCGGGAATCATTTGTAGTAAATGCTTGGGCTTCGGCCCATCTGAAGACGTAGTCGACAGCAACTAGAATATACTCTTTCCCATATGATTTTGGGAATGGTCCCATAAAATCCAACCCCCATATATGAAAGATCTCGCAAGCTTGGATGTTAGTAAGTGGCATTTCACTTCTCGATGAAATACTTCCAAACCTTTGGCAAGCATCGCAGCGTTTCACCAAGTCGTGAGCGTCTTTGAATATAGTAGGCCAGTAGAAGCAGAGTCATATACCTTTCTTGCAGTCATATTTGCTCCGTGATGTCCTCCAGTTGGTCCGTGATGACTTTGGTGAAGAATGTTCCTTGCCTCCTTCTCGTCTGTGCATCTTCTGATAATTTGGTCCGGGCATACTTTGAATAAGTATGGATCGTCCCAATAGTAGTTCTTTACGTCTCTAAAGAATTTGCACTTCCTAGAAGTGGGCAATTCTTTTGGCACAACTCCTCCAACCAGATAATTTGCGTAGTCTGCATACCAAGGGTTGTAAGTGAATTGAGATCCCTTTTGGTATCCTCCGATATTCATGAGTTGTTCTTCAGGAAACTGGTCTTGAATTTCTCTCTCATCAAGCTTTTCCATCGATGGATTTTCCAGTCGACTAAGATGATCTGCTGCGACATTCTCGGCTCCATTTTTATCCTTGATTTCTATGTCAAATTCTTGGAGGAGGAGAATCCATCTAAGCAGTCTTGACTTAGCGTCTTGCTTTTTGAAGAGATACTTCAAGGTTGAGTGATCTGTATAGACAATAGTTTTGGACAATATTAAATAAGAACGAAATTTATCAAAAGCGAATACTACCGCAAGAAGCTCTTTCTCTGTCGTGGTGTAATTCTCTTGTGCATCAGTGAGTGTCTTGCTGGCGTAGTAGATTGGCTGAAACTGCTTCTCCTTCCTTTGCCCTAAGACAGCTCCAACAGCGAAGTCACTAGCATCGCACATGATTTCAAACGGAAGACTCCAATCGGGGGTGACCATGATCGGTGCATGTGTGAGCTGATCCTTTAAAATGTTGAAAGCTTTAAGACAGTCATCTGAAAAGACAAACGGAGTGTCCTTCTCGTGAAGGTGTGTCATAGGTCGAGAGATCTTAGAGAAATCCTTGATAAAGCGACGGTAGAATCCGGCGTGACCTAGAAAACTGCGAATGGCTTTAACAGAAGTAGGTGGCGGAAGTTTGGCAATGGTCTCAACTTTGGCTTTGTCAACTTCGATTCCAGATTTTGATATTCGATGTCCTAAAACTATACCTTCTTTCACCATAAAGTGGCACTTTTCCCAGTTTAAGACAAGATTTGATTCTACGCATCGGGTTAGCATCCTTTTAAGGTTGGAAAGATAAGATGTGAAGGAATCCCCGAAGACTGAGAAGTCGTCCATGAATACCTCCATACACTATTCAATCATGTCATGGAATATTGCCACCATACACCTTTGGAATGTTGCAGGCGCATTGCATAAACCGAATGGCATGCGGCGGTAGGCAAATGTACCATATGGGCATGTGAATGTTGTCTTTTCCTGGTCCTTTGGATCGAGAGGAATTTGAAAATAGCCGGAGAAACCATCAAGGAAGCAGTAATATTCATTCCCCGATAATCTTTCCAACATTTGATCAATGAACGGTAGAGGAAAGTGATCTTTCCGGGTGGCTTCATTTAATTTGCGGTAGTCGATACACACCCTCCAGCAGGTGACGGTTCGTGTAGGAATCAATTCATCATTTTCGTTAGCGATGACCGTCATTCCTCCTTTCTTTGGGACAACCTGAACTGGGCTGACCCATGGGGAATCTGAGATAGGATAGATCAAACCAGCATCCAAGAGTTTGATAACCTCTTTCTTGACCACGTCTTGAATCTTTGGGTTTACTCTCCTCTGTCTCTGTATAGAAGGTTTGAAGTCGTTTTCCATGAGTATCTTGTGCGTGCAGTAGTTTGGACTGATCCCTTGTATATCAGAAATCTTCCATGCAATCGCCTTCTTGTGTGACTTCAAGACCTGGATAAGTCTTGCTTTCTCTTTTGGTGAAAGACCTTTGGCAATTATGACGGGTAGGTGTGAGGTTCCTTCGAGAAAAGCATATTCCAAGTGAGAGGGTAATTCCTTCAGCTCCAATTATGGTGGTTCTTCGATAGAGGGTTTCATTCGAGCGATCTCGTCTCTTTGTAACTCGTCATACTCCTTTTGGAACTCTAATTCTTCTGGAGATGAGTTGGCTGTAGTGGCTGATGCTATTTCTACTAGTTCTGTCTCATTGGAAAGCACGTTCTTGGTGATTTATGGATTTACTTTCGCACAACCTTCAGATAGTTGTGGCAAGGTACCGGAATCCATCTCCTCGAAAGATTTGAGAATTTCAGCTACAGAAGGAGACGATTCGGGTATCGGAAAAAACTGATTTCTTCTTAAAAGTGGGATAGGGATGCCTTCGCCTAAAGGAACAGCAACAACAGAGTTGTTCGTGGAAGAGTAGTTAGGCGGTGCTAAAGGATTCTTTATTTCAGGTAAAGGAAATAGCAGTTCTCCGGAAGGTGCTGATTTGTCGGAGATAGCCGAGCAGAGTCCGATGTCGTCCGGGCAAAGTCTTCTTTTGGTGATGACAGTGCTGGAGAAAAGTTCGAACTGCTGACTGCTAGAATCTCCTCCAAATGCTCATCATATATTTCCTGCATGGAATCCACAAAACCAAGATCCTCTCCCATAGGGTGCTTCATCAACTTATCAATATTAAAGGTGACTTCCTCCGCTCCGACCCTCAGTTTTAAAGATTTTTCGTTTACATCAATCACAGCCTTGGCAGTGTTTAGGAAAGGTCTACCAAGGATGAGGGGGACGTGGGCATCTTCCTCAATATCCATAATGACAAAGTCAACTGGGAAGATAAATTTACCAACTCGGACCATTATATCTTCAGCAATTCCTCGGGGGAGTTTAACTGATCTATCAGCTAATTGGATGGTCATTTGAGTTGGTAGCAGTTCACCTAATCCTAGTTTCTTATAGAGAGAGTAAGGCATAAGATTGACACTAGCTCCTAGGTCAGCTAAGGCGTTACTAACTTGGATATTTTGAAGAAAACAGGGAATAGTGAAACGGCCAGTATCTCCTAGTTTGGGTGGAAGGCCATGTAACATGATTGCTGAGCATTCAGCATCTAAGGGTAGACTAACTATTTGTCTTAATTTTTCCTTATTTGAAATGAGTTCTTTGAAAAACTTAGCACAACTAGGCATCTCTACTAAAGCGTCTAATAGTCTAACGTTTAAGTGCAGGCTTTTAAACATTTTCAGATATTTTCTAAATTGTGCTTCCTGTTTCTCTTTCTTAATCCTACCAGGGAAGGGTATCCTAGTTCGTGGGATGATTTCTGGGGCTTTAGATGATACTCGATCTGGTGCAGTGACAGGGGTGTCACTAGGCACTGGATCAGTGGTCGGTTCAGAGATAGGAAGTTGATTTGAAGAATTATCTGAAGACTTCTCATTTCTGGTTTCTTTACCTCCTCTAGTGATGACCATGATTCCTCCTTGGTTCTCAACTTTTAAAAATAGTTGTTTAAGACTGACTTCCAGGTTTTTGATCAAATCTTCTGATATTTTAAGTAAAGCATCAATTTTATCTTGAAAATCTATTACTTGTTTGTTTATGTTCATTTGATCAACCATGAAATTAGTCAAAGTTTCATTATAGTGTTGTTGAGAATTTACGGGAGAATCTGACATATTAGAGGATAAAGGTTGCAGAAACTGAGTAGGTGGGTTATTGGTTGGCCGCTGAATGAAAGGTTTAGAATGAAAGTTCGATTCAGGGCTTTTAACAGTAGTGACAAGAATTTCTTCCGTACCTTTATAAGGTTGAGGTGTAGAAGATTGAAGATCCTTGAAGACTCTGGAGAGATTGTCCACTTGAGTTTGCAGAGCTTCAAAGGATAGGCTTGAACTACTAGTTACTTCCTTAGCCGATTCGCCAAACTCCCAGTCATGTTGATGCATTGCTATCGTCTCAACTAGCTCCCAAGCTTCTTCAGAAGTATGTGACATGAAATTTCCTTGAGAAGCAGTATCGAGGGTTGACTTGTGCTGAGGAGTCAGACCATTGTAGAATATGCAGATTAGGTTCGTCTTACCCATTTGATGATTCGGACATCTGTTAAGCATCTTCTTAAATCATTCCCATGCTAGATAGAATGATTCATTGGTTTCTTGTTGGAAACTGACGATATCATCCTTGAGCTTGGTTTATTTGGAAAGAGGGAAAAACTTAGCCATAAACTTAGTAGCCAACTCTTCCCAAGTATGAATCGAATTGGGTTCGAGTTCATCAAACCAGGTTCGAGCACGCGAAGATAAAGAATAGGGAAAAAGATATAGTCGGGAGACTTCTCTCGAAATCCCTGATTGCTCACAGGAATCAGAAAGATTGATGAATCTAACCAAATGTGAATTTGGATCATCGAACGGAAAACCGTGAAATTGGCAGAAGGTTTTGAGTAACTTGAAAACGCTAGGCTTAATTTCGAAGTTTTCGTCGGGTAGCACGATAGGTCCTCCTCTTCCCTCCAGTAGTGGTACACAGGTTGAGGCGAGAGTAATACGATTCGTCATAGCTGATGAAGTTCGGGTTTGGTAGAAAAGAGAGTTTTGGAAAGGAAAGAACGGAAAAGGAACTTTCGGATGATATTGATCTTCCGAAAGGATCGCTAAATAACTAAGACAACTAAATTCCAAAATCGGTCGTTGTAGTCCCCGGCAACGGCGCCAAAAACTTGACGGCGCCCGAACGGTCAGTCGGGTTCTCACCCCGTCATCGGACCGTCCGTCCAGGCGCGCGTCGGTTGAGTTTTTAAAAAGTTTGTTTTATGCTGGGCCTAAGTATACTAAAGCTATGGGTAAGTATAGCGATAGGTATGACCTAGGGTCGTTCTTCAAACTACAACGGGCATGGGATCTAGGACTTTAGTTATCTACGGGAATTTAGCTGGGGTTTAAAAGAGGTTTTGTTTTGGTTTGGTTTTAACTAACTACTAATTAAACTAATTTAAAGTAAAGTGGGGTGGAGGTGGCAACGAGAACTTATAGGTGAAGCGAGTGTTTACTATGATAATTACTCATGCTATTTAGGGGTAGTTAATGAGATAATGCCTTTAGTTAAGATGACATTTATATTTCCTAATGAGCCATAACTACTAGCCTATTATCTATCTAACGTAGAGTTGTCCGCAATCAGATAAATAATATGTCACATGGATAATAGTTATGGAATGTAAACTACACCGGAAGTTGTCCCAAATGTAGCAACCAATTTAACCAACAACCATCCTCGAGTCTTGTCCCCCAATCTCGGACATTTGAGATATCCGAATCATGGCATGAATTGTTGAATAAACAAAAACATGAACAGGGGTTTTCTACCGGGACAAGTTGGGATGGTCTGGTCTAACGGCTGATTAAATTGTTCATCATTATTCCATATAAATCATTGTAACTATTCTATGCATGTTAAACTGGCATACGCAATTGATAAATATTCGAAAACCTAATCATGTAACTAATCAGCATAACAGATACTAGCATGCAAACCCTAAGCAACAATCAAACAAGAACATGCAGAAAGGCAGCATAGCAGGGATCAATTTATGCAGAGTGACAGTGTACATGGTCAAGTCACAATTGCCCCGAAAGTTCTCTCTAAGACACTTGTTAAATGGCCTGAATCTAATCTATCTCTAATCCTACGCTCCGTGTCTCCCTCCGGTAATATTTCAACCAGGAGAACACCGGCCATGTCGAGTTCAACGATCATCAGACACAGCATAATTAGTGGCATACAACTAGCAATTGGCCAAGCCTAGAAGGATGTCACTAACCACATCATAAGTTGGATAGATAAACAATTGAGATTCAATTCATAGATTCAAATATAATTCAACCGCATACAAACAGAGTAACAGCATGATTTAAGTATAACTACCCTAGCATGGCAACTATCATAGCAAACACAGATTTGTCTAGCTAAGCATGGTGATAATCCTAGCAAATAATTCTAAACAAGTATAGCAACAGCACAACATTATTTAAAATAACAAGATAGAGATTATAATAAAACCTGACAAAGCTGTATTACAAATCGTGCGACACCGCAGTCTCGGAGCACCTCCGTTACTATTAAGCTACTAATCTACTAGCTTAACTAATCTAATTAACTAACTAACTAATTTAGAGAGAGAGTAGTGAGAGAAAGTGTAGAAGTGTGTTGGTGGAATGTGAAGTGTGTGTTGTAGGATGTGTTGAAATGATGAAATGAGGCTAGTATTTATAGAGAACACACAACCGTATCCAAACCACAAAATGCACAACCATATCGCAAGGGCAAATAAAAATCAGATTTTTATCGCCCAAACGCACGATACGGCTGAGTTAGGGTGAATACGGGTGAACTGGACCGTATACGGCTGTGCATTGGGTGAATACGGCTGAACTGGGCCGTATACGGCTGAGCACAGGCCGTATACGGCCTGCACAGACCGTATACAGTCTAGGCCCAGCCGTATACGGCCTGGTTCAGCCGTATGCTGGCTCCTCGGTTCTTCGTTTCTTCGTTCGGGCGTAACTTCTTCGTCGTTTATCCGTTTTAAGCGTTCTTTATATCCACGCGTTCGTATTTTCCTAACGAAGAAAATGACTTAAGTTAGAGGTCATAATTCTTTGTGTAGCTCAAAAAGTGCTAGAACGAGTGAACGAGAATGCTTATGATCGTATTCGTTAGATTTATCGTGTTTTTCGATCATTTTAGATGACTTTTGAAACATTGTCTATATTTTGGCCCATGTGACGAGTTTTAATGATAAAGTATCTATTTTGATTAGTTTCGTCAAATATTGGGCCAAAAAGGTGAGATTAATGCACGCAAAAACATGACTTTTTACGTGTTATCACCAGGTCTCAACTATCCAAAATCCACAAAATAGGATCAAACTCAAATGGCCTCACCGGGACTGAACTCAAAACTGATCTCACAAGGGATCAAGCCAAAGCACTTCAAAAATCATAACCCGAAATCGGCAACAATACCAACCTCGTAATAACTTTCATCCACATGTCATTAAATAACACATATCCCCCAAATCCACGAGTCAACGAAAGTCAAAATTAAACAAACCGAAACAAAATCATAATATCACAAATTTTCCCCAAATCATAAAGTTAATCGAAATCTGAACCCCAAAAATTGCTAACAAACACGAAATCCAAAAATCACAGATTTGAGTAGATTTCACTGGGGATCAATCAAACAGTGAAACACATAAAACCAACAAGATCTCAACAGGAATTTGGCTGGACATATCATAAAAGAAAACTGGAAGAAAAAAGACGGCTAACAGCAACCACATATAAGTTACTTAAACCTTAACACCCTAAAACTCAGCTCTGATACCGTGTAAACAGAGTTGGGGAACAATCGGGATAAAATGACTACATTGTATTGACTTGATTTAGAAATAATAACGATTACAAAATGAATATAGAAGTCTTACATAGCTTGGAGACTAAACTAGGTTTACACTAATGGGATTGGCCCTTATAAAACTTAATACAGACTAAACTAAATCTGACTAATATACGACTAATTCTAACAATGAGGAAGAAGGAGAAGATGCCATTTTTAAAAAAAACTTTAGGGTTTTTAGGAAAAAAAGAAATAGAGTTAGAAAGAGATATGGACACTGTGATTGTGATATATCGGGAGAAAAGATAATACTAGCTAGAACATGTTTTTTCACTCTAGAAAGTTCCCTAATAATTTTTATTGAAAAAAAAAATGAAATAAAAACCTTGTGGGTGTAACTAAAAATACTAAAATAGGATCAAAACCCAAACAATCATTCGGGTCAGGTCAGTTCAATAAAAAAGTACCAAAAGGTGGATTAATTTTATAAATCCACAAACATTTGTTGAAAAAAAGTAGATGTAACCGGATTAATGATGATCACTTGTTGTTTTAGGCTTTTACTAGGTGATTAGGTGATGTCACAAAATCAAAAGCTAGCTAGCTATTTGATCAGAAGTATCTGATTTTTTTCAAATAACGATCACGGTTTCCATTAATTAACTATGGTCATAATGCAAAATCATTGTGATATTTCATATTTGCATATATGATGTTTCAATATTATGCAACAGGGACCAAAATATACGGAGTATATAATATAATGCACATTTTTAGTTTCATATAAACACAGACCAAGCTAAATATATATATATATATATATATATATATATATATATATATATAATACAGAGAGTAGAAAAGATTACAACAAAGATGAGAACACTTCATTTTGTTCAATATTTTTCTCGAAACGAGTCTTCATTTCTTCACTTTTTTTTCTCTTCCTGGTAAAAAAGAAGATTATTTTGAAGTTGTGAAAGGTACTCTATCTCACTTTCGGAAATGTCCCCTTCATGCTGATGTTCGTGTTTATCAACTAGTAGGGAAATGTCTCTGCTTAAAATACGAATTGCTTTATTCAAATTCGGGAGTTTTTCATCAAGAGCTTTAACCATCTTTTCATCAATGCCTGTTAAAAAGCTCACTCTTTGGCTGAAAACATACTTTTCTTCATCGGTCGCCATTTTGTGAATTAATATAATTGTGGATTGTGTGGTAATATAACTAGGGTGACGAATGAGGATCCTATCTACCAAAATGTCTATATATATTAGCGGAAAAAATCTCGGCAACACAGGAAATGATTCGATTACCAAAGTTGTGTTGTTGCAACATGTACTGTATGCTTTATCAACTCCATATATTTTAATGCAATTAAAGTGTTTAACCTTCCAAATCCCAAGTCCCAACATCCAATTTAATGCACATCAAATCACATACATACTACAATACGGCTGTGCATACGCACAACCCTCAAGATTCGTTACTTGTTTCATTTCAACATTTTAGAATGTGTGTGTTGATCATAAATAATTTGTCAAGTTTTAAGATGAAAATAATGATACTAGGAAATAGTGGTATGAAAAATTAATTAGATGAGTATATATAAATGGTATGATGAGTATATATAGATGATGTCAAGTTTTTCATAGTAATTAATTACTACGGAGTACGTCTTAAATGGTGGTATGAAAAAGTTTTTCTGCTTGCAGACGTAAAATCATATCTCAAAAAGTGAAAAGGTAAAAAACTCTGAAACGTCAGAAGTCATAAAACTTTCTTTTAGTCCTTGACTTTTTCAACCACTTAGTAGCTATCCAAAGATAGTACAATACCACAGTTTTGTTGTGACAACCGTGGTCATCAGGGACAACCCTTTTTGATTTAGATATATTTGAGTTTAAATGTTTTTAGATAATAATATTAAAAAGGTATATAATAATAATAATAATAATAATAATAATAATAATAATAATAATAATAATAATAATAATAATAATAATAATAATAATAATAATAATAATAATAATAATAACAATAATAAGGGAAATAAATAATATAATAAGTATCAACGTAACAAAGGAAAGGTAATACCACGGTTTTGTTCGTTACAACCGTGATGCTCGTGACAACATCAGTACATTACCAGATGTTATACAGTACAATACCAAAGTTATGTTATGACAACCGTGGTCATCAAGGACTGCCCTTTTGATTTAGATATATTTGAGTTTAAAGGTTTTTAGATAATATGAAAAAGGTATAATAATAATAATATAATAATAACAATAATAAGGGAAATAAATAATTTAAAAAGTATCAACATAACAAAGGAAAGTTAAAAATAAGATAAGTTGAGATAAGGATTCGAACATCAACGTACTCGCTTGTGCTATACAAACATTGACTCGTAGAGCACCAAGATAAGATACAGAATAATTAATTATTAAATTTAGTAAAGTAATTATATACATTAAATTATCAATATTTTTCTTGTACTATCCATTTAAAAACTTCAACCAACAGTGTATGAACAATTAATTATTAATAATATCACTTATATAGGTTTTTCAAAACTAATAATATAATCAGAGTATATTTATATAAAATAATGAATATGTTTTTGTAAAGATCATTTGTATTAACTTTTTGTAAGTATTTGGTCTAGTTATAGTGTCTCCAACGTCTACATAGTGCATATTTCATGGAAATTAATTATTGTATATTTGCATTCACTTTCTGCATATATTTGGTGTAATTGTACAATCTCTAATTCAATTTTGTATATACTTATAACTATAGATATATAGATAATATTGTATATATTATTACGTAAATAGATATATCTAATGAAGTTAAGAGTTTTAATACATCCTTTCATATGCTACCTAATAACCTAACACCGTTGTACTTCTTCTTGGTCCGTCTTTATGTATGTAGTATCATCATTAGCAACATTTAAGGGTTCGATGCCGATAGAAAATGGTGGAAGCTCGTCAAACTGGTTATATTCTTCCTCGTCAATGACATTTTCAACTCCAAGTATACGACGTTTACCATGCAAAACAATATGCCAATTTGAATCTTCCTGGTCTTCAACAAAGAAAACCTGGTTTGCTTGATCAGCTAAAATAAATGGTTCATCTTTATAACCGTTTGTTGAAATATTGACGAGGGTGAAACCATCTTTATCAACTTTTACTCCTTCTCCATTTTCAACCCATTTACACCTAAACAACGGTATGGTTAACACCCCATATTCAAGTTCTCAAATTTCTTGAATTACACCATAGTATGATTTTTTTTTGCAATGGTTTCTCTTCTTTGATAGTCGTTCTCTGAAGAATCATCGGTTGTTGCAGCTACTAGCGTTACACCACTGTTTTGTAGTGTAGTTTTCCGGTCTTGTTTGCTGGTGTAAAATGTGTATCCGTTAATATCGTATGTCTGATATGTTGCAACAACACATCGCAGACCCATCCCCAACTGTTGCACCTCATAATCAAGTTGTTCACGAAGTACCTTTGCTCTCAACCAACTTGCAAACTGTTTTTTGTGCTCAGAAGCTAGCCAATTAGTCTTAATAATTTTTCCCCGCTCTTTCCTAAGTCTTAATATTTCCTTGTGCTCATTTACGTAACGATCAATCGATATCTTGTGTTGCAGAACAAAAAAATGTGTGTTTCGAAGATCACATTGGTCATCTGGTACACACATATTCAGTCTTGTTGTTGGTGCATTTTGTGTGTCAGGAACTTGGTCAACGTTTGTACTTGTCAAAGTCAATTAGTCTGAGTATGTAAAGTGTTAGTGTGTATATTCAAGTCTGTAAACGAAATATAATTATAGAATATACATAGAATATTAGTCATGCGACACAGAGATTGTGTCGCAATAGCGACATAAGGTTTATGTCACAAGGGTTAGTTTAGAGACACAATGGTTGTGTCGCTAGTAGGTCTAGATAGTCTATTAATAGAGTTGTAGGGTTTCAGTTGAAGTTTGATCAAACCCTAGAGAGAGAGAGGCGTGGTCAGAGAGAGAGAGGCAGAGATATTGAATCTGTAATCATTATTCTATAAGTGTGAATATATACAAAGATTATAGATATCGTTTATTTGTTCGATTCGTTAAATGTTCATTACTAAGTTGTTTGTATTCCGCGCATTCAATTGAGTTAAAGATCTGATTAGGTCTGGTACGGGAACCTACAAATGGTATCAGAGCCGTGAATCAGTTATTCAACGGTTTCGGATCGTGATTTGAACGTTTTCGTTTTGATTTGTGAAGGTTTTATTGATTAATCTTCATTTCTGGGTTTGATTGCTTGAAGATTCCGTTTTTTGAAGGTGTTTTCTGGGTTAGTTCGTCGACCGATTTTTGAAAATCGTTAGGGTTTCGAAAATTTTCGATTTTTGGGTTTTGAAATCTGTTCAGCTCCGTTTTGCGACACAAGCTGCAACACAAGATTTGTGTCGCTAATTAGGGTTTTCTATTTTGCGACACAAGCTCGCGACATAGTGTGCGACATAACCTGCGACACAACCCTTGTGTCTCACTACTATTCATTGCGACATATCCTTTGTATCCCACTACTATAAACTGCGACACAAAGTTGCAACACAAGCATTGTGTCGCTAACACCTCGCCAAGGCTAAAAAAAAAAGAAGAGTTTTTTGGCGGGAAAAGTCGCAAAAAATTTTGTGTTTTCAAATTTTGTTCATAGGCTTAAAAGTGTTCAATTCTAGCCTGAAAAAAGTTTCATTTTACCCGGGCATTTTTGGACGTTTTCGGTTGAATTTTTGGCGGGAAATTCGTGAAAAAAAAATTGTAGTACCAAATTTTGTTTTTGAGCTTAAAAGTTCATAATTCTAGTTTGGGAAAAGTTTAGTTGTACTCAAGCAATTTTCAATATTTTCAAGCCAAATTTTGGTGGGAAAATCTGGTTGTCTGTGTTTTGCTAAAATTCTTGATTAAAAGATGTCGCTCCTGAATAGTGTTCGCAACAACCTTCCAATGTTCACCCAAAACACCAAATACTCAAACTGGAGAAGAGATTTTGAGGCCTACATCTCTTCTAATGATCCAAACATGTGGATTCCATTCACTGAGAGATATGAAATGCCAGTCAGGGAAGGAACACGAACTGCAAAATCATATAAATCAATGACTCTCGAAGAACGTAAAGCATGGGATGATGAACAGAAGACTTTCACATCAATTAAAGGACCTTTATCATTGGAGATCTTACAGTTGTTTAAGCATCATAAAAATGCGTATGACCTTTGGGCTGCCATTGAAAAGCGTTGTGGTGGATATAACAAGGAAGAAGAACCTCAACATAGTCCATTCGTAGCTCAAACAAAAGAGGCTGATTCTGATGCATTTACATGTTTATCTTGCATCCAATTAACAGGTTCTAACAACAGGTACAAGGATAACATTGAAACCCTGCGATCAAATCTTGAAAATTTGACAGAGGCTAATAAGGTTTTGAAAGAAAATGAATTAGCTTATGAAAAGAAATTGAAAGCCTATCAAGATGAGTCTCAAGCGTTCAAAGCTAAAATCTATAGTCAACAAGATGAAATAGATAGTTCAAAGCTAAAATCTATAGTCAAAAAGCAAGGCAGGTATTGGATATAACCATGTACCTCCTCCTATGGACTATCTTCCAATGCCTGTTAAGGATGCAATCAAAGACTTTGTGCCTTCTTCCTCAAAAGTAGACACAAATTCTATTAATGCACCAGTTAATGAGCAAGTTAAACAGGCCGAGTTTGTTAGGCCTATATTTGTTAAGGCTTGAAGTAAACCTCTGGTTAGTATCAAAGAGGTTATTGAGGTAGAAGATATACCAGAAGAGTTACCATTAAGGTTGAGAAAATAAATGTCAAACCTGAAAATTTCATCATTACAACGGAAAATGATGAACGATTTAAAAGAAAAGGCAAAGCTAAGGTTGACAATGAATCCTTTCAAGTTAAAAATGTTAATAAGGATTTTAAGAAAGATAAAATAGTTGATAAATTTGAAAATAATAAATGTTCAACATCAACTAACTCAACCTCAGGAACATCTACTTCAACATGTTCACCTAAGAGTGCATGTTCAACAAATGTTCCTGTTAATAGACCTTCTGTGTATTGTCCTCCACCGAAATGATTTAAGGGAACTCATTGGAATCAATCTTATGTTGAGAGACGTTCTTGCTTTTGTTGTGGTCAACAGGGCCATATTATTAGGGATTGTAGGTTATTATCCCTAGATAGGTTTGGTAGAGGGATGCCAAGAACTTCTTCTTTTTAGAATTCTTTTTCAAAATCTTCTTCAAGGCATCGTTCGTATTCGCCTGTATCTAGTTGTGCATCAAACTCTCCACAACCTATGGCTAGAGTAAACAAAGTTGTGCCTAGTAGACCTCAAGTTCAACAGCATAACATTCTTGAAAACAAATCATCCGAACCTAAACAGGTTTAGCAACCAAAATCCACAAACAACACATCTATGAAATCAATTGAGTTTTTAAATTATCATAAACTCATGGATGTGATGATTATGGACGATAATGGACAACCCAAGTTTATCAAGGCTTGGGTGTCCCATAAACTCTAATGTTTGATTGTTTGTGGTGATGCAGTTAGTTTCTTGTTAGCTAATATTTTTTAGTGACTACATGGATGTGGATATTGTTAGAAGAATGGTGACTAGAATGATGAAATTTCTGAAGTTCAGGTGGTTAAAGTGCTAAAAAGGCATTTGATTTGACTTGATATGTGATTTTGAAACTTTTATTTTGGAACTTTTATTTGTAAGTTTGAAACGGCCATTCTTTGTACTTTTTAGTATCAAAGAAATGCAAAGTTGCGAAATATCTCAAATAAAAAAAAAATTACAAAAATATGTTTAATGTTTAAGGGGAGTACCTTTGAATTGGATATTCGAAAAGAATTTGTTGTTCAGGGGGAGTAATTAAAATTCTAATTAATTGGATCAGAAATGTGAACAACAAGATTCTTATTCCTCAAAAAGATATTGGATTGTATTTGTAAACAATATGGGAAATGATTGTACATCAGATGATATGCGCAAAATGGAAATTTTAAGGTTTATGTTTGATGTGTTAGTAGGTTTATCTGGCATGTTTAAAATAGCTGTTATAAACATTCGCTTTATGATATGATGTATTGGTAGACATGATACACACCGGTTTCTGGGTTCTTAAGAAGTAAGTCTAATATGTGTCTATGATCTTGTGGTAAACACCATATGATTAACGACTAAATTTCTTAATTCCTTAATGTAGCATGATATACTTCTATACTTGAGGTTTATCTGAAATCATTTGGGAGTCTATACTGATTGTTTCCTCTGTTGTATGTAAGTACAGACCTGGTCTCAATTAGTATATGCTTAAAAGTTAAGCAAACGCAAGTCAATGAACTTGAAAAAGTCTTAAATCATAAGATACCTAACAAGGTCACCAAAATGGTTTGACCAAGTCTGGTTTTGCTTAAACCTGAATCAAGGTATGTCGCTTTGTTGTACGTTTGTACAGACCTGTCACCGCTGACTTGATTCTTAAAACTGATACTCTTATATTCTCTTTGGATTTGGAAGCTATGCTCATGTCTGGGTTACAGGGGTATGTCATAGGTGGGGGCCATGGAGAAATAGTCATACTTACAATAAAAGGTTAACTCACAGACCCAGAAGTAACATGTTTAAGTGGACAAACAATACCAGTAATCGTCTTGAATAATTTTTATAAAAGGTGCTTTAAGTGTGCTAAGTAAATTTAAAGTAGACACATATACTGATAATCGAAATAACACTTACTATTTCCTAATAATTGCATGTTGGCCTGATATGATCTCTAAGCAGACGCAAAACAATCCTATCCCCAAATGTATTTTAATATTTGTTCTTTACTTTTCCTTTATAAAGAAAATACAAAAAGATTTTTATCCTATATTATTTTCATCAAACATCACATATCTTGTTAAAGTCAAATACTGAAGATATAAAGGCTGTCGGTTATTCTCCAAAGACTGTGAAGATAAATTCTATTGGAGAAGTTGCTGATGATTGAGAGATGGTCTTATAATTTGAAGATCTTATTGTATGATAAATGTGTGTTAGTCACACGAATCATGACATCAAGATTTTTTGAAGACCATGTTATCTCAATGGGGGAGTTTCTGATTGTTGAAGACATGAAGGAGTTTGTTGGTGAAGACTAATTGAAATTATTTGACCAAGCTGCTGACATGGGGGAGTTTGTTGGTGCATTTTGTGTGTCAGTCACTTGGTCAACATTTGTACTTGTCAAAGTCAATTAGTCTGAGTATGTAAAGTGTTAGTGTGTATATTCAAGTCTGTAAACAAAATATAATTATAAAATATACATAGAACATTAGTCATGCGACACATAGATTGTGTCGCAATAGCGACATAAGGTTTATGTCGCAAGGGTTAGTTTAGCGACATAATGGTTGTGTCGCTAGTAGGTCTAGACAACCTATAAATAGAGTTGTAGGGTTTCAGTTGAAGGTTGATCAAACCCTAGAGAGAGAGAGGCGTGGTCAGAGAGAGAGGCAGAGATATTGAATCTGTAATCATTATTCTTTAAGTGTGAATATATACAAAGATTATAGATATCGTGTTTTGTTCGATTCGTTAAACGTTCATTACTAGATTGTTTGTATTACGCGCATTCAATTGAGTTAACGATTTGATTAGGTTCGGTACGGGAACCTACACCCGTTGTGCGTTTCCCTCCAAGTCTACCTTCGTGCCGAGATCTAGGAAGACCTACATGTTGTATGCCTGCCAAGTAATCCGTACAAAAATCAATAACCTCTTCACAACAATACCCTTCAATCATACTACCCTCCGGTCGATTTCGGTTTCTCACGTAGCCTTTCAGAAACCCCATATATCTTTCAAATGGATACATATACCGCAAGAAAATGGGCCCGCGAGCCTTAATTTCTCCCACAATATGAGATACGAGGTGCACCATGCCATCAAAAAAAGAAGGTGGGAAGTACATCTCTAACTGACATAACGTGAGGATAAGCTCAGCTTGCAAAGCATCCAAACCCTCAAGATCAATTACCTTTGAATGAATCATGCTAAAAAACAAACAAAGCTTTGTTATCGTGTGTCGAATGCGGTCCAGAAGTATTCCACGAATTGCTATTGGAATCATTTGTGTCATTAACACATGAAAATCGTGGGATTTCATACCAAGCAATTTCAAATCTTTCATGGACACTAACCTCCTAACGTTGGCAGAATAACCAGAAGGAACCTTAACTCGAGATAAACTTTGGCAAAATGAAATTTTTTCGACCCTTGACATCGTGTAGCAAGCTGCCGGTAGATACGTACGTTTTCCTTCACTTTCTTTAGGATGAAACTCCTTTCGAATTTTCATATCCTCCATATCCCTTCGAACTTTAATTCCATCTTTTGTTTTCCCAGGGATGTTCAACAATAGACCTATCAAGCTATCACATACATTTTTTTCGATATGCGTAACATCAAGAGAGTGTCGAACATCCAGTTGGCTCCAATATGGCAAATCAAAGAAAATGGACCTATCAAGCTATCACATACATTTTTTTCGATATGTTTTAAGGTTATCAATTAACGGAGCCAAATAACAATTTTGCATCATTGGGGTTTGCAAATAATCGTTTCAGTCTTGGTATGACAGGCAAATTCCACAATACTTTAGCCGTCGGAGGGGTTTTTCCCTCGAGTTCATCATTTTCTTCCTCATCATCATATGTATCTCTCCGTTTATATCTCGACGTACCACATGTATTACACACTTGTAGGTCTTTAAACTCGTTCCGATACAACATGCAATCATTTAGACATGCAGGTATTCTTTCTACTTTCAATCCCATTGGACACATTAGTTTTTTCGCTTGATAAATTAACTGGTAACTCATTATCTTCCAGGAGCATGTCATGCAAAATCTACAACAAACTGGTAAAACTTGTATCACTCCAACTATTGTTTGATTTTATATTAAACAACTTTAACACGTCAGAAAGTTTTGTATGTTTAATACACCCATCATACAACGGTTTTTCAGACTCAACAAATAATTGTTGAAATTTGTCAAGGTTATTCCCATGAATGTCATCCTCAGGTCATGCAACATTTGTTCAATAACATCCTCATCATCGACCTTGTCATGATCACTTATAAACACATCATGATCCCCTAGAACTCTTTCACCATGATTAATCCAAGTTAAATAATTCGGAAGAAAGCCACGCCTAAGAAGATGTTCTTTAATCACTTCAAAATCAGCATAGCGCTGATAGTTTTTACACTCTACACAAGGACACCAAATATCTTTTTTTTATTATCTTTCGGTGTTCCTTTATAACTCTCATGAAATGATACACATTGGTAAGAAACTCAATGCTAACACGAGGTATACTGTACATCCACATATTACGATCCATCTAAAATAAGAAGAAAAAAATGAATAATTATTAATTACTATTTATATATATGTTAAAAAAAATTCATGAGAGGGATTTATACCTGAAATAAATGTTGATTGGAAGATGATCCGATCGAGATGGTTTTTGCCTTTTTGGTAGGTGAGTGTAGGTTGCTAACGGAGTTTAATTTAGACCATCCGATATCAAGAATAAAATATGACCATGGTTTCTTTCATTAAACCGTGGACAACGCCTTTATTTATATTCTGTATACGATCTAAATTAAATGTAGATGAAATCAATAAATTAAAGTATGTAAACACATGCTATAACAGTCGATTGAGGATTTATACCTGAAATAAATGTTGATTGGAAGATGATCCGATCGAGATGGTTTTTGCCTTTTTGGTAGGTGAGTGTAGGTTGCTAACGGAGTTTAATTTAGACCATCCGATATCAAGAATAAAATATGACCATGGTTTCTTTCATTAAACCGTGGACAATGTTACGTTGAAATGTTTTAATTCCCTCCAAAAACTTTCGGAGCGCGGTTAATTTTTGGACCGTGGTCACGTAATTAAATTCGATCTCCTACTTTGCAATATGTATGGTTTCTAGAGTACTCTAGCTAATGTCAAAACCCTAAATCATTTTTATTGGAAAAAAAAGCCTAAACCATTTTCCGGACCGAGAAAATTATTTGTTTCACCGATGGCTGGACTGACCTTTTTAGAGATGCCAGCCTTTCTTTTGGAGACCTTTTATTTTTTCTACTTTAATGATTTGAACGTACACCTTTAAGATGTTCTTTAATGGTCATGATGGGTGTTTAAGGACCTTGCCCCAAAATCATTAAGAACAATTCGAAGTAATTTACCTTTTCTTTTTTACCTAATTGAATTAATAACCCAAAAAAATCAAACGCCCCTTCTCTTTTTATCTAATTAAATTATTTGAACACCTAATTAAATTGTTATGTCTACTTGAATAATCCGACCTGAACTACCCAAAATACGAACAGTTTATCCGAACAACACTTTAACCTTACAATTAATATAATTACTTCAAAAGAAACATTACAATCATTCCGATAAGCACACATATGAAACAAATGTAAACATGATTTCTTGACTTTAACATCTTGACTTCTTCTTCCAATTTCAGCACCAACTGACGATATTCCATACCTTCATTCTTCAGTTCCACAAGTTTTATTTTGTATAGCTCGATATTTGGATCAGGATCCCACCAATGAAAAAAACCACACTTCTTTGCGTCCCTTGTAGTTTGGGCAGCCTATGAATCTTCGACATAGGTTGCTTTCAGTCCAAGATGTCCACAAACCACTTACATCTTCACACTCGCACAATACATGAACTCGGTTTATCAAATCTTTACTTTCCCATGCTAAATTTGTTCTATTTCTTGATACCCCGATTGAAGAACTAGATTAGTATTCTAAGTTGTAATTTGATCAGCGACATCAAATATGAAACATAATATTTATTTTATTTTAAGCTATAATTTATTTTCATCTCGCTGAGACATAATGTATCAGCGAAAGTCCGTTATTATTTAATATAGCATTTATTTCGACATATATTCCTTACAATTAATACTTTTTGTATTTAATTTTTAACGATTTATATTCTTAATAAATGCCTTATTAAATTATCTCATGGGAACTCGAAAAGGTACACTTTTTCTGACACCTCGTATACCTTTCCGGCGCACCACTCCCATCACCATTTAATGTTACCACTCATCACCATCATCACCCTACTCCCCTACCACCAACCACATTTTTTTTACTTTTTGACCACGTACATACTCGTTTTGACCACACATTTTATACATCAGTAACCGTATATAAGCAGCGAAACCCTTACCGTTTCATTCTTTACGCTTTCTAATTTCTCAAACTTCATCTTCTTCATTTTCTCTGCAAATATCTCACTTTTTAAATCTTCTACTTTTTCTTTTTCAAAAATGGCAAGAACTAAATTTTTCAACAACGCTTACACACCGACCCCAGAGATTAAAGCTCTTCGAGCCTCTGCGGTCAGTGAGACGCTTGTTATTACAGTTCCCAAATCAAACTATTTGGGAAATGTAACTTGCCCTAAACCTGAGTATGCGGAGGTGATAAATTTTCTGAAAAATCACTTTATCCTCCCTGCTCTTACCTTGTCTCCTGGGGAAATGAACCCAGAATGGCTCAGTGAGTTCTGGTATACCTGCACTCACTCTGTCGTCTCTGGTGTTTCACCACTCCAGGGTTTTATCGACAATGGTACCCAAACCATCACCATAACTGCCAACACCATCCGCTCCATTTTACAACTGCTGACCTATGAGTCGTACGAGTCGCTGCCAGAGAGCGACGTTGCCAAACAAGGCCTCGTCGATCTTACTGAGATTGAGTGTAAATACTCAGTCGATGGCAGTGGCAACCGTAAATACTCTACGGTCCACAAAACAAAAATGGATGGTGTTTGGAATGCTCTTTTCACTAATTTTATCCAATCTTTGGGTACAAAATCAGGGAGCTATGATCAATTCAGCTCCCTGGAGGCCCAGATCAGTTGGTCCCTGGTCAACTCTCTAGGAGTTGACTATGCAAGTGTGATCTTTAACGAACTGATCACCAAAGTCGCTGAGCCTGCCAGGGCAAAATATGTACCTTACCCTAGGTATCTCTCACTGGTCTTTAGGGATCAGTTTGCTGCCTATGATAGGGTATCTTTTCAGGGATTTGAGCCCACTCTGGTAGGATCTCAAATTTTCGCTAAACCAGCGACTGCGGTGTTACCCGCTTTTATGAAACACCCGGGGATCCTTGCACCCCACCCTGTAACTTCTGTACAAATGTCAGTTGCTGCCCCCCCATCGACCACGTCACTGACCACACCCCCAGTGACTACTGTTGGTCAACCACCAGTCAAGAAACCACCCACTGCTCCCAAGAAAAAATCTAAATTAGTGTCCCTGACATTAAAGGATCAGGGACATAGCAAAAAGAAGACATCTACGGATGCCAGTGGTGAATCAGTGACTGTACGTTCAGTTACTGAGGGCACCACTGCTGAACCCTCAACTTTACCTGCTTCACTGGACTCCCTAAAGTCCAGTGACTCTAAAAAGGGACAACTACAGACAGCTGCAGTGGATCAAACCACTGTTAGCAGTGATTCGGGTGCACCCCACACCCTCAGATTGAGTCAACCCAGCCACTTGTCATCCTCACAAAAGGGTGACATTTCATTAAAGGGGCAAGTGACATCAGTGGGTGATAACACACTCATAGCTGATGTCACACCACTGGCTACAGACCTGGGCCACCTCTCATCTATCACTGCACCGGCTGTCAATGTCTCACCACTGACCCATGGTGAGATACAGGTCGCTACTTCTATTTCCAATGAACCACCAGCTAAATCACAAGCTGATGATGAGGAAATCATGCCCATGGACACCTCTGAGGACACCCAACCCATCCCTCCACCCACATCCAACTCTCCCATCAGAGAGCTTACCCCAACCTCTTTCGCTAGTGATAACATCCAAGTCGCTGCTGATCAGACCACACCCCCTGATCATGTAGCCCACTCTACACCTACCCCCATTATTATTACCCAAACTACTCCCCCAAACACCTCCACTCACTCCACATCAGATCAGCTACTGATGGAGTACATTGCCCAATCCTAAACCCAAATTAAGATGCTCACTAAAGACCGTGAGGCACTTATTGGCAATGTCTCTGTCCTCCAAAAAGCTGTCACTGCTCTCACTGATGTCTACAACTCCATTGAACCATGGAGCACATCTGTTAGTGAGAGAGTGCAAACAGTAGCTGATGCTAGTGCTGCAATAAACCATGCAGTCACTGAGCTAGCCTCCACCTCCACCACCAACTTTTCCACTCATGCTGCTGCCATTGCCCAGCTCACCACCAACCAAAATGACTTAGCCTTTTCTGTATTCAACTACCTATATAACACTGACAAAGTTATTAAGGTACTTCCACAGGTTTTCTCACAGCTCACAAAGACAAGAGCTGAGGTCGCTGCCCTGCGAGAGGAGAATGCTACTTTCACTGATCAGATACTCAGGGCAGTTGATCAGTTTGAGCGAACCAGTCAGGGGGAGAGTGAAGAAGAGGACTTTGTCTCTGATCCTGAGATGCCCCGAAAGATGACTGATCCGCTATCAAACAAAGCTCACAGGGACATTGTGCTCAACACCTATGCACTTCGTCCGATCGCTGAGCAACCGGAATTGGAAGCCCTTGCAGTTGCTGAACTGTATTGGGTGGATATGGAGATAGCCACTGATGTGGTGGATATAGCTGAGAGCTTTCCTGAGTTCAATGCTGAAGAGCTCAGGAACTACAATGGGCTGGTACAGCAATGGGCAGTGGATGAGGCTGCTAGGTTAGAGGGTACCTCAGTGAGCTATGAATTGGCTCGCTGGGAATGGATGAATAGGGAGGTGGTAGATGATGTATCTGATGATGAGGAAGATGATACCATCATGCATGATGCTGATGATGATGATGATAACAATGATGATGGCCAGGGAGGTGGTCATGAAATGGTCAGGGTTCAGAAGATGAAGATGATGTAAACATGGAGGATCAGCAACCCATATCATCTGTCATAAAGAGAAAAAGAACCAGTGACACTTCTCCTGCATCTACTCCTCCATCAAAGAAACAACAGGTCAGTGACCCTCAATTACAAATTGTCATATCTGAGGTAGTTGTACCTTCATCTCCACCAGCAACCCAAAACCTACCCTCACCCACAGCAACTACAACTACAACAACCCAAACAACCCAAATAACCACACCTACCCCAGCAACAATAATACCAATCTCCACAGCAACTCCCTCCAACACAACCACTTCAGATACCTTCCCTACAGCATGCCTTTCCTCTAACTCAGCCTCAGATACCCCTTGTCTTGATGAAACAAAAGAACAGAGAGTTGCCAGAAAGATAAAGGCAAAACAGGACAGGGAGCAGAAGATGATAATGCAAATAACCTTTCAGGCTGAGTTAAGAGACGAACAAGAAAGGAAAAGGTTGCTGAAAGAGCAATCAGATGCTGACAGAGCATACCTACTGGAATTGAGCTCTAAAGATGCCAATGAAAGGGCCAGACTTCTTAAACAAAAGAAAGTTCAAGAAGAGTCTGATGCTGCAATTTCCAGGGTACTTGCTGAGATAGAAGAGAGTGAGCTAGAGCAACAAAAACTGAAAACATCAGCTAGCAAGAGCTCTAAAAAGAAAGGGGGAGCTGTCAGAACAGCAGTGGATAGGAAATGGGATGAAATTGATAGAAAAAGGTTTGCTGCCCGAATGATAGGGAGATCAAACCCTGCACCTATTACCAAGGTAAAATTGAAGAAGTCTAAGAATCAATCTCAACCTCAGCTGCTTATTCAAAGAGGTTCAGAGACTCAAGCCATGCTACTTGATCAAGTATGCAAGCTGCACAGAGAAGAATGGAATGAGATCAGGCTTGCTATCAGCCACTCAACAAGTGCAGCTAAAGCTGAGGTCCTGAAAGAGATTGATAGACTATATCAAAAGATGGTGTCACTGCAACTTCTCAGACCAGAAGATACTGTCATATTTGGTGAAGAGATTGTTCAGCCACCAAGCCCAAGGTATAGGTCAGGCACTAGCAGCATCTATCGAATCCCCAACACTTCAAGGTTAAATCTATCTATCCCTGCTGGTGTGCCAAAGCTTGAAGGACATGAAGTCACTGAGGGGGAGAAGGGTCTGGTATACAGGGACCTAAATGGTGCCCTTAGGTTTCAGAGAGAAGCTGAACTTGAGAAGGTTGATCAAGAATAACTCATACACCTAATCAGGTCAGCTAGCATGCTTCCTACAGATTCAAAGATTATAAAAGCTATTCTCGATGAAGCCTTAGCAAGAAAATTCAGATACCTTCCCTCCAAAGACAAGTATGAACTTGAAGCTGAGCTTGGCATAGTGAAAGAGGAGAAGATGTGGAGAGATAAATAATTTAGATATTTTGTAATAGTTAGCTTCTGTAAATTTTATTCAATGATATAAATGAGGCTTGACATAGAAAATCTATAAGTACAAGTCACTGGGCAACCTACCTACAATCAGAGACTTAAATCTTTTCAACAACAAAAATCTACAAGTACAAGTCTCTGTGCAACCAACTTATCTTCAGAGACTAAAACTTTCCTGCAACAAGTTTGTCTAAGGGAGCTTTGACTTAAACCATTTAGGGGGAGATTGTTGAGTCACTGATCGCTGAACTCAAGTGGTCACTGATCTCAGGGATTAAGGGGGAGATTATATAAGAGATTGTTAAAGTCATTATTCGCTGATAAGTGAAGTCACTAATCATGCTATCTGTTCACAGTCTCTGATCTTCTCAATAATGCTCCATGAAGAAAATGATTCAAGTCAAGCTCCTGTTGCTGAAGGTCTCTATGTCACTGATCATATGTTAAACCAGTAGATGAAGATCTTATCAAGATAAAAGACTCAACTATGTGTGTCGCTGATACTCATCTATCAGCGAGAGTCTCCAAGTCTTCTTGAGTTCTCTCCTCTGCTGAATAAAAGAAGTCACTGAAGATTAGCTGTTCAATTCATTCTTTAGAGCATGTTGGCTCGCATCGAGAATGAGGAGAATTGATATATCTATCAGTGACTGCAGCATTAAATGCCACATTAAATAAGAAGTTGACATTCGGCGTTATTACGGCGCAGCACGTGTTCCTCGAAACTTGAAAAGAGTAACGTGGAAGCATTTGATTGGTCTATGGTACAAGGTGATATTTTCCAAGACAGAATGTCGTGCCATGATACATCACATCTCAACTACCTCTCCAATCAAGCAGCGACACGTGTCTTTCAGATCCGGAAATTAAGGATTTCAGCGTCTATAAATAGCGTAGTATGTTGTACTTAATATTGTGTCGATTACTTGTATTGTCACTTGTTTGTCAGTGACTAGTTTATCTAAGATACAAGTAACACCAGTGAGTAAACTAGTAGCATGTTTGTCCACTACTAGCTTACCTCAGCGAGTGAGCAGTTAGCGTGTTTGTCCACTACTGCTCATCTCCCTTTGTAATAGCTGCATTGTTTGATTTGGATTAGCTTTGGCTAATTTATTCCGCAATCAACAAGAGATAAATTTTATCAATAAAAGAATTTATCTTTCAGCTACAATTGCATCAGCAACTGAACTGCTTATCTCATATATATATATATATTTGTGCTCATATTGCTGTTTCTTTAATACGATTAAAAACTTACTAAACAAGCTAACACATTATAACAGAAAAGTTTTTAATTGTATTCAACCCCCCTTCTACAATTAACTCACTGTTAACGATTCACAATCACTAACATAATAGTGATTAGGGACTCACAATTGGTATCAGAGCAGAGTTGGTTTAAAATATAATTTAACCAGATCTGCAATGGAATCCGTTAAATACAGTTGTGTTGATTCTGAGTACCAGAAGGGAAATGGCTACACTACAAAACCTCCAGCTTTTGACCCATCAAGAATTGAAACCTGGATGTCCAGGATGATGATGTTCTTAGACCTTGTTGATGACCGTCTTTGTTCTATAATAACTGACGGTCCTCACACCCCCACTGTCATTATTCCTGCTGTTGCAGCCACTGCAACCACTCCTGCATTACCAGAAATGGTTATGCCAAAAAGGGAGGAACAATGGACAGATGAGGACAGGCGCATGGTCAGGCTGGATAAACAAGCTAAAATATACATAAGCATGTCACTTCCTGATGAAGTATTTGAGTCCATTAGATTGTGCAGTACAGCGAAACACATGTGGGACACTCTAAGAAATATATATATTGGAACCCCCGACATTATTCGCTGTAGAGAAGTAAATCTGACTCGTCAGTATGAACTGTTTGCCATGGAACCCAATGAGTCACTGGCCTCCACCTATACTAGATATCAAGCTTTAATAAATAAAATGAAAAAGGCTAATATAGGAAAGGACCAAAGATTTGTTGTCGAAAAATTTCTAGAACTGTTGCCTAGAAAAGTTTGGGGAACCATTGCAACATGTACTCGACAACGTAATGATTATACTTCTCTCAATCTAACTCAAATTTATGGTATATTGTTAAATTGGGAACAATCTGAGAAACAAGCTGATCAAAGTGAGCACATTCGTGCTGCACTAGGCAGTCAAAAGATTTCTAATGCCCTTGTAGCTGAGCTAGAAGAGATTGATCAAAAGCAGAAAGTTAAGATCACCAAGTTGAGTTCAAAGTCACTGATTGCAGATGAGGAAGGTTGTGCTGCTGACAGTCAGTCTGAAGTCAGCTATGAAGAAGGACTAGAGAAGCTGGAAAGAGATATGGCCATGATGGTTGCAAATTTCAGAAAGAATACAAGGTTCAACAAATTTGTTGGTGCACCATCAAGTGACATCCAAAAGTCAAAAGACGACTGCTACAAATGTGGCAAACCTGGTCACTTTACAGCTGACTGTAGATCCAAAGCTGTTAATCCTCTCCCTGAGCAGAGGCCCAGCTTCAGAAATGACAAGTACAACAAGTACAAGTCAAAGTACAAGAAGCTGAAAGCTCTGTCCAAAGCTGGCAAAAAGAAGGGAAAAGGTTTCGTCGCTGAAGAAGGATCCTTCAGCGACTCTGACTCAACCTCATCATCTGATGAAGAAGAAGCTATGATTTGTTTAGATCGGGATTACTGCCTGATGGCTGATGATGCTAACTTCCATGAAGACATCAAGGAGGTAGCTAAGAAATGTTCAGCATCCGGCTGGGATCCAGAGACTCTCTACAAGGGCATTCTTAGAGAGACAATCTGGTATCTGGATAGTGGGTGTTCCAGACATATGACCGGATGTAAGTCCCTGCTCAGCGACTACCAGGATGAAAGAGGTCCTGATGTAGTTTTTGTGATAACAACATTGGTAAGACCAGAGGGTATGGAGTCTTGACCAATGGAAATGTCATGTTTAAAAGGGTGGCATATGTTGAAGGACTGAAGCACAATCTATTAAGCATCAGTCAGTTCTGCGATGCCAAAAATAAGGTGCTATTTGATCATGAAGCAGGAGTTGTTTACAACAAGAATGGAAGTGCTGTCCTGGGTGCTCAAAGGAAAGGAAATACATATGTAGTCAATATGGACTCAGCACAATCAGGAACATGCTTTTATTCCAGAACCGTTTCAGAAGAAAAATGGTTATGGCATAAGCGTCTTTCTCACCTGAACTTCAAGGCCATCAGCAAGCTTAGCAAGAATGACTTGGTAAATGGTCTTCCAAAGCTTACTTATGACAAAGACAAGCTTTGTTCAGCGTGTGAGAAGGGAAAGCATCATAGCTCTTCTTTCAAAAGCAAACAAACATCTTCAGTGACAGAATGTTTTCAACTGATGCATATGGATCTATTTGGTCCAGTGAGTTCTCCCAGTCTTGGTGGTAAAAGGTACTGCTTGCTAATTGTGGATGAGTATTCCAGATATACTTGGGTATTCTTCCTCAAAGCCAAAAGTGATGCAACACAGGAAATCATATCCTTTATCAAAAAGATGGAAAACTTAAATGATTGTTCAGTTAAACATTTAAGAAGTGATAATGGCACTGAATTTAGAAATGTTGACCTTGAAAGTTTCTGTGATTCAAAAGGTATTTCTCAAAACTTCTCTGCACCAAGAACACCTCAACAGAATGGTGTTGCAAAGAGGAGAAATAGAACCTTGATTGAATCAGCAAGGTCAATGCTCATAGATGCTGGTCTTAAGACCCACTTCTGGGCTGAAGCAGTTAACACTGCCTGCTACACTCAGAATAGGTCTCTGATTGTCAAGAGACATGACAAGACAGCCTATGAGGTGTTAAGGGGGAGAAAACCTGACATAAGTTTTCTTCATGTTTTTGGCAGTACCTGCTATGTCTTAAACAAAAGAGATCACTTAGGAAAGTTTGATCCCAAAGCTGATGAAGGTATATTCGTTGGTTACTCAATCATTTCAAAAGCTTTCAGAGTTTATAATAAAAGAAGGGAATGTATTGAAGAATCAATGGATGTTACCTTTGATGAATCTTATGATGAATCACTCACTGATCCAAAAGACTATGAAAATCTTATTTTTAATACAATCAGTGATGACCAGCATGAGATTCATCCATCAGATTCTGAAAGGGAAGATGATGTCCCTGAAGGTACTTCTGGCTCTACTTTAGCTAAGAATGATTCAGGAACTTCATCTTTGCCTATTGATATCCCATCATCATCATCTCATCATGAGCATCAAAATAATAATAGTCACTGTCCAAATCAAAGCTTAACCATTAATCATGCTTCTAATGCTGATGTGTCTGGTGGATCATCTCTGAATAATCAAGTCACTGCTGAACCTCAGCGAGTGACTAAATGGACTAGACATATTGATAATCAATTGATTATTGGTGATCCTCAATCCAAGGTCCAGACCAGATCAGCATCTGCTAACTTTTGTTTGTTTGTAAGCTTTGTGTCACTGATTGAGCCCAAGAAAATTGTTGAGGCACTCACTGATCATCACTGGATAGCTACCATGCAAGATGAGCTATCTCAGTTTGAAAGGAATAAAGTGTGGAAGTTAGTACCTCACGTAGCTGGGAAATCTGTGATTGGAACAAGATGGGTGTTCAGAAACAAGATGGATGCTGATGGTGTTGTAATAAGGAATAAGGCTAGACTGGTTGCACAAAGTTACTGTCAGCAAGAAGGAATTGATTACGATGAAACCTTTGCACCAGTTGCTAGGCTTGAAGCAATCAGGTTGTTCTTAGCATATGCAGCTCACAAGAAGTTCAAGGTATATCAAATGGATGTGAAAAGTGCCTTCTTGAATGGAAAGCTGCAGGAAGAAGTGTATGTAAAGCAACCACCTGGATTCACTGATCCCAAGCATCCAGGTTATGTCTATAAGCTGGAAAAAGCTTTATATGGACTAAAACAAGCTCTTAGAGCTTGGTATGACACTCTCTCTACCTTCTTAACTAACTGTGGGTATGTCAGAGGTAAAATTGACAGCACACTTTTTATTAAAAAGGATAAGAGAGATGTTATATTAGTCCAAATTTATGTTGATGATATTATTTTTGGGTCTACTAACAATGACATGTGCAAGGAATTCAGTAACCTCATGACTAAAAGTTATGAAATGAGCATGATGGGTGAACTAACATTTTTCCTTGGTCTGCAAATAAAGCAAACCAAGACTGGTATTTTTATAAATCAAGGAAAATATGTTAAGGATTTATTAAAGAAATTTGAATTCATCAACTGCTCATCCCTTGCTACACCAATGTCATCTGCAGTAAAATTACATGCTGATCCTGATGGTAAATCTGTAAACATCACTGCTTACAGAGGAATGATCGGGTCACTGCTGTATTTAACTGCTAGTAGACCAGACATTATGTTTTCTACCTGTCTATGTGCTAGATATCAGGCTGATCCAAAGGAATCCCATTTGCTCGCTGTCAAAAGAATATTCAGATATCTGAAGGGTACACCAAATCTTGGTCTCTGGTACCCATCTGGTTCAGATTTCTCACTGAAGGGATATTCAGATTCTGATCATGCTGGATGCAAAATGGACAGAAAGAGTACCTCTGGTAGCTGTCAGTTTCTTGGAGAAAAGCTTGTAAGCTGGTCAAGCAAGAAACAAAATTCTGTCTCAACTTCTACTGCTGAGGCTGAATATGTCGCTGCTGGAGCTTGCACTGCTCAAATTCTGTGGATGAGGAATCAGCTCGCTGACTATGGTTTTGACTTTGGCAATGTTCCAATTTATTGTGACAGTCAAAGTGCTATTGCCATAGCAAATAGTCCTGTGATGCACTCAAGGACAAAGCATATTGATGTCAGATATCACTTCATCAGGGACCACGTCATGAAAGGTGACATTGAATTGCATTTCATTCCAACTGACTACCAACTCGCTGACATATTTACAAAATCTTTGGATGAGAAAAGATTCACCTTTCTCATCAGCGAGTTGGGAATGTTGAACTTAAATGATTAAAACCTGACTGTTTAATAAAAAGGTAGTTACAGAATATATGGTTTATACTTTTAACTCGCTGGCCTATTATTCTCACTGATGTAATCAGCAAGAACAATGAGTTAGCAAAGTTATGATCATTAAATTATGTACTTTGTAACTGCACATGAAAATTCTTTATATCACATAAATAGAATATATCTTATGCTTCATAAACTTGACTAGCTGATTAGATTAGTATTCTAAGTTGTAATTTGATCAGCGACATCAAATATGAAACATAATATTTATTTTATTTTAAGCTATAATTTATTTTCATCTCGCTGAGACATAATGTATCAGCGAAAGTCCGTTATTATTTAATATAGCATTTATTTCGACATATATTCCTTACAATTAATACTTTTTGTATTTAATTTTTAACGATTTATATTCTTAATAAATGCCTTATTAAATTATCTCATGGGAACTCGAAAAGGTACACTTTTTCTGACACCTCGTATACCTTTCCGGCGCACCACTCCCATCACCATTTAATGTTACCACTCATCACCATCATCACCCTACTCCCCTACCACCAACCACATTTTTTTTACTTTTTGACCACGTACATACTCGTTTTGACCACACATTTTATACATCAGTAACCGTATATAAGCAGCGAAACCCTTACCGTTTCATTCTTTACGCTTTCTAATTTCTCAAACTTCATCTTCTTCATTTTCTCTGCAAATATCTCACTTTTTAAATCTTCTACTTTTTCTTTTTCAAAAATGGCAAGAACTAAATTTTTCAACAACGCTTACACACCGACCCCAGAGATTAAAGCTCTTCGAGCCTCTGCGGTCAGTGAGACGCTTGTTATTACAGTTCCCAAATCAAACTATTTGGGAAATGTAACTTGCCCTAAACCTGAGTATGCGGAGGTGATAAATTTTCTGAAAAATCACTTTATCCTCCCTGCTCTTACCTTGTCTCCTGGGGAAATGAACCCAGAATGGCTCAGTGAGTTCTGGTATACCTGCACTCACTCTGTCGTCTCTGGTGTTTCACCACTCCAGGGTTTTATCGACAATGGTACCCAAACCATCACCATAACTGCCAACACCATCCGCTCCATTTTACAACTGCTGACCTATGAGTCGTACGAGTCGCTGCCAGAGAGCGACGTTGCCAAACAAGGCCTCGTCGATCTTACTGAGATTGAGTGTAAATACTCAGTCGATGGCAGTGGCAACCGTAAATACTCTACGGTCCACAAAACAAAAATGGATGGTGTTTGGAATGCTCTTTTCACTAATTTTATCCAATCTTTGGGTACAAAATCAGGGAGCTATGATCAATTCAGCTCCCTGGAGGCCCAGATCAGTTGGTCCCTGGTCAACTCTCTAGGAGTTGACTATGCAAGTGTGATCTTTAACGAACTGATCACCAAAGTCGCTGAGCCTGCCAGGGCAAAATATGTACCTTACCCTAGGTATCTCTCACTGGTCTTTAGGGATCAGTTTGCTGCCTATGATAGGGTATCTTTTCAGGGATTTGAGCCCACTCTGGTAGGATCTCAAATTTTCGCTAAACCAGCGACTGCGGTGTTACCCGCTTTTATGAAACACCCGGGGATCCTTGCACCCCACCCTGTAACTTCTGTACAAATGTCAGTTGCTGCCCCCCCATCGACCACGTCACTGACCACACCCCCAGTGACTACTGTTGGTCAACCACCAGTCAAGAAACCACCCACTGCTCCCAAGAAAAAATCTAAATTAGTGTCCCTGACATTAAAGGATCAGGGACATAGCAAAAAGAAGACATCTACGGATGCCAGTGGTGAATCAGTGACTGTACGTTCAGTTACTGAGGGCACCACTGCTGAACCCTCAACTTTACCTGCTTCACTGGACTCCCTAAAGTCCAGTGACTCTAAAAAGGGACAACTACAGACAGCTGCAGTGGATCAAACCACTGTTAGCAGTGATTCGGGTGCACCCCACACCCTCAGATTGAGTCAACCCAGCCACTTGTCATCCTCACAAAAGGGTGACATTTCATTAAAGGGGCAAGTGACATCAGTGGGTGATAACACACTCATAGCTGATGTCACACCACTGGCTACAGACCTGGGCCACCTCTCATCTATCACTGCACCGGCTGTCAATGTCTCACCACTGACCCATGGTGAGATACAGGTCGCTACTTCTATTTCCAATGAACCACCAGCTAAATCACAAGCTGATGATGAGGAAATCATGCCCATGGACACCTCTGAGGACACCCAACCCATCCCTCCACCCACATCCAACTCTCCCATCAGAGAGCTTACCCCAACCTCTTTCGCTAGTGATAACATCCAAGTCGCTGCTGATCAGACCACACCCCCTGATCATGTAGCCCACTCTACACCTACCCCCATTATTATTACCCAAACTACTCCCCCAAACACCTCCACTCACTCCACATCAGATCAGCTACTGATGGAGTACATTGCCCAATCCTAAACCCAAATTAAGATGCTCACTGAAGACCGTGAGGCACTTATTGGCAATGTCTCTGTCCTCCAAAAAGCTGTCACTGCTCTCACTGATGTCTACAACTCCATTGAACCATGGAGCACATCTGTTAGTGAGAGAGTGCAAACAGTAGCTGATGCTAGTGCTGCAATAAACCATGCAGTCACTGAGCTAGCCTCCACCTCCACCACCAACTTTTCCACTCATGCTGCTGCCATTGCCCAGCTCACCACCAACCAAAATGACTTAGCCTTTTCTGTATTCAACTACCTATATAACACTGACAAAGTTATTAAGGTACTTCCACAGGTTTTCTCACAGCTCACAAAGACAAGAGCTGAGGTCGCTGCCCTGCGAGAGGAGAATGCTACTTTCACTGATCAGATACTCAGGGCAGTTGATCAGTTTGAGCGAACCAGTCAGGGGGAGAGTGAAGAAGAGGACTTTGTCTCTGATCCTGAGATGCCCCGAAAGATGACTGATCCGCTATCAAACAAAGCTCACAGGGACATTGTGCTCAACACCTATGCACTTCGTCCGATCGCTGAGCAACCGGAATTGGAAGCCCTTGCAGTTGCTGAACTGTATTGGGTGGATATGGAGATAGCCACTGATGTGGTGGATATAGCTGAGAGCTTTCCTGAGTTCAATGCTGAAGAGCTCAGGAACTACAATGGGCTGGTACAGCAATGGGCAGTGGATGAGGCTGCTAGGTTAGAGGGTACCTCAGTGAGCTATGAATTGGCTCGCTGGGAATGGATGAATAGGGAGGTGGTAGATGATGTATCTGATGATGAGGAAGATGATACCATCATGCATGATGCTGATGATGATGATGATAACAATGATGATGGCCAGGGAGGTGGTCATGAAATGGTCAGGGTTCAGAAGATGAAGATGATGTAAACATGGAGGATCAGCAACCCATATCATCTGTCATAAAGAGAAAAAGAACCAGTGACACTTCTCCTGCATCTACTCCTCCATCAAAGAAACAACAGGTCAGTGACCCTCAATTACAAATTGTCATATCTGAGGTAGTTGTACCTTCATCTCCACCAGCAACCCAAAACCTACCCTCACCCACAGCAACTACAACTACAACAACCCAAACAACCCAAATAACCACACCTACCCCAGCAACAATAATACCAATCTCCACAGCAACTCCCTCCAACACAACCACTTCAGATACCTTCCCTACAGCATGCCTTTCCTCTAACTCAGCCTCAGATACCCCTTGTCTTGATGAAACAAAAGAACAGAGAGTTGCCAGAAAGATAAAGGCAAAACAGGACAGGGAGCAGAAGATGATAATGCAAATAACCTTTCAGGCTGAGTTAAGAGACGAACAAGAAAGGAAAAGGTTGCTGAAAGAGCAATCAGATGCTGACAGAGCATACCTACTGGAATTGAGCTCTAAAGATGCCAATGAAAGGGCCAGACTTCTTAAACAAAAGAAAGTTCAAGAAGAGTCTGATGCTGCAATTTCCAGGGTACTTGCTGAGATAGAAGAGAGTGAGCTAGAGCAACAAAAACTGAAAACATCAGCTAGCAAGAGCTCTAAAAAGAAAGGGGGAGCTGTCAGAACAGCAGTGGATAGGAAATGGGATGAAATTGATAGAAAAAGGTTTGCTGCCCGAATGATAGGGAGATCAAACCCTGCACCTATTACCAAGGTAAAATTGAAGAAGTCTAAGAATCAATCTCAACCTCAGCTGCTTATTCAAAGAGGTTCAGAGACTCAAGCCATGCTACTTGATCAAGTATGCAAGCTGCACAGAGAAGAATGGAATGAGATCAGGCTTGCTATCAGCCACTCAACAAGTGCAGCTAAAGCTGAGGTCCTGAAAGAGATTGATAGACTATATCAAAAGATGGTGTCACTGCAACTTCTCAGACCAGAAGATACTGTCATATTTGGTGAAGAGATTGTTCAGCCACCAAGCCCAAGGTATAGGTCAGGCACTAGCAGCATCTATCGAATCCCCAACACTTCAAGGTTAAATCTATCTATCCCTGCTGGTGTGCCAAAGCTTGAAGGACATGAAGTCACTGAGGGGGAGAAGGGTCTGGTATACAGGGACCTAAATGGTGCCCTTAGGTTTCAGAGAGAAGCTGAACTTGAGAAGGTTGATCAAGAATAACTCATACACCTAATCAGGTCAGCTAGCATGCTTCCTACAGATTCAAAGATTATAAAAGCTATTCTCGATGAAGCCTTAGCAAGAAAATTCAGATACCTTCCCTCCAAAGACAAGTATGAACTTGAAGCTGAGCTTGGCATAGTGAAAGAGGAGAAGATGTGGAGAGATAAATAATTTAGATATTTTGTAATAGTTAGCTTCTGTAAATTTTATTCAATGATATAAATGAGGCTTGACATAGAAAATCTATAAGTACAAGTCACTGGGCAACCTACCTACAATCAGAGACTTAAATCTTTTCAACAACAAAAATCTACAAGTACAAGTCTCTGTGCAACCAACTTATCTTCAGAGACTAAAACTTTCCTGCAACAAGTTTGTCTAAGGGAGCTTTGACTTAAACCATTTAGGGGGAGATTGTTGAGTCACTGATCGCTGAACTCAAGTGGTCACTGATCTCAGGGATTAAGGGGGAGATTATATAAGAGATTGTTAAAGTCATTATTCGCTGATAAGTGAAGTCACTAATCATGCTATCTGTTCACAGTCTCTGATCTTCTCAATAATGCTCCATGAAGAAAATGATTCAAGTCAAGCTCCTGTTGCTGAAGGTCTCTATGTCACTGATCATATGTTAAACCAGTAGATGAAGATCTTATCAAGATAAAAGACTCAACTATGTGTGTCGCTGATACTCATCTATCAGCGAGAGTCTCCAAGTCTTCTTGAGTTCTCTCCTCTGCTGAATAAAAGAAGTCACTGAAGATTAGCTGTTCAATTCATTCTTTAGAGCATGTTGGCTCGCATCGAGAATGAGGAGAATTGATATATCTATCAGTGACTGCAGCATTAAATGCCACATTAAATAAGAAGTTGACATTCGGCGTTATTACGGCGCAGCACGTGTTCCTCGAAACTTGAAAAGAGTAACGTGGAAGCATTTGATTGGTCTATGGTACAAGGTGATATTTTCCAAGACAGAATGTCGTGCCATGATACATCACATCTCAACTACCTCTCCAATCAAGCAGCGACACGTGTCTTTCAGATCCGGAAATTAAGGATTTCAGCGTCTATAAATAGCGTAGTATGTTGTACTTAATATTGTGTCGATTACTTGTATTGTCACTTGTTTGTCAGTGACTAGTTTATCTAAGATACAAGTAACACCAGTGAGTAAACTAGTAGCATGTTTGTCCACTACTAGCTTACCTCAGCGAGTGAGCAGTTAGCGTGTTTGTCCACTACTGCTCATCTCCCTTTGTAATAGCTGCATTGTTTGATTTGGATTAGCTTTGGCTAATTTATTCCGCAATCAACAAGAGATAAATTTTATCAATAAAAGAATTTATCTTTCAGCTACAATTGCATCAGCAACTGAACTGCTTATCTCATATATATATATATATTTGTGCTCATATTGCTGTTTCTTTAATACGATTAAAAACTTACTAAACAAGCTAACACATTATAACAGAAAAGTTTTTAATTGTATTCAACCCCCCTTCTACAATTAACTCACTGTTAACGATTCACAATCACTAACATAATAGTGATTAGGGACTCACAATTGGTATCAGAGCAGAGTTGGTTTAAAATATAATTTAACCAGATCTGCAATGGAATCCGTTAAATACAGTTGTGTTGATTCTGAGTACCAGAAGGGAAATGGCTACACTACAAAACCTCCAGCTTTTGACCCATCAAGAATTGAAACCTGGATGTCCAGGATGATGATGTTCTTAGACCTTGTTGATGACCGTCTTTGTTCTATAATAACTGACGGTCCTCACACCCCCACTGTCATTATTCCTGCTGTTGCAGCCACTGCAACCACTCCTGCATTACCAGAAATGGTTATGCCAAAAAGGGAGGAACAATGGACAGATGAGGACAGGTGCATGGTCAGGCTGGATAAACAAGCTAAAATATACATAAGCATGTCACTTCCTGATGAAGTATTTGAGTCCATTAGATTGTGCAGTACAGCGAAACACATGTGGGACACTCTAAGAAATATATATATTGGAACCCCCGACATTATTCGCTGTAGAGAAGTAAATCTGACTCGTCAGTATGAACTGTTTGCCATGGAACCCAATGAGTCACTGGCCTCCACCTATACTAGATATCAAGCTTTAATAAATAAAATGAAAAAGGCTAATATAGGAAAGGACCAAAGATTTGTTGTCGAAAAATTTCTAGAACTGTTGCCTAGAAAAGTTTGGGGAACCATTGCAACATGTACTCGACAACGTAATGATTATACTTCTCTCAATCTAACTCAAATTTATGGTATATTGTTAAATTGGGAACAATCTGAGAAACAAGCTGATCAAAGTGAGCACATTCGTGCTGCACTAGGCAGTCAAAAGATTTCTAATGCCCTTGTAGCTGAGCTAGAAGAGATTGATCAAAAGCAGAAAGTTAAGATCACCAAGTTGAGTTCAAAGTCACTGATTGCAGATGAGGAAGGTTGTGCTGCTGACAGTCAGTCTGAAGTCAGCTATGAAGAAGGACTAGAGAAGCTGGAAAGAGATATGGCCATGATGGTTGCAAATTTCAGAAAGAATACAAGGTTCAACAAATTTGTTGGTGCACCATCAAGTGACATCCAAAAGTCAAAAGACGACTGCTACAAATGTGGCAAACCTGGTCACTTTACAGCTGACTGTAGATCCAAAGCTGTTAATCCTCTCCCTGAGCAGAGGCCCAGCTTCAGAAATGACAAGTACAACAAGTACAAGTCAAAGTACAAGAAGCTGAAAGCTCTGTCCAAAGCTGGCAAAAAGAAGGGAAAAGGTTTCGTCGCTGAAGAAGGATCCTTCAGCGACTCTGACTCAACCTCATCATCTGATGAAGAAGAAGCTATGATTTGTTTAGATCGGGATTACTGCCTGATGGCTGATGATGCTAACTTCCATGAAGACATCAAGGAGGTAGCTAAGAAATGTTCAGCATCCGGCTGGGATCCAGAGACTCTCTACAAGGGCATTCTTAGAGAGACAATCTGGTATCTGGATAGTGGGTGTTCCAGACATATGACCGGATGTAAGTCCCTGCTCAGCGACTACCAGGATGAAAGAGGTCCTGATGTAGTTTTTGGTGATAACAACATTGGTAAGACCAGAGGGTATGGAGTCTTGACCAATGGAAATGTCATGTTTAAAAGGGTGGCATATGTTGAAGGACTGAAGCACAATCTATTAAGCATCAGTCAGTTCTGCGATGCCAAAAATAAGGTGCTATTTGATCATGAAGCAGGAGTTGTTTACAACAAGAATGGAAGTGCTGTCCTGGGTGCTCAAAGGAAAGGAAATACATATGTAGTCAATATGGACTCAGCACAATCAGGAACATGCTTTTATTCCAGAACCGTTTCAGAAGAAAAATGGTTATGGCATAAGCGTCTTTCTCACCTGAACTTCAAGGCCATCAGCAAGCTTAGCAAGAATGACTTGGTAAATGGTCTTCCAAAGCTTACTTATGACAAAGACAAGCTTTGTTCAGCGTGTGAGAAGGGAAAGCATCATAGCTCTTCTTTCAAAAGCAAACAAACATCTTCAGTGACAGAATGTTTTCAACTGATGCATATGGATCTATTTGGTCCAGTGAGTTCTCCCAGTCTTGGTGGTAAAAGGTACTGCTTGCTAATTGTGGATGAGTATTCCAGATATACTTGGGTATTCTTCCTCAAAGCCAAAAGTGATGCAACACAGGAAATCATATCCTTTATCAAAAAGATGGAAAACTTAAATGATTGTTCAGTTAAACATTTAAGAAGTGATAATGGCACTGAATTTAGAAATGTTGACCTTGAAAGTTTCTGTGATTCAAAAGGTATTTCTCAAAACTTCTCTGCACCAAGAACACCTCAACAGAATGGTGTTGCAAAGAGGAGAAATAGAACCTTGATTGAATCAGCAAGGTCAATGCTCATAGATGCTGGTCTTAAGACCCACTTCTGGGCTGAAGCAGTTAACACTGCCTGCTACACTCAGAATAGGTCTCTGATTGTCAAGAGACATGACAAGACAGCCTATGAGGTGTTAAGGGGGAGAAAACCTGACATAAGTTTTCTTCATGTTTTTGGCAGTACCTGCTATGTCTTAAACAAAAGAGATCACTTAGGAAAGTTTGATCCCAAAGCTGATGAAGGTATATTCGTTGGTTACTCAATCATTTCAAAAGCTTTCAGAGTTTATAATAAAAGAAGGGAATGTATTGAAGAATCAATGGATGTTACCTTTGATGAATCTTATGATGAATCACTCACTGATCCAAAAGACTATGAAAATCTTATTTTTAATACAATCAGTGATGACCAGCATGAGATTCATCCATCAGATTCTGAAAGGGAAGATGATGTCCCTGAAGGTACTTCTGGCTCTACTTTAGCTAAGAATGATTCAGGAACTTCATCTTTGCCTATTGATATCCCATCATCATCATCTCATCATGAGCATCAAAATAATAATAGTCACTGTCCAAATCAAAGCTTAACCATTAATCATGCTTCTAATGCTGATGTGTCTGGTGGATCATCTCTGAATAATCAAGTCACTGCTGAACCTCAGCGAGTGACTAAATGGACTAGACATATTGATAATCAATTGATTATTGGTGATCCTCAATCCAAGGTCCAGACCAGATCAGCATCTGCTAACTTTTGTTTGTTTGTAAGCTTTGTGTCACTGATTGAGCCCAAGAAAATTGTTGAGGCACTCACTGATCATCACTGGATAGCTACCATGCAAGATGAGCTATCTCAGTTTGAAAGGAATAAAGTGTGGAAGTTAGTACCTCACGTAGCTGGGAAATCTGTGATTGGAACAAGATGGGTGTTCAGAAACAAGATGGATGCTGATGGTGTTGTAATAAGGAATAAGGCTAGACTGGTTGCACAAAGTTACTGTCAGCAAGAAGGAATTGATTACGATGAAACCTTTGCACCAGTTGCTAGGCTTGAAGCAATCAGGTTGTTCTTAGCATATGCAGCTCACAAGAAGTTCAAGGTATATCAAATGGATGTGAAAAGTGCCTTCTTGAATGGAAAGCTGCAGGAAGAAGTGTATGTAAAGCAACCACCTGGATTCACTGATCCCAAGCATCCAGGTTATGTCTATAAGCTGGAAAAAGCTTTATATGGACTAAAACAAGCTCTTAGAGCTTGGTATGACACTCTCTCTACCTTCTTAACTAACTGTGGGTATGTCAGAGGTAAAATTGACAGCACACTTTTTATTAAAAAGGATAAGAGAGATGTTATATTAGTCCAAATTTATGTTGATGATATTATTTTTGGGTCTACTAACAATGACATGTGCAAGGAATTCAGTAACCTCATGACTAAAAGTTATGAAATGAGCATGATGGGTGAACTAACATTTTTCCTTGGTCTGCAAATAAAGCAAACCAAGACTGGTATTTTTATAAATCAAGGAAAATATGTTAAGGATTTATTAAAGAAATTTGAATTCATCAACTGCTCATCCCTTGCTACACCAATGTCATCTGCAGTAAAATTACATGCTGATCCTGATGGTAAATCTGTAAACATCACTGCTTACAGAGGAATGATCGGGTCACTGCTGTATTTAACTGCTAGTAGACCAGACATTATGTTTTCTACCTGTCTATGTGCTAGATATCAGGCTGATCCAAAGGAATCCCATTTGCTCGCTGTCAAAAGAATATTCAGATATCTGAAGGGTACACCAAATCTTGGTCTCTGGTACCCATCTGGTTCAGATTTCTCACTGAAGGGATATTCAGATTCTGATCATGCTGGATGCAAAATGGACAGAAAGAGTACCTCTGGTAGCTGTCAGTTTCTTGGAGAAAAGCTTGTAAGCTGGTCAAGCAAGAAACAAAATTCTGTCTCAACTTCTACTGCTGAGGCTGAATATGTCGCTGCTGGAGCTTGCACTGCTCAAATTCTGTGGATGAGGAATCAGCTCGCTGACTATGGTTTTGACTTTGGCAATGTTCCAATTTATTGTGACAGTCAAAGTGCTATTGCCATAGCAAATAGTCCTGTGATGCACTCAAGGACAAAGCATATTGATGTCAGATATCACTTCATCAGGGACCACGTCATGAAAGGTGACATTGAATTGCATTTCATTCCAACTGACTACCAACTCGCTGACATATTTACAAAATCTTTGGATGAGAAAAGATTCACCTTTCTCATCAGCGAGTTGGGAATGTTGAACTTAAATGATTAAAACCTGACTGTTTAATAAAAAGGTAGTTACAGAATATATGGTTTATACTTTTAACTCGCTGGCCTATTATTCTCACTGATGTAATCAGCAAGAACAATGAGTTAGCAAAGTTATGATCATTAAATTATGTACTTTGTAACTGCACATGAAAATTCTTTATATCACATAAATAGAATATATCTTATGCTTCATAAACTTGACTAGCTGATTAGATTAGTATTCTAAGTTGTAATTTGATCAGCGACATCAAATATGAAACATAATATTTATTTTATTTTAAGCTATAATTTATTTTCATCTCGCTGAGACATAATGTATCAGCGAAAGTCCGTTATTATTTAATATAGCATTTATTTCGACATATATTCCTTACAATTAATACTTTTTGTATTTAATTTTTAACGATTTATATTCTTAATAAATGCCTTATTAAATTATCTCATGGGAACTCGAAAAGGTACACTTTTTCTGACACCTCGTATACCTTTCCGGCGCACCACTCCCATCACCATTTAATGTTACCACTCATCACCATCATCACCCTACTCCCCTACCACCAACCACATTTTTTTTACTTTTTGACCACGTACATACTCGTTTTGACCACACATTTTATACATCAGTAACCGTATATAAGCAGCGAAACCCTTACCATTTCATTCTTTACGCTTTCTAGTTTCTCAAACTTCATCTTCTTCATTTTCTCTGCAAATATCTCACTTTTTAAATCTTCTACTTTTTCTTTTTCAAAAATGGCAAGAACTAAATTTTTCAACAACGCTTACACACCGACCCCAGAGATTAAAGCTCTTCGAGCCTCTGCGGTCAGTGAGACGCTTGTTATTACAGTTCCCAAATCAAACTATTTGGGAAATGTAACTTGCCCTAAACCTGAGTATGCGAAGGTGATAAATTTTCTGAAAAATCACTTTATCCTCCCTGCTCTTACCTTGTCTCCTGGGGAAATGAACCCAGAATGGCTCAGTGAGTTCTGGTATACCTGCACTCACTCTGTCGTCTCTGGTGTTTCACCACTCCAGGGTTTTATCGACAATGGTACCCAAACCATCACCATAACTGCCAACACCATCCGCTCCATTTTACAACTGCTGACCTATGAGTCGTACGAGTCGCTGCCAGAGAGCGACGTTGCCAAACAAGGCCTCGTCGATCTTACTGAGATTGAGTGTAAATACTCAGTCGATGGCAGTGGCAACCGTAAATACTCTACGGTCCACAAAACAAAAATGGATGGTGTTTGGAATGCTCTTTTCACTAATTTTATCCAATCTTTGGGTACAAAATCAGGGAGCTATGATCAATTCAGCTCCCTGGAGGCCCAGATCAGTTGGTCACTGGTCAACTCTCTAGGAGTTGACTATGCAAGTGTGATCTTTAACGAACTGATCACCAAAGTCGCTGAGCCTGCCAGGGCAAAATATGTACCTTACCCTAGGTATCTCTCACTGATCTTTGGGGATCAGTTTGCTGCCTATGATAGGGTATCTTTTCAGGGATTTGAGCCCACTCTGGTAGGATCTCAAATTTTCGCTAAACCAGTGACTGCGGTGTTACCCGCTTTTATGAAACACCCGGGGATCCTTGCACCCCACCCTGTAACTTCTGTACAAATGTCAGTTGCTGCCCCCTCATCGACCACGTCACTGACCACACCCCCAGTGACTACTGTTGGTCAACCACCAGTCAAGAAACCACCCACTGCTCCCAAGAAAAAATCCAAATTAGGGTCCCTGACATTAAAGGATCAGGGACATAGCAAAAAGAAGACATCTACGGATGCCAGTGGTGAATCAGTGACTGTACGTTCAGTTACTGAGGGCACCACTTCTGAACCCTCAACTTTACCTGCTTCATTGGACTCCCTAAAGTCCAGTGACTCTAAAAAGGGACAACTACAGACAGCTGCAGTGGATCAAACCACTGTTAGCAGTGATTCGGGTGCACCCCACACCCTCAGATTGAGTCAACCCAGCCACTTGTCATCCTCACAAAAGGGTGACATTTCATTAAAAGGGCAAGTGACATCAGTGGGTGATAACACACTCATAGCTGATGTCACACCACTGGCTACAGACCCGGGCCACCTCTCATCTATCACTGCACCGGCTGTCAATGTCTCACCACTGACCCATGGTGAGATACAGGTCGCTACTTCTATTTCCAATGAACCACCAGCTAAATCACAAGCTGATGATGAGGAAATCATGCCCATGGACACCTCTGAGGACACCCAACCCATCCCTCCACCCACATCCAACTCTCCCATCAGAGAGCTTACCCCCACCTCTTTCGCTAGTGATAACATCCAAGTCGCTGCTGATCAGACCACACCCCCTGATCATGTAGCCCACTCTACACCTACCCCCATTATTATTACCCAAACTACTCCCCCAAACACCTCCACTCACTCCACATCAGATCAGCTACTGATGGAGTACATTGCCCAATCCTAAACCCAAATTAAGATGCTCACTGAAGACCGTGAGGCACTTATTGGCAATGTCTCTGTCCTCCAAAAAGCTGTCACTGCTCTCACTGATGTCTACAACTCCATTGAACCATGGAGCACATCTGTTAGTGAGAGAGTGCAAACAGTAGCTGATGCTAGTGCTGCAATAAACCATGCAGTCACTGAGCTAGCCTCCACCTCCACCACCAACTTTTCCACTCATGTTGCTGCCATTGCCCAGCTCACCACCAACCAAAATGACTTAGCCTTTTCTGTATTCAACTACCTATATAACACTGACAAAGTTATTAAGGTAATTCCACAGGTTGTCTCACAGCTCACAAAGACAAGAGCTGAGGTCGCTGCCCTGCGAGAGGAGAATGCTACTTTCACTGATCAGATACTCAGGGCAGTTGATCAGTTTGAGCGAACCAGTCAGGGGGAGAGTGAAGAAGAGGACTTTGTCTCTGATCCTGAGATGCCCCGAAAGATGACTGATCCGCTATCAAACAAAGCTCACAGGGACATTGTGCTCAACACCTATGCACTTCGTCCGATCGCTAAGCAACCGGAATTGGAAGCCCTTGTAGTTGCTGAACTGTATTGGGTGGATATGGAGATAGCCACTGATGTGGTGGATATAGCTGAGAGCTTTCCTGAGTTCAATGCTGAAGAGCTCAGGAACTACAATGGGCTGGTACAGCAATGGGCAGTGGATGAGGCTGCTAGGTTAGAGGGTACCTCAGTGAGCTATGAATTGGCTCGCTGGGAATGGATGAATAGGGAGGTGGTAGATGATGTATCTGATGATGAGGAAGATGATACCATCATGCATGATGCTGATGATGATGATGATAACAATGATGATGGCCAGGGAGGTGGTCATGGAAATGGTCAGGGTTCAGAAGATGAAGATGATGTAAACATGGAGGATCAGCAACCCATATCATCTGTCATAAAGAGAAAAAGGACCAGTGACACTTCTCCTGCATCTACTCCTCCATCAAAGAAACAACAGGTCAGTGACCCTCAATTACAAATTGTCATATCTGAGGTAGCTGTACCTTCATCTCCACCAGCAACCCAAAACCTACCCTCACCCACAGCAACTACAACTACAACAACCCAAATAACCACACCTACCCCAGCAACAATAATACCAATCTCCACAGCAACTCCCTCCAACACAACCACTTCAGATACCTTCCCTACAGCATGCCTTTCCTCTAACTCAGCCTCAGATACCCCTTGTCTTGATGAAACAAAAGAACAGAGAGTTGCCAGAAAGATAAAGGCAAAACAGGACAGGGAGCAGGTGATGATAATGCAAATAACCTTTCAGGCTGAGTTAAGAGACGAACAAGAAAGGAAAAGGTTGCTGAAAGAGCAATCAGATGCTGACAGAGCATACCTACTGGAATTGAGCTCTAAAGATGCCAATGAAAGGGCCAGACTTCTTAAACAAAAGAAAGATCAAGAAGAGTCTGATGCTGCAATTTCCAGGGTACTTGCTGAGATAGAAGAGAGTGAGCTAGAGCAACAAAAACTGAAAACATCAGCTAGCAAGAGCTCTAAAAAGAAAGGGGGAGCTGTCAGAACAGCAGTGGATAGGAAATGGGATGAAATTGATAGAAAAAGGTTTGCTGCCCGAATGATAGGGAGATCAAACCCTGCACCTATTACCAAGGTAAAATTGAAGAAGTCTAACAATCAATCTCAACCTCAGCTGCTTATTCAAAGAGGTTCAGAGACTCAAGCCATGCTACTTGATCAAGTATGCAAGCTGCACAGAGAAGAATGGAATGAGATCAGGCTTGCTATCAGCCACTCAACAAGTGCAGATAAAGCTGAGGTCTTGAAAGAGATTGATAGACTATATCAAAAGATGGTGTCACTGCAACTTCTCAGACCAGAAGATACTGTCATATTTGGTGAAGAGATTGTTCAGCCACCAAGCCCAAGGTATAGGTCAGGCACTAGCAGCATCTATCGAATCCCCAACACTTCAAGGTTAAATATATCTATCCCTGCTGGTGTGCCAAAGCTTGAAGTACATGAAGTCACTGAGGGGGAGAAGGGTCTGGTATACAGGGACCTAAATGGTGCCCTTAGGTTTCAGAGAGAAGCTGAACTTGAGAAGGTTGATCAAGAATAACTCATACACCTAATCAGGTCAGCTAGCATGCTTCCTACAGATTCAAAGATTATAAAAGCTATTCTCGATGAAGCCTTAGCAAGAAAATTCAGATACCTGCCCTCCAAAGACAAGTATGAACTTGAAGCTGAGCTTGGCATAGTGAAAGAGGAGAAGATGTGGAGAGATAAATAATTTAGATATTTTGTAATAGTTAGCTTCTGTAAATTTTTATTCAATGATATAAATGAGGCTTGACATAGAAAATCTATAAGTACAAGTCACTGGGCAACCTACCTACAATCAGAGACTTAAATCTTTTCAACAACAAAAATCTACAAGTACAAGTCTCTGTGCAACCAACTTATCTTCAGAGACTAAAACTTTCCTGCAACAAGTTTGTCTAAGGGAGCTTTGACTTAAACCATTTAGGGGGAGATTGTTGAGTCACTGATCGCTGAACTCAAGTGGTCACTGATCTCAGGGATTAAGGGGGAGATTATATAAGAGATTGTTAAAGTCATTATTCGCTGATAAGTGAAGTCACTGATCATGCTATCTGTTCACAGTCTCTGATCTTCTCAATAATGCTCCATGAAGAAAATGATTCAAGTCAAGCTCCTGTTGCTGAAGGTCTCTATGTCGCTGATCATATGTTAAACCAGTAGATGAAGATCTTATCAAGATAAAAGACTCAACTATGTGTGTCGCTGATACTCATCTATCAGCGAGAGTCTCCAAGTCTTCTTGAGTTCTCTCCTCTGCTGAATAAAAGAAGTCACTGAAGATTAGCTGTTCAATTCATTCTTTAGAGCATGTTGGCTCGCATCGAGAATGAGGAGAATTGATATATCTATCAGTGACTGCAGCATTAAATGCCGCATTAAATAAGAAGTTGACATTCGGCGTTATTACGGCGCAGCACGTGTTCCTCGAAACTTGAAAAGAGTAACGTGGAAGCATTTGATTGGTCTATGGTACAAGGTGATATTTTCCAAGACAGAATGTCGTGCCATGATACATCACATCTCAACTACCTCTCCAATCAAGCAGCGACACGTGTCTTTCAGATCCGGAAATTAAGGATTTCAGCGTCTATAAATAGCGTAGTATGTTGTACTTAATTTTGTGTCGATTACTTGTATTGTCACTTGTTTGTCAGTGACTAGTTTGTCTAAGATACAAGTAACACCAGTGAGTAAACTAGTAGCGTGTTTGTCCATTACTAGCTTACCTCAGCGAGTGAGCAGTTAGCGTGTTTGTCCACTACTGCTCATCTCCCTTTGTAATAGCTGCATTGTTTGATTTGGATTAGCTTTGGCTAATCTATTCCGCAATCAACAAGAGATAAATTTTATCAATAAAAGAATTTATCTTTCAGCTACAATTGCATCAGCAACTGAACTGCTTATCTCATATATATATATTTGTGCTCATATTGTTGTTTCTTTAATACGATTAAAAACTTACTAAACAAGCTAACACATTATAACAGAAAAGTTTTTAATTGTATTCAACCCCCCTTCTACAATTAACTCATTGTTAACGATTCACAATCACTAACATAATAGTGATTAGGGACTCATAGTGATATTTTAGGCTTTTAATATTAATTGGGATGTATATAAAGATCTTTCAAAAGGACCACAGTTCTAATGAAGAACCGTGACTGGGGATCAGATAGTATGACAGAAACCACGTGCCTTTAGTTTTGCCTAGTTTTAAGACGTTGAACCATATACTACTATACGTATTTCATTACTTATATTTTACTAGTTTAAATGTTTAATTTAACACAAATTAAAAAATATATAAGAGCTGCTAGTAAGTATGGAAACAAAATCACATCACAATTTTCGATAATAATAATAGATATAAGTGTAAAAGTAAATAATTAATAACGTTATATATATATATATATGTGTGTGTGTGTGTGTGTGTGTGTATGTGTATGTGTGTGTGTGTGTTAGAGATATATCGAACTAATTAATACAAAGAAATGAACAAATATGAAACAGAAGCTATCCAAATTCATATTGCAAATCAAATTCAAACAAACTAGCTAACGAATCAAATTCGAAGGTACAAAATTAATTTTTATCGTCTCCTTTTAGCATAATCTCTTTCCAATCCTTATGAATTTTATCATGATCTTCAAAACGTGATTTCAGACACTGGATCAATACTTTCCGGGCTGTGTAGAATTCAAGATCATGATCTTCACATTTTTCAAGAAATTCGATATCAGCTTTAGAAAGTTCACAATTAAATTCATCACGTTTAACTTTTAGTTCTTTGATCCATTTATCGATCTTCCGAGTTGCTTCATTCAAGTTCTTGAGAGTTTCTTCAAATGACTCGAGAATGTTTTTGTCAATCTTGATCAGTAGGTCAAATTTCTTGCCCAACACATATTGTTCAATTTCAGTTACCATTTTTTTCTTTTTGTGTATAGAAAAGAGATATATATGGTACCGGTGTAAATTTTATAAATATAAGAAAAGAGCATCGAATTATATAGAATGAGAATACTATTAGCAATAAATTTCTCCCGTTGATTTCTAAATTAAATGCAACTTTCAGACTATCCAAGATCAAAAAATAATTAACGGTCACCTACATGGCTACATCCAAAAGGACCACGGTTCACACAACCGACACGCGATTGTATTAGAAAATTATTCAATATACGGTACGTACGTATTGATCCAAACAACTTACATCTAGGCCCAAAGGCCACAGCCCACGGCCCACATGGAAATATATTTTACAGTACAATTGGGTCATTAATTCGTTTCGAAAGAACCACGGTTTGAGATTAAAAGCCGTAGTCCGATTAAGTTAACTTCGTTTTGTAGTTAAGAACCGTGGTCCTTATCAAAAACATAGACCACCCCTCGTCGAATGTAACCGTGGTTTGTGTATTCAGGGATTTTGACCACGGCTTTGAATACAGGTCCGTGTCCCGCTAAATCTTTGAGCCGTGGTCAATGGAAAGAAGAGTAAAAACGCACGACGTTTTGCAAACGGATCACGGGTTTGAAGTGATTTTCACCATTTTCGTGGTCTATTAGGGGTGGGCTATAGTGGATTGTGTAGTAGTGGTTTAAGTGTACAAATTTATCTTTGTTTCTTTGTAAGTAGAAAGAATTATTACCGGAGATTGTCATAATAACTGTAAAAAAAAAACTTAAATATATGGTACACTTTTTTAAACAGATATTCCCATACTATATATTTCGATTTCAAGTCTATACATAATAGATTTGGATCGCTATTTGATTGTCTCAATCAAGTTGAGAGTGTAAAAGATTGGTTACATCACAATAATATATGGAGAATTACTCATGAGTTTGGATTAAGGTGTTTTTAATAATTATTTTAGTTGAATTTCATAGGTTGGTGTTCATGATTTAAAGGAATAATTATAATTTTAAGATACAACTTAAATAAATTAGTAGCATAAGATTTTACTGTTACTATTACTATTTTTTTTTAATCTGATGCTCAAAAACGATTTAACATATTTTTCTTAAATTAGTTTTCTTGATTCATGATTGTACATTTATATTACCGTGCATCGCACGGGTCTTCTTCTAGTATATATATAAGTATTATTTTTCCAATTTGCTCAAGTTATAAATAAATTAAAATAAAAAGACAAACGAAAATAACACTAATGAACTCTCTTTGTCAAAAGCCAAATGCAGTAAAGAATGTACATATAATTTTGAACTACAAATAAGGATATAAAGACGTAAGATAAGTAGAAGAGAGCGCTAGTATTAGTGTATTACCATCTATCTTTCATTCTAATCCTTTGATAACTATATCCTTCACACATTTCACATTTATCATGATTTTCCATCAAAAATCTCCAAATCCTAAACAAATAATATCTAAGGAAAAGCACATGACTCAAATAAATGCAAATGCATAGACAAAATGCTAGCATCTACACAAGTGATAAATCAAAATACGGGAAGAAGAAACTGAAACAAAGTAATATTCAGAAGCTCTTTGCCAGAGAGATGATTTAGTGAGAAATGAGAGGAAAATTAATCATATGATTGTGTGAGTGATATCGTAGACACTTGCTATTCCTTATTACAGATACCAAGAAAAAGAATCATGTGATATAGAAAATTGGACTATTGGTTGGCATCGTGTGGGATGTGCCAAAAAGGATAATAAAAAAAGAAAAAAAAATGTGAAGCCTGCTGGATTAGAAAATGGGCCGCCAGGGCCCAAGCCCTAACTTCGTTGGGTTGGAGTCTTAGTTTTGCATAAAAAGTATTACTGGTTACATACATTGTTAAACCAATTACGTGCAAGATCGTACGAAACATCAGTGTAAAGGTGTCGACTCTTTACGACTTTATTATTCTTGCAAACACGTTGATAGTTGATAGTACGTCTCGCCCCAAAGACAATATGTGAAATACTATAATATATGAGTAGGGCCGTCTCATTGATTTTATAGGTTCGGTTCCACAATTATAAATAGGCCGTCCAAACATAAAATTTATGTATGACTAAAAAAAATATTACGATAAATGTTATAATTGTCAAAAAATCTACCACATATATGATAACAAAGTATTCTCATACGTTACAAGTACCGTAATTTATTACTTGAATATTGCATTTTGTCTCACATTTGTTATATTATAAATTGTGAGGTTCTAATTCCTAAGTTTTTTTTAGGGTTAAAGGTACGGATCGTCAACGAACTTATTTTTTTGTTCAGAGTTAGGTAACGTATCCAATTTATTACTAATGCACGTAACCAACTTTTGAATTTTGTTCCGATTTAAGCAACCAACTTTTATTTTACCGGTTACGATTTGAAATTGCTGACGTGTATTTGACAACTCATTCAAGTAAGCTGACTGTACTGGCACAAGTCAAAATGCGATTAGTCCTTGATCATATTCATAACCTGCACCATCTAACAATCCTTGATCATATTCCCCACAACCATACGATTTCACCCAAACTAACTTCTTTTTAGTTTTTACCCTTTTCTTTTGATTTTGACATTTTTAATCAATTTAATTTACTTCTGTAATCTATAATATCAAAACAACAAAGTATAATTAAACAATTTTGAAGACCTTAAACTTAGTAAACAAACCCTTTAGCAGCTATCGTCACCACCATCTAATTGAATAGAAGTTTACTCGCATTTTAATTGAAGCTCGCCGGAATTTTTCCACTTCTCTCCTGTTCAATCCGACCATAATGAATGAACACATAACCACTCCACTTTAAGGACCTCCCGAATCAGTGAGTGTCGTTTCCGACGGTATCGTCATCATCTCCGGCGACACAAAAAACGGCGGATTAACGATTTGTATGAGCTTCAGCTACCGGAATTTTAGTTTGTGGGAAATAATAATAGGACTTCGCCGGAGATAGAAGGAAGTTGCAGATTTTCAGATGCGGCCACCTGCAACTCCGTATTTTTTGGTCAGAGAGCACCAGAACACCACTATCGAACCTGTGATTTTGCCTTTTGGATCTATCGAGCACCATCGTGGAATCCCATTCAGATCTGGGTTTTTTCCGGGTTCAAAACAAACTCTGGCAATTCCAAGTGAATTCCTACGATCACCCTGAAATTGTAGATCCGTAAAAAATTGATTTCATATCTACCAGAAGATCTCAAAGAGTATAGCCGGATCCAATTAGTAGTAGATCTGCTTGCTTGTGTGTTTGAACCACCATCGAATTTTGTCGTTGTGTATCAGATCTCACGTTAAAGTTTACATTGATTTAGGTTTGTGATATCTTATTTGGATGTAGTTTTCATAATCATATTCTGGTCTAATTTAGTCCATTTCAGTGATCAACAAGTCATTTAACAATGATTACTAGTTGTTGTTGTTGAAGAACTCTGAAGATATGTATAAACTCAAGAACAAAACACAAAAAGAAAAAAAAAAGTGAATACAAAAATTGATAACAGAAATTACTAATTGAAAAAGATAGTCAAATTAATTTAATTACGTACATAACGATCTTGAAATAAAATAAATTATATTTCCTTATTTAGATGTCAAAATAATTAATTCACACGTGGCAACATAATATACTTGTCAAGCTTATGTGTATTTTTTTACAACGTAGCAGTACAGTCAGCTTACTTAAATGAGTTGTCAAATACACGTCAGCATTTCAAATCGTAACCGGTAAAATAAAAGTTGGTTGCTTAAATCGGAATAAAAATCAAAAGTTGGTTACGTGCATTAGTAATAAATTGAGTACGTTACCTAACTCAGAAAAAAAATAAGTTTGTTGGCGATCCGTACCTATAACCCTTTTTTTTAACATTGATCAACAAAAGTTCGCATGCATAATTTGGAATTGAATGAATAAATACATTAATTAACTATTTAGGATAATAGAATTGAAAAAATAAAACTCAAAAATTGAAAAATACAAACCTTTGTAGTCGCTTGACGCAATTTCGCAATTCAAATTTGTAAACTTCTTGCCGACGTCTTGCAAACTTGTTAGATAATTAAGTTTTCATATTTTATTTATTAATTTATATTATATATTATATTAATTATAGTGAAAGGAGTTCATAATATTAAAATAAAAATGGGTCGGGAATCCGTTGGAAGCATTTGGAAATCAAGGACTAGTAGTACTTGGGCTGGGACTAGCTGAGCCAATGTCATTAAATTGGGCGGATATATATGCCAATATATATACTACACCATAATGGGTTAAAAAAAAGACCCTCTATAGATTTTAGACCTTGTACAATGATTCTCCTAGCACAGACTCAAATCCGACATTTTATATGAGATACGCTCCAAACTAACGCACTCTTAGAGTTGATATTATATCATAGTTTTCTTTCTCATCTTACTGGATACCGCATCTTAGAGTTAACAATATATGAAAACATATTATTATAGTAATAACGTATTCCGGACCTATGTGAAAGCACGCTTAATCCATAGTCTTGTAGGTCCAAACAAAATACTGACTTAATGTTCTCAAATACTCAATTGTCTCAATAAGAAACATACATTTTAAAATATATGTATTTATAAATGTGTACTATATATCATTTACTGCGGTTACCGGATTGATTGAAGTTCTATTGAATTTTTGTTTTGGCCTACTGGTTTTGGTTGTTATATTGATTCTTATATACAATGCATGTCATGTATATGTATTTTTTTCTATCATACTTAGTGTTAGATTGAATGTGGTATACTGGTATATCACATCTTTATAGGTGTGACACTTTATTCTTTGACGTATAAAATTTGTTGGGGTATATTCCTTTTACCCATAATAAAATTTCTTCGTTATATTTTGAAAAACTTTTTTAATTGTTATATAATAGCTAGAGAGAATATCTATCACAAACCTAATAAAAAATGCATGTGAACATCCGGATGATGAAAGAAGTATCTTACAAACAATTGGATGGAATAGTATCGTAAGGAAAAACAACATGATTAATATATGTTTGTTGTTTTTTATGTTACTTTGCTCTTATATGTAGGTAGATGAATCATTAACTCGAGATTTGCTAATACCTATACATATACTATACTATAAAGATGTCAAGTGGAGTAACTTTTGAGTTTTTAGAAGGAAAGTTGAAATATCAACAACACAAACAGGCACATAATGTCGTACTATCATCGCCTAAAAAGTAAATCGCTCTAATGATCATACGACATACGTCATTAATGCTTGGAAGTTGAAATACTTAGAGTAACTTGCCTAGATATTTTTTCGCAATTGGGTTTATTAGTCTAGTAGTCAAGGAGTTTTCCACTATGTGGTTTCTTCCCGGGGGTCACAATTTCGAATCTCGCCCAAGGCATTTCGCCTGTGGGAGGAGGGGCGACTCCGCAGCGCGATACTTATCTAAGACATGGGAGAGCAATACCTTTAAAACGTCGTCGAGATTACAAATTTGGACGGTTGTCATATCAGGTGAGTAACCACGTGGAGATGATCAGACTAATATTTCTTTTGGTGATCCAAATGATGCCTTACAAAAAACTTTCCTAGATATTTTCCCTTTCGTTTGAAAGACAGAATCATCAATATCTTACATTATTGGTGTGCTACTTTTGACATTTAAAAGTTGACTATCTATATTTCTACACACACCTGATACAGATGCTGACGAGCATATTTCATCTAAAATACAATTTAAATTGGATTAAGGAGAGATTAAACAATTATTCTTGGATTAACGTGTAAATTCAGTTCGAGATTAGACTCAATAGAGGGTGATAATAGACTTAATTTTAAGGAGAATTTTTATAAGGTGCTCGATGATAAATGGTGGCAAACAATATTTTACAAGCTAAGAATTTTCTATAGTGAAACCTTATACCTTCTACAAGCTAAGATACTAATTAGGGTGAAGGGTGAGATATACTCTCTGATATCCCTGCGTTGCCCATCCATAGGTTAGTGGCATGGCGATGCAAATAGCGCCGGCTTAAAATGTGGTCTGATGTACTGTGTGTCAGATTTTGTCTAGAGTTCATACATAGTGTGTTGGCCGAGCTCAAAGATGTTGCGATACGAACTCTAATTCACACAATACAGAAGTGACTCTTCGAGTTTGGACTTGAAACTCCACGTCATGCTGATGAGTGAAGTCCGAGGTCCGAATGCCAAGCTTGCACAATTGTGTTGTCACGGTGAAGCGTTGTATTAGAGGTGATGGTGTATGACTATTGTTATTTAAAAACTCTTTTTTTTTCTTAACCCATGTTGCCTAAATATATAAGAGTATTTCGTTATGTATTAAAATTTACATTTTGTATTATGGTATAAATCGAACTTTAATAATTTAATTGTATGCATTGGGATTGTAAATATCGTTTATTATATATAAATTTATTGCTTAACGCCAAAATAGGAAATTTTTCATTTTTGGCATTACCCAAAAAGGAAAATATAGACGATATTTACAAGTTTAATACATAAAAAAAACAAATCAAAGTATGTCTCATACAATAGTAAATAGTGTAAACTTTAATACATAACGAGAATCGAACTTTGAGAATTTTAAATTGTATGTATTTAACTTGTAAATATCGTTTATTGTATATAATTTCATTATTGCGTAAGGTCAAGATAGGAATTTTTTCATTTTTGACCTTACCTAAAAAGAAAAATAGATGATATTTACAAGTTTAATACATACCAAAAAACAAATCAAAATATGTCTCATATAACAGTAAATAGTAGATTTTAATAAATAACGAAACACTAAACCCAAAATATAATGTTTATTTCAAGATACAATATTTACCCGTAGTTCATAGATAGCAAATTCATTAACGGCAAAATATAAACGTATTCTTATCATCAGAAGAATATTATTTTCAAATCAATGCACGTATCAGTTACTGTATCATATATCATATAACATTTATCGAGTAAACGATAAGTATCTAAATGGACACAATTAAATAAATAAATAAATCAATCAATTATTCGTGTTGGACTGTTATTCAACGGGTTTGACAAACTATTCAATTTTGCTGGCGTTAGAGTTGAAATAAATAAATCTTATCGTTTGATGATATACGTGTATCCAGTTGGTATTTAAGTATTAGATTCTTCGGATCATTCGAGGAACTCTCTTTTCAAAAAAATATTCCAGCCCGGTTATAAAAATCGTATTGCCAATAATTATGGATTGAACACTTAATACAACACGCACGACTTAGCTAATTTATATTACATGATCGTCAATACATATTTATCTATCATGCTTACCAAACTTACATTGGCTATTTTTAACGCATCAAACTTTTTAAAAATTTTATTTTGATGTATTACTAATTTATAATCCGTGAATTCACGGGAGTATGCGTACATAATATTTATATTAATGACAAAAAAGTAGAGAATATGAGAACCAATAGGATTGTTTCATTTTTCTACAAAATCATTTTTTATTTTACCCCTAAAAGTAAATATCTTACAAACCGTATATCCATAATATAAAAATTTAAAATATGTTCATAATTATTTATTCATGCTATATGTTAATTAACACATGTTTACAACTTAATATTCGTATATATTGATAACTACAAATAGAATTTAAAAATTACATTTGTTTTATTAAAAATTAGATGTAATTGCTAGTTGTACATTTAATCACATGTGATTAGTTATATAATTGAACAAAGTAGTAATCGAACAACAGAACACACAGATACCAAACAATTACCTTGAATAATCAACAAACCAAACCGGCTCAAAGGCCAAAAATAAAACCAAGACTCGATCTCACTTTTACAATAAAAACACTCAATGATTCTATATCAATAGATATAGATCATTCACACAAAACTAAACCTAACCAAGTATCAAGATGATACACAGCCGTATACAATGAGATGAAACCCTAGATTTGATCGAGAGAGAATATAGAAACAATAATCAATAATAATACCTAAAACAAAAGATGAAACGTTTATATATTAACCTAAAAAGAAATTACATAAAACCTCTTGAACTTCTGACTTGAACAAAAACAACCCAAACTTCAAAAGACTTCAAATACAAGTTTCTTTTATTCCACTTTTGACCCCAAAACTTTTTCTGCAAAATATAACAACCACAAACACTAAACTAACAACAATTAGATTATTACCTTTCAACACCGCTCCGTAATCTAATTGTGAAAGAGATCTTGTAATCCCAACTTACTGCACAATACATTATATTGAGTTCCAGGCAATCCTTTTGTAAAAACATCTGCTATATTATCATCAGAATCAATTTTTTCAGTTACAATAATACATGCCGAAATCTTTTCTCTTACAAAATGAAGATCAATCTCAAAATGTTTAGTTTTCTCATGAAAGACTGGATTTGCAGCTATCTTTATAGCTGCTTTATTATCAACAAATACCTTTATAGGTTTTACACCAAATTCATCTAACAATTTTAAAATCCAAATAACTTCACAACAAACATCAGCTAGAGCTCTATATTCTGCTTCAGCAGATGATCTAGAAACAGTAGCTTGTTTCTTACTTTTCCAAGAAACAATTGAACCATTTAAAAACAAACAATATCCAGTTACAGACCTTCTTGACATAACATTTTTACCCCAATTTGAATCAACATGAGCAAATAAATCTGCATTAAAATTCTTTGAGATACAAATTCCTCTACCAGGAGAACCTTTTAGTATCTTAAAATTCTTAATGCATGCCTTAAATGTGACTTCAAAGGTGAATGCATAAACTGACTTAACACATGTACAGCATAGGATATGTCAGATCTAGTTAAAATTAAATAAATAAGCTTACCAATCAATCTTTGATAAACACTTATATTTTCTAAAGGTGAATCATCAAGATTGGTGTTACATGAAACATTTATAACTAAATTTGATTCTAAAGGAGTATTAACATGTTTACATCCAAGCAGACCAAACTCAGATAACAACTCAAGACAATATTTTCTTTGTGATAAACATATATCTTCTCCAGATTTCAAAACTTCTATACCTAAAAAATATTCCAATATTCCCAAATCTTTTATCATAAATTTAGAGCTAAGAAAACTTTTAAATTTATTTATTTCATTAACATTGTTTCCTGTTATTACAATGTCATCAACATAAACCAATAAAGCTACAAACAAACCACTATCAGATTTTATAAACAAAGAGTAATCATTTTTACTTTGAACAAAAGCACAAGTAAGTTTTTCATTCCACTTCCTAGGTGCCTGTTTTAAACCATATAAAGACTTTTTAAGTTTACACACTCTTTTATCATTTTCATTAAAAAAACCTACTGGCAGAGACATATATACATCCTCATCAAGTTCACCATATAAGAAAGCATTATTAACATCAAGTTGAAAAATATCCCATCCTTTATTAGCAGCTAAATTAATTAAACATCTAACAGTAACCATTTTCACAACAGGTGAAAAGGTTTCATCAAAGTCAATTCCTTCTCTTTGATTAAAACCTTTAGCAACAAGTCTTGCTTTATACCTATCTATTTCACCATTAGACTTATATTTAATCTTATAAACCCATTTGCAACCTATTGGTTTTCTTCCTATAGGTAACTCTGTAAGATCCCAAGTATCATTTCTATATAAAGCATCCATTTCAGAATTCATAGCATCAATCCAATACTGATTTTTACAAGCTTCCCAATAATTATTTGGTTTAACACTTTTATTCAAAGCACTCACAAAACAGAAATTATCATATGACAAATGAGAATAATTAACAACCTTTTCTATTCCATATTTAACTTTTCCTTCAACAATAAAAGGTTCAAATCTTTTTGGCATAGTAGTATCCCTTTGTGACCTTCTTAAATTTAAACCATCATTTTGATTTTCATTATTTGAATTAAGATTGCCCTCAGGGAAGCTGTTTTCAGCATTTAGTGTTGCAGATGGTAAACTGTTACTAGTATGCTCATCTGAGCTATCTAGCATACTATCTCCATTGCCATCACTATCTTTATTATCTTTCCTTTCATCCTTGGGACTTGAGATTTGGTTGTCATCAAACAAAAAATCAAAAAAATTAATTTGATTTAGATCATTATCAAAACTGCAGTCTTGATCTTTATCCTTCAACTTAAATGGAAAAATACTTTCATAAAACTTAACATCTCTTGAAAACAAAAAAGTTTTATTATCAAGACTATATAACTTGTATCCCTTCTTAACAGAGGAATACCCAATAAAAACACATTTTTCTGCTCTTGAAGAAAACTTGTCATTATTATTTAAAATAGTAGTAAAAACTAAACAACCAAAAACTCTTAGGTGGGAAAGATTTGGTTTTCTTTTATAAACCAACTCAAAGGGACACTTGCCATTTAAAACAGATGAAGGAAGCCTGTTAATTAAATAGGTTGCAGTTAGCACACATTCACACCACATATTTAGAGGAATCCCTCCTTGAAACATAAGAGCCCTTGCAACATTAAGCAAGTGCCTATGTTTCCTTTCAACAATACCATTTTGTTGTGGAGTATAAACACAAGATGTTTGATGTATTATTCCTCTTTGTTGAACAAAACTTTGCATTCTTTGATTAGTAAACTCAGTACCATTATCACTTCTAAAACATTTTACAGTTTTGTTAAATTGATTTTTAATTAAGTTAAAAAAACCTTCTATATTATCAAACACTTCTTCCTTTGTTTTTAACAAAAAAACCCAAACAGCTCTTGTATAATCATCCACAACTGTAAGAAAAGATTTATAACATTCCCTACTTTGAACCTTATAAGGACCCCAAACATCAAGATGAACTAATTCACCCAATTCCTTTGATTTATGATCACTCAAAGGAAATGGTTTCCTTGTTTGTTTTGCCTTATGGCAAACATCACAAGGAATAGAACAAACAGACTCAGATATATTTAAACCATATTTTAACACTTCTAAAACCTGATCAGCAGGATGACCTAATCTATTATGTCACATAGTTTTAGTTAATAAACTGTTTTTAGTATTAACATTATATGACATATTACCTATTGTCATCCCTTTAAACAAATATAATCCATCACACTGATTACCAGTCTCTAAAGTTTTCTTGGACACCAAATCCTGAATATAACAAGCATGTTCATCAAACCCAATAAATAGTTTGCTATCTCTAGTCAAACAATGGACAGATAACAAATTAACACAATATTCAGGTACTACTAAAACATCATACAACACAACATGTTCAGATAACCTTAGATTCCCAATTTTACGAACTTTAGCTTTTGTACCATTTGGATGTCCAACTGTAAGTTTTAATTCAGAAACATCAACAATATTTTCAAAATCCTTTGTAGTATTAGTGATATGCTGATTAGCTCCTGAATCAATGATCCATCCATAATTCACATTTTCAGATTTATTAACCTTATGAGACACAAAAAACTTATCAAAATTCAGATTGAAAAAAATATCCATGTTATAAAAATCACCTGCCATATTGGCATATGAATGCTTTGGAACAGACTTATCATCAAGCAAACTTAAGAGTCTTGTCAATTGATCATTAGTCAAAGAAACAGAAGAAGAAGAAGAAGTAGATGCACCTGCAGACTCTGCAACTACATTACTTGAAACAGTTTCAGTAATACCAGAAGAATTTGAAACCTTCCTTTTAAAATTAGCAGGATATCCAACTACTTCAAAACACTTATCAACAGTATGATTTGTCATTCCACACTTAGTACATTTCAAATTATAACTCTGATATCGCGTAAAAAGTCACGTTTTTACTACCGATATCTCTCTCATTCTGGAACGATTCTTGGCACTTTAACTCAAAAACATTACAAATCAATAGTATTATGCCAAGATGGTCAAAACAAGGTTGCACGATGAAAATCAAGCAAAACGGATAAAAAACAAAGATTTCACACACGTTTGAAGATTGAAGACATCAAAACGAGATTTCAAGACAAAAGAGCCCATCACCAACATCCACCTTACTCAAGATGTTCGTTTTCAATTTACGAATCCAACAAAAGAATAATCAACAAAACGGACGAAGAATGAAGATTCTACGCACTCCGGAAGATCCAAACGATTTGTACGACACAACTAAAGTTCAGAGACATATTTTTGGGATTTCTTTTCATCAAAAGCTTCATTTTTGAATTACGAATCCAACGCAAAAAGAATCAACGCAAACGGACGCATAACGAAGAAAACACGCACGAATCGAGAAACGAGGCAACAGGCAGCGAGCTGGTGCAGGTAGCAGCCAGCCGCCGCCGGCCAGCCACCAGGCCGCCGCCAGCTGCCACCTGGCTGCCGCTGGCCGCCACCCACCCGCACGGATCGCGCTTTTTTGTCCTTTCGTGTACCCGGTGCTAGACCTTTACGTGTTTTTCCGTACCCGATGCACCACCTTTTCCACCTTTTTCGTATCTGGTGCCACCACCTTTTCCACCTTTTGCTATTGTGAGCTTCCACTTGCTAAAATACACCAAAACTCTCCTATAAATAGGAGGCATAAGGCTCATTTGCAAAAACACACCAAGGCACTAGGATACCAACATACCTAGGCACTTTCACACTTTCTTTCTCTAGCTTCTAGCTTTTCTTTCTTTCTTTATTTTAAATTAGTATTAGGCTAGTTAAAATAGAAGCAAGGAATGTGCTTGTAGTCCTTGGTGAGGAACGTATTTGTAATCTTTGGTGTACGCTTGGAGCAACTCTTATTAATTCAAGCCTGTTCCTTCTCGCATATTAATCTCGGTTAGTTCTATCCTTATCTATCTTGATTAAATATGTATACTTTAATTATGCTAGATTTAGTTTGTGCCATGATTAGCGAGTAGATTACTATTGTATTTGTTGTGATGTAGTTAGCATATATAATTGTGGGATGACTTTAAATATGTCGTGAAATAATATGACGGCCCCTATTCAACTGTTTACTCAGTATAGTGCTGGAAATGCTTTTAAGCAAAGTACATACGTATGGAAGCCGGTAACGACCGAAGGTAGTTGTATTATGGATAGATATTATAAAACGGAAACTTTATAAACGGACTTATCCTATGATTTTAAACCCAACACTTACATTCACCTTTCGATTAACAAACGTGATTGTAACCTTGTAAAGAGGAGTCGCGAACCTTACTACTTGGTCAATAGTTATCTGTGTAAAACTATGGTTTTAATTGTAACGTCATGCGAGCATCATAAAATGCAATGTGATTACGTGGAATTGCCATGAGTATTGTACATTTGAAATCATAATGTACTTATCATGTAAACATCGCGAAGCAATTGAATTCACAATGGAAACATCGGTAAACGATTAAATACATTGTGGACTACCATAGCATTTTCTGACATGGTCTGGGTTTAACTTTATGCAAAAAGCCGTCAGTATTTTAATTAACATTTTAATTAGATTAGTTAGTTTAGATTAGATTAGGTAGGCTATAGGCTAAATAACCATTTACGAAAACCTAGGGATTTGTTAATTGTATTGAGAAAGGAAAGTTTAAAATCCAATTTAAATCAATACTTTTCCTTAACCTATGAAATTTAAAGTAAGGTACGCAAGAAACCTCAACACTTTCCTTCGCTTACCATGCTTAAACTTCATTAATAGGAATTGATCAACTAAGTCTGAACGTATTTGCTAAGTTAGTTGTCTGCTAAATTTATAGTCTTTATGGTATTAAGAACGGTTAGACTTGTTGTAGACTTGCTACTCTATTCCTTCGCCCACGAGCAAATGTGTTTAATAACAAGGGCCACTGACTCCCTCACATGAGAGTGTGGAGAGTTGAGCATTGTCTTTCTGATCAAAATCATGACACCGTGGTTCCTCGTGATATATTAGTTGATAACCGACTAATAGGGAATCTATCGGTTATACCATAAACTACCAAGTCTAGTGAACATTCCAAATTTAGTAAACATTTTCCCTACAAGTCATCGTCCCACATTATAAGCTAATGAACTCACAACAAATACTCCTTTTATTATCTGATTTACCATTATCTTTTATTCGCTTTATTTAGTCTACTTAATTAACTGAACCAAAAACCCCCAACGCACTCTTTTAAAACATTTACTAGAAAAGAAAGGTTGATTGGATCACCTCCGTTTCAATTCAGTTTCTCTTTAAGAATGAATCTAGGTCATACTTACCATCTACTAGCCTTTGGTTCAGTATTAGTAAGTCACACTTAGACCCCAGGAAATACAAATTTAAAACAAACCGATCGCGGTCCGAGCACCATCTTCATACGACGCTTCGGGGTGCATCAAGTTTTTGGCACCGCTGCCGGGGAGACTAACTGTCCGATACAGAGGCTCAACTAATCCCAATTCTAGTAAACCCTTAGGATAAAACCTTCTAAAAAATATATATTTCTTTATTAGTAGTTTTTCTCTATTGTCTGTTTCTCTTTAGTGTATGACCTATTTCCCTAGATCTGCACCACTGTTTAATTTTCCTGATCCAGAACTTATAATACGTACCATTCGACGAGAAAAGAAGCAATACGCACTTAGACAAGCAATGGCTGAACGCATCACTCTTGCTGACAACAGTAAACCCTCTATCGAAGGAAGAGGATAACCAATTCTCTACCCTGAAACCCCAGGTCAATCTTTCGAGCTTAAACACCACATTATCCAACTAATCCAAAACCACTGTCAATTCCATGGATTACCAAGTGATGATCCCAACTCTCACCTCGACAAGTTCATATCTCTTTCAAATTTCTACAAACAAAACGGAATTAGCCAAGACACAATCCGCTTGTATCTTTTCCCTTATTCGCTCACTCATCATGCGCAAACATGGTTTGAAGGTTTAGAGACCGGCTCTATCCCTTCATGGACAGTAATGGCGATAAAGTTTCTAACCAAATACTTTCCGCCTTCTAAACAAACCAAACTTCGAAATGACATCATGAATTTCCGACAAGCTTTTGATGAGTCATTATACACCTCATGGGAACGATTCAAAGGAGCCTTGAAGAAATGCCCCAATCACCGTCTCGACAAATCCACGCAATTGTGTACCTTCTACAATGGTTTAGACCCCAACCACCAAACTACCCTCGATGCTGTTGCACAAGGAAGCTTCATGGCAAAAACCGACGAAGAAGGATGGAACCTGGTAGAGAACATGACTATGCATCACCATGATTGGAACTCTGGAGATCACTCAACATCTTCAGCACCTATCGCTACATCGAATCCAGTTCCAGTTGAAGCACTTAAAGTATTAACGGAGAAAATGGACTCACTTGTCAAACAGTTTGGAGAACTCAAGAAACAACAGCACCAAGTACACCAAGTGCAAGTCTGTCAACACTGCACCAATCCGCAACCATCTGCTGAATACCAAGTGGAATATGAAGAAGCAGATGGCACAATCTACTATGCTCAGTTTCCCGCTCGACCACAGAATTTTCCACCCGGTTTCAACCAAAACAATAACCAACCTAGAGGACCTCCATTCCCACAAAGAACTAACCAACCATACCAACCCCGATACCCACCTAGATACCCACCTTACCCACAACAATCACAACCTTCTTATAACCAACCCCTCGCACTTCCTGCACCCACTTCCGATACAAACCAAACCGCTGAACAACCTGCAAAGACAAATGCCCCAGCTTCAAGTTCAGATGACGCCTTCACCCAATTCATGCAAGGTCAACATCTACTCAACCAAAATACGTCCGCTAGACAAGATCAAGCCGACCTCTTTATGAGAAACCAATTGGCCGTGCTAAAGAATTTGGAAGCCCAGATTGGACAATTGGCACAACGTCTTGATAACAGACCCAGAGGAAGTTTGCCTAGCAACACGGTTCACAACCCACATGTTGAGGAAGCAAAGCAACTCACTACCACAAAGGAAGCAGCCACTCCACCTCCTGCTGCTGTACCAGTAAAGGAAGAACCAAAGATCAAGACACCAGCTGTGGAAACCACTCCGACCATGAACAAAGAGGTTAGAATCCCTTATCCCGCTAGACTTAAAGCCCAACCTAAGAAATTATCATCCTTTAAGCTAGATGGAAAAGTCCTTGATACCATGTCTAGAGTTCCCGGTCGTAATAAATATATCAGGAAATTGCTATCCACTAAGGATAAACTTCCTGAAGTAAACAACATTCCCCTTAGTTCTGAAACATCAGCCCTACTTAAGAATAGCCTTCCCGAAAAACTAGGAGACACCGGTAGATTCACACTCCCTTGTTCTATTTACCAATCCGGAGATATCAGCGCTTTAGCCGACCTAGGAGCTAGCATTAACCTTATGCCCTACTCCCTGTTTAAGAGGCTAGAACTTGAAAATTTGAAACCAACTAAGATGACTGTCCAGCTAGCTGACCAATCTGTTAGATACCCAAAAGGAATAGCTGAGAACGTCTTAGTTCAAGTTAACAAATTCTTTTTTTCCGACGGATTTCGTGGTAATGGATATCCATGAGGACATAAACATCCCGATTATCCTTGGAAGACCATTTATGAACACAGCCAGAGCAGTGATTGATGTGTATAACCATACGATTGTTCTACGAGCACATGGTGAAAGCATCACTTACAAGATCGACCAACCGGACTGTACACCAGAACAAGAAGAATGCCACACTATATCAACAGGCAGAATATGTTCCGATGACGAATCAGACCCCGAAGAAGAACGATGCTTCACTCGACCAATAACCTTGATCTACGATACTGAAACAGACCGAGACGAGGATGAGGAATATCAAGACTTTGAGGAAGAAGAAGAATCCGAGGAGGACGAATCAGATGCTGAGGAAGAAGAGGAAGAACCCGCTGAGGAAGATGAAAGAACGGAAGAAATGGAAGAAGAAGAACCTGAAGAGGAGGAGGAAGAAATGGAGGAAGATGAAGATCAAATTGATTCACCACAGATGGCTGAAGTCAAAAGAATACAAGACTGCAAAGACTACACTTCATCAGAAGAATCCTTTGATTATGGAGCCATCCACCAAGAGCTTAGAGCCACTCATCTCAAAAGAATGGGAAACCTTCTCGACTCTTATATCGATCCATCGAAACCCTTTACCAGAACCCGACTCCGAGACATAGATACTTTTGAAGAAGAACTCCGAACATCACAGCACCCTGACCTATATGCTAAACTCCTACAAAGAATTTCTTCATATAAGGCACGACAACTAGGAAGCTTTGCTAAAGAAAACCTTCAAAACACCATCACGGAAGTCAGAACCATCGAAGTTGACAGTACTCAACCTTTCAACAATGCACCCTCAGACGAAGAATTCCACCAATTCCCATACTCGCGAGATGAAGATTCCGACTACAAGAGTGTCGAATTTGACGGCGATTTTATTGACGTCACTATCGATGAACGCTCTATTCCAAAAACTCATCTTGCACCACCAAATTCACCCATCATCACAGCTGAAAGACTAGAAATTCCACTCATCGACACTCACGAAGAGATGATTGACCTGATTGATGAAAATGACGATGTACGCATCATTGTGGAGGCTATCAAAGGGTCAACCAATGAATACAACACCGCTCAGAGACACCTGATCAGGCAGATTGAACGAGAATACGATTCATATCTCGGCAATTACGGAGAACCAGTGCCCCAAACTTTGCTCAGACATATCCAAGAGTTCTTCGATTCCCTTCAAGAACAAGTCACCAGAGAAGCTCAACAGCCAGAAAGACCAGACTACCCAATGGGAGAAGTCGAGTTCTCCAACAACCAAAGGCAAATATACCAAAAAGTATATTGTGCCTTAGCCGGATCAGCTTTTCCCTACTCATCAAGTCAGAAGGCTATACTTGCATCAATGAGAACTCATCTTGAAAAAGCTACTGGAAATCCGCAGAATTATGCTGACATAAGAATGGTGGGAGATCTTAGAACCCTTCTAGATCTCATCGAAACTGGAGAACATCTCACAGTTCCAGAAACTTCAGGATCGTCATTCACTCCATTATTGGTCATCACGTTGAACTAATAATTGATAAACTGAATCAAGCAGCATTTGAAGAAAACACTCGTGACATTCCAACACGTTATTCGCACATGTCACCAATCAACTTAGCATCCTATGTAATAGATCGACTGCGTGGAATGTATGAGGAAGAAGATATAGAAATTGACGCTTACCGCAATGGATACAACGAAATATTCAGCAAGTTAATCTACGTCTTCACTGACTCAGACTTTCCCTTCAACCGTGAGCAACATCAACTCATCAGACAAGTATGCAAAGCAACCCGATCTTTTGGAGGAGACCCTTTAGCTGAAGACTTTCAAGAAGTGAAGACTCAATTCATGGCTTTAATCACCTCAATAGGCAGAAACCACCCACAATGTGAAATTGTTCAAACTCACACCTGCACTCGAATCGATCCTAACAGACCGGTCACAAGGGCAGTTCGATACATCAGCTATGGGATGGCAATCCTCGACAGATTAGCCACTGATCACTTCAAGAGCTTCAGGATGGAATCCACCACTCCACCAACTCTCATTGCCGACATGATGGAGCTATTCCTGCGATACTTCCCTCCACGCTACAGCTTACCTAGGAACCACAGTGACCACTCTAGCACCACGGACACATCCAGCATCATCTGAAGAACAAAGAACTAAGTCGAGCTCTCGACTTTAAAAGAGCGCTTCTCGGGAGGCAACCCGTGCTTTAACATTTCTGCAATTTAATTTTCCAAGAAGTGATGAAATCTCCGACTATCTTTCACACTCGGATTATACGAAACATGCTCTAGCCTGCAAGGAAGCATCAACACCCGAAGAATCATAGATCCGATGTGTTCACACCTACGAGACCAATCACAAGAAGACTTGATCAAGAATGCACCAAACAAGACAGAGCTGGCAAATGCACCAAAGGAACACTGCAACCACCGGGGAATACTTCTATACCGTCTCTTTCATTCGTTTTAAATATACCATATCCAATATGCTTATTACTAAGTGTGGGATTCAAACCCAAAACACACTGAAAGAATGCGACTTAGATGTTTAAAACCCTAAGTGTGGGATTTTACCCCATTCAGAGCTTAGTATAACATCGAGGACGATGTTTCTTTAAGTGTGGGATAGCAGTAGTTGCACTACTGTAAAATGGGTAATGGTATATGCTTGATTCTAAAATCGTTGCTCTTTATAAGACCATCCTTCTCCAAAAAGTAAACAAAATTTTCAAAATGTGTTGAAAATGAAAAATTTTAGACGAAGAACGATTTACTTTGGGAAAAAGGATAAACAAAATACAAATTCTTTTGAAAAAATTAGCTTAGTAATCCCATAAAGAGAATCACATGACTAAGCACACAACAACCCAACTTTCGATTTGTGAGGTATCTTGAGCCATATGAAAAGCATTCACTTTTAATGCTTCACTTTTTCGATTCTTGAGTGTGCCGATGTATGCGGTTAGAATCAGAACTTGCTCTTGTTATGCATTTCGAATCCGAACTGGTGATCAAAAAGGAGATCGAATCACATCATTCTTAAACCCATCCGTACACCCATACTCCCAAAGAAAAATAGATACGTTACCCCTACTTTCTCAAAAGCATCCCCCAAACTTTGAAACAAAGTTTCAAAGATGAACGAAGAGAAATTGCAAGGAGATGACGTCGAAAAAAAAAAGAAAAAAAATCCAAGAAAGAAAAATCTGAAGAAAAAGGAAATCAATAGGAGAAAAAGACTCCTTCCGCAAATATCAAAAAGGCGTCAATCCCCCCAAAAATTCCAACTTCACCAAAAAGAAAACCTATGAAGAACCAACACAACCCCCTCTCATACCACTAACCTTCCACTCCAAAAACCTTACATCCCCTCTCCTTGAATGATTGTGGCTAGATCAACTTCACGCTCACCTAAAAGGTAACGATTTGATTCTCGATCAAGCCTATGGCAATAAACGATACATGACTGGCGTTCTGAGTGATTGATAATATTAGAATAGGAAACCCTAAACACTTTGAGTGATTTGAGTGACCACCTTGAGAGGATCGCCTAGTCATGTATCCAAGATCAAAGATCAAAGATCAAAAGCATGCTCCTAAAGATTACAATCCTTCCTTTTCCAAGAACAAGTATTTTACTTTCCCAAAACCCCTTAGTAAAAAAGTTCCGCCTTAAAATTATTTTATCTTTAATCATGTTGAAAATCGAGTTTGCTTGAGGACAAGCAAAGTTCTAAGTGTGGGATACTTGATATCGCGTAAAAAGTCACGTTTTTACTACCGATATCTCTCTCATTTTGGAACGATTCTTGACACTTTAACTCAAAAATATTACAAATCAATAGTATTATGCCAAGATGGTCAAAACAAGGTTGCACGATGAAAATCAAGCAAAACGGATGAAAAATGAAGATTTCACACACGTTTGAAGATTCAAGACATCAAAATGAGATTTCAAGAAAGAGCCCATCATCAACATCCACCTTAGTCAATATGTTCGTTTTCAAATTACGAATCCAACAGAAGAAGAATCAACAAAAATGGACAAAGAATGAAGATTCTACGCACTCCGGAAGATCCAAATGATTCGTATGACACATCTAAAGTTTAGAGACATATTTTTGGGATTTCTTTTCATCAAAAGCTTCGTTTTTGAATTACGAATCCAACGCAAAAACAATCAACACAAACGGACGCATAACGAAGAAAACACGCACGAATCGAGAAACGAGGCAACAGGCAGCGGGCTGGTGCAGGTAGCAGCCAGCCGCCGCCGGCCAGCCACCAGGCCGCCGCTGGCCAGCCACCAAGCCGCCGCCGGCTGCCACCTGGCCACCGCCGGCTGCCACCCACCCGCACGGATCGTGCTTTTTTGTCCTTTCGTGTACCCCGGTGCTAGACCTTTACGTGTTTTTCCATACCCGGTGCACCACCTTTACCACCTTTTTCGTACCCGGTGCCACCACCTTTTCCACCTTTTGCTATTGTGAGCTTCCACTTGCTAAAATGCACCAAAACTCTCCTATAAATAGGAGGCATAAGGCTCATTTTCAAAAACACACCAAGGCACTAGGATACCAACATACCTAGGCACTTTCACACTTTCTTTCTCTAGCTTCTAGATTTTCTTTCTTTCTTTATTTTAAATTAGTATTAGGCTAGTTAAAATAGAAGCAAGGAACGTGCTTGTAGTCCTTGGTGAGGAACGTATTTGTAATCTTTAGTGTACGCTTTGAGCAACTCTTATTAATTCAAGCCTATTCCTTCTCGCATATTAATCTCGGTTATTTCTATCCTTATCTATCTTGATTAAATATGTATACTTTAATTATGCTAGACATAGTTTGTGCCATGATTAGCGAGTAGATTACTATTGTATTTGTTGTGATGTAGTTAGCATATATAATTGTGGGATGACTTTAAATATGTCGTGAAATAATATGACGGCCCCTATTTGACTGTTTACTCGGTATAGTGCTGGAAATGCTTTTATGCAAAGTACATACGTATGGAAGCCGGTAACGACCGAAGGTAGTTGTATTATGGATCGACATTATAAAATGGAAAATTTATAAACGGACTTATCCTATGATTTTAAACCCAAAACTTACATTCGCCTTTCAATTAACAAACGTGATTGTAACCTTGTAAAGAGGAGTCACGAACCTTACTACTTGGTCAATAGTTATCTGTGTAAAACTATGGTTTTAATTGTAACGTCATGCGAGCATCATAAAATGCAATGTGATTACGTGGAATTGCCATGAGTATTGTACACATGAAATCACAATGTACTTATCATGTAAACATCATGAAGCAATTGAATTCACAATGGAAACATCGGTAAACGATTAAATACATTGTGGACTATCATAGCATTTTCCGACATGGTTTGGGTTTAACTTTATGCAAAAAGCCGTCAGCATTTTAATTAACGTTTTAATTAGATTAGTTAGTTTAGATTAGATTAGGTAGGCTATAGGCTAAATAACCATTTACGAAAACCTCAACACTTTCCTTCGCTTACCATGCTTAAACTTCATTAATAGGAATTGATCAACTAAGTCCGAACGTATTTACTAAGTTAGTTGTCTGCTAAATTTATAGTCTTTATGGTATTAAGAACGGTTAGACTTGTTGTAGACTTGCTTCTCTATTCCTTCACCCACGAGCAAATGTGTTCAATAACAAGGGCCACTGACTCCCTCACAGGAAAGTGTGGAGAGTTGAGCATTGTCTGTCTGATCAGAATCATGACACCGTGGTTCCTCGTGATATATTAGTTGATAACCGACTAATAGGGAATCTATCGGTTATACCATAAACTACCTAGTCTAGTGAACATTCCAAATTTAGTAAACATTTTCCCTACAAGTCATCGTCTCACATTATAAGCTAATGAACTCACAACAAATACTCCTTTTATTATCTGATTTACCATTATCTTTTATTCGCTTTATTTAGTTTACTTAATTAACTGAACCAAAAACCCCCAACGCACTCTTTTAAAACATTTACTAGAAAAGAAAGGTTGATTGGATCACCTCCGTTTCAATTCAGTTTCTCTTTAAGAACGACTATAGGTCATACTTACCATCTACTAGCCTTTGGTTCAGTATTAGTAAGTCACACTTAGACCCCAGAAAATACAAATTTAAAACAAACCGATCGCGATCCGAGCACCGTCTTCATACGACGCTTCGGGGTGCATCATACTCCTAGGTGGATATCCAACAATCTCAAAACATCTTTCTATTTTATGACCTGTTCTTTGACACTGTTTACATTTTAATTCTTTATTATTAACAGTCTTCTTAAAAGTATTTGAATAAAAAGCAGAAGATTCTCCACTTATTTTCTTTTCTTTTGACTTAGTATTCCTATGTGATTCTTCTCTTGATATTATTGAAAAAGCAGTTTTAACACTTGGAAGCGGGTCTTGCATCAATATATTACTTCTAATTGATTGATATTCATCATCCAACCCCATTAAAAATTGCATTAATTTCAATAGACTTGTATGATCATGAATTTTTTTTGCAGCTGTACAAGTATAGGTTGACAATTTTAACAAAATATCATATTGTTTCCATAATGAATTTAATCTGTGATAATAATCAAAAACAGATGTATTGTTTTGAGTTAAAGAATTAATTTTTTGATGCAAATTAAAAACAACTGACCCATCAACCTTATCATAAGTTTCTTTTAATTCTTCCCAAACATCAGATGCAATTTTTGAAAAAATTTGACCATGATATAAATCTTCTGAAACAGACCCTAAAATCCATGACAAAACAACAACATTGCATTTGTCCCATTGCCTACCCAAAACATCATCATTAACAGATCTTTCTAAACTACCATCAATAAATCCAATCTTATTTTTAGCAGTAAAGCAAGTTCCATAGCACATGACCATGACTTATAATTTTATGTTCCCTTTAATTTAAATGTTATCAATGGTGTGCTATTAATGTTATTAGCATGCAGATAAAGTGGATCACCAAAATCCAATTTATTAATTTCAGTATTAACAGAACCACTAGGTTTATCATTACTAGGTAGTTTATCACTCTCTTAGTCATTTTTACAGATAAACAACAATTTTAACACAAACAATTAACAAATATTTATAACACTAATACTCAATAAAAAACAACTTCTAACACAGAATAATCAAATGAATCAAATAAACCAAAACAATAAGCAGATAAAACTCTAAAGGTTAGCCTAAGCAGGGATCCGTACAAGTGGTCTCTCAAGAGGATTCCACTCTAGGTCTTACTTAGGGACCTCTCTTCTACCACAAAAAATGTTAGTACACAGAAATAATCAAGTAATCACAGTTTTTTCAAGTAATCAAACAAGCACATAATTACACTATAAATGAGAAGGGGATATAGAACGTTCTCACAGAGTACTCCGTGCAAGCTTAATAGAAAAAGAAGATTAACAGAGACTTGATACAAACTCTGGAACAGCCAAGAGTTACACCAGATGAAGAAGATTCTTCAGAAAATCACAAACCCTAATTTGAGAAATTAGGGTTTCAAGCCAAAAATTCCTTTTCCCAAAGATTGAGCCCAAATATAACCACCAGAAACCAGTCGGAACCCAAACAAACCAAATAATCAGAATCAGTAGAGTCGTCGAGAGAAACGAAACCCTAATTCTAATTTTAGATCTTAAATCTAACTGAAAACCAGAAACTATCTAGAGTCGTAGCTCTAATACCATGAACAAAGTAGTAATCGAACAACCGAACACACAGATACCAAACAATTACCTTGAATAATCAACAAACCAAACCGGCTCAAAGGCCAAAAACAAAACCAAGACTCGATCTCACTTTTACAATAAAAACACTCAATGATTCTATATCAATAGATATAGATCATTCACACAAAACTAAACCTAACCAAGTATCAAGATGATACACAGCCGTATACAATGAGATGAAACCCTAGATTTGATCGAGAGAGAATACAGAAACAATAATCAATAATAATACCTAAAACAAAAAATAAAACGTTTATATATTAACCTAAAAAGAAATTACATAAAACCCCTTGAATTTCTGACTTGAACAAAAACAACCCAAACTTCAAAAGACTTCAAATACAAGTTTCTTTTATTCCACTTTTGGCACCAAAACTTTTCCTGCAAAATATAACAACCACAAACACTAAACTAACAACAATTAGATTATTACCTTTCAACAATAATCACATATAATTTTGTGTATAATCACATATGATTTTCATTTAAAATTGATATGTAATTAGCAATTAACTGATATATGATATTTCATGTATGATTTTAACTTAATTTTTACTTAATTGTATGATTATAGTTGATGATTTGAAAATTCGTATTTGATTACCCTTAATCACATGTGATTGATACTTTGATGATCAATCGCATGTGATCACAACTTACTTTTTCATGTTTATATCTTTTTAAATCATCAAAGATTTGAATATAAAGTTTAATTTGAGATATAAGCATATGTAATTATTTTGTAGTGTTAAATCACATGTGATTTCACATTACAAATTTTAAAACCCAATGAAAAATGAAAAAAAAAACGTTGTTGAAAGTATAGCTTGATGATCTATAATCGAAGAGAAAAAGACGTTGATTCTGAATATGGAATTTGGGTTTGTCTAACGTGTGCCCTAAGGGCATATGTTAAGACAAGAATATTCTTCTCGAAAAATGAGAAATACATTTTTCAAGAAGAATCTTGATACCTTTTTCATTTTTCGAAAAAAATATTTTCAACTTTTTCATTTTTCGAGAAGAATATTCACCCCTTAACCTGTGCCCTTAGGGCACAAGTTAGAAATTTCCATATAATTTTTATAATTTATAAATATAAGGTTTGTGAGATATTTAGATTTTTTTTTTTTTAAAAAAAAGTGGAAATAGATTTGTGAAATGGAGTAATCCTATAGGTTCCTACATTCTTCATTTTTCTGTATTTTTTTTTTTGAACTTTTCTCTATTTAAGAAACGTTCAAACAAATCCGATTAAATTTATATTTGAAATTAAATAAGTTTTGGTTATCATCATTCATTCATTCATTCATTATAATAAAATATATAGGAATTGAATATAATAAGGGAACTTGTTACTTTAAAAGTGGGGAGTTAATAGTATTTATATGTTGACTAATTTGAATCCCAATTTCCTTGTTTACATAGTTAACTAGTTGTTAAAAACTAATTTCAATTTTGATCTATTGAATTTAGGGTAATTTTGTAATATTAGTATGCTAACGAGACTTATTGCATGGACAAAATCTAAAGATAAGATGAATGACTTAAACTTATACTGTAGTGATTAACCAAAGAAGGACTAGGATTCCTTTGAGGGGGGACTAACTGTAGGATGTCTACGTTTAATAATGTTTGTTATAATAATTAATTAATTAATAGAGATATAGATCTTTTGATGATGTGTCATTGTATGCGGATCCTACGTGACCATAAACAAATGACCCATTTACAAAACACATTAAAACACACTTTTTGAAAATTTTAATGCATTAAAAATAGTAAAACTGAGTTGGATACACTACAAGTAATGTATTTTCAGACGCTAGTTGATATTATATATTCTGATGTCATTAGGTGACATAATTAGCGATGTACTATGTAATATCTGCCTCAGATCAACTTCAGAACCTAGATTATTATATCATATATATGTGAAGTAATGCATGCTTTATCTTGTTCATCGATCAAGTTCTAAATTTTGGTATGTATGTCAGAAGATAATGTTACATGTTTAAAAAATTGTACGTTTAAATGAATATGACTAATTAATTATTCATAACGATTTAGATTTTTAAAATTACATATGTATTTTAAACAAATTTTTCACCATATACTTTTAAAACATTTGTCATACCATGACTAGCATACTTTATTTTTTCTTCATGTATATAAATCTATGGATTTGAAAATTTCATTATTGTTAATTTCATAGAATATATTATATTATTATTCCATGATGACATGCAATTAATGAACTTACTTCTGCATGCAACAAATATAGATAAGTTAATGTTAACCATTACGTTGCATGGGCAATGTACTAGTAACTTGTAAAACATTTAAGTCTTACAGGTTTTTATTGATGAAGCAATAGCATGTGATATTAAACCGTATCACTATTTACGTCATCTAATTGTTGAATATTTCGTCAAACACATACATTATATGGCATTAGAAATTGGATATTACCACACTTCACGTTGTATAGTTGTTTACATTAGAATTTTGTATGTGTCAATCATAATATGGTTTCATACTATATTCTCCTATATTATACATACGAGACCTAATAAATAATGTACAAACCTTAATCTATCTGAACTATTATTTACTATTATCATCCATCTATGCTTAAGTGTCATTTCAAATTAGACAATTCACTTCGTACTTTCGTGTGATAAGACTTGTCATACTCATACCAACCCCCTTGTGAAACTAATTCCATATATAATTGATGTGTGCTAAGTATAGGCAATTATAATCACAAGTTTTAAATTAAGGAATACTAAATAATACTATCACACAATTCAGGCAAGTATTAACTTGTTCGTATAATATAGCTTATTAAGTAAGTCCAAGTTCCAATACAGGGAACGTGATTCTAATCTATAACTAATAATCTATTCATTCCTAGTTACAATTAATATACAATGATAATATACATTAATATACAATAATATACAAGATAAGGAGGATGTTTTAGTTCCGATCGAACATATTTATAATTGATAGAGATTCTAATAGATAAGTCTAAGGTTCAACTCAAGAATACTCAATTGGATAGAAGATTATAACTATTCAAACTATTATTGATTAAACTTATTATATTAACTTATGTCTTTTTGCTTTGTTGGCTATTATTATTGGTGAATTACTAATGTAGAAAATCACAAAGGTTAAGATAATTTTCATATAGCAATATAGTCAAATGTAGGACCCCTATACCGGACCTAACTGAATCCCTAACAATCAAACGTAGTGCGGAATCCCACGATTGATAACAAAACATTAAACAGATAAACAACGAGTCAAACACAAAGTATATGAATTGTATACCAATAGTCAATCAACTTGTATTCAATAGAACGATTACAATATACTTTCTGATCTCACAAATGTCAACCTTAACCAATGAGCCGTACATGTCTATTTATACTAAACCTAATATGACCTTTGCGACACAATCTGTGTCGCCAAGCCGACTCATGCGACACAAGATGTGTCGCCAGATTGACTATTGCGACACAAAGACCTTGTGTTGCCAAAACACAAAATGTAATTAAAACAAACGTTATTAACTAACGTAATTACATATCAAACGCATTACAGACTTAGACCAACTGACAGACACACTAAGATGCACCAACAAACTCCCCCGTGTCTTCATCTTGGTCTTCAAAATTTCTTCAATGAAGCCCAGCCTGCAGGAAACCTGCCTCCAGCATGAATCCCATGCGTAACACATACAGTCACAACTTTCTGGAATTGTCTTGCCAGAATCGAATTCACAACATTTCTTACGTTGAAGCGAATTGGATTATCAAACAACTTCCTCAAGTCTTTCTGTGACAAATTGATCAAGCTCATAGGATCAAAAACTTTAAATTGAGCTTTCTTCAAACCATAAAGCGAAGTTCTTTCTGGATGCACAGATTCTAGAACAAAAATGAACACAGCTTCACCTGTATGAGGATCGAGTTCCCAATGATGAAATCTTCTTAGAAAGTTAAAGGGAACTGTCTCCAATGGAATCTCAGTTAAACAATCAGCTGGTGGATAATACACTTTGCAAATCGGCTGCCTTGTAACTGGATCAAGTTTCTTCTTGAATATGAATCTTTTACCAAGCGTCGGTTTGATAAAATTATATCTTTTGCTCTTCACTTCACGACGCAAAACCATCTGTACAAAATCAGCTCTTGAATCCCTAGTTGGATTTATCAGTTCCAGTTGAGCTAGACGATTTATTTCTCCCTTTGGCAATGTACTCAGCTTCTTGAATGATCTTTTGAAATACTGAATGCCATCGCTTCTTTTAATCATGAAAATACCTTTGTAGGTTTTCCAGCTTTTAATAATTCCTGTATAATTCCCACTAACCTTATATGTCTTGCAAGTAGCAGGAATAGATTCACCAGAATAAAACTGATCACAGGCCACTCAGAGGTTGAAGTAGAACCAGTATCGGAAGCCGGTGTAGTTTCTGGAACAGTTTGCGAAGTTCCAGCTGGCTCTGCTTCATCTTCCGAAGAATCAGTCTCGATTGTTGGAGCATCATCATAGAATTCATCAGGACGCATCTCCTCTTCTTCAATCTCGACATCATCATTTATTTCGAATTCAGGTTCAGATGCCTGATTTACCTCATTAACCATTTGCTGAATAAAAGATAGATTAGCATTTGAAAAATCTACAGCTAACGGTCTTGGTTGACCTGGAATGTCATCGACAGAGAAATAATCCAAACGAAGAGATTCATTATTATCAGAAATATTTGCATTATCATCTACATTATCAGTATGTGTTCCGGCTGAAGCCCTAGATATTGTTTCTATGGCACGCAGGCCTGACTCCCCCGGAACGACAGCTAGGGATTCTAGTTCTAACACCCTAGTATTCAAAATAGGAACCAGAGCTGCTTGTTCTTCTAACACTTTAAGTTGAGCATCCTGAACCTCCAAAACCGATGCCTGAGACTGAATCATTTTAGCTTGATTATCCATGGTCTGCTGCATCTAATCCATTCTTTTCAACAATTCCTCGATAACCGAAGGCAAAGGTTGAATGGGAACCTCAACACGGAGAATGTCAACCCGTGGCCTCGAAGACGACGTAGAAGTACGACGAATAGACGGAGGTGGAACCCAGTCTTCATCATCAAGATCAGCACTTCTTGGTCGTTTGCCCAGATCAGGGCGAACATAACTCGTACCTGCACGAATACGACGTTGTATTCTTTTGAACCGACGAAGATCAAAGCGTTGAATATTTCTCAACGCATCTCCAGAGGGGATATCCCTTGGAGAAGTCTCAGGAGTAGAGCCTCCATCTGATTCTTCAACAGATGGCTCTTCAAGATTAGGCTGATCAGCCTGTTCTCCAGCCTAGAAATCCTCAATTTCTTGTAACAGATCATCGACCTGTATTTGAGCATCATGGAGGTGTAATTCCTCCTCCTGAATTCCCTGCCCAGGTGCAGGTAAAACGTCCATAAAACCGTCATCGGGCGGCACAACATAAGCTTCATTGATGATGTGCCCAAACAACGGAAAGTTGTTATTCGCGTTCGCACCGGCCGCACAAACCGTCCAGATTCGGACATTCATGGGAGTAGGACGCAAGCGTTCGCGAGCATTCTGCGAAAGGCCGGGAAGCTGATTGTCAAGAAACAGTTGAATAAAGCGTGGATATAAGTTCCAACGCTTATCCCCGGCGTTAAGATTATCCACCATGGCCCTAAAGATATATCCAGAAAAATTAAACGGCTTGTTGTAGATTAAAGCCAACATGGTAGAAGCCGTAGAATGACTAATGCCGTCAAATCCTGCCTTACGAGGAGAAAGACAAACAATAAGGACATGCATCAAATATCGCCAAACCTTAGGCAGATTCGCCTTGCGATATTGGTCGTTAGGCACGCCTGGATAACCGAGACGTGTCATAGCCCCAACAATAAACTCATTGCCAAAAAGAGTAGGCATCTCCGTAGTATCTCCAAAGTGGAAGAATTCCCGAATAACCTGCTCGGAGAGAATAAGTTGGCGATCACCAACAGTGTAGATAATTCTGGTAAATGGCAGCTCAGAGTTGATAACCGCATTTTCCCAAAATTGAGACACCTGGTCCTTGTAGATAGTGGTTGTTGCGGTGATAGCAGTATGAATACGAGACCGGCGTAGAAATGCCACCATTGGCCTATATGGCGCAGCCGTATCCTTCGAATCATCCAAAAATGCCACAATATTGTGACGTGGCTCCCATAGAATATCACCATCTGCCATTGCTGTGCAAAGTATGAAAATAAAACTCGCAAACGGTTAGCATTAGCACACAAATCAATCTGTTGTTGTATGCGACATATAGAGTTGTGGCGCAGAAAGCCTGTGACATAAATAGAATGTGTCGCTAATAGAACAAAATTGATTATTCACGGAGTAAGCGACATAAGGAATTGTGTCGCTAAAGAATAATGCGACGGACAGAGTTGTATCGCATTTTGCAATTAATTCGAATTTAATCAATTTTATGCGACATAAAAAGTTATGTCGCAGCAAGCAGGCGACATAAAACATTTGTGTCGCCAAGATGAGGCGACATAAAAGTTGTGTCGCATAACAGAGTGGAAATTCACATAAGTAACAAGCAAAGAGATCAAATTCGCACAAAATAAGGGTTTAATTGATAATTAAGATTAATACATAGTTATGATTACAAATTATCACATTTCTAAACCCTAAACCCTAAACCTAGATAGTATCCTCGGATACTATTAATACACAAAAGGCCAAGAGTCAAGACAAGGCCAGGCTAAGATCCAGGACAAAAAGCCAAGATTCAAGACAAGGCCAGGCTAAGATCCAGGATAATGAGGGGATCCCACCAGACCACCAAAAACAGAAGGTAATCGATCAAGCAAGAATGCTATCACGACACCTGAGTGCACGTAAACTTCCACGACCGGAAGATGACCCTCGAAGTCGCGGAAGTGCAAGACATAATAGTCTTTGGGCAGAAGCAGTGAATACAGTAGTGTATAACACCATTGTCCTGAACGAAATCACCTGCCATGGCTATACCATAATTGGACAAAAAATGAGGAATAGGCTAAACTGATGTAAGCGACATAAGATATGTCGCAATGACATTTGGTGACATAAAAGTTATGGCGCAAAATGGCATTTGGCGACATAAAAGTTATGTCGCAAATGGAAGCGACATAAATTGAAATTCAGAAAATTTGCGACATAAAAGTTATGTCGCAGGTTATGTCACAATGACGAACTGCAAGTCCCAACCCAGAAAACCCTAACCTCTAATTTGGGGTTTTTGAAAACAAGACATACCCTAGGGTACGCCCACATACCAGAAGCACGAAAACATGTATATTAACAAATAAGAGTGTGAATTTCGTGTCTAATTAACCCAAACCCGTGAACCCTAAATACCCGTAACTAAAATCAATGATTTAAGCGCAAATAAGCAGTAATATAGGGTGAAACTAGTACCTATCGATCGAGTGAAAGGTAGAGAACAAGAAACACGAGGTTGATTGCTAAAATAAACACCGGAAGAACGAAATCAAGAGACGAAGAACACCACAGATTTTATGTCGCAGGGGTGAATTTTGTGTCGCAGGTTTTTGATTTTGTGTCGCTAAAAGTGTGAACGGAGAAAGCGACCGGAGTGAGGTATTTATACCTCTGCCCCACCTAGCGACATAAAATGGCGACATAGAAGGTGACATAAGTTATGTCGCAGAACAAAACTTGTGTCGTAGTGCCCAGAAAACTTGATTTTTAATTTCAAATTTTGTAACCCGATGGAAGAGTAACTAGTTGGACTTGTTAGAAATAAATGTACAAATTTAAGATAAAAAATAACGTAGTTACTAAAACTAAAATAAAACTTAAATTAACTTTGTTTTTGGTGACGTAGTTATTTTGTCTGCTAAGAGATCATATTAGAATAACATACAATTATTAGAAAGTGGTAAGTGTTATCTCGATTATCAGTATATATGACCTCTTGAAATTTACTTAGCATATTTAGAACACCTTTGATAAATATTATTTCAAGATGATTACTGGTATTGTTTGACCACCTAAACATGTTACATCTACGGCTATGAGCGAAACTTTTATTATTATAATGAATATTTATATGTGGTCCCCATGATAGACATATCCCATTAATATAGACAAGAACATATCTTCCAAGTTAGATGAAATAGAGGAAAGTCATTTTTAAGAATCAAGTCAGCGGTGACAGGTCTGTACAGACGTACAACAAAGCAACATAACTTGATTCAGGTGTAAGCAAAACCAGACTTGGTCAAACCATTTTGGCGACCTTGTTAGGTATCTTATAATTTAAGACTTTTTCAAGTTCTTTTGACTTGCGTTTGCTTAACTTTTAAGTATATACAACTTGAGACCAGGTCTGTACATATGTACAATAGAGGAAACAAGAAATATATACCCCCAAAGTATTTCATATTAGTAACTAAACTGGAAGTATGCCAAGTTGTATTAAGGAATTAAGACACTTAGTCATACATCACAGAATGTTGACCACATGATAATAGACATGTATTAGCATTACTTTTTAATTGCTCAAAGGTCGGTGTAACATGCCTACCAGTACATCATATGATGAATCTAATGTTTATTAAAGCTATGGTAAGTATGCTAGATAAACCTACTGATACATCAAGGATAAACCTTAAAATGTTCATTTTGTGCATGCACCCTAATGTACTATCATTTCCCTAGTTGTTTACAGACACAACTAAACGTCTTTTTACAAATGTTGCAACTGTGCATTTCTTTAACACTAAGGAATATAAAGAGTGGCTGTTGCGCAGTTTTTTTTTTTTTTTTTTTTTTACCAAAATAGTCCAAGTCCAAAAAGTTACTTCTTAAGCTGAAAGAAGCGCAAACCAATCATGTTGACCAGTTCATCAAATCGAGCACGAGAAAAAGCTTTAGTGAATAGGTCAGCATTCTGTTTAAGGATACCTATATGGACAAGGTCTATTAAGTGTTTCTCATAGCAATCCCGTATAAAGTGAAACCTAAGTTCTATGTGTTTAGTTCTAGAGTGTTGTACGGGATTGCGTGTAATTGAAATAGTAGCAGTATTATCAATATGTAAGGGAGTCATAGTAAGAAGTAACCCGTAATCGCGCAATTGTTGCTGAATCCACAGAACCTGGGAACAACAACTAGCCGCAGCAACGTATTCAGCCTCTGCGGTGGAAGTAGCCACCGTCGTCTGCTTCTTGCATTGCCACGATACCAAACGTGATCCAAGAAACTGGCATCCACCAGTTGTTGACTTCCTATCTATGCTACAGCCGTCATGTTCAGAATCCGAATAAGCAGTCAATTCAAACGATTTTTCATTGGAGTACCATAGACCAAGAGTTAGCCTATGTTTGAGGTACCCAAAAATTCGATTTACTGCTTTCATATGAGAAACCTTTGGCCTAGCCTGATATCTTAAGCAGATGGACACAGCAAATACGATGTCCGGCCTGGATGCGGTCAGATACATGAGAGAACCAATCATTGAGCGATAGTCCTTTTCTTTACAATCCTCGTCATCAATTCCCGGTCCGAGATTATGATTAATTTCAATGGGGGTTCCATAGGTCTTGCAATTAAGCAAGTCATACCTGGTTAACATATCAGTGACATATTTGGACTGATGAATGTAAATTCCTTTGGCAGACTGCTCAACTTGAACGCCCAAAAAGAACGTGAGTTCCCCCATTGCACTCATCTCAAATTCAGACTTCATGAGATGTTCGAAGTCTTTACACATGGAATCTTTGGTAGATCCAAAAATGATGTCGTCGACATATACTTGTACCAGCAATAAGTCTTCTCCATCCCTTTTTGTGAATAACGTACTGTCAATGCTACCTCTTTCGAAACCATTCTTAACAAGATGAGTTGCAAGCCTCTCATACCACAGTCGTGGTGCCTGATGCAGACCATATAATGCCTTATTAAGTTTACAGACATATTCTGGATGCAATGGATCTTCAAAACCAGGAGGCTGCTTCACATAAACGTCAGTATCAACCTGTCCATACAGAAAAGCGCTCTTTACATCAAGCTGATAAATGATGAACTCTTTGAAGGACGCGAAGGCCAAAAAAATACGAATTGACTCCAGTCTTGCAACAGGAGCGAAGACCTCATCATAGTCCAAACCCTCTACTTGATGAAAACCTTGAACTACAAGCCTTGTTTTGTTTCTAATGACTACCCCTCGATCATCTTTCTTGATTCGATAAACCCATCGAGTGCTAGTTGGATGTGCACCCTTAGGTAACGGTACTAATTCCCAAATGTGCAGCTTTTGGAATTGCAGCAACTCCTCCTGCATTGCTTCAACCCAGTATGGATCTTTTAAAGCATCTTCTGTACGTTTAGGCTCCACCTGAGATAGAAAACACGTTTTAACCTCAGCAGAAAGACATGCAAGAGAAGCAGACTCAGAAGAGTCAGAAGGGGATGCAGGATGTGTATCAGTAACAACTTGACTTCTTGTCTGAATCTCCTTATCCAAAGGACCTATAATATTCTCTACTGGATGGTCCTTATTAACGCGCGAACTAGGAATCTCGTCAGGCACAATGACAGAGTCCAAGTTTGTGAAATCGGCTTCCTGTGCTGATTCAAACTCCCTCGTATTCTCAAATTGTTCATCTTCATCATCAGACACCGCAGGAACATCAGTATATGTTTCTTGGTTTCTTGTGGATGATTCAGGAACATCAACATTTGGTTAAGAAGGAGGTGGAGTAGCAGAGGCAGTTGGAATCTTTGATTTAGATGGCTGTGAAGTATTAGAAGATAAATCAAGGCCATGAAGTAATGTGACCACCTGATCAACTTCATCATCTTCCTTAGGCAGATTAAATGAATCAAAGATTGCCTCATAATTAAACAAATGTGCTAGTCCCTTTCCTTCCGGATTGTCAGAGTAACGAAAGCACGTGACTTCATAGTGTTCTTCCGTACGCTTAGTTGCCAAGTTGTACACACGTTTGTTTGGAGAGTTATTTGAAAAACCCAAAAATAAACCTTCACTGGACTTTGCTCCAAACTTAGCAACTCTTTCTTTTGTGTACATAATCGTGCAGGGACAACCAAATGGTTCAAGAAACTGTAACGAGGGTTTCCGGTTATTAAGTAGTTCATAAGATGTTTTATTGTGCTTTTTAACCACGGAAACCCGATTAAGAATATAACAAGCAGTATTTACTGCTTCAGCCCAAAAAGAGATAGGCAGCTTAGAATCTGCCAACATTGTTCGTGCGGCTTCAATGAGTGTCATGTTTTTGCGTTCAGCAACTCCATTCTGTTGAGGAGTTCATGCGGTGCTGAATTGATGATCAATGCCTTTTCTTAAACAGTACAACTCAATTGTTGAATTCTTAAACTTAGTACCATTATCCGATCGCAGTTTCTTAATTGACAAATTGCATAGGTTCTCTAGTTTATCAAACAAATAAGTGAGAATTTCAGGAACTTCATCCTTAGTAGTTAAGAAATACACCCACGAAAAGCGAGAGTAGTCATCAGCTACTACCAAGCAGTATTTAGAACCTCCCATACTCTTCTTACTAACAGGTCCAAAGAGATCCCTATGCAGTAGCTCCAAAGGACTTGAAACAGAATTCACCAGTTTTGACTTATGGGACTTCTTGTGTTGTTTCCCTTTTTGATAGGAAACATAAAGATTATTGATTCTAAAGGATTGCTTTGGAACTCCACGCACAAGATCGTGCTTCACCAAATAATTCATCTTTCTGAAGTGCAGATGACCCATACGTCTGTGCCATAAAAGTGATTCTTTTTCAGGAGCTTTTGAAAGTAGACACGCATGTTGGGTTGTTTCAGCAGTCTTCATATCTAGAATATACGTGTCTTTTTTCCTAGGTGCCCTCAGTAGCACCCATTCCTCAGGAATTACAAATCCTGGTTTCAAAATGCAGCATTCAGTTTTGGTAAATGCTGTAGTGTACTTTTTGTCGCACACTTGTGATACACTGAGCAGGTTGTGAGTAAGCTGCTCCACAAAATTAACCTTTTCAAAACTCACTTGCCCATTAGTGAGTGTACCCTGTTCGGTAATAACTCCTCCTTTATCACCGGCAAAAGCAACGTATCCCCCATTATAATCCTTGACTTCAGATAGCAGAGATAAGTCACTTGTCATATGTCGCGAGCAACCACTGTCGATATACCATCTACTGTTTTGAACTGCTTCAGATTGCTGCAACATCAAAAATAAAGAGATCAATGAGTAAGGGAGACCCAAGCCTTAACAGACTTGGGTAACCCAGTAGCATCATCCACAATGATTACATCAGTCAAAATTTTATTTTTTAGCAAATCAAGATCATTGCTAGATGAATCATTGTCAGATGAAGAGTCATAACATGACTTCTTGATCTTCCAAACCTTTTGAGGTTTAGATGGTTGCTTGTTAACAATATAGAGCTTGTCATGTTTGACTTTCTTTGGCTCAATATTGTTATTCTCAGAAGTAGTTGGTGAAACTGCAGAACCTCTCATGGATTTTTTTGAAAATTTTTGAGAGTTAGAGGTTCGTGCATCTCCCCTTCGACCATACTTCTTAGCAAGCAATGGACATAAACTAATCAAATGACCTTGTTTCTTGCAATAGAAACAAGATCGTTGTTCAACACTATCAAAAGATTGAGGTATAAACCGTTGAGGTTGGCCAAAAGATGGATGTGCCGAGCAAGTACACTGATGTGTACAAGCAGAAGTTGAACCTTGAGATTTATTTTTAGAAGATTTTTTTATTAGATTTGAAATTTTCTGGTTTAGAAATCTCCTTTGTAGGTTCAGCCTTAGCTTTACCTTTCATTTTATAAATCTCATCATAACCTTCACTGGTGAAGATATGATGGTCGTTGGTTACATTCTTCTTTTTCAAATAACCGTATTCTTCATCGGTTATATCCTCAATCTCAATTTCCTCCTTCAAACTTACTGGAGGAATCAACTTAGTAACAGATTTAACAGATTTGGAAACTACAACAGGCTTAAGAGGCTCAGCCTTAGTTTCCTGTTTCCCAATGGGCTTAAATGGTTCAGCCCTGACATCAAGCTTCTTAACTGAGTTGTAAAACCCCCAAAATCACTGTTTAGCGGAAGCAAGCTTTGGGGTGCTACTAATCAAATATCATAGCACAAAAGTAAAGCAAACGACATCTATATGCAACGTTTGTAAAATAGTTACATTTCCATACATAAAATGTTTGAAACGTAGCGTTTCTGGTTACAAAATGAAGTTCCCTAGAGTCCGCGTGTAAAGCGGGAGATTCTATTACATAATCATAATAAATACAAAAGATAATGCTCAGAATCTCCGTTAAATGCAATGTAGAAATCATGTGACTCTAGCTAGTATCCTGAGGGAATCCTACTCCGTCTGTGTACCTGAGATACAAAGCTAAAAAAGTCAACACGAATGTTGGTGAATCTCACAGGTTTGTAAATAATATAAGTATTTGAACACAAGTTTTCATCAGTAATGCCCACAGGCGTAAATCAGGTATTTGAAATCCTGTAATGTAAAGTAAGTAACTTATACCGTTGCCATGAGGCTCATAATCGAAGCTTAACCCATAAATAATAAATTGCTCCCGTGACATGCTCGTAATTGAGCAAGCATAAGTAACGAATAATAGTCGTCCGTTTATACAGAACGGTTCGTGGTAGCGCTACTACCCGGGCGGGGAGGGTCATTTCCCTAATGGATCCATTAACTAGTGTTCGCGCTTAAGTACATAACTAACGATATATGATGGAGAGACTTCCGTAAAAGTAAGTAACTCATGCAATCCCGTACAGTAAAATAAGTAGTTCGTACTTGTGTTCAAGAAAAATAAGCAATGTATCTCACCCCGTAAGTAAAACAGTAAAAGTGGGGCTGTAAGACTCACCTGAGCCTAGTAAATACGTATGTGAAATCAACCAGGTAAAGCGGTTGTAAGTCTGTGTATCGATTCTCAGAACCCTGCAACCTTCTGGCGTCCGAAACGCACAAGGTTGTAAGTAAACAAGTAAACGAGTTGGTGTCTTAAAAGATCACCCATGCTAGTTGTCCACTCAACTAGGACATGTCCAAGTGTTTGTTTAGTAAACCGTTTGTATTTTGAAAACAAGTATGGCCCGTTGGTGACGGTTTGTAAAAATAATCCATGAGTGTTATTATTATATGTATCGTTTTATTAAAAATCGTATCTGGGATTTAAATTCGGAAAATTGGTCAAGTCGGGTTGTGGACTGAAATAGTGGGGCGAACTGAGTTTGCGGTGCGAGCCGAGTTCGGCTCGCAAGGCAATAGGCTGCGAACCGAGTTCGGTTCGCAACACAAGGTTCGGCTCGCAGGTCGACTCGCAGGTCAATTCGCAGGTCAACTCGCAGGTCAACTCGCAGGTCAACTCGCAGGTCAACTCGCAGGTCGACTCGCAAGTCAACTCGCGAGTGGGTTCGGTTCGTAGGACGAACAGATCTCGGTTCGCAGAACGAGCTGCTCGAACACTTATAAAAATGCATTTTCAAGTCGGTTTTTGGGCAAATCTTAGTTGAGTAAACGTTCTAGCATTTAAATAAAAGCTTTTTAAGTAATTACATCGAGTTTTGAAGCGTTTTATACCAAGAATCGAAAATGGGGATGATGAAGGTGAGGTAGAAGATGATGGTGGTCCTTGTGCTTTTTCTTGATTGTGATGATGAACGATTTTGATGACGGTGGTGTTGATGTTGCTGCTGATTTGAGGAAGGAAGAGGGGAAAGAGAAGTAAGGGTTATGAGGTGTAAATGTGTGTGTGTATTTGTGAAAGTTAGAGGAATTGAAGGAAGGAGGGGGGGGGGGGGTTTAAAAAGGAGGTGGGTCGTGGGTCGGGTGGGAGCTTGGATCCGCGGGTTTGGGCTGACCCATTTGGGTCTCGGTCTCGTGAACTCATTGTTCAGATCTTTATGTTACATTCCGCGATTGTCTAAATGTTGTTCTGTGTTTCGTGTTTAAGTATATCCAAAATATTTTAACTGAAATGTTTTATCAAAACACTAAATAACGAGTTATAGAATTATAATTTGAATTATTTTCGCTTGACTGACGCGCTTTGTGCGTGTTTGTCGTGTACAGAGTGTTTTTATCAATAAGAAATACTTGGAATATATTCTCACAATATATTAATGTAAATAACGTTTGTTTGGATCAATCCACCTTGTGATAAAGTTTTGTCACCAACGTCCATTTATTAATATCGGACCGCGTCCGGTTCATAAGTGTACGATTTAAATTAGATCGCGTAAGTGTGCCTGTATTCTCACCATAATGTTACCTTTATTTAGAGTATTATAAAACTAAATACACGTAATTTCAAGTAATTTAGGCACAAACCAAAAGTCCTAAATTGGCGGTTGTTACATGAGTCAACCTTAGGAGCCTTCAAATTTTCAGGCTCACTAGTCGATGCCTTAACTGGCTCAGGCATACTAGTAACAGGTTTTTTTTACTCATGTTTAACATTTTCGGCCATATCATCTTGATGATACTCTGTTGGTGGTGGGACTTGATGAAAACCTAGTCCCTCCTTTTCAACTTGAGGCCTACTTATCCTTACTTTAACAGGTTTGACAGGTTTTGTATCTACTTGAGGAACAGTAGGTACAAAATCTTTGATGATTTCTTGCTGAGGCATAGGCAGATAGTCTTTTGGAGGTGGGACATGGTGATAACCAAGTCCTGCCTTACTTTTAGTATCTGTCCTTTGCTTTTGAAGAATTTCATCAAAAACGAGAGAGGGTGTCGAAAAATTTGATAATTTTCGCTTTAAAGTAAGAACTTCAGCCTGTGAATCAACAAGTTCCTTTTTAACAAAAGTTAACATATCTACATAACTTCCTATTTCATCTTGTTGTTCAAAATTTTGGCTTTTAGTTCTTTCTTTTCTTCAAAAATAGCCGTTAATTTCTTTTCAGATGCCTTATAACTTTCTTTCAACATTTCATTATTTTCTGTTAATTGTGAAATAGTAGCATTAAGGCGTTCGTTATCCTCTCTACACCTGTTAAACTGGTTAGTAAGTTTGATGCATGAAACACAAGATAAAGGTTCATCATCTACCTCATGAACCTCAGCCATTAGCGCAGTGTTTTCTTCTTCTTCATCAGCTGCATCTGACCAGCTGTTGTCCCATGGAGTTTCTGTCAGCATTAAAGCAGCTGACACCATGGCTTTCTCTTCTGCCTTAGTTGGGGAAGGCTTGGTAAGACCTGAAGATGGTGTCTTATTCTTTTCACATTCACGAGCAAAGTGTCCATAGTTCTGACACTTATAACATCTCACCTTCCCTTTATTGAAACCAATTCCTTTTTCATCCGGATTATTCACAGAAGTTCTACCGGTTTTCTGCAAAAAATTCTTCACTCTCCTTGTCAGCATAGCCATATTCCATTTTAAATCCAACCTCTCTAATTCCTCTTGATCAATTTGACCAAAATCTTCATCAGAAAAGTCACCAGCGCAGGCTAAGAATGCTGAAAATGTGGAAGAATAATCTTCACCAGAAGAGAATCCAGAACTCTGAAAATAGGTACCACCTGATGGAGTACTAGTAGAAGCATTTCCACTAGCATTGCTAGCGATGAATGCGGTAACTATAGGCTTACTTGAAGATACCGGAACATCAACTCCATATAATTTTGGATTCTGGAGATGTGAAGTGGCTTTGGTCTCTTTTCTTTGCATCTCAAGAAGCTCAGCCTCAATGTGACCTACAAGATCTTCAAGCTCCATATCCATGATATCTTCATCTCTTTCCATCAAGAGCACCCGAGTATGCCACTTCTTAGGAAGTGAATCTAGAAGTTTCTTGTTTACATCATTACGCTCAAGAACTACACCTCCTTCCATTAACTCAGTGACCAATTGGGAATATGTGCTGCACAGATCTTCCAAAGACTCATCCTGAAGCATATCAAAAACTTCATACTGCTTCTTGATTAGATCAATCTTTTTCTTCTTGTATTGATCACTACCACCACATTTCTTCTCAAACGCTTTCCAGAGATCATATGCAATCTTATGTTGCCTCAATTGTCTCATGATAGGTTGAGGCAATGCCATAGTGATTGCAGCATGGGTTTTTCTTTCCATATCAAAAGCTTTACGTTCCTCAGGAGTCATTGATTTAATTGACTTCTCAGGAACTGGACCATTGAAGACTCCTGTTCTTAGAGGACGTTCATATCTTTCCTCTAAATATATCATCATTTCAGGTTCATTTAATCCAACGTAAGACTCGAAGCGTTGACGCCAATCAGAATAACTCATTCCTGGCATATACATTGGAGGTTTGTTTCCAGATCCAACCTCATTGTTTTGTTTCAACATTGCTCCAACAGACTGAATAGAATGTGCTGAAGATGATGTCATTTTAAATTACCTGCAAAACAATCAAAGACACAAATAACAAACAGTTATGTGACACAAGTATGTGTCGCAGAAGGTTCAGGCAACACAGAGATTATGTCGCAAAGGATAGCGACGGAAGAAAACCAAGTCTTATGTCGCAAGCTTGTGTCGCAAGCTTGTGTCGCAAGCTTGTGTCGCCTAAATGAAGGCTTATGTCGCAAACCAGATTAAGCTTGAGTCGCAAGCTTATGTCGCCAAATTAAAGGCGTATGTCGCAAGTCAGGAAAATCTTGAGTCGCAAGCTTATGTCGCCTAATGAAAGGCGTAAGTCGCCTAATGAAAGGCGTATGTCGTAGTAACCCTAGACGCGACACAAAAGTTATGTCGCAGAATAGTGTCGCAGAAACGGCTGACCAGCGACCAAAAAACCCTAAAATCAAAAATTCTCGATAACTTAACGAAAATTCACGATTGGAGGACGAATAAAAATCCCAAAATCTTCCAGAAACGCCAAATACTAATTTCTAAGCACCTTTCAATGAAGATTTTAACTCAAACTTGTTGTCTTTATCCGAGAAACGTATCAAAATGGATTCAATAACGCCAAATCTTGAGATTTAGGCTCTGATACCACTTGTAGGACCCCTGTACTGGACCTAACTGAATCCCTAACAATCAAACGTAGTGCGGAATCCCACGATTGATAACAAAATGTTAAACAGATAAACAACGAGTCAAACACAAAGTATATGAATTGTATACCAATAGTCAATCAGCTTGTATTCAATAGAACGATTACAATATACTTTCCGATCTCACAAATTCGTCAACCTTAACCAATGAGCCGTACATGTCTATTTATACTAAACCTAATCTGACCTTTGCGACACAATCTGTGTTGCCAAGCCGACTCATGCGACACAAGATGTGTCGCCAGATTGACTATTGCGACACAAAGACCTTGTGTCGCCAAAACACAAAATGTAATTAAAACAAACATTATTAACTAACGTAATTACATATCAAACGCATTACAGACTTAGACCAACTGACAGACACACTAAGATGCACCAACATCAAAGGTTAAGAAAAGTATTACTATTTATTAAGATCTATTAGCAGTTTATTAATACAATTCCTGATTTGGTTGAATTACAATGTTACTTAACATTAATAAATGATATTCTTTGTCTATCGCAAAGGTTAAGATCAAGACATAAACATAATCACTTAATTTATAAAACCTAAAAAATTAATAAAGTTATGATATAAATCAGTTAATCATGTCAAGAATCATTATTAATATAATATAACACAGACAATTCTTGTATAATAAACATTCAATAATATAGTTCCAACATAAACATATAATTCATATAATAAATTCAATCAATCATTCATTTAAATATTTATAACGAAAACCTGATTAACAAGTAATTCAAATAAACAATATCCATAAATAACCCAAAAGATTAATAAAGTTACAAGGATAAAGAAACCGAATCAATTGTCGAACCAACTTTTTCTAGGGTTCAAAACCTTCAAACCCTAGATCCTTAGCCTCCAAAATCGCACTTAAAGTCGACCTCAAACCCTAATATTCGTGTTTGTATTCTAAGAATCATATATCCTTAAACCTAAACTAAGCCTCTATTTATAGTTTTTCAAACCGCCAGTCCAACCGCCGGTTGGATCACCCAACCGTCAGTTGGGTTAACTTGAGTCTTACTCCATATCCTCGTCTGGAACCGTCTTAGATAAAATATATTCAACCGCCGGCTGGTTGTCTCAACCGCTGGCTGGTTGTCTCAACCGCCGGTTGAGCTTGATTTCCAGAATCTTTCAACTTCGGGTTGGGCTTTACTTTTGGGCTTTCTTCTTTCTCATACGGATTTTAATCTTCATTTTGGCCCAATTCTTCCCTATTATTATTTTGGTCTTCAATTTTTTAAGGTTTAAGCTCCGTCTTCTTCAAATGCTTCACTTTCTTTAGTTTTGGACTTGTTCTCGTTCCTTTTTCTTCAATCTTTAATTAAAATACATTTATGCAAATATTAACAAAATAAGTATCTAAAATCATATAAATGCATTAAAATGTATATAAATACAGAGATAAATAGTATAAAATATAATATCTATTTGATGCTTATCAAATATCCCACACTTAAGTTCTGCTTGTCCTCAAGTAGAATACTGAATAAAATTTAAAATAAGTATCAAACTAATATTTAACAATCAGAATACCAATACTAAAAACCTATATTATAACTTAAAAATTTAAACAATTTAATTAACATGGATAACTATAATGTATAAATAAAAATTATTATTTGTGTAACATATAGCTCATGAATGATTACTAATATATTTATCCACTTTAAACAATCTATACTCAATATTCTTAATATATATTTTTTTCTTATTATTAATATGTATATATGTATATTACTTATGATTTCCATATATGATATACTCTTAAACTTAATCATGCAATTTACTCTTATATTCCAAATAAATATATGAAATCCATTTTTAAGAATCAAGACATTGGTGACAGGTCTGCATTTCCATGCAACAAAGCGACATAACTTGATTCAGGTAAAGCAATTTTTTTTCTCTTTAATCAAACCAGCGGTGACAGGTCTGTACAGCCGTACAACAAAGCGACGTAGTTTGATTTTTATTTATTTATATTTATATTTTAACAGAATTTGTTCATTCTTTTGCTTTATTTTAAGAATACTAATTAGAGATCAGGTCTGTACTTCCGTACAACAGAGGAAACAATTAGTAAACTCCCAAATGTTTTCACATAAGTATAAAGATATATAAAAATATCGCATGATAAATCTTAAGAATTAAGACTTTTATGTCATACATCATAATATGTATCATAAAATAATATACAAGTTATTTTATTAATTTCTTAAAATTCAGAAATCCTCATATAGATTGCCTATTAGTACATCATATCATGTAACTATATATCACTAAAGTAGCTTACGTTATATATACAAAACAGTTAATCCACATTAAAGTCTAAACTTTTAAAAACAAAACAAAACTTTTAACAAAAGTATTCTAACTAATAAATACTTAGTTATTCACTTAAATTTTTTAAATTTTAATAAAACAATAGAAAGTTAAATAATAATTAAAGAAATTGTTTTTCTTACGAACCCTATCCCCACACTTAAATTATACAATGCCCTCATTGTATAAAAATTGTTAAACAAAAGTGAGTAAGGGAAAGAAAATTAAGGCAGAAAAACTCCCCTGACTGAAATTATAAATTTCCTCATCGGCTAAGAAAAATCAGCTTGATTGATTCCTCGATTTCTTGAAAAATAATATTAAACATCCACACTTTCGTAGTTAATCACGATTGCATTTAGCATATGCAATAAGCCTTTAAATTCCTCGATATCCCGAGTGGACGAGTTATAGTCTCGTGAGGGTTTCCAGGGAACACACCCACAAAGTTTATAAATAAGTAAGAACTTTATAAATAAAGTGTTGAACTTACTGCCAGACTTGTGCTATCAAAAATAAACAACCATATTAGCATAATAGTAACAATAAGTAATAACAAAAGTAATGACAAGTACAGTCATCCAAAATATAAATGTCGAATGTATCAAACATAATCTAATCATCGTCCAAATCCTCCTGCCCCGGCTGTCTCGAAGGTCCAGCTCCATCATCAAAGACTGAAGGAACATATGGCTGGAACTCAATAGACCTATCTCTCAACAGCTGCTGCAATAATCCATGCTGATAATCAGATCTGTGAAAGCTCTCTCTCTCAAATCTATCAAACCTCTGTTCAAACCTATCAAATCTCTCTCCAAGCATAACAAACCTCCTATCATGAGAAACCTCAATCCTCTCCAGTCTCCGCTGAATATCATCTAACAGATCACCCCGACCACAACCTCGACCACGGCCTCTACCTCTACCTGCTGGCAGATCAACCTCTAGTACTGGAATCTCATGTACTAATGGTGGTGGAACAGGTGGTCCTCTCAATCGAGCTCTCTGCACAGGCTGTTGTCCAGGCGCAACCTCAGGTGTCCATAACAACACTCCCTCCTGTACACCCTCCTATAAAAAAATCTTTCTCAATCAACTTGTCCTCGCCTAACAAGGACATCCTAGGTGTAACCGGTGTACACGTCAAGAAATCAGCAGCTGTCATACCATAATACCTAGCTATCCTCGTAACATACTATCCTCCACACAAACTACTAGTAATCATATATCCAGTCGCCCCTGTGGTCATCCAGTGAACTAATCTCCAGGGAACATTGATCAGTGTCCCCTGAATCATAGTGTGTAAATAAAAGAAATCAGACTGATAGACCTTCTCAGGTCCCGTATGCCTACCACAAATAGAAGATGATATCAATCTATGCAAAAGTCGATGAATTGGGCTCCTCATATGTACATTTGAAGATGCTCTCTCTCCATAGTCAATAATAGCAAGATCTCTTCAATACGCGGCTATCTCAACCGACGAATACTGCTCTACCATACCAGCAGTCAAATGCTCAACAAAATAATGGTTATGGAGCTCATCTAACGTATATAGCCCCACAGCTACCCCAAACTCTACCAAACTCATAGACCTCGGCCGACCTCCTAGGTAAAAAGTAATCGATGGCTGGTCAAACTGCCTAGAAGTAGAATCAAGCCTAAGAGTCGTATAAAACTCTATAACTAACTCCCGATAGATAATCTCACGTATCTGAAATAATCGTAACCATGCAGGAGAAACAAAACCAACATCACCTGAAGGTAGAATATAGCTCTGAGTCATCAGTCTACGCAGAGTAGTATCCTCAGTCTCTCCATCTCTACGTGGATCTATAACTCTCTCCATAACAGACCAATCCAAAACATCAGGAGTCTCAATCGGCTGCGCAATAAGCTCCTTTAAACGATCAGCATACTCTGCCCTATGCTCTGCAGAAATAGACTCATGCTCAAATCGTAGAAAAGGATGTAGCTGGAAATCCTCTTTATCCAAAAGTGCATGGACTCTCTGGCGTCTAGTAGTCATGTCTGTAAAATAAAACTTAAAAGCTTATTAGTTTTAACTTTAGTAACAATTTTCAGTAAAAATTTGGGCAGCATTTCTGCTTAATTTTTGATAGCCACCTGTGAAATTTTAAACATAATAACATCGTAATTTAAACAAGGAAAATTCCAATGTCTATTTCGAAAGCAATATCGAATCAAGATTTAAAATCAGTTAATTTAACTATTTCATATGTTCCTTTTTTCGAAGGTAAAATCGAATCATTAATTAGATTTTTATATAATAATTGAATTGCAATATCTTATTTTAGGTTCAAATTTTTATAATATGGTAATTATTTGGAAATCATATCGAATCCTAAAGGTTATAAATTTATATTAAACTCAAAATTACGTATATAACGAAATATATATTGAATCGAAAATATATTAAAATTTCATTATTACCTAAAATTGATATAGTAAAAGTGTGGATTACCTAAAACTAAATTCTAATGTCGAACCGTCAACCAAAACATCACGATAATTAAATTTATCCGCAATCAAACCTCGAACAATAAATTCAATACCTAATTAACCTAACTAGTTTATAAGTATTCTTAATCATCTAAACCAAAGAGATAGCTCGTAATCAATCAATAACCGCAAACAATAACAATAAATATAATAATTTCGGAATAAAAAACGAATACCTTTGATGATGAAAATGAAATGAAGTAACGATTTTCGGTTGTTGTGGGCGTTTGGTGTGTAAATGTGTGCTTTTTTGTGTGTGTACATGAACAGACTGAGGTCTGTTGGGGTTTTGATCGGAAAAGTGTCCAACCACCGGTTGGTTTAGACAGGCACAAATTATTTAATTCGGCCCATTTTAATTTTATTGGGCTCGTTTTTAGCCCATCAATAATTATTGGACTTCTATAGTCCATCAAATTTTTATAATTTTAACTATTTATAAATTTTAATGATTTTTATAATTTTAACGTTTAGCGTTTTAACTTTTCACTTTTAAAAATAAAAACAAAACTTATCTTTATTCAACAGGTAACGCAATAGACTCTTCCATCAGCTACATTCGCTCGTAATAACTTCCTATATCAAGAACAATTAACCTGTGCTTGCAGAATTTACAACCGTTGATTGCGTCAACTCAACCACCGCTTGAATTTTACACCGTCGACTGTGTTTTTATCCAAATATTGCTTGATACCTAATTACCACAGATTTTTTTGTTTTTGTAATATTCCATCCTTGTGAACAAGTGATGGCTAATGGATTTTCATCTGTAAATATTCCTGTCAAATCTTTTCATACTTCTAATAACAAATAATCACAAATAAATTTAAATAAGTAAATTTCAATCACACATAATATAACATAAGTCTTTGAAAAACAAATTATAGAAATAATAACTAATAATAAAATGGAAATGCTCCTAAGATGGATGGAAGTCTTCTAAAGGGAAATGAATTCTGGGTATAGCAATATTTATGTGTACTGCTCAATTGGTAGTTGGATTGTAACTGGTTCTGCAGCATTCTCAGGGTAAATACGGTAGAAATGATGGAACAGTTTGTTAGTGATTTCAGGTATTGGTGATGAAAATTGAGAAAATCTTTCATGATGAATCTTCTCAGCATTTTCAACATCCATTAAACTCTTAATTATCTTCTGCACTTTCTTCGCAAGTTGTCCCTCTTCATTAGTTACCTTATATCCATCTACTATTTTAGTTTCACATTCCTTATGATCACGTCTTAAAGCATCTATAAATCCATAAAACCCCAAATGTAAATCTTCATAGTCTCTTAAGCGTCTTTGATTACCAACCTTTCCTATCTCCTTATTGGTTTCAGTAAGTAATTCTTTTTGGTGATCAGTCAAAATACCAGAATACTCAAAGATTTCTATAATTCGATAGTAAATTTCAGACAACCCTAAATGAAATATGTTTATATGTGACTCATAGCTGATACCCACGTATGCTGATTGTAGCTCTTTTATCACATAAGTAGCAAGATTCACCATTGGTTCACCTAAAAAGTGCTAAGGAATGCTCCTACGACTTTCATCTACCTCGGCGTAATAAAGCTCATCTATTATTTCTTGCACATAATATTCCACAGTAGCATCAATGTAGAATTTATGAGAATTGGTGTGATCTTTGGACTTCATCAAGTTGAGAAAATCTTGAAATTTATCCCACAAATTCTGATCATATTCATTATGTAAGTTTCCAGTAGCAAGTTCCATATCATGCTTGATAACTTAGAGTAAATTTTGCTGCTTCACCAAATATGGAAATGGGGATCTTTCAAAAATTTTGTGAATACAGGCAAACTTAAGCCTTTGTTCTTCACAGAATTCAGGATCAAATATTGCTTGCACAATCAAATCTTCCTTCAGCTCATCCACATGATATTCGAAAGGGTCGGTACTACCAGTTTCATTTGAATTACACCATTTAGAATATTCCTCCTCCATTTTACTAATCACTATCTTATGGAAATCTGAAAGTTCTACTGTAGTTCTCCTAAGAATATCCATAATTAAATGGAGATAGCACGAATAATGTTCCAAGTAGAAAACTAATCCTGCAGTATCTGAAATTACTGAGGGCTGCTCTAAATCTTCATATAAGTCCGAAGTTCTATCTTTCTTGTTTGGGTAGGAATTTTCATTTATCTCAAAATCTCTAAATTCCATCTCATCTAAGTGCATATTTTCCATTTTACTATCAATTACTTCTTTCTGTAAAAGCATATATTCAATAGTTTAGAATATGATAAAAATCACATTGATTACTTATATATAAATTAGTCAAAAGTCCTCGGTAGCTCCAAAGATTGTACACAAAAGCGGAGAAATAGGTCAGCGCGAAGCTTATTAAAAAACTCTTTCTTTCGAGAAGCACCTTACCTCTTATATGATAAATCAATGAGGTAGGGCTGAACTCTCCTTATACCTTTGGTTTTGTTAGTACTCCCAATGGGTGAGCCGATTTTTTTCGATTGACTTAAAAATTTACAATTTATACAAATTAAATAATTAGTTTAATTAAAATACACCGCTCCCAGGTAGCGGCGCCAAAAACTTTGATGTGTGCTAAGCATAGGGAATTATAATCACAAGTTTTAAATTAAGGAATATTAAATAATACTATCACACAATTCAGGCAAGTATTAACCTGTTCGTATAACATAGCTTATTAAGTAAGTTCAAGTTCGAACACAGGAACGTGATTCTAATCTATAACCCGGTAGATCACTAACCCGGACGGCGGAAAGTCAATTCCCGGTAGATCTATCCATAATGTTCGCGCTTAGTATTACTGGAGCTATGAAATTTGTTAGAGGTCAAATCGTAGTGAAATCGTAGTTTTACTCAGGCAATAAGTATAAGTGTTTTCAGTTATTTGGGTTCATAAAAACGGAGCGTGTAATCTCACCCCAATAGTAAAGAGCAGTAAAAGTGAGGCTGTGAGACTCACCTGAGTCTAGCAAGTAATAAGCATTTAAACCAATAAGCATATATCCAAATACAATATCAATCTGTAGGTTTTCCGAACCCTGCAACCTTCTGGCGTTTGAAACGCACAAGGCTGTAAGCAACTAAGTATGTGGATGTCTCAGGAGACCACTAATAAGCATCAAATAGATACTATATTTTATAGTAATTTATCCCTATATTTATACAGTTTTATGCATTTATATGATTTTAAGATACTTATTTTGTTAATATTTGCATAAATGTATTTTAATTGAAGATTGGAGAAAAGGAACGAAAATAAGACCGAAACTGAAGAAATTAAAGCAATTGAAGAAAAGAAGATTTAAACCTTAAAGACATAAAGATTAAAATGATAATATTGAAGATTTGGGCCAAGAAAATAAAGTGAATCCGTTTAAGAAGAAAGAAAAGCCCACATTGAAGCCCAAGCCATTTTTGGAATATTCTGGAATTATAAACCAACCGGCGGTTGGATTAACCAACCGACGGCTGGGGTAAAGGTTTCAAGTCGGTGGAAAAAGCGCAGAGTTGGAGTGAGATTCAATTAACTCCAACCGGCGGTTGGAAGTCCCAACCGGCGGTTGGAGGGTCGGCCAGAAATATTATAAATAGAGGCTTAGTTTTAACTAAACCATATACGATTCTTAGAATACAAAGTCGATTATTAAGGTTTTAGGTCGAATTTAGGTGCGAATTTGGAGGCTAAGGAGCTAGGGTTTGAAGGTTTTCAACCCTAGGAAAAGCTAGTTCGTCAATTGGTTTGGTTTCTTTATCCTTGTAGCTTCACTGTCCTTTTGGGTTACTATGGATATTGCTTATTTGAATTAATTGCTTGTTAGATTTTCGTTATGAATGTTTAAATGTATGTTTATTAGGTTTATTATATGAATTATATGTTTATGTTGGAACTATATTATTGAATATTATTATGCAAGAATTATGTTTTATATTATGTTAATGATTATAATTAACTAATTTATAGATAAACTTCACTAATCTTTTGGGTTTTTAAATTAAGTGGTTATGTTTCATTAGATGTTAAATAGCATTATAATTCAACCGACCCTGGAATTGTATCAATAATATGTTGATAGGTCTTAATAAATAGTGATACTTTACATAACCTTTGACTGTATTGCTATATGAGAATTGTCATAACCTTTGAGGTTTTCTACATTAGTAAATCACAATAATAATAGCCAACATGCAAATAGACATAAGTTGATATAATAAGTTTAATAAATAATAGTTTAAATAGTCATAATTTTCTATCCAATTGAGTATTCTTAAGTTGTTCCTTTAAAACTTATCTATTAAAGAATCGGTATCAATTATAAATATGTTCGATCAGAACTAAAACGTCCCCCTATCTTGTATATTATTTTATATTATTGTAAATTTGTATATTGATTGTAATAATTGTAATTTAGATAAATAAATAGTTAGTTATAAATTAAGTCACGTTCCCTGTGTTCGAATCTGAACTTACTTATAGAACTATATTCTATGATCAGGATAACACTTTCCTGAATTGTGTGATAGTATTATTTAGTATTTCCTTAATTAAAACTTGTGATTATAATTTCCTGTACTTAGCACACATCAAGTTTTTGGCGCTGCTGTCGGGGAGCGGTGTATTTTAATTGAAACTAACTATTTTCCCTGTAAAACAATTATATTTTTTTTGTGTTGCAAAATCAATACGAAATATCAGCTCACCCATTGAGAATACTAACAAAAACAAAGGTATAAGGAGAGTTCAGCCCTACCTCATTGATTTATCATATAAGAGGTAAGGTGCTTCTCGAAAGAAATAGGTTTTTAACATGCTTCGCGCTGACTCGTTTCTCCGCTTTTGTGTACTATCAATGGAGCTACCGAGATTTTTTGATTAGCAATGTATAAGAGATTAATATAATTATTCAATATGTATAATAAAGCTACTTTAGGTAGAATAGGATTAGATAAGTAATCTAAACTATGTGCTATTTTATGTGAACAGAGAAATTTAACTGTTATTAAGAAATGGAGTCGATGCAAGTGGACTTTGGAAGTGATAATGAGAATTTTAAAGATATAGAGATAGATGACCATTCTTTTGAACCAAACAAGAAAATCAGGCTAACAACTAAAGACGAGTGTTTTGAACATCCTCCTGTGATTTCAACCAAGGAAGACATGTTTGACTACTTAGATGACCATGAGGATGAGATTAGATTTGTTATGGAACTCGTACGTAGGTCTACTTTAGAATATACTGATTATCAAAAAGAGTTGATTAAGAAGATGGAAGAACAATTCACTGCTTGGGTTATATCTAATGAAACCAGAGATACAGATGATTTTATCAACTATGTGAATGAGTTGAAATATGATATTGTGAGTGAAGATGTAGATCCAACTTTTTGTGAAGAACAGCTGTTGAAGTATACTTATGTGTATCAGACATTTGAGAAATCTTTGTTTCCTTATTCTGAGAAGCAAAGAGAAATGTTAAGAGCGCTGAAGGAAATAATAGAGTATGCCACTGGAAACTTGAGCAATATGGCTGACATCTGCTTGCTAAGGAACTTTCAAGACTTCTTCAATTCGATAAAGGCTAGAGAACACATTGATTCTGGAAGATTCTTCATAGATTGTACGGTTGAGTTCTACATTCAAGACATTATTGATGAATTTTACTATGGAGAATGTGATGAAGTAACACGTACAATTCCTAAGTATTTTTCTGATGAACCAATGGCAAACTTGATCACTTATGCTAAGAAGGAGTTGCAACTAGCTTACCCTGGAGTTCACTACAATCAAAGAAATAACCTTTTTCATCTAGGTCTATTAGAGGTTTACTATCATTTAGTAGTTACTTTTAGGTATTCTGGGTTAACAACAGATCATCAAGAAGGATACTATAATAGGATCTTAAAGGATATAGGAACAGCAGTTAAAACCCACATCACATATGATTATCATGATATACATTTAGGTTTCTATGGGTTATTAGATTTGTTAAGGCACAATCATGTAGAACGCGAAACGAAAATTGAAGACAACTACTTGAGCACAGACGAAGATGGTAGAATAGCTAAAAAGGTAAAAAGAATAGCTGCCATGCTCATAGAAACTGAGAACGCTGAAAGAATTCATCATGAGAGTTTCTCTGAATTTGCTTCACCAATACCCGAGTTAGCTAATAAAATCTATATGCATTTTCGAAGGATTTATCCTGAGAATTTTGGAAAACCTATCTATATGAATTAGGATTGAAGACCAACAAAATCACTTCTGAAGATCATTTGCAACTTTTTCATTATTAATAGCTAGTTATATTTTTCTGTTTTCTATTTTTAGGATTTGAATGTTATAACTGGAATTTATTGTTAATTTCGTGCTTGATTAATATAAAGTTTATTGCTTTCAGATTTATATGATTATCTCTTCTCTATTTGTATTAGCTACACAAATATTAGAAATCTAAGTATTTAGAATTGATTTTTACACGAGTTGCAATAGTGATAAGAGTTTGATTCAAAATACTTAAAGAGAATTAATACTATAAATTCTGAATTTATGCTTAACATTGATTACAAAGTTTGCAGGTATATTAAATTTTATATTTTGGTGACAAATAGATTGAAATAATATATTTGAAATTCGATAAAGTCGACAATTGAATTTTCAGACAGTGAATGAGTCGACACAATCACTGTTAAATCTATGTATACCAAAGTGGATTTATATATATCTATTACTCGTAACAACTAACAGCAATGCAGGTATTTATATTAATTGGAGGAACGAAACGGTAAGTCTCTTTTTATAATACATTCACTTTCTTAAAAAAAAAAGATACAAATAGTATATAGTTAACATGTAATAATATTGTATATTGCATTTATAATAATATTGCATTTAAAATATGTTTAAATACGTATAAATAAAGTATTAGTAATACATGGGCTAAAAATAAGTTAATAAAAAATAAGCCCAAATTAAATACACGGGCCGAATGGCCTGAGCCCAACTTTTGAACCAACCGGCGGTTGGGGAAAAACCCAACCGGCGGTTGAACCCTTTTTCTTCCAAAATCAGAAACTCCTCAGTTTCTGCCATTTACACACACTCAAACACACACATTTCACACACACATACGAGAATCACATTTTCATCATCATCTCATTACGTTTTACGTCTTTCATTATCAAAGGTATGATTTCTAACTCGTGTTTATTATTTCTCGCATTTTAAATTCCGTATTATATAGCATTATTATGTTATTTGCGAATTGTGATTTGATTACACATAGTTTGATAGTTTAAATGATTAGGAATACTTAGAAATTAGTTTAGGTTAGCTAAGTTGTGATTTTTAAGGTTAAAGGATTAATTGTGGATTATTGCGGATTGATTAGGATTAGGGCTCGATTTTATATAGTTATTTGAATAAACGATATTTGTTAAAAACTACATTTTTGATTTAATAATATTTTGAATTTTTTGTATACTTTATGACTCGATACATTAAAAACAACAATATTACAAATTTCTTAAAAATGAAAATATACAAATTTCTTAAACTCGATATTATTAAAATAACAAACAATTATAAAATTTAGAATTTTACGTTAGAAAAACGACCATTTAGAAATTTTTGACAATATAAATTATTAGACAAATTTAATATATAGTTATAAAAGTTTTTTTAGATAAAATATAAATTTTATTAAACATACATCTTTAGAACTTTATACATGTTTAAAAATAATGAAAAACTAAGTTTATAACTATTAACTGATTAGTTGAAATACATAAGTCTCCACAATTAAAAATTTATTTACAAAACATTTTTGATTCAATATTTATTATGAAATGTTCATTTATTTGATTCGATATTATATTTCGAAATAAAGACATATATTATGCTTAGTTTATTGGATATAATAAACAGGTGGCTATCAAATATTAAGCAGAAATGCTGCCCAAATTTCTAATTTTTAATATACATTAGAAAGTTATTAAAACTTATTTTTACAGATATGGCTACGAGACGACAGAGAGGACTTTCACTCTTAGCCAGAGATGATTTTCAGTTACATACATTTCTGAGATTCGAGCATGAGTATGTCACTCAGGAGCGCAGGACAGAGTACGCTGACAGATTACTGGAGCTGGTGGCACAACCTGTTGAGGTTCAAGATGTGTTAGACTGGTCTCTCATGGAGAGAGTTATTGACCCTCGCCAGGATGGGGAGACTGGAGATGTTACTCTGAGGAGGCTGATGACTCAGAGTTATATTTTACCATCAGGTGATGTTGGTTTTGTATCTCAGGCTTGGTTTCGTTTATTTCAGATTCAGGAGGTTATCTGTGGAGAGCTTGTTATTGAGTTTTACACCACCCTTAGATTTGATTCCATGTCTAGGCAGTTTTACCATCCATCGATTTCTTTTTACCTAGGAGGTCAGCCTAGGATGATGAGTTTGATAGAGTTTAGTATTGCTGTGGGGCTCTATACATTAGATGAGCTCCACAACCCATTTTTTGTAGATCATTTGACTGCGGGTATGGTTGGCCAGTATTCATCTGTTGAGATAGCTGTGTATTGGAGGGAGTTAGCTATTGTTGATTATGGGGAGAGAGCACCTTCTGATATACACATGAGGAGTCCTGTTCATAGGTTATTGCATAGGTTGTTGTCATCTTCTATTTGTGGCAGGCATACGGGACCTGAGAAGGTCTATCAACCTGATTTCTTTTTCCTACACACTATGATTCAGGGGACACTGATCAATGTTCCCTGGAAATTAGTGCATTGGATGACAACCGAAGCGACTGGGTATAGGTTGACCAATAGTTTATGTGGAGGACAGTATGTCACTAGGATAGCTAGATATTATGGTTTGACAGCTGCTGATTTTTTGACATGCACACCCGTTACACCTGGGATGTCCTTGCTAGGCGAGGACAAGTTGATTGAGCTAGGGATTATACAGGTAGGTGTACAGGAGGGGGTATTATTATGGACACCTGAGGTTGCGCCAGGACAGCAGCCGGTCCATAGAGCCAGATTGAGAAGACCACCTGTTCCACTGCCGCTAGTTCCTGAGATTCCAGTACCAGAGGTTGATCTACCAGCAGGTAGAGGTAAAGTCCGTGGTAGAGGTCGTGGAAGGGGTGATATGTTAGAGGATATTCAGCAGAGATTGGAGAGGATGGAGATTGCTCATGGTAGGAGATTTGATATGATTGATCAGAGGTTTACCAGGTTTGAGCAGCGGTTTGATAGATTTGAGAGGGAGAGTTATCACAGATCTGATTATTAGCATGAGTTACTGCAGCAGTTGTTACGAGAGAGGTCTATTCAGTTCCAGTCGTATGTTCCATTGGTATTTGACTATGGAGCTGGACCTTCGAGACATCCAGGGCAGGAGGATTCAGATGATGATTAGTTTATGTTTGATACATTTGATATATATTTTGGATGACTGTATTTAGTATTACTATAATTAGTACTTATTATTATTACTATGCTAATTTGGTTGTTTATTTTTGATAGCACAAGTCTGGCAGTGAGTTCAGCACTTTATTTCATACAGTCTATTTTATTAATGAACTTTGTGGGTATGTTCTCTGGAAACCCTCACGAGACTATAACTCGTCCACTCGGGATACCGAGGGGTTTAAAGGCTTATTGCATATGCTAAATGCAATCGTGATTAACTACGAAAGTGTGGATGTTGTATATAATTTTTCAAGAGATCAAGGAATCAACCAAGCAGAATTTTTCTTAGCCGATGATGAATTTTGAAAATTCAGTCAGGGGAGTTTTTCTGTTCTATTTTTCTTTTCCTTACTCACTTTTGTTTATCATTTTTATATAATGAAGGCATTGTATAATTTAAGTGTGGGGATAGGGTTCGTAAGAAAAAGAATTTCTTTAATTAATTATTTAAGTTTCTATTGTTCTTAGTTTTTACTAAAATTTAAAAATTTAAGTGTATAGCTGAGTATTTATTAGTTAGAATACTTTTGTTAAAAGTTTATTTTGTATTTAAAAGTTTAGACTTTAATGTGGAATAACTGTTTTGTATATATAATGTAAGCTACTTAATAAATAAGTGATATATAGTTACATGATATGATGTACTAATAGGCAATCTATATGAAGATTTCTGAATTTTAAGAAATTATTATAAATAACTTGTTTATTATTTTATGGTACATAATATGATGTATGACATAAAACTCTTAATTCTTAGATTTATCATGCGATAATTTTATATATCTTTATATTTATATAAAAACATTTAGGGGTCTACTAATTATTTCCTCTGTTGTACGTAAGTACAGACCTGGTTTCTAATTAGTATTCTTAAATAAAGTAGAAGAAAGAAGAAATTCTTTCAAAGGAAAATATATATATATATATATATATATATATATATATATATATATATATATAAATAAAAATCAAACTATGTCGCTTTGTTGTACGGCTGTACAGACCTGTCACCGCTGGTTTGATTTGAAAAGTTACTTTACATGAATCAAGTTATGTCGCTTTGTTGCATGTAAATGCAGACCTGTCACCAATGTCTTGATTCTTAAAAATGGATTTTATATACTTATTTGGAATATAAAACTAAATTGCATGATTAAGTTTAAGAGTATATCATATATGGAAATCATAAGTAATATACATAAAAATAATAAAGATGTATTCAGAAGTATAAATATAGATTGTTTAAAGTGGATAAATATATTAGTAATCATTCATGAGCTATATATTGCACGAATAATAATAATTTTTATTTGTACATTATAGTTATCCATGTTAATTAAATTATTAAAAATTTTAAGTTATAAAACAGGTTTTTAGTTTTGGTACTCTGATTATTAAATATTAAGTTGATGCTTATTTTTGAATTTTATTCAGTATTCTACTTGAGGACAAGCAGAACTTAAGTGTGGAGATATTTGATAAGCATCAAATAGATACTATATTTTATAGTAATTTATCCCAATATTTATACATTTTTATGCATTTATATGATTTTAAGATACTTATTTTGTTAATATTTGCAGAAATGTATTTTAATTGAAGATTGGAGAAAAGGAACGAAAATAAGACCGAAACTGAAGAAATTAAAGCAATTGAAGAAAAGAAGATTTAAACCTTAAAGACATAAAGATTAAAATGATAATATTGAAGATTTGGGCCAAGAAAACAAAGTGAATCCGTTTAAGAAGAAAGAAAAGCCCATATTGAAGCCCAAGCCGTTTTTGGAATATTCTGGAATTATAAACCAACCGGCGGTTAGATTAACCAACCTGCGGTTGGGGTAAAGGTTTCAAGTCGGTGGAAAAAGCGCAGAGTTGGAGTGAGATTCAATTAACTCCAACCGGCGGTTGGAAGTTCCAACCGGCGGTTGGAGGGTCGACCAGAAATATTATAAATAGAGGCTTAGTTTTAACTAAACCATATACGATTCTTAGAATACAAATTCGATTATTAAGGTTTTAGGTCGACTTTAGGTGCGAATTTGGAGGCTAAGGAGCTAGGGTTTGAAGGTTTTCAACCCTAGGAAAAGCTAGTTCGTCAATTGGTTCAGTTTCTTTATCCTTGTAGCTTCACTAACCTTTTGGGTTACTATGGATATTGCTTATTTGAATTAATTGCTTGTTAGATTTTCGTTATGAATGTTTAAATGTATGTTTATTATGTTTATTATATGAATTATATGTTTATGTTGGAACTATATTATTGAATATTATTATGCAAGAATTATGTGTTATATTATGTTAATGATCATAATTAACTGATTTATAGATAAAATTCACTAATCTTTTGGGTTTTTAAATTAAGTGGTTATGTTTCATTAGATGTTAAATAGCATTATAATTCAACCGACCCTGGAATTGCATCAATAATATGTTGATAGGTCTTAATAAATAGTGATACTTTACATAACCTTTGACTGTATTGCTATATGAGAATTGTCATAACCTTTGAGGTTTTCTACATTAGTAAATCACAATAATAATAGCCAACATGCAAATAGACATAAGTTGGTATAATAAGTTTAATAAATAATAGTTTAAATAGTCATAATCTTCTATCCAATTGAGTATTCTTAAGTTGTTCCTTTAAAACTTATCTATTAAAGAATCGGTATCAATTATAAATATGTTCGATCGGAACTAAAACGTCCCCCCTATCTTGTATATTATTTTATATTATTGTAAATTTGTATATTGATTATAATAATTGTAATTTAGATAAATAAATAGTTAGTTATAGATTAAGTCACGTTCCCTGTGTTCGAATCTGGACTTACTTATAAAACTATATTCTATGATCAGGATAACACTTGCCTGAATTGTGTGATAGTATTATTTAGTATTTCCTTAATTAAAACTTGTGATTATAATTGCCTATACTTAGCACACATCAACCACCCATGCTAGTTATCCACTCAACTAGTTATATCCAAAGTATTTAATCGTTTGTTTAATTAAAAAATGTTTGCGGCCCGTTGGTGAATCTTTAAGTATGCAATAATAATTCCCGAGGACATTATTATTAGGTTTCGTATCATTTCAGTGTATACTAGTTAAAGTATGTGTATTGCAAGTTCGAGTAGTGTCGTATGTAATTAAGTAAACATTGCGCAAAATCGAGACTTAGTGAAATCATAGTTTTAAACATTCTGTTTTATGCGACACTCTTGGCGACACTTGATACGAGGTTGCGACACTAGGTCAGTGTCACAGGAATATTTTGAATTGTAATTATCTAGCGACACAAGGGTAGTGTCGCTATCGTGCGACACATAGTAGCGACACTAGGTCAGTGTCACTAATTTTGCGACAATGGGTTGCGACATTAGGTTTGCGAAAATGTGTTGTGACAATAGATTAGTTTCGCTAGATTAGTGTCGCATATATACGACACTTGGTATTAGTGTCGCAGGATCGGGCTGAGGTGGTGTTCACTTATGTTATTTTGGTCAAAAATGTTCGGTTTGACCCAAAACTTATACACAACCTCTATCATGTTATAAAACTTATAGAAAATGAGTTTCATAACCATTGGTGACCCACAAGTGTCGTTTTCATGTAGTTTACAAAAACAGCCCCTAGGCTCGGTTTCTCAGATTTTAGGTTTCGTTCATGGTTCATTTCAACTATGTTTTCCTCCGAAATACAATCCAATAAAACTACACATTATTTTACTATGTCTTAGCTTTCCAAAATCATATTTTTTCATCAATTTTAGCCAAACACAACTCGAGATAAAAATTTGCAGATTGAAGTAGGTCCAGCAGGTCATTTTTGTGACATACACTCGGTTTCTCATTCATAACTCGAGTTCTACATATTTTTACAAAATGTTCAAGTAGGTGATTTAAATCTAACACAATTTCCTAACATTTCTTAAATTGGTCTCATCAGTTTTTATTGTGTGGTCTATGAGATATGCTATTCAACATTTGACCAATTTTTTACTCAGAATCATCGGTCTATTTATGTACTTTTATTTGAGTAATTAAAAATATAAAATGATCTCAAAAATTCGAGTGGATTATAGATTTAAAAAATAAACTTTTTAACTTAGTCTTAGGCTTAAGAATCATGAGATTTCATTAATAAATGGTCTCGTTATGTCCGATCTAAACCGGTCTATTTTATTGTCCACTGTGTAAAGTTATTACCCATAGGTTTTTAGCTTTGTTCTTTGGTCTCACGTATAAATCTTGGACATAAACGAGTAGAGATGAACAACAAGCATGTATATATATGTTATTCAAGGAAATCTAAGGAGAAAGGATGGATTTATACCCAGAGAAAACTGATTTAGAGTCGAATGGAGAGGGAAGTGCTGCTGCTGAGTTCTTCGGCTTCTCCCTTGCAAATCCGAGTGTAGGTAGTGCTAGATCATGATAGGAAGTGTTTAATTGTTCTTGGGGAATGTTGTAGAGGTGGGAGATGACTGATTTCAGTCGTTTTTAGTGAGAGAAAGCAGAGAAAATGGCGTGGTAGTGAGAGACTGGTAAATGTGGAATGAAGGAAATTAAAGAGGAAAGAGATTAAATATGGTGGCTAAGTTTAGGGCTTGTGTGGGCAGGTTTTGGGGCTTGATCTGTCCGAAAGGGGCCTGACCCAGGTACGGGTTGGGCTCCTGGTTCATCCCTTGAATTCGGGTTAAGTCTTGTTGTCGGTTAGACGTTAAACGTATGTAATTTAATTAACTTTTTATCGTTTGTTTTTCTCGCGTATATTTTCAATATGTAAGTGATATATGGAAAGACTAATTATTTTTAAAATACTTATTTTAAGTTACCAAATTGTATTTTGGATTTTGTCCAAGTGTCGGGCACGATCCACGCATGTTCTCATGTTCGTTACGTTTTACAATAAATGTATTAGTTTTTTGAGTATATTATTATATAATAATAATATAAAGTAATTAACTACTATTTTCTCATGAAAATAGGTTTACGTAAAGTATAAATAGGGTCACCAACGGCCATGTGAGTCAGAAACCATCCGATGAGTTTGCGTAATTATAATTAATTACGTACACGTATATATACGATATACGAAATGTTTTGAGTATTCAACCTAATGTGATGCTAAGTACCTTTATTAGCATTAATAACTTAGGGTAATGACTACCCTTAATTACGAGTTGTCACATCGTTATTCTGATCAGATCAGGCTGCTCAGCCCCCAACACTGTCTGATGAAGACAAGTGACCCTTCTTAGGGTTAACCCCTGGGTGCATGAATAAGGCAACAGACCGATATTTAATCTCTGATCGTTCTTAACAGCTATGTCTAAATGTTATTACCTAATTGTGTACTGGTTGTTTAATTTGTTATTCTAAACTATCGGTTATGTGAGGTTAAGCATGTTTAAGCATTTTAGACTATAGCTAAGTCCTCGATTTCTTTCAAAACTACATTTTTACTTATTTTAAGCTCAAGTACTTTCGTCATGAAATAGACCCTCCTTTACGATCAGACGTTCATCCCTAGGTATCTTACGGTGTATAATGCATTCAGCATTTCCACAGCTTGTATAAATCTAAGTATACTCACGGTGTATATACCGTTAAGGTTTAGCATTTACACAGTTGTACGTATCCTAGACCATGTTCAGGAAGGGTAACTTCCATGTAATCCACGGTGTTATATGCCTACGACCGGTCCATAGCTTCCACGCATTTGTAGTTCACCAGAGGTGGTTCCAGCGCTATACTAAGTACTGGGCCATTTTATGGCATTCCCACAGCTTCATACAATAACATAAATAACTATATCTATCTACGTAGTATTCGGGTTTGCAAAGTCCTATCCTAAGGGAAATAGTCACGTGAAAGCCTGGAAAGGGTGAATGATAAGGTCTATTTAGGAAAAGCTTAGACTGATAACAAAGTATATCAACTCCCATTTATACAGATAGAGAATTAATGTAACATCATTCCTAACTATCTAAATCATGACAAACATAAAAGCAACTAATCACAAGGCATGCCAACAAACATTTCTAACATTAATAAATCATAAACATCAAACAAGAACGTTATGATAAATTAATACTAGAAAGGACATATTATACCGATATGTGTTGCGAACAAAATAACAGCTTGTATTTCTTCGATTAATATCCTAACATTACAACCGCTAGCCTCTACTAATTATATTATATAGCTATCTTAAGAAGAAAGGATTCTCTCCTAATCTTACCACTAGTTCCCTAGCGAGAGAAACTAGAGAGAGACTTGAGAGAGAACCTAAAGAGAGAAAGCTAGAGAGAGAATGAGAGAATTGTGTTGTGTGTTGTTGAATGAATTGGTAGTGAGGGATGTGAAATGAGGAGGTTGAGCCTTGTATTTATAGGCAAAGAGTCACCTAGCTAGCTACTACAATTCAACACCCAATTCTTCAGATTTACACTGAAATACCACCCCTAGCTATGAAATTCGGCATAAAAAAAGGGGTATTGGACACCAAAAGGGGGGTATCCCACATCCAAGGGGTAGTATCCTACACCAAAAGGGGGGTATACCACCTCAAAGGGGTAGTATACCACCCTTTAGGGGTAGTATACAGCCTCTAGAGGGGCATATACGGCCCTAAAAGGGTGGTATACGGCCCCTAGAGGGGGGTATATGGCCCCTGCAGGGGTGGTATGGCTTGGATTGTGGTCTTGTGTGCTAGATTGTAAGTCTTGGTCGCCTAGTCGTGATTCGTTTGGTCATAACTTCTTCATTCTTGGTCCGTTTTCAGCGTTCTTTATATCCACGTATTCGTAATTACCTGAAGATCACAATGAGATAATCAAAGAATAATTTCAAGGTAATATGCTTAAAAGTGCTCGTAGAACGTGACTGTATCGTTTATGCTCTATTTTGTACGTTATTTAACGATTTTAATTGATTTTTAAAGCAACGCCTCATTTTTAGCCTTGATGATGATTTAGGACGAAAAATTATTAATATCAAGTTGTAACACCCCCAAAATTTGTTGATTGAGTTTAGCGGGAGCATTTAGTTAAGTATGGGGAGTGCCACAATACACAGTACATGCATACGTATCAGAGCTTATGATTACAACTAAACATAGTATTAAGATGCCAAATGTAATAGTTACAAAGTTTACGATTCATCGAATCGTACAAGTGTAAAAGTTGTTAAGTTTACAAAAGTAGATTTTGTAAATATGACTAAAACATGTTAGTTATATAAAAGAAATCCCGTTGTCAAAAGTTGGCATCTTATTTGTTTCGTGGGTCGCCTATGTTCCATATGTGCGGGCGGTTCTTACGTGCGCAGCTAATTCCCTGAAAAACATAGTAAAAGTCAATAACGAGGTTGAATGAATTCACAGGTTTTATGTTTACAATAATAGTTGGCAGTTCAAAATGTTCCACCAAATAGTTATCGTCATCACGTTCAATAAGGTTTTGTGGAATGTTATCCAAAGAATGCAGCTTACAGTTTAAGTGGGATGTTACCCCAAAATACAGTTTAAGTTTCGTAGGAAAGCAGTGTCCTATTACTTTACCCAAGAAGTAGGGATTTAAACTGTTTATCCAAGAAGTAGTGTTTAAAATGTTTGCCCAAGAAGTAGGGACTAAATCGTTTGTCCAAGAAGTAGGACCCATCAGTATTTGCCCAAGAAGTAGGGACTTCTATGTATGTGCCCAAGACGTAGGGACTTGTATAAGTTGTGTCCAAGAAGTAGGAATGGCATCCAAGATGTAGGACCCATCTGCTCAAGAAGAAGAACCTTCATCCAAGACGTAGGATGGCACCTTGCCCAAGAAGTAGGGACTTTCTGTTTGCCCAAGACGTAGGGACTTTCTGTGCGTGCGTGCCCAAGACGTAGGGACTTTCTGTGTGTTTATGAAAATGTTGTTTCATAAAAGCTAGTAATAAAAGTGTGTAGCTGATCGTTCTCCAGCATGTTTCCAGTTTAGTTTTCGTATGAAATACCACTTCATAAATAACAGTTATAATCGGTTGACCGCAGTCACAAATAGTTTAGCACAATGTATATCATAACAATTATATAAAAGTTTGCTCACATAGCAAAAACGTTGACTATGTTTTCCACCCCTGTTCAAAAGCAGTTAAAACAGTAAAAGTAGGGGCTGTGAACTCACCTGATGAGCTAAGTATGTTCGAGTGCTAGCAAAGCCTAAGTCTAGGTAAAGTCCTTAACGTCCTGAATGTACGAGGTTATAAGTATAAATACGTGAATGTCTTAGTTCGACCATCCATGCTAGTGTACATGCAACTAGATTATGTCCAAAGTGTTTGTAAATAGTACTTTTATTATTGAAATTAAGTTTTTATATCATTTTTAAACTTTAATGTCAAAGTATTATCTTTTGGGTAAACATTTACATTATATTATGAAGTGCTGAAAATGTTGACCAAGTTTGACCCCGAGTTGAGTTGAGACTGCGAGTCGAGTTGAGATTGCGAGTCGAGTTGAGATTGCGAGCCGAGTTGAGATTGCGAGTCGAGTTGATATCGCGAGCCGAGTTGAGATTGCGAGTCGAGTTGAGATTGCTAGCCGAGTTGAGATTGAATCTCAACTCGCGTAACTCGTTGTTCACGATTTTTATGCAAATTTCGACTTTTAAAGCGTTTTAATGGTGTTTTTGGACATAATAAGTTAATATGACACTAATACATGGTATATTAAGTATTATAAACACGAAATATCAAAGAAAACTTCGAATCTAAGAGTTTACGAAATGTCGGGATCTTACAAGGTTATCGCGAGAGAAATCCGAAAAGATGGAGATGTTCCTCTTGATCTCGTAAACGTTTTTCTCTAAAGGATCTAGGTGATTTATGGAGGTTTGATGGTGATTTTTGATGGTTTTAGTGGTGGTGGTTTTGATGTGGATGATGGTGGTTTTGAGAGAGAGAAAAGAGATGAGATGATGAACAAAAATGAAAGAGTGGGATGGGGTGGGGCATTGGGGCTGATTTTGGTCTTCCAAAATGGGGAGAGACTTTGTCCCAATTTGTGGTATTTTATCCGCGTTTGTTTACCCGATCGTTAAATGTGATAACATTTCAAATGATAAATTTTTAAATACATTTTCGAATATATTTTTAGTTGAGATATTTTATAAATATAATTTAGTTAAGTTATAAAATTTTAAAACTTGTTTTGCTTTAGTTTTACGAACGTGTTTCGAGTAGTTTCAGTTGTACGAAATAAATGTTATTCGCTACAAAATACTTTGTAAATATTATCAACATAATATTTAATAAATAAATAACGTTATTTAATAATCTCATATTATCAAATAATTTGTTCAACAACACTCGTATATTTTTGTCGTGTTTGTCCCAATCGTTTTGTACGTAATTACAACTAATTACGAAATGTAATACTACGCGTATTAACTAGTTGGGCTTTGCTAGACTTACCTCTAAAAGTAGTTGTGAATTCACTCAAGTAGGGAATTAGCCTAATAATGCAAGTGTTTAACGTTCGTAATTGCGTTCGAATTTGAGGGGTGTCACACAAGTGCTTTCATCAAGTTTGATGCTAAAAAGATGGGAATTATGTACGTAAAAACATGACTTCTTACGTCCAATTAGGGCTCTTATTACCCTGATGTTTTTTTTTGTTGCCAGCTGTCATAAATAAGTATTTTATAGGTTGGTGTATTTGATTGCATATATATGGTTACGTAATATATACACCTCTTTAAACCCCAATTCCATACACAATATACAATTTCCACTTCACAATATATACACATCTCCAAACACAACATTAATACACACATAAAACCAAATTCAAATTCACAAAAATGAGACGAAATCAAACAATCGAAAATGATATGTGGAACAATTTATTAAACAATCACATTCCGACCCCGACCCAAAATCCAACTTCACCAACATGCACGTCTTCCGCTTAATCGAGCAACTCGTCACCAAGTCAACCGCCTGGATTTTCACCATTCGCAACGCGACTACACCATATCCACCCTATGGTGTCGGTTACCAAAATTACCCCGAGTTTTCACCATACGCCCCATTCCAATCAACCCCGCTACCGTTTGGAAACCCACAATTTTTAACTCAACAACCACCCTCGGCTTTCTCTCCATTTCCACCAACTCCAATTAATTATCCACAATTCGAAAACATCAACACCCCACCCGAACCCGAGACCAAACCCGGACCCGTGCCAAGCCCAAACCCGAAGAAAGGAAAAGGGGTTTAAGTTAAATGGTCCGACAAGGAGGCAGTTATGTTATCCAAACGTTGGATCCACCATTCCGAAAATTTAAAGAAATGGGTTTCACAAAGCTTCGAAACTTTTGGGGACAAAGTTTTAAATGATTATAATTCGGTGGCACCTCAAGAACGTACTTTGAGCCAACTTCAAGGAAAGTGGAATAAGATTCGTACGATTGCAAAATTTTCATTGCTATCTACAAAAATCTTACCAATCCTTGTCAAAGCAGGGCAAGTGACGATGACGTTGTTAAGTCGTGTCATCAAGCGTTTAAGTCGTAACAAATACGCACGTTTATATATGAAAAATGTTGGAATGTACTCAAACATTGTCCGAAGTTTATGGAAAATGATGGAGTCATGAGCAACCGACCATCAAGCCAACCCGATCTCGAACCGATAAATCTTGGTGACGAAATGCCTACTTCCGAGCCTCTTGCGACTAACATGGAACGGTTGTTCCAAAAAGGACACAATTCGTCACCTGCCCGGTCATACTTAATCAAGAAAAGGTCAAAAAAGTTTGGATTCAAGTGACGCAGCTACTTCTTCACGCAATTTGAAAGAACAAGAACGGTTAGCCAACATACAAGTCGCGGAAGCACAAGAAAAAACATTAGCCATGATCGAAAAAAATCCGGCCAAAAAAACTATCTTAAAATCGTGAAAAATGTTATATAAACCAATACCGACATTTCTTAAAGACAAGGAGAAAAAAAAATGCTCGAACAGGTGTGAAAAATCATTGTTGATAATTATGAGACGGATTACAAAACTCGCTTATTAAGGTTATTCGAATAGAAACCTAACAGACATTTCATAATAACATGTACCTCACAAATAAATTTGTAGCGCAGGGAATGAATCGAACCGAAACACCTACATGTTTCTACTAAAATGTAATCATCGAAAAATATATGCTATTGTTTTAACAATTGTACATAAATAATTTTCCTAGATAGGGTATATGTGTTTTTTTAAAGAACACCGTACGTTATTTATATTTTGTACCAGTTCTTTGACTGATCTGTTTGTTATAGACATTATTTTAATGTCAACAAGGATAACCTTTCATTATTTTGCACATAACATATATGGTGACGATTTTCTAAAAAACATTAAACGTATTATATTATTAATAATAATAATTACCTGAAAGTTATATGAACAAATTAAAAGTAGAGAGGTTTTCAAGATGGAAAACCCGAAACGAAATATAAATGGAAATTGAGATGCATAGAGGGCTTCAAGATGGGGAACCTGAAAAAAGTTTTAGATGGAGACAGAGATTACAGGGAGCAGAAAATGCACAACTAAAAAAGAAAAAAAAACAAGAAACATTTTCGGTAGTTGAATGTATAAATCAGATTCATTAATTACTAGCTGACGTCAATTTTGATTCTTTTTAGAACACCTATTTAATTTTAAGTTAAGGAAGAGATTGCTCTTGCACCTCAGTCTCCGGATATATATACTAAATATGGGATTACTATGTCAAAATGTATTAACTTCATTTTATTCTATTATATGTATTTAATTTTTAATTAAATTTTTAATTAAAGTCTATTGTGTGTATTATGTAGTAACTTTGATGATGTGGCATCTTGTATGGATGTTAAGTGGCATCTTACAAGGATGACACGTATGTTATATACACACAATAGACCGTATATAATTGAAAGTTTGATACATACAATAGATCAAAATGAAATATGATACACACTATAGAGTTTGGATTAAAGTTGAGTATATTTTCACGTACTAATTCCATATAACATTCGTTATTCATCTTGATCTACTAGTACCTGCTTTAATTTGTATTGTGATTATTCAGTAGTGGTAGCGTAATAACATATATAGAGAGGACATACAATATAAAACAAATGTAGGGTGTTGGCCCAATGTGGAACCTCTATTTAATATATGAGGTTGGGTGTTCAATCCTTGTGGTTGGCATCCCCAATATGGCATTGGCCCTTGGCGAGTCCGATTTACCTCTCACGTGATACGTTTGGGGCGGCTTGACGTGAGCCGGTTTGCGTGTCCGGAACAACAAATTTTGAATAAATTTCTTTTTCACATCCCTTTACTTATCCCTTTAATTAATTATGAGCATGATTTATCTTTATTATATCAGTTGTGACTTTGAAAGCCGTTAGAGAACGATTACTACTATTTTTGATAAACTGTATATATCTTCCATTCTCCCCACTTGATCTTAAAATATAATTAGCCTCTTGCTAGGAATCTTCTCATTTTCTCAAAAGTAGTAAAATATTTATAGTTTTAGGATCAACTTAATCAATTCTTACTTAAATAATTATTTCAACAAAAAACTAATCTTAAATAATTAATGTTTGATAGTTTCTCAACAGCTAGCTAGATAGATGACAATCAAGTCTTATTCAAGATATAGTCAACTCAAAAACACCCTCCCATTTTTTCCTATATAATGTCCCCACGTTTTGTATTTTTTCACACCCCATCTTTAGAGCTACCAAATATCAAAAACAGCCCATCACGTTTCACTACAAGTAGTATCTTAAGATGGTAACGGCGACCAACATCGGTGGTGGCCGGTCAGAAATGGCTAGCTTAACCATTCAAATACTAAATGGCCGATGGTTCATGGTGTTCGCATCTTTTCTTATCATGTCTGCAGCTGGTGCTACCTACATGTTTGGTCTCTATTCCTCTGAGATCAAAACATCACTAGGATATGACCAAAGTACACTTAACTTGCTATCGTTTTTTAAAGATCTTGGTAGCAACGTTGGTGTACTTGCCGGTCTTATTGCGGAGGTTACACCGCCGTGGGTTGTTCTATCCATCGGATCAGTACTCAATTTTTTTGGGTATTTCATGATTTGGTTGGGTGTTACTAAAAGAATTGCTAAACCAACCGTTTGGCAAATGTGTTTGTACATTTGTATAGGTGAGATTTTATCATATACTAGTATTATTATAACTCAAGCACTCAACTTAAAGGTTAGTGTCTTGGAATATATTCAACTTGTATACGATGTCTAATATGTGTACAACTTATGTTTACTATTTTTAATTTATCGAACTTTCAAAAGGTGTGTTTTATTGTATGTCGGTGATGTTTTGATGATGTGTCAAGCTTTTGAGATGCCATGTGGTACCTTTAAAGAGCGAAACATTACCAAATACATCAAAACATCATTTTTAAAAGTTAGTTGTATCAAATATATCAAATATAAGTTGAATATACAAAATAGACATCGAGCATATGTTAGATGTATGCCCAGACACTAACCCCTCAACGTAACGAAAAAATGTTGCATAATATCTTAGTTTGTTACTGAATTAAGTCTGACGTACGTTTCGTTTAACACATATTTTCCACACAATAACCACAAATATAAACTTTTATTGATATTAGACAGATAATAATAAATCTGATTTGAATAAGTAACAGATATATTCTTTCAGAAGACTAACTGAATTTCAAAGGTAATTACAGAGTTAATTACCTAATTAAGTATTGTATGTCATTAACTTTAGTGAATACATACCTATAATTATTAATTTTGAAATCATACGCATCGCTTTCATGTTTCATCACACTCAAATACCTTAAATTAATTATCTATCTACGTATGTTAATATACATCATCGTATATATTTACAACCAGCATTATTGTTGCTAGCTACTACTAACAAACACGATCTAAACCGATTGAAAATTAGACTGTAAACTTTAGTCCAATGTTTGTTAATAAAAACCGTTACTAATTTCGTATACGTGTTTGTAGGTGCTAATTCACAATCTTTTGCCAACACCGGAGCATTAGTGACATGTGTAAAAAACTTTCCGGAGAGCCGAGGGGTTGTGCTGGGGCTATTAAAAGGGTTTGTTGGCCTAAGCGGAGCCATAATCACTCAAATCTACCACGCAATCTACGGTGACGATAGAAGTTCTCTCATTCTGCTCATCGGTTGGCTACCGGCCGTTATTTCTGTTTTATTTGTACGTACTATTCGTATAATGAAGGTTGTACGCCAAACTAACGAGCTCAAAGTTTTCTACGACCTTCTATACATATCTCTTGGCCTAGCCGGATTCTTGATGATAATCATCATTGTTGAAAAAACTATCCAATTTCCACGCCCTGAGTACGGTGGTAGTGCTGCCGTTGTTGTTTTCCTTCTTTTCTTACCACTTGCGATTGTTGTAAGAGAAGAGTACAGCATTCGAAAAAAGAAAATTTCCTCGCTAAATGATCCGTCGCCAATAAAAGTCGTTACCGATTTTAATCCAATTTTAACTATGACAACCGTCATACCACCGCCATCGCCACCTAAGGAAGAAGTCGAACCCTCGTGCCTTAAGACTGTATTCCAACCTCCAGAAAGAGGCGAAGACTACACGATACTTCAAGCACTCTTCTCGATTGATATGCTGACACTATTTTTAGCGACGATTTGTGGCGTGGGTGGGACGTTGACGGCTATTGACAATTTAGGACAAATAGGCGAATCTCTCGGGTATCCGACTCGAAGCATTAGCACATTTGTGTCACTTGTAAGCATATGGAATTATTTTGGAAGAGTTACAGCCGGATTTGGGTCGGAGTATCTTCTAAAAAAGTACAAATTCCCTAGGCCTCTTATGCTAACCCTAACACTAATTTTATCTTGTGTTGGTCATATTTTAATCGCATTTGGAGTTCCGAATTCGCTCTACTTCGCCTCGGTTGTAATTGGGTTTTGTTTTGGAGCTCAGTGGCCTTTGCTTTTTGCAATCATATCCGAGATTTTTGGGCTGAAATATTATTCAACTTTGTACAACTTTGGATCGGTGGCGAGCCCAATTGGATTGTACATTTTGAACGTGAAAGTCGCGGGAAACTTGTACGACAAGGAAGCCGAAAGGCAGATGAAGGTGTTGGGTATTGTTAGAAAGGCTGGAGAGGATTTGAATTGTACTGGTGTTGAATGTTTTAAGGTGGCCTTTCTAATTATAACCGCTGCTACTGTTTTTGGTGCATTTGTTTCGACCATTTTGGTGGTTAGGACTCGTAAGTTTTATGCGAGTGATATCTATAAGAAGTTCCGGGAGCAAGCTGCTAGGGCGGAGATGGAGATGGAGATGGCGGCGGCCGGAGACGGTGGGAAGTGATAGAACATCAAGATAGATGATGATGATGATAGATGTTTGTATATTCTATGTTCTTTTATAGAAAAACACGGAAAAATACACATGTAAGTTGTAACATACTACAATTTTAGTTTGTAAGAAATAACATATATCAACAATGCCCGTACAATGCTGCAATGAAAGTGACAGCGACAATGATGATGGCGATGATAGAATGAAAATAATGTGTATGTTTTGTAAATTAGTTTATCATACAAAGTTCGCGTGAAATTATATATATACTTGTATGGTAATAATATATAAAATATAAGTAGAAAAATGAAAAATGCAAGCACGGCTTGGGGAGGGATTTTTACTTATTTAACAAGGAAATTATCTACTCCATCCGACTAGTTCCGGGTTCGAATCCCGGGCGGGGGAGAATGGATTTTATTTTTTTACAATTTTACAAAATTGACTATGAATTTTTTTGGAAAGATATAAATTGGTAGAACACCTGATCAAGGAAAGAGATGTTTCAAGTACTATTTTTACCCAAGCACTACACTTAGATTTATTAGATTTGTTGCTAAAATATCGGTATTAAACCCTAGCACTGCATCCTAAGATCAGCGTGTCTACCGATTTCACCATAGCGGCTTGCTCGAACTCATAATAAAAGAAATATATTGAATTTCCTTTTAGTAATGGATTAGTAATAAGGAATAATTTTTATTGATAAATTGTTATAAATAAGTTAATAAGTGTGTAGTGCTTTGAATTTGTACACAAAGATTTGATGTATTTTTGAAAATGTATAGCAAGATACGTTTAGTAATTGTCTTAAGCTTGATGTTCGAATTTCATTTGAGTATGTTTAGAGTGATGTAATTAGAAGGTATTTTAGTCAAATTAATTTTATTTAAGATGTTTAAGATTCAATACTTGATGGAGGCCCAAGTATTGAAGATCGAGTCCACGTATTTCTAGAGGTCCACGAGCGTGTAACAAAAAGGGCTGCACGGAAAAGGGCATAACTTGGGCTACAGGACTCCGTTTCAGGCTCATGAGCAGGCGAATCGAAGCTCGGTTCGAGGCCCACCAAGCCGCTAACCACCATACCCCATGCTCGAAGCCCAAAAACGTCTCCGTTTGGGAGATACGGCCCATTATCTATTTTTTCTGTTCATTTTGGACTTTTGTTTTGGACTTTGTGCTTGGCCCGTTATGTTTTTTAGGCCTGTTTAAATTTCTGCTTATTATTTAAGCTTTCTTCTTCATTGTAAGGAACTCAATTTTAATTTTCAAGAATTTCGATTTTGCTTCCAATTTTGTGAATCAAAGCATACCCATCCACGGTATTCTTGGTGAATCAACGTGCTTGAAAGAGTTTTTTCCTGGTATTCTAAGAATCATCAGGTTTAAATTATTTATCATAATCGTGCGCTACATCAATACTTGACACACATTATAAGTAACTAGTACATTGCCCGCGTAATACGGCGGTGACAACTAATTAATTTATATTTCTTACATATATATAAGATAGTATATTCATTAATATCATGTAATCATTGAATTTTAATATAATCTTTCTTTAATTTTTTCATAAATCGTATTTTACTTTGGATTACGTTTAAGTCAATAATTCACTTATCCGTTTTGTATTTATGTAGTTATTTAGTTGCCATTTTTGTATGTTAATTTAATTAAAGGATGATTACCTAAAATGCTTAGAGGTAAAATTGGTAAAAAAAAGTAAGAAGTTTAAGACTCAACTTAAGATACATTTTATATGTAGTAAGAGATATTAGATATATGGTTGAATGAATTTGTGACAAAATATCACCGGTTGTTTTTATGTTGTCATTAATATATATACTTTTTTGATTTATTTATTTATTTATCTATATATATTTTTAATGGTATACAGTAAAGATCTGAGATGATATGAATGACAACGATGATATAGAATATCGTTTATTTAAATTAAATGCAATTTGTTTGACTTGTAAGCAATTACGGTCTTAGTACGAAGTAGCCAGCTCTTTGACTTCAGTTAATCATTTCATTTGTCTGGAGTGATCTAGATACTGATGTGTTTTTGAATTGAATGACTTATACAAGCGTTTTAGTAGATCAAGAAGATCGGGTTGAAAATTGAAAGAGTCAAAGGATCACCGATAACACCATCTTTACAACGTATCTATGCTCTTTACCCCTTAGACGGGTACCAACGGTGAGGGTCGGTTTCTGTCGGTTGAAACCGACAGAACCGACACCGATGACACGGCACCGTCGGTTCAGTCCGTCGGTTTCTTCCGTCGGAAAACCGACGAGGTGTTTGGGTGTGGACGTGGGGCCATGAGCGAATAAAAAAAAAAATTTTAAAAAAAAAGAGCCGTTGGAGGCTAAAAAAAAAAAATTTTTTTTTTAAAAAAAATAGCCGTTGGAGGCTAAAATTTTTTTTTTTTTTTAAAAATAGTACAAACGGCTCCTTTCTTTTTATTTTATTTATTTTATTTTTTTTTAAATTCTATATAAATACTACACATATCCATCTCATTTTTCACACTCAAACATCACCAATTCTCTCATCTTTTATCACTTTCACTTTCAAAAAATGACAAACAACAACACCAATTCCAAATCCAAAACCAAATCCAAATCCAAAACCAAATCAAACCAAAATGAGCAAGAACAAGTTGGCTACGATATGTGGCAAAACTTGGTGAACAACCCGCTACCAAATTCAAATAACTATCAACCTCCACCGACGGGTTTTGCTCAATTTGCACCAATTGTAAACCCGTATCAAATGTCACCCGACGACCCACGAAGAAATTACCAACATCCCGGGTGGTATCAAAACCCGCAATTCACACCTTCCATGGATTATTCACCAAACACATACCACGGCACCTCCTCATCAAACTCACACGGCTACCAAGCTACACCTACCCGTTACTCACAACCTCCACAAACTCCAAATTTCGTCGTACCAGAAACCCAACATTAAAACCTTCTCGACAGCTCCGACGATTCCGATCATGAAAACCAATTCCAACCCGAACAAGAACCCGAGTCCGAACCCGATATCCAACCCGAGGCCCCTAAGAAAAAGGGTAAAAAACCAAGAAAAAATCCGGACGCACCACTTCGGTTTCAAGTTAGGTGGTCCGATGACGAAGCGAGAATGTTGGCCGAACGGTGGATACATTGTTCCGAAAACGGCATCATCGGAAACAATCAAACAAATGAAAGTTTTTGGCGAAGTGTCAAATCGGATTACAATTCGATTGTCCTGACGAAACGTAACCTCAACCAACTAACGGGCAAATGGAACAAAATAGCTGGCGATGTGCGAATTTTCGAAGGCCATCACAGAAAGTTTAGGGAGGGTTGCCATCAAAGCGATGTCGGGGATAAAGACGTAGTGGATGCGGCCAAAAAAGCTTTTCTCAACCAAACGAGAAGGAAATTTACTTACGAGAGTTGTTGGGAGGTTCTAAGACATTTCCCAAAGTTCTTCACCAAGCAAGGCGTGATGAGCAACAAACGCCCGTTCCAACCCGAACCCGAATTCGAAGCCACTGATCTTGGCTCGAACGACATCCCGTCATCTCTAGAAGCCAACATGAGGACCTTGTTCCGCGACAACCCGATACGTCGTCCACCGGGTCGAAAAGCGTCAAAGACTTCTCAATCTTCGGATGCCGGTTCTTCGTCACGAAGCAGTGTTGTGTCCGAAAAACTCGAAGCCATCGAAGCGGTTAAATCACAAGCCCTAAAAGCCGCGGACACACTTGAAACGATTAAGAAAAACAACATCAAAAAGGCGGCGTTTAAGGCTTTGAGTTTTCTTTGCAAAAGTCTTCCGAAACGGGCCTCCAAAAAGGAATTACAAATTATTAAGTTGGCACGCAAAGAAGTCGTTGAAGAATTTGGAAATGTCTACAAAACGACAAATGAAGATGAATGTGAAGACGAGAACGAGAATGAGGCTGCGGACCAAGACGAAGAATCGAGCTCGGATTAGTTTAAATTTAAATAAATGTACTTTTATTTTTAGTGTGACGTTTTTATTTTTAGGAGTTTAATGTTTTTATTTTTTAGGATTGTAATGTTTTTATTTTTTAGGATTTTAATGTTTTTATTTTTTAGGATTGTAATGTTTTTAATTTTAATGAAATGTGTTTTTATTTTAATTATTGAGTATTATTTAATTAAGTTTATTGGTGTGGGTCCATGGAATATGAAACTGACGGGAAACTGACGGATGACTGTTGGGAGGGGCCTGTCAGTTTCTGTCAGTTGGGTGAAAAAGCTGACGTTGCGCTGATGTGACGCGTCGGTTTCTGTCACTTTCCGTCACCATTGGGAGAGGTCTTATATATTCAGTTATAATTAATGAAGCAATATCCTGAAAAAATTGCGATTTTAGTTCGATTAAGTTCTCACGATAACTTGACATATTAATTTCATTGATTTGATCATACATATCACGTAAAGTTAAATAATTTTTCTTTCTCGCATATTTTAAAGCTAAAAATGTTTCATTTAATCAAAATTATAATTAATACAACGTAGATTTACATTTAATTCACTAAAACATTATTAATTATGATATTTCAAACAATTTCATTTTTAACCCTTTCACCTTTTTAATATTGTACACTACTCTCTCTTTCTTTCTTTCTCCCCACCCTTCCCCTACACCACCCACCACTAGCTACCACCCGCCAGGCGTCGTCATTAGCCGTCGCCGCAACCCGCCGCCGCTGGTCGTCGAAAATTTTTTTTTTCTCAATTTTTTTTCTTAAAATAATTATTTTTTCCGTAACTTTTTTTCCAATTTTTTTTACATATTATCACTTTGTACTGCATTTTATTAGAATTATACTGAATTTTATTATTTTTATTGCATTTTGTATATATATGTTTAGTAGATATTGTTTACTGCATTTTTCTATTTTACACATTATTCTTTTGATGTTTTTACTGCATTTCATTTATACACCTCGATCTAATATATATTGTTTGTTTTCAACTGCATTTTAAGTTATACATAATATATTTTGTTACTGCATTTTGTTAAAATTATACTGCATTTTATTATTACTGTATTTTGCATATATTTCATATATTACATATTATTTATTGTTTTGTTGCATTTTATATTATACATATCATCCATTTTTACTACATTTTGTATGAAAGTATAATACATACTGCTGTTTTTACTGCATTTTGCATATATTTATTTAGTACACGTTGTTCGCTTTATACTGCATTTTATATCATACATAATCTATTTGTAATGCATTTTGTTATTTTTACTGCATTTTTCATATATTTCATTTATTATACATTGTTTGTTATTCACTGCATTTTGTTTTATACATATTATCTATTTGTACTGCATTTTGTATTAAAGTATACTATATATTGTTGCTTTTATTGTATTTTGCATATACTTCATTTATGATATATTGTTATCTTTTTACTGCATTTTATATTATATACATTATCCATTTGTACGGTAATTTGTTGACGTCGAGTAAAGAAGATGCGGTAAAATATATAAAAGTTTTAATTTATTAACATTATATATACAAAATGCAGTGAAAAAAACGTATAGTTTTATTTAAAATTTAGTAGGAAAAGGAATACTACATATAATAAAAAATTTATGAAAAAAGTTTTGAAAAAATAAAATTCCGGAATCCGGCGGCGGCCGGTGGCCAGGTGGTAGGGGTAGTATGGTGGTTGTAGGTGGGGTTGGGGGAAGAAGAAAGTAGGAGGTGAAAGAAAATAAAGTAGAAGGGTTAAAATGTAAAAATCTAAATAGTGGAAGGGGTGTTGGGTGAAATTTAATGTTATGTTATTTTTTTTTGTTAACTAATACCATTATTTTTGAAAGTAATTAAAAATTGTCATTCCTTATAACCATTGATCCAACCCAAAAGATCATCTAATGGACACAAATAAATCTTCTCCTCCTTCTCCTCAAATGACCATTTCCTCTTTGATCCCCAATCTATTAATTATTAATAAAGGGTTATCAGTATTTTTTTCTATTTTCTTATAACAAATTATTACTTAGTTAAACAAATGGTTAAGAATTTAAAAATGTATTTATTTATGATATGACATTCATAGTATGCACAAACTATTTGGGCTTCCATAGTGTAATTGATGTGTCGTAAAAAGTCGCATTTTTATATACATTATTTGTCCCATATTTGGCAGTTTTCTAACAAATACATCTTAAAATCATCATTAATAACCACCTTTGTTAGAAAGGTATAAACTTTTCGGTCCTTCGAAAATCATACAAAAAGGTCGGAAAACTAACCTAAATAGGCACCAAATTGAGTCAAACCCTAATTCCACCATAAACTCCATATCAGGGCCTCATAATAGTCTTATTTTGCAGCCATGAATATTACAAGAACGTGGATATAAGGATTGCTCATATTGGATCAATGATGAGAGAGATACGAACCAAATAGCAAAACTGAAGACTACGAGATGTATTCTGGACACGCCTGGGCTCCACACCTCCAATTTATACAAAATTGGCATCATTAGAAGCGTAACGAAACTACGATACCATAGGCAAAAGAATTAAGTCAAACGGACGTGAAACGAAGGAGATACGACCTTCCGAAGCAACGCAAATAGCCGAAAACAGCACATGGGGCAGCACACGGTTTGCCACAAGCCGTGTGTGGCCCTAGACAGGCCGTGTATGGCCCTAGACAGGCCGTGTACGGCATTAAACAAGCCGTATACGGCCCTGTCTAGGCCGTGTACGGCCTCAAGCCCCCATGTGCTCTCCTACTTACTTCGTGTGCTTGTATTTGGTGTTTGTAGACTTGTACTCTTGATTCCTTGGCTTGCCTATAAATAGAGGGCCTCATTCACCTCATTTCACACACCAACATATCAAAAACACATTTCACTCTCTCACTTTCTCTCTCACACTCTCACTCTATCTAGATTAGTTTAGGTTAGTTTCTCTCTCTAGAGAACTACAGAGAAGTAGGCACGGTTCGAGTGGGGAAGATAGCTGTAGCTTGGGAATTTTATTGTAACGAAGTTTTCAAGACTATGACTTGTACTACTCAGTGTTACACTGGTTAAACACCGGTTCTTATTATTCCTTTACTTACAGTTATTAGGTTTTGTTTGCATGATATCTTTGTTTGTGTTGCGAATACTGTCATGCTATTTATGTAGTTTGACACCGTGATTGTTGAAATATGTGGATTATGGATGATATTTATTTCATATTTAACATGCTATGATTGGTGATTGTATTGCTGTGTATCTGGTTGAGTTTCACATGAATATAGACTTAATTCACCCTTTCCAGTCTTTCATGTGACTATTGCCCTTAGGATAGGATCTGATCAACCCTAATACTACATAGATATAGTTATCTCATATTACAGTATGAAGCTATTAATATTCCGTAAAACAGCACTGTACTTCGTATAGCGTTGGAAACACCTCGTGTGGAGTACAAATACGTGGAAGCTAAGGAACTTCCGTTGGTCTATCTCATCGTGGAATACCTAGGAGCTACCCTTCTAGAGTACGGGTCTAGGAACAATAAAGCTGTGAAAATGTTCGATGCACTGTACACCGTTAGTACACCAAGTTTAAAAACAGCCGTGGACTGCTCGCTGCACCGTACACCGTTAGTACACCAAGGTTCATATATAGCTATAGAACTACTTTAATGTACTGTACACCGTGAATATACCTTGAGTTTGGAACACTGTAGATATGCCAAATGCATTGTACACCGTGAGTATACCTTGAGTCTGGAACACAATGGATATGCCAAATGCACTGTACACCGTGAGTAATCCTAGGGATGAACGCTTGATAGAAAAGGAGGGTCTAATTCATGACGGAGTTAATTGTGCTTAAACCTAATATAAATGAGTTCTGAAAAGAAAGCAAGTATTCGGCTGTAATACAAGATGCTTAAAACGTTTAACTCAACATAACCGATAACTCAACATATATGGCATACAATTAGTACATACCTAGATAAACTCAGATGGATTTAGGTGTAAGAAAGATGGATTTAGGTGTAAGAAAGGTCAGATATAAAATTGCAGTTTGTTACCTTATGCCTACTCCGGGATATATCATCCGTAAAGGTTGCTTAGTTCATATAAAACAAGTGAGGGGGGTTTAAATAACATGTTTCTTGTAACACCCACCTTAAGGGTCTAGTGGCATTATGGTAATTTCTTAACTTTAAATTATTTATTTAATGTGTTAGTTAAATTAGTTTGTTATTATATTATGTTTAATTTTAAACATTGGGGTAATAGACGAAATGACTTATTGTGACAGGTAAATAAGTGATTGTTTTAAACTTATATAGTTATAAGAAAGATAAAATAGTTGGAATTGTAAATGGTTTTTAGGTTCCAGATAATAGGCTAAAAAGGGGATAAATTTTAAATGAACACTAGATCAATTAACAGGGGGACTTATATTCTTTCTATTGTTGCTTCTAAACTCATGTTGTTGCTTCTAAACTAAGACAAAGAAATCAAAATTTAGAAACATAAACAAAGAAAGAAAGAAACCTAGTTATTGTGATTTTGATTACATCTCATATTCATCATCCTCATATAAACACCTTCTCTTTCATCTAAGAGTAAGTTTATTTCTTTGAGTGATTTTGATTGAACTCGTATTCCAAAATTTATTTCTTTGGAGGAAAACCCGAGTTTGATGTTTTAGTTGATAAATTCCGGGTTTTGGTATGCTTGAAATGAGTTGCAGGTCACTAGAGGTAAAGGAGTACCTGACAGGGTACTACCATTACCCGGCGGGTAAGCTGTATTGATTGGGTACCCGACGGATACATCTTATTCGGCGGGTAGTATAGGCTAATATGCGATCCGGTGTATTTAGAGGATCGCGTAAGTTAGACGAACACATTTACAGAATGTTAGATTAAAGGGAGTACCCAGTGGGTACTTATTGTACTCGGCGGCTACCTAAGTTAATCCTAATACATGATCGCGTGTGTCAAGAGATAGGATCGCGTATTTATGTGATTTACTTGGCGGGTATATCTATCTACCCGGCAGGTAAGGGGCTACAGAAAGCACTTTTTGGTATTTTAATTGTAAGGCTGGACATTTAGTATAAAGGTAATCAAAAAGTATGATTGATACTTATAATTCAGTTATAGGTTTTTATGTGGATGTTATACATTGATGTAAGTGATGCAAGTATGTTGATTTGTTAAAGACTTAAATAAAGTATAAGGGTAATATGGTTAAATATGTATTGTTATTATTTTGATACTATATATTGAAATATGTTATATGATTATGAAATGAGTTATACATTATGGGATGAATTACTAACTAATTATTTATTTGTATTCTCAGACACGGAGAAGATTCAGTAATATTAGACTTCTGAGTTAATGGCTGAGGTAACAGTGAGTAGATCTGTAATCCTCAGTGTGATTTAGTTGTAACAGGTTTGGTTAATTACCACGGGTAAACATAGTGTTACTATTTATAGACTGTTTAGTCTACTATGATGTTATTACTGTTAATTGACTGTTTAGTCTCACATGATACCATGATGATTATGGATTATGTGATTATGTGATACATAGCCATTAGGTATTATGTGATATGGAGGTCAACATTGGTTGGGTTTATTGTTGGGCCGACGAGGATTCCTTGTACATATCGTTAATAGGAATCTGTGTCGTGTGAAGATAGCAACAAGCTATCGGTTAACCTCTATATGGGCCTGTAGTTGGTTTTAAGTGTTCTTGGAGGGCCACCGCGGCATGAATGTTCCTCAAGAACCACCTATCCTCTGTGATGTTATGTGTTTACGATGCTTTGCTGTAAACATATTTGCTACGCTAAGTTGGATTGTTGATTATATAATCACTCACTTAGCTTTATTCTAATCTCACCACCCTACTTCTTACAGGTTACGGTTTGATATCGGGCGGGCAAGAAGCTTGTTTGTGATGGAATATTTGACCAAGAGTTTACTCTTATATTTATATTTGGGAAGAGTCCATGTGGTATTTTGAATTATATAACACCCATTTTGAAATACTATAGCTTTGAAATAGTATAACTTTGTATATATAATCTGTAATGTAAATTATCAATGTATGTTTGACCTACGCTTCCGAAGTATTGCATATAGTGTTAAAAAATGGTTCTAGAAAGTGGGGAATTATAAGGTGTTCAATCCTAAATCTGAACTTGTGTTAAGTCAAATATTTCAGGGTGTGGGATTTAGTTACTCTATGGGAATCGGTTAGTATGTTTAGTACTAACACTTAACAACTTGTGAGATGTTGTTTTGGATACAGAGATGGCAGGGCATGAGTAACTGAACTGTACTCACAACATTTATTCTATATCCGATGGTTTAAGAGAATAAGGTAATCCATGATAAGCTTGCCTGGAATTAAATTAACTTAAATTGCCTACTTTGCTATGACGATTATGCTTAGTAGTAAAGTTGATTTGGGCCAGACTGATATGATTCCCCAGTTATGAGTCAATTGATGATTATTACATGTTGATGTAACGATAGAAATATTAAAAGAGACGTTTAGCGTCATGAGTAGTTCTGAATGAACTCTAAAATGCAGAAAATGTGTTGAATTAAATAGACAAAGTGTTGACTAGGGTTAATAGTGGTACTGTTTGAACTTAAAGATGTCTACAATGTGGAGATAAATTATGAAATCAGTTGTATGATCAGGGTATATTGAATGCGAGGTTTTTTTTATAAATCTTTGTTAATAAATTATGTGATATTTGACTAGAGTATAATTGCTCCCTTGGGAGAATACGTGGCTAGAAAAGATGTTTGACTATGGTCAAATAGGTGAACGAAACATATATGGATATGTTTATGAAATATGTAGACTGTGATGTTGTTTTTATTTGATTGAGGATGAGGTACGCCTTTCTGGTCAAATGTAAAACTGGTAAATGATATGTAAACGCCGAATTAATGACGTAAAGAATGACATGATCTTATATGTTTTTAATATGCGGCTAGTTTTTATGTGATCAGAGGCAAGTAGAAATGCAGAATAATGATGTTATTCATGAATGTAGAATTACTTTCTCATATGAAACAAATGAGGTTGGAGTATCTTGATTAAGTGGATATTATAGCAGGTAAATTCTAAAAATTGTGTTTGCTAATAAGAAGTAATTAAAGCAAATGATTATCATTGAATACGTGCTTGGTATTGTACGTAATGCTTATAAAGTACTTGGTACTTGATATTGTACTTTATACTGTACTGACTGTCGATGTCTAAGTATATGTGCATGACATTACCCGTAATGTTGTTGTGGCATTAGTGCTTGATAATGTACCTTATGCTGAAAATATGATAGTAAATTAATATGTTTCAAAATTTCTGATAAACAAGGATAATGACTTATGTCAATTGTTGAATTGAAATTCTACATGAAATAGATACATATTAAAAGATGTTACATGTATATATGAAATAACTTGCATATGTAAAGTTAATTATATATGTAGTAAGTTGATTCTTAAGTATGTATCTGTTGTTAAGAAGTTACTAAGCGTGTTCTAAGCGCTTTTGAACCATGGCGTTATGTGGTATGTATTTAAGTGAAAAGAAATCACATAGATGATTTATGATATGAAGTAGTATGAGAAGGAAGTGTAAAAAAATATAATTCAGCAACGCCTGATCACCGTTTTTACATTATGCTATGTCACATGAACTTGTTGAGGTTACCAAGTATCAAAGAGATTTAATGTGATTGTCAGAATTGAGTATGAAATTGAACTAAACTATTTGACTATTATTTCAATGGGAAAGAAGTCAATTGGTGGAATTATGATACTTAGTGATTTTAAATTTGCAAGTATATATGATACTTGCCATTATTAAAAGTTATGATGATATACATATATAACAAGTTTGATTTTGTTGAATATGTGGTTGTTTGATTCATAAGATTGGATTATTCATTAGTGGGTCATATAGTGTCCAAACGGATCACTATTGTGTGTGTGGCTTGTATTGAGCCGAGGTTGAGATATACTAATTCGCTCATTGTAAAAGAGACGTTAGTATCATTGAATGCATTGATTGAAAGTCTAGGTTGAGGTTAAACCTAAAATATGAAATATTAATATGATGATATGCCTTTGATTTGTAATGGGCTAAGATTACGGTGTGTTGGTTCCATTATGGTTAAATGGGCCAATTGCATTGTTAAATGTGTTTATGAAAATGAATATGAATTGAAGTCAAACTGTGAATAAAGAGTCTCGTATATGTGTGTATAGAAAAGGTATGAAATCATTTGATTATGATTGGTATTATTACGACCTTTTTGCGGCTTCCGTACATTTGTACTCCACCAACTGGTGTTTCCAGCACTATACCGAGTATTTAGCCGTTTTATGGTTTTCCGTTGCACAGACTAGGGTGCCACATTACTCTCGCAGATATCTTATATCCTGATTAGCTATAACTAAGAGCCTATTATATATCTAACGTTGAGTATTCCGTAATCAGATAAATAATATGCCATATGGATAGAAGTTATAGAATGTCAAATACACCGGAAGTTCTCCCAAATGTACAGACCAATTCAATTGAAAACTATCCTCAAATCTTGTTTCCTAGTCACAGTCACCAGAGACATCTGTATCGTGGCATGAATTGTTTATTGAACAACAACATGAACAGGAATAATCCTGCGGAATAGGTTGGGATAGCCGGGCTAACGGTCAGTTGAATTGTTTCAGCATTAAACGAATAAATCATCACAACTATTCCATGCACGTTATTCTGCTATGTAAAACATTATTCCATATCTGAAAATCCTAATTTTAAAGTTATTGATATGAATCAGGAGGATAATTCTAGCATGCACCAATCCTAAGGCCACAATCAAACAAGAACATGCAATAGGATAACATAAAACAGAATACCATAACCCTAATCATGGCAGATAACTAATAATCAGATTATAGATATCCCGAAAGTTCTCTCAAAGATATCTAACAAATAAATATGAATCTAATCTATCTCTAGTCCTACGCTCCGTGTCTCTTATGATGTTTCAACCTAGAGAACACAGTCATGTCGAGTTCATTGATCATCAGGCATAGAATAGGTAGAGAACGTACCACTAGTAATTGACCAAGTTCTAGCAGGAAGCTTCTAACTACAATATAAGTTGGATAGATAACCATTTGAGATTCAGTTTATAAGTTCATATACAGTTTATAGCAACACAGACAGAGTAACAACATAGCTTAAGTATATTAATTACTCCAACATAAATACATCATAGTAAACACAAAGAAATGTCTAGCCTAACATTATATATCCAGCATACATTCCTAAACAAGCATAAACAAAGTAACACGTGTTTAAATATGGAAAGAAAGAGATATACAAATAGAACCTAATAAGAATATATTACAGACGGATCTTTGCAAAAACACAGTCTTGGAGTAACTCCGTACAGAAGCTAAAACTACCTTTACCTAACTATCTCTCTAACTAGCTCAATTCTAGAGAGAGAAAGTCTCTTAGAGAGAGAAACTAGAGAGAGATGTGTGTGAGAGAGAAAGTGAGAGGGAAGAATGAGAAGTGAAGAATGGTGTGTTTTGAAGGTGGTGGAGGATCCACTATTTATAGGCAAAGCTCAAATTCACATGTACAAGTCATGAAGCAGCATGTACAAGCAAACGCAACAAATATGGGGGAAAGAGGGGCCATATACGGCTCACTAGGGGCCGTATACGGTGTGGTAAGGTTCGTATACGGTCTGTGTGGGCTGTATATGGTCTCCAGGGCCGTATACGGGCTCCGTCTGATTTTGTTCATTGCTTAAAATGTCCGTATCTCCTTCGTTATGCGTCCATTTGACCTGATTCTTTTGCCCACAGCTTCGTAATTCCGTTACGCTTCTAATGGTACCAAATTCATCAGAATTGGATATGTAGAGCTTAGGCATTACCAGAATGACTTTAAACCGTTCTCTAAGTGCAGTGTCTTCTCCGTCCTTTGGCCTTTTTGCTTGATTCCATACTTTTCTGTCTCGATTTTACCTATATAACAGATGGTAGAAGTTAGGAAGTGTTTCTTGATAGGAAAATGAGGTCGGAGGAATCGGCTTGATTTAATATGCCGTGTTGTGTGTTGTATTTGAGCGTTTTCAGTGATTTTTGTTGCAACGTCTACGTTTGAACCACTTTAGTGAATTTTAGTAAATAATCGTTGTTTTAGAATATTTTCACTAAAGATTGGCCCAAAAAGTGCATAATAATGCATACTAATGTAACGCAAAAAGTCATATTTTTACGTACATATTTCTACACCTTTTAAGCTATAATTTAGTGAAAACATTTCAAAACAACCAATTTTTACTTAAAATGACTAAGGTAGTCTAAATCCATACGTTACATCAAAAACCGATAAAAACATCCAAATAACATGCAAATCGAGGCAAAAACAATCACCTTAAATATTTCCTTCTTGATTTTCTTATGATATCAAATCTTAATTCATATTTTATAATTCCATAGGAAAATACTAGACTGGAGGTGAAAGAATCAAGCGAAACGGATGAAAGACGGAGAAGATGTGCAGTCTGGAAGCTAACCGATCGTCATCCAGAACACGCAAAAGTTATACATCTCCTAATTTGACGAACTTAGTTTCATTTGAAGCGTAACGGAAAAACGAATCCAACGGTGTAAGAATTAAGCAAATCGGGCTTAAAATGAAGAAGATACGGGCGAAACAAGCAACAAACGGATCAAGCGGAAGACAAAAGCAAGCCACCCCCCTAGGTGCCATATACGGCACCTTAAGGTCCGTATACGGCCCCCTAGGGGCCATCTGGTCCTTCTTTTGCTTTGATAGATGGTACCCAAGGGCCATCTAACCCCCTTGCTTGCTACCCCCGATTATGCTTCAATGCTTGTATTTTGAGCTTTAAGACTTGAAAACAACTTCCACCTCTTCTCCTATAAATACCACATCATTTCTCTCATTTCTACACACACCAAAAACACCTCAAAAACATACACTTTCTCTCATTTCTCTCTCTCTCTAGCTTTCTCTCTCTAAGATAAAAGCTAGTAGGTTATAGTTAGCGTAGGAGTTTTATTTAGTTTTTGTACGGAGATACTCCGAGACTTCAGATTTGTGAAGATTTGTCCATATTACTCTTCTATTCAGGTTTAATACAATTTCTCGTATTTCTTCTTATAATCATGTTATCTTATTATGCATGCTTAGGAATGAATGCTAGGATTATGCTAGGCTAGACAAATTTGTGTTTTCTGTGATGTATGCAATGTTAGAATAGTTATGATTTAATTACCATGCTGTTACTATGTCTGTTTGAATATAAATTGTTTGTGAACTTATAAGCTGAACCTCTGCCCGTTTATCTATCCAACTTATACTATGGTTTGAATCCTCCTCCCTAGAATTTGGCCAATTACTAGCAGTAGGAATTCCAGCTATTCTGTGTATGATGATCAATGAACTCAACATGGCTGCTGCTCTCTTGATTGAAACATATCCGAGAGACACGAAGCATAAGATTAGAGATAGATTAGGTTCATGTTTGTTTGTTGCATATATTTGGGACAGCTTCCGGAATATCTAAGATTTAATCTTTAGGTCAACTGATATGATGCTAGTATACCGTTCTATTGTATGTTCTTGTTTGATTATTGCTAAGGTACTGTATGCTAGATATATCCACTATCATTGATTGAATGATTAGGTTTTTATGAATGATTTAGATTCAACACAGATAGATCAACATGCATGCAATAGTTGTGGTGATTTATATGATTAATTATGAACAATTCAACTGATCCTTATAAAGACTTTCCCAACCGGTTCCGCGGGTTAATTCCCGTTCATCTTCTTGTTCACTAAACAATTCATGCCATGATTCGGACGTCTCTGATGTCTGAGATGGGGGACCTGGATTAGAGGATAGTCGTCAGTTGAATTGGTCTGTACATTTGGGAGAACTTCTGGTGTACTGTACACTCTATAACTGTTATCCATGTGACATATTCTGTATCTGATTGCGGACAACTCTACGTTAGGTACTTAATAGGATCATAGTTATAACTCATTGAGAAATATAGGTATTATCCAGAAGAGTAATATGGAACCCTAATCGGTATAACGGAAAAGCCATAAAACGTCCAAGTATCTGGTATAGCGCTGGAACCACTTCTGGTAGAGTACAAACACGTGGAAACCGAAGAAAGGCCGTAGGTACAATACTTTATACCCGTTTAGTTTCCGAGAACTCGATCCCACTGGAATTAGTCATCACAACTAGTGGATTTATCCCTCGTAACTATTTGTCAATAGCATTGCAGTAATCCCAATAAACACATTCCTTATCTTGATTTCTCTGTGTTCTCCGTACAACCCTCCATTAGTTTAGTTTTAATTTCAGTAGTTAAATTAGAAAAACCAAAACCTCATATTAAAAGTTTTAAAATCCCAACTAAATTATCAAAGATAATTAACCCACCTAAGATCCCAGGCCCGTTGTAGTTTGAAGAACGACACATGAGTCATACGTACCGCTTACTGCCCTTTTAGGTCTACACGTAGTATAAAAGTTAGGATCCCCGCATTATAAATATAAAACACCCACTGGTGCTCGCCCTAGTTGTCCGGACCAACGACCGGAGTAAAACCCGATCGACCTCTGGGGTGACATCAAGTTTTTGGCACTGCTGTCGGGGACCACAACAATCGATTTTAGGTATTTAGTTATCTTAGTTATTTAGCGATCCTTTTAGGAGATTGATGACACACAAAAAGTCAAGTTTTTATGTGTCATTATCTCACATTTTTAGCCCAATTCATGATCAAATTACCCGAAATGAACACTTTATTATCAAAACCCATCATGCGGGCTAAAATATAGATAACGTTTCAAAAATCAACTAAAATGATCGAAAAACACGATAAATCTAACGAATACGATCATAAGCATTCTCGTTCACTCGTTTAAGCACCTTTTGAGGTACGCTAAGAATTATGAAATCTAATTTGTGTCATTTTCTTCGTTAGGAAATTACAAACGCGTGCATGTAAGGATCGCTCAAAACGGATAAACGACGAAGAAGTTATGCCAAAACGAAGAAACGAAGAACCGAAGGTTCGAATACAGCTGTCCCAGACCGTATACGGGTGTCCCCGACCGTATACGGCTGGAAACAGACCGTATATGTCCTGTGTAGACCGTATACATCCTGCGCCCAGCCGTAAACGGGCCAGGACAACCGTATACGGTTGGTGTTCACCTATATTTTCTCTAGTTCAACGGTATATGACCAAAACCAACCATATCCATGCGTTCAGGCAATAAAAATTATATTTTCTTACGGTTGTGCAATACGGTTGAGCATTAGGGGTTGGAATATGGTTGAAGAATACGGCTGTGCGTTGCCTATATATACAAACCACCTCCTCACCATTTTGATAATCACACACTTCATATTTTCTCATTCATTTTCATTTCTTTCTCTCTCTAGAATAAATTAGTTAAGTTAGTTAATTAAGCTAGTAGATTTATAGCTTGATTGAAACGGAGTTGCTCCGAGACTGCGGTTACGCAAGATTTGTAATAACGTTTCGTCAGGTTTTATTTTAATCTCTATCTTGTATTTTTAAATATGTTGTGCCATTGTTATACTTATTAAGAAATTATTGCTAGGATTATTGCCATGCTAAGCTGAACAAATCTGTGTTTGCTATGATAGTTGTTATGCTAGGGTAGTTATGCTTTAATCATGTTGTTATTCTGTCTGTATGCTTTAATCATGCTGTTATTGTGTCTGTATGCTGATGATCGTTGAACTCAACATGGCCGGTGTTCTCCTGGTTGAAATAAGACCGGAGTGTGACACGTAGCGTAGGATTAAAGATAGATTATATCCATTTCATATAAAAAATGTTTTAGAGAGAACTTTCGAAATATTTGTGACTTAAACATTTATCCAAATACTTTGCATGAAATAAACTGATCCCTGTATGCTGCTCTGCTGCATGTTCTTGTTTGATTGTTGCTTTAGGGTTTGCATGCTAGTATCACTTGTGCTATTAGATATTTGATTAGGTTTTTAGATATATGTTGATTGCATACACCAGTTTAACATACGTAGAATAATTATGATGATTTATATGAAATAATGATGAGCAATTTGACTAGCCGTTAGACCCGACCTTCCCAACTTGTTCCGGTGGGAAACCCGTGTTCATGTTTTTGTTCATTCAACAATTCATGCCATGATTCGGATATCTCAAATGTCCGAGATTGGGAACAAGACTCGAGGATGGTTGCTGGTTAAATTGGTTTCTACATTTGGGACAACCTTCGGTGTAGTTTACATTCCATAGTTGTTATCTTCGTCTGATTGCGGACAACTCTACGTTAGATAGATAATAGGCTAGGAGCTATGGCTGATTAGGAAATATAATCCGTCCAGGATAGACAACAAGGACCTCTTAAATGAAGCAACAGAAATACGGTAAAATAGCCCAGGTGCTGGTATAGCGTTGGAAACACCTCTGGTGTAGTGCAAACACGTGGAAGCCATGAAAAGGTTGTAGGTAGATTACTTTGTACATCATTGATTGTTCCAAGTGCATCTGTTAAACCCTGTACATGTCATCATAACTAAGGCCTTAACCAAAATAACTACCCCTAAATAGCATACACGACTGTCATAGTGAACACACACGTTTAACCTGTAGTTCTCGTAGCCACTTCACCTCCCTTACCTTTAGTTTAGTATTTTAGTTTAGATTAGTTAGAAAACCAAAACAAAACCCTTTATCAACCTTTGAAAAAACCCAGCTAAATTACGAAGGATAATTGAAAACCTAGATCCCATGCCCGTGGTAGTTTGAAGAACGAACCTAGATCATACCTATTGCTATACTCACCCATAGATTTAGTATACTTAGGCCCAGCAAACATAAAATATAAAACCCACTGATTGCAGCCCGATACTGTTCGGACAGTCCTTCAACGACGAGGATGGTTTTCCCTTTCACAAAAAGAGAACTTTACAACCTGATGCATCAGGTGGCATCAAGTTTTTAGCGCCGTTGCCGGGGACTACAACGACCGATTTAGGAATTTAGTTATCTTAGTTATTTAGCGATCCTTTCAGAAGATCAACATCATCTGAAAGTTCCCTTTCCGTTCTTTCCTTTTCAGTACCCTTTCCTTTCCAAAACTCTCTTCTCTACCAAAACCAAACTTCCATCAGCCATGACGACTAGTCAACATGACTGGGAGTTTGGAACAACTGTCAAAAGCCTTGAACCAAACTTTCATTCTACATCTTTTGTTCTGCAGCCAATCAAAACCCTCATATTCAACCTCTGTCTACTCTACCATCCACTCTATCCGATTCCTCCTTCAACTCTCAACAACATTATAACGAAACTTTGACTAACTCCATGATTGAACAAGTAAACATTAACAAACAAGTAATATCTTTTCAAGATAAAATTGATGCTTTACTTAAAATTTCTGAAGATTTAATCAAAAACCTAGAAGTTAGTCTTAAACAATTATTTTTAAAAGTTGAGGAGAGTCAAAGAGGAATCGCGATTAGTAACACTGTCTTAGTTGTTACTATAGGATGTAAAGAAACCAGAGTTAAACAAACCTCAAATAATTCTTCAAACAAACCTTCTACTTCTACACCTACTGATCTAGTGCCCAATGACACCCCTGTCAACACACCAGATCCAGTACCCTCTCAAGCTCCACAAATCATTCAGGGGTACTTGAATACCCTTTCCTGGTAGGCTTAAGAAGGAGAAGCAAGAAGCACAGTTTGGAAAGTATCTTGAGATGTGTACAAGCATGCACTTAAACGTTATATTATTAGATGCTTTAGTAGAAATTCCTAGTTGTGCAAAATTCTTCAAAGAACTTCTTTTAAATAAGGAAAAACTAAGACAAATAGTCAATATACCCATATATGTTGAATGTTCTGCAATCATGCTACATGGCCTTTGATGTGTGCTTAGTATAGGCAATTATAATCACAAGTTTATTTAAGGAAATACTAAATAATACTATCACACAATTCAGACAAGTGTTATCCTGATCATAGAATATAGTTTTATAAGTAAGTCCAGATTCGAACACAGGGAACGTGATTTAATCAATAACTAACTATTTATTTATCCTAATTACAATTATTACAATTAATATACAAATTCACAATTATAAACAATAATATACAATAATATATAAGACAGGGGGGACGTTTTAGTTCCGATCGAACATATGTTTAATTGATACCAATTCTTTAATAGATAAGTTTAAAGGAACAACTTAAGAATACTCAATTGGATAGTAGATTATGACTATTTAAACTATTATTTATTAAACTTATTATATCAACTTATGTCTATTTGCGTGTTGGCTATTATTATTGTGATTTACTAATGTAGAAAACCTCAAAGGTTATGACAATTCTCATATAGCAATACAGTTAAAGGTTATGTAAAGTATCATTATTTATTAAGATCTATCAACATATTATTGATGCAATTCCAGGGTCGGTTGAATTATAATGCTACTTAACATCTAATAAAACATAATCACTTAATTTAAAAACCCAAAAGGTTAGTGAGTTTATCTATAAATCAGTTAATTATGATTATTAACATAATATAACACATAATTCTTGCATAACAATATTCAATAATATAGTTCCAACATAAACATATAATTCATATAATAAACATAGTAAACATACATTTAAACATTCATAATGAAAATCTAATAAGCAATTAATTCAAATAAACAATATCCATAGTAACCCAAAAGGCTAGTGAAGCTACAAGGATAAAGAAACCGAACCAATTGATGAACTAGCTCTTCCTAAGGTTGAAAACCTTCAAACCCTAGCTCCTTAGCCTCCAAATTCGCACCTAAAGTCGACCTTAAACCTTAATATTTGACTTTTAATTCTAAGAATCATATATCGTTTAATCAAAACTAAGCCTCTATTTATACTAATTCTGGCCGACCCTCCAACCGCCGGTTGGGTACTCCAACCGCCGGTTGGAGTTAATTGAGTATTACTCCAACTCTGCGCTTTCTCCATCGCCATGAACCTTTAGCCCCAACCGCCAGTTGGACTTATTTTCCAGAATCTTCCATAAACGGCTTGGGCTTCAAATTGGGCTTCTTTTTCTTCTTTAAACGGATTCACTTATTTTCTTGACCCAAATCTATAATATTATCATATTAGTCTTCATTTCTTTAAGGTTTAGATCTTCTTTTCTTCAATTGCTTTAATTTCTTCAATTTCGGTCTTATTTTCGTTCTTCTTTCTTCAATCTGTAATTAAAATACACTTCTGCAAATATTAACAAAATAAGTATCTAAAATCATATAAATGCATAAAATGTATACAATTATAGGGATATATAATATAAAATATAGTATCTATTTGATGCTTATCAAATATTCCCACACTTAACTTCTGCTTGTCCTCAAGTTGAATACTGAATAAAATTCAAAAATAAGCATCAAATTAATATTCAAAAATCAGAATACCAAAATTAAAACCCTGTTTTATAACTTAAAAATTTAAACAATTTAATTAACATGGATAACTATAATGTATAAATAAAAATTATTATTATTCGTGCAATATATAGCTCATGAATGATTACTAATATATTTATCCATTTTAAACAATCTATATTTATACTTCTGAATACATCTTTATTATTAGAATGTATATTACTTATGATTTCCATATATGATATACTCTTAAACTTAATCATGCAATTTACTTTTATATTCCGAATAAGTATATAAAATCCATTTTTAAGAATCAAGACATTGGTGACAGGTCTGCATTTACATGCAACAAAGCGACATAACTTGATTCAAGTAAAGTAAATTTTTAAATCAAACCAGCGGTGACAGGTCTGTACAGCCGTACAACAAAGCGACATAGTTTGATTTTTATTTATATATTTTTTTTCTGTTGAAAGAATTTTCTCTTTCTTCTACTTTATTTAAGAATACTAATTAGAAACCAGGTCTGTACTTACGTACAACAAAGGAAACAATTAGTAAACTCCCAAATGTTTTTTTATATAAATATGAAGATATATAAAATTATCGCATGATAAATCTAAGAATTAAGACTTTTATGTCATACATCATATTATGTACCATAAAATGATAAACAAGTTATTTTATTAATTTCTTAAAATTCAAAAATCTCCATATAGATTGCTTATTAGAACATCATATCATATAACTATATATCACTTATTATTAAATAGCTTACATTATATATACAAAACAGTTAATCCATATTAAAGTCTAAACTTTTATATACAAAACAACTTTTAACAAAAGTATTCTAGCTAATAAATACTCAGTTATACACTTAAAATTTTAAATTTTATTAAAAATTAAGAACAATAGAAACTTAAATAATTAATTAAAGAAACTCTTTTTCTTACGAACCCTATCCCTACACTTAAATTATACAATGTCCTCATTGTATAAAAATGATAAACAAAAGTGAGTAAGGAAAAGAAAAATAGAACAGAAAAACTCCCCTGACTGAATTTTCAAAATTCATCATCGGCTAAAAAAAAATTCTGATTGGTTGATTTCTTGATCTCTTGAAAAATAATATACAACGTCCACACTTTCGTAGTTAATCACAATTGCATTTAGCATATGCAATAAGCCTTTAAACCCCTCGGTATCCCGAGTGGACGAGTTATAGTCTCGTGAGGGTTTCCAGTGAATATACCCACAAAGTTCAGTCCTAAAAAGAAAATAAAAATCATAACATATATAAAAATAAACACAGGTTGTCTTCTGAGAAGCACTTTTGTTTAAATGTCGGTAAGTTCGACCAAATCCTGTAACCTATACTTCCAAAGATATATCTAAAAAATGCTCCACAGTTCTTTCATAATATTTCTTTAAACGATGTCCATTGACCTTAAAAATATTTCCATCGAATGCTATTAAATCCACACTTCCATTAGCATGAACTTGGTGAATCACATATGGTCCACTCCATCTTGATCTTAATTTACCTGGAAATAAACGAATACGAGAAGTATATAAATGCACAGGTTCTCCAGCAACAAAGTCTTTATTTCCCCGAAGTCGCGCATCATGCCATTTCTTCGTCCTTTCTTTATAAAGCCTTAAATTTTCATAAGCATTCCAACGAAGCTCATCTAACTCATGTAACTGTAAAAAGCGATGCCTACCAACCTCATCGGTATCCATGTTGCATTCCCGAAGTGCCCAATATGCTTTGTGTTCTATTTCCACTGGTAAATGACAAGCTTTCCATAAATTAACCTATAAGGAGTACAACCTGTAGGTGTTTTAAATGCGGTCCTATATGCCCAAAGTGCATCATCTAATTTCTCTGACCACTCTTTTCTGTTTGATCCAAGAGAACGTTCCAAAATACGTTTTATTGCTCGATTTGTATTTTCAACCTGTCCACTTGTTTGTGGATGATAAGGTGTAGCAATCCTGTGACTAACTCCATATCTCTTTAATACTTTTTCCAATTGAGTATTACAAACATGAGTACCTCGATCACTAATTAAGGCTTTAGGAGTTCTAAATCTTGCAAATAACTGTTTAAGAAATTTTACCACAACTCTTGCATCATTTGTAGGTAATGCCTTCGCTTCTGCCCACTTGGAAACATAATCCACAGCAACTAATATATACTTATTACCGTGACTTGTAGGAAATGGTCCCATAAAATCAATACCCCAGATATCAAATATCTCACAAACCTATATATTAGTCTGTGGCATCTCATCTTTTTTAGAAATATTTCCAGCTCTCTGACATGAATCACAATTCCTAACAAAAGCATATGTATCTTTAAAAATCGTCGGCCAATAAAATCCCGCATCAAATATTTTTCTTGCCGTGTAACTTGGTCCATTATGACCTCCAACTGGTCCTTCATGACAATGCTTTATAATTTGCTGAGCTTCGTCACCATTTATACAACGTCTAATTATACCATCTGTACAATACCTGAAAAGAAATGGGTCTTCCCAAAAATAATACTTTAATTCAGAAAAGAATTTCTTTCTCTTTTGGTAATCCATCCTTGGTAAAATCTTAGTAACCAAATAATTTGCATAATTTGCAAACCAAGGTATATTCATTATTTCTTGTGCAGTCATCAACTTCTCATCAGGAAATGTATCTTGAATTTCCTCTTCATCTAATATTTCTAATTCTGGATTTTCCAACCTTGACAAATGATCAGCTGCGACATTTTCAGCTCCTTTCTTGTCTTTAATTTCAATATCGAATTCCTGCAATAAAAGAATCCATCGCAATAAACGAGGGCACGCATCCTGCTTATTAAACAAATACTTCAATGTAGAATGGTCAGTATAAACCACAGTTTTAGTTAAAACAAGATAAGAACGAAACTTATCGAACGCAAAAACTACTGCCAAAAGTTCCTTTTCTGTAGTTGTATAATTTTCCTGAGCATCTGTTAATGTCTTACTGGCATAATAGATTGACTTAAACTTGTTATCAATTTTCAGTCCCAAAACAGCTCCTATTGCATAATCACTAGCATCACACATTAATTCAAAAGGTAAATTACAGTCTGGACTAATCATTACCGGAGCAGATATCAACTTTTCCTTTAAGGCATTAAACAACTGTTTGCATTCATCTGTAAACTCAAACTTTGCATCTTTTTCCAGCAAATGATTTAATGGTATCGCAATCTTTGAAAAATCTTTTATAAATCTTCTATAAAATCCGGCATGGCCTAGGAAACTCCTTATTCCCTTTACATTAGTAGGATAAGGTAATTTTGAAATAACCTCAATCTTTGCTTTATCCACCTCAATTCCTATCTTTGATATTTTATGTCCTAAAACAATCCCTTCTCGAACCATAAAATGACATTTTTCCCAGTTAAGAACTAGATTAGCACCTTCACATCTTTGCAACATCCTTTTTAAATTTTCTAAACAAGCATCAAATGAATCCCCAAATACCGAGAAATCATCCATAAATATTTCCATGAAATCTTCCACCATATCATGAAATATTACGATCATGCAACGTTGAAATGTAGCTGGTGCATTACACAAACCAAATGGCATTCTTCTATAAGCAAAAGTACCAAACAGACAAGTGAATGTTGTCTTATCTTGATCTTCAGCTGCAATGGGTATTTGAAAATATCCTGAAAATCCATCCAGAAAACAATAGAATTCTTTTCCTGCTAATCTTTCTATCATTTGATCAATAAATGGTAATGGAAAATGATCTTTTCTGGTAGCATCATTCAATTTCCGATAATCAATACAAACTCTCCATCCTGTTACCGTCCTTGTGGGTATTAATTCGTTCTTCTAATTAGGCACCACTGTTATTCCACCTTTCTTTGGTACGACATGTATTGGACTTACCCATGGACTGTCTGAAATAGGATAGATTAATCCTTAATCCAATAGTTTAATTATTTCTTTCCTGACAACGTCTTTCACATTTGGATTCAATCTTCTTAATGGTTGAACAACTGGCTTAAAATCCGTTTCCATTAAGATTTTATGAGTGCAGTAAGTAGGACTGATTCCCTTGATATCCGTGATCTTCCATGAAGCCCTTCCTTCGTAGAGCCATGTATTGTAAGTGATCCGAGTCAACTGAGCATCTCAGCGGCGGGATTGAATACCCGGATCGAATCAGAGTTCACGCCGCCCGCCCACTCGGTTTCCATTTCGGTTGTAGGTGTAACCAACCCGCTATTAAAGATATGGCAGAAATAAATAATAGAAAAAGAGCTTATTGCCTTTTTATGTTGTTTAAGAACCTGCACTAAGCGATCTTTTTCTGCAGTTGATAGTTTAGAAGATATGATAACTGGTAAATCTAATGTACCTTGTAAATAAGCATATTTTAGATGCGCTGGTAACTCTTTAAGTTCCAATTGTGGTGGTTCTTCAATAGATGTTTTGAACTCGAAGATCTCTTCCTTCAAATACGGAATCTTTTCGATAGAATTTGGTAATAATTCTTGGTTGAGAATTTTAGCAACTGGTTGTGATGATTCAGCTTTAATATGTTGTTGAAGAACAACAGTTACTTCTGACTCTCATCTTCTTCTAATAGTTTGTCAAATTCTGCCAAATCTTTCTTAGTGTCAAATTCTTCAGTCCATTCTGTAAGAATTTCAGTATCTGTTTGATCTTTTTCTATAAAATCTTGAAAAGAAGGGTTATCTAGATATTCATAAGGATTCAAATAATAACAAGAATCATCAACATAATCAGGAAATTTCATAGATTTATTAACATCAAAAACAATTTTATCATCTCCTAATCTCATGGTAATCTTTCTATCAAAAACGTCTATTAGGGCATGTGTTGTTGCTAAAAATGGTCTTCCTAAGATAATAGGGACTTTAGGGTCTTCTACCATATCTAAAATTACAAAATCACATGGAAAAACAAATTTATCAACTTTAATCAAAACATTTTCAATTATTCCCCTAGGATATTGAACAGATTGATCAGCTAATTCGATACACATACGAATAGGTTTTGGTTCTCCTAATCCTAATCGCATAAAAAGTGTATATAGCATTAATGAAATACTAGCTCCTAAATCTGTCAATGCATTTTCAATAGTCATTTCACCAATTTTGCAAGGTATAGTAATACTCCCTGGATACTTTGCATATTTTGGCATCTGAGCTATAGCTTCAACAAAAGGAATGTTAATATGAAGTTGTTTCAGTTTTTCCAGAAATTTGTGGTATTGTTCATCTTCTTTGTCTTTCCTAAGAGCAGCTGGATATGGAGGTGGGGGTGTATAGTCTTTGATGACTTCTTTAACTTTATTTTCTCCATTCTCCTTTTTGTTTGCTTGTATGTTTTCATCAATTGTTTCCTTTTCAACCTGCTTAGATTCAACAATTTTATCAGCTATAATAGGAGAGTCAACATTCTTACCACTTCTGGTAATTACTGCGTTAGCTTGTTCCTTTGGATTTGTTTCAGTAAATCCTGACAATGTTCCTGGAAATCTCTCCTGCAATGCTTTAGCAATTTGATGAACTGAGCTCTCAATTTGTTTGATCGAGGCTTCGTGATTGCGCATTCATGCATCGTCTTCTTCATTTCTTTTATTACTTGCTTCAGCCATTTTTCCCAATGCATTTTCTATCACCGTCATTCTGTCATTATAGGAAGTTTGTCCTGTTTTGACATAATATCCTGGTGCTCCTTGTTGATACTGTTGGCCTGGTTGATTAACTCTTCTAAAATTAGAAACTTGACAATAATTTGGATTTCCTTGAAAATCCCCATACATAACTTCCTCATTACATATTTTGCTGTCAGAATTAGGACATTCTTCTTTTAGATGACTTCCTCCACATATTTCACACCCAATCCTAATTGCATGAACTTGTTCATTTACTTTCTTAATATCTCTTCCCATACTTTCCAATTTCGCTGTTATAGCTGCTAGACCATCATTATCTTCAGATATCCTTTTTCTTCCAGATGAACCATCATCCCATAACTGAGAATGTTTAGCTAATTCTTCAATTCCGGCTCTTGCCACTGCTGGAGTTTTCTTAGGTACTGGACCTTGTGCATCCAACTGTTGACGTGTTGCCCGATCAACTCCTTTATAAAATACTGTTATTTCTTGTTGGACATTCAAATCATGTTGTGGACATTTGTGTAACATTTCCTTATATCTTTCCCAAGTTTGATACAGAGATTCATCAGATTTCTGTTTGAAATTCCTAATCTCATCAATCATCTTTGACGTCTTGGAAGGTGTACAGTACATTTTTAGAAATTTTGTACGAAGATCTTCCCAAGTAGTAATGGATCCGGCTGGCTCGTTATTGATCCATCTCTTAGCTCCATCCTTTAGTGTTAAAGGAAATACTCACAACATAACCTGATCTCTTGTAACATTGGGAATACGAAACATATCTGTAATCTTCAAAATTTTCTCAACATGCTCGTTTGCATCTTCTTTATCCTCTCCTCTGAATGGATTTTCACGTAACTCTTTCAAAAATTGCCCTTTTAACTCAAATTCTACTTCTCTGGCTATGGCAGGCCTAACCACTCCCGGTCTCGGATCACCACGAGTTTGAATCGTGTAATCTTCAAGCGTCATGTCAGATATGTCTGCCATAATAGGTTGTATTTCATGCTCTGGTTCAGAATCACTTGGATATATCGTAGGTTTCCTAGAAGGTATTTTATCCTCACCCGACTCTGGATCGGAATAATAACCGTATTCAGCCATTTTGGCTAAATTGTTATGAAAAACTAAATTGTCTTCTTCTGGTGAAAGTTCGTGTTCCGGTGAATTTGGTGGTGCGTATGATAATCTTTTTCTCGAATGAAATTCTCGTTCTGGTTCGTCAAATGGACTGAGAGGATCTGGATGAATTGTCCTGGTCATACATCAATCTGTAAAGAAGAACAAAATTTTAGTATCACCATAAATTCATAAGTAAATGTTAGTAATATTTTAGAATAATCAGGTTGATGTATATGAATTTCGAAAATTAGTAATAAAACACATTCAAAATTAAATATTCGAAAAGATATTCCCAACCCAACTTTTCCTATGTGTTAGTAATGCAAGTTAGTTGTTAATTAAAGTTAAAATTAATTTGTTAAATTTCTTATACCACGCTAGTCAATAGATCTCGGTAGCTCCATTGATTGTACACAAAAGCAGAGAAACAGGTCAGCGTGAAGCGTATTGAAAACCTATTTCTTTCGAGAAGCACCTTACCTCTTATATGATAAATCAATGAGGTAGGGCTGAACTCTCCTTATACCTTTGTTTTTATTAGTACTTTCAATTGGTGAGCCGATATTTCGTATTGATTTTGCAAAGCATTAGAAATAAAATTATTTTACAAGGAAAATAGTTAGTTTAAATTAAAATACACCGCTCCCCGGTAGCGGCGCCAAAAACTTGATGTGTGCTAAGTATAGGCAATTATAATCACAAGTTTATTTAAGGAAATACTAAATAATACTATCACACAATTCAGGCAAGTGTTATCCTGATCATAGAATATAGTTTTATAAGTAAGTCCAGATTCGAACACAGGGAACATGATTTAATCAATAACTAACTATTTATTTATCCTAATTACAATTATTACAATTAATATACAAATTCACAATTATAAACAATAATATATAAGATAGGGGGGGACGTTTTAGTTCCGATCGAACATATGTTTAATTGATACCAATTCTTTAATAGATAAGTTTAAAGGAACAACTTAAGAATACTCAATTGGATAGAAGATTATGACTATTTAAACTATTATTTATTAAACTTATTATATCAACTTATGTCTATTTGCGTGTTGGCTATTATTATTGTGATTTACTAATGTAGAAAACCTCAAAGGTTATGACAATTCTCATATAGCAATACAGTCAAATGTTATGTAAAGTATCATTAATAAATTATTTATTAAGATCTATCAACATATTATTGATGCAATTCCAGGGTCGGTTGAATTATAATGCTACTTAACATCTAATAAAACATAATCACTTAATTTAAAAACCCAAAAGGTTAGTGAGTTTATCTATAAATCAGTTAATTATGATTATTAACATAATATAACACATAATTCTTGCATAACAATATTCAATAATATAGTTCCAACATAAACATATAATTCATATAATAAACATAGTAAACATACATCTAAACATTCATAATGAAAATCTAATAAGCAATTAATTCAAATAAGCAATATCCATAGTAACCCAAAAGGTTAGTGAAGCTACAAGGATAAAGAAACCGAACCAATTGACGAACTAGCTCTTCCTAAGGTTGAAAACCTTCAAAGCCTAGCTCCTTAGCCACCAAATTCGCACCTAAAGTCGACCGTAAAACCTTAATATTCGACTTTTAATTCTAAGAATCGTATTTCTTTTATTCAAAACTAAGCCTCTATTTATACTAATTCTGGCCGACCCTCCAACCGCCGGTTGGGACCTCCAACCGCTGGTTGGAGTTAATTGAGTATTACTCCAACTCTGCGCTTTCTCCACCGCCATGAACCTTTAGCCCCAACCGCCGGTTGGGCAATCCAACCGCCGGTTGGACTTAATTTCCAGAATCTTCCATAAACGGCTTGGGCTTCAAATTGGGCTTCTTTTTCTTCTTTAAATGGATTCACTTATTTTCTTGGCCCAAATCTTTAATATTATCATATTAGTCTTCATTTCTTTAAGGTTTAGATCTTCTTTTCTTCAATTGCTTTAATTTCTTCAATTTCGGTTTTATTTTCGTTCTTCTTTCTTCAATCTTTAATTAAAATACACTTCTGCAAATATTAACAAAATAAGTATCTAAAATCATATAAATGCATAAAATGTATACAATTATAGGGATAAGTAATATAAAATATAGTATCTATTTGATGCTTATCAGCCTTCCACAAAAACTAGGAGATACTGGACGTTTCATTATTCCTTGTTACCTCCAATTTACCCAAGTTAGTAATGCCTTAGTTGACCTAGGTGCTAGTGTCAACCTTATGCCTTACTCACTATATAAGAAACTAGGATTAGGTGAACTGCTGTCCACTTAAATGACCATCCAATTAGTTGATAGATCAGTTAAACTCCCTCTGGGGATTGCTGAAGATATTATGGTCCGAGTAGGTAAATTTATCTTCCCAGTTGACTTCGTCATTATGGATATTGAGGAAGATGCCCACGTTCCCCTCATCCTTGGCAGACCTTTCCTAAACACTACCAAGGTTGTTATTGACGTAAATGGAAAATCTTTAAAACTGAGGGTCGGAACGGAGGAAGTCACCTTTAATGTCGATAAATTGATAAAATAACCTATGGGAGAAGATCTTGGTCTTGTGGATTCCATGCAACAAATGTACGACAAGCATTTGGAAGAGATTCTGGCAGTAAGCAATCATGACCATCTTCCCAACACAGTCATCACTACAAGAAGACTACGCGCAAGACGATGTTGGACTCTGCTCAGCTATCTCTAACAAATCAGCACACTCTGGGGAGCTACTATTTCCTTTATCTGAAATGAAGTATCCTCTTGCACCGCCTGACCACACTTTCACGAACAACTCATTTGTTGCTGTTCCGTTAGGCGAAGGCATTCCTCTACCAATCCTACAAAGGGGTCAAACTGATTCATCTCCTTCAGTAGCTGAAACTCTCAAATCCTTTGAGGAGATGGAATAAGAAATATAAGTTGAGCCGCAACTATCTGAAGGTCGTGCACCATAAAATCTAGAAATCACTATAAGTACATCTTCAACGGCTAAATTTCAGAGGTTTGCATTTACTGACACCAACAAAATCATCTAAACTGAAGATAATGCAACCTCCTCATTATCTACAAGCAAATATGAGATGAAGAAGAATGCACTCTCTAATAAGACAGAATTAGTAGAAATAGCATCAGCCACTGTAGCCGACTCATCTCCAAATGAACCAGAATTCCAAATGGAGTATGTTGAGTTACAAAGAGATGAAATTGCTCGAATGAAGCCTTCCACTGAAGAACCGCCAAAATTAGAGCTGAAGGAACTACCCTCTCATTTGGAGAATGCTTTTCTTGAAGGAACCTCGCATTCACCTATTATAATTGCAAAAGGTCTTACACCCGAAGAGAAGGCAAAACTCATCCAAGTTTTGAAGTCACATAAGAAAGCTATTGCATGGAAAATATCTGATATACAAGGGATCTGTCCAAACTACTTGCACTCACAAGATACTCATGGAAGATGACTTCATAACTTCCATACAGAGACAGAGGAGAGTCAACCCGAAGATTCAAAAACGTGGTCAAGAAGGAGGTTATCAAACTCTTGGATTCTGGCTTGATTTATCCTATTTCAGATTCCCCATGGGTCACCTAATTCAGGTTGTCCCCAAAAATGGAGGAATGACGGTTATCGCAAACAAAGATAATGAACTTATTCCAACACGGACCATCATCGGTTGGAGGGTATGCATCGACTATCGGAAACTAAACAAAGCCACTTGAAAAGATCATTTCCCCATGTCGTTCATCGATCAAATGTTGGAGAGATTATCGAGAAATGAATTCTACTGTTTCCTTGATGGTTTCTCTGGCTATTTTCAAATTCCTCTTGATCAGAAGGACCAGGAAAAGACAACATTCACATGTCCCTATGGAACTTTTGCTTATCGACGCATGCCTTTTGGACTGTGCATTGCACCAGCAACATTCATAGGTATATGGTAGCGATATTTCACGACATGATTGAACAGTGGATGGAGGTATTCATGGACGACTTCTCAGTCTTTGGAGACTCTTTCACTTCCTGTCTTTCCAACCTTGAAAGAATGCTAGCCCGGTGTGAAGAATCAAATCTTGTCTTAAACTGGGAGAAGTGCCACTTTATGGTGAAGGAAGGAATAGTTTTAGGACACTGGATATCAAATTCTGGAATTGAAGTTGACAATGCTAAAGTTGAGAATTGCCAAACTTTCGCCACCTACTTCTGTTAAAGCCATTCGCAATTTTCTAGGCCATGCCGGATTCTACCGTCGCTTTATTAAGGATTTCTCTAAGATTTCTCGACTTATGACGCACCTTCTCAAGAAGGACACTCCGTTTGTCTTTTCAGATGACTGCCTGAAAGCTTTCAACATTCTGAAGGATTAGCTCACACATGCACCAATCATGGTTTCTCCTAACTAGAGTCTCCCATTTGAGATCATGTACGACGCCAGTGACTTTGCTGTTGGAGCTGTCTTAGGGCAAAGGAAGGAAAAGCAGTTTCGACATATATAATATGCGTGCAAGACACTCACTGATGCTCAAGAAAATTGCACTACTACAGAAAAGGAGTTGCTTGCGGTAGTATTTTCTTTTGATAAATTTTGTTCTTACTTAATCTTTTCCAAAACTATTGTTTATACAGATCACTTAGCTTTGAAGTAGCTTTTCAAAAAGCAAGACACTAAACCAAGACTACTTCGATGGATTCTACTCCTCCAAGAATTCGATATAGAAATCAAGGATAAAAAGGGAGCAGAAAATGTCGCAGCAGACAATCTCAGTCGATTGGAAAATCCATCGATGGAAAAGCTTGACAAAAGAGAAATTCAAGATCAGTTTCCTGAAGAACAACTCATGAATGTCGGAGGCTACCAAAAGGGATCACAATTCACTCATAACCCTTGGTACGCTGACTACGCAAATTATCTGGTTGGAGGAATTGTGCCGAAAGGAATGCCCACCTCAAGAAAACGCAAATTCTTCAGAGTTGTCAATAATTACTATTGGGACGATCCATACTTGTTTAAAGTACGTCCAGACCAAATCATCAGAAGATGCGCTGACGAGAGGGAGGCCGGAAAAATTCTACACCAGCGTCATCACGGACCCACCAGAGGACATCATGGAGCCAACATGACCACAAGCAAAGTATACGATTCCGACTTCTATTGGCCGACCATATTCAAGGAGGCTAACGACTTGGTAAAACGTTGTGATGCTTGCAAAAGGTTTGGAAGTATCTCACGGAGGAGTGAAATGCCACTTACTAACATCCAAGCTTGCGAGATCTTTGACATATAGGGATTGGATTTTATGGGACCATTCCCAAAATCATTCAGAAAGGAATACATTCTAGTAGCTGTCGACTACGTCTCCAGATAGGCCGAGGCACAAGCATTTCCTACTAATGACTCCTGAGTAGTGATCAAGTTCCTCAAACAACTCTTTTCTCGTTTCGGAACTCTAAAGGCGATCATCAGTGATCGGGGCACACATTTCTATAGTGCTCAGTTTATGAGGACATTACAGTATTATGGTGTCACCTATAAGACCTCTACGACTTATCACCCGTGATGAATGGGCAGGCTGAAGTGACAAACAGATCTCTCAAAAGGATCGTAGAACGAACCGTGGTTAATCATAGTGAGAAATGGGCCAAAAAGTTAGACGATGCTCTGTGGGCATTCAGAACTGCATACAAGTCACCATTAGGGACCACGCCATACAGAGTAGTCTATGGGAAAGCGTGTCATCTGCCGATAGAGTTGGAATACAAGGCTTACTGGGCACTGAGAGATTGTAATCTAGACCCTTCCATAATAGGATTACATCGCAAGATGCAGCTGAATGAACTAGCCGAATTGAGAGATCAAGCATATGATAGTTCTCTACATTTCAAGGAGTTAACCAAGAATAACCACGATGCCAAACTCAAGTATTCTAGATTCAAACATGGAGATAAAGTTCTTCTCTATGATTCGTGTTTCAAAAAGTTTTCAGGAAAATTCAGATCAAGGTGGAGCGGACCATTCATAATATCAAAGGTATTTACCTTCGAGCAATCGAACTCGAGGCACCAAGCGGTAATTTTAAAGTCAATGGCCACCGCTTAAAGCACTACATCGAAGACTTTCCTTCCAGTAAGGAAGTCTATATCTTTGAACCACCTTGAGCCGACAAAGTAGGTAAAAGAGTCAAGCTAACGACTCGTTAAACAAGCGCTCTTAGGAGGCACCCCATTGCTTATCTTTATAATAGCTTTATTTTTCATTTCTCAATTTATTTCTGCTTAGTATTATCATTTCTGGAATAATAGTGCAGGATAATCTAGATACTCGACAACACCGCATTCTTACATATACATCGGAGATAAGTTTTATTTGACTTATACAATTGCAAACATTCAGATGACTCAAACTTTTATAAAAATTCTTCAAAAAGTCATCTGACTCTGTTGCATTTGTATAACTTTATAAACTATAGCATTACCTATTTTTCTTTATGTTTCAGGATGGACGCTTCAGCTGAGACCTCAGTACACACTTTCCAGCAACAGCAAAAGAAAAACTGTGGAGGAAAGAAGAAGCTGACCACTATTCCAGAGGAGCATGCGACAGATGTCACGATCACTTCAGTATCTGCCCCAGTATTCGACTATAGGATTACCACTGCTGACCCGGTTGTGACTTGGGCGATTCTCCGAGAGCTCTCCATCCAGCATGACTCTCACTCTGAAATCAGAGAGATGGTGGGACTCTGGAGACTTCTTGACCAGTCTTTCAGACTTGGTCAAGGTCCTCAATCACCTCTCCCACCATGGTCATTCTTCCTAGCTGCCCCTACTACAGAGCCTACTCTTCTTGCTGCTGCTGTTACATCTCCTGACCTCCCTGCCGCATCCATGATGCCTGGTCCCATTGTTGCCACGTCACCTGCTTCCTTTCTGGATAGTGACGCACTTGCAACATTTGACCCAGACATGGATGATTTGTTAGATGACTTTTATTTTATTTTGGCACTTTACTTTATGTTTTATTTACCTTTATTGTCACACCCCCAAATTCGGGTTGCGGAAGCGGTTGGGTCGGGGCGTGACTAATCAATAATCAACGCATAAGATACATAGCAAACAACCTCTAAATGAGTCGTTTGAAAAATAGTTGTTACATTTCCAAAATAAAAGTATATATAAGTTACGAGTGCGCAAAATAATTCCAAATACATAACTTGTAGTACAAAAGTTATGCAAGGAAAATCCATGTGTTTGAAATCATGCGACTCGAGCTATCATATCTTGTAGCAATCCTAGTCCTGCTGGGAACCTGAGAACACATGCTAAAATGAGTCAGCTATAAAGCTGGTGAGTTCATAGGTTTGTTAGTTGTAAGCAATAGTATAAGCCTTGTATGTTTGAAAAGTAGTTCAAAAACTACGTTTTGATTTGTATTATTATAGAGTTGTAACATCAACGTGTATACAATAAATGAGGTATCTAATACCTAAGTAACCGTGGTGTGTACCTATGTATATTGAGAAAGTGGCAGTCTATGCCTAGATACCTATCAGGTATAAGTATGTTTACGAATGTGAGGCACTATATGCCTAAGTACTATCGAGTAAGTGTATGACCGAGTCATATCGAGGGTGTGGCAATCCATGCCTAGATACCGATCAGGTATGAGTATGTCTACCAGTGGGTGGAAATGCATGCCTAAGTATGGATCGAGTAAGAGTATGACCACGTAATATGATAATAAGTAATAAACTAGTACGCCACCTGGAATAGTGTGTTGCCTCCAGCCACATGTAAGTGTAGTCCCGCAGAACTATAAGTAAGTATTTTTCCAAGTACTGAGTCAACGATCTCGAGTGTAAGCTCTCCGATCCGTTGATGAGTGTGAATCTCGAGTTTAAGCTCGGCGATTCCATCATTTTGAATCACTTTACCATGATCTTGTTTTGTATCACCCTAACCGTGATATCATTTTGTGCCCACTATACCGTGGCATCGAACTGCGTTGCTTGCAAGCAATGTATGTAATTGAGAGCCGACAGTACTACGACATGCCCGACTAAGTATTTGCATTTGTATGAGTGTATGTATATCAATGTACATAAGTAAATAGTAAATAGCACCACGTGCTTGAGATTGTGTACAAGTATATGTATATATATGTATATATATATATATATATTAGGCTTAGTCAACAAACACATCTAACGGGGTATCATGTAACACATGAAAGTGGTTTAGTGTATCTAGGTATGTATATACAATACTTAGATATTAAGTGTAGCACAAGGAGCCTAGGTATGTATAACCATCACCTAGCTGTTTTGTTTTAGTATATTGGGCTATACTAACGTACGTTACTAACGTATACTTCTAGCCTCAGCCTAGCAAGTATATTGAGGTCTCGGGGAAATGTTCACTTAAGTCCTGTGTAGACCGTATACGGCTCAGGATAACCGTATATGGTTGGTGTTCACCCGTATTTGCTCCAGTTCAACCGTATTCTGCCAAAACCAACCATATCCATGCGTTCAGGCAATAAAAATGAGATTTTTATACGGTTGTGCAATACGGTTGAGTGTTTAGGGGTTGGAATATGGTTGAAGAATACGGCTGTGCGTTGCCTATAAATACAAACCACCTCCTCACCATTTTGATAATCACACACTTCGTATTTTCTCATTAAATTTCATTTCTTTCTCTCTCTAGAAAAATTAGTTAGGTTAGTTAATTAAGCTAGTAGATTTATAGCTTAATTGTAACGAAGGTGCTTCGAGACTGCGGTTACGCAAGATTTGTAATAACACTTCGTCAGGTTTTATTTTAATCTCTATCTTGTATTTTTAAATATGTTATGCCATTGTTATGCTTATTTAGAAATGCTTGCTACGATTATTGCCATGCTAAGTTGAACTAATCTGTGTTTTCTATGATAGTCGTTATGCTAGGGTAGTTATGCTTTAATCATGCTATTATTCTGTCTGTATGCTGTTGAAATATATTTGAATCTATGAAATGAATATACAATGTTTATTTATCCAACCTATGATGTGGTTAGTCACTTACTACTAAGAACTTGGCCAACTTCTAATGGTACGCCGCTAATTATTCTGTGTCTGATGATCATTGAACTCGACATGGCCGGTGTTCTCCTGGTTGAAATAAGACCGGAGGGAGACACGGAGCGTAGGATTAGAGATAGATTAGATCCATTTCATATAACAAATGTTTTAGAGAGAACTTTAAGAACATTTGTGACTTAAACATTTATCCAGATACTCTACATGAAATAAACTGATCCCTGTATGCTACTCTGCTGCATGTTCTTGTTTGATTGTTGCTTTAGGGTTTGCATGCTAGTATCACTTGTGCTATTAGATATATGATTAGGTTTTCAGATATATATTGATTGCATACGCCAGTTTAACATGCGTAGAATAGTTATGATGATTTATATGAAATAATGATGAACAATTTGACTAGCCGTTAGACCCGATCATCCCAAGGTGTAATTTACATTCCATAGTTGTTATCTTCGTGACATGTTATCTATGTGATTGCAGACAACTTTACGTTAGATAGATAATAGGCTAGGAGGTATGGCTGATTCGGAAATATAATCCATCTAGGATAGACAACAAGGACCTTTCAAATGAAGCAACGGAAATATCGTAAAATAGCCCAGTACTCGGTATAGCGTTGGAAACACCTCTGGTGTAGTGCAAACACGTGGAAGCCATGAAAAGGTTGTAGGTAGATTACTTTGTACATCATTGATTGTTCGAAGTGCGTCTATTAAACCCTGCACCCGTCATCATAACTAAGGCCTTAACCAAAATAACTACCCCTAAATAGCATACACGATTGTCATAGTGAACACACATGTTTAACCTGTATTTCTCGTAGCCACCTCACCTCCCTTACCTTTAGTTTAGTATTTTAGTTTAGATTAGTTAGAAAACCAAAACAAAACCCTTTATCAACCTTTGAAAAAACCCAGCTAAATTACGAAGGATAATTGAAAACCTAGATCCCATGCCTGTTGTAGTTTGAAGAGCGACCCTAGGTCATATATACGCTCCCATAGCTTTAGTATACATAGGCCCAGCAAACATAAAATATAAAACCCACAGATCGTGGCCCGGTACTGTTCGGCCAGTCCTTCGATGACGAGGACGGTTCCCCCCCTTCACAAAGTGAGAACTTCACAACCTGACGCATTGGGTGGCATGAGAGATCAATATCATCCGAAAGTTACCTGATTTATCCTTAGGTTAATTATGCTAATTTAGTTTAGATTTGTATAACTTCCCTGTCGCGTCCCTATCGGTCGGTCAGATTTGACTCCGGTCGTTGTTCTAACAGCTACAAAGACGGCGGACAGTGTGTTTTAAATTTATATGAGCTGGGGCTCAAACTATAAGTACTACCTACATTGGGAGCAAGCAGTAAGTATAACTTGAGGACGTTCTTTTATCGGAGCGAATTGAAATGAAGCGGATCACCAAAGATTATGGTCGCATATAGGATGGGGGTAGGTAGATAGATTTTTGGTAGGTTTGGTTTTCTAATTATCCTATGTGCAATAAAGTAAATGCAGGAAATAAAAGATAAAGGATGAGCAGACAAGTAGTATAACACCCCCAAATTTACTGTTTAGCGGAAGCAAGCTTTGGGGTGCTACTAATCAATAATCAAAACACACAAGGCATATAATGAACGACTCTATATGCGTCGTTTTACAGATACATTGATAATATAAAGTTTTACAATGTATAAATATTTACAAAAGCCCAATGATTACAATGTTTAGAGATTAATCGGCATAACTTAGTAACAAAATGTAGTAATGCAAAATAATCTCCCGATGTGTATGCTGACTCGAGCTATGGGCATCCTGAGTGAACAGGTCCTATTGTTGTTGGGTACCTGAGAACACATGCTAAAAGAGGTCAGCTAACGCTGGTGAGCTCATAGGTTTGCATAATAAACATGTAAGTGTGAATCGCAAGATTTAATGGTAACCGTTAAAAATGAATCAAATGATGTATATGTCTGCCATGAGGTTATAGTCTACGCTTAACGTGGGCGTCAGGATCACAATAAAGTGCTTGATCGTGGGTGCCTCCGGGCGAGTGTCTAATCCACACTCGAGTGAACGAAAGTTAATGCGTCCGTTTAACCGGTCAGTGCTTGCTAACCCGGACGAGGATGGTCAGTCCTATTTGGTACCATACACTAACATTCGCGCTACATAAAGTATTACCAGAACTATGATCGTAGAGGGCTTAAAAGTGATTAGAAAACAGCTCATGCAGAATATAGTGAGTTTTGTACTCGTGTTCATGTGTAAAACAGTTAGAGCATGTATTCCCACCCCGGGAGTAAAAATAGTAAAAAGTCGGGGCTATGAGACTCACCTGAGCCTGAAGAGTTGTAGTGAAGCAAATGTGGTGAAGTAAAATGGGGTGTCCGAAGACTGTAACCTGTCGGGCGTTTATGACGTGCAAGTTTAAATAAAATAAGTAGGTATCTTAAAAGATAACCTATGCTAGTTGTTCATCCAACTAGTAATGTCCAATGATTTGATTTGATTGATAAGTCTGAGTTTTAAAACCGTGTACGGCCCGTTGGTTACTGGTTGTAATAATAATCTCATTAATATTGTTATGATTTTTGGAGTGTTATACTTAAAAGTATTTACAAATTCTAGGTGATGGGGGTCCGGGGGCAGCGCCCCTGGCTAGCGGGGTTCCAGGGGTGGCAACCCCTGGTCGGGTCTAAGGGGCTGGCCCCTGGTTGGAGTCGAGGTGAAAAACGCATCTGAACTTGAATTTGGCTGAAATCATGTGGTAAATATTTAGGTCTCGACACTTAGTGAAAATATATGTTTTCTTGGTTCTGTTTCATGCGACACTTATAGCGACACTTAGGGTCTATGCGACACTCAGGAAGTGTCGCATAAAATGAGAAATTCTGGGGTACTAGCGTCACTTGAGGAAGTGACGCATGAGATGCGACACTTAAGCAAGTGCCGGGTGTGAGTGTCGGGTAAGGGTGTTAAGCGTCACTAGGCAAGTGACGGTACAAATCAGATTTAGGTTATAGGCGTCACTTTAGCAAGTGACGCTAGAAGTGTCGGTAAGTAGTGTTAGGTGTCACTGGACAAGTGACGGATGTGAGTGTCAGGAAAAGGGGATTTTATGTTGCACATAGGCAAGTGACGCAAATTTAGAGTTTTATGCATCACTTAATGTGGCACTTAAGTGACGCACGAAGTGACGCTATACTGGTCTGGCCTATGCGACACTTATGTCTATTTGTCGGATTTTGAGCCAAAAATGAGTTTTTCGGTTTCCGTTTGGTCCGATTCTTTTACCCAACCCTTAGATGGACATTTCAAGTTATTACAAACAACAAACAAGTGAAAATAATGGAAATCAGAGTGTTTTGGGATTTGTCGGGAACTTACACACTTTGCGCCAGAGAATGTCGAAAGGATGGAAACGTAGATCGTGACGCGGTGGTACTTTTTCTCCAAATACACTCCGAGATTTAAGGTCGTTTAGTGGTGGTTTTTGGTGGATTTAGGTGGTTGTATGGTGGTGCTGATTTTGAAAGAAAATGGAAGAAAGAGAGAGAAGTGAGAGGGTGAGGATGATGAAAATGAGAAAAGGAGGTGGGGTTTTCCTTCTTTCTTTCTCCTTTAGGCCGGCTTGGTGGGGTCCACAGTGTGGGCTTCACCAAGTTTTTGTTTCTTCCGTGTTTGTGCTTCGTGCGGTGTTCGTTTTGCCGGTCGTTTATATAATTTTTCGTACATTTAGTTATAGGTTTTGAAATACGAATATTTATTCGATATTTTAATTGAAGTATTTCATCAAATACTTAATAATTGAGTTATATATTGTAACTTTAAGTTGTTTCATTTTGTTTTACGCGTTCAACATTTTAATCGCGTAGTCGTTAGTTGTACGGTACAAATTTGAGTTGAAATATTATCAAAATAATATTTTGGATTTAATAGTTTCATTAAATAATGTTATATTATTTAATAAAATTGTTCACCAACGTCCGTATTAATTTGAAACGTACGCGTAATTGTATATATTCAACAATATATATTATTCGATACACAAATTAGCCTAACACAGTACTAACTACATGTACTACAAAATGATTAGGACCTAATGACGAGCCCAAATTTTGCGGGTTTTACATTCTCCCCTTGTTAGGAGAACATCATCCCGAAATTTAAGTCTGAGTAGTCGGGTGGGTGGCTTCGGAGAAAAGTTGTGGATATTTTAGTCGCATCTGATCCTCTCGCTCCTAGGTGAATTCCGGACCACGCCACGAATTCCACCGGACTTTGACGATAGGGATACGACTTTGCTTAAGCTGTTTTATTTCGCGATCCATGATCTCCACCGGTGTCTCAACGAAATGAAGTTTATCGTCGATTTGGATTTCCGCGAGGGGAATGATGAGTGTTTCGTCGGATAGGCATTTCTTTAAGTTAGAAATGTGGAATGCACACTACTGAGCTCGTCAGGTAGTTGTATCTGGGGTTCAGTTTCCCGCGTTTACCGAAATGGATGATGCCTTTCCAAGGCGATACTTTGAGCAATACCCAGTCTCCAACCTGGAACTCGAGTTGTTTGCATCTCACGTCAGCATAAATTTTCTGACGATCACGTGCGGCTTTCAGCCATTGTTGGATAACAACGATTTTCTCGGTGGTTTCATGAATGATTTTTGGACCGGTGAGTTGGCTGTCTCCCACTTTGGTCCAACAGATGGGTGACCGACACTTACGACCGTAAAGTGCCTCGAATGGTGCAGCTCCAATACTGGCGTGGTAGCTGTTGTTGTATGAGAATTCACACAAGGGCAAATGGTGTTCTCAATTTGCACCGAAGTCAACTACGCATGCTCGTAGCATGTCTTCCAGTGTTTGGATGGTTCGATCACTTTGGTCGTCGGTTTGTGGATGATACACGGTACTCATATCGAGGTGAGTACCTAAAGATTTCTGTAATGATTGCCAAAAGTGTGAGGTGAAACAACTATCCCTGTCGGATATAATCGAGATAGGAACGCCATGTCGGGATACAATTTCTTTCAAGTAGATTTGGGTGAGGCATTCCATTTTATCGGTTTCCTTGATGGCGAGAAAATGGGCGGATTTAGTGAGACGATCAACGATTAACCAAATGGTATCGCAACCGCTTGACGTCTTTGGGAGCTTGGTGATGAAGTCCATGGTAATTTGTTCCCATGTCCATTGAGGTATGTCCATTACTAAGTATCGGAGATTCCTGAAACACGGTAACCAGATTCGGTTTGTGAAGTATTTAACCCCATTGGGTTTGTTTTCGAATTGTTTCTCAATGTTTTGCAACACCTTGTTTTTGATATTTTCAGGTTTTAAGGCTTCGATTTGAGCGGTGAGGATTTGAGTGATAAGATCGTTGTGGATTGTAATGCTGAGGGCTCGGACTCGAAGTGTATTCGGTCGTTCCTTTCGGCTGAGGGCGTCGACAACAACATTTGCCTTGCCAGGGTGATATTTGATCTCACAGTCGTAATCGGTAAGCAACTCGACCCAGCGACGTTGCCTCATGTTGAGATCTTTCTGATGGAGAATGTGTTGGAGACTTTTGTGGTCGGTAAAGATCGTGCACTTAGTGCCATAGAGGTAGTGTCTCCAGATTTTGAGTGCAAACACTACGGCTCCTAGTTCAAGGTCATGAGTTCAATTTTATATAAACTTGTCGAGATATGGTTTACACACTCGGTTCATGAGGTCCATGAATACAGCCGGTGCATTTGTCAAACCGAAGGGCATGACTTGAAACTCATAGTGCCCATAACGAGTTCGGAAAGCAGTTTTTGGAATGTCAACATCGCGAACTCTTAACTGGTGGTAACTAGATCGTAAATCAATTTTGGAATAGAAACTTGACCCTTGGAGTTGGTCGAATAGATCATCGATGCGTGGTAGTGGATAACGGTTCTTGATGGTTAACTTGTTCAGTTCCCTGTAGACGATGCACATGCGGAAAGAACCGTCTTTCTTTTTGACAAACAAGACCGGAGCTCCCCAAGGTGAAGAGCTTGGTCGGATGAACCCTTTGTCCAGTAGTTCCTGTAACTGAGAGGATAACTCTTGAAGTTCGGATAGAGCTAAACGGTATGGTGCTCGATGAAGAACTCTACCTGCCTAAATGGTGGAAGACCAGGTAATTCCTCAGGAAAGACCTCTGGGAAGTCCCGAACGATTGGCACATCCTCAAGTCTCTTCTCCTTCGACTTTTTCTCCATAATGTGAGTGAGGATTGCCGGATAACCCTTTCTCAGATATTTGCGGGTTTTCATACATGAAATGACGTTCAACCTCGTTCCACCTGTCTCCCCTTGTATGGCTAGAGTACCACCGGAGGCGACGGGTATGCGGACAATTTTATCATAGCACACGATCTCGGCGCGATGCTTGGACAACCGGTCCATGTCGATGATGATATCGAAACTTCCGATCTCGACGGGTGTAAGATCGATTGAAAACAATTCGTCGGTGAGGTTTAAAGTGCAATTGGGTATCACACTATCGGTCTTAATGAGTTTGCCAAGTAGTGGACAAAATTCATCAGATATAAAACTTCTATCAGCACTACTATCAAATAGAATAGAAGCAGATAAGTTGTTGATGAGGAACATACCCGAGACCACATTCGGGTCTTGGCGGGCATTCTTTGAATTCAGAACAAAAGCTCTACCTTTAACGGTGTTGCTGCTCTTGTTCTTCAGTTCGGGACATTCATTCCTGAAATGCCCTGGATTACCACACTCGAAGTAGGCTTTGGGTTGACTGGTGTTGGAGTTGGTGGTAGATTTGCAGTCCTTGGCCATGTGCCCAAATCTCTGACAGTTCAAGCATTGGGTACTACATGGGCCATCATGGTGACGGCGGCACTTAGAGCAGAAGGGCTTGTTTCCAGAGTAGCCCCTTTTTGGTTCAGACCCAGAAGAGTAGGCCTTGATGGTTTCAGGTGTAACGTCCTCAAAACTGGTCTGGTAATTTCTTTACTTTTAAATGATTATTTAATAAGTTATAAGTAAATTAAATATTATTTTCTTATGTGTAACTTATTGTGAATAGTGAAATATTATTTGTTTTAGATAGTTATAGGTGACGGTAAAATAAAATAACTATTTTCGCAATTTGTTTTTAGGTTCCAGACTGTAGATTTAGAACGGGTATCAAAATACCCAATTTTTGGGTCGGTTTTATAGATGGCCGACCTCCCCTTTTGTTTCCTTTTCCCCCAAATTGATTTATCACTTGTAAAATCAATCTTACTCCTCTTGAACTCAAAAATTAGGAAAACAAAAAATCATCATTGAGACTAGTTGAATTTGGGCTGTGATTTTGCTAACAATTGAATAACCATCAACATCATCTTGGTGTTCTTCAATTTGGTAAGTGTTTTATCTCTATGTTCATGCCAATTAGGTTATGTGTGAAATTATGAAATTTATTGAGTTCTTGAATTGTTGATAACGATTTGTGATGTTATATAATGATGATAAACTGATTATATTGGTTAAATGAGGGAATCCATGCCTTGAACCATAAATTAAAGTTTTTACATGGATTAAATGGATTACTAGGATTTGATATGAAAATGAAATTACTTGATGTTTCTTGATGATGTTGGGATTGACTAGTAATCTTATGATGTCTTTTTGGTGTTAAAATGTTGTTTAACTGATGTGGTATCTGAAATTTGTGATTTGTGGAGTTTGGTTCGGAGCTGTGAAAGAACAGCAAGTTGTAGGTCATTTTCTTCTTAAATACGCGATCCCAGTTTTTATTTCCGGATCGCATAAGCTAGTTAAAATTCATCACAAAGTCAAAGTTAGCCTTTGATATGCGATCCCATATTTGTTTCTGGATCGCGTAAGTTAGTGCAAATCGGTAACAGAAAAAAATGTACTATGTTACGCGATCCTCTGTATGTTTTCTGGATTGTGTAAGCTAGTGTAATTTGGTAACAGAAATTTTATAACTAAGCTACGCGATCCGGTTGGGATTTTCTTGATCGCGTATGCAAGAGTAAATTTGAATATTAGTTTAAATTCTAATGTTTTGATTTTAGTTAAATGTGATTAGGAACAAAGTTGTTTACTTGTTTAATTACTTATTATTAAGTTTATATTAAACGAAATAAGTGAATTATTAACTTGTTGACTTTGTATTCTCAGATCAACAGAAGACTCAGTGATATAGAAATCCTGAGTGTGGAGTTGACATGTTGATAGAGATATTTACTTAGTGTTATTGATTGAAACTTTATATGCTAGTTGACATGTGAATATATGTTGTTTTGAGGTCAACACGTTGGTTGGGCTACTTGGTTGTTGTGTGAATTATACATAGTCTTACTTCATTTGTTGTGTGTAAGACTTGTGTTTGAGTACAATAACCACTAGCTATCGGTCTATTCCGTATTGGCCATACGGATTGTTGGATAAATGTTCTTGAGAGCCACCGCGGCAGTAGTGTTTCTCAAGGACCACCGATCCTCATAGTTAATTTATTGATTGTTGATATATATATGTTTACCATTGTTTGGTGTAAACAAGTGATTATACTAAGTTAATTAGTGTGTGATGAATTCATTCACTTAGCTTAGTGCTAATTCCTCAATTTACTTCTTGCAGGTGTTATTGTGTTATGTGGGTTGCAAGAAGGGAACGAAGAATGTTTGATATTAGAAACTCTGATATAGTTTATATGAAACTATGTTTTGTAAAATATAATACCCCGTTTGGATTAAGTAAATGATGGTTTTGTAAATATTAAACTTATGGTTCACGTTAATATTATAAGTTTGTAAAATAATGTTTTGTTTACTACGCTTCCGTAGTTGAAAATGATAAATTAATATTTTAAGAAAGAGGGGTGTTATAAGTTGGTATCAGAGCAAAGTTCTGGGTGAATTGAGCATTGTAAAATGTTCAATCCCAAACTTTGATTGTGTTGAGTCAAACATTCTTGTGTTTGGGATTAGTATGGATGTGAACTAGTTAGTAGATAAATACTAACGATTAACGAGTTTTGAGTGTTGTATTGATATCTGAGATGGCAGATAACGAATAAACGACCGTGAACCCTAACAATGCGTCAAGGATTGATGCTCCACCGTCGGATACTCATAACGAGAGACACGAGCATGAGGGTACATCTAATCTTGCTCATTCAGAATCAAACCGAGATGATTATCTGCATCAATTAGAGGATGAGATAATCACTTTGAGGGAGTATAAACGCCAAGCTAAAACTGAATCGTCTCAACAACAACGACCTGTTTTCGGTAATGTTCCCCCATCTCAATCTCAACCAAGTAAACATTTGTCTTTTAAGACCTTTATGGCTAGCAAACCACCGGAATTTTATGGGAGTACGAATCCTTCCGTGACTTTAAATTGGTTGAGAGATATGGAGAGAAAATTCGATGTGACCCGTTGTGAGGATGAATTGAAGGTTAGCTATGCAGTTCAATGTTTATAGGATGAAGCTATGGTGTGGTGGGATTCGATCACCGGCCATTTAATCCAACAACACAAGGAGTCAGTTAGGTGGAGTGATTTTCGCAATGCCATGTGTAATCAATATTGTTCAGATTTTGATATGGCACTTATTAGAATAGAGTTTGTGAATTTGCAGCTAACTGAGAATATGACAATTGATGATTTGATATCCTAGTTTTCGGATAAATTGAGATTCGTCCAACAGTGGGAGAGTTGAGCAGTTTGTTGAAACCTTGCCACCAAATTACCGTACTACCGTGAGGTTAGCGGGTTCTTTGTCACAAGCTTTTACGCTTGCTAGATCTGTTGACAGTGATATGAGAGCTCAGAACCTTCAGGTGAAGGGTACATTATCTTCTAGAGATAAAGGTGATTCTTCGAGCAAGGGAAAATCGAGATGGCAACAAAATCGACAAAACAAGAAAAGTGGTAACAAAAGCGGATTTTCGGGAATGTCTGTTAGTTCTAACTGGTGCAGTTCTTGCAAGTCAAAGCACACCGGTCCGTGTACTCCTCAAACGAACAAGTGTCTCAAATGTGGTGAACTCGGGCATGAAATCAAGAACTGTAAGTATCCTAATTTTGTTTGTTGGACGTGTAAAAAGGAGGGACATCGGGTTGGTAATTGTCGCGAGGCAGGGAGACAGGGTTCATCTTCGGTCGGAGGTTCATCATCTTGCGGTCAAAAGAGAAAGAATCCACCGCCAGTAACAAGTAGGGCATTCCAGATGACAGTCGATGAGGCTGTGCACACGGATGATGTTATCACGGGTACTTTTCTTATAAACTCTGTACCCGCACGTGTTCTATTTGATTCAGGAGCAAATTGTTCCTTTATATCTGTGTGTTTTTGTAATAAACTGAAATTGAGCCCTACTTTGAAAACTAAGCCCGTAGAAGTAGAGATTGTTAGTGGTAAATTAGTTCCTGTTACCACCTAGGTGACTCGAGCCAATATTGTAATTGATGACCAAATCTTCCCAATCTCGTTTCTGTTAATGTCAATTCCCAATTTTGATGTAATTATCGGTATGGATTGGTTGAGTCACAATAAAGCAAGTATAGATTGTCATCAGAAGTTAATAAGGATCCCAATCTCTAAAGAGTCATACGTTGTGGCTCGAGGAGAAAGGGATAGAGGGCATATTCCTTTGATTAGCATGATGAAAGCTAGGAAGTCGTTGTCTAAAGGTTGTGAATCTTACCTAGGTTATGTGATTGATGTCAAATTGGAAAAGAAAGCTATTTCCGACGTCCGGGTAGTTTCTGAATATCCAGAGGTATTTCCCGAATAGTTGCCTGGCTTGACACCTATTAGAGAAGTTGAATACCAAATTGACCTTATTCCTGACTCGACGCCTATAGCCAAAGATCCCTATAGATTAGCTCCTTCTGAAATTTGAGAAATGATGAATCAGATACAGTGTCTATTAGATAAAGGATTCGTTAGACCTAGTTCTTCAACGTGGGGTGCGCCGGTGTTGTTTGTGAAAAAGAAAGACAGGTCTTTCCAAATGTGCATTGATTATAGGGATTTGAACAAAAGAACGATAAAGAATAAATACCCTTTACCTCGAATAGACGATTTGTTTGATCAGTTACAAGGGTCATCGGTTTATTCTAAAATTGATCTAAGATCAGGTTATCATCAAGTTCGGGTTCGCGAACAAGATATTCCAAAGACTGCTTTTTCTACCAGGTATGGTCATTATGAATTTTTGGTCATGCCTTTCAGTTTAACAAATGCTCCAACAGTTTTTATGGATTTGATGAATCGTGTATGTCGACCCTTCTTGGATCAATTTGTGATTGTTTTTATTGATGATATTTTGGTGTATTCTAAATCCGAATCAGAACATGAAACACATTTGAGATTGGTATTGGAAACTTTAATAAGAGAGCAATTATATGCAAAATTCTCTAAATGTGAGTTTTGGATTCGAGAAGTGCAATTTCTGGGTCATGTTATCTGTAAAGATGGTGTTAAAGTTGATTCCTCTAAAATTGAAGTTGTGATGAATTGAAAAGCTCCAAAGACAGCATCTGAAATAAAGAGTTTCTTATGATTGGCGGGTTATTACCGGAAATTCATTAAAGATTTTTCCAAAATTGCTAGTCCGTTGACTAAATTGACTCGTAAAGATGAAAAGTTTGTGTGGAATGATCAACAAGAACACGCCTTTCAAACTTTAAAGCAATTATTGTGTCAGGCCCCGGTGTTAGCATTACCAAATGGATCCGATGATTTTATTATTTATTGTGATGCGTTGTATGCTGGATTGGGTTGTGTTCTTATGCAGCGGGATAGAGTTATCGCCTATGTTTCTCTCCAATTGAAACCTCATGAATGGAACTATCCCACTCATGATTTAGAGTTAGCAGCTATTGTGTTTGCATTGAAAATCTGGAGACACTACTTATACGGTATAAAGTGCATTATCTATACAGATCATAAGAGTCTTCAGTATGTATTCTCTCAGAAAGAGTTGAATATGCAACAAAGGAGATGGTTGGAGTTAATCAAAGATTATGACTGTGAAATTCGATACCATCCAGGTAAAGCAAATGTGGTCGTGGATGCTTTAAGCAGAAAAGGTACTTCTAATAAACTTTATTTTCTGCGAGTTGATATTTCTTCTGAGTTAGTGGATAAAATCAAAGTTGCACATTTAGAAGCTTTGTTGGATTGTAATTTGAAATCAGAAACAATGTTGAAAAGAAAAGATGACTTGATTGATGATTCTAGAGGATTGAAAACTTTTCAGTCTCGAGTATGGATTCCTCTTGCTGGTGGTATACGGGATATAATCTTGACTGAAGCTCATAAATCGAAATTAGTTGTTCATCCCGGAAGTACCAAGATGTATAATGATTTGAAACCCTTCTATTGGTGGCCTACGATGAAAACCGATATAGCACAATATGTTGGTTCTTGTCATATTTGTGCTCAGGTTAAAGCTGAACATCAGAAACCGTATGGGTCACTTAAACAGTTGGAGATTCCGGAATGGAAGTGGGAACATTTGACTATGGATTTCGTAACCAAACTTCCTAGAACGCCACGTGGAAATGATATGATTTGGGTTATCGTTGACCGTTTGACCAAAAGTACACATTTTCTCGCTACTAGTGAAACCACTTCTTTAAGTAAACTTGCACAGTTGTATGTCAACGAAATTGTATCGAGACACGGAGTTCTATTATCGATTGTTTCGGATAGAGATTCTCGATTTATTTCACATTTCTGGCAGAGTTTACAACATGAATTAGGCACACGTGTGAATTTAAGTACTGCATATCATCCTCAAACTGATGATCAGTCAGAAAGAACGATTCAAACACTAGAGGATATGTTGCGTGCTTGTGTAATTGAATATGGTGGTTCTTGGGATTCCCATTTACCATTAGTGGAATTCGCCTATAATAATTCTTATCATTCCATTATTGGTATCTGCCGTATGAAATGTTATATGGTCGTCGTTGTAGAACGCCTACTTGTTGGTTAGAAGTAGGAGAGAAACAGTTTGCTGGGCCCGACATCGTTCAAATGACAGCAAATAAAGTAGCTATAGCATGTGAGAAGTTGAAAGTTGCACGTGACCGAAAGAAACAATATGCAAACCCGAGAAGATGACCCGTGTCATTTGCTGAGGGTGAAATGGTTTATCTCAAAGTTTCCCCTTGGAAAGGCGTGATCAGATTTGGAAAGCGGGGAAAGCTCGCCCCTAGATATATTGGTCCATTCAGAGTTAGACAAGTAGTAAACAATCAGACAGTTGCCTTAGATCTCCCTCCTGAATTGTATGGTATTCACGACACTTTCAATATTTGTTACCTAAGAAAATTTAATGTGGAGGATCAATCCCAAATCCTACCATTGCAAGACCTTCATGTAGACCAGAGTCGAAAACTAATTGAAGAGCCAGTTGAACTCCTAGATCGTAAGGTTACTAAACTAAGAAAGAAGCAAATTCCCATGGTGTTAGTAAAGTGGAAGCATAGTTTAGGTGCAAACCTTACATGGGAGACCGAGGAGAGTATGAGATCCAGATATCCTGGATTGTTTGACCGTGATGAGATTTCGGGGACAAAATCCTCTTAAGGAGGAGAGATTTGTAACGTCCTCAAAACCGGTCTGGATATTTCTTTACTTTTAAATGATTATTTAATAAGTTATAAGTAAATTAAATATTATTTGCTTATGTGTAACTTATTGTGAATAGTGAAATATTATTTGTTTTAGATAGTTATAGGTGACGGTAAAATAAAATAACTATTTTCGCAATTGGTTTTTACGTTCCAGACTGTAGATTTAGAACGGGTATCACAATACCCAATGTTTGGGTCGGTTTTATAGATGGCCGACCTCCCCTTTTGTTTCCTTTTTCCCCAAATTGATTTATCACTTGTAAAATCAATCTTACTCCTCTTGAACTCAAAAATTAGGAAAACAAAGAAGTCATCATTGGGATTAGTTGAATTTGGGCTGTGATTTTGCTAACAATTGAATAACCATCAACATCATCTTGGTGTTCTTCAATTTGGTAAGTGTTTTATCTCTATGTTCATGCCAATTAGGTTAAGTGTGAAATTATGAAATTTATTGAGTTCTTGAATTGTTGATAACGATTTGTGATGTTATATAATGATGATAAACTGATTATATTGGTTAAATGAGTGAATCCATGCCTTGAACCATAAATTGAAGTTCTTACATGGATTAAATGGATTACTAGGATTTGATATGAAAATGAAATTACTTGATGTTTCTTGATGATGTTGGGATTGACTAGTAATCTTATGATGTCTTTTTGGTGTTAAAAATGTTGTTTAAGTGATGTGGTATCTGAAATTTGTGATTTGTGGAGTTTGATTCAGAGCTGTGAAAGAACAGCAAGTTGCAGGTCATTTTCTTCTTAAATACGCGATCCCAGTTTTTATTTCCGGATCGCGTAAGCTAGTTAAAATTCGTCACTAAGTCAAAGTTAGCCTTGTATACACGATCCCATATTTGTTTCTGGATCGCGTAAGTTAGTGCAAATCGGTAACAGAAAAAAATGTACTATGTTACGCGATCCTGGGTATGTTTTCTGTATCGCGTAAGCTAGTGTAATTTGGTAACAAAAATTTTATAACTAAGCTACACGATCCGGCTGGGATTTTCTGGATCGCGTATGCAAGAGTAAATTTGAATATTAGGTTAAATTCTAATGTTTTGATTTTAGTTAAATGTGATTAGGAACAAAGTTGTTTACTTGTTTAATTACTTATTATTAAGTTTATATTAAACGAAAGAAGTATTTTATTAACTTGTTGACTTTGTATTCTCAGATCAACAGAAGACTCAGTGATATAAAAATCCTTAGTGTGGAGACGACAGAGGTATCGGTGAGTGGATTTAGAACTCACTCTTTGATTTAGTTGTAATTACTTTGTTGAAACAAGTAATAGTTGACATGTTGATAGAGCTATTTACTTAGTGTTATTGATTGAAACTTTATATGCTAGTTGACATGTGAATATATGTTTTTTTGAGGTCAACACATTGGTTGGGCTAGTTGGTTTTTGTGTGAATTATACATAGTCTTACATCATTTGTTGTGTGTAAGACTTGTGTTTGAGTACAATAACCACTAGCTATCGGTCTATTCCGTATTGGCCATACGGATTGTTGGATAAATGTTCTTGAGAGCCACCACGGCAGTAGGGTTTCTCCAGGACCACCGATCCTCATAGTTGAATTATTGATTGTTGATATATATATGTTTACCATTGTTTGGTGTAAACAAGTGATTATACTAAGTTAATTAGTGTGTGATGAATTCATTCACTTAGCTTAGTGCTAATCCCTCAATTTACTTCTTGCTGGTGTTATTGTGTTATGTGGGTTGCAAGAAGGGAACGAAGAATGTTTGATATTAGCAACTCTGATATAGTTTATATGAAACTATGTTTTGTAAAATATAATACCCCGTTTGGATTAAGTAAATGATGGTTTTGTAAATATTAAACTTATGGTGCACGTTAATCTTATAAGTTTATAAAATAATGTTTTGTTTAATACGCTTCCTTAGTTGAAAATGATAAATTAATATCTTAAAAAAGAGGGGTGTTATATCAGGTTTCTTGGATGATGAGGTGTTGTCGTTGTTGTTTCCAGACCATTTGTGTTTGTTATCCCCTGACTAGTTCAGATTGTTGACTGCGGATGTTCCTCGATGGACCACCTGTGCCATGAGGTTATGTGCCATTCGGACGGCAACTTGGATAGTGGCGGGGTTGGAAGCAGTGACCAAACTCTGAATGCGTGGGGGAAGTCCCCAGATGTAACGCTCGATCCGCTTGTATTCCGGATCAACAAGAGATGGGCACAGTAGTGCCTGTTGGTTAAACTTGGTAGTGTATCCGGCAATGTCATTGCCTTGGGTGGTGAGGTGCCAGAACTCGTGCTCTAGCTGCTGAATCTCATCTCTAGGACAGTACTCGTCCTTCAGCATCTGTTTCAACTCTTCCCACGGAGTTAGATAAGCAGTACCGATGCCCACAGTCTGAGCATAGGTATTTCACCAAGTCAGAGCACCATCCAGAAAGGTGCAGGTGGAATACTTGACCTTGCAGTCCTCCGGGCAGTTGCATATGCGGAAGACTGACTCTACTTTCTCCAACCAGCGTAATAATCCGATGGCACCCTCGGTGCCTTTGAAGTTCAACGGCTTGCAGTTCTGGAAATCTTTGTATGAACAAGGCCTAGGTTGTGGCTCGTTGGCGGCCGTGTCTTCGCTACCAGAATTTGTTGTTCGGGTAGCCATGGCTTGAGCCACACTCTGGGCGACGAGTTAGGCTATTTCGGTATCGCTGAATGTGTATCGTCTCGGAGGCATATTGCTGAATCATTAAAAAGAACTAGTGAGATGTCTATAGGAAATTACGACGTATCACAGTTGTATATGTGCTAAAATATACAGTGATAACACAATATGATAATCATAATACATTTAGATAATTAAGTTGGATACAAGGTGCGAGTTCCAAAAGATACAGGACATAACGATTACAAAAGGTGTCGAGAATTGTTACATCTGGTCGAATTTCAATGATTTTATATAGATGCTAGCAAAAGTTACAAGATAAGGCTACACTAATCTTGACGTAGGTTAATTTGTTCCATTAATGCAACAAGACGATCCACGGTGTTTGCAAGGCTGCTGGCCTGTCGGGCGTTGTCTTCTGCCAAGACTAGCCGTTGCACTAGACCACGGGCATACTCTTCGATATCCCGCAAGCGTTGCTCACACTCTTCCATTCTGCGCCGTAAAAGTGCGGATTCCACGGATAAATGTATCACTTTGTTGTAAAGGACGTCCATGTTGTTCACGGTGTTCTCATGGTCTTCACCAACATTATTGATACGTTCCATTGCTGTGAGTCTCCAGTGCTCGTGAGTTTCCTAGAGTTCGATGTTCACATCGCGCAATTGTTGCTCGTGACGGTGTACCCTGGAAGCCAGGACAGGTACAGTGGAGTGAGCAGGTTCTTGAGTATAGGGAGAGACGTCCATGTTGGAAAGTCCTCCGTTCGATGTGGGGAGTTGGATTCCTTCCTCATCCCTCCAGGTGTTAAGTCGGTTTGATAACCATCGCCAATGGCTAGTTGTTGTTTGCCTTTGGGACTGGTTATTGAGTTGGTTTTGAACATGGTATGGGCTATATCGAGGCAACCCAGTGTTCCTCCTAGTTACCCTTGAGTTTTGTGACCCATATGGATGAGAGCGAGACGAATTGGGTGGTGTGTTTGCCATTTCTGAGACAAAGCGTTAGAAAGAATGAGGCTTATATTCGTATGGTATATAATATAGTCTAAGGTTTATAAAGAGGCCTATCTATGTATATATATGTATATCACATAATAGCCTATTGAGTGTCTAGCACAGACATGTTTGAGTTCCGGTTCTCTCAAGGTCAGAGTCAACTAGTGTATCCTGTTTAGTCATGACTCCTTTCAGATCTCACATCATATTCTTTTAATTGTACATAGTTGATCAGGCTACGTTAAATTAAACCAATACAATGTAGTCACTAAACCTAATCATACTTAATGAAGAATACTGCTTAACGGTCATAGTCTAGGCCCACTAAATGCAACCTAGTTCACTATAACCTTTGGCTCTTATACCAATCTGTAACACCCCCAAATTTACTGTTTAGCGGAAGCAAGCTTTGGGATGCTACTAATCAATAATCAAAACACACAAGGCATATAATGAACGACTCTATATGCATCGTTTTACAGATACATTGATAATATAAAGTTTTACAATGTATAAATGTTTACAAAAGCCCAATGATTACAATGTTTAGAGATTAATCGGCATAACTTATTTACAAAATGTAGTAATGCAAAATAATCTCCCGATGTGTATGCTGACTCGAGCTATGGGCATCCTGAGTGAACAGGTCCTACTGCTGTTGGGTACCTGAGAACACATGCTAAAAAAGGTCAGCTAACGCTGGTGAGCTCACAGGTTTGCATAATAAACATGTAAGATTTAATGGTAACCATTTGAAATGAATCAAATGGTGTATATGTCTGCCATGAGGTCATAGTCTGCACTTAACGTGGGTGTCAGGATCACAATAAAGTGCCTGATCGTGGGTGCCTCCGGGCGAGTGTCTAATCCACACTCGTGTGAACAAAAGTTAATGCATCCGTTTAACCAATCAGTGCTTGCTGACCCGGACGAGGATGGTCAGTCCTATATGGTACCATACACTAACATTCACGCTACATAAAGTATTACCAGAACTATGATCGTAGAGGGCTTAAAAATGATTAGAAAACAGCTCATGCAGAATATAGCGAGTTTTGTACTCGTGTTCACGTGTAAAACAGTTAGAGCATGTATTCCCACCCCGGGAGTAAAAACAGTAAAACGTCGGGGCTATGAGACTCACCTGAGCCTGAAGAGTTGCAGTGAAGCAAATGTGGTGAAGTAAAATAGGGTATCTGAAGACTGTAACCTGCCGAACGTTTATGACGCGCATGTTTAAATAAAATAAGTAGGTATCTTAAAAGATAACCTATGCTAGTTGTTCATCTAACTAGTAATGTCCAATGATTTGATTTGATTGATAAGTCTGATTTTTGAAACCGTGTACGTCCCGTTGGTGACTGGTTGTAATAATAATCTCATTAATATTGTTATGATTTTTGGAGCGTTATACTTAAAAGTATTTACAAATTCTAGGTGACGAGGGTCCAGGGGCAGCGCCCCTGGCTAGTGGGGTTCCAGGGGTGGCAACCCCTGGCGGGGTCCAAGAGGCTGGCCCCTGGTTGGGGTCGAGGTGAAAAATGCATCTGAACTTGAATTTGGGTGAAATCAAGTGGTAAAATTTTAGGTCTCGACACTTAGTAAAAATATGTGTTTTCTTGGTTCTGTTTCATGCGACACTTATAGCGACACTTAGGGTCTATGCGACACTCAGGAAGTGTCGCATAAAATGAGAAATTTTGGGGTACTAGCATCACTTGAGGAAGTGACGCATGAGATGCGACACTTAAGCAAGTGCCGGGTGTGAGTGTCGGGTAAGGGTGTTAAGCGTCACTAGGCAAGTGACGGTACAAATCAGATTTAGGTTATAGGCGTCACTTTAGCAAGTGACGCTAGAAGTGTCGGTAAGTAGTGTTAGGTGTCACTGGACAAGTGACGGATGTGAGTGTCAGGAAAAAGGGATTTTATGTGGCACTTAGGCAAGTGACGCAAATTTAGGGTTTTATGCATCACTTATCGTGGCACTTCAGTGACGCACGAAGTGACGCTATACTGGTCTGGCCTATGCGACACTTATGTCTATTTGTCGGATTTTGAGCCAAAAATGAGTTTTCCGGTTTTCGTTTGGTCCGATTCTTTTACCCAACCCTTAGATGGACATTTCAAGTTATTACAAACAACAAACAAGTGAAAATAATGGAAATCGGAGTGTTTCGGGATTTGTCGGGAACTTACACACTTTGCGCCAGAGAATGTCGAAAGGATGGAAACGTAGATCGTGACGCGGTGGTACTTTTTCTCCAAATACACTCCGAGATTTAAGGTCGTTTAGTGGTGGTTTTTGGTGGATTTAGGTGGTTGTATGGTGGTGGTGATTTTGAAAGAAAATGGAAGAAAGAGAGAGAAGTGAGAGGGTGAGGATGATGAAAATGAGAAAAGGAGGTGGGGTTTTCCCCCTTTCTTTCTCCTTTAGGCCGGCTTGGTGGGGTCCACAGTGTGGGCTTCACCAAGTTTTTGTTTCTTCCGTGTTTGTGCTTCGTGCGGTGTTCGTTTTGTCGGTCGTTTATATAATTTTTCGTACATTTAGTTATAGGTTTTGATATACGAATATTTATTCGATATTTTAATTGAAGTATTTCATCAAATACTTAATAATTGAGTTATATATTATAACTTTAACTTGTTTCATTTTGTTTTACGCGTTCAACATTTTAATCGCGTAGTCGTTATTTGTACGGTACAAATTTGAGTTGAAATATTATCAAAATAATATTTTGGATATAATTGTTTCATTAAATAATGTTATATTATTTAATAAAATTGTTCACCAACGTCCGTATTAATTGAATCGAATTACATTCGATTTGAAACGTGCGCGATTTAACCAAATCACGTAATTGTATATATTCAACAATATATATTATTCGATACACAAATTAGCCTAACACAGTTCTAATTACATGTATTACAAAATGATTAGGACCTAATGAAGAGCCCAAATTTGGCGGGTGTTACAGGTAGAGATGTGATTGTTGAAACTTGAATAATTAGGGTTTCGGGATGATGTTCATTATAAATTTGATTTGAGATTTATCAGATAAAGAGCAAACATACTATCGGTGTAAAAACTAGGACCCTACGTTTAGGTGAAACCCCAAAAACATATGTCACTGGAATCCTAGGTTATCATGATTCTGATCAGATCAGGCTGTTTTCAAACCCCCCTGAACTTTGTTTGACAAAGTAACCCTCAATATATCTAGGGTGCAGGAATAAGGCAACAGACCGTAATTGTATTTACTGACCTTTCTTAACACCTAATCGTCTATTTTCTTTTATCATGGCAAATACTGATTGCTTCCTATGTATGTTAAACTATTGGTTTAAATAGGGTTTAGCATGTCTAGGTATTATTAATGACACTACCCTGTATTTTGTCTGTTTGAAGCACATATTTAACCATCATTAATATAGACTCTCCTTTACATACATGCGTTCATCCCTAGGAATAATCATGGTGTACAGGGAAATTAAGCATTTCCACAGTGTTCGATCTTCTAGATGTACTAACGGTACTGTGCATTTATGCATTTCCACAGTGTTCCAGATCTGAAGTCAACTAACGGTGTAGAGTGCATGAGCATTTCCACAGCTTTGATTCCTAGACCACAGTTCTAGAAGGGTTACTTCTAGGTAATCCACGATGAAACAATCCTATGGCATTTCCTTAGCTTCCACATATTTGTACTCCACACGAGGTGTTTCCAACGCTATACGAAGTACCGTGCCTTAACAAGGAAAGTTCATAGTTTCATACTATAACTGGAGATAACTGTATTTTCATAGTATTATGGTTGATCAGATCCTATCCTTAGGTAACAATCACGTGAAAGTTTGGAAAGGGTGACGAGAAACTAGATCTATATTCAGGATAAGCTTAACCAGATACACAACATAACAATTTCCAATCATATAATTGAAATATTAATTTAACATCATCCCTACTTCTAATATCTACATTCCAAGAATCACAATATTAAACTACTCTATAAACATGGCAATAGGTAAAATACAAACTGAAATACCATAAAGCACAAGCAGTATAACAGTAAGTAAAGTTTAGATATCACCGGGAATATAGCAGTGTAATACTGAGGATTACAAATAGTCTGAACTTGAAAAACTCATTACAACAAGATTACCAAGCTAAACCTTCCTCTAGAGTCGAACCGTAAGCTCAACTCTAACCTTTCTCCTCTAGAACTCTAAAGAGAGACTAGAGAGAGAAAGTAGAGAGAGAGAATGAAAGAAAAATGAGAGAAAAGAGGAAAATTAAATGAGAAATATGTGTATATGTTGAGGTGTGTTGAATGGGGAGGGGGTATCCCCTATTTATAGGCAAAGCTCAAAATCACGCATACAACTCGTGAAGCATCACGTACAAGCAAACGGAGAAGGATATGAGGTACAGGGGGCCGTATACGGCCTTAGAGGGGCCGTATACGGTGTATACTAGGTCGTATACGGTCTCTGTGGGGCCGTATACGGTTCCCTAGGCCGTATATGGGATCCGTCTGATTCCGTTCGTTGCTTAAAACTCGCGTATCTCCTTCGTTATGCGTCCGTTTGACCTGATTCTTTTGCTTGTGGCTTCGTAATTCCGTTACGCTTCTAATGATGCCAATCTGATGGAAATTGGATGTGTAGATCTCAGCCATAGCCTGAATGACTTTATAGGTGTCTGTTATCGCCGTATCTTCTCCGTTCTTTATCCGATTTGCATGATTCTTGATTTTCCCGTCTCGATTTTACCTGTTTTATCATATGATGAGGTTAGCATGTGAATTTTGTAAGGTAAATGAGGTCGGAGGATTTTGTGATCGTTTATTTTCCTCGATTTGCTTGTTATTTGGACGTTTTTAGTGATTTTTGTAGCAACGCCTATAGTTGGACTACTTTAGTGATTTTTAGTGAATAATAATCATTTTGGAATGTTTTCACTAAAGATATGTCCAAAAAGTGTGGAATATTGTCATTAAAAACATGACTTTTTGCGTCACATCAAATTATCCCATACTTAGACGTTGCTTGTCCTCAAGCAACACTCAGTTCGAGAGAAAATATTTTAAAATTTTGGTTTTTAAAGGTGAGTCAAAATAATTTTCAAAAGATACCACTTCTAATAAAAGCAAGATTACTCGAGAATACGGAGAAGGATAAGATGATCCTTTCAGAAACAAGAAACGACTTTCTCAGGCATACTACCAACTCTCGTGATCTTGGAGTACACATGTCTAGGATATCTCACAAAAGGTGGTCACTCAATTTACTCAAAGTGTATCGGGTTTCCTAACTTTCTAGAACAAACGAAATCGCTCAATAAGCCAGTCATGCAGCACTCATCGTCATAGGCTTGGTCGAGAATCAGATCTCCACCACTTAGGTGAGGACGGTGCTGATTATCCCAAGACATTCAACGGGTTGTAGTGTTTGGTGAGGTTGTAAGGGTATGGATAGTGGTATGTTTTTTTTGTTGTAAGGGTTTGACTCATCTTAAAATGCTAAGATAGTGAAAAACTTATTTTAGAATGGAACGGAGGATTCTATAGTTGTTCGTCTTCTAACAATTTTTCTTGAGAAGGTGATACTTGAAGCATTCAGCTTTATTTGATGGAACTATTTTCTTTTTCTTTTCTATTATTTTTTTATTTTCTTTTCTTCTTCAGAACTTCTTTGCCAGAGAATTTCTAAGGATATTTTATTTTGATTCCTTCAGAAACCCTTTTCAGAATTATGATCTTTGATCTTGAACTTCAATTCTTTTCATCGTGCCAATTTTTCGCACTTTTGACTTTAGAGTACATAGAAGAGGAAGACTTTGGAGCGTAATTGAAGAGGATGTTTCAAAAGATGTTTTTCACGACCTTATAAATTCTTAGATAAGGTTTTGGGAATTTTTGGTGAGTAGGGGTTGAGTAAGAGGGTTTTTATGAAACGAAAGGTTTAGGCTCAACAGGGTTTACCAGATGGATCATCGATACGAGAATAAGTATCGGAAGGGTTTTGGGCTTGAAGAGATATGTAAGAATTGGGTTTATATCCTAGGGAATGTCAAGGTCATCTAATTGCACCTATACCGCGTACGGTACACACCAATGTGGTCTTGAAACGTATGTCTGGAGCAAATTCTAATTCTGAGATGCAAGCATCGGCACACACAAGAAATGAAAGTGAAGCATTAAAGATCAATGCTATTAGGCTCAAGATACCTCACTACAAAATAGGGGTGTATATGCCTAGCCATGCTCCTTTTAGATTATCGTTTCTTGCTCAAGAAATTTCTACCTTATTTTCCCTATATTCCAAAATAACTTACTCATATTTTGAGAATGATTCATTTCGAAAGTATTTAACTCAAAAGACTTAGAGTTAATCTTACGATTTAAATCATAATTTTCTAATTTTTTTTTTAATTTTTTTGGAAAAATTTGTTTTAAAATTTGTTAATTTGGTGAAACATTTTCTGAGTAATGCTATTTTGGACATAAAAATTGCCTAAAATTATCCAAGGTATTCTATACCTAACTATCCCAGACTTAAAGGAACATTATCCCTAATATTCTTATGAGTAGGGTTTTACTGGAGGTAAAAAATCCCACACTTAGAGTCTGAACATGTAAGAAAATGTTTCTTAAGTGTTAAATTTGGGTTTGAATCCCACACTTAGTAATAAGCTCAGGATAGGGTATAGATTATAACAAACTATCAAGACAAAATATATGTGATCATGAAATGGATAGAGGGTTAAGAAACTCCCTAGATAACGTTTACGCGTTTTGAAGCTTATGAAAGGATTGCAGGAAAAAGGAGTCGAGGAGAGCCTTCTTCTACATTCTTCTTGAAGGTCGGTCAGCTTCAATTGGGTTATCCAGTGTCATGTATCCAATATTATCAGAAATCCACTCCAACTCTTTAAGTAGGGATTCTTATGGTGTAGAATCCCTTACTTTAGATTTTGAAGAGGTTGGAGTGATTTCGATAAGTATTTGTAGTGGGGGATTGATCCCACACTTAGTTCTTTGAAGTGCTTGGACACAAGGAAGTTTTGAGAAGAACGAGAACCCTCCATGAGGTTTGAATGCTCCATAATCAGCAAGTGCCTTCACGGATTTCTTCTTAAATGTGCGTCATCTCGTCAGTCACCACGCGCATCGATCACAACATTTTCGCTTATTTAAAAAGGAAAGAAATAAAATATAATAAGTAATAGCATAATAATAAAGATAGAATTATCAACCACCAGTGGCTGACACAAATATGTCCCAAAAGTAAGGTTCAACAGTAGCTAGTGGTGTACATAAATGGTTTGGAACCGTCAGAACCAGTAAATCGAACCGGAACCAAACCAGAACCGAACCTAACCGAGATATAATGGTTCGGTTCCCGGTTTTACTATTTTAGTGTTAATGGTTTGCGGTTCGCTTCGGTTCAAGAACCGTTAAAACCGTACAAAACTAGAACCGAACCGAAATATACTTAGTAATATTATTTTTCTTATATAAACTAATGTTTCAACAACTTATTTTAATGTACAACTTCTATCTTCAATTTATTACGTATATATAATATTGGAATTGCGTATAAGTGTGTTATTAACTACATATACGTCATTATTTAGCATTCATATGTGTCAATTCTGTAAGCCCTTATAAGAAATCAATAGTAAAAGCTTAGAGATTATATTAGCTAAGTTTTAAGAATCCATTTAGATACATGAAAAAAAATAACACATGATTATTTTCTTATTGTCGAAAGAAATTTCATTCACAAATGAACTATACTAGGAGTTTGTTAACGTGGGCGCCTAACTTATTTGGTTCGTGATTTTGAACCAAAACCGTCATAACCGAACCGGTACCAAACCGGACCAAAATCGCAATTACATTGTTCGGTTCGCGATCCTTAATTTTACATTAATTGGTTCATGGTTCGGTCCGGTTTTGGTCCGGTTCAGTGAGGTTCTTGAACCATGTACACCCCTAGCAGTAGCCAAACAAACATAAAAAAATAATAGTAATAATAATAATAAGAATAATAATAATAATAATAATAATAATAATAATAATAATAATAAGAATAATAAGAATAATAATAATGTCTGAAATCAAAGTCAAATGATGTAGATGAGGTAGGTCTATGAGGCTGGTGATCCCTGGTCAGGTGCATCAGTATGCTGAGTAGGAGTTGGTGCTGCAGATGGCCCTATGACGGATTGCTGGCCACTAGATACTCTATGTCCCTGTTCTTTAGCATTGATCAGTTTGAGCTAAATCAATATGTCTCTGAGGGTAGTAGCTGGAAGTCTCATCGGATCAGTGTATCCCCACTCCAGCAAGATAGTAGAAGTAACCCCTGCTTGATCAAGCAATGTCATGTAAGCCTGACGCAGCATGCTCTCTGTAGGTACAGTTGGGGAAGAGATCGGTCCCAGGTTCAGCAACATCTCAGAAGTATCAAATGACAAAGCATCTGAACCCAAGTAAACTGTGTCAGCACGGAAAGATCCGTCGGCAACTGGCTGGGCAGTAGTAGGATGAGAAATCACAGGTGCAGGAATCACTGGCTGTACTGCCGGTATCTCGGTCTCGACTGACTGGACCTGCTCTGGTACTGGTGTGGTCCAGACAGCGGGTAATGGTGGATGAGTGGTATGTGATGGGATGGATGTATGTGGTGGTGCTATGGCTGGTGGTGGTGAACCGCATTGGTACATGTAAGGCTCAGGATCAGGAATACCAAGTCTCCTGGAAATCAACAGCTGGTGGGAACGGCTAACCTGAAGAGCATGTTAAAGATAATATTGTGTCAGCGAGGTCACTGGATCTGTGTAATGAACAGTAGCCTGAGCTGGTGGCTCGGCTGTCTCAGCTCCTCCATGCGAGACACTAGTATGTGCTCGGGCTCTATCAGACGGACCATCCTCAGTATCTGCAATAGGTGAGGATCCCCTAACTCGCTTCTTCAGGAGATAACATCCTGAAATGATCTGCTTGCTTATCTACCTCAACAAGATGGATCAACTTACAGTACTCCAAGTTGAATGGCAAAGAACTAGAACAAATAGTGAACTCCTTAGTGTGAGCATCGGTCAAATATCCCATACCATATATCAATATGGTAATAATCGACCCCATGAACATGTGCCTATCTAAGTCTATCTCAGCCCAAAGTCTCTCAGCGATCAAGAAAGTAACATCCAGATTCTTTCCTCCTGTGATTTCTTCCATGAATTTCAACTCCTCGGCACTCACAGCCCCACCTTCCTTCTTCCCAAATATAGAACATGCTAGCAACTTGTGAAGGATGTGATGAACCGGCTTGATGAAAGTGGATGACTTAACACAACTCCTAAAGTTTGTTCCTACTAAATCCATCCATATATCCTTGTGGTTCCTGTTTGGTAGGCTGGAGATGTTTTGAACACTGTTTCTGAACCATGCAGAGTTGACCTAAGACTCTGTATATAAACCAAGATACACCCCCAAGTAGGCAACTGAAATGTGATGAATCTGTTCCTGAAACCTAAATGAAATCTTTCTTTTGTCAGAGATGCTCATTTTTGGATTCAATTGGTATGTCATCATGAACTCGGTTACTACTTCTCGGGTATGCATCCTCATCTATATCGAAAAGACGGAGAAGGGCATTGTTCATTTGACCCTCGGTCTCATACATTAGAAAATTCTTCAACTCCTCCCTGAGCCCAAGCTTAATCATATCTTTACAATCCACAAAACGATTACTGCCTATCGGTCGCTGCAACCACTGGCGAATGAGTGACCTATTCTTTGAAGATTTGGCCAAGTAGCTGAGTGAAGGTGGGCAAGTATCCATCTGTGACAAAAGATAAGAAAAGATTAAACTGTAATAGTGATGTATTAATGGATATGCTAAAGTACTTCCAAATTTTTAGAAAAAATAAATAAAATGTAGGCTTTAGAAATGGGCATATCCAGAAATTTAATATTGCTAAAACTAACCGCAACCAATTACAAATCAACAATTCTTATTAACTTATGTCTAAATAAGGGAAAGTGGCACAAAGCTTCAAGATTCTAGCATAATCAAAGCAAGTATATTAGTACTTAAATCAATTATCCCAAGCACTAAAAACTTAAACACTTTGTGCTTATGGTTAATCAATTTAATTGAGCCTAATACTTTGAATAAATCCAAGGTCATATAATTACCTCAAGTAAATCAATTGATCACAAAATGACATATTACCAAGTTAATATGTAATCCAACTTTCCGCAATTTCCAAAAGACATAAAGCTAATTACATGGTTCCAAGCAAAGAGTACAAGTAGATTTAATGACAAAATGGTAATTAGAAGAATGGTGTTTTGTTGGTTCCATTTAAAAAGGGTCATTCACTTTATTAATTAAAGTGCCGATACTTGGAAATGATCAAGTGAACTAAAGCTTGTTTTGGCAATCTTGTAAGGTTTTTAAACTTATAAAAGTCATAAACATGGTTTTCAATCAAAAGTTTTAAGTAGAAAATGATGCTTATGAAGGTTTGACAAAATTTTGCTTAGTTTAATAACCAAAAACTAGCTTAACCATCCTCTAATTGCAAATGATTAATCAAAGCATGTTAACTTATCACATTTAAGCATAATTCAATCAAGTAGAAGTCAACATAAGCAATTAATCAACCAAAAAGTCAAATAAGTCAAAGTTCATCCAAAAAGTAAACACTTTAATCTTCAAACTTGCAATGTATCCAACAAATCACTAGATTATGTTTGTAATCATGTTAAGCATCAAGATAAGCATGGAATAACACTAAATTGCAACTTTTAAGCATGAAATCAATAGAAACAAGTTACAAGCCCTAGTTTTTAAAGTTTCATGAAAATCACAAAATTAGGTCAAGAATTACCTTAAACTTGATGTTATGATGTTGTGGATGCAAGAAAGATGGTTAAATGATGAATTTTGGGCTTGGAATCATGCAAAATGGTCAAGAGATGAAGATTTGGGGGTGGTGATGGTGAGGCCGACGGTGGCGGTAGAGGGGAGAGGAAGAAGATAAGTTTTTTTGTGTTTTTGTCCTCTTGTATTGGCCTAAAGTCCTTTAAATACAAGTCTCAAACATATTGTGTTTTAAATATGCGAAAGATACGAAACATACAAGTTAAATTTAAGATTTTTAATAAAGTAATTTTTAAAAGTATGTTCGAATTTTTTCCGAATCTCTGCACGCAGTCTGAAATTGTATTGCGAACTGTACGCGATATAGCGTAAGCATTTATATATAAAACAAGACAATATTTTTTTGTTCTTCAAGACAAATTCAAAATTAATTTTCCAAAATTTAAAAATAAACTTTTTCAAATTTTCTAAAAATGTCTTAAATTTGTTACTATGTTGCGCGAATTTGAAAAGAATGTTTACTTGTGTTTTATGATAAAGCATAATAATTAACCACTAATATTACTTAACCTAAATACTTAAAATTAATTTAACTAAAATTTGGGTTGCCTCCCAGAAAGCGCTTGGTTAAAGTCGGTAGCTCAACTTTTGGACAAATTTTATTTGAGATTGTCCAAGAGCAATTGTTTGAACGAATTTGGTGCTCTTGGTTGAGGGAAAGTGTAGCGAGGAATAAAGTCACAAGTGAGAATCTTAATGACATAATCAACTAGGTCTGCGGGATGTAACGAGAATCGTTCGTGTCCAGTGAGAAACATACGTTCCTTTTTGCCTAAATCTAGAAGATTGTCAATAAACTTGTTAAATTCCTTTCTAACTTTCTTAGGGTTTGAAATTCCATTTCGTTATCCGTCATCTATATGGTTTAAGTCATGAAAAAACATTCCTAGGATTTTTAAAATTCCAATTCTTCTCTTGAATCGGGATCTCCGATGGTAGCGTGAACTAACTCCGTGATTTCTTCAATTAAAGATGTTTGTGAAACAGTGAAAGGAAATTTTGACTGAGCGAATAACAAAGTGAGTGAGACGTTGATATCCTTCCTTCCAACAAAGAAAGCAACTTCCATGTTATCGTCAGTGGCACCAGGGAATATATCTAACAACTTGTTGATCATGTAAGTAGCGGGGTCAACGAAAAATGGAGTTTTATTAGAAAAGACGAGAGATATAGCTGGATTTTTGCTTATCCAGAACTCAAACTCATAAATCATGGCCGCAACATAATGATTAATTAGGGTTTGAGAAACCGACCAATAATCGGTGCAGGCAAACAGATCCATTAGTAGGTCTATTTCTGATTTTAGCTTTAGTTCTTGCTCTGGAAAATGTGTGAAGATACCTTCCTCCTTTTGATTCGGAAGATGGTGGAGAATACCAACCTGTTTCTTTCTCCTACGAGTGACTTCTCTTTATTCTACCGAAAAAAGAAAGTCGGATGTTTTGAGTTGTCTGGCAATGCCCGACAAACATCCAATCTTCTATCAGGATCAAAAGAGTTACCTACGTAGCGAATATTTTTCCAGGTTTGATTGGTAGAGTCCTATCAACAACATGATAGATGGTGTACTCAGGTTCTGGTACAAGGTTTACAAAGATAGGTGATTTCGGAGGGTATTCATAAACCTCTTCATCCCATGGTGGAAGACGTTCTTCAACGGGTGGAAAACGAAAGGGTTGAAGATGTTTAGAGTTACTCTCGGAAAGATCAGATGTGGTAGGGAATTGAAAGAATTCTTCTAAGGAATATGAAATCTCAGGAGTAGGTATAACCTGATAGCTTAGAATGCTAGAGGCAGATGTTGAGATCTTCTGGTGAGAATCATGGCTTCCTAAGTTAAGGTCTAAGAATTTCCCTACAGTTCTAGATTCATCGTCTGGATTAATGGCAATATCTTCGGAAGAGGATAAAGATGAAGAGTAGACGTCAGATTCTAACTCTTGTTCTAAGCAGGCGAAGAACTCGGCATCATCCATGGCCATCATTTCTTCGGACTTCTTATGGGCGAGTGGAGAAATGGGGCTAGATGGAAGTGAATCGAAGAAAGATATTTTTGTATTTTTCATTTTTAACTAATTTAAACTATCTAAATTATTCTAAGGAAAATAATTAACTGCCAAATAAGTTTGGGAAAACCTAATTGGAAAAGATCTCCTAAAAGCTAAAATATCTAAGGCGGCTTCAAATCGTAACGCTCAACGATCCCCGGAAGCGGCGCCAAAAACTTGTCACGTCCCTATCGGTCGGTCGGATTTGACTCCGGTTATTGTTCTAACAGCAACAGAGACGGTGGACAGTGTGTTTTAAATTTATATGAGCTGGGGCTCAAACTATAAGTACTACCTACCTTGGGAGCAAGCAATAAGTATAACTCAAGGTCGTTCTTTTATCAGAGTGAATTGAAATGAAGCGGATCACCAAAGATTATGGTCGCAAATAGGATGGGGGTAGGTAGATAGATTTTTGGTAGGTTTGGTTTTCTAATTATCCTAAGTACAATAAGGTAAATGTAGGAAATAAAAGATAAAGGGTGAGCAGACAGTTAGAGATGTGATTGTTGAAACTTGATTAATTAGGGTTTCGGGATGATGTTCATTATAAATTTGATTGGAGATTTACCAGATAAAGAGCAGACATACTTTCGGTGTAAAAACTAGGACCCTACGTTTAGGTGAAACCCTAAAAACATATGTCACTGGAATCCTAGGTTATCATGATTCTGATCAGATCAGGCTGTTTTCAAACCCCCCTGAACTTTGTTTGACAAAGTAACCCTCAATATATCTTGGGTGCAGGCATAAGGCAACAAACCGCAATTGTATTTACTGACCTTTCTTAACACCTAATCGTCTATTTGCTTTTATCATGGAAAATACTGATTGTATTCTATGTATGCTAAACTATTGGTTTAATTAGGGTTTAGCATGTCTAGGTATTATTAATGACACTACCCAGTATTTTGTCTGTTTGAAGCACATATTTAACCATCATAAATATAGACTCTCCTTTACATACAGGCGTTCATCCCTAGGAATAATCAAGGTGTACATGTCAATTAGACATTTCCACAGTGTTCGATCTTCTAGATGTACTAACGGAACTGGGCATTTAAGCATTTCCACAGTGTTCTCGATCTGAAGTGTACTAACGGTGTAGAGTGCATGAGCATTTCACAACTTTGATTCCTAGACCACAGTTTTAGAAGGGTTACTTCTAGGTAATCCACGATGAAACAATCCTATGGCATTTCTTTAGCTTCCACGTATTTGTACTCCACACGAGGTGTTTCCAACGCTATACGAAGTACCGTGCCTTAACAAGGAAAGTTCATAGTTTCATACTGTAACTGGAGATAACTGTATTTTCGTAGTATTAGGGTTGATCAGATCCTATCCTAGGGCAACAATCACGTGAAAGTCTGGAAAGGGTGACGAGAAACTAGATCTATATTCAGGATAAGCTTAACCAGATACACAACATAACAATTTCCAATCATATAAATGAAATATTAATTTAACATCATCCCTACTCTTAATATTTACATTCCAACAATCACAATATTAAACTACTCCATAAAAATGGCAATAGGTAAAATACAAACTGAAATACCGTAAAGCACAAGCATTATAACAGTAAGTAAAGTTTAGATATCACCGGGAATACAGCGGTGTAATACTGAGGATTACAAATAGTCTGAACTTGAAAAACTCGTTACAACAAGATTACCAAGCTAAACCTTCCTATAGACTCGAACCGTAAGCTCAAATCTAACCTTTCTCCTCTAGAACTCTAGAGAGAGACTAGAGAGAGAAAGTAGAGAGAGAGAATGAAAGAAAAATGAGAGAAAAGAGGAAAATTAAATGAGAAATATGTGTATATGTTGAGGTGTGTTGAATGGGGAGGGGGTATCCCCTATTTATAGGCAAAGCTCAAAATCACACATACAACTCGCGAAGCATCACGTACAAGCAAACGGAGAAGGATATGAGGTACAGGGGGCCGTATACGGCCTTAGAGGGGCCGTATACGGTGTATACTAGGTCGTATACGGTCTCTGTGGGGCCGTATGTGGTTCCCTAGGCCGTATATGGGCTCCGTCTGATTCCGTTCGTTGCTTAAAACTCGCGTATCTTCTTCGTTATGCGTCCGTTTGACCTGATTCTTTCGCTTGTGGCTTCGTAATTACGTTATGCTTCTAGTGATGCCAATGTCATGGAAATTGGATGTGTAGAGCTCAGCCATAGACTGAGTGACTTTATAGGTGTCTGTTATCGTCGTATCTTAAATCCTCAGCACCAACAAACCCTCGACGCTGATTCATCGGGAAATTTCATGCTACATACTTCGGACGAAGCGTGGAAGTTGATTGAGATGATAACGATGCATCATCTTGAATGGGAGCCAGATGAATTCACTTCTGAGGAGAGGAGTACTTCCGATCAAACCTCGGACACCTTAAAAATTCAACTCAAATCCATCTCTAAAGTTGTCAAGGACTTGCAAGAATTTTCTAAACCCATGCAAAAGAAGAAACCTCAAAGACTCTTCCTAAACATACGGGCCAACGAAGAAATACTTGATGCCACTGATAGAAACCCTGATCAAACCTTTCCTTCTAAACCATTCGTTTAGCGGTTAACCACACCACCCATTTCTAAATCTATAGTTTTCTCTAGTCCTACCCGATTCACTTCTCGTCTAAATAATACGATTTTCAATAACTTCATGGTTGAGCAAAATAATACAAACAAACGAATTGTTGATTTTCAAAATCAGATTGATAGTTGATGTGCACCTAGCGGTCGGTTTAAGAATCACTTCCTGTCGTTGCGGACCCTTCCACAAGGTGCGGCACCAATGGTAGTTTTACATTTATAATATTCGGGGGGAGCCTAAACCTCCGTACTACCTACTAGTACTGCTACGAATACCTGATATGAGTATGCGGTAAGGATGATCCAGGGTCGTTTCTCATGATGGTAGAATTGAAACAAAGCTCATTCTAAACTAATTATCAAGCTAGGGTTTGAATAAGTAGATAGGTAATTGTTTTTTTTTGGGTTTTTATTTATTTAAACTATTAAAATTAATAAAGCATAAAAGTAAAGGGAGACTAGCATATGTAACACCTAAGGATAACAAAGACGTGGTTCACCATGATTTAGGATAGTGTATGTGCAGAGATGATGATTATTTGGGGACACATACAGGTGACAAACATATAGACTACACGTGTAAACACTAGGATCCTACTTCTTTAGTCCGGTTCTAAATTAGTATGTCACTGAGTACCTAGGCTATCATGAGTCTAATCAGATCAGGTTGCTCAATCCCCAACACTACCCTTGTACGGAACAGTGACCCTTTGCTCAACTGCCCTATTACAGAACAGTGAGTCTATGGAGATAACTCATGGGTGCATGAATAAGGTAGCAAACTACTATAAAGGATATTCTGACCTTTCTTAACACCTAAGCCTAAATGTGTCATCTAAATGTGCACTGGTTATTAACTATGTTATTCTAAACTATCGGTTAAATAGAGTTAAGGGGTTTAAGCATCTGGGAATACAACCGACTCCTTGATTTCTTTTCAAAACTCATATTTTATCAGTTAAGCACAAAATACTTCCGTCATGAATTAGACCCTCCTTTACAATCAGTCGTTCATCCCTAGGTATACTCACAGTGTACACTGCATTAAGTATTTCCACAGTTGGCTAAGTCTATGTAGACTCACGGTGTACACTACTTTAATATGTTTAGCATTTCCACATCTTATATGATACCTAGACCATGTTCTAGAAGGGTGACTTCTAGGTAATCCAAAATGAGATAAACATACGAAATTTCCTTAGTTTCCACGTATTTATACTCTACCAGTGGTATTTCCAACGCTATACCAGTATAGTGCCATTTTATGGTGATCTCATAGCTTCATACAGTCACAGAGATAACTATGTATTCGTAGCTAGGGTTTATAACTCCTATAACTATGGCAATAGTCACGTGAAAGACTGAAAAGGGTAAATGATTAAGTCTATATTCAGGATAAGCTTAGACAGATAACAAAGCATAACTCCCATTTATATAGATAAAGAATTTATGTAGCATCATCTATAACTATCTAAATCATGGCAAACATACAAGAAACTACTCACAAAGCATAGCAATAAACATTTCTAACATTAATAAATCACATACATCAGACAAGAAAAATATGACAAATTGATAATAGAAAGGATAGATAATACCGATACGAATTGCGAGCAGAATAACACTTGTATTTCTTCGTATTATCCAAGCATTACAAAAGCTATCCTCTACTAATAAATTACATAACTAATCTAGAAGAAAAGTGAAGCATTCCCCCACTAATCTTCTCACTAGTCCAAGGGTTTAAAACCCTAGCAAGAAAACTAGAGAGAAAGACTAGAGAGAGAACCTAGAAAGAGAAACTAAAGAAAACCTAGAGAGAGAGAGAGAGTATTTCTAGAGAGAGAGAGAAGAAATGAGAATGAGGTGTGTGGTAAATTGGAAGAAATGATCCACTATGTATAGGAGAAGCATGAGGCTTGAGGTATAAGTCTTGAAGCAAAGAGAATAAGCACCAAAGCATCAGACGGGGCGAACAAGGGACAGGGGGGTCAAATGGAACCCAAGGTACCTTTTACTAGGTAATCTAGGAGGCAAATGGTACCTATGGTACCATATACGGCACTTAAGGTACCGTATACGGTACCTAGGGGAGAGAGGGGGTTGGTGCTCCATTTGTCTTCCGCTGATTTCTCGCGTTACTTGGTTCGTCCGTATCTTCTTTGTTCTAAGTCCGTTTTGCTTGATTCTAGTGCCGTTGGATTCACTTTTCCGTTACATTTCTAATGACACTAAGTTTGCCAAATTTGGAGGTGTTTGACTTTTGCGTGTTCCGGATGACGATCGGCGGGCTTCCAGATTGCACATCTTCTCCGTTCTTCGTCCCTTTCTTCTAATTCCTTCATCTCCAGTCTTGTATTTTCCTATGGAATCATAAAATATAAATTAAGATCTAATCACATAAGAAAATCAAGAAGGGAATATTTAAGGTGATAGTTTTGCCTCAGTTTGTGTATTATTTGGACGTTTTAACCGATTTTTGTAGCAACGTCTATATTTAGACTACCTTGGTGATTTTTAGTAAATAATGATGGTTTGGAAATGTTTTCACCAAATAATAGTCCAAAAAGTGCGGAAATATGTACCTAAAAACATGACGTTTTAGGTCACATCAAGTATCCCACACTTAGACGTTGTTTATCCTTAAGCAATATCTCAGTTATGTCCAATGAAAACATTTTTTTATATTAGTTGGGTGAGTTAAAACATTTCCAAGAAGTCGCCACTTTGTCATATGGGAAAATTATTTAGAGAACACGGGGAAAGTTAAGATGATCTTTTCAGAAATAAGTACTGACTTTCCCAGGCATACTTTCCAAATCTCATGATCTTGGAGTATACATGACTAGGCGATCTCACTAAAGGTGGTCACTCAATTCACTCAGAGTGTATCGGGTTTCCTATCATTCTAGCATAATTGAAATCGCTCAAATAGCCAGTCATGCAACACTCATCATCATAAGCTTGGTCGAGAATCGGATCTCTACCACTTAGGAAGAATACGTCGCTAATTATCACAAAACATTCATGTGGGTTGTAATGTTTGTGAGGGTTAAGGGGTATGGATAGTTATAATTTTGTTTGTAAGGGTTGCTTATCTTAGGCATCGTGAAAATCATGAAAAACTTATTGTAGAACGGAGGTATTAGCTACTCATCTTCTATCGGATCTTTCTTTTGAACGATTAATACTTTGAAGCACTTAGCTTTATTTTATTTTCTTTTTCTGCTTTTTTTTTCTTTTTCTTTCTTCAAAACATCTTTACCAGATAATTTCCAAGGATATTTTTCTTTTCTTTTCTTTCGGAAATCTTTTCATTCTTATCACGGACTTCTTCGAGTCTTTTCTTTTGGTGCCAATTTTATGCACTTTTGATTTTCTTCAATTTTGGTGAACACGAAGGAGTAGGACAATTCAGAAGGAGATACTTCAAGATGTTTTTCATAACCTCCGAAATTTTAAGATAAGTTGTTGGGAATTTTGGATAAGTGGTTTTAAAATGTAGGGTTTTGAAGAAATGAAAGGTTTAGGCTCAACATGGTTTTCTAGGTGGATCATCGATACTAAGAATGAGTATCAGAAGGGTTTTGGGTTTGAAAAGGTATTTAAAAATGGGTTAGATCCTAAGTAATGTCGAGATCATCTAATTTCACCTATACCACATACGATACTCACCAATGTGGTCTCGAAGCGAATGTCAGGAACAAGTTCTAACTTAGAGATACTAGCATCGGCACACACAAGAAATGAACAATGTAGCCTTTAAAATGAATGCTTGTAAGGCGTAAAACCTCACTGCAAATTAGGGTTTGTACGTGCCTAACCATGCTCCTTAGATTAACATTACTTATTTAAGAAATTTCTACCTTATTTTCCCCAATATTCCTGAATAACTAACTCATATTAGAAATGGATCCTTCTTGAAAGATATCGTAACTCAAAAATAGTAGACCTAATCGGATGATTTCTCTCATACTTTATTAGTTTTGTTATAAATTTTGAAAAATTTGTAAATTTTGAGGAACATTTTCTGAGTTGAGCTATTCGGACCTAAAAATCTGTAAACGTCCAATCCAAGGTATTCTATTCCTGCTATCCCACACTTGGAGGAACATTGTCCCTAATGTTTTCTTGAGTTGAGATTATACTCTTAAAGTATAATCCCACGCTTAGAGTTTGAACATATAGAAAATGTTTCTCAAGTGTTTGGTTTGGGCTGGAATCCCACACTTAGTGATAAGTTTAGGATAGAGTATATATTACTTTGTATTTTAACAGCTAACGAAGCGAAATAAAATCATGAAAGCGGAGTGAAGTTTAAAAAACTCCCTAGATAACGATTATCTTTATAAAGCTGAGAGATGTAAATGAGAGGAGATGATGTGGATTTTGCTCCTCTCCTGCATGAAGAATGGTTCAGCTTTGGACGTATCGATCTGGTGCACAATGCCTTGTGTGACACTCCTCCAAATTAGGTATATAATTATACTTAATTTCATGCATTCTTACGCTAATTCCCTGCACAAAGCTAAACAAAATTGTTGATGTGATATAAGTCTAGCAAGCCCGAGACTTTTGTACAAAAAGTTCTACGTATTTTGTAATTAATTATAATTACGTATGAACTATCAGAACGAACCCGAAAAAAATAAAATACAATCGTTGGTGAACATTTAATTAATAATATGAAATTAATTAAAAACATTATTTAAATTATATTATTGAGATAATATAAAGTATTATACGTTTTAGAAATAAATGTATCATACGCGAACGAAACTCACAAACTGTACCGACACACATTTCAAAGAATTTTATTAATAATTTTAATAAAATATTTCAACTTCATTTTTATCAATTTTCAATGTTTAAAATAAATTTTAAACAAACGAATAATTTACTGGGACACGGGGTACAAATAATTGGATCCGTACATAAAATTAACGGATTAAAAACCTACAAAATGTACACAATCTAAATATCTGTTCGACATCCTTCTGTATACTCCCTTACTTCCTGTGAAAATCAAACACTGAAACAATATTATATATCTCCCTCTTCTCATCTCAGTGTATCACCAAACAACAATAATTGATGTCTTTCTTCTTCTTCCTCTGGCTTTCCATCGAGCAACAGTAGTAGCCAAAGAAGCAAAGCAAGAACCTCATCTTCTTCGATATCATCCTCATAATCATCTCCATATTTTCATCTCAATCTAACAACAAACACATACACAATCGTCATCATCATCAACCGATCCTCATCATTATCTGGATCATTATTATCTTTGTCATCTCAATTCTTTTTATAAACTTTCTCATTTATGATTATATATATGTTTGTATATATGTAGATTGTGAAAATTTTGTTGATGATAAGGATGAAAGTAAAAACATAAACATGAAAACAAAAAATGGTCATAAATTGATACATGAATATGTATGTATAATAGGTAAAATCGTGTGAGTAAAACATATGTAATGAGGAAACCATAGCAAAACACATAACGAATTCGAGCTTAAAAATTGGAAAAGAGACAGAGTAACTGAGCCGAAGCCTAACCCGGTCGGGTGAGCACCCCCAACCCGAACAGGTAAGCTCAACCCAGACTGATGGGAAGCCCAACCTGTATGGGTGAGCCCCCTAACCCAAATGGGTTAATTACTAAACCCGGATGGGTGAATTTCTCTTAGGCTGAAAACTGTAACGGGCTAGTTACTTGGGCCGGATGCTAGTGGGCTTGGGCTGCACGAACTCAAAAACAATGAGACCCGAATGGGTCACATGATCAACCCGTATGGGTTGGGTCATGGACCCGGACGGATGGATAAATAATGGGCCAGATGGGGGTTTTAAATAGTTGGGCCGAAAGTTTTAAACATTAAATGTATTGGGCCGAGAGTTTGCGCCAAGCCCAATGGACCACGAAACATTACAATATAAATGCAAATTGTGCTAAATAATTGGAACGATTATTTACTCCAAATAAAACTAACGGAATTGGATGCGGCAAATGTTAGAACGGAAATAATTATTTGAAATATATTTTGAATGAGTTAAATTTTGGTACAAACTTTAATTGAGTATGTATATATATTTAGATGGTGACTAATAATATGACACTTGTCAAATTAGGACTAGTAATTAGTGTCTAATCAAGTGTAATACATGTAATTAGTTCTATGTTAGGCTAATTAACGTATCAATATATATATATTGTTGAATTTATACAAGTATGCGAATTGATTAAATCGTACAAGTTTCAAATCGAATGCAATTCGATTCAATTAATACGGACGTTGGTGAATGATTTTTATTAAATAATATAACATTATTTAAGAACCCGAATGTATTCGAAATATTATTTATGTAATATTTCCAATCAAATTCGTATCGTACGAACAAAGGATTTCGCGGTTAAAATAACAAACAACCAAACAACCAAAACAAAGTTAAGTTATATTTTATAACCAAATTACTAAGTATTTGGTAAAATACTTCCTCAAAAATATTAAAGAAATACTCGTATTTTAAAACTCATGTCTGAACACGTAAAATAATTATTTAAAAGTTTTAACGAACGAGAAAATGAACGTCGCACGGAGCGCGTACGCAGGAGAAAATGAAGCCCACACCAGATGGACCCCACCAGCCACCCCCCCTTCTTTCCCTTTCTTTCCCTCCTCTTTCCTTTCCTTCCGCCTCATATCTCACTTCTCTTTCTCTCTTCTTCTCTCATTTTTTCTCAAAATTTAACCACACCACCATCACCATAATCCTCCAAATTACTCCACCAAACGACCTCGGTTTTCATCATCCATTTGGAAGAAAAGAACCACCTCGCAACGATCTACGTTTCTATCTTTCCGGATTCCTCTCGCTTGAAGTTGTAAGTTTCCGAAAAATCCCGAAACTCTCCGATTTTACTCATTTTCATTTGTTTGTTGTTTGTAATAGCTTATAATGTCCATCTGTGAGTTGGGTAAAAGTTTCGGACCAAACGGAAACCGAAAAACTCATTTTTGGCTCAAAATCCGTCGAACAGGCGTTAGTGTCACATAGGCCAGTCCAGTATAGCGTCACTTCATGCGTCACTTAAGTGCCGCATTAAGTGACGCATAAAACCCTACATTTGCGTCACTTGCCCAAGTGCCGCATAAAACCTTAAATTTGCGTCACTTGCCCAAGTGGCGCATAAAACCCTAAATTTGCCTCACTTGACCAAGTGCCGCATAAAACCCCTTTTCCCGACACTCCAACCGTCACTTTCCTAGTGACGCCTAACACCTTTATCCGACACTTCTAGCGACACTTCCTATGTGTCGCCTATGATCAGAAACCGACACTCGAACCCGACACTCCCTAAATGTCGCCCCCCTAATGCGTCACTTCTCCAAGTGACTCTAATAATTCTGAAACCGTCATTTTATGCGACACTTCCTAAGTGTCACCCAAATTTTGGAAGTGACGCATCAAGTGTCTCTAAAAATAGAAAGTTTAAAACTCGTATTTCACTAAGTAACGAGGCTCAAATTTGACACCCCATTTTACCCGAATTCAAATCCCAAGTGCGTTTTTCACCAAAGCAATTAGGGACCCCAACTAGGGGCCAGCCCCTTGGACCCCGCCAGGGGTTGCCATTCCCGGGACCCCGCTAACCAGGGGTGCTGCCCCCGGACCCCCGTCACTTAAAGTTTACAAATACTTTTAAGTATAACACCTTTCGAAAATCAAAATAATAATGTGAGATTATTATTACAAACAAATCACCAACTGGCCATACACGTTTTTCAAAACACAATCAAATCAACCAAGTTGTAGTAACTTGGACAATTCAATCAACTAAATCGTAGTAATTTGGACATTCTAAGTTGGACGAACAACTACAAGGGCAGTCTTTCGAGATGCCTACTCATGTTATAACCATCGCGTGTCTTGGACACCCTCAGGTTACATGTCTTCGGACATCAATTCACCGCTAATCAATTCAAGTTTATTAAGTTAAACACTCAAGGCTCAGGTGAGTCTCATAGCCCCTATTTTACGGTTTTCATCAGGGGTGTGATTACATTGTTGGTTTTATTTTACAATATGAACGCAATGACAATACAAATCAAATACTACATGAGTTGTTTTCACTAATCATTTCTAAGCCCTCCATAACATAGTTTGGTAATACATCTATAGCGTGAATGTTAGTATATGATATCATATAGGATTGACAATCCTCGTCCGGGTTAGCACGCACTAACTGGTCAAACGGACGTATTAGCATTTGGGAAGACGAGTGTAGATTAGGCACTCGTAGGAGGCAACTCAGTTAGATTTCCTTAATTGGACCTAACGCTCAAGTTAAGCTCTTACTATGTGCTCATGGTTGTATAACTTTTATTTTGCTTAATTGCATTTTACATTCAATCAAATCTTGTGGTTCATACAAATATGTGTTGACATACAAACCTGTGAGCTCACCAGCGTTTTGCTGACCCCTTTTAACATGTATCACAGGTACTCAGCAGTAGGTTGGCTGCCCAAACAGGAATCATTAACTCGAGTCTGCATTCAAACAAATTAGAGATTTAATTGCATTATTATATTTTGTATAGATTAATTATGTAATGTAAATCTCTCAATTTCAAGTAACTGGGCTAATGTAAATAGTACTTTAATGTAAACTTTGGTTTTTATCAATACAATATAAAACGACGCATTTAGTGGTCGTTCATTATATCTTATGTGTTGTGTATATTGATTAGTCGCGCCCCGACCCGATTCGCTTTCGCAACCCGAATTTGGGGGTGCGACAAATAATATATATATATATATACGATGATTTTTGGAACGAAACACGTTTAACAAATGTATGATTTAAAATATACGTCAAGTATATTAATATACATATATATATATATATATGAAAATTATATATACTTAACAAGATTACGATTCGAGAAAATATTACTTGTATTTCAAAACATCGTCACCAATGAACAATACAAATTAAGGAATCAACGATTTCTTCAACACAAACAAACTATTAATATGATTCGACAAATAATCAAACGCTTATGTTAATACGTTTACATCGTATAGGTTGACGTACCTCGGGCTACACGACTCTCCACTACTAGTTATCACATCTACGTATCTACTATGAGTTCACAGCCCCTTTTTCACTATTTTAAGGCTTTTAAAACTTGGGGTGAAAAACATAGCAATCGTATGTACTACTGCATGCGATAACTGATTTAAATAATGTATGTATTTACTTAAACTGCTATTTTTATGAAATGATGTTTTCATACTACTTTGAGAATTAGACAACGAATCCTAGAACGGACCTAGTGAAATGCCCTATTTTTTTTTATACGTCATAATTCATAAAATCATAATGTCTGTAAATGTAATTCATTTACATTTGGTCTCGTTTGAAAGTCAACACAATATGTTTCAACAGATAACAACAATTGACTTTACAATTTCAATTGTGTACAGAAATTACATTTTAACAAAACTTTTCTTTCAAATAATACATGACAATAATCACACTCCTTTGGGCGATTTATACAAGTATTATCATAATGATAATCCAAAAGATATGAAGCTTGTCTCACCAATAAGCAACCTCCAATCCACGCTATCCTCTTGCCATTATAAATCACCCATGGTGCACATTCGGTTCAACCGAACTATTAACCTACAAAGTAAAACAACTAAAAGGGTAAGCCTAAAGCTTAGTGAGCACACAAGCAATTAAATGAATAATACACCATATAACACCCCCAAATTTATTGTTTGGCGAAAGCATACTTGGGGTGCTACTAATCAATAATCACAAGCACATAAGATAAAGTGAACGACTCTACATGCATCGTTTTAACAAAATACATTGATTGTAATAAAAGTTTACAAGAGTTATAAGGATTACATAAGATCAGTACCCTGATCTGAAAGATTCTATGGCATTACTACTTATACAAAATATAATAATGCAGAAAAATCTCTTGATGTTCGTATTTGCATGCGACTCAAGCTATAAAGTTCCTGGCTAGTCCTACTACTGCTGTGTACCTGAGAATACATGCTAAAAGGGTCAGCTAAAAGCTGTGAGCTCACAGGTGTAAATGATAAACATAATGTATGAACCACAATATTTAATAATGTATTTGAAATTAATCAATTAAATGTGTATATTACTGTCATGAATCCATAAGTTGAGCTTAACTCAGGGGTCAGGATCCGCCCTTAAGGACCTGAGCGAGGTACCTCCAAGCGAGTGCCTAATCTGCACTCGTATGAACAAATGATAATGTGACCGTTTGACATCATAGTCATGGTAGCGTGATGCGCTACCAGCGGTCGGTAAGGATTTCAACCCTTGTCGTCGCACCGGCTACCGGCGGCGGATTATAGCATTTAATACTATTTCACAATTAGATTCAAGTATATTATACCTTTGCCGATCACAATTTATCATATTTATAAATATTTCGTATTCAACTTATTACCTTTTATTTTTATATTCCCTACATAAACAGGGCATATGCTTATTAGCGGGCTAGATTCAAGGTATGCTAGTTGATTGATTCCACTCAATTTATAAGAAAGATTGGGTGAGTGTTCAGTGTACTTTAGTAATAGTATGAAGAGCTTATGCCTTTATTCGATATAAATCAATACTATTCGCACACTTAATCTTCTAAAATCACATCAAATCGCTTTGATATTTGGCAGCCTCAACAATTCCATTTGAATAGCATAATATAACTACGTTGGCCAGACGTCGTTAGATTATGTCATACACACTTCCTTCTCGGGCTACTTCATACCATCCAGCTTTAATGTAATTTCCACGTAAGCACATAACTCAATGATTCATAAGAAACAAAATACTCAATAACACTTGATCACATAGATTTAATTTGGGATTTACTTGCCACCACAACTTCACATAATTGATTTATTTCAAATCATAGATTTCACATAAGCAAGAAATTCCACATATTCCAATCAATATCATTTATTTCACATTCCAACTTGTCTCTGATAAAGTCATCTTTTGATTCAGTTCATCAGTCAATCAGACACATATATTTTTGATCACGTAACAATTAGTCACATAATGATAACATATAGTAATCATGTCATTATTTCACATTTAGACATATCATTTATTGCTTTACATCTGACCATGAAAGCCTATCCCTTCCTCAATCAAATGAAAACATTACTTGACCATAGTCAATCAAATGAAAACAATACTTGACCATAGTTCGTACGCATATTCATATTTATTTTGTCAATGTTTGACCATAGTCAAAACATATCCATTAATTCACATATTCCGCCGTTCTCCCTTAGGAGCAATTATCAGCAATTCAAGATATCACATACTTGGTTAGCAAGGAATTTAGATCACACCTTGCAATTAATATACCATATTTCTACTACCGATTTCACACTTTATTCTAACACTTTAAACACACTTAAGTCCAATAGGACTATTCTAGATTATTCATAATGTTAATACCATAATCAACATTTCGTCTACTGATTCAACACATAATCCATATTCTAAAGTTCAATCAGAACTAGACGTGACCCTAAACGTCTCATTTAATAATTCAGCTGCTAAATCAACAAGTAGCAATCATCAAATAATTCGTAACAAGGAAACATATTATTTCAATGAATTCAACTCGATTACTATGCTTAATAATCATAGGCATTTATAAAATTCATATTAGATTAAGTCTAGGCAATCCTATGGTGGATTACCTAATTCCCTTAAACTATCGCTCTGATACCAACTTGAAATGCCCTATTTTTTTTATACGTCATAATTCATAAAATCATAATATCTGTAAATGTAATCCATTTACATTTGGTCCCGTTTGAAAGTCAACACAATCTGTTTCAACGGATAACAACAATTAACTTTACAATGTCAATTGTTTACAGAAATTACATTTTAACAAAACTTTTCTTTCAAATAATACATGACAATAATCACACTCCTTTGGGCGATTTATACAAGTATTATCATAATGATAATCCAAAAGAAATGAAGCTTGTCTCACCAATAAGCAACCTTCAATCCACGCTATCCTCTTGCCATTATAAATCACCCATGGTGCACATTCGGTTCAACCGAACTATTAACCTACAAAGTAAAACAACTAAAAGGGTAAGCCTAAAGCTTAGTGAGCACACAAGCAATTAAATGAATAATACACCATATAACACCCCCAAATTTATTGTTTGGCGAAAGCATACTTGGGGTGCTACTAATCAATAATCACAAGCACATAAGATAAAGTGAACGACTCTACATGCATCGTTTTAACAAATTACATTGATTGTAATAAAAGTTTACAAGAGTTATAAGGATTACATAAGATCGGTACCCTGATCTGAAAGATTCTATGGCATTACTACTTATACAAAATATAATAATGCAGAAAAATCTCTTGATGTTCGTATTTGCATGCGACTCAAGCTATAAAGTTCCTGGCTAGTCCTACTACTGCTGTGTACCTGAGAATACATGCTAAAAGGGTCAGCTAAAAGCTGTGAGCTCACAGGTGTAAATGATAAACATAATGTATGAACCACAATATTTAATAATGTGTTTGAAATTAATCAATTAAATGTGTATATTACTGCCATGAATCCATAAGTTGAGCTTAACTCAGGGGTCAGGATCCGCCCTTAAGGACCTGAGCGAGGTGCCTCCAAGCGAGTGCCTAATATGCACTCGTATGAACAAATGATAATGTACCCGTTTGACATCATAGTCATGGTAGCGTGATGCACCACCAGCGGTCGGTAAGGATTTCAACCCTTGTCGTTGCACCGGCTACCGGCGGCGGACATCAGTGGAGTGTTTTAAATTTGTAATTGTGGGGCCTAAGTTTTTCCTAACAATGCTAATCCTAAGGGTGAGCAAGTGGTAGGTATGACCTAGAGTCGTTCTTCAAACCGACTGAATTGAAACTAAGGCGTGGCAGATGAGGGCTTTCAAACTAGTGAAGGTTTTATAAAATAGTGAGGGAATTTTGGTTTTTATATTAACTAACTTAGGCAAGTAAATAAATAAAAGCGAAATAAAAATAAAAGATAAAACAGATAAAATAAAGATAGTGTTTGCTGAGATTTCATTAATTAAGTTATGGGATGATGTTTGGAGAAATTGTGTTGAAAGATATTTGTTAATTATTAATCTTGAATACTCGTGATGTAAACACTAGATTCCCTACTAATTAAAATCCCATTAGCATGTCACACCGGGAGCTAGGTTATGGTAACATCACAAAGTATTTAGAATAATAAGCAAAATCTTGACTATGGTTTAATAATACTTTCATATGACCGGGAATAAAATCATAAGGTACTAGACATAACTGAATCATATAATGATTCCTCATCATCCTAACAGATTCATGTATTTAAAACGGTTCATTTATGACTTTAAACCAGCCCATGCTTAAGACTACCCAATAAATCCCCTAATTATCCATAGCGTTCCTCATTTAAAGTGGTTCCGCTGCTTCAAACCTTGGCCATGTCTTGTCCTACGATAATCCCCCATGTAGCCTTGCGGTTCCATAGTTTCATACCTTTGACAAATTATATTGACACAATTGACTGACTACCTTTTAGTTAGACGTCGTTAAAAAGGTGTTGTAATCACGTTTATTGGTGGAAAGGCGATAGATTAATTTGAAGTTTAAAAGTCTATTTAGAAAGGTTAATTAAACTAGGTTTCTCATTTTATATGTTAGTCCGTAATATAACTACCTTCGGTCGTTACTCGACTTCCATACATTTGTACTCCACCTTGAAGTGTTTCTAGTACTATATCGAGTAACAGTCGAATAGGGGCCATCATATTACTTCGTAATATTGTACCGTTTCGTAATTAGACTACCTTCGGTCGTTCCTCGACTTCTATCCATTTGTACTCCACCTTGAAGTGTTTCCAGTACTGTATCGAGTAACAGTCGAATAGGGGCCATCATATTACTTTACGATAATTAAGACCATTTATATTTTACCACTATGATAATCCTAAGGCAACAATCAAACAAGAACATGCAATAAGACGATCAAAGCGATACTACCGATCTTTAATATTTAATAATAAATCATCCCATAATTAATTAACTACATCGCAAACAAACACAACAAGTATACTACGCTCTAATCATGGCAATAACTAAATCTAGCATAATCAATAAAAACGTAATTAATTAAGATAGATAGGGATAGAAAGAACCAGGATTAAATGCAAAAGAAAATAGACTTGAATTAATTGACACAATTCCGAGCATACACCGAAGATTACAATGCGTTCCGCACTTTCCTTCTACTTCTAATAAAACTCCTAAACTAGTTTACATACTAGTTAAAACTAATCTAAAGAAAGAAATATAGAGTGAGAAAGATAAGCTAGGAAGGTGTGTGTTGCAAATGAGCCTCATGCCTCCTATTTATATGAGATTTTTGGTGCATTTTAGTAAGTGGAAGCTCACAATAGCAAAAGGTGGAAAAGGTGGTGGCACCAGGTACGAAAAGGTGAAAAAGGTGGTGGCACAAGGTACGAAAAGCATGTAAAGGTCTAGCACCTGGTACACGAAAGGACCAAAAAGCAGGATCCGTGCAGGGGGGTGCCGGCCGGCGGTGTCCATGTGGTGTCCGGTTGTGGGGTGCTGCCAGCCGGCCTGGTACGCCACCCTGCCGCACCAGTTCGCTTTCTTTCACTGCGTTGCTTAATTCGCGCGTATCTTCTTCGTTACGCGTCTGTTTGGGTTGATTCTTTTTGCGTTGGATTCATAAATCAAAAAAGAAGCTTTTGGTGAAAAGAAATCCCAAAAATATGTCTCTGAACTTTAGATGTGTCGTACGAATCATTTGGATCTTCCGGCGTACGTAGAATCTTCATTCTTCGTCCGTTTTTGTTGATTCTTCTTATGTTGGATTCGTAATTTGAAAACGAACATCTTGGGTGAGATGGTTGTTGGTGATCGGCACTTTTATCTTGAAATCTCGTTTTGATGCCTTAAATCTTCAAACATACGTGGAATCTTCGTTTTTCATTCGTTTTGCTTGATTTTTGTCGTGCAACCATGTTTTGACCATCTTGGCATAATATTATTGATTTGTATTGTTTTTGAGTTTAAAATGCCAAGAATTGTTCCAGAATGAGAGAGATATCGGTAGTAAAAACATGACTTTTTACGCGATATCAAGTATCTCACACTTAAAACTTTGCTTGTCCTCAAGCAAACTCGAATTTCAACATAGTTAAAGATAAGTGGATAATGAAATATTTTGAGGCGGAACTTTTTACTAAAGGGGGTTTTGGAAAAAATGAAATATTTGTTCTTTGAAAAACAAGGTTGTAATCTTTGGGAGCATGCTTTTGATCTTTGATCTTGGATACATGACTAGGCGATCCTCTCAAGGTGGTCACTCAAATCACTCAAAGTGTTTAGGGTTTCCTATTCTAATATTATCAATCACTCAGAATGCCAGTCATGTATCGATTATCGTCATAGGCTTGATCGAGAATCAAATCGTTACCTTTTTGGTGAGCGCGAAGTCCATCTAGCCACAATCATTCTAAGGGAAGTTATGTAGGGTTTTTCGAAGTGAAGTGTTGGTGATATGAGAGGGGGTTTTGTTAGGTTTTTCGCGGGTCTCTTTTTGTTGAAGTTGGAATTTTTGGGAGGATTGACGCCCTTTTTCTTTTGGTATTTGCGGGAGGAGTCTTTATCTCCAATTGATTTTCTTTTTCTTCAAATTTTTCTTCTTGAACTTCTTTTCTCTTTTCTTTTTTCTTTTCGACGTCACCTCCTTGCGATTTCTCTTCTTTCATCTTTGGAACTTTATTTTCAAGTTTGGGGTTGCTTTTGAGAAAGCAGGGGTAATGTGTCTATTTTTGGGTGTTTGGGTGTATGGATGGGTTTTAGAATGATGTGATTCAATCTCCTTTTCACTAACCAATCTGGATTCGAAATGCATAGCAGGAGCAAGTTCTGATTCTAAACGCATACATCGACACACTCAAGAATCGAAGATGTGAAGCATTAAAGGTGAATGCTTTATATGGCTCAAGATACCTCACGAATCGAAAGTTGGTTTGTTGTGTGCCTAGTCATGCGATGCTCTTTATGGGATTACTAAACTAATTTTCCAAAGGAATTTGTATTTTATTTATCCTTCTTCCCCAAAGTAAATCATTCTTTGTCAAAAAAATTTCATTTTCAACATATTTTTTACTCAATTTTGAAAATTTTTGTTTGCTTATTGGAGAAGGATGGTCTAAAGAGCAACGAGTTTAGAATCAAGCATATACCATTATCCATTTTACAGTAGTGTAACTACTGCTATCCCACACTTAAAGGAACATCGTCCTCGATGTTATTTAAACTCTGATTGGGATAAAATCCCACACTTAGGATTTAAAACATCTAAGACGTATTCTTTTAGCTGTGTGTTTTGGGTTTGAATCCCACACTTAGTGATAAGCATAGTGGATATGGTATATTTATAACGAATGAAAGTAACGGTATAGAAGTACTCCCCATTTATATATATGGCTTGTTGGTGATGATGAGGAGTGCTCCGAAGCACATGATTGTCGACTTTTCTATAGTGTCCCTTCGTTGTTGTTGTGTGCTCCGATTTCTTCAAGTCTTTTGTGATTTATCTCGTAGGTGTGAACACGTTGGATATACTTTTCTTAATTTTGGTGCCAAAAACTTGATGTGTGATGCGGCGCAAAAAACTTGATGCGTCGGTCTTCTTCGTATATCCAAGTGTGAAAGATAGTCGGAGACTTCATCACTTCTTGGAATGTAAAATTGCAGAAATGTAAACAGTGGTTGCCTCCCGAGAAGCACTCTTTTAAAGTCGAGAGCTCGACTTCTTCTCTCCTAGCTAGATGGAGATGGGTGCATCCATGGGATTCCCGTTGATGTTGTGGGCCCTAGGTTGCGGAAAAGTGTATCGAGGTGGATAGATTCTCATGAATTGGTTGATAATTGTCGTAATCAATTCGAGTGGACTATCTCTCGATGATGCCTTGTAGTTCAGAAGATGCTCTGAAGTTGTCCTTACAAGTCCGTGAAGTCCGAAGGTGATGTAGTCAACTGCTTTAGTGACGGGCCCACTATGGTCTGTCATGGTGGTTGTGTCTGTCTTAACAACCTCTCTTGGCGGTGGGTTTTGCCATAGAGAGCATACAAACGCCAAGAATTGCAGTTTTATGTCTTCATAATTCTCGGTCTTGGGGTCTCCGTTGAATCTTCTGATGGATGTGCACAGGTCCTCTATTTGCCGGTGCTGATGGTTCTTGAATGGAAAGTCGGATTCTGAGAAAACTAGAACAACCTGACGAAGTATCTCCATGCATCCTGAGTGGAATATGAACTTTCTTCTGGAGTTACTTTTCCGTTGTTGAATCTCCAGGAGATGGATCGTAACAAAAGTAGCGATATCAAGTGGTGATTCATATGTGGCCCTAAAAGGTCGTTCGCGCCTTGATTCCTCCAAAACAAGATCACTAAGTTCTTTGTTGCGCTGCACACCGGTCGTTGAAATTTCTAATGGTGACACAGCACAACAGTGGGGTTTTAATTTATAAGGCTGGGGCCTAGGGTTACTTATTATGCTAGCACAAGATAAGTATGACCTAGGATCGTTCTTCAAAGCGTGACAAATTGAAACTAGGGGGTTTAGAGGCTTTTATGTGTTCAGCTAGGGTTGAAAGAGTTGGTTTTGGTTTTGGGTTTTCTTATCCTAATTTAAACTAGACTGAATTAAAAGGGTGGAGGTTACTTCGGGCGTTCAGCAATTAAAGCGATTGTCTACTATAATGTGGTTTAGAAGTGGTTAAATATAGAAAGTTCTAATGAGGATAAGTTCGTAAGTTGATGTGAGCTATTCTACAATCCTTCTATCGGGCTGACGCGGAGGTGTCCACAATCAGGCAAATAGAATGTCACGTGGATTGCACAATATATTAAAGTGTACACTGAAAGTTCTCTCAAATGTACACCCACATTATCCAACAGTTAACCTCGAATCCTATTCCCCAATCTCGGTCGTCAGAGATGCCCAAATCATGGCATAGTTTGTTGAATAAACAATCTTATGAACGAGGGTTATCCTCACCGGAATAGGTTGGGCTAACTGGTCTAAACGGTCGGATAATATGTCATCACTTATTCGTACGAGTTATTATCATTACTTGGGGATGTTACAAGACAGGGATGATTTGTGTTACAAATGGAGACCTAGGTAATACGTTTGCTATTCGATTCATAATACAACTACCTTCGGTCGTTCTGACTTCCATACATTTGTACTCCGTCGTAAGCGTTTCCAGTACTATATCAAAGAACAGTCGAATAGGAGCCGTCATATTATTTCACGATGATTAATGCCGTTTAAATTTTACTATTATGATGATCCTAAGGCAACAATCAAACAAGAACATGCAATAAGACGATCAAGGCGACAGTTTAATTTAAGCATGCAAAAGTGTTATCTAAGTTGAGGATATTCCGAATGTTGTCTCAAAAATATCGATTACATGAATTTAATCTTAATCTACCTCTACTCCCATGTTCTGTGTCTCTTGGATCCTATTTTGGTCTAGAGAACACCGGCCATGCCGAGCTCAATGATTCAATCTAACATAGTATAACTAAGTGACCTGTATCCTATGAGTTAGCTACGTTCATTTTGGATAAAGTTTTAGTCATAACATGAGTTGGGCAGATAAACAATAAAGATTTAATTCCTATATCCATTTGTAATATAAACCATCCGCAATCTCAAAACATACCACATAGTCACATATTTAATACTTTTCTAAACGACTATCATAGCAGATAATTGAGTTATTTAGCTAATCATGGCAATTCTAGCATACATATTTAAATTTATTAAAGAAAGGACAAACATATTAAATATGAAAGATAGATTGACACCTGGAAAGAAGTACAATAACTCGTAGCTAAAATATGCGTCCCGGAGCACCTCCGTACAAATCTTCCTTGGCTAGTTAATTAGCTAGTCTAATTAACTAGGAAGAATAAAAGAAAAGAAAATACATGTAACCAAATGTGTTGAGGTGTGTTTGTGAATCTAGGTGTTTTTTTTTGGTGTGTTGTTCAAATGAGCCCATGCCTTTATTTATAGAGGAGCTTTGGTGCATTTTAGCCAAAGGAAGCACACATTAGCAAAAGGTGGAAAAGGTAGTGGCACCAGGTACAAAAGGCGAAAAAGGTAGTGGCCCCAGGTACGAAAAGTAGGAAAAGGTCTAGCACCGGGTACGAAAAAGGATGAAAAAGTGCAATCCGTGCGGGTGGCGGGCAGCAGCCGGCGGCGGCTGGGTGGCAGCCGGCGGCGGCTGGCTGCCAGCTGCACCAGCCTACTGCCGGTTGCTTCGTTTTTCGATTCGTGCGTGTTTTCTTTGTTATGCGTCCGTTTGCGTTGATTCTTTTTGCGTTGGATTTGTAATTCAAAAACGAAGCTTTTGATGAAAAGAAATCCCAAAAATATGTCTCTGAACTTTAGATGTGTCATACGAATCATTTGGATCTTCCGGAGTGCGTAGAATCTTCGTTCTTCGTCCGTTTTAGTTGATTCTTCTTCTGTTGGATTCGTAATTTAAAAACGAACATCTTGGGTCAAATAGATGTTGGTGATGGGTTCTTTTGTCTTGAATCCTCGTTTTGATGTCTTGAATCTTCAAACGCGCGTGAAATCTTCGTTTTTCGGCCTTTTTGCCTGATTTTGCTCGTGCAACCTTGTTTTGATCTTCTCAGCATTTTATCAATGATTTTTGCATTATTTGAGTCCAAATGCTAAGTATCGCTCCAGGATGAGAGAGATATCGATGGTAAAAACGTGACTTTTTACGCGATATCAAGTATCCCACACTTAGAGGTTTGCTTGTCCTCAAGCAAATCTTCATAAAATTGTGATGAGAGGTGTTTTATATTCCGGATAACTTTGATTCCTGCAAGTTTGGTAAAAAGATTTCGGACGAGGTTCCATCCTTTGTAAGATATACATGACTGGGGCCCTCACAGGTGGTCACTCAATTCACTCAAGTGTATCAGGTTTCCTAATTTCTAATTCACTCAGGGGCCATTCATGTAGCTCTTCCGTTGTCATAAGTTTGATCGAGAATGAAATCTACAATACTTAAATGGGGACGGTGCTAATTATCCCTAGACATTCGCAAGATGGTAGAAGTGATGTATATGGATGAAGGGTCTTGTAGGTGGTTTATTTGGGGGTTTAGTATAGCCTAAGAGTTGTTTATGATGACTTATCTTTGACGCTTTGTAGTGCTTCTTTCTGGATTTTTCTCTTTGAGAGCCTTCTTTTGCGTCTTTTCCTTTCAAGTTTTCTTTTGATGAACCTTTCCCTTGGCTTTAAATGATCCTTGGGCTTTTAGGTTCCTTCTGACAGCTTTGCTGAATTTTCTTTTTTTTGGAGCTCCTTTTACGGATGGTGTTCATCCTTTGGGGAACGCTCCGTACTTCTTTGCTGGATTTCTTTTTCTTGGAGCTCCTTTTACAGATGATGTTCATCCTTTGGGGAACGCTCCATACTTCTTTGCTGGATTTCTTTTTATTGGAGCTCCTTTTACGGATGGTGTTCATCCTTTGGGGAACGCTCCATACTTTTGATAATTCTTCTGTCAGCACAGAAACTTAGGCTATGGCTGTGATAACCCGAAAATTTCTGTAAATTCCGTACGTTTTAACGCATGCATATTAGGCTAATTCCCTATCTAATCAATGTGAATTTAAATTCATTTCAAATAAAGTCTAGCACAAGCCCGGTTTTACGTGAATAATGTATTTACTTTAATACGTGAAGCGTTCGCGTACGTAATTATTATAAATTACACAAACATTCGGAAGAGACCGACACCCACTAACGACTGTGATCAAGCCAAGCATGCAACATGAATCCATTTGAATCAAATAGTAGTTATTTACTTGGAAATATTATGCTAAACACTAAAGTATAACGATAAAACGAAAACAATTACACGTTTAGCTTAAAACGTAACGTACGCGTCGAAAACGCGCAAAACGAGCCCGACAACCAAACGAGTCAAAAATTATATTTTTGAAACTCAAAATAAAGTATTTAAAACAATACTTCAAAATATATGTACGTATTTTATACATGAACGAATTTAAGGTAACTATCGTGTTATAACATACGATTAACGATTAACCGACGACCGGGTATGACACGAACTTGAGGAATGGAACATCGTAAGCCCAAGACCCATTGGGTCAGACCAGACACGGCCCGGGCCCAGCCCAGGTCGACCCAACCCAAAAACTTACAACCCTAAGTACTAATACTTGTTAAACTTGAGATTTCTCATTTCTCACCTCACACAAAAACACACACACTCATTTTATCTCCTCCCACCACCTCTCCAGCGATTTTCCAGCTGATCCAACACCTTCCACACCCTCTCCCACGTCCTCCTAGCATCAACAAACAAAACCATCATGATCTAACTTCATCTACATACGGTTTTGACAAGGAGAAGCGAAAAAGGACAGCGGCTGCACTCTTCGACGAACTCAGCCACTAGATCACGTTTTCTGTGGTAGAAACCTCTAACTTTCTTTAGATTTCCTTGGATTAAGTATAAAAACATGTTTGTTGTTCATCTCACTTCGATTATCACCCAAAAACTCGACCAAAAACGTTCACTAGTTGCGGTTAACCGTTGGACAAAGCTATTACCCACTGGACAAAACTTTACCGACTTTAGATCGACGATATCTAGCTCATTTCTTAATGAAATCATGTGTTTCTTGAGGCTAAAACGAAGTTCAGAGAGTCTAGTTTTCAAATCTGTAAGAAACACGAATTATTATGGTCATTTATTATTTTTAAGAAAAGAAATAAAGGTACATGTACTTTCTGTATTTTCTGACCAGATTTTGGGTCTTATGTTGACTGGCATATCTCGTTAACCACGAAGTGAAAACTGATGAAACCAATTGGGAATGTTAGGAAATTGTATTGGCTTTAAATCCCCTACTCACACGTTTTGTGAAGTTTTGTAAAACTAGAGATATGGTCAAATCATGTAACGTATATACCGAAATAGAGCTGCTGGACAGACTCGTGTTTACGAATTTATTCCACGAGTTTTACTTGACTAAAACATACATAAAAATATTGTTTGGAAAGCTTAGACATAGGGTAATAACCTGTAATGTTATTGGATTCCATTTTGGACGTTTGATTAATGAGAACGAGCTTGGAAAAAGGCATAAAAACGCATTAAAAGCTGATGGAAATACCTTTCTGTCGCAATTCATTTTAGCGACACAATTTTATGTCGCAAATCATTGCAGCGACACAATTTTCTGTCACCAACCATTTCAGCGACACAACCCCTTCCGTCGCTACTCCCTTTTGCGACACAAACCTTCCATCGCTAATAACAGATTTCTTGAAAAACATGATATTCACTAAGTATTGATTTGCGTAGCCACAATGAAACCATATATGACACTACTCATACACACAACATATATATTTCTATAAGTATACAACAAAATGAACATAATAATAATGTCACTTTGAATTATTATTACGAAAACATCACCAACGAATCGTACGTACTTTTAACACAAACGGTCTTTCGAAACGAGTGAACAATGAACATAGTTTGGCAATGAGCTGACTACTTATACAAACCGCCTCTTACGTTTAGGGCATTAAGAGACACACTTGGACAAGCCACTTGCTAGCTCTCATACACTTTAGCTCAAGAGGTGAGTTCACAGCCCCTATTTTACTGTTTTTAATGCTTTCAAATGTTGGCGTGGAAAACATATAACTGATTTATGCGATTATTGGAAATTGACTTGTATCTTTATGGGAGCCTAAGTTCGCAAGTTGTAGCACATAAGTCCTTTGCTTGCAATGACTATAACCATTAACTAGGTGACTCTAGCCACTAAATATACGGATAGTACTATCGGATTGACATTCCCCCACTGATTATCTTAGTTAGTCGCGCTAACTAGCGACATTGTTCGCGACCAGGATCGTATATTTACTTTGTCCAAGGCAACGATTGTTACGTCGTGGTTTGGTTATAGGCTTAGTTTCGGCATATTAACTCTTAGGCCTAGCTAGCCTTTGGGGGATCACAGTCTATGTTTCAAACTTTAAATAATCGTACCGTAGGCCTTCGATGCCATCTTTTTATGAATGTTACTAAATAATGGTTTATGATTGAGCTTTAAACCTGTGAATTCACTCAACAATCATGTTGACGTTTTAATTATGTTTTTTAGAGAATTAGCCATGCTGCAAGACCATATGCATTTTGGGACCGCACCTGACTTATTAATTAGGATGCCATCTTTTGAACAATGTACCTTTGTGAAACTGTGTATTTGATAACACTGCTTTTGACGGTTCGATAAGCCGTAATGTTGGTAAAACTTTTAATGGCATCTTAATATATTAGATGTTCTGCGATAGCCATATGCTCTTGTATTATTTATTTGGATCGAGTCACGCCCCGCTTAACCCTAATGCTTCCGCTAAATGAAATTACCGATTTTGGGGTGTGACAGATTTGGTATCAGAGCCATTGGTTATAGCGAACTAGAAGTCTTTAGTGACTTAGAATGCCTTAGAGACCTAGACTATAACCCTAAATACGATCACTCATAACATGCATTGCATCCATACAAACTCAACACCTTGTACGAGCCTGACGTGTCACCCAGTTTTCCTTGTAGCAATATGTCTACAGAGAGCCCAATTTACATCTATGCCTCGGATGAGGAACCCACTGAGGCCACCTTTGATAGTAGAGCTACTTCTGTACATGAGAGCCCGTCTGTCCACGTTAGGGCTACTTCTGATGACACTAGTGTTACACCACACACAGCACCTGTGATGAGACCCGTCACCATACCTACCGTAGGCGAGACCTCACGTAGGCCACTGATGAGGAGGACCCCTAGGAAGGTCATCCGTGATCTACCCATAGGAGTATTAGCACCGCGCGATGAGGCGCCACCTACTATGACCGACATACCATGTGATGAGCAGTCACAGAGGATGCCGAGACCGACACAGTTTGGCTGGATGCTGTCTATACTGCGGAGGTGGAGATCACTGGAGGGTCTCCCACCTACATGTGAGACTGGAGAGTCTTCTCTTGCACCATCTCCCTTGCCCATCACTGGGGAGCCGTTGGAGCTTACAATCCCTACCCTAGTTGGAGCCTGTCGTACGTAATTATCCGGGAGTGTTTCCAGAGGATTTTCCTGGACTACCACCCCCAAGACAAGTGGAATTTCGGATTGATCTAGTACCCGGAGCCGCACCAATAGTGCGATCTCCCTATCATCTAGCTCCATCCGAAATGCAAGAATTGTCCACGCAATTGCAAGAACTTTTAGATCTAGGGTTCATCCGGCCGAGCTTTTCACCTTGGGGAGCCCCGGTGTTATGCGTGAAGAAGAGGGATGGATCCATGAGAATGTGTATCGACTATCGAGAACTAAACAAGGTGACAATCAAAAACCGATACCCTTTACCGCGCATCGATGATTTATTCGATCAACTTCAAGGTTCTAGTTTCTACTCAAAGATTGACTTGCGATCCGGATACCACCAACTGAAGGTACGAGAGGAGGATGTGCCAAAAACCGCATTTAGAACTCGTTACGGCCATTACGAGTTTCTAGTCATGCCTTTTGGGTTGACAAACGCTCCTGCAGTGTTTATGGACCTCATGAACAGAGTCTGCAAACCTTAGCTCGATAAATTCGTTATTGTTTTTATTGATGATATCCTCATATACTCGCAAACAAAGGAAGATCACGAGCAACACCTGAAATTGATCCTTGAACTGTTGGAGAAGGAGAAACTATACGCAAAGTTTTCCAAGTGTGAATTTTGGTTACGCGAAGTTCAGTTCTTGGGTCATGTAATTAATGGCAAGGGAATTCACGTTGACCCGGCCAAAATTGAGGCAATCAAGAATTGGGAAGCACTGAAGACCCCAACTGAGGTGCGCCAATTCCTTGGTTTGGCTGGCTATTACCGTCGATTTATCGAAAATTTCTCCAAAATAGCCCAGTCGCTCACCTCATTAACACAAAAAGATAAGAAGTTCGAATGGGGTGAGAAACAAGAATCCGCCTTCCAACTACTAAAGCAAAAACTGTGCACCGCACCTATCTTGTCACTACCTGAAGGAGTAGACAACTTCATTGTCTACTGTGATACTTCGCATCAAGGGTTGGGTTGCGTACTAATGCAAAATGACAAGGTCATTGCTTATGCATCTTGTCAATTGAAGGTTCATGAGAAGAACTATACAACACATGACTTGGAGCTGGGAGCAGTCGTGTTTGCCCTCAAGATCTGGAGACATTACCTATACGGTACAAAGTGTACGATTTTCACCGATCACAAGAGTCTACAACACATTTTTGACCAGAAAGAGCTTAACATGAGACAACGAAGATGGGTCGAATTACTGAATGATTACGACTGTGAAATTAAGTATCACCCGGGCAAAGCTAACGTTGTAGCCGATGCCTTGAGTCGTAAAGAAAGAATTAAGAGTATCAGGGTTCGTGCTCTTGGAATGACCATCCACACGAACCTCACTACTCAAATTCGAGACGCACAACAAGTGGCACTAACTGACGAGCGTATAAAGAGTGAATCTCTGAGAGGAATGGAGAAGCAACTAGTACCCAAGGATGACGGGACCTTGTGTTTCGCGGATAGACTTTGGGTTCCATGTGTGGAGGAACTACGTAACCTTCTACTCGACGAAGCCCATAAGTCTAATTATTCGATACATCCTGGAGCTGATAAGATGTACCATGATTTGAAGGGATTCTATTGGTGGCCAAACATGAAGGGAGACATTGCCACCTATGTTAGCAAGTGTCTGACGTGTTCAAAAGTCAAGGCCGAGTACCAAAAACCGTCTGGACTTTTGCAACAACCCGAGATGCCACAATGGAAATGGGAGCATATATCCATGGCCTTCATCACCAAGCTACCCAAGACATTGTCGGGATATGACACGATATGGGTAATCGTCGATCGTTTGACAAAATCGGCTCATTTCCTACCCATTAAAGAAACTGACAAAATGGAGAAGCTGACTAGAACATATCTCAAGGAGATTGTTTCTAGACATGGAGTGCCGGTATCCATCATTTCTGATAGGGATAGCCGTTTCACATTGCGTTTTTGGCAAACACTGCAAAAGGCGTTGGGTACCCGTATAGACATGAGTACCGCTTACCATCCTCAAACTGAGGGTCAAAGTGAAAGAATGATACAAACACTCGAGGACTTGTTGCGGGCATGTGTGATTGATTTTGGAGGAAATTGGGATACTCATTTACCACTTGCAGAATTTTCCTACAACAATAGCTATCACACGAGTATTCAAATGGCACCTTTCGAGGCGTTATACGGACGCAAGTGTCGATCGCCACTGTGTTGGGCAGAGTTGAGTGACAAACAAATTTCTGGCCCCGAGATTGTCCAAGAAACGACGGACAAGATATCCCAAGTTCTTAACAGACTAAAAGCGGCACGAGACCGACAGAAAAGCTATGCAGACAACCGCCGAAAACCCCTTGAGTTTCAAGTAGGAGACAAAGTCCTACTCAAGGTGTCACCTTGGAAAGGGGTCATTCGATTTGGAAAACGAGGTAAGTTAAATCCAAGGTACATAGGACCCTTTGAAATCCTAGCACGGGTTGGTCCTGTGGCATACAAGCTTAGACTACCTCAAGAGCTAAGTAACGTCCATGACACCTTTCATATATGTAACTTGAAGAAGTGCTTATCCGACGAGACCCTAGTTATTCCTCCCGACGAAATCCATGTTGATTCACGATTAAACTTTGTAGAGGAACCAATTGAAGTGTCGGATCGGAAGATTCAACAGCTTCGACGTAGCCGGATTAAATTGGTCAAGATTCGTTGGAATTCGAAACGAGGCCCAGAGTTTACTTGGGAATGTGAGGATGAGATGCAAAAGAAATATCCTCAACTGTTTGGAGACGCCAATTACTCATGACACTACATAAATTTCGGGACGAAATTTCTTTAACGGGAGAAGTATGTGATAACCCGAAAATTTCTGTAAATTCCGTACGTTTTAACGCATGCATATTAGGCTAATTCCCTATCTAATCAATGTGAATTTAAATTCATTTCAAATAAAGTCTAGCACAAGCCCGGTTTTACGTGAATAATGTATTTACTTTAATACGTGAAGCGTTCGCGTACGTAATTATTATAAATTACACAAACATTCGGAAGAGACCGACACCCACTAACGACTGTGATCAAGCCAAGCATGCAACATGAATCCATTTGAATCAAATAGTAGTTATTTACTTGGAAATATTATGCTAAACACTAAAGTATAACGATAAAACGAAAACAATTACACGTTTAGCTTAAAACGTAACGTACGCGTCGAAAACGCGCAAAACGAGCCCGACAACCAAACGAGTCAAAAATTATATTTTTGAAACTCAAAATAAAGTATTTAAAACAATACTTCAAAATATATGTACGTATTTTATACATGAACGAATTTAAGGTAACTATCGTGTTATAACATACGATTAACGATTAACCGACGACCGGGTATGACACGAACTTGAGGAATGGAACATCGTAAGCCCAAGACCCATTGGGTCAGACCAGACACGGCCCGGGCCCAGCCCAGGTCGGCCCAACCCAAAAACTTACAACCCTAAGTACTAATACTTGTTAAACTTGAGATTTCTCATTTCTCACATCACACAAAAACACACACACTCATTTTATCTCCTCCCACCACCTCTCCAGCGATTTTCCAGCTGATCCAACACCTTCCACACCCTCTCCCACGTCCTCCTAGCATCAACAAACAAAACCATCATGATCTAACTTCATCTACATACGGTTTTGACAAGGAGAAGCGAAAAAGGACAGCGGCTGCACTCTTCGACGAACTCAGCCACTAGATCACGTTTTCTGTGGTAGAAACCTCTAACTTTCTTTAGATTTCCTTGGATTAAGTATAAAAACATGTTTGTTGTTCATCTCACTTCGATTATCACCCAAAAACTCGACCAAAAACGTTCACTAGTTGCGGTTAACCGTTGGACAAAGCTATTACCCACTGGACAAAACTTTACCGACTTTAGATCGACGATATCTAGCTCATTTCTTAATGAAATCATGTGTTTCTTGAGGCTAAAACGAAGTTCAGAGAGTCTAGTTTTCAAATCTGTAAGAAACACGAATTATTATGGTCATTTATTATTTTTAAGAAAAGAAATAAAGGTACATGTACTTTCTGTATTTTCTGACCAGATTTTGGGTCTTATGTTGACTGGCATATCTCGTTAACCACGAAGTGAAAACTGATGAAACCAATTGGGAATGTTAGGAAATTGTATTGGCTTTAAATCCCCTACTCACACGTTTTGTGAAGTTTTGTAAAACTAGAGATATGGTCAAATCATGTAACGTATATACCGAAATAGAGCTGCTGGACAGACTCGTGTTTACGAATTTATTCCACGAGTTTTACTTGACTAAAACATACATAAAAATATTGTTTGGAAAGCTTAGACATAGGGTAATAACCTGTAATGTTATTGGATTCCATTTTGGACGTTTGATTAATGAGAACGAGCTTGGAAAAAGGCATAAAAACGCATTAAAAGCTGATGGAAATACCTTTCTGTCGCAATTCATTTTAGCGACACAATTTTATGTCGCAAATCATTGCAGCGACACAATTTTCTGTCACCAACCATTTCAGCGACACAACCCCTTCCGTCGCTACTCCCTTTTGCGACACAAACCTTCCATCGCTAATAACAGATTTCTTGAAAAACATGATATTCACTAAGTATTGATTTGCGTAGCCACAATGAAACCATATATGACACTACTCATACACACAACATATATATTTCTATAAGTATACAACAAAATGAACATAATAATAATGTCACTTTGAATTATTATTACGAAAACATCACCAACGAATCGTACGTACTTTTAACACAAACGGTCTTTCGAAACGAGTGAACAATGAACATAGTTTGGCAATGAGCTGACTACTTATACAAACCGCCTCTTACGTTTAGGGCATTAAGAGACACACTTGGACAAGCCACTTGCTAGCTCTCATACACTTTAGCTCAAGAGGTGAGTTCACAACCCCTATTTTACTGTTTTTAATGCTTTCAAATGTTGGCGTGGAAAACATATAACTGATTTATGCGATTATTGGAAATTGACTTGTATCTTTATGGGAGCCTAAGTTCGCAAGTTGTAGCACATAAGTCCTTTGCTTGCAATGACTATAACCATTAACTAGGTGACTCTAGCCACTAAATATACGGATAGTACTATCGGATTGACATTCCCCACTGATTATCTTAGTTAGTCGCGCTAACTAGCGACATTGTTCACGACCAGGATCGTATATTTACTTTGTCCAAGGCAACGATTGTTACGTCGTGGTTTGGTTATAGGCTTAGTTTCGGCATATTAACTCTTAGGCCTAGCTAGCCTTTGGGGGATCACAGTCTATGTTTCAAACTTTAAATAATCGTACCGTAGGCCTTCGATGCCATCTTTTTATGAACGTTACTAAATAATGGTTTATGATTGAGCTTTAAACCTGTGAATTCACTCAACAATCATGTTGACGTTTTAATTATGTTTTTCAGGGAATTAGCTATGCTGCAAGACCATATGCATTTTGGGACCGCACCTGACTTATTAATTAGGATGCCATCTTTTGAACAATGTACCTTTGTGAAACTGTGTATTTGATAACACTGCTTTTGACGGTTCGATAAGCTGTAATGTTGGTAAAACTTTTAATGGCATCTTAATATATTAGATGTTCTACGATAGCCATATGCTCTTGTATTATTTATTTGGATCGAGTCACGCCCCGCTTAACCCTAATGCTTCCGCTAAATGAAATTACCGATTTTGGGGTGTGACAATGGCCAAAAGATGAAAGAAGGGAGTGAAGTTTTTGAAAAGGCTAAGGCTCAGCATGTTTTCCGCTGAAGGTGAGCACTGGTTGGGTTTGAAAGTGAGGGTTTTATGAGAGGGTTCTTATCCTAGGGAATGTCGAGGTTTTCTGATTGCACCTTCATCACGTATGACGCCCATTTTTGTAATCTCGAAATTTTTTTCTTGAACAAGTTCTGATTCTAGAGAGCATACATCGGCACACTCACAATTGAAAAGTGAAGCAATAAAGATAAATGCTTTTACATGGCTCAAGATTCCTCACTCATTTTGGGTAGTTTTGTGCCTAGTCATGCGATCACTTGCTTTGAAACTTGGTTTGAAAGTTTATCAAAGAGTTTTGCTTGTCATATTCATTTTACCAAACCTTTTGAACTTTTGTTGACAAGAAATACCTACCCTTTTTGATTTTGATTCAAAAATTTTGAAATTTTTTGCTGAAAATCTGAGTTTTGCTGAAAAGTTTGATCAAAATTTTATGTTGCAATACAGTAGTCAATACTACTGCTATCCCACACTTAAAATAACATTGTCCCTAATGTTCTACTTCTAAGTTAGGTCAATCCCACACTTAGATTTTTGAATAAGGGTCAATATTTTCGAAGTCATTCTCTATTTGCGAGTTGTAATCCCACACTTAGAGTTTTACTTAGAATTTTAACGTGTTTAGATTAAGCAAAATAAGGTTAGAAGAGATACTTCCTTGTGTTGCGTGAGTTGCCATTTGATTTTATGGACCAGGCTCAAGTGTGTGAATTTGCTGGAAATGGACCAGGCTCACTAAAAATGAACTTGTTCCACAAATTCTACTTTGAATTCTGCATAGTACACATCCTTCAGAAAACACAAGTGTTAATACAAGTTAATATTAAACATAAAATAACTACTAAAAGCTAATCCGTGTCAGGATAGAGCGCCTCCCAATCGGTGAAGTCATCATCCATAAAGATCGTGTTTTCCATGATCGATATAGGAGATGCTGACTCCTCGATGGTATAGACAGGAGATGCTGTGCCATCCTCTGGATCCTGAATCCAAGCGTCTAGCGCAACAGTCTCCTCCTCCAATGAGTCCATGAAAGTGGGGTGGTCCTGCGCAGTCAAGCTCCAAGGTGGGAATAAGTCCCACGGTGGAATGTGCAGAGCGGGATCAGGTCCCATCTGAAAGGGGCACACAGGTGTGGAGGTAAGGCCCAGAGCAGTGTGGATCTCAGAGATGGCGGTGTGCTGGACCTCGAGGGCTCTCAGTATAGACCAAGTGACAGCAGGATCCGCAGTAGTAACCCCATGCTCAAAGGTGGGTACTCTGGAGGTTCCTGCGGTCTGTCCTGCTGGTCGGTGAGATGAAGGTAACCTGGAATGGATGGGACGTAACAGGAATGACTCCTGAACGTACACCTCCACTGAGTCTGCCGATATCTCATCCAACCTAGGAGGTGGTGACTGGGATCCTCTGACAGTCCTCATGCTACAACCCGGTGATGAACTCCGGGAGTGGTGCGTGGCACGCGAGCGTCTCTGACTGGGGGCTCGTGCTCTGTCTGACTGCGAACTCATCGTGCAAAATACAAAAGGTTAATGGTCTGAGATTATTAGTCTTTTGTAAGGCGAGGTACTGCATAAAAATTGGATTAGTTTAAACATAACAATAAAGGAAAATTAATGCTGAAAATGTAAGATAGGCTTGGGATGCCTCCCAAGAGCGCTTGTTTATCGAGTTTCGTAGCTTGACTCTTTTATACCCATTTTTTTATTAGGGTGGTTTGTAGTTATAGACTTCCTCATTTGAGGGAAACTCTTCTACGTAGTGTTTCAGTCGGTGACCGTTTACCTTGAAATTTCCGTCTGGAGCTTCGAGTTCGATGGCACCATAGGGAAATACTTTAGAGATTGTGAAGGGGCCGCTCCATCGTGTTTTGAATTTACCAGAAAATTTCTTAAATTGGGAGTTAAAGAGTAGAACTTTATCACCTGGATTGAAGCATGTGGGGCGGAGCTTTGAATCATGGAGTAACTTTGTGTTGAGTCACTGGTCGCTGATCTCAACTCATTGGTCACTGATCTCATTGGTCACTGATACAAAGTCACTGATACTCTCTCTGAAAGGCTTCTTGGAAATGATCATAGTTGAAGCTGCTGTTGCAGAAGTTTTAGTCTCTGATCCTATCTCTTCAACCAGTAGATGAAGAACCTATCAAGATAAAAGACTCAACTTTGTGTGTCGCTGATACTCATCTATCAGCGAGAGTCTCCAAGTCTTTTCAAGTTATTCTTCTGCTGAATAAAAGAAGTCACTCAAGTACTGTAGCTCAAGTTACTCTTCAAGAGCACGTTAGCTCGCAGCGAGTAAGGAGAACTTCAATTACTTCAGTGACTGCAGCATTAAATGTTGCATTAATAAGGAGTTGACATATTCTACACTATTACGGCGCCACGCGTGCTCCTAGTGACTTGGTCCAACATAGAAACTAACGTGGCAGCAAGTGATTGGCTTCAAGGTAAAAGGTGATATTTCCCAAGACAGAATGTCAGACCATTATGTATCACATCTCAACTACCTCACCAATCAAGCAGCGACACGTGTCCTTCCAGATCCGGAAATTAAGGATTTCAGCGTCTATAAATAGCATAGTATATTGTACTCCATTCGGTGTCGATTGTTTGTATTGTTACTTGTTTGTCAGTAACTAGTTTGTCTAAGATACGAACAACACCGGCGAGTGAACTAGTAGCGTGTTTGTCCACTATTAGTTCATCTCAGCGAGTGAGCAAGTTAGCGTGTTTGTCCACTACTGCTCATCTCCTGTTGTAAGAGCTGTATTGTTTGATTTAGATTAGCTTTGGCTAATCTATTCCGCAATCAACAATAGATAAATTTTATCAATAAAAGAATTTATCTTTCAGCTAGTATTGCATCAGCAACTGAACTGCTTATCATACTTATATATTTGTGTTCATATTGCTGTCACTTAAATACGGTTAAAAACTTGCTAAATAAGTTAACACATTAAAACAGAAAAGTTTTTAATTGTATTCAACCCCCCTTCTACAATTAACTCACTGTTAACGATTCATAATCACTAACGTAATAGTGATTAGGGACTCACAATTGGTATCAGAGCAGAGTTGGTTTAAATATAATTAAATCAGATCTGCAATGGAATCTGTTAAATACAGTTGTGTTGATTCTGAGTACCAGAAGGGAAATGGCTCCACTACTAAACCACCAGCTTTTGATCCATCTAGAATTGAAACCTGAATGTCCAGGATGATGATGTTCTTAGATCTTGTCGATGATCGCCTTTGTACAATTATTATTGATGGTCCATACACCCCAACTACTATTGAACCTGCAGTTGCAGCTACTGCAACCACTCCTGCTATACCTGAAATGGTTATGCCTAAAAGGGAGGAACAATGGTCAGATGAAGATAAGCGTATGGTAAGGCTAGACAAACAAGCTAAAATTTACATAAGCATGGCACTTCCTGATGAAGTGTTTGAGTCCATTAGATTGTGCACTACAGTGAAACACATGTGGGATACTCTTAGAAACATCTATATTGGAACTCCTGACATAATTCGCTGTAGAGAAGTAAATCTAACTCGTCAATATGAGTTGCTTGCTATGGAACCCAATGAGTCACTAGCATCTACCTACACAAGATACCAAGCCTTAATTAATAAAATAGAAAAGGCTAATATAGGAAAGGACCAGAGATTCATTGTTGAAAAGTTTCTAGAGTTACTACCTAGGAAAACTTGGGGAACCATTGCAACATGCATAAGACAAATAATTATAATTTTCTCAATCTAACTCAAGTTTATGGAATTTTATTGAATTAGGAACAATCTGAGAAGCTAGCTGATCAAAGTGAGCACATTCGTGCTGCACTTGGAGGACAAAAGATTTCGAATGCCCTTGTAGCTGAGCTTGATGAAGTTGATCAAAAGCAGAAAGCAAAGTTTACCAAGCTGAGCTCAAAGTCACTGATTGCAGAAGAAGAAGGTAGTGTCGCTGAAGACCAGTCAAAAGCAAGCTATGATGAAGGACTAGAGAAGTTGGAAAGAGACATGGCCATGATGGTTGCAAACTTCAGAAAGAACAGCAGATTCAACAGATCTGCTGGTGCATCATCAAATGATGATTTTAAACCAAAAGGTGAGTGCTACAAATGTGGCAAGCCTGGCCATTTTGCAGCTGAATGCCGGTCCAAAGCTGTCAACTCTTTCGCTGATCAAAAACCCAACTTCAAAAATGACAAGTACAACAAGTACAAAACAAAATACAAGAAGCTGAAGGAAATGTCCAAGTCAAAGAAAAGGAATAAAGGGTTTATTGCTGAAGAAGGATCTGTCAGCGACTTTGACTCAACTTCATCATCTGATGAGGAAGAAGCAATGATCTGTTTAGACAAGGATTACTGCATGATGGCTGACGATGCTGCTTTCCATGAAGACATCAAAGAAGCAGCTCAGAAATGTTAAGCATCTGGGTGGGATCCAGAAACTCTCTACAAGGTACATTGTTTTAAGTCTGCATCAGCGACTGAAAAAGATTTAATCTTTGAGACTTTGATAGTTGACTTATCAAATGCTCATGACATTCAGAAAAGACAAGAATGTATGATCAGTGACTTAACATCTAAACTTCAACTTCAAGAAGAAAATTTGTTAAAAATAAAAAATCTTACACTTCATCTTGATGCACAAATACATGCAAATCAAAAATGCATTCAAGAAAAAGTAAAGTTTGAAACTAAATTTTCACAACTCAATGAAGTGATGAAATCATGGTGTAGATCTGCATTAAAAGTGAATCAGTGCATAAGTAATCAAATCCCAAAACAAGTTAAAGCTATTCTGGGATGTGATTATGAAACTGCTGCTGCTCTCGCTGATGCAACCAAAGTTGATCAAATATTCAATCCTGATGAAACATTCTCAGAGTTTGTCTTTGAACCAATGTCAATTTTCAGTGAGCCTAAACCAAATCACTTTGTGAGAAGTTCACAGGCTACTAATAGTTATGATATTGCTGCAAGTATTGATGAACTAAAGAAACTAGAAATTTATGAATCAACAACTTGCACAACTATTATCAAAACTATCGTTGATGATCAAGAATCTATCAGCGACTTCACTTCTGACACTCCAGTCACTGATGATTTTATCATCAGTGACTTGAAGTCAAAGAAGCAAAATGAGGTAGTAAATCTGAGAACTTCTAAGTCTTCATCTAGTATGAACAATAAGTCAAAGAAATCTAAGTTCACAAATAAAAAATGCTACAAATGTGGAAGTAGACAACATGTGTCATCAGATTGTTCATCATCACAAGTTGTATTCAGTCAACCATCATTAGTATGTCAGCATTTGGTATCTGAATGTTCAGCTACATCATCTTCAAAATCACAAATAATCAGTGAGCATTCAGATACTATTGATGCAAGCCAGTGGAAGCCTGAACCAGAGGCTGGCCACCATGAACCCATCTCAGGATGGGTTCATTAATTGAACTAATTGTTTGTGTATGATGCAGGGCATTCTCAGAGAGACAATTTGGTATCTGGATAGTGGTTGTTCCAGACATATGACCACATGTAAGTCCTTGCTCTGTGACTACCAGGATGAAAGAGGTCCTGATGTAGTGTTTGGTGATAACAACATTGGTAAGACCAGAGGGTATGGGGTCTTGACCAATGGTAATCTTATGTTTAAGAAGGTGGCATATGTTGAAGGACTGGAGCATAGTTTATTAAGCATTAGTCAGTTCTGTGATGCCAAAAATAAAGTGTTGTTTGATCATGAAGCTGGAGTTGTTTACAACAAGAATGGAAGCGTTGTCCTGGCTGCTCAAAGAAAAGGCAATACATATGTAGTCAATATGGACTCAGCACAATCAGGAACATGCTTTTATTCCACAATCCAAGGTCCAGACCAGATCAGCAACTGCTAACTTTTGTTTGTTTGTAAGCTTTGTGTCACTGATTGAACCCAAGAAGATTGATGAGGCACTGACTGATCATCACTGGATAGCTGCCATGCAAGATGAGCTATCTCAGTTTGAAAGAAAAAAAGTCTGGAAGTTAGTACCTCAAGTAACTGGGAAATTTGTGATTGGCACTAGATGGGTGTTCAGGAACAAGATGGATGCTAATGGTGTTGTGATAAGGAATAAGGCCAGACTGGTTGCACAAGGTTACTGTCAACAAGAAGGAATTGACTATGATGAAACCTTTGCACCAGTTGCTAGACTTGAAGCAATCAGGTTGTTCTTAGCATATGCAGCTCACAAGAAATTCAAGGTATACCAAATGGATGTAAAAAGTGCCTTCTTGAATGGAAAGCTGCAGGAAGAAGTGTATGTTAAGCAACCACCTGGATTCATTGATCCTAAGCATCCAGATTATGTCTATAAGCTAGAAAAAGCTTTATATGGATTAAAACAAGCTCCTAGAGCTTGGTATGACACTCTCTCTACGTTCTTAACTAAATGTGGGTATGTCAGAGGCAAGATTGACAGCACCTTATTTATCAAAAAGGATAAGAGAGATGTCATATTGGTCCAAATTTATGTTGATGATATTATATTTGGGTCTACTAACAATGACTTGTGCAAAGAATTCTCTGACCTCATGACTAAAAGTTATGAAATGAGCATGATGGGTGAACTAACATTTTTCCTTGGTTTGCAAATAAAGCAAACCAAGACTGGTATTTTCATAAATCAAGGAAAGTATGTTAAAGATTTATTAAAGAAATTTGAATTCACCAACTGCTCATCCCTTGCTACACTAATGTCATCTGCAGTAAAATTACATGCTGACCCTGATGGTTTATCTGTAAACATCACTGCTTACAGAGGAATGATCGGGTCACTGCTGTATTTAACTGCTAGTAGACCAGACATTATGTTTGCTACATGTCTATGTGCTAGGTATCAAGCTGATCCAAAGGAATCTCATTTACTCGCTGTCAAAAGAATATTCAGATATCTGAAGGGTACACCAAATCTTGGTCTCTGGTACCCATCTGGTTCAGATTTCTCACTGAAAGGATATTCAGATTCTGATCATGCTGGATGCAAGATGGACAGAAAGAGTACCTATGGTAGCTGTCAGTTTCTTGGAGAAAAGCTCATAAGCTGGTCAAGCAAGAAACAAAATTCAGTCTCAACTTCTACTACTGAGGCTGAATTGTGGATGAGGAATCTGCTCGCTGGCTATGGTTTTGATTTTGGAAATGTTCCAATTTATTGTGACAGTCAAAGTGCTATTGCCATAGCAAATAATCCTGTGATGCACTCAAGGACAAAGCACATTGATGTCAGATATCACTTCATCAGGGACCACGTCATGAAAGGTGACATTGAATTGCATTTCATTCCAACTGACTACCAACTCGCTGACATATTTACAAAACCTTTAGATGAGAAAAGATTCACTTTTCTCATCAGCGAGTTGGGGATGTTGAACTTAAATGATTAAACCTGATTGTTTAATAAAAGGTATTTACAGAATATATGGTTTGTAGTTCTAACTCGCTGGCCTATTCTTCTCACTGATATAATCAGCAAGAACAATGAGTTAGCATAGTTATGATCAATAAATTATATACTTTGTAAATACACATGAAAACTCTTTATATCACATAAATAAAATATGTTTTGTGCTTCACAATTTGGCTAGCTGATTAGATTAGTATTCTAAGTTGTAATTTGATCAGCATAATCAAATATGAGACATAATATTTATTTTATTTTAAGATATAACCTATTTTGTTCTCTCTGATATCTTAGTTTAATAATTTCATTTGCAATTAAATTACAAAACTAATGTATCAGCGATGACTCTCCTTATTTAATATGGCATTTATTTCGACATATATTCCTTTACATTTAATACATTTTGTATTTAATAGTTAACGATTTATATTCCTAATAAATGCTTTATTAAATATCTCATAGTACTTCGAAAAGGTACACTTTTTCTGACACCTCATATACCTTTCCGGCGTACCACTCCCATCACAATTTAATGCTACCACTCACCACCATCATCATCCTACTCCCCTACCATCAACCACCACTTTTTGACCACGTACATACGCTTTTTGACCACATGTTTTGAACCTCAGCAACCCTATATAAGCAGTGAGTCATTTTCATTTTCATTTTTTTTACGCTTTCTTGTTTTTCAAACTTCATCTTCTTCATTTTCTTTCTGCAAAAACTCTAAATTCTAAATCTTCTTCTTTCATTTCTTTTTAATGGCACGTTCAAAATTTTTCAACAACAGTTACACACCGACCCCAGAGATTCAAGCTCTTCGAGCCTCTGCGGTCAGTGAGACACTGGTCATTACAGTTCCCAAATCTAATTATTTGGGAAATGTAACTTGTGCCAAACCAGAGTATGCGGAGGCGATAAACTTTTTGCAAAATCACTTCATCCTCCCTGCTCTTACCTTGTCTCCTGGGGAAATGAACCCAGAATGGCTTAGTGAGTTCTGGTTTACCTGCACTCACCAAGTTGTCGCTAGTGTTTCACAACTCAAGGGTTTTATCGACAATGGTACCCAACCCATTATCATCACTGCCAGCACCATCCGGTCCATTTTACAACTGCCAACCGCAGAGTCTTACGAGTCGCTGCCAGAGAGCGACAAAGCCAAACAAGGCTTAGTTGAACTTACTAAGATTGAGTGTAAATACTCAGTGGATGGCAGCGGCAACCGTAAGTACTCTACGGTCCACAAAACTAAAATGGATGGTCTTTGGAATGCAATTTTTACAAATTTTATTCAATTATTGGGTACAAAATCCGGGAGCTATGATCAATTCAGCTCCCTGGAAGCCCAGATTAGCTGGTCATTGATCAACTCTCTAAGAGTTGATTATGCAAGTGTGATCTTTAACGAGCTGATCACCAAAGTCGCTGAGCCTACCAGGGCAAAATACGTACCCTATCCAAGGTTCCTCTCACTGATCTTTAGAGATCAGTTTGATGCCTATGATAGGATACCATTTCAGGGATTTGAGCCCACTCTGGTAGGATCTCAAATTTTTGCAAAACCAGCGATTGTGGTTTTACCAACCTTTATGAAACATCCGGGGATACTTGCACCCCAGCCTGTAACTTCTGTACAAATGTCAGTTGCTGCCCCCCCCCCCATCGACCACGTCACTGACCACACCCCCAGTGACTACTGTTGGTCAACCACCAACTGCTCCTAAGAAAAAATCCAAATTAGGATCCCTGACATTAAAGGTTCAGGGACATAGCACAAAGAAGACATCTACGGATGCCAGGGGTGAATCAGTGACTGTACGTTCAGTTGCTGAGGGCACCACTGCTAAACCCTCCACCTTACCTGCTTCACTGGATTCCCGAAAGTCCAGTGATTCTACAAAGGGAAAACTACAGACAGCCGCAGTGGATCAAACCACTGTTAGCAGTGATTCGGGTGCATCCCACACCCTCAGATCGAGTCAACCCAGCCACTTGTCATCCTCCCGAAAGGATGACATTTTAAACAAAGGGCTAGTGACATCAGTGGGTGATAACACACTCATTGCTGATGTCACACCACTGGCTACAGACCCGGGCCATCTCTCATCTATCACTGCACCGACTGTCAATGTCTCACCACCGACCCATGGTGAGATACAGGTCGCTACCTCTATTCCCAATTAACCATCAGCTAAATCACAAGTTGATGATGAGGAAATCATGCCAATGGACACCTCAGATGATACCCAACCTATTCCTCCACCCACCTCTAACTCTCCTATTAGAGAGCTCTCACCTACCTCTTTCTCATGTGACAACATACAAGTCACTGCTGCTAGTCAGACTACACCCACTGACCATGTAGTCCATTCTACACCTACTCCCACTATACCTCCCACAACTACTCCACCAAACACCTCTACCCACTCCACATCAGATCAGCTACTGATGGAGTACATTGCGTCATCCCAAACCCAGATTAAGATGCTCACTGCTGACCGTGAGGCACTTATAGGCAATGTCTCTGTCCTTCAAAAAGCCGTCACTGCTCTCACTGATGTATATAACTCCATTGAACCCTGGAGCACATCTGTCAGTGAGAAGGTGCAAACAGTAGCTGATGCTAGTGCTGCAATAAACCATGCAGTCACTGAGCTAGCCTCCTCCTCCACCACAAATTTCACAAATCATGCCGCAGCCATTGCCCAGCTTACCACCAACCAAAATGACCTAGCTATATCTGTATCCAATTACTTATTTAACACTGATGCTATTGTTAAGGTGCTTCCACAGATTACTAAACAAATGGGAGCAATAAGAGTTGAGGTCGCTGCCCTCAGAACGGAAACTGCTGATGGGTTTGATAAGGCAATGGGCCAGTTTGTGCAGACCAGTCAGGGGGAGAATGATGAAGAAGAAGATGACATCTCAGTCTCTGATCCTGAGATGCCTCCTACTATGACTGATCCGCTTACAAACAAAGCTCACAGGGAGATAGTGCTCACCACTTATGCACTTCGACCCGTTGCTGAACAACCAGAGATGGAAGCCCTTGCAGTTGCTGAACTGTATTGGGTAGATATGGATGTAGCTATGGATACAGTGGATGTCGTTGAATGCTTTCCTGAGTTCAGTGTTGAAGAGCTCAGGAACTATAATGGGCTGGTAAGGCAATTAGCTGAGGATGAGAATGCCAGGGTTGAGGGTACCTCAGTGAGCTATGAATTGGCTCGTTGGGAGTGGATGATCAGGGAGGTGATAGATGATGTATCTGATGATGAGGAAGATGATACCATCATGCATGATGCTGATGATGATGATGACAACAATGATGATAATGGTCAGGGAGGTGGTCATGGAAATGGTCAGGGTTCAGAAAGTGAAGATAAAGATGATATCAATATGGAGGATCAGCAACCCATATCACCTGTCATTAAAAGGAAAAGGACCAGTGACACTTCTTCTGCATCAACACCTCCATCTAAGAAACAACAGGTCAGTGACCCTCAATCACATACTGTCATATCTGAGGTAACTGTACCTTCATCTACACCACCTACCCAAATCTTACCCTCACCAACAGCAACTACACATTTCCTCACCCAAACAATCACCACAACTACACCAACCCCAGCAACTATTATACCAATCTCCACAGAAACTCTCTCCTACACTACTACTTCAGGCACTTCCCCTACATCATGCCTTTCCTCTGACTCAACCTCAGGTATCCCTTGCCCTGATGAGCAGGAATTGATTTTGAGAATAAATTTTGAGGCTGAGTTAAGAGAAGAACAAGAAAGGAAAAGTTTGCTGAAAGAGCAATCTGATGTTGATCGAGCTTACCTACTGGAATTAAGCTCTAAAGATGCAAATGAAAGGGCCAGACTGCTTAAACTTAAGCAAGATCAAGAAGAGTCTGATGCTGCAATTGCCAGGGTACTCGCTGAAATTGTAGAGAGTGAGCTAGAGCAACAGAAATCGAAAACATCAGCTAGCAAGAGCTCTAAAAGAAAGGGGGAGCTGTCAAAACATCAGTGGATAGAAAGTGGGATGAGATAGATAGAAAAAGGTTTGCTGCCCGTATGACAGGGAGATCAAATCCTGCACCTATTACCAAGGTAAAGCTAAAGAAGTCTAAAAATCAATCTCAACCTCAGATACTCATTCAAAGAGGTTCAGAGACTCAAGCCATGCTACTTGATCAAGTATGCAAGCTGCACAGAGAGGAATGGAATGAGATTAGACTTGCTATCAGCCACTCTACAAGTGCAGCTAAGGCTGATGTCCTAAAAGAGATTGATAAGCTATTTCAGAAAATGGTGTCACTAAAACTTCTTAGACCAGAAGATATTGTCACGCATGGTGAAGAAAGTGTTCAGACACCAAGCCTAAGGTATAGGTCAGACACCAGCAGCATCTATCGAATCCCAGTACTTCAAAGCTAAATCTGTCTATCCCTGTTGGTGTGCCAAAGCTTGAAGGACTTGAGGTCACTGAGGGGGAGAAAGGTCTGGTATACAAGGACTTAAATTGGTGCCCTAAGGTTTCAAAAAGAAGCTGAGCTTGAAAAGGCTGATCAGAATCAGCAAGCATACTTCCAAAGAACTCAAAGATCAGAAAAGCTATTCTCGATGAAGCCTTGGCAAGAAAAGTCAGATACCTGCCCTCTCAAGAAAAATATGAGCTTGAAGATGAACTTAGAACTGTTAAAGAGGAGGAGAAGTGGAGAGATAAATAGTATAGACTACCTGTAATAGATAGCATTTGTAAATCTTTATATATATATATAATGCTCTCTTTTGATACCGCCTTGTTGGAAAAGACTACAAGTATAAGTCTCTGAACGACCAAACAACTATCAAGACAACTAAAACCTCTCTGCAACAAATGTCATTCAAGAATTTTCACAAAGCTTCAATCACAATCATTTAGGGGGAGATTGTTGAGTCACTGGTCGCTGATCTCAACTCATTGGTCGCTGATCTCATTGGTCACTGATACAAAGTCACTGATACTCTCTCTGAAATGCTTCTTGGAAATGATCGTAGTTGAAGCTGCTGTTGCAGAAGTTTTAGTCTCTGATCCTATCTCTTCAACCAGTAGATGAAGAACCTATCAAGATAAAAGACTCAACTTTGTGTGTCGCTGATACTCATCTATCAGCGAGAGTCTCCAAGTCTTTTCAAGTTATTCTCCTGCCTAATAAAAGAAGTCACTCAAGTACTGTAGCTCAAGTTACTCTTCAAGAGCACGTTAGCTCGCAGCGAGTAAAGAGAACTTCTATTACTTCAGTGACTACAGCATTAAATGTTGCATTAATAAGGAGTTGACATATTCTACACTATTACGGCGCCACACGTGCTCCTCGTGACTTGGTCCAACATAGAAACTAACGTGGCAGCAAGTGATTGGCTTCAAGGTAAAAGGTTATATTTCCCAAGACAGAATGTCGGACCATGATGTATCACATCTCAACTACCTCACCAATCAAGCAGCGACACGTGTCCTTCCAGATCCGGAAATTAAGGATTTCAGCGTCTATAAATAGCATAGTATATTGTACTCCATTCGGTGTCGATTGTTTATATTGTTACTTGTTTGTCAGGAACTAGTTTGTCTTAGATACGAACAACACCAGCGAGTGAACTAGTAGCGTGTTTGTCCACTATTAGTTCATCTCAGCGAGTGAGCAAGTTAGCGTGTTTGTCCACTACTGCTCATCTCCTTTTGTAAGAGTTGTATTGTTTGATTTAGATTAGCTTTGGCTAATCTATTCCGCAATCAACAATAGATAAATTTTATCAATAAAAGAATTTATCTTTCAACTAGTATTGCATCAGCAACTGAACTGCTTATCATACTTATATATTTGTGTTCATATTACTGTCACTTAAATATGGTTAAAAACTTGCTAAATAAGTTAACACATTAAAACAGAAAAGTTTTTAATTGTATTCAACCCCCCCTTCTACAATTAACTCACTGTTAACGATTCATAATCACTAACGTAATAGTGATTAGGGACTCACACTTTGTTCTTTCCTTAAATTTGTAGGAACTTTCGTAAGCTTGATCCCTCAACTCTGCTAGTTCATTTAGCTGCATTCTTCGGTGAGTTCCTGTTATCGTAGGATCTAAACTACAGTTCTTCAGTGCCCATTAAGCTTTGTATTCTAGTTCAATCGGGAGATGACATGCCTTTCCATAAAGGAGCCTATAGGGAGTTGTTCCTAATGGCATTTTATAAGCTGTCCGAAATGCCCATAAAGCATCGTGTAGCTTGTCTACCCATCTTTCCTTGTGTTGACCAATTGTTTGTTCCAAGATCCTTTTTAGTGCATGGGTTGTAATCTCTGCTTGTCCATTCGTCTGCGGGTGATAGGCCGTAGAGGTTTTGTGTGTAGCCCCATATTGTTGCAATAGTTTCATAAACTGAGTATTGCAAAAGTGCGTACCTCTATCGCTGATGATTGCTCCAGGTGTTCCAAACCGACAGAATAACTGTTTTAAGAACTTGGTTACGACAGTATTGCAAAAGGCTTGGGCTTCGGCCCATCTTGATACGTAATCAGCAGCTACTAGAATGTATTCTTTTCCGTAAGATTTCGGAAATGGTCCCATGAAGTCTATCCCCATATGTCAAATATTTCACATGCTTGGATATTCGTTAACGACATTTCGTTACGCGTTGTGATATTTCCAAACCTTTGGCAAATATCGCAGCGTTTCACCAAGTCTTGTGCGTCTCTGAAAATGGTAGGCCAGTAGAATCCTGAGTTGTAGACTTTCTTTGCTGTCAAATTAGCTGCATGATGTCCTCTGGTGGGTCCGTGATGGCTTTGGTGGAGTATATGTTCGGCTTCTTTCCCATCGACACATCTTCTTACTATTTGGTCGGGACAGACCTTGAACAAATATGGATCATCCCAAAAGTAATATTTGACGTCGCGAAAGAACTTTTGTCTCCGCGATGAGATCATTCATTTTCTTGTGATCCCTTCAACTACAAAATTGGCAATGTCTGCAAACCAAGGATCGTCAGTGAATTGCGAACCTTGTTCTCCTAAACTCATTAACTGCTCTTCTGGAAATCGATCTTTAATATCTCTTTCTGCAAGTTGTTCCATTGACGGATTTTTAAGTCGACTTAAATGATCTGCGGCGACGTTTTCTGCTCCTTTCTTATCCTTTATTTCTTTGTCGAATTCTTTTAGGAGTAAAATCCATCGTAACAATCTAGGCTTTGCGTCTTGGTTTTTGAAGAGGTAGTTTAGAGGTGAGTGATCCGTATATACTATTGTTTTGGACAAGATCTGGTAGGATCTGAATTTGTCGAAGGCAAATACGATGGCTAGCAGCTCTTTTTCTGTGGTTGTATAATTTTCTTGAGCATCTGTAAGTGTTTTGCTAGCGTAATAGATCGGTCGAAAGTGATTATCCTTCCTTTGACCTAGAACTGCCCCAACTGCAAAGTCACTAGCATCGCACATGATTTCAAATGGTAGGTTCCAGTCTGGAGCGACCATGATTGGTGCATTCGTGAGTTCTTTCTTCAGGTAGTTGAAAGCCTTCATGCAGTTCTCGTCAAACACAAACTTGATGTCTTTTCCTAGAAGGTGGGTGATAGGTCGAGAAATCTTGGAGAAGTCCTTGATAAAACGGCGGTAGAACCCAGCATGTCCTAGAAAGCTTCTAATGGCCTTGACGTTGGTTGGTGGTGGAAGTTTGGCGATGGTTTCGACCTTTGCTTTGTCTACTTCAATTCCGGACTTGGATATTCGATGTCCTAAAACTATTCCTTCCTTCACCATAAAGTGACACTTTTCCCAATTTAAAACGAGGTTTGATTCTTCACACTTGGTGAGCATTCTATCGAGGTTAGACAGACATGATGCGAAGGAGTCTCCAAAGACAGAGAAATCGTCCATAAAGACTTCCATGCATTGTTCAATCATGTCGTGGAAAATTGCAACCATGCATCTCTGAAATGTTGCAGGTGCGTTGCATAATCCAAACGGCATTCGTCGGTATGCGAATGTTCCGTAGGGACATGTGAATGTCATCTTCTCTTGGTCCTTCGGATCGAGCGGGATTTGGAAATACCCAGAAAAACCATCGAGGAAACAGTAGAATTCGTTTCCTGACAACCTTTCAAGCATTTGGTCAATAAACGGAAGCGGGAAGTGATCTTTACGAGTTGCTTCGTTTAACTTCCGATAATCGATGCAGACCCTCCAACCGGTAACTGTCCGAGTTGGTATAAGCTCATTTTCTTCGTTTGTATTGACCGTCATTCCTCCCTTCTTTGGTATGACTTGAACAGGGCTAACCTAAGGTGAGTCGGATATTGGGTAGATCAATCTGGCATCTAAGAGTTTGATAACCTCTTGTTTGACCACGTCCTGAATCTTAGGATTGACCCTTCTCTGCCTTTATACGGATGGTTTGAAATCGTTTTCCATGAGAATCTTGTGTGTGCAACAGTTTGGACTGATTCCTTGTATGTCGGAAATCTTCCATGCAATTGCCTTCTTGTGTGATTTCAGAACATCAATGAGTTGAGCTTTCTCCTCTGGTTTTAACTCTTTTGATATTATTACTGGGAGTTGTGATGTTCCATGGAGGTAAGCGTACTCAAGGTGAGGTGGTAGTTCTTTTAATTCTAGGTTTGGTGGTTCTTCGATAGACGGCTTCATTCTAGCTATCTCGTCTCTATTCAGCTTTTCATATTCAGCTTGGAATGGTGCTTCGTCCGTCTCGGGCTCAGATGTGGAGATTGATGCTATTTCAACCAACTCGGTTTTATTTGAGAATTCGTCTGTCTTTAGCTCGTATTTGTTGATTGATGATGAGGAAACTTCATCATTTCTGGTGATGATGATCTCTCCGTCATTAGTGAATTGGAATTCTTGAAATTGAGCTGATGAAGACTGGCTTATGGTGATTTCAGGGTTTGAAAACGGCAGTGGTTCGGGTTGATTGGCTAATTGTAGTTCAAACGATGGTGGCTCAACACTCATTTCTTTGAATGAATCCAATATCTCTCTGATTGAGGGAAATGGGTTTGGTTCATTGAACATGGGTTTATCTCTCTTTAGCCAAGGTAGCGGTGTACCGCATCCTAGTGGAACAACGATTGTTTTGCCATCGATGTAAGGAGACTTCTTTTCAAACAGCGGAAATAGTAGTTCGTTGGATGTTGTTGGCGAAGCGATTGCAGAGTGCAGCCCAGGGTCCTCATTACACAGTTTTCGAATGGTGATTATGGTGTTGGGTACTGGATCCTGGCTGGATAGTGCTTGTACTTCGTGGAGATGCTCATTAAAAATATCCTGCATGGTATCACACAAACCAAGGTCCTCTTCCAGAGGTTGCTTCATTAATCGATCGACATTAAAGGTGACTTCCTCTTTCCTAACTCTTAATTTTAAAGATTTTTCGTTGATATCAATTACAGCCTTGGCAGTATTTAGGAATGGTCTGCCTAGGATGAGCGGGATATGGGTGTCTTCCTCTATGTCCATGATAATAAAGTCTACTGGAAAAACGAACTTATCGACTTTGACCATGACATCTTCAGCAATTCCTCGAGGGAGTTTTACCGATCTGTCAGCTAATTGGATGGTCATACGAGTAGGTAATAGGCCATCTAATCCTAATTTCTTGTAAAGGAAATAAGGCATAAGATTAACACTAGCACCTAGGTCTGCTAAGGCGTTACTAATTTGAATTCCTTGGAGAAAACAGGTATGGTAAAACGTCCAGTATCGCCTAATTTAGGTGGGAGACCACGTTGTACAATTAATGAACATTCAGCATTCAAGCGTAAACTAACTATTTGCCTAAGTTTTTCTTTTTTTGAAAGGAGTTCTTTAAAGAATTTAGCACACGAGGGCATTTCTATTAAAGCATCTAATAATCTAACGTTTAAGTGTAGGCTTTTAAATATTTCCATATATTTACCGAATTGGGCTTCTTGCTTTTCCTTTTTAAGTCTGCCAGGATAAGGTATTCTCGTTCGAGGTACATTATCTGGAGTTTCGGCTGGTGATGGGTCAGGGATGTCAATTGACACTTTTTCACTAGGTGTAGGTGTGGGCAAAGAAGTGTTTTCGGGGGTGTTATCTGGTGGCGGTGGATCAACTTTGGTCACTTTTCCTCCTCTAGTCACGATTAACAGATCATCACTTGGTGGATGAGTGGTGTCATCAGTGATTACTGACATACTTTCCTCAATAAAACTTAAGTTTTTCAAAATGGATTTCATGTTAGAGATTAATTTTTCTGAAATTTTTATCATGGCGTCAATGTTATCTTGAAATCCGGTCACTCTTTTGTTTATAACGTTTTGTTCAAACATAAATTCTGACAAAGATTGTTTTGAGGAAGGTAAGTGGTTTGTAGGTGAGGAAACGGCTAAAAGTTGGGCCAAAGACTCATTTGGTGTGAGGTTGGTCCAATCAAAGTGTGTTGTCATAATTGATTAAAAAGCGGTTACTAAACTAAACTAATCCTAAGGGCAAAAAGGGTAACTTTTGATTGATGTTAATCTTTCAAAAGGATCGCTCAAACACTAAAGTTACTAAATCCTAAAATCGGTTGCCGACGCTCCCCGGCAGCAGCACCAAAAACTTGTTGCGCTGCACACCGGTCTTTGAAACTTCTAATGGTGACACAGCATAACAGTGGGTTTTTAATTTATAAGGCTGGGGCCTAGGGTTACTTATTATGCTAGCACAAGATAAGTATGACCTAGGATCGTTCTTCAAAGCACGACAAATTGAAACTAGGGGGTTTAGAGGCTTTTATGTGTTCAGCTGGGGTTGAAAGAGTTGGTTTTGGTTTTGGGTTTTCTTATCCTAATTTAAACTAGACTAAATTAAAAGGGTGGAGGTTACTTCGGGCGTTCAGCAATTAAAGCGATTGTCTACTATAATGTGGTTTAGAAGTGGTTAAATATGGAAAGTTCTAATGTGGATAAGTTCGTAAGTTCATGTGAGCTATTCTACAATCCTTCTATCGGGCTGACGTGGAGGTGTCCACAATCAGGCAAATAGAATGTCACGTGGATTGCACAATATATTAAAGTGTACACCGAAAGTTCTCTCAAATGTACACCCACATTATCCAACAGTTAACCTCGAATCCTATTCCCCAATCTCGGTCGTCAGAGATGCCCGAATCATGGCATAGTTTTTTGAATAAACAATCTTATGAACGAGGGTTATCCTCACCGGAATAGGTTGGGCTAACTGGTCTAAACGGTCAGATAATATGTCATCACTTATTCGTACGAGTTATCATCATTACTTGGGGATGTTACAAGACAGGGATGATTTGTGTTACAAATGGAGACCTAGGTAATACGTTTGCTATTCGATTCATATAAAAACTACCTTCGGTCGTTCTGAGTTCCATACATTTGTACTCCGCCGTAAGCGTTTCCAGTACTATATCAAAGAACAGTCGAATAGGGGCCGTCATATTATTTCACGATGATTAATGCCGTTTAAATTTTACTATTATGATGATCCTAAGGCAACAATCAAACAAGAACATGCAATAAGACGATCAAGACGACAGTTTAATTTAAGCATGCAAAAGTGTTATCTAAGTTGAGGATATTCCGAAAGTTGTCTCAAAAATATCGACTACATGAATTTAATCTTAATCTACCTCTACTCCCATGTTCCGTGTCTCTTGGATCCTATTTTGGTCTAGAGAACACCGGCCATGCCGAGCTCAATGATTCAATCTAACATAGTATAACTAAGTGACCTGTATCCTATGAGTTAGCTACGTTCATTTTGGATAAAGTTTTAGTCATAACATGAGTTGGGCAGATAAACGATAAAGATTTAATTCCTATATCCATTTGTAATATAAACCATCCGCAATCTCAAAACATACCACATAGTCACATATTTAATACTTTTCTAAACGACTATCATAGCAGACAATTGAGTTATTTAGCTAATCATGGCAATTCTAGCATACATATTTAAATTTATTAAAGAAAGGACAAACATATTAAATATGAAAGATAGATTGACACCTGGAAAGAAGTACAATAACTCGTAGCTAAAATATGCGTCCGGGAGCACCTCCGTACAAATCTTCCTTGGCTAGTTAATTAGCTAGTCTAATTAACTAGGAAGAATAAAAGAAAAAAAAATACAAGTAACCAAATGTGTTGAGGTGTGTTTGTGTATCTAGTTGTTTTTATTGGTGTGTTGTTCAAATGAGCCCATGCCTCTATTTATAGAGGAGCTTTGGTGCATTTTAGCCAAAGGAAGCACACATTAGCAAAAGGTGGAAAAGGTAGTGGCACCAGGTACAAAAGGCGAAAAAGCTAGTTGCACCAAGTACGAAAAGTAGGAAAAGGTCTAGCACCGGGTACGAAAAAGGACGAAAAAGTGCAATCCGTGCAGGTGGCGGGCAGCAGCCGGCGGCTGGCTGCCAGCCGGCTGCGGCTGGGTGGCTGCCGGCGGCGGTTGGCTGCCAGCTGCACCAGCCTGCTGCCGGTTGCTTCGTTTCTCGTTTTGTGTGTGTTTTCTTTGTTATGCGTCCGTTTACGTTGATTCTTTTTGCGTTGGATTCGTAATTAAAAAATGAAGCTTTTGATGAAAAGAAATCCCAAAAATATGTCTCTGAACTTTAGATGTGTCGTACGAATCATTTGGATCTTTCGGAGTGCGTAGAATCTTCGTTCTTCGTCCATTTTAGTTGATTCTTCTTCTGTTGGATTCGTAATTTAAAAACAAACATCTTGGGTCAAATAGATGTTGGTGATGGGCTCTTTTGTCTTGAATCCTCGTTTTGATGTCTTGAATCTTCAAACGCGCGTGAAATCTTCGTTTTTTGGCCTTTTTGCCTGATTTTGCTCGTGCAACCTTGTTTTGATCTTCTCAGCATTTTATCAATGATTTTTTCATTATTTGAGTCCAAATGATAAGTATCGCTCCAGGATGAGAGAGATATCGGTGGTAAAAACGTGACTTTTTACGCGATATCATTCTTCAATCATTAACTCAATTTGTTTTTCCATAGTGGAGTTGATAACCATAGATCCGCTTTCCTTGGAACTGAGGTGATCTTCTCTACTTAGCAAGTTAAGCAATGATGTGAGGTCATTCATCATTGAAATGTCAGCACGACTGCTCGGATGTCCAGTAGTTCCTTTCATATGCGCTCTAATGGATCCTAAAATCTCCCATTGCATTGAGGTGAATGGGATGTTAGATCTTTTAAGGGCATTGTAGATCCTAGCGTAAGTCCGTTTCTGTTACTGACAAAATTGCAGTTCAGCAGGAGAAAGAGCAAGCATGTTGACTATGCCGCTTATTCCTCCTACTACTTTGTTAAATCTTTGGATGAATTCTTCGAGTACTTCGGGATCTGCAATGGTTTGTGGTTGGTTTTTGGTGCGTTTGGAATATTTCTCCAGTTTTTCTCTTCTCGTGGGATGGTTGTGGTTACTTCGCGCTACTTCATCAATGTTAAATAGATTAGGTGGCGGTCTACTTCTTTTGTTTTCTTCCTCCATCTTTCTCGTTCTAATCAATTCTTCCATCGTTGGGTTGTTTGCGGATGGAGATGCATTTTTCATCTCTTGTCCTAATCGTCGGAGGTCAATCGGAAAATATGGCGTGATCGCCATTTCCATGCTAGAATTCATTTCACTCGTTGACTTTGCAGCTTCTTCGTCCTTTGCGGCCTTCATGGAGATCATGTACATATCGGCTTGGTCTCCAGCGTTAGGATTGTCGATATGGAAAGTGATGGTTTCTCCCTGAGACTGCAAGCTGATGGTTTGTGCGAAGACGTTGATTATTGCCTTGGCCGTATTCATGAAAGGTCTTCCTAGTATGATTGGGATGTGTACGTCTTCCTGCATATCCATTACTACAAAATCTGCTGGGTAAAGAAATTTGTCAATCCTAACTAAAACATTTTCAGCTATTCCCTTAGGTATTTGACCGAGTGGTCAGCAAGCTGTATGGTCATTTTGGTAGGTCGAAGATTTTCTAACTCAAGCCTCTTGAAGAGCGAGTATGGCATAAGATTAACACTAGCTCCTAAATCGGCAAGAGAACAGATGATGCCTGAATTGTAGATAGAACAGGGGAGAGTAAAACGTCTGGTATCTCCGAGTTTTTCAGGAATGGTATTTTTCAAGATAGCTGAACATTCCTCGTTCAGCGGGACATTTGTTACTTCGGGTACCTTATCCTTGGTTGTAAGAAGTCTTCTAAAGTACTTTTTGGAGTGAACTTCAGAGGAGGTATCTAGGAATTTCCTATCAAGCTTAAAAGACTTAAGCTTGTCGGGTCGTTGTTTAAGACAAGCCGGAAATGGAATGTTTACTTTCTATTTAGTGCAGACTCTAAATCTATGGTCGATGGGACAATAGGTGGTTCCTTCACCGGAGAAGAAACCGTAGGTGGGCTATATGCTACCTGAGAGTCTTGAATATGAGAAGCCTCCTTATGGAAACTAGTTGGACTATCCTGAGTTTTGGCGTTAATATGTTGTGCTAATTGTCCTAATTGGGATTCGAAAGCTTTTAACAAAGTAAAATGATCTCTTAAAATGAGATCAGTTCGGTCTTGTCTAGCTGAGAGTCCTTGAATGACTTGTATCAGGGTGTCGTCAAAACTAGATGTTTGTGAGGAAGAGGGTTCGAAAGGTTTGGGTTGGTGAGTTGGTGGGCTATTCGTAGGTGGGTAAGGAGAATGGTTAGTATTGGGTGGTTTTAGATGAGATTGGAAATCTTGGGCTGAGTGGTTCAAATTAGCATAATTAAGGCAAGTTTGAACTTGACAGACTTGTTGTTGTTGACTTTTCAATTCCTTGATTTCCTTGGTTAGGTCTGCCACTTGCTGAGCGAGAGTTTTGATAGCTTCATTCCCGATTGTAGTAGGTGAATTCACTAGTGATGGGTGATTTTCACTATTCCATTCATGGTTGTGCATTGTCATTCCTCAATAAGGCTCCAAGTTTCATTGGTCGTACAATTCATGAAACTGCCTCGAGAGGCGGTATCAAGTAAAGGACGGTGATGTGGGAAGAGACCATTGTAAAAAATGCGTAACTGGTCTGAGCGCTCAAAATGATGATTTGGACATTTCTTAAGCAATTTCTTAAAGCGTTCCCATGCATCGTAGATTGATTTATCGTGAACTTGGTGGAAGTTTATGATGTTAGACCTAAACGTGGCTTGTTTTGATGGGGGAAAATATTTGGTCAAAAATTTGGTTGGTAATTCTACCCAAGAGGTTATAGAGTTGATTTCTAGTTCCTCAAACCAGGTTTGTGCATTGAGAGTGAGTGAATAGGGAAATAGGTATAGATAGACTATGTCCTGATTAACCCCAATCGGCTTAAAGGAGTTGGATAAGGAAATGAATTTGTCAAGGTGGGAGTTGGGATCATCATTTAGTAGGCCACGAAATTGACAAAGGTTTTGGACTAACTGAACAATATGGGGCATTAATTCAAATGATCCTCTACCAATTTCTGGATAGACAATTGGTCCTCCTCGACCTTCAATCAAAGGTTTAGAGTCTTCAGCGAGAGTGATACGTGCAGCTGTCATAGTCTCGTTGGCGGGTGGTTCACTAGTTGAATGGATAGGGGTGGTCATTTCTAAAAGTGGTAAAAGAAAGGAAAAATAAAGAAAGACGTAGGGGTCTAAGAAATCCTGAAGGTTCACTAGTAAGTAAGTTCGTCTTAACGCCTAAGGATCGTACAGTTGGTTCCCCGGCAGCGGCATCAAAAACTTGATGCGCCACCAGCAGTCGGTAAGGATTTCAACCCTAGTCGTTGCACCGGCTACCGGCGGCGGACATCAGTGGAGTGTTTTAAATTTGTAATTGCGGGGACTAAGTTTTCCCTAACAATGCTAATCCTAAGGGTGAGCAAGTGCTAGGTATGACCTAGAGTCGTTCTTCAAACCGACTGAATTGAAACTAAGGCGTGGCAGATGAGGGCTTTCAAACTAGTGAAGGTTTTATAAAATAGTGAGGGAATTTTGGTTTTTATATTAACTAACTTAGGCAAGTAAATAAATAAAAGCGAAATAAAAATAAAAGATAAAGCAGATAAAATAAAGATAGTGTTTGCTGAGATTTCATTAATTAAGTTATGGGATGATGTTTGGAGAAACTGTGTTGAAAGATATTTGTTAATTATTAATCTTGAATACTCGTGATGTAAATACTAGATTCCCTACTAATTAAAATCCCATTAGCATGTCACACCGGGAGCTAGGTTATGGTAACATCACAAAGTATTTAGAATAATAAGCAAAATCTTGACTATGGTTTAATAATACTTTCATATGAACGGGAACAAAATCTTAAGGTACTAGACATAACTGAATCATATAACGATTCCTCGTCATCCTAACAGATTCATGTATTTAAAATGGTTCATTTATGACTTTAAACCAGCCCATGCTTAAGACTACCCAATAAATCTCCTAATTATCCACATCGTTCCTCACATAAAGTGGTTCCGCCGCTTCAAACCTTGACCATGTCTTGTCCTACGATAATCCCCCATGTAGCCTTGCGGTTCCATAGTTTCATACCTTTGACAAATTATATTGACACAATTGGCTGACTACCTTTTAATTAGACGTCGTTAAAAAGGTGTTGTAATCACGTTTATTGGTGGAAAGGCGATAGATTAATTTGAAGTTTAAAAGTCTATTTAGAAAGGTTAATTAAACTAGGTTTCTCATTTTATATGTTAGTCCGTAATATAACTACCTTCGATCGTTACTCGACTTTCATACATTTGTACTCCACCTTGAAGTGTTTCCAGCACGATATCGAGTAACAGTCGAATAGGGGCCATCATATTACTTCGTAATATTGTACCGTTTCGTAAAATGACTTCCTTCGGTCGTTCCTCGACTTCCATACATTTGTACTCCACCTTGAAGTGTTTCCAGTACTATATCGAGTAACAGTTGAATAGGGGTCATCATATTACTTTACGATAATTAAGACCGTTTATATTTTACCATTATGATAATCCTAAGGCAACAATCAAACAAGAACATGCAATAAGACGATCAAAGTGATACTACCGATCTTTAATATTTAATTATAAATCATCCCATAATTAATTAACTACATCGCAAACAAACACAACAAGTATACTACTCTCAAATCATGACAATAACTAAATCTAGCATAATCAATAAAAACGTAATTAATTAAGATAGATAGGGATAGAAAGAACCAGGATTAAATGCGAGAGAGAATAGACTTGAATTAATTGACACAATTCTGAGCATACACCGAAGATTACAATGCGTTCCGCACTTTCCTTCTACTTCTAATAAAACTCCTAAACTAGTTTACATACTAGTTAAAACTAATCTAAAGAAAGAAATATAGAGTGAGAAAGTGGGAGCTTATTTCTAGAGTGAGAAAGATAAGCTAGGAAGGTGTGTGTTGCAAATGAGCCTCATGCCTCCTATTTATAGGAGATTTTTGGTGCATTTTAGCAAGTGGAAGCTCACAATAGCAAAAGGTGAAAAAGGTGGTGGCACCAGGTACGAAAAGGTGAAAAAGGTGGTGGCACCAGGTACGAAAAGCATGTAAAGGTCTAGCACCGGGTACACGAAAGGACTAAAAAGCGGGATCCGTGAAGGGGGGTGCCGGCCGGCGGTGGCCATGTGGTAGCCGGTGGTGGGGGGCTGCCAGCCGGCCTGGTACGCCACCCTGCCGCACTAGTTCGCTTTCTTTCGCTACATTGCTTAATTCGCACGTATCTTCTTCGTTACGCGTCCGTTTGCGTTGATTCTTTTTGCGTTGGATTCGTAAATCAAAAAAGAATCTTTTGGTGAAAAGAAATACCAAAAATATGTCTATGAACTTTAGATGTGTCGTACGAATCGTTTGGATCTTCCGGCGTACGTAGAATCTTCATTCTTCGTCCGTTTTTCTTGATTCTTCTTCTGTTGGATTCGTAATTTGAAAATGAACATCTTGGGTGAGATGGATGTTGGTGATGGGCACTTTTATCTTGAAATCTCGTTTTGATGCCTTGAATCTTCAAACGTGCGTGGAATCTTCGTTTTTCATTCGTTTTGCTTGATTTTTGTCGTGCAACCTTGTTTTGACCATCTTGGCATAATATCATTGATTTGTATTGTTTTTGAGTTTAAAATGCCAAGAATTGTTCCAGAATGAGAGAGATATCGGTAGTAAAAACATGACTTTTTACGCGATATCATAGGCGACTACCCCGGACAGGGATTGTCAATCCCATATGATACCATACACTAACATTCATGTTAAATCCATACTAACAAACTATGTGGTGGAGGACTTTATGATTAGTAATACAACTCATGCAGTCAAAATATCGTGTTTTGTACTTGTGTTCACATGTAAAACAAATCTGAGCATGTATTCCCAACCCGGGAGTAAAAATAGTAAAATGCGGGGCTATGAGACTCACCTGAGTCTGGTGCATTTATCTCAATAAACGTGTGTTGCTAAACCAAGAAATGATGTCCGAAGACTGTAACCTGAGGGTGTCCAAGACGCGCGTTGGTTAATATGTGAGTAGGTATCTCAATAGATCACCTATGCTAGTTGTTCATCCAACTAGTTATGTCCAAATACATTGATTCGTTTGATTGTTTGTTTGTGTTTTGAAAACATGTACGGCCCGTTGGTGACAGTTTGTAATAATAATCTTACATCATTATTATTATGTGTTGTTTCATTGTATACTATTAAAGTATGTGTTTCGTGTGTTGTATTGTATATAAGTGTTGAAGTATATATGTATCATGTACGAGTACGTCGTATGTGGTTCAAAGGTTGTAAATGTTTGACACGGAGTGTATAAAGTATTTCCAAACTTTATTGATGGAGGTTCGGGGGCAGCGCCCCTGATTAGCGGGATTTCAGGGGTGGCAACCCCAGGGGCAGAGCCCCTGGCTGGGGTCGAGGAATTTTTATTTCTACTATATTGCTTTAGTGAAAACGCACTAAAAATCTGAATTTGGGTAACGCAGGTGATAAAATTTCAAGTCTTGACACTTAGTATAAATCTGTGTTTTCAAGGTTCTGATTACTGTGACACTGGGTGCGACACTAGGTGCGACATAAGCTGTTGTGTCGGAGGTCATTACTGCGACATAAGTCATTGTGTCGCTATGTGCAACGCCCGCAATTTTATGCGACATAGGGTGTTGTGTTGCTATATGCAACATCCGAAAGTGTTGCGACATAAACATTTGTGTCGCTATATGCGACATAGGTAATGGTTCTGCGACATAGGGCTTTATGTCGCAAAGGCTCCAGGCCTTATGCGACACAAAGGGTCTGGTCGTTTTTCAAGGCTCGGGTTTGTGGTCAAACGACCTCGGTTTGACCCGAAACCTTTACACAAGTCTTAGATGAGTTTATAAAGCTTGCAGAAATTATTGGTTTGTGTCGGGAGTAACCCGAAGTGTTGGATCTATAAAATGGTCAAAATCGACATTTTCCGACAATGTTTCGAAAACGAGTTTTAACACGATATTTGGACACAATCTAGCAAGGTAAACAACTATACATATAAATTAACAAAATATAAGTGTTTTCGAAAGTGTCGGGATCTTACAAATCATCGCGCGAGGATTCCGAAAAGATGGATGTGTAGAGCTCGTTCTCGTGATCGTTTCTTTCCAAATGAGTCTTGCAATTTGAGGTGTTTTAGTGGTGGTTTTTGGTGGTGGAAGGGGTTGTTTTGGGTGGTGGTTTTTAGAGAGAAAGAAAGGAGAGAAAAAGTTAGAGAGAGAAAGGGATGATGATGATGAATGATGTTGTGTTAGTGTGTTGGTGAAGTCAAAAGAAAAGAAGGAAAAGAGGGGAAGGGGGGCCCGGCTAGGGGGTGGCACACAAGGTGTGGATTGCCCCAATTTTTGTTCCCTGCATTTACGCTTCGTGCAGTGTTCGTTTACCCGATCGTTTGAACGTTTAATTATCGTTATACGTTTTACTACGTGTGTTTTGTTAACAATTTAAATTGCGTTATTCTTATTGAAAGTATTATTCTAAATACTTTATTTTAAGTTATTAAAATGTTTTCAGGTCTCGGTTTGCGCATTCGTTGCGTATTTGAACGTTTGTTTAACTCGTATAACGTTTTTAGACGTTTTATTCGTACGCGTGAAATCGTAATATTTTTATTTGAAGTATTTTATCAAAATACTTAATAATGAATTATAAAAATATAATTTGGGTTTATTTCATTTTCGGGCGCATTTCGCGCGTTTCTGTTGCGTACGATTAGTTTGTGACGATACAAAATGTGTTGGCATATATTATCCAAATAATATATTAATAAAATGAGTTCATTAAATAATTTCCCATTATATAATAAATTTTTCACCAACGTCGGTATTTGTGATTGTGTCGGATTCCATCCGATAATGAAATGCACGATTTAAATAAATCACGTACGTGTGTGTATATATAATCATATACAAAATGATACACATAATTAGCCATAAACATAACTAATTACATGTATTAACACAATGATTAGGTACTAAGTATTAGCCCTAATTTGACGGGTGTCACACACCACAACTACATCTATATATCAAATAACAACAATACATACTTTTTCGGTTAGAGAAATTCATACTTTCTAGTCAAATAGTCACTGGTCAAATAATTACTGAGCAATTGAAGAGGATTCTATGTATTTCATACGGATCCGCGGTCCAACAGATACAAACAAGAAAGGCACCAAATCATATCGAATTGGATACCAAGCTAATTAGATACCATTTAGTGCCAAGCACTTATTTCGTAACAATCAATTATTTCATCGTAAATGTAGGCTAACCGCGGTTAGCAAGATACCATTGAATTTGTACACTGCTCATTTCACATAATCCACATAGTTTCACATGCTTCATATAACCTAACAACAACATGTAACAATGAATCTCAATGCAAGATACGAGTACAAAATACAAATGTACGAAATAATTGTAAGAAACAAGCATAATTCACTTGATTGTATGAATCTCTTGCTTGTAAGCAATCCGATACATACAACCATTACCCATTTAACCTCATATATACTCACCTTGGCTCTTTAGATGAATATAGAATTAATCACAATGTCGGTGAGTGCACCGTCTTGAATCACCTAGCATATGATACATAATGATAACAACACATTTAGTTTCAAATAATTATCAATATCAACTAATTATAATTATCAATTTGTGACCCGTTAAAGGGGTTTAGTTTAAATATTAGTTAAACTATATATATAACCTTACTTTTCTTAATCGTCGTAATTCAATAACTTAATTACTTTATTTAAGTCTTAAGCTCAATTACATAAAGCTTTTGCATAATCTCATTAGCTTCTAATATTTCATCATTTCGATTATCATTTTGAGCATAATCTTGCTCATATAAAGTATTAAGAATTCGGTCATAACGAGTCCCCTAACTTAACATATCTTCTCTCGAGTCTGGTTGTTAATAACTCGATTGAAGCATGTATTAAATAACGATTTAAGTGATTCGTCACTTAATTCCCTACTCGAACAATGATTCTTAATCGTTATCAGACCTTGAGCCAAGTAACTTGATCAATTGGAAATATTATTACTTCTATTTACACTATATAGAATAATGATCGAAACCAAGTAACAGATCAATTGGAAAAATCAATTCGAATAATGATTCTTGATGGTTATCACTTGAATACTATTACTTCTATCTCAGCTATTAAAATAATGGCATAACTAATTCAAATATATAACAAGGGCGGATTTTGAAACACTAATAATCTCATCGCAAAAGGTCTACAATCGCGTCGCTAAAATCTAATAATCGCGTCGTGGAAAATATAAAATCGCATCGCGATTTCTTGCTTTTTGCATCGCCATCCCTCTATCATTCCAAGCCTGTGATTCCAGTTTTCTCAACATACCCAATACGACTTTTCTTTTGCAAGTATCACAACCTAGATTCTAAATCTCAATTTTTAAACATACAAATATCATCTAATCCTTTTCTAAACATATTTTCACATTCAAAATCACTAACCCCTATTATGTCTCTATAATCATACTTTTAAATTGAGAGAAAGAAAGAATTCGACTTACATATACTTAAAGAACATGAAGAAAATGATTCCAAATCTTGAAATGGGATTAATATGAAGGTTTATTGTTTCCGGGCTACTTCACAAAAATCACAGGGAGCATTTCATATTTTACTTGCTTAATTTGGAAGGTGATGAACGTTTCTAAATTTGGAAAGTATTTATTTCTTGTTTTCCTTGCTCTGCGACATAGCTTATTTCTAATTTGAGGCTCTAAAACAATTTGGAAGGTAAAGGAAATGATCCTATACTTCTGTACGTACGTGTATGTATATGTGTTAATTTTGTCCCCTTTAATATCTATTGTCTGGAACTTAAAACCGACTTACAATTATTAATATTTTATTTCACCTAAATTAATAATAGTTTAAAACAATTACAATTACTTTATCCACAATATTACTTTTGAATTTTGGGGTGTTACATCTAGGCTTACGATGTAGTGCATAAAAGTCCTTATGGCTACAGACTATAACCATTAGCTAGGTGACTCTAGCCACTGAGTATACGGATAGTACTATCACCGTGACGACCCTCCTACAGTTTGGAGCGTATACTTACAGATCCTATTTGGCAAACAACTACTGCGGATCGTGGTTTGGTTATAGTTTTAGGTCGCATTGCTTTAACTCGACAGGTTTAGCTAACCTGTCGAGGGATTACCGTCTAATTATACCCACAAAACTATTATTTAGGAAGTGAGTTCCTACGAACAACTACTTTGGAAATGTTGATCCTTAGTTGGATTGGCCTGTGTTTCCTACTATTGCTTATTTAAGAAATGTTAATCCTTAACGGAATTAACTTGTGTTTCCTACGACTACTATTTTGGGAAATGTTATTTTAATTAAATAACCTGTGTTTCCTACAAAGTACTACTTTAGGAAATGTTTCTCTTAATTGGCAAACGTGTGTTTCCTAACACTATAACTATTTGACGCTGTATAAACTACTACATTACATACAAACCTGTGAATTCACTCAACAATTTTGTTGACGAATTTCTATATGTTTTTCAGAGAATTAGCAGCGTAAGTAAGAACTGCATGCATATCAGGATGGACTACCCTGGACTTGTTAGGATGCCACTGCTTTTGGGAAAACCGGATTTCTTTAGTATAACTGCAATTACTGCAGTCATATTTATGAAATCTGCTTTTAGAAATTATGTACTTATATGACATACTATTTCAAACACTACTACTACTACTGTAGCAACTTTCTAAGTTGTCACCCTTTTGTAAAATTTTAACAAATGACATCTTAATATTTATCGTTCTGCAATAACCATATACTCTGGATGTATGTATTTATTGGTTGTATTACTGCTCGCAGCCCCGCCATGTCATTAAGCTTCCGCAAACTACTCTCACTAATTGTAATTACCGTTTGGCGGGGTGTGACAAATTACCTTAAAAAAATTATTTTAATCGATCAATTTTTATTTCTAGGGGACGACTGCCCCCACTGCCCCACTTCTTGCTCCACCCCTGCTAACATCGATTTATTTAAATTTTAAAAAATGTCAACTCAAAGTTAATGCTAATATTCACGTCTGCAATGGCATAACGAAAAAGCGCCACTACAACCTTGTAGTCTGCAATGGCACAACCAAAAGTGCCACTAAAGCTTCATAAGTCTGCAGCAACACAACCGAAAAGTGCCACTAAAAGTCTTTAGTGGTTGCGCTTCTAGTAACACTTTTTTTGTAGGCCATCAATTCCCAATCCCTTCATTAGTGGCACTTATTTGGCTATTTATGGCACATTTTGTATGCCACTAAATGTCATTTTATTTGTAGTGAAGTGTATACTCGATATACAAATCTTGTTTTCTTGTAATCCTGACATGAGTAGCTAAGCATATGAATGTTAAGATAAACCTAGTTTCTTGAACTTATAAGAATACAACAATGTAATTGTAAACAACCACAACACGAGTAAATAAATATATAACACAATCAAATAAGACACATAACACAGATAAAACACATAGGGTTTCTTGATTTCCTGGGTTCTTGTCGTGCACTAAGTACACGTTGTTCTTGCCACACACCAAGTATAAGATGTTCTTGTTTCTTGCACATAAGGTCCTTGATTCTTGCACATAAGTTTCATGCACATAAGAGTTTGTGTATTTTTGACAATCTAGTTTCTTAAATTATTGAAATCTAGTTTCTTGAGTTCTTGTAACTTGATTTCTTGAGTCCTTACAATCTAGTTTCTTGAATTCTTGTGATCTAGTGTCTTGTATATTAGATTTTTGTGTTCTAGTTTCTTGGTTTTCTTGAATTATATCAGATATTCAATGTACTATGTGTTTTCTTGTATTCTTGTCTATAGTATTCTTGTATTCTAACCCCGAGTTCTCTTATATTCTTGGAAGACAATCTACGGTTTCCTTGTATTCTTGAAATCTATAAGAGCTTATGAGGTTTCTTATACTTGTAATGATTCTTGTATGTGTACTTACAAAAATATAAGGTTAATGAAGTTACCTAGTACTCATGTATGACATACGGGATAAACAATTGTAAAACATTTGCAATAGTTGTTTTCATAAAACAAATTTTATGAAAATAGTGTGCATGCATTCTCACCCCAAAAATAGTAAAACCGTTTAAATGTGGGGCTATGAAACTCACATGTGGGTGCTAGCGATCCTAAGAAACGCGTGTTGTCCCAATAGTAACCTCCTAGTGTCCTAAACACGCGAGGTTATATATAAGTGAGAGACTAACAAATTAGTCTAAGCTAGCTGTCCTAATAACTAGTAATGTTCAAATGTTCTATTGGTTATTCGTGTTTTGAAAACGTGTATGGCCTGTTGGTGACGGTTTGAAATCATTATTTCAAAAGTATATTTATGTCGCAAAAGTTTCGTTCGTTGAGAAAATATTCATTTCATTGTGTTTCATAAAGTATGAAAATGTGTACGGGGTTCGGGGGCAGCGCCCCTGGTAGCGGGGTCCAAGGGGTGGCAACCCCTGGCGGGGTCCAAGGGGCAGAGCCCTGGCTGGGGTCGAGCTATTCGGGTATGAGAACCCACCCATTCGGGTCTCTTGAGCCACCCGTTCGGGTCTCTTGAGCCACCCGTTCGGGTCTCTTGAGTCACCCGTTCAAGTCTCTTGAGCCAGCCATTCGGGTCTCTTGAGCCACCCGTTCGGGTCTCTTGAGCCACCCGTTTGAGTGTGTGTGGCTGTCCATGCAGTCAGTCTGCAAAACCAGTTTCGATTCATTTTTCGAGTATAATCTAGTCGATGGAAAACTAACACATGATGATATACGTATTTTAAACATGAAATTTAAAGGGGAAAGTGAGTGATTCTTACGAGAGAGAGATGAAGCCGAGACGATGATGATGACAGGGATGAAGATGATGATGTTGATACTCGATGAAGATGATGATTATGATGGTGATAATCTGTTGCCTCTGCTGCTGTTGATCCCAAGTTGTTGTTGTTGTTGTTGTTAATTTTGTTGTTGATTTAGAGAGAAACCGAGAGAGATGTAGGTGAAAAATATGAAGAAGAAATGAAATGATACAGAGGGGTGTGTTTGGTCTGTGATTTGAACAAAGGGAAGGGAACCAGATCCACATTTTGTGGAGGGTGGGTGGACCGGTTGTCTCCAATCACAGTACAAAATGCCCGTGTCCCACTCAATTATTTCATTATTTTATAACTAGTTTTAAACGTTATATTCTAGAAAATTTTATTGAAATATTTATTAAAATACTTTGTAACATTATTTAAAATGAATGTCGGGTATAGTTCGTGTGTTTGGTTTGTGTTTGGTACATTTATTCCTAAAGCGTATAAATTTTATATTATCAAAATAACATAAAGTAAATAATATTCGTAATTAATAATTTCATATTATTAATTAATTGTTTCACCAACGTCCATTATTTGTATCAAAATGTGTTCGATAGTCTGTGTAATTTAATAATTACGTTCGTGTATATATATATATATGAATATTTAGTCTAATATAAACTAAATACGTGAGATTATATTTAAGTTAGGCGCAAAAATTATGTCCTAATTTTGTCGGGTGTCACAGTATAGTGCGTCATTTTCCACAGTGCTCTAACCCTAGGTATGTCTACGGTGTTTTAAAGAACTTATATATCTTTACACAGCTTTATAACCAGAGGTAGTTTAACGATGTACTATAGCATTTTCACGGATTAATAATACCTAGACTTGTGTTCTGGAAGGGTAACTTCCAGATAATCCACGGTGAGATAGTCTCTCAGCATTTCCTTGACTTTCACGTATTTGTACTTTACTAGTAGCATTTCCAATGCTATACCAAGTATTATGTCATTTTATGGCGATCCCACTGTGTCACACAGTAATAGATATAACTATGTATACGTAGTCAGGGTTGATCAAATTCTATCCTAAGACAATAGTCATGTGAAAGACCATAAAAGGTGAACTATGGAAATTAAGTCTATATACAGGATAAGCTTAAACAAGTACATGACATAACAACTTCCAATCGTATATAAGAGATATTAATTAACATCATCCCTAATCCTAACATCTACATTTCAACAATCACATATTAAACTACGTGATAATCATGGCTATAATCACAAATAATACCGCGATAATATGCAAAGCAAACGTTATAACTGCATAAGAGAAAGAAAGATAATATCACCAGAAATTAAGAAGAATAATACTGAGGATTACAATAGTTTAAAACTTGAAAATTCTTTACAATGTGATTACCAATCTACGACATTCCTCTATACTCGAACTGCTACTTATATCTCTCTAGTTTTCTAGAGATAGAAAGAATAGAGAGAAAACTAAAGAAAGAAAGCAAAAAACTAGAGAAAGAGAAGCGTGAACGATGAATGAGGTGTGTATAAATGAGGAGGTTGGCCTCCTATTTATAGGAGAAGCCTTGAAGCTATAGTACAAGTAATAATGCACAAGAAATAAGCAACTGAGCGCAATTGGGGTCAAACAAGCACAAAACAAGCAATGATTGGGGTCAAGGGGCCAATTTCCAGGCCATTAATGACCGTAAAAGGCCCTAGGGTACCATATACTGCCCTACGGGGGCAGTTGGTTCCTGAGCCTCGTTCATTTGTCCGTCGCTTGTTTCATCCGTATTTTCTTCGTTTTAAGCCTGATTTGCTCGATTCTTTCATCGATGGATTCAATTTTTCATTATGTTTCTAACAAGACTGATCTTGGAAGATTTGGAGGTGTGTATCTCATCCATGCTTCAAATGATGACCGGTTGGTCTTCAAGTGCTCTATCTTCTTCGTTCTTCACCTGTTTTCCATGATTCTTGATTCTCCGATCATGCATTTTCCTATGGAATCATAAAATTTCCATTAAGAGCTGTTTCCATAAGATAGGCAAGAACGGAAGAACTACGATGGTTTTATTGCCTCATTTTGCTTGTTATTTGGACGTCTTCATTGATTTTCATCGCAGCGCCTATAATTGGACCATTTTGGTTATTTTTAGTAAATAATGATCGTTATAAAGGGTTTTCACCAAAGTTTAGTTTAAAAAGTGCGGAAATATATACCTAAAACATGACTTTTTAGGTTACATCTCAAAGGCTTGCCTAAAAATTGAGGCCCTCACCTCCTCATTTCAACATACCTCACACCTCATTCTCTCTTCACTTTCTCTCTTTTGTTTCTCTCTCTAAAGTCTCTCTTGGGAATTAGGTTTGGTAATAATTAGTACTTGGTTAATATTTAACCAAGGCTAATGAATCGGCTACTTTTGTAATATTATTGGAAATCTTGGAGGGGCTTATTTGTAATCTTTTCAAAGATATTTTGAAAGTTCCACGATGTATGCTTTCAACATATATTCAATCTACGCGTTATATTCGGTTATTTCTTCCCTTATCAATTATAATGATGATTACTATTGTTATTATGCTAGATTTAGGATTGATTGACATGCATAGTGAGTAGTTACCGTCAGTACTTGTTATGATGTATTTAGCTTATCTATGTATGGGGTGATGTCACTTTAATATGTAGTTGAAAACACTTTCCAATTATGAATTTAAATCTAATTAAAACTATCAAATTTCCTGTAATAAATATGGTTAAAACCTTTATGACAAGGACTCTAGATGATTGATATCTATGTTTTGCCACTATATTTAGTTTGATTTTTCTCTCATCCGTTAAGGGCCCATCTTTTTAGCTTATCTTTTTTCATCTGTAATATAGATTGTTATTTAATTTGGACTTAGAACGAGATATTAAATGCCCATCACAATGGTGATGGGTTTAAAATTATCATTATTATAATGACGTCATATAGTTAGTAATAATATAAATGTTATTGTAATTACTAATAAGTGTATAAATTTACATGAAAAATTCTCTTTGCTCTACTAAATATATGTACATTAATTGTTTTATATTTAGCTATTAGGTCTTGAGCTCGTATGGCGCACAACCATATATAAAATACAATTATATTAATTTGTAAGTTAAATGTTGTTAATTAAAAGATGCAATTATCATTAAAGATGGACTTGTAAGTTAAATGAAAATGATTAGTAACATACTTCAAACTATAAATAGATGGGCTTGTATTTATTTATTTGATAAATGAAGCATGATATACTCTTTTCACAGTTGCACCGATCTTGTCAATGACAAAAGTAACAAATACTAGTTACAAAATTATCTTAAATTTTAAACATATGTTCAACCCTTGTGATACACGATAATTAAAAAATATATACTAATAATATGTTATTTACGTTTTCAATTGTATTACTCCCTCTGTCCCATTACAAATGTCCACTATTGACTTTTAAAAGTCTTTATTTTACAACTTTGACCATAAATATTTTTGTTTGTGTTATATAATATTTGATGCAAAATAAATGAATGAATTTGGTTTTAACTGTATTTTCAATGATATAATTTTCATCAAGTATTATATAACACAAATAAAAATATTTAAGGTCAAAGTTGCAAAATAAAGACTTCAAAAAGTCAATAGTGGACATTTGTAATGAGACGGAAGGAGTAACATTTTTGAAAGTTGGAAATTTGTTATTGAGTCATCGGAGGAATGACTTACCTCAAATCCCAACCCCATTATTCAAAGAAATCCACAACCCTACCCCAAACCACAACAGGGTCTTATCGGGGCACCCCATTGGAGAAATGGCTCACCTCAAATCTCAAAGAAGTCTTATCAGGGTACCTTGTTGAGAATGTAGGGTCTTCAAATCCTAACCTGATATTCGTTCTCTATTAATAATACACAAAAATCGAACAACTTGTGAATTTTTCTTAATGCATTATCCAGACATACACTAATCGGCATCCTCTTTTCAAAAACAAATAGTAACATGATCAAAACAAAATATAGTAATTGGACTGGTTAATGAAACAAGTACACTAAAAATATTAGAGGGATTACACATGTATACTACAAACTAATAACAACTAAACCGTTGCTGTAAACGAGTCAAATTTCTCAAATTATCACACCATAGTCTTATAGATAAATAATGTTGTAAATATTATTGTAATTTAAAAGGTTATATATATATATATATATATATATATATATATATATATATTGATGATATTAGTTATTTATATTATACTTAATAATTATATATACATATATTGTAATCGGACATGCACACACACACACATTGAGTCATTGTTGAAAGTATCCAAACAGACTCACCGAGTAATAAAGAAAACATGTTAATTATCTCAAGAAAAATATTTAATCAAATGATGAAGTATCGATGAACTCCAAAGCCTATAAACTGGAAGAGATGGAGTTTGACTAAGGAAAACACTCAACGAATGTAAACATAATGAAGACTTGTTACGACTGAAGATAGACACAGAGGAAGACTCGCTGACCCTTCCTGGCCACTCGCCGAGTTCCTCTGACTGCCATAAATTTTCTATAAATAGAAGACTCATTCTCTATTTTTTATATCTGGAAAATACCTTTTCTCTCAAAAACTCTTTAGAACAGCTTAGTGAAAAGCTGCTAGAAGAAAGCAAGAAGTAATATGTCAATCGATTGGGGAAAAAGGTGATGGTGTGGTTTGCAAAATTCTTACTCTTTGGATTATTACTTTTTGTCAAATGATTGATTATCTCTATTATTTATTTTTATATGACTTGATTGTAGTTTTGTATATAGATTTGTAAACTGATTATTGAAATGAAGAAAATGATTTGTTATAAGAATATTTTATTTGAAGCTTATAATGCTTTTATGATTCGTTGGTATATTCCACGATGTTTAATTGAATCCTCTGTAATGGTAGGACATAGATAAACCTATAGAAAGATAATTAATTAATGTTTATTTTATTAAAATGAGTTTATGACTCGATTGAACTCGGCGAGTTCTGTCATAACTCGACGAGTAAATCAGTTTGGTATCATATTAAAGTTTTTTTTTAATATTTTGTTAATTAAAAGATAATAAACTTGTATGGTAATCTGATCTGATCTATAATAATAACCGCATATACGTTTATTGATACTACGGTGGTAATCAGTTCACTGTATCATAATGATATCTTGATATGTTTCAAGAAAAGTACTTTTAATCTATATTCAATATCTTGTCATTACTCTATTTTCTCTTATTTGTTTTGTTATCACGTGATAGATTAGGAATAGTTAATCAATAAATATAAATACAGTTCCTGGAGACAATCTCGGTCAACTTACTATACTACTATTAACTAATAGGTCATGTTGTCTATATGTGTTGATGGTATATTTTTGTAAGCTTGATTAATTTATAAATGTAAACTTGATTTGGGTTTAACTGACACCTATACCATGCTTTCTGTCGTAATAATATATGGTAGGGGTATCACATCACTCTTTTTAGTAAATGAAGTGCTAATAAATTGCAACATCATATTATCAAATGTATGATTATATATATATATATATATATATATATATATATATATATATATATATATATATATATATATATATAGATAAATAGATAGATATAGACATACGTGAGGCTTATATAAAGATGGAAAGTCAATGAATTTTTGTTAGAAAAAATTATATTGTTGAAATGTAAAAATTTTAGATGATCATTATAATTTGGCTTTAAATGAGTTACAACTCATCTGATATTATTTGTTGATTAATTTAATTATAATCACATGTTTCATATATAAATTAGGTATTTTTCATCTTTTACATCGTATATGTTAGTATCTTCTATATGAATATAAATGGAATACATACATTTTTTACCATCTTATTATATTGTATTAAAACTAATTAACTTAAAACATAGTACTTGATGATGATAATATTAATTAATTACAATGTATGAGAGTCAATAACAAAATGTAATGCAAGAAGTTCAAAAATCTACTATAATAAAGTATAATAAAGTTTAATTAAGACTCTTCACAAAATAAAAAGGGGTGTGGTTCATAGGAGATGCCACATTTAGAGGAGCAGGAGAAACAGACTTGATCTTCACCATCTATTTGCTTTCAACGGCCAAGATTACATCAAAGAAAAGAATGTGCCTGCAATTAAGTTTGGTCAAGGGACCAATTTTGTAAAAAAAAAAATTGACACCATCAATCACTTCGGTCAGTGAGGTCAGCCTCTCATTTATTCAGCTACCCTTCCTTCTCTCTCTCTACTCAAACATGAAACCCAACTCCAAAACTGGAAACATACATACACTTACACATAAAAAAAAGATACACTACTAAAATCACCGATTAAATCACAGATATATAATTAAAATCCACATCGATTCAACATCATTGTTTGTAAGAAAAAATCATATTGAAATCACTTACACCTAAACCTTTATCTGATACACAAGATGATGCGCTATAAATTATAAAAAATTGACGTAAATCGTAAGTTTTTCCGATCATACTCTGTTATTCTTCATTTTATAACTATATTCGTCTATTCTTTATACTTAAATATCTCATATTTTTATACACGTAGAAGCCACGAATAACACGATACAAGTTCCAAGGGAACAAAAAATATCAAACGATGCATGTAAACTTGTCATCGGATGGTAGCGATGAAGCATAATCAGTAGCGAGAGGTATATACTTATTTTTTTTCCTTTTTTTTGCATTTTGGTTATTTTATTTAAACCTTATTATGGTTATGAAGCATGTAAACTGCTATTTGATGATGATAAATATTCACATATTGTTAGATTTGATCTTTGTAAAGACTATGAGTTTGAAGGAAATAAAAAATTATAATCATACAACTTATAGCATTTTGTATGTTACTTACTAGATTTTATCTTTATACTAGTATTTTATGACTCCTTGAGTTTATACTTGAAAAAAAAAAATTGCTAGTTTTAATCACTTCAATGCTTTTTAAAAGTCTTGAACTTTTTTAGGTTATCTTTGAGGATTCCTTTTACACTAGAAAACAAGTAATTACAAATACTTGTTTTAGTTACTATATGTTTTCTTTTGTTTACTACAGTTGATGTTTAGTAATTTTTAAGTGTGTGCACTTTGTATCGCACCCCCAAATTTACTGTGAGGAAATAAATCTAGTCGGGGCGTGACTAATCCGGTAATCATAGCACAAAGGTATAATGAACGACCACTACATGCGTCGTTTAACAAAATACATTGATTTAAATAAAAGTTTACAACTGTTATGATATTACAACAGCTCGGTACCCTAATCTGACAGATTCTATGGCATAACTACTTGTACAAAATATAGTGATGCGGGAAAATCTCTTGATGTTTGTAATTGCATGCGACTCGAGCTATGGTAGCCTGAATGTGCAGACCTACTGCTACTGAGAACCTAAGAATATATGCTAAAATGGTCAGCTATAAAGTTGGTGAGCTCACAGGTTTATATTATAAATTATATGTGTGAACCACAAGATTTAATAATGTTTGCAACCAAGTAAGATAATAACGTGTATACTATTTCCATGAGCTCATAGTTCGAGATTAACTGAGTTGTCAGGATCACAATCAAGTGCCCGATCGAGGGTGCTATCTGCAAATGCCTAATCAACACTCGTATGAGTAAATGATAATGCATCCGTTTGACCAGTTGGGGATTCCAACCTGGACGGGGATTGTCAATCCCATATGGTGCCGGACACTAACATTCACACTAAAACAATATTAACAAACTATAATGTGGAGGGCTTTCATGATTAAACAACTCATGCAATCAGTATATTAAGTTTTGAGACTCACCTGAGTCTGTATCCTCACCCCCAAGGTAAAAACAGTAAAAAGCGGTGTTATGAGACTCACCTGAGTTTGATGAGTATGTATTGCTACAAGCAATGATGTCGTCCGAAGACTATAACCTGTTGGCGTCCTAAATGCATCATCATCATCATCATCATCGTCATCATCATCATCATCATCATCAACATCATCATCATCATCATCATCATCATCATCATCATCATCATCATCATCATCATCATCATCATCATCATCATCATCATCATCATCATCATCATCATCATCATCATCATCATCATCATCATCATCATCATCATCATCATCATCATCATCATCATCATCATCATCATCATCATCATCATCATCATCATCATCATCATCATCATCATCATTATTATTATTATTATTATTATTATTATTATTATTATTATTATTATTATTATTATTATTATTATTATTATTATGTGTTTCGTTGTATACTTATATAAGTATATGTGTTTTCACGTTCAATTAGTATCGTATAAGGTTTGGTTGTTGTAATTGTTCATAACTTAGTGTAAAAAGTATATTCAAACTTTTGAATGATGGGGTTCGGGGGCAGCACCCCTGGTAGCGGGGTCCAAGGGGTGGCAACCCCTGGCGGTGTCCAAGGGGCAGAGCACTTGGCTGGGGTCCAAGGTAAGTGTCGCATTGTGCGACATTCGTAAATGAGTGCAACAGTATGCGATAATGATAAGGTTTGCGACATAAGGGTCTATGTCACTATATGCGACATTCGGTTCATTGCGACAAAAAGTTTAGTGTCGCTATGTGTAACACCACAAAATCTAAAAGTATTATTTAAAGTGAATAGTTATTATATAACTGTTTTAAATTAATATCATGGTAAGTAGCTTAAAACATTATAAATTGCGAATGGTTTCTCAGTTACAGACAATAGAGATTAATAGGGAGTAGAATATATACTTAAAACACACTTCTCCTTATCCCATCTTCTTCTATATCGTTCCACAAAAAGAAAACATAGAGAAATAGAGCAAAATTGCAGGAAGCAAAGAGGAGTCAAGAACTAAGTTTTAATCATTAAATTTATCGCACCCCCAAATTCGGGTTGCGGAAGCAAATCGGGTCGGGGCGCGACTAATCAAATATCAAGCACACAAGGTATACAATGAACGACTCTATATGCATCGTTTACAATTACATTGAGATTATAAAAGTCTTACACTATTATAATATAGTTTACAAAAGCTCGTAAGTCAAATGATGGAGATTCTAGGGCATATCTACTTATACAAAATATAGAAATGCAAGGGAATCTCTTGATGTCTATATGAGACTCGAGCTAATGGGTATCCTGAGTGAGCAGACCTACTGCTGCCGCGAACCTGAGAATACACGCTAAAATGGTCAGCTAAAAGCTGGTGAGCTCACAGGTTCAATGATAAAGTTTAATGTATGAACCACAAGATTTAAGTATGAATATTTGTAATTAAACAAATAAGTAATTGATAAATGATGTATATAACTGCCATGAGCACATAGTCTGAGCTTAACTGAGGTGTTAGGATCACAATTAAGTGCCTGAGCGAGGGTGCGTCTATGCGTGTGCCTAATCAACACAGGTATGAACAAATGATAATGCGTCCGTTTGACCAGTCAGTGCGTGCTGACCCGGATGGGGATTGTCAGTCCCATATGGTACTATACACTAACATTCATGCTACAAAAGTATTACCAAACTATGCTAGAGGACTTAAAATGATTAGAGAAAACAACTCATGTAGTATATGGCGGTATTTTGATACTTGCGTTCACATGTAAAACAAAACAAGCATGTATTCCCACCCCTAGGTTAATGAGATGCTATCAAGCACAAATGATTATACACAAGGATAATGATGTTGTATTCAATGACTAAAACTTGCAGGGCGTATTAAACGTGCAAGGTTTTGATAAATGATTAGATGTTAAACCTGTCGGGTGTGTTAAACGCGCAAGGTTTTAAATGATTAGTGGTCTCAACAAACCATCCATGCTAGTTGTTCCCTCAACTATTTATGTCCAATTACTTTGGTTAATGTTTATTTGAAGTTGTGAAAAATGTATACGGCCCGTTGGTGATAGTTTGAAATAATGATTTATGAAAACATTATTATTGTGTTTGCTTAATCGTATTTTCATAATGTATGAAATGGTATACGGGGGTCCGGGGGCAGCACTCCTGGTTAGCGGGGTCCTAGTGGTGGCAACCCTTAGCGGGGTCTAAGGGGCTGGCCCATGGCTGGGGTCGAGATGCCAGGTCAGCTCGAAATTTTTTTATTTCTTCTACATTGCTTTAACGAAAACGCATTCAAAATTTGTATTCGGGGTAAAATCAGGCGTCAAAATCTTAGTTCAAACACTTAATAAAAGTCTCTACTTTTACACTATGCTCGATCAGCGGAGCATAACCGATCGGCCGAGAGCACATACCCGATCGACTGGGAAGGGTTACCCGATCAGTTGGAGTAGTGATACCCGATCGGCTGGATTAGCATAGCCGATCGGCTAGGTATGATTACCCGATCGGCTGGAGCATAGCCGATTGGCTGGGTATGATTACCCGATCGGCTGGAGCATAGCCGATCGGCTATGAAGTCGTTTCAGGTCTGTTCTAGGTCTGTTCGCAAAATCAGATGGGAAAACGAGTATAGGTTCGATTTTTGGACATAATCTACTTGATAGAACACTAATACATGATGGTGATGAAGATGAAGAAGATGATCAAGATAAAGATGGTGATAATCTCTTGCTACCTTTGCTGCTACTGATTTTGTTGTTAATCTTGTTGTTGTTTTTGGAACCGAGAAAATTGAGGAAGAGATGGAGAATGATGAAGAAAATGGAGAAGCAGAGGGTGTGTTTGGGTGTAGTTGACCGGCTCCAATTATTGGAGTTGGTTGGCTCCCCTTCGTAGTAAAAAATACCCGTGTTTTTGTACCCGGTCGTAAAAGTAGTATAATGTTTTCAATTGGTGTGACACCCCGCAAATTTAAATACGATTACATACGCTAAACACTTGCATTATTAGGCTAATTCCCTACTTGAGTGAATTCACAACACATTTTAGAGGTAAGTCTAGCAAAGCCCAACTAGTTAATACGCGTAGTATTACATTTCGTAGTAAATTGTAAATACGTACAAAACAATAGGAACAAATGCGACAAAAATATACGACAGTTGGTGAACAAAATTATTTAATTAAACGAAATGTGTTGATTATATTTATGTCGATAATATTTACAAAGTATTTTGCAAACTGAAAACAACTCGAAACATCTCTGACAAAACAAAACAGAATAAATTTTTAAATTTGTATAACTTAACTAAAATATCTTTATAAAATATCTCATCTAAAAATAGATTCGAATGCGTATTTAAAAAGTTACCAAATTACAATATTTGAACATTTAACGATCGGGTAAACAAACACGGGCCAAATGCTGCAAATTAGGGACAAAGTCCCCTCTCCTTTTGGAACCACCAAAACCGGCCCACCCCACTCCACTTCCACCTTCATTTTTCATTTCACTCTCTCTCTCTACCTCCATTCTCTCTCAAATCTCTCTCTAAAAACCTTCCACAAATCACACAAAAACTACTACAAAAACGCAATAAATCAATGAGCTCATTTAGAGAAAAACGATCACCACGACGAAAGCTACACAACCATCTTCTCGGATTCCTAATGCAACAACCTTGTAAGGACCCGACAATCCCGCAAACTCTTAGATTTTTCTATTTTCTTTGATATTTGATGTTTGTAATACTTAATACATCATTTTTTAGTGTTTTATCAACTTATTATGTCCAAAAACGACTTAAAAATTCGTTTTTAAAGTTAAAAATACAATCAGCTCGTTCTGCGAGCTGAGATCTGTTCTTCCTGCGAACCTAGCCGAGCTGCGAACCGAGCTCATGATGCGAACCGAACCGAGCTGCAAACCGAGCTCGCATTGCGAACCGAACCGAGCTGCGAACCGAGCTCGTGATGCGAACCGAACCGAACCGAACCGAGCTGCGAACCGAGCTCGCGATGCGAACCGAACCGAGCTGCGAGCCGAACTCGCGATGCGAACCGAACCGAGCTGCGAACCGAGCTTGCAATGTGAACCGAACTAACCTGGCCTGCGAACTGAGGTTCTGCCCTGCGAACTGAGTTTTACCCAATGATTCGACATTTCGCGTAACGACAACTACACTTTTTACAACGATGATTGACATACAAGAGTATATACTTTTGCTAAGCATAAAACGAAACGAATATAATAATGTTTTCAGAAATTATTATTACAAACCGCTACCAACGAGTCGTATACATTTCTAAAACTACAAACTCAAACGACAAACAAACGCTTTGGACATAATTTGGTTAAACGAACACTAGCATGGATTGTCAAACTAAGACATCCGCATACTTATCAAATCTCGTACGTTTAGGGCGTTAGGAGATTCCGGACTATACTTGGGCTTTAGGCTTTGCTAGCACTCGCACATTATTTAACTCAACAGGTGAGTTCACAGCCCCTACATTTTAACTGTTTTACTGCTTTCAACTAGGGGTGGAAAACATAGTCAAACGTTTGAAATACATGATTGTATACTGATTTACTCGAACAATTAGAGTACATTGAACTGTTAAACTGTTACACAAACTAACATTTATGAATAAACGTTTTCATACTACAAACACTGTAAACGTATTAAACATGTTTTGGAAACGTTGGAGAACGACCAACAACGCTTCTACGAAACTAACTGGGTAACTAATGGGTCCTTCTGACATGGACCAGATCCTACTGACATGGATCAAGGGACACTGACACCCCCTTCTATTTGAACCCTACTGACATGGGTACTAGATCCTACTGACATGGATCCATTATACTTATTGAACATGGGACACTGACACTCCCTACTATATGAACCCTACTGACATGGGTACTAGATCCTTCTGACATGGATCCGTTATACTTGTAAAACAGGGGACACTGACACTCCCCACTAGGTGAACCCTACTGACATGGGTACTCGATCCTACTGACATGGATCCGTTAACAACTATTAGGATACTGACATCCCTACAAATAACTTTAGGATACTCACATTCCTACGAACAACCATTAGGATACTTACATTCCTACAAATACTAATAGGATACCGCCTTCCTACGAAACTTAAACTATATTTGGGCTACATCCCACTAAAGGTACACTTTGGATAATATTCCACGAAACTTTGTTAGATCGTGATGACAATAACTATTTGTGAACGCTTTGAAACAAACAACTAATATTGTGAACATAAAACCTGTGAATTCACTCAATCTCGTTGTTGACTTTTACTATGTTTTTCAGGGAATTAGCTGAGCATGTAAGAACCGCCTGCACGTTGGAACATAGGTGACCCACGAAGTATAGGATGCCAACTTTTGACAACTGGATTTCTTTTATATAACTGAAACTGTTTAGTCATATTTACGAAATCTACTTTTGTAAACTTAATACTTTTAAACTTGTATGATTCGAGGAATCGTAAACTTTGTAACTAATACTTTGGCATCTAAATATATTTGTTCTGTTGTAATCATATGCTCTGATACGTATGCATGTACTGTGTATTGTGGCACTCCCTATACTTAACTAAATGCTTCCGCTAAACTAAATCAACAAATTTGGGGGTGTTACAATTGGTAAATTTCTAAAAATGAAATCGTATATACTTTTAATCGAAGTATTTTATAAAAATACTTTTACTGAGATATAAAAATATATCTTTGTTTTAAGTTTGAATAACGGACCTGGTTCGAATGGTTTCGCCGCGTTTGAGTGAATTCGAATAAAACGTAATATGTTTTATTTTCATTTGAGTTAATAATAATTATTATTTTCAATAATAATACATAATTTATAAGTTTGGTCGTGAATATTTTGAGTTGTACGATACGAAATACTTTATATATCATCAAAACAATATATATAAATAATGAATGTACTAAATAATAATTTCATATTACTTAATACTTGTATTCACCAACGCCCGTATAAATGAATCAGAATTTGGACGATTTTGATAATGCACGATTAATTTAATCGCGTACTGATATATATTAATCAATATACATATTGATACACACAATTAGCCTAATACATAGCACTAATTACATGTATTACAAAATGATTAGGAACTAATAACTAGTCCTAATTTGATGGTTGTCACAAAATTCGAGGTAGTAGTCTTCAGTTCATCATCTCCATCATCTTCCTTAATCATTGGTAAGTGATTTCTCTATAAGTTTAACCTAGAAATGAGTTTTGGTGGGGATTTGAGAAATTAGTGAAATTAATCTGAAAATTTAGTTAGAAATTGGCTGAATTGATGTTAGTTAGTGTTGTTAAGGTGATTAGTTATCATATTACATGATGAAAGTGATTGAAGCACAATTATGTTCTTATGTGATTTCCATAGGTGTTGCTAAATCCTTGTGAAATCATGTAGTAAGCTTCAAAGTGTAATTAGAAATATTAATAGAGTATGATTATGGGGTTGAACAAGTAATTAAAGTAGTAAGTTAATTATGAGATGTTTGAGTAAAGATTGATTATGATCATGAAAGATGAAAATAATTAGTTTAATGAAAAGTGATTATGATTTCATGAGTTAGTGATAATTCATGTGATTAGTAGTTGAACGAGTTGTTATAGTATGATAGTAATGATGAAATAGTTATTAGTTGATTAAAGTTAGTTTAGTTAACCTAAATGAGTGATGGGTTAATGATTGAATTAGTTGATTATGATGATAATTGGTAGCTAAATGTATTGTCGTATTTATGTGTTGTATGTACATGTGTTAGGTATTAAAGAAGTGCAATTTATAAATGATCAATCATTGAATTGGCCTAACACATCAAGGTGAGTTATATGCAAAAAATTAGATATTTATAAAGTGAATCGGATTGCTTCCGAGCAAGAGATTCACCTAATTGTGTAAAGAGTTAATAATTAGTTTTAATTATATGAAAAGATTTTGATAAAGATTCATGTGATTACAATGGTTAACTCATGTTAGCCATGTTGTGATTAGATTGGTTGACCAAGGTTAGCCATTTCGTGATTAGTAGTTAACTCATGCTGGCGAAAATGTGATTAGTCTAGCTATTTAGATATTAGCTAAAACATGATTAGACCAGCTAGTTAGATATTAACTAGAATAAACATGAGATGTGTGCACATATGAAACTGAAAGTAAAAGTTCAAGTTCAAGTGAAAGTGAAAGCTAAAGTGAAAGCGAAAGCGAAAGTGAAAGTGAAAATGAATTCAAGAAAGGGAAGAAACTTCTATACTTTGCTTATTATATCTATTGTTGTTATATAATGCATTGATTTTGATTAGTAGTTAAATTGATTAGATTATCATATGTTGATTAAGCTTTATGCTTATTTCGTTTAGTGTTTTATGTTGTAGGTACTTGTGTTAGTGGAACCAATTGGCTAGAACGAGTAGATAATGGTTGCAAGAAGTTAGCGTGGATTGGAGCTTACTTATGGTTAGACAAGCTTCTTATTCTTTTGAATTATTGTTATGAATGAAATTTTGTAAATCACCCAAAATGAGTTTTATGGTACGAATTAGTTAAAGTACAAAGTGATTAAAGACTTGTGATGTATGCCTTTGACTTAATAAAGTCAAGGCGAATGATGAAGGTAAATGATTAGTGGTAAAGCATATATCATGAATGGAAAAGTGATAAAATATGGTGAAATGATCAATATAAAGTTTTGATGGACTTGGGTGTTAACCTATAGTCAACTAGGTTAGAATGGTCATGTATGTGTGAAAGTAGTGAATAAAAGAGTCAAAGTATGATACTGGTGGAAAATGGGTCAAAAGTGCCTAAATAGGCATTAGTTGGGTTAAAGTGTTAAAAAAAGTCATGGTACAGGTATGACACTTGTTGTTATTGGTTTAAGTGTCAAATGTGTAGTGGAACATGTTGGTAAAAGGTCAAGGTTAGAGATTGAATGGTTAGATTTTTGGTATGTCATCAAAAAGTGGTCAAAATGGCTTCAAATTGGTCACACGTTCAAATCGGTCATTTTTATGAAATCTGAAAAAATGTCACAATGGGAAGTTTTATATTGTTATAGTGGATGTGTGTGCAAAATTTCAGGTCCTAACTCGTAACGAGTAAAAAGTTATGCGCGTTTGAATTTGGTCAAAAATCTGAGTTTGACTGAATATCAAAATGCACTATGGTACGCGATCCCAGAACTTTTCCAGGATCGCGTACGCAAGGCAAAAATGGTCACGGTGGGTTTCTAGCATAAGTATGCTATCCCACCACTTCTCAAGATCGTGTATGATATAGAAAAATAAAATTTTGAGTTTTAAAAGGTTGTTTCAACTAGGAAAATTTATTAAAGATAAAATATACAAATGGGGTAGGCATGGGACATTGTCGAGAGGGTCATAAACCCAAACAAAAAATTGGGGCGTTTCAAGTTGGTATCAAAGTGATGGTTTAAGAGAATTAGGTAATCCACGGTAGGATTGCCTAAACTCAAACCAATACGAATTGCATAGTTTGCCATGATAAATATGTTTAGTAGCAAAATTGATTAGATCAGACTGATATGCTACCCTGTTATTAGTTGTTAATAGTTGTTATGTGTTGAGTAGTAGCTGAAATAGTAAATGGGATGTTAGTATCCTTCATAGTTCTGTATGTACTTAATTATGTTTAAAAATGTTAGAAGAAAGAATGAAATTAGCAGTGCAAGTGTTACTAGATTAATTGCAAGTTGTATTAAAATTCCTTGTTAATAATTATGTAATATGTGATTAGATAATATATTGCTCCTGAGGAAGAATATGTGTGAATACAGCTAGATGAATAGATGAGATGAATGAAAGTAAATTTAATTTGCATACAGAATTTCAGATGATTAGAAGTACCGACTTATGTCAATTATTGTGTTAAGAATTCTATGTGACTAGATGCATGAAAGTATATAATAACTTCAGTTTTATGTGTTCAGTTGAAATCTTCATGATTTGTTGTTGTGTAGACTAAACTGTTTTATGATTGTTCATTTTATGTGATATCAAAGTTTAACCACACTCAGACCAGCTTATATTTGACAACAATGAATAGAATTGTGAGACTGATATAATGAAACGACGCCTGGCCAATATAGTTTTATTATATTAAGACACACGGGTGATTCATACCTGTTAAGTATACAATGGGATTAGTGATGGTTAGCTTTGGTGAAGGTAGAAGTGGGACAATAAATGGATAATTTTATGAAAAGCTATTATGAGTCAGAATGCTCAGACCAGATCTAGTTGTTATATGATTACTATTGTAGTTAAATAAAACTAGAAAGTTGATAAAGGATTATTGGGAATAGAGTTCTAGTTTGGAAGATAGATCAGAAACTGGAATTAGAAAAGGGAGTCATGAAGCGCGATGACGGGTACCATATCATAACTTTTATACCTGCACATGTTCTTTGACTCTAAAGTTGTTAAATACTTGGTATGTATACCTTGTCAGTAGTTTAGTATAAATATTACCAATTCGGAAATAATGTGAATAGAATTACAGGTTCCAGAATTAGAAGCAAAATGATCAGAGTAAATATAATTCCCATGTAAGTGGAATAAATAAATGTGATAATAAGAGTAAAAGTGGCTAGAAGGTAAGATGGTTAGAATTTGAAAGTTTTGAGATGAAAGGGCCCATAGGTGTAAAGTTAGTTTCACCTAGTTAAACAGTAAAGAGTTAAAGTAAATAAATGAAAGATGTTATAAATGTGAAATGATGTTTAGAAAGATTAGAATTTGGATACGAAATATTCATAATTATAATAAGTAGATATCGGTAAAAGTGTAAAGAGGCTTGAAAATAGTTATGAAACTATGCTAAGAATGTGGAAGGTATTAATAGTTTACAGTAAGTAGTTTCTTATACCTATGAATATGAGAATTTAATGTAAAGATTTCAGAATATGGAAGAGTTTAATATGTGTTTGATAATCCAGGATAGTAACTTTAGAAAAGTTGACGCAAAGTTCGAAAAGAAGATAGATGTTAGTTAATGTAAAGCGATATTAAAATGATAAAATATTATAATTATATTTTAAATCGTTTAAGTGATTAGTTAAATGGCTCAAGTAAGGGGTCTTATGAATTAAGAGAATAAAGTGTATACACAGTGTATGCACACCGATAAAAATAGTTGAATGCATATCTTTATGTGTGCAAGTGTGATATTGCGTAAAAAGTCATGTTTTTACTACCGATATCTCTCTCATTTTAGACAAATACTTGGCATAAAAGCTCAATTATCACGTAAATCAATGATATTATGCCAAGAAGGTAAAAATATGGAAGCACAAGAAAAACCACTAAAAATGGGTGAAAATGAAGATTCCATGTACGTTTGAAGATTCGGGCATCCGAGACAAGATTTAGAGATAAAGTGTCCAACACCAAGATTCATCTTATTCAAAGTCTTCGTTTTCAAAATACGAATCTAACAAAAGAAGAATCAACAAAAACGGATGAAGAATGAAGAATGAAGATTCTGCATACGCCGAAAGATTCAAATGATTCGTAAATGAACTTTTTAAATACATGAATCTGTTAGGATGACAAGGAATCGCTATATGATTCAGTTTTCTTTAGATTTTGTATCCATTCATAAGAAAGTAAAATTAAACTTAAATAAAGACCTTTCTTATTTTTCTAAATACTTTGTGATGTCACCATAACCTAGTTCCTGGTGTGACATGCTAATGGGATTTTAATTAGCAAGGAATCTAGTGTTCACATCACAAGTATCCAAGAGTAATAATTAACAAACATCCTTTAAAATAGTTTCTTCAAACATCATCATATAACTAAATTAATGAAGTCTCGGCAAACACTATATTTATCTTATCTGCTTTATCTTTTTTTTTTTTTTAATTTTGCTTTTATTTATTTATTTTTCCTAAGTTTGTTAATAGAAAAACCAAAACTTCCCCATTATTTTATAAACCCTTGACTAGTTTTAAAGCCCTCATTTACCACACCTTAGTTTCAATTCAGTTGGTTTGAAGAACGACTCTAGGTCATACCTACCACTTGCTCACCCTTAGGAAAAGCATAGTTAGGAAAAACTTAGGCCCTGCATTTAAAAATTTAAAACACCCACTGGTGTCGCGACTAGACATTCACGGAACGACACTTGACATCTGGGAGTCACATCAATGTGGAAAGAATTGAAAATATACATTAATGTGCATAAGTTGTCTAAGTGGTGTAACGAATGTTATGTGTATCAAATATTGAATAGCTTAATAGTAATTGAGTAGTAGTTAGTGTTGCACATTGTGACACTAAATAATGATTAGCGAATAAAGTCAAATGCACACTAATTGTGTGAATTTTGATAAAGTACTATGTATATTTTGTGTGTGTTGCATCTTGTGTGCATCAGTTGTTAAATTGAAAGATTGATTCAGTAGTAACCGAACCGAACAGTAGTTATTATTACACTTTGTGCTTAATATTGCACTTCGTGTTAATGAACAGTGAATAGTGAATAGTAAGCAGTAAATAGTGAACAGTGATTAGTAGATAAAGTGAATTTAGTAAACTGAATGCATACTACGTGCTTACTACTAGTTAAGTAATGCATGTAAATTTTGTGTACTAGTTGTCTAAGCAGTATGTCCATAACTCTATGTAATGGTTAATCAGATTGTGAAGAAGTAAAGTTGATTAGTAGCTTATGTATTAATGTTAATTAGATATATAAATAGCTGAAAAGCTATAAAGCTGAACAGTTATACTTGCCAAGTTATAAGTTGGAATCGTAATCTTTAAACTTAAAGTACGTATTAATAGTTGTATACTTAAAACAGTTCGTGGAAGAGAAATGCCAGGAAATTGTAGATAAAGATGAGAAGTGAGTAAGAAGAGAAATTGTTGATGTGATTAGTGTAAGGTAATGATAAAGAGGTATGTGTATTGATGTTTTGCCCAAAGCGTCGTGTGAAGATGGTGCTCGGACCGCAATCGGTTTGTTTTAAATTTATATTTGTTGAGGTCTAAGTATGACTTACTAATACTGAACCAAAGGCTAGTAGATGGTAAGTATGACCTAGAGTCGTTCTTAAAGAGAAACTGAATTGAAACGGAGGTGATCCAATCAATCTTTCTTTTCTAGTAAAGGTTTTAAAAGAGTGCGTTAGGGGTTTTGGTTCAGTTAACTAAGTAAACTAAATAAAGTGAATAAAATGTAATGATAAATCAGATAATAAAAGTAGTATTTGTTGTGAGTTCGTTAGCTAATAATGTGGGATGATGACTTTTATGGGAAAAATGATTATCTAAATTGGATATGTCTAGTGGATTCAATGCCTAATGGTATAACCAATAAGTTCCCTATTAGTCGGTTATCAAGTCACGAGGAACTAAGGTGTCATGATTCTGATTAGATAGACGATGCTCAACTCTCCACACTTTCCTGTGAGGGAGTCAGTGACCCGTATTATTGAACGTAATTGCTCATGGGTAAAGGAATAGAGTAGCAGGTCATTGGCAAGTCTAACCATTCTTAATACCATAAAGATTTCAAATCCATTAAACAACTAACTTAGAATTTATGTTCGGACTTATTAGCCAATTCTTATTAGGTTTCTTACGTATCTTACTTTTGGTTTCATGATTACAAGATAGAACAACAGTGTAACTTTAGATTTCAAACTTGCCTTTCTCAATACAATTAACAAATCCCTAGGTTTTCGTAAATGGTTATTTAGCCTGTAGCCTACCTACTCTAATCTAATCTAAACTAATCTAATTAAAACACTAATTAAAATGTTGATGGCTTTTTGCATAAAGTTAAACCCAGATCATGTCAGAAAATACTATGTTGATTCACAGTGTATTTAATCATTTACCGATGGTTCCATTGGGAGTTTAATTTCTTCGCAATGTTCACATGATAATTACATTGTGATCGGAAGTGTACAATACTCTTGGCAAGTCCACGTAATCACGTTGCATTTTATGATGTTTGCATGACGTTACAATTAAAAACATAGTTTTTACATAGATAACTATTGACCAAGTATCAAGGTTCGCGACTCCTCTTTACAAGGTTACAATCACGTTTGTTAATCGAAAGGCGAATATAAGTTTTAGGTTTAAAATCGTAAGATAAGTCCATTGATAAAGTATCCATTTTATAATGTCGATCCATAATACAACTACCTTCGGTCGTTACCGGCTTCCATGCATTTGTACTTTGCTCGAGAGTTTCCAACACTATACCAAGTAAACAGTCGAATAGGGGCCGTCATATTATTTCACGACATATTCAAAGTCATCCCATAATTATATATGCTAACTACATCACAACAAATACAATAGTAATCTACTCGCTAATCATGGCACAAACTAATTCTAGCATAATTAAAGTATACATATTTAATTAAGATAGAATAAGATAGAAAGAACCCGGATTAAAATGCGAGAAGGAATAAACTTGAATTAATAAGCGTAACTCCAAGCGTACACCAAAGATTACAATATGATCCTCGCTTTCGTTCTACTCTAAACAATTAGCCTAACACTAATTTTAAAGTAAGAAAATAGAATGAGAAAGTAAAGAGAAATATGTCTAATACATGTAGAAATATTGAGACATATGGGACATCTCAAAATGGAGGCTTAGGGGCTGTATTTATAGGCCAAATATGGCTCACATTAGTATCTTTAGGCTCACATTAGAAAAAGGTGTGAAAGGTGGTGCACCGAGTACGAAAAAGTAGCGAAAGGTGGTGCACCGGGTACGAAAAAGTAGCGAAAGGTGGTGCACCGGTACAAAAAAGTAGCAAAAGGTGGTGCACCGGGTACGCGAAAGTATGAAAAAGCGGAAAAGAGACTGGTGGTGCCGCTCACCATGCAGCCAGCGGCGGCTGGTGGTTGGCCGGCGGCGGCTGGCTGCCACCCGCCCCGTTGCGCCGTCTTTCGCTGCGTTGCTCGATTTGCGCGTATCTTCTTCGTTCTGCGTCCGTTTGCGTTGATTCTTTTTGCGTGGGATTCGTAATTCAAAAATGAAGACTTTGATGAAAAGTAATCCCAAAAATATGTAACCTATCTCCAGATATTGCGTACGGATCATTTGAATCTTCCGGCGGGCGTAGAATCTTCATTCTTTATCCGTTTTTGTTGATTCTTCTTCTGTTGGATTCGTATTTTGAAAATGAACATCTTGGAGCAGGTGGATGTTGGTGATGGGCACTTTTGTCTTGAAATCTCATTTTGATGCCTTGAATCTTCAAACGTGTGTGAAATCTTCGTTTTTCATCCGTTTTGCTTGATTTTTATTGTGCAACCTTGTTTTGACCATCTTGGCATAATATCATTGATTTGTGCTATATTTGAGTTAAAATGCTAAGAATTATTCTAGAATGAGAGAGATATCGGTAGTCAAAATGTTGATCCCAGTTAAGATCTTAATGTGTATTACTTTGATTAATTATTAATAAGCTTGCGGAATAGTTTATTAATAACTTGAAGAACAAACTTGTAACACAGAATATTAATCAAAAGCTTCAATATTATTATCAATAATACGAACACATAATTTGTGTTAGGGTTTACAACCTTGAAGCTAATAACTAAAATTCGTCTCTGTTCTAGGGTTTTACAGGATCTCTATTTATATCACATAGAGTCTTTTCCAGAATCAAACTATTATGGAAATTCTATCTATTCCATATTTCTCTCTAACCGACTACTAACAGTGGTTGAGCTATACACTAACAGGGGTAGTACTCGTGTATTACCAACAGTGGTTAAGTACTTGATACAAAATACAAACTTATACCAACAGTGGCACTGTTAGACTAATTCTAACTGACAGTGGCACTGTCAATACAAAACTAACTAACAGTGGTAGACTTCTTCTAGCAGTGGCACAAGACTTGTCTTCTGAGCAAATCTGGCAGTGGCTCAGGACTCAACAATCTCCCCCTAAACTTGATCATTCTCAGCAATGAATCAAGTTTCTTCATCTTTCTTTTCATCTTTAGGAGCTTGATTCTGTTTTCTCTTTTTCTCCTCCTCTCTTAATCTTTCCAGCTCCATTCTTTTATGAAACTGATTGAACACCATGTATAAAGCATTGAATGCACCTTCTGAAATAACAGTAGTTCTTAGTTGAGATGCAAGCACATTTCTTAAAATCTGAGTCCCCAAAACATATTGTCTTTCATTAAGCATGTAGATTGTGACTCCATCTCTGAACAAAATCATGTGAACTCCAGCTCTAACAAAGTGTCTCCATGTATTCACATGCTCAATGCAGTTTAAGAACAAATTAGTGAATGGTTCAGGCTCAAACAGCATATTCAAACATCTTCCCAAATCTCTTTCCATAATCACCAGTGAAGCTTGCATGTTTCTTTGACTGTTAAGCTCATACAGATCTAGAATGTCTAACCTATTCACATTTTTGAGCACATCAGCTACAGATGACAAGTATTGCTCATTCCCATCCTCTCTGACAATCTTGATCTGTTCTTTAACAATATCAGCAACCTTTGATTTCTGTCCTTCCCATTCAACTATTCTTGATGATCTATCATGATTGATATGAATATTTTCTCTGCTATCCTTCACCTCTTTAATATATTTTCTCAATTCTGCTGCATCTTTCTCCAAATCAGGAACTACATTATCACAAGCAAGCACTCCATCCCATCTAATCTTTAGATTTCTATCAGAAAGCCTTTTTAATTCTCTTTCTTCAGCTTCTGCTTTCTCTTGCTCTTCCTTTTCAATTCTATCTTGTTCCTCTTTTCTTACCTGCTCAGCAATCCTCTTTCTATCCTTAGACAACTTTTTCTCAATGAATTTGTCTTGCAGGAGCTTCTTTTCAAAATCCACCTTTCCTTCATTCTGATGTCTAGCATAAGCTTTCTCCAACCTCTCTATATCCCATCCTTCTAGTATACTTCTTGGTGCATATCTTCCACCAAGAATTCTGATTAATTCCTTTTTCCTTTGAGCAGCAGTTAGTGGTTTGTTTCTTTTCTATTCTAGCTCTGCTTGTCTTTTCCTTCTTGCCTTTTCTTCATTTGCTTGTTTTAGCTTTGCAAACCCTGGATTCAAATCATCATTACCATCCTTTTTGTTGATCATATCATGAATCTTTTGTGCAGATAACCCTTTACCAATTACAGCCATATCATTGAGCATCTTTGCAGCCTTCTGAGATAAGGTTACCACACTCATATCTTCCAGTACAACATCAACATCAGGACCTTCTAGTCTTTTGGACTCAACTGCCTTTCTTAACATTCTCTCATCATGCTCCTCCTGAGCTCTCCTGGCCTCATCTAAATCAATTTGAGGCTCTACAACCTTCTTAATCTTTCTTTCTTCTTTTAATTTTCCCTTACCTTTGTCCTTTGAATCAATCTTTGGAAAATCAGACTTAGGTTTAGGTGATGATGAGGGTTCTTCAATAATGACAGGGGGTAGAATAGATCTTGGTGTAGTTGTGGTGACAGTGGTTGTTATGACAGTTGTGGGAATACTTGAAGTATTGACAGGATTTGATGTAACAGTGGTTGACTCTGTGATAACAGGGGTAGGTAATATAACAGTGGTTGCTGCTGAAGTACCAACAGGGGTAGATACCTTAACAGTGGTAGAAACCAAACTGCTAACAGTGGTTATAGGTTGAGTTGTAACAGTATTTTTCTTGACAGAGGAAGACTTTCTGAATGGAATTGATTTCTTTCTATTATAATTTTTCACTCTTACCTCCTCTTCAGCTTCAGGTTTGGACTCTAAACACTCCCCCTCAACCTCTACATTTCCACCTTCCATCTCTGTTTCAACAGATTTATCAATCACCATCCTATCACTAAAGCTCACTCTTTTGCCCATATCAATATTTTCTCCCATAACATCCCAGAAATACAAATTAGCCACAGCCTCAAAAGGTAATCCTTTGTTTAATGGAAAAACATTCAAAGCTGGACCTCTTTGTGCATTATCCTCTGCAACATTCACATTCTCACTTTCAGAAACACTTGTTTGCACATTTTCACCCACATATACCACCATTCTTCTATCAAGCTCAGCATTCATCATTTCATCATCCATGCCTTCATTAACCACATAATCTGAAACATTCAATTCATCCTCCACATTTTCATTAATCTCAGATGTATCCATAAAGCTAATACCACCTGCATCATTATCATCATTATTCCCATCAGAACCATCATTATCATCTCCCTTATCTTCAGGCACATTATCTTTCTCTTGATCTTTATCTTTTCTCTCCCCCTTGCCTGAAGATTTCTGTAATTCTGCAGCAGGCTTCAAGACCTGTAACACAACATCCTCTACCACAGCCAATCTAGTTTTCAAATCATTAATTTCCTCCTGCTGCTTGTTTATCAATTCATCCTGGGCAGCCAACTTGAGTTGTTGCTCCCTTCTCAACTCTCTTTCCCTCTCAAATTTAGTCCATATCAGCCTGACATCATGTATCAAATCATCAATCGTCAATTCCTTAGTTATATGACTAGTCTCATCAACATTGGAGTGTGACCTCCTAGATGAATCATTGACTACATCTGTCACTTGCCCTGCAAGATATTCAGATGCCCCTTGATTCGTGGTACTGGGACCTTCATTTGACTCATTACCCATAGGTTCATCAAACAAAGTTGCCTCTGGTTGGGTCTTATTGATGTTACCACTGTCCTGTCCTGCCAGTGGGCTAGAAACAGTAGTGGCAGCCCTTCCAGAATGAACATTTTCATCAAGTATGTTCACCTGTTGTAATTGATCATTTGACAGAGACTGTGGAGAAACAGGAATCTCCATAGCCTGTTTAGTTTTCTTGGACTTTTTGGTTTTGCTTTGGGTAGGCTGTTGGTTCCCTTGTTTTCTTTTTGTGCCACCTCCTGATGTGTGATCAGAACCAACTTGTTTTGTTGTCCTGTCATCATTTGGTCCAAGTGGTGTTGGTAATACACCACCATTGGCAAAAGGAGCAACTAACATTGTAGAAAACAATGCAGTTTCCTTCTTGGAAAAAGTGTTTTGATACTGGTACATGGCTCTAATAGTCTTCAAAGATAAAGTAGAACTAACTATTACACTTCTATCTGCTGGCAAATTTGGCAATTGTTTATTCAACAAAAGTTGAACAAATCTAGGGTACATAATAAATGTATCACCCTTTACATTTTTGATCATATTATCTAAGATGAACCTAGACATATTAAATTTAAGACCCTGTGCCAAGCAGATTATCGGATATGCAATACTAGAACTAAATTCATTAAAACTAGTCCTCTTTTGAGATAAACATACCAGAAAAGTATGAATGTAGAACTTCCATTGAGGACAGAACCATGACTTCAAGAATGTATATTCAGACCTTGCTTTTTCAGCACCTTCATAACCCATGTCTTTTATTCCTTGAAACAGATCCTCTCTTGACAATTCCAGAACTCCTCCTTCATCATCAAACTGCAGAAGTTCTCTAAGAACAATCTCAGTTACCATTACTTTGTTTCCCTTGACAGTGGAATGAATGTGAGTAATGCCATTAACATTCCCTTCCTTTGCATTCTTCCAGAATTCTTGAATATGTGATCTGATCAATCTTGGAGCGACAGTAAGGGCATATGTAACTGGACATTTACTCAAAAAATCAATAATTGGGTGAAAATAATCATCTGCGACTTCTTTGTCCAAGAAAGCCCTCATGTTGTGTTCAGAATGAACACTCAAAGTAGAAGTACCAGAATCAGATGAAGATAACGATGCCATGAATGAAATTGATGAAAGAAAGAAGAGTGGTGTACAATGATCAAACACAAACGAGAGCGGTTATGAAAGAGTTTTGAGAATTTTGAAAGCGTAAATGAAAAAGTGAAGTGTTTGGATACTTATGTGATGACAGTGCCAAGCCCTAGTAAATAGAACTAACAGTGGCACTGTCAGATATGCACTAACAGGGGCACAACTTAACACTTAAGCCCAACAGGGGTTCCTCACTTGATCAAATTCAACCATTAATAACCCTCAATAAAGCCAACAGGGGTACTAGTACTAGCAGGGGTACACTCGAACTAGCAGGGGCATGGACTTCATAAAATAACACGATATTTTTATTTTTATTTTTTATTTTTTTATTTATTATTTTTTTAATCAAAAGAAAAAAATCAACAAAGAAAATATTAGACTCCAGCTCTCCTAATGTCTCCCGACAGTGGCTTAATCCTGCAATATTAAACTAAGGAAAACAACTAGTAGGGGTTAAACTACACAAATATACAGCAGAGGTTGAAAGTACATTGACAGTGGCATAAGTAAACTAACAATGGAACCAACTGTTATCATGATGAAGCTAACAGTGGCAACACTTGACCCTGTCACCCACAATATACTTCACCTCTGTTAGTATCAAATCCTGACCAAAACACTAAGTGAGATTGATCATTCCAATATTAGATATCAAAAATGTAAACCTTCTTACATCAAATGATTTGGTAAAAAGATCTGCAAGTTGATTATCAGTATGAATTTTGAAAATATGAATCAATCGTTTATCATAACAATCTCTTATAAAATGATATCTGATTTCAATGTGTTTGCTTTTTGAATGCTTAACAGGATTTTGTATGATACTAATAGCAGATGTATTATCAATGTAAATAGGAGTGTTCATGAAAGTCAAACCATAGTCCATCATTTGATTCTGAATCCAGAGCACCTGTGCACAACAACTTGATGCTGCAACATACTCTGCTTCTGCTGTAGATGTAGAAACTGTGGTTTGCTTCTTGCATTGCCATGACACTAGCCTATTTCCAAGAAATTGACATCCTCCACTAGTTGATTTTCTATCCATGTTCTCACCACCATAGTCACTGTCTATGAAAGCCTTTAGCTCAAAATCTGATCCTTTAGCATACCAAAGTCCCAAATCTGGTTGACCTTTCAAGTATCTAAAGATCCTTTTCACAGCATACATGTGTGACTGCTTTGGATTGGTTTGGTTCCTAGCACAAAGACACACTGCAAACATAATATCAGCTCTTGAAGAAGTTAAATACATCAAAGAACCAATCATTGACCTGTACAAGTGCACATCTACTTCCTCCCCCTCAGGATCAGAATTAAGATGTTTGTGTGCTTCCATGGGAGTTCTAGCTATCTTTACATCTTTATAACCAAATTTATTCAAAATATCTGACACATACTTCCCTTGGTTAATAAAGATTCCATCTGTCTTTTGCTTAACCTGCAATCCTAAAAAGAAAGTGAGTTCTCCCATTGAACTCATCTTAAACTTCTTATGCATTAGTTCCTCAAAGTCTTTACAAAGTGAATCACTTGTAGATCCAAATATAATATCATCCACATAGACCTGTACCAGCAAAATATCTTTCTGAATCCTCTTGATAAACAAAGTCTTGTCAATAGTACCTCTCTTGAATCCATTCTTGAGAAGATACTCAGATAGAGTATCATACCAAGCTCTTGGTGCTTGATGTAAACCATACAAAGCTTTCTTCAATCTGCACACTCTATCTGGATATGTTGGATCTTCAAACCCTGGTGGTTGGCATACATACACCTCATCATCAATTAGACCATGAAGAAAAGCACTCTTCACATCCATTTGATAAACCCTGAAACCCTGATAAGATGCATAAGCTAAAAACAATCTAATAGCTTCTATCCTAGCAACAGGGGCAAAAACATCATCATAATCAATTCCTTCTTCCTGTGTATACCCCTGTGCTACCAACCTGGCTTTATTCTTGATGACAATCCCTCTCTCATCTCTCTTGTTCTTAAAAATCCACTTGGTGCCTATAGCTCTCTTTCCTTTTGGTAAATCAACCAAATCCCATACATCCTGCAGCTTGAATTGTAGCAATTCTTCTTGCATGGCTTCAATCCAGCTGGGATCTTTGAGAGCTTCCACTGCTTTCTTTGGTTCCATCTGAGAAAGAAAACAAACATATAATGAAGTATGTAAATCTTCTTCTCTTATCTTTGACTGCTGTCTGGTCAGAACATGTGAACCAATATCTCCAATGACCAAATCCAAGGAATGATCTTTATGAACCAGATACTTAGATGTGGATGTATCAAGCAATTCTCTTTCCAAATTAGGACCCACAAGATTATCCATTTCTGATTCTGAAAAAGAATCTCTTTCCTTTCTTTCTTTTGAAGGCTTTGGAGTTGTTTCAGAATCTGACAAAGAAGTTCTTTCCAAAACTTGAAATGGTGGACTTTGTTCATAGTTCTTTGATGATCTCTGCTCTTCATCTGATAGTCCAGGTATCTCTAATTCACTTTCTGAATCTTCATGTGAACCCCTTAAACCATGTGTACCCTTATCTGAATCATCCTTTGCAAATGATCCATTTGTTTCTGGAGTTAATCCTTCAGTTTCTGTTTGATACTGTTGAAAGACTGCTGGTGGATCTGGAGACCAAATTGGAAATAATACATACTCCAAGTCATCCTTTGTAGGTTGACTTGAGCTGCTATCTCCATTTGCATCATCACCTGCACTTGTACCTACACTAGTAGACAAATCTGGATATCTAAAAGCATGGGTTAGTGCATCAATATCAAACAATACTTCTGGACCTTTTCCTTCTACATTTGGTGTATTTTCATTAAAGGTCACATCCATGGTCTCCTCTATGATCCTAGTCCTTTTATTAAACACTCTATAAGCCTTGCTTTGAATAGAGTATCCAACAAAGACAGCCTCATCTACCTTACTTTGAAACTTACCTAGGTGATCCCTGGTATTTAAGACAGTACAAGGACATCCAAATGGTTTTAAAAAGCTAACCAAAGGTTTTCTCTTAAAGAATAACTCATAGGGTGTCTTGTTATGAGGTTTGACTATCAAAATCCTATTCAAAACATAACAGGCAGTGCTGACTGCCTCTGCCCAAAAAGACATTGGAAGTTTAGCATCTGCTAGCATGCTTCTAGCAGCCTCAATTAGTGTCCTATTCCTCCTTTCAGCTACTCCATTTTGTTGTGGAGTCCTAGGGGCACTAAACTGTCTTTCTATACCTTTCTCCTCACAGAACTTATTCATCTCATGATTCTTAAATTCTGTCCCATTATCACACCTGATGATCTTAACCTTTTGATTAGTTGAATTCTCAATCCTAGTTATGAAGGATCTAAGTGTTTCACCTGTCTCATCCTTGGTTCTAAGAAAGAATACCCAACTCATCCTAGAATAGTCATCATTTATCACCAAACAGTAAGATTTCTTCCCTTGACTAGCTACATTGGTAGGGCCAAACAAGTCCATATGTAACAGGTGTAAGGGAGTGGTATTTGTATTCACAAGCTTGGTCTTATAAGAAGTCTTGTGTTGCTTGCCTTTGAGACAAGCTACACAGTGGTCACTACATTCAAATAACTTTTCTGGTAAGCCTCTCACTAGCCTATTCCTAACAAGTTTATTCATGGTCTTGAAATTCAAGTGACACATCCTCCTATGCCATAGGTCAGATTCAGAAACAACAGCTTTAGATATAAGACAGTTAACATTTTGAGATTCCATCTTGTTTAAATCACTACAGTATACATTATTCTTTCTTGGAACTCTCATTAAAATTTTATCTTCAGGTATTTTGAGTTTTTCAGAAAGTATAATGCATTCTGTGTCAGTGAAATAAACAGGATTTTGCTTATCTGTGATTTGACTCACACTTAGCAAATTATATCTCAATTGTTCAACATAATAAACATCATTGAAAGTGAGCTTACTGCTTTTTATCTTTCCTTTACCTGTGATTTTTCCTCCTTTAGGATTACTGCCAAATGCCACATCTCCTCCATTAAAAGCTTTAAAATCCTGCAAGTTTATTCATGGTCTTGAAATTCAAGTGACACATCCTCCTATGCCATAGGTCAGATTCAGAAACAGCAGCTTTAGATATAAGACAGTTAACATTTTGAGATTCCATCTTGTTTAAATCACTACAGTATACATTATTCTTTCTTGGAACTCTCATTAAAATTTTATCTTCAGGTATTTTGAGTTTTTCAGAAAGTATAATGCATTCTGTGTCAGTGAAATAAACAGGATTTTGCTTATCTGTGATTTGACTCACACTTAGCAAATTATATCTCAATTGTTCAACATAATAAACATCATTGAAAGTGAGCTTACTGCTTTTTATCTTTCCTTTACCTGTGATTTTTCCTCCTTTAGGATTACTGCCAAATGCCACATCTCCTCCATTAAAAGCTTTAAAATCCTGCAGTTTCTCCTTATCTCCAGTCATGTGCCTTGAGCATCCTGAATCAATATGCCATAAGCTTGGCTTGCCCTGCACATATAAAAAGAGAAATAATTAGTTTCTCTTGGGAACCCAAACCAATCTGGCTTTGGGTTTTTCTTGAGCATTTTTGACATCAACCCTCTTAAAGGTGATTGATCTCAATGCTTCTTTGATTTTGGACACTTTTGATGTAGATGCATTCTTATGTCTCCAAAAACAATCTGTTTTAGACCTGACAGGGGTTAATGATCTGACAGTGGTCACCTTCAAATTCGTATTTATTACCCTGGCAGTGGTAGCTTTACTTGGTATAAACATTCTTTGCAAATGCTTAATACTAGCAGAGGTACCATGCCTGACAATGGTCAAACCCTCCCCTGTTCTTGTCTAGCCTCTGTTAGCCTCTGACAGTGGCACTGCTGCAGTATTAACAGTGGATGCAGTCTTGCCACTGTTAGGCTGATTTCTCAACACTTGTCCTGTACCACTGTTCCTATTATTTTTAGGATTGTGGTAACAGTCCTGTTGAAGATGATTATACCTACCACAAATAAAACATGATTTTCTTTTCACACATTCAAACCCATTACCCAGCCTTTGTGAAACCAATTTATTCCAATTCCTTTGATTCCCTCTAGGTGTAGGTTTGATTATTTTATTTGCAGAATTTTCATCATGTTTGCTAGCACACTTAACACATTCAGCCTTTATATTGGACTCATGATTAACCTTGTTTGTCACATAACCTAGAACAGTTCTAGATTTGTTAGTCCTATTCACTTGTTCAAGCTGAACCTTAGCTTTTTCCATGAACAACTTCTTGCCTTCTTCTAGTTTATCACTCTTAAGTTCTGAAACTAGACCAGTAATAGACTTAACACCACCATTCATAGAATTACCACTAGATGAGATATCACTATCACTCTCATCTTCCTCAGTCCAATCAGATATTTCCACTTTATCAAAATTTATATTATCAGCACAATTAACTACTGGATCTACGTTTTTAACCTCCTCTGACACACCTACCTTAAGTTTTTCTAAGTCAAAATCAATTTTAGATGGGAACTAAGTATGATTGTAAGGTGGAGGTACAACATTAAGATTGTAACCTAATCCAGTTTTCAATTTATCATGAATTTGAGACTTGATTAAGTTTTGAACACCTTTTGAAGCATTTTCCAGTTCATCAACTTTCAACTTTATTGACTCTTTATCAGAAATTGCCTCAGCCAACTTGGCACTTAGCATATCAACTTTTGTTTGTAAAGCTTTCTTTTCCCAATTCAGATATTTAATATCTAAGTGAAATTGTGATTCATTCTTTTCAAAAGCTTTAATTTGTTTTTCCAGATTTTCAATAGCTAAAGTTGCATGTTGACTTTTGACCTCAAAAGCTTTCAACTCATTGCACACAACAACATTATGATCCCTGTAAAATTTAACCATTTTCTTACATTCAGGAGAACATAATTTAACTTGTACCTTATGTGGAATGTCTGAAGGTTCTGGTTCTTCTGTGACAGCCATCAAAGCTTGATTTTTTACCACAAGCTCTTCTTGATCACTCCAGTCAAAGCCTCCCATTCCATCTTGTGCTACCAGTGAGTCTGAAGTGGTGTTCTGTACAGGTACCAATCTTCTTTGAGGACCAGAACTATTTCTCATAATTCCATTAACTGTATTCTGTGATCCTCCATCCTGTGTGTTCCTGCATTCTCTAGCAAAGTGACCCAACTTGTGATAGTTGAAACACTCCACCTTGCTCTTGTCAAAACCAGCTACTCCATCTCTCTTGAATGTAAAGTTTCTGTTACCAGACTCTGCATAAATCTTTTTGCTCTTATGGTGATCATAGCCATTTGCCATCTCAAATCCATCTCCTCAAGGTCCTCTTCACTGACCTGCTCCAAATCTTCTATAGTTAATGATGAATTCACATGGCTAGCAAAGAATGCTTCTAGTATATTATCATTAGCACCAGATGTGCTACTACTTCCAGTTTCACCAACAGACACAAAAGCAGTATTATTAGAGCTACCAGTTGACTGTTTTATAGCCAAAACCTCAGGCTTAAAGTTTCTCAGATCATTGTACAGATCCTCAATTTCCTTCTGATCAAGATATGCACTTTGTCTAAGTACAGATCATTGAACAGATCCTCAATTTCACCAACAGACACAAAAGAATGCTTCTAGTTATTATATAATTGTCTTAAATTAATATTACAATAAGTAGCTTAAAATATTATAAATTGCGAATGGTTTCTCAGTTCCAGACAACAGGGGATTAAAGGGGAGTAAAATATATTTATTACACACTTCTCCTTATCCCATCTTCTTCTATATCGTCCCACAAAAAGAAAACATAGAGAAATAAATAGAGCAAAATCATAGGAAGCAAAGAGGAGCCAAGAACTAAGTTTCAATCATCAAATTCAAGCTAGTAATTTTCAATTCATCATCTCCATCATCTTCCTTAATCATTGGTCAGTGATTTCTCTATAAGTATAACCTAGAAATGAGTTTTGGTGGGGATTTGAGAAATTAGTGAAATTAATCTAAAAATTTAGTTAGAAATTGGTTAAATTGATGTTAGTTAGTGTTGTTAAGATGATTAGTAATCATATTACATGATGAAAGTGATTGAATCAAAATTGTGTTCTAGAGTGATTTTATAGGTGTTGCTAAATCCTTGTGAAATCATGTAGTAAGCTTCAAAGTGTAATTAGAAATATTAATAGAGTATAATTATGATGTTGAACAAGTAACTAAAGTAGTAAGTTAATTATGAGATGTTTGAGTAAAGATTGATTATGATCATGAAAGATGAAACTAATTAGTTTTATGAAAAGTGATTATGATTTCATGAGTTAGTGATAACTCAAGTGATTAGTAGTTGAAATAGTTGTTATAATATGATAGTAATGATGAAATAGTGATTAGTTGATTAAAGTTAGTTTAGTTAACCTAAATGTGTGATGGGTTAATGATTGAATTAGTTGATTATGATGATAATCTGTAGCCAAATGTATTGTCATATTTATGTGTTGTATGTACATGTCTTAGGTGTTAAAGAAGTGAAATTTACAAATGATCAATCATCGAATTGGCCTAACTCATCAAGGTGAGTTATATGAAATTAGTCTAGCTATTTAGATATTAGCTAGAACATGATTAGACCAGCTAGTTAGATATATATTAGAATAATCATGAGATGTGTGCACATATGAAATTGAAAGTGAAAGTGGAAGTGAGTGAAAGCTAAAGTGAAAGCGGAAGTGAAAGTGAATTTAAGAAAGGGAAGAAACTTCTAGACTTGGCTTATTATATTTATTGTTGTTACAATAATGCATTGTTCTTGATTAGTAGTTAAATTGATTAGATTATGCTTAACGCTTATTCCGTTCAATGTTTATGTTGTAGGTACTTGGGTTGGTGGAACAAATTGGCTAGAACCAGTAGATAATGTTTGCAAGAAGTTAGGGTGGAATGAAGCTTGCTTATGGTTAGACAAGCTTCTTATTCTTTTGAATTATCGTTATGAATGTCATTGCGTAAATTGCTCAAAATGAGTTTTATAATATGAATCAGTTAAAGTGTAAAGTGATTAAAGACTTGTGATGTATGCCTTTGACTTAATAAAGTCAAGGCGAATGATGAAGGTAAATGATTAGTGGTAAAGCATATATCATGAATGGAAAAGTGATAAAATATGGTTAAATGACCAATATAAAGTTTTGATGGACTTTGGTGTTAACCTATAGTCAACTAGGTTAGAATGGTCATGTATGTGTGAAAGTAGTGAATGAAAGAGTCAAAGTATTCAACATGTGGAAAATGGGTCAAAAGTGCCTAAATGGGCATTAGTTGGGTTAAAGTGTTAAAAAAAGTCATGATACGTGTATGACACTTGTTGCTATTGGTTTAAGTGTTAAATGTGTAGTAGAATATGTTGGTAAATGGTCAAGGTCAGAGATTGAATGGTTTGAGTTTTGGTATGTCATCAAAAAGTGGTCAAAATGGCTTCAAATTGGTCACACATTAAAATCGGTCATTTTTGTGAAATCTAAAAAAGTGTCAAAAGGGAAAGTTTATATTGTCATAGTTGATGTGTGTGCAAAGTTTCAGGTCCTAACTCATAACGAGTAAAAAGTTATGCACGTTTGAATATGGTCAAAAATCTGAGTTTGGCTGAATTTCAAAATGCACTATGGTACGCGATCCCAAACTTTTCTAGGATCGCGTACCCAAGGCAAAAATGGTCACAGTGGGTTTTCAGCCTAAGTACGCGATCCCACCATTTCTTGCGTACGATAGAGACAAATGAAATTTGAGTTTTAAAAGCTTGTTTCAACAAGGGAATTTTATTAGGATACAATATACAAATAGGGTAGTCATGGGACATTGTCGAGACTGTCATAAACCAAAAAAAAAATTGGGAGCGTTTCACTATATGCGACATGCAGATTTTTATGCGACACAAGGGATTGTGTCGCACCATGCGACATCGGAATTTTTTTGCGACATAAGTTTGGTGTCGCAGGTTGTGACATGATTGATTATTGTGACATAGTGGCTTGTGTCGCAATGGCTTTGGGCCACATTCAATACAAGAGGCTGATTAGTTTTAACATGTTCGGGTTTGTGGTCAAATATGCTCGGTTTGACCTTAGACTTTTACACAAGTCTTAAATATGTTTATAGAGTTTATGAAATTTATCATGATGTTTTGTGGTTAACCCAAAATGTTAGTTTTTAAAACGTATCCAAAATCATTCCTTAACCTTGTTTTCCATATTTTTGACTCAACTTCACCTCCCGTTCTTATCAACTTTTAGCTCGAAATAAATTATGATTAAAATCACACATGTTTATCAACATCTTAACAATTTTCTAGAATTATTCTAGATTTTTAGAGGTCATTTGGTTAGTTAAATAAAATGTTAAAACCTCTAAGGTCCAATTGTGACCAATCCGGCTATAAGTCCGCAAATCGAGTTTTCTAGCAAAAATCGTATTTCTATGAGAAGTGTTCTACATAAAAGTTTTAGCCAACATGTTTTGGAATATTTTGGTATAAACTTCATGCATACATCTTATGTTTTCGATTTTATATGATTTTTCTACCAACACTGATTTTTCTATCCTGAAATGTGTGTGTGTGTGTATATATATGTTTGAAAAACGATTTTTGTTTTAGTTTTTGGACATTATCTAGTTGTATGAGAAAATATACATGTAAATAAACATATTACAAGTAAAATTCATGAGCTTCTTGAGGTGATGAACGTTTTCTCTTGAAGAAGTCTTGGATGAAGCTGATTATTTGGTGGTGTTTTAAGGTGGTTTAAGGTGGGGGATGGTGGTGGTTTGGGCACCGATTTTAGAGAGAGAGAGGTAGATGGAAAGAAGTTTGAGAGAAAGGGAAGTAGTATGTGTTGGAGAATGAGAATGATGATGAGATTGTTTGCTAAGTCTAGGAAGCAAGAGGCAAAGGCATGGTTGGCCATGCCTTGTATATGGTCGGCCCCTTGTGGGTCCCACAAGGCATGGCTTGGTAATCTCTTGTCTCCTCAATTATTGTTCTGTGCGGTGCTCGTTTACCCGATCGTTTCGCGTATTATTTAAATGTTATACGTTTAATGTAATACGTTTTGTTAACATTTTATATAGCGACATTTTTAATGAAAGTGTTATTCTAATTACTTTATTTTAGGTTATTAAAATATTGTTGGGTCTCGGTTTGTGCGTTCGTTACGTGTTTGTACGTTTATTTAACTCGTGTAGCGGTTATAGACGTTTTATTCGTACACGTGTAAACTCAATATTTTTACTTGAAATACTTTATCAAAATACTTAATAATGAGTTATAAAATGGTAACTTGTGTTTATTTCATTTGTTAGACGCATTTTGCGCGTTTTAGTCGCGTACGATTAGTTTTACACGATACGAATTATGTTTTATATATTATCAAAATAATATAATGTACATAATGATTTTATTAAATAATTTCATATTATTTAATAATTGTTTCGTCAACGTCCGTATTGGAGGTGTTCGGATTCCATCAGAATAAAAAATGCACGATTTAAATTAATCGAGTATGTGTGTATATATACAAATATACATGATGATACACATAATTAGTCTAACACTAAACTAATTAAATGAAATTACAAAATGATTAAGCATAAATAATTTTCCTAATTTGGCGGGTGTCACACCTTTAGATTATACTTGAAATTGAAAATTTCCTATCAACCATTTCACTGCATCCTGTATAATAATCATTGCATTTTATATGTCTTGCACATTTTTTGTGTTCTCAGAAGCCTGATTTTATAATTAAAATAAGGATAATTAATACTACTTGTTTTACTGCATTTTATATGTAGTTTACTGCATTTAATGGGTTTTAGTAAATTTTATGTGTATATGCAACTTGATTGTGTGTACTTGAAAAGAAAATATCGATACTATTATCTGACTCTATTTTGTATGATTTTGAATTATTTTATTTGGTTTTATTTGATCTAAAAAACTCATTAAAATATTTCTGAAGCTTTATTATATACTTGTAGTGAAATTATTAAAATTTCTTACTTCATGCACTTTCCTAAAATTTGTGTATGGCATCATATTTGTAGTTCATTATAGATGAATCAGTGAGAGAAAGTGCTTATAAGAAGACAACCAAAATGAAAAGCGTGAACGTTGAAGTTGAGAAAAAAGGAGTGCATACAAAAGGAAGAAAAACTACAAAAATAGTTGTGTAAAGTAAAATATTCGATCCAGAGACTTGCCGGTTAATTTTAAAATATTTTTGAAATGCTAGATGGGTGTTGAATTTGTGAAATCGATTTAATGCAAGTTTGTGTGTTACGATGTTATTTTTCATGGTTGCTGCATTTTGTAATGTTACTCAATCTTAAGATACTGCATTCTAACTAGATCCAGATCTAGATCTAAAAAGTAGATTTAAAAAGTTGGTATGAATAATATATACTACATTTTATATTTTTTCCACTGCATTTTATATTTCTTGTACTGCATTTTATGTTATTGCAGTTCATGTAAATTATGATACAACTTGTTTACTACATCTTTTATATTGTTACTGCATTTAATGTTTTTTAGCATTTTAAGTAGTTGTAAAGCTTGATATATACTTGAAATCAAAAAGTTAGTTATATTTGTTTGCTACATTTTGTATATAAATTACTGCATTTTAAAAGTTTAAATCCCTTCACATCCAAATTTACTGGTAGACACTTGAAACAAGAATTGTTCTTTCATGTATCCTAAGCTGCCGGTTCTCTTCAGAAACTTCTGTTGGTGCATTTGTGTGTCAATCACTTGGTCAACATTTGTACTTGTCAAAGTCAATTAGTCTGAGTATGTAAAGTGTTAGTGTGTATGTGCGAGTCTGTAAATGAATAGTGAAATAGAAAATATACAAAATATACTGTTCATGTGACACAGAGCTTGTGTCGCAAGGGTCAAAATACCGACACAAGTTGTATCGCTAGTAGGTCAGAGTGAAAGTATAAATAGAAGTGTTAGGTTATCATTTGGGGTTGATCAAACTCTAGAGTGAGAGAGAGGCGTGAGTGGGATAGCAGAGGTATAGAAAGAGTTTTGTAATTGTTTATACTTCAAGTGTTGATATACACAAAGATTATAGATATTATGTTTTTTTTTGTTCAATTTGTTACACATTCATTATTACTCAATCGTTTAGATTCCGCACGTTCAATTGTGGAAACGATATGATTAGGTCCATACCGGGAACCTTCATGTGGTATCAGAGTCGTGAATCAGTTATTCAACGGTTTCAGATCGTGATTTGAATGTTTTCGGTTTGATTCGCAAAGGTTTTATTGATTAATATTCGTTTCTGGGTTAGTTTGCTTGAAGATTGTGATTTCCGATCGTGTTTTTGGTGCCTGATCGTTAGCCATTCGTCAATTTCGGTTAGGGTTGTGAAAATTGTCAAATTTTAGGGTTTAGAGTTGCTGCAGTCACGATCTGCGATACAACTTTTGTGTCTCATTACTATTCACCGAGACACAACCCTTGTGTCTCATTACTATTCACTGCGACACAACTCTTGTGTCTCATTACTATCCACTACGACACAACTTGTGTCCCATTTACCATTCACTGTGCACAATTTTGTGTCTAATTTACTAATCACTACGACACAACTTATGTCCCATTTACTATTCACGTGTCACTATTCACACGACACTATTCAAGCATCACTATTATTAAAAAAAAAGAGGTTTCAAATTTTGTCAGGAAAATCGCGAAAAATTTAGTTTTATCAAATTTTGTTTTTGAGCTTAAAAGTTCATAAATTTGGTTTGAGAAAAGTTTGGTTTTAACCGTCAAATTTTTGATATTTTTGAACGAAATTTTTGCGTCCCTAAATTCGATAATGGAGTTTTTAAATACAACCTTGAGAGAAGTGTTGCAATCCTTATTCCATAAGGACTTTGTTCGACGGAGAGCTGTATTTCAAAATCTGATTATGTGGCATGATCCTAATTTACGGATATTCATTACCAAGCCGTATGAAAGACCGTTATTCGCAGTAAATGAATTTTTCCCGGACATTCCTACTGATGTTAAAACTGTAGACCAGATGTCTGCCTCAGAACGTACAGATATTAATATGGAAAGGAGGAAATTTGAGACAATACTGGAGTGTTTACCAAACGACGTAGCCTCATGTTACAAAACGCAAGAAACATCGTTTAGTTTGTGGAACTCTCATAAGGAAAGTTACGGAAGTAACACTAAGCTGGGTGTAACAAGTTCTGATAAAGGGATGAAGAAAGAAGATACAACCAAAACTTCGAAAACTAAGATTGATTCTGAACCATCCTCTAGTGTTTCATGTATTAAACTAACTTACCAGATTAACAGGTATAAGGAAGATAGCGAACATTTGATTTATGAAAGTGAACAATTAAGAGAAGCTAATAGTTTGTTAAAAGCAAATGAGAAAATGTATGAAAACAAACATAAAGCTTTTGTGGAAGAAAAGGAAGAACTTCGAGCTTAGATTTATGATCAGCAAAATGAAATTTCTAGTTATATAAATATGCTTACTAAAGTTAAAAAGGATCTTGCTGATATTGAAGCTGAAGTTCTAAACTTGAATGAAAAATTGTCAAAAGTTGCTTCTTCCAACTTAGTCTATAATGGGATGCTAGATAAAAGGAATAAAGCAGGAATCGGTTATACCCATGTCCCGCCACCTTTTGATTACTATCCTTTGCCATCTAAAGACCCCATCAAAGATTATGTGCCTACCTTTGTTAAGGCAGGAACTACACCTGTTAAACCGACTGTCAGTATTAAAATAAGTAAGCCTACATTTGTTAAGGTTGAAAGTAAACCTTTGGTTAGTGTCGAGGAGGTTGTTGAGGTAGAGGATCTACCAGAGGAGGCTAAAATTCAAGCTGAAAAGGTTGATGTTAAGCCCGGAAATCATATACTTAGCACTTAAACTGTAAAGGTTTCAAATAAAAAGGGTAAAAACAAGGTTGAAAATGAATCCAAAAAGGTTCAAAAGCAAATGAAGGTTTCAAATGTAAAATCTATAAATGAACAACCTTCAACATCAACTTTCTCAACTTCGAAGGCTTCTACATCAACGTGTGCACATAAGTGTTCATTTTCTGTAAATGTCTCATTTTCTAAGCCTTCTACAGTTCATCCTCCTCCGCAACGATTTGAGGGAACTCATTGGAATCAACCCTTTGTTGAACGTCGTTCTTTTTTTTGTTGTGGACAACAAGGCCATATCATTAGGGATTGTCAGTTATTATCCCTAGATAGGTTTGGTAGAGGGATGCCAAGAACTTCTTCTTCTAGGAATTCTTTTTCAAATTCTTTTTCAAGGCGTCATTCGTATTCGCCTATATCTAGTTGTGCATCAAACTCTCCACAACATATGGCTAAAGTAAAGAAAGTTTTGCCTAGTAGACCCCAAGTTCAACAGCACATCATTGTTAAAAACAAATCATCCAAACCTAAGCAAGTTTGGAAACCAAAATCCACAAACAACACATCTATGAAATCAACTGAGTTTTTAAAATATCATAAACTCATGGATGTGATGATTATGGATGATAGTGGACAACCCAAGTTTATCAAGGCTTGGGTGTCCCATAAACTCTAATGTTTGATTGTTTGTGGTGATGCCATCAGTTTCTTGTTAGCCAATATTTTTTAGTGACTGCATAGATGTGGATATTGTTGGAAGAATGGTGACTGGAATGATGAAATTTCTGAAGTTCGGGTGGTTAAAGTGCTAAAAAGGCATTTAATTTGACTTGATATGTGATTTTAAAACTTTTATTTGAATTTTATTTATTTTATTTGTTAGTAATGCAACAGCCATTCTTTGTATTTTTTAGTACAAAAGTAATGCAATGTTGCGAAATTTGTTAAATTAAAAAAGCCAAAATATGTTTAATGTTTAAGGGGAGTACCTTTGAATTGGATTTGCGAAAAGAATTTGCTGTTCAGGGGGAGTAATTAAAAATTCTGATTATTTAGATCAGAAATGTGAACAGCAAGATTCTTATTCCTCAAAAAGATATTGGATTGTGTGTGTAAACAACTTGGGAAATGATTGTACATCAGATGACATGCACAAAATGGAAATTTTAAGGTTTATGTTTGATGTGTCACTAGGTTAATCTGACATTTTTAAAATAGCTTTTATAAACATTAGCTTCATCATATGATGTATGGGTAGGCATGATACACACTAGTTTCTGGGTTCTTAAGAAGTAATTCTAATACGTGTCTATGATCTTGTGGTAAACACCGTATGATGTAGGACTAAATGTCTTAATTCCTTAACGTAGCGTGACATACTTCTATACCTGAGGTTTATCTGAAATCATTTGGGGGTCTATACTTATTGTTTCCTCTGTTGTATGTAAGTACAGATCTGGTCTCAATTAGTATATACTCAAAATTAAGCAAACGCAAGTAAATATACTTGAAAAGTATTATATCTTAAGATACCTAACAAGGTCGCCAAAATCGTTTGACCAAGTCTGAAACCTAAGTCAAGATATGTCGCTTTGTTGTACGTTTGTACAGACCTATCACTGCTGATTTGATTCTTAAAATTGATACTCTTATATTCTCTCTGAATTTGGAAGCTATGCTCATGACTGGGTTACAGGGGTATGTCATAGGTGGGGACCACAGAGAAATATTCATACTAATAATAATGGTTAACTCACAGATACGAATGTAACATGTGATAGTGAATAAACAGTACCAATAATCATCTTGAAATAATTTTTATAAAAGGTGTTTTATATATGCTAAGTAAATTTAAAGTGGTCAAATATATTGATAATCGAAATAACACTTACTATTTTCTAATAATTGCATGTTGACCTGATATGATCTCTAAGCAGACCTAAAACTATCCTATCCCCAATTTATTTTTTTAGGTATTCTTTGCCTTTTGTTTATTAAAGAAAAATACAAAAAGATTTTATTTTATATTATTTTCTTCAATAACACATATCTTGTTCAAGTCAAATAAATGTAAAGGATGTTGGTTATTCTCCAAAGACTGTGAAGATAAATTCTATTGGAGAAGTTGATGATGATTGAGAGATGGTCACAGAGTTTGAAGATCTTATTGTATGATAAATGTGTGTCAGTCACATGAATCAGTACATCAAGATTTTTTGAAGACCATGTTATCTCAATGGGGGAGTTTCTAATTGTTAAAGACATGAAGGAATTTGTTGGTGAGGACTAATTGAAACTTATTTAACCATGTAGCTGACATGGGGGAGTTTGTTGGTGCATTTTGTGTGTCAGCCACTTGGTCAACGTTTGTACTTGTCAAAGTCAATTAGTCTGAGTATGTAAAGTGTTAGTGTATATATGCGAGTCTATAAACGAATAGTGAAATATAAAATATACACAATATATTGTTCATGCGACACAGAGCATGTATCGCAAGGGTCACAATAACGACACAAGTTGTGTCGCTAGTAGGTTAGAGTGTGAGTATAAATAGAAGTGTTAGGTTATGATTTGGGGTTGATCAAACCCTAGAGTGAGAGAGAGAGCCGTGAGTGGGAGAGCAGAGGTAGAGAAAGAGTTCTGTAATCGTTTATACTTCAAGTGTTAATATATACAAAGATTATAGATATTGTGTTTTGTTTTTTGTTCGATTTGTTAAACGTTCATTATTACTCAATCGTTTGGATTCCGCACGTTTGAGTGTGGAAACGATCTGATTAGGTCTGTACCGGGAACCTACATCTTCATTTAATTTTATTTGAGAAGCTGATGGTTGTGTCTCTCAACAAATTTAAAATTTAGCATCAAACCCAATTTTAAAGGTACTTGCTTTCCTTGGATGTGATATCTATTTTTGCCCACCTTTTTCTAAAGTAACAACTACTCGTGTATTCACCTCTGTTTTGGACCTTTTCACATACTTTGATCCTTCATTATTATATCTGAATAACTTGTTTTTAGGATTTGGCAACTTGTTTGACCTCCAAGATGAACTTTTTGTTAGCAATAAAACATGTTTTCTTTTTATATTTTAGATAAAATATGAATATTTCTTATGTTGTATTGTATACGGTTCCAAGTAATGGTTTTTCATCCATTGCAGGATTTCAATTCATGCCACACATTAAAAACTGCATCTGATAGTATTCTTACTACATTTTTACAGTTTATAATTGGATATTACATCAGAAAATAGACTAAAAATTGCATCCAATTAATGATTTTTCCATCCACATCATGATATCAAATTCTTGTCCCAGAAGGACTATAGAATAGTCTATCAGTTTTGTCTGAACACGGTGATGTGACGCAAAAAGTTATATTTTTAAGTACAAAATTCCACACTTTTTGGGCACATCTTTAGTGAAAACATGTCAAAATAATCATTATTTTCTAAAATTCACTAAAGTGCTCCAAATATAGACATTGCTGCAAAAACCACTAAAAACGTCCAAATAACGAGCAAAACTGAGCCATAAACATCCACCAACTATCATATCTTCATTTATCTCATGATGAACACATTCTAACCTTATCATATGATGTCATAGGTAAAAACGAGATGGGAAAATCAAGAATCATGCAAAACAGCAAAAGGACGGAGAAGACACTGCACTTTTAGAATGGTATAAAGTCATTCCAGAAACGCCTAAGCCCTACTCATCTAACTTTGGTGAAATTGGTACCAATAGAAGTGTAACGGAATTATGAAGCCGTGGGCCAAAGAATCAGGTCAAACAGACGTGTAACGAAGGAGATACGCGCGTTTTAAGCAACGAACTAAATCAGACGGACACCGTATACGGCCCCATAGACCGTATACGGCCTCATAGGGACCGTATATGGCCCTATACACACTGTATACAGCCCTATGAAGTCCGTATGCGGTCCATCCTTCCTCCGTATTTTCTTCTTTTGCTTGTACGTGCTGCTTTGCGACTTGTACGTGTGGTTTGAGGCTTTCACTATAAATAGGAGTCATCACCTCCACACCATAACACACCTAATAAACGCCAAAATGTACTATATTGTAGTACTAATTCACCCCGTGTTTGATAAATTTCAAATGAATTTTATATGTATAAGATACTCTTTTCTTTCATATTGGCAATTAGGATTATAATCGGAGCTTGGATCCAAAAGAAGCAGAAAATGGTCTAATCGTGAAGAAAAGTAGATAAGAGTTAAAGATAGGCAAGAGAGGATTGAATCGAATGGTGAAAAACCTAATTTGGACTTCCAAACGGTGGTTGAATAATCCAACCGGCGATTAGATTGAAGAACTGGGCTACTAATTGACGCGCTGGACTATTGGTGAAAACTCATCCAACCGGCGGTTGGATATTCCAACCGGCCGTTGGATTAGGTCGCCATATGAGGTTAAATTTGCCATTTATCTCATTTTAAGGTAACACTTAACCACATAACCACATCCGACTAAAGCAGGTTCGAGAGGCACTTTGATGGAGATTCGGAGGTACAAGAAAGTTAGGATTGATACCAATTGATCCTACTTCGCGTGGTTCACGATTCGGTTTGCGTATCATCTTCCGATTTTGATCTAAACATGTCTATGTGTTTTGTTTTTAGATTATGAATCTGATTTTGTACAATTGAATCATGAATTAGACTTTATGTATATTGTTTAGTTTAAGAACCTTGGTTTATGATTGTTTGAAGGTTATAATTGTGTTTTGAATGAGTTGTCTGATTGAAGATTGTTATTTTGTCCGCAGAACCTTATTTGTTGGTGATTTTTAATCGCTACTTAACTTGGTCAATAGTGTTGTCAATGAGGACATTTCTTTATTTTAAGTGGGGGATGGGGGAAAAGAAGTGTGATTGTCCTGAGTTATAAAGCGATAAATATTGGTAGACTTTAGAACCTTTTTTTTAAGGAATTTTTAGGGAACATGGCTAGAAGACATTTTATGTTAGTCATTTTTTAACTCAAATTTTTATTTTAAAAATGTATTCTCTTTAAGATTAGAAAAGATAGTTTATCATGTGATGTATCGATAGGTAATCTATGTATAAGTTGTTTAGCTATTAAATAAAATTAATGCAAGAAGTAGGCGATATTCCAAGAGGAACTTTAGCAATGTATGACTTTAGTTTTAATTCTTATATATGATATTGCGCGATATGCCATAATTTTGGAATTTAGTTAAAATCATTTAGGGATATACTAGGTGATGTTTCCTTTGTTGTATGTAAGTACAGACCTGGTCTTTGCTATATTTAATGAAAAAGAGCAAAAAGAGTTTAAAAGAACTTTTGATTTAAAAATATAGTCAAATTATGTCGCTTTGTTGTACTAAGGTACAGACCTGCACCAATGGTTTGACTAAAAAGTTATTGTGCTAAACCAAAGTCAAATTATGTCGCTCTGTTGTGTTGAGACACAGACCTGTCACCAATGTTTTAACTTGAAAAATGATTGTTTAATTGGATATCCATAATATGTGTAATATTAACACGTTATATGTATGAGGTTATTTTGCTATTGGGAATTAAGGGTAAAGCTGCTAGAATAATGATAAGTCAAGCTCAATTACCTAAGTATAGATTGTTTAGGTGGACAACAATATCGGTAATCATTGTGAGTCATCTTGTATGCATAATAATAATTCATGAGAAAATTGGGTTTCCTAGAAGAGTTTCTTGATAGCTAAATCTTAAAGTTTAATTATTTTTAAACCAAAAAATTTGGTTTGCGAAATGCTAGCTAGTATGTAAGTCCCAATGCGCCCTTGTTCGCCTATTAAGGTTGGAATTTTGACTTTTTAAAGTTTTAAATCGATAGTCTACATGAGGATAAGTAGGATTTAAGTGGGGGATATTTGATAAACGCCAAAATGTACTATATTGTAGTACTAATTCATCCCGTATTTGATAGATTTCTAATGCATTTTATATAAATAAGACACTCATTTCTTTCATATTGGCAATTAAGAGTTTATTCGGAGCTTGGATCGAAAAGAAGCAGAATATGGTCTAATCGTGAAGAAAAGTAGATAAGAGTTGAAGATAGGTAAGAAAAGATTGAATCGAATGGTGAAAAACTGAAATTGGGCTTCCAACTGGCGGTTGAATAATCCAACCGGCAGTTGGATTGAAGAACTGGGCTACTAATTGACGAGGGCTGGACTATTGGTGAAAACTCATCTAACCGGCGGTTGGATATTCCAACCGGCGGTTGGATTGAGTCGGCATATTAGGTTAAATTTGCCATTTATCTCATTTTTGGGTAACACTTAACCACATAACCACATAACCACAGCCAACTAAAGCAGGTTCGAGAGGCACTTTGATGGCGATTTGGAGGCACAAGAATGTTAGGATTGATAACAATTGATCCTACTTCGCGTGGTTCCAAATTGGTTTTGCTTACCATCTTCCGATTTCGATTTAAACATGTCTATGTGTTTTGTTTTGAGATTATGAATCTGATTTTGTACAATTGAATCATGAATTAGACTTTATGTATATTGTTTAGTTTAAGAACCTTGGATTATGATTGTTTGAAGGTTATAATTGTGTTTTAAATGAGTTGTCTGATTGAAGATTGTTACGTTATCCGTAGAACTTTATTTGTTGGTGATTATTAATTGTACTTAACGTGGTCAATAGTGTTGTCGAGATTGAGTTCCTTTGACATTGTTGATTATTGATGATTATAGACTTAGGTTTATAATTATTGCTAAATAGATTGAGTTTGATAGGTTAAGAGCATAGTAATTAACTAATCTAAAATGAATGAGCTAATAAGACTTGAATGAGATTATTAGAAGGTATTGTTGAGTCATACCGCGAGGATTAGTCGTAACAAGTCGTGAACACTTAATGCACAATCTAAGGAAAAATACTCAATAGAGCAATATTCTTGCGACTCGGATCGAGTTTAATGTGGGACTCTAGATTGTAGATACTAGTTAACCACAACCGGAGACTAATTGACATTTAAGTTGGAATCTTTGATTAGTAACTAAGTTAGTATAAAAGAAATCACAATCAGACAATCAAAACACATGAACCGGATAATATTAATCCGAGCGGAAGAACCTAAGAAATTACATGTTTATCTCCGATTGTTATCTTTTCCTTTTACCTTGTTTTATGTTATTTGGTTTAGTTATTTTATTCATATTGAACGTTCGCACGGAACTAAAACGTACCCTCTTATCTTACTGCTTTATTAGTGTAGTTAATAATCCTAATTTAGTTGAATTACCTCGTTCCTTTGTTTGATTTGGACTTACCATAGCTATATTATTTCGATCGGGTATTCTTGCCTGGTTGTGTGATAGTATGAATAAGGTATTTTCATTTATAAATAATAAAATATGACGCTTTCACAGGCATCAACACCATTCTTCATCCCACTCATTTCCTCACTCTCACTTTCTCTCTCTACACTCTCTTTCTCTTGTTTATCTCTCTCTAGAATTAGGGTTTGTTCCAGTTAAGTTTTGGTTAATATTTAACCAAGACTAACGGAGGGAAAACTTTTGCAATTGCGTAGGGAAAAGTTCAGGAGCTTTTCTTGTAATATTGTTGATGATATTGCAGCGGTTCTGTTTAACGTTTATTCAATCTACGCTTTATTAGCGGTTACTTCTTTCCTTATCTTTTATAATGATGATGATTATTGTTGTTATGCTAGGTTTAGGATATGTTATTATGCGTAGTGAGTAGTTCCCTTGTGTGTTTGTTATGATGTAGTTAGTTTATATATGTGTGGGGTGATGCTGCTTTAATATACGATTGAAAACTAGGTGTGCTGTTACTTTGCATATATGAATTCTAAACCTATTTTATATCGCCTTTCCTCCAAATAAACGTGGTTAGAATCTTTATGTCGCACCCCCAAAATTGGTAATTACGGTTATCAGATGTTTTGCGGAAGCATTAGATCGAGTGGGGGCGCCGACGAATACATTGAACATCATGCATATCAGAGCATATGGATATCGGAAAACATATATATATTAAGATGCCATGATTAATAGCTTACAAGATTAATATATATAAAAGTAGTTAAGTTACACAAAAGTGGATTTGATATATATGACTAAACACCTATTAGTTATACAAATGAAATCCATTTGTTTCAAAAGATTGCATCTTAAATCTTCATGGGTCGCCTAGTTCCAAGAGTGTGGGCGATCTTACATGTGTGGCTAATTCCCTGAAAAACATAGTAAAAGTCAACAATAATGTTGAGTGAATTCACAGGTTTCAAGTTACAAGTATAGTTTGATAGTCCAAATATAACGATTGAATGATGTTCTGTGGGATGTAAATCAAATATGGTTATGCTGGATCATTATCCAAAACATAGTTGTTTGTACGAAATTTCGTATCGAAATCAAAAATATGTTCTGTCGGGTATTATTTTATAGAAATAAGTATCATCTACTTAAAGTGTATTGTTCAGTTTGTGTATCCCAAGTCATAGGGAAACTAGTTCCTATCCTCAATAAGTAGGTTCCAAATAACGTATCCCAAGTCGTAGAGAAAATAGTTGCTATACCCAAGTAGTATGGTCCAAATAGTTCCTATACTCAAGAGGTAGGGTCAATAGTTCCTATGCCCAAGATGTAGAGTCCAATAGTTCTTATGCCCAAGATGTAGGGACCAATAGTTCTTATGCCCAAGATGTAGGGTCCAATAGTTCCTATTAGTTGTAGGAAAGTCGTATCCTACGTGCAGTTCATAGAGAAACCTAAAAGTGTTATATAAATAATTTGAACCAATAGTACGAAAACCTTTGCATATTATAGTTCAAAAGTACTCTAGTCAATCAAGTAAAAGTAAGGATACAATAATTCACAAGACAGTTCCCAAGTAGTTCGTAAAACAAAAACAAAGTAGTTCATAGTACAGAGTATAAAAGCATAGAAGCATTTATAAAATCATGGTATGTTATGGCAATAGTAAAAGCAGTTAGCTATGTTTTTCTCCCCAAGTTGAAAGCAGTAAAACGGTATAAAGTACGGCTGTGAACTCACCTCGTGAGCTCGGTATGTGACTTCTAGCAAAGCTTAAGCCCAAGGTAAGTCTCTAATGTCCTAAACATACGAGATTAATATGTAATGAGTTGGCACCATGGCAAAACATGTTAATCATTCACCCGTTGAAAGATTGTTATTTGTTTAAAAGTTTGTATGTTTTCCCGTTGGTGATAATGTTGTAATAATAATATGATGTTATATTATTATTATTATGTTTCATTGCTTTGTATGTATTCAATACTTATAGTCATTTCATATATTGTTTGTGGCGCGTGTATATATATATATATATAGATACACACACACATATATGAGAGGGTATATATATATCTTTATATAGTTTGTTCATCGTAAGTATATATATATATATATATATATATCTTATATATAGTTAATTATATATGTATATATATATATATATATATATATATATATATATATATATATATAGTTTACGCTTGAGTAATTTTGTACATATATATATGTATATATGGAGGGGTCGTTTTTATTATTCGCAAATACATACATATATATATATATATATATAAAGTTATATTTTCATTTATTCGTAATTACAAAAATGCCGTTTTAGTTCGTGTTAAAATTATAGCATTTTCAAAAATGTCGCTCGTTTAGTGTTTCACGTGTTCGTGTTTTGTTTTCGTTTTTGTTAAGTGACGTTTTTCGTTTCTCACATATTTTCGTCATTTTTGTTCGGGTTTGACCATATAATATTAATAACTCATTTTGACCAAAAACATAATATATTTATTTGATCAAACGTTTCACGTTATGAGTGTCCGTTTTGTTGACTTTGGTCAAACCCTTCTCGGTTTGACCCGAAACTTTTACACGATACTTAAGTATGTATTTAAATCTTAGGAAAATTTTCGATGCATTTCTTTGTTAACCCGAAAGTGTCGTTATTTAAAAACGTATCAAATCAGTCCCTAGCTCATCTGTTATGAGATTTTCGCCTACTTTCGAGCTCGTTCTCGGTGGTCAAAACTTATCGAATGAGTCCGAAATTTTTACACAACATTCCTACGTATACGAACTACTTCCAGTATATTTTTCATGAAGTTTAGCTAAGTAAAAGTGGGTCAAATAAATACAAACATGACCCTGCGATCAGCAGCTCAGATTCTCGTCTTAGGTCCAAAGATCGGTTTATATCTCGAGTTATACTTATCTACATAAAATGTAATCATACAATAATTAAAGCTAACTAAATGTGTGATCTTTAGGAAAAGACCTCACATCATTTCAAGTTTTGTACACAGAGTTATAATCTCGTGTATTCAGTGTTAAAATCTTGGTATTTAACCCGTGTTCGTTTACCCGATCGTTATATGTTATATCATGTTTTATTCGGTTAGTTTATTAACGTTATTTTGAGATAATGTTTTTGAAGTATTATTCCAAATACCAAATATTGGTTTTCAAAAATACTATTTTTGAGTAGTTTGGTTGTCGGGTTCGTTTTGTGCATTTTAGACTCGTATGTTACGTTTTAATTATAACGTATAATCGTATTAAATATTTAATCGTTATGCAATATTGTTAGCATAATATTCCAAGTTAAATAACTACTAAAAAAATAGATTTATGTTATTTAAAATTTTGTATCACCAACGTATGTATTTGTTTTGTCGTACTCGCTCCGAATGTTTCGCGCGTAATTACTAATAATTACAAATAAAGTAATACCTAATGTACTAGATTGTTGAGCTTTGCTAGACTTATCTCATAAAATAGTTGTGAATTCACTAAGTAGGGAATTAGCCTAAAATGCACGTTTTTAGTGTACGTAATTGTATTCAAATTTTGCGGGGTGTCACATTCTCCCGTGTTAGAAAAATCTCATCCCAAGATTTAATAATCGTGTCGGAGTGTCGATCGTGTATGTTTCCGAGAAGTCGTGTTGTCCATAGTAACGCTTTAGATTGTCGTATAAGTTCTTACGTCTCAAGTATACTCGTCGTATAGTTTCATATGTTTCAAAGGTAGTATAATTTCTCTAAGCGCCAAGTTCAAGATAACATTCAAGTTATAAATCGTTAAAGTGTAGTTGAAGTTTACTAAGACGTACCAATATTAGCATAGGAGTCTGGTTGTGTACCCCTTGCTCTGAGGTTATACACGAGTCCTGGAGCTGTTGGGACGGTTGGCATTTTTATTGTTGTTGTTCTGATTGTCGCGGTTGTTATCACCACGATTGTTGTTTTAGTTGTGGTTGGGGTTGGTGAGCTTCGGACACCAACTCCGATAGTGCTTCGGGTTTCCACATTCGAAACACCCAGTATTCTGTCGTGCATTAGTTGTTGGATTATTTCTGCACACATAGGCTCGGTGTCCCCATTGTTTGCAGTTACCGCAAACGATGCAATCTCCCTCGTGGTGTCTTTCGCATTTCCCACGCTTGGGTCTGTTATCGAGGTATGGTTTTGGTTCAGTTGTGGTGGTGGTAGCGTATGCCCTGTATTTTCCTGATTGCTTTTTGTTTAGCTGACCCTGACGGTCACTTTCTTCTTGGTCTACTTTCCGTTTCTCACCCCCGAAACTAACAATCTCAGTACAGTTCGGTTGTGTGACACCCGCTAAATTAGGACTAGTAATTAGTGCCTAATCAAGTGTAATACATGTAATTAGTTCTGTGTTAGGCTAATTAATGTATCAATATATATATATATTTTGTTGAATATATACAAGTATGTGATTTGATTAAGTCGTACAAGTTTCAAATCGAATGCAATTCGATTCAATTAATACGGACGTTGGTGAACAATTTTATTAAATAATATGACATTATTTAATAACTCAATTTTATCCAAAGTATTATTTAGATAATATTTCAACTCAAATTCGTATCGTACAAACAATATTTACGTGATTAAAATAATAAACGCGTGAATAATCAAAACAAGAATGAGTTATATTTTATAACTCAAGTAAAAGTATTTGATGAAATACGTCAACAAAAACATTAATAAATATTCGTATTTTAGAATAATTATTTATACGATTAAACGATCGGGGAAACGAACACCGCACGGAGCGCAAAAGCGGGGATTAAAAATTGGGAGATTCCCTCCCCTAATTCCCCCCAAAAAATCTGCCCTAATCCCCCTCCCCACCCTCATTTTCATCATTTTCCTCTCTCTCTCTTTCTTACTTTTCTCTCTTTTCTCTCTAAATATAACCACCACACCACCACCATAAACAACCACCAATTACTACCACCAAACGGCCTTGGATCGTCACACTCATTTAGAAGAAAACGTTCCCCTCGTCGAGATCTATATTTCCCTCTTTTCGGATTCCTCCGGCGTTAAGTTAGTAAGTTTCTGACAAATCCCGAAACACTTCGATTTCCATTATATTCACTTGTTTGTGGGTTATCTAAGCTTATAATGTCCAAATATGGGTTGGGTAAAAGTTTCAAGTCAAACAGAAACCGGAAAATACCTTTTCGGCTCATTTTCCGGCCAACAGCTCGTTATGTCGCAGAGGCTCCAGGCCACTTGCGACATAAGCTATTGTGTCGCCAAATCAGGTCTTATGTCACATATAGCGACATAATCCTCTATTTCGCACTACATCACGGATGTCGCATATAGCGACACAAATGGTTATGTCACAATAATTACGGACGTCGCATATAGCGACACAAAACACTATGTCACAAAACTTATTCCCGTCGCACATAGCGACACAACACCTTATGTCGCATTAAATTGCGGATGTCGCACTTAGCGACACGAGCCCTTACATCGCAATCATGATCTGCGACACAACAGACTATGTCGCATAAATCGGAAACTTGAAAACATGGATTTTTACTAAGTGTCAAACTTATGTAACTTCGAACACTTATACGATACGACTTTTCAAAACACATCGGGATACGTTTTTGAACATGAACACTTCGAAATCATAATAATAATAATGATATTATTATTACAACCAATCACCAACGGGCCGTACACGTTTTCAAAACACAAACCAATCAACCAAGTCGTAGTAACTTGGACAATTCAAACAACCAAATTGTAGTAATTTGGATAATCAAGTCAACCAAGTCATAGTAACTTGGACAAGTTAAACAACCAAATCGTGGTAATTTGGACAATTCAATCAAACGTAGTATTTTGGACATTCTAGTTGGACGAACAACTACAAAGGTAGTCCTTCGAGATACCTACTCATGTTTATAACCATCGCGTGTCTTGGACACCCTCAGGTTACAAGTCTTCGGACATCAATTCACAGCTAATCAATTCAAGTTTATTTTGATAAACACTCAAGGCTCAGGTGAGTCTCATAGCCCCTATTTTACGATTTTCATCAGGGGTGTGATTACATTGCTCGTTTTGTTTTACAATATGAACGCAAGTACAATACAAATCAAATACTACATGAGTTGTTTTCACTAATCATTTCAAAGCCCTCCACAACATAGTTTGGTAATACATATGTAGCATGAATGTTAGTATATGATATCATATAGGATTGACAATCCTCGTCTGGGTTAGCATGCACTAACTGGTCAAACAGACATATTAGCATTTGGGAAGACGAGTGTAGATTAGGCACTCGTAGGAGGCACCACAGTTGGGTTTCCTTAATTGGACCTGACACTCAAGTTAAGCTCAGACTATGTGCTCATGGCTGTATAACTTTTAATTTTGCTTAATTGCATTTTAAATTCAATTAAATCTTGCGGTTCATACAAATATGTGTTGACATACAAACCTGTGAGCTCACCAGCGTTTCGCTGACCAACTTTAGCATGTATCACAGGTACACTGCAGTAGGTTGGCTGCCCAATCAGGATTCATTAGCTCGAGTCTTCATTTAATCAATTAGAGATTTAGTTGCATTTTTATATTTTGTATAAAGTAATTATGTAATGTAAATCTCTCAATTTCAAGGAACTGAGCTAATGTAAACAATATTTTGATGTAAACTTTGGTTCTATCAATACAATGTAAAACGACGCATTTAGTGGTCGTTCATTATATCTTTGTGATTGTGATTGTTGATTAGTCACGCCCCAACCCGATTCGCTTCCGCAACCCGAATTTGGGGGTGCGACAAATTGGTATCAGAGCCTAAGGTTATAGTGAACTAGGTTGCATTTAGTGGGCCTAGCCTATGACCGTTAGGCAGTATTCCTTATTAAGTATGATTAGGTTCAGTGACTACATTGTATTGGTTTGATTTAACATAGCCTGATCAACTATGTACAATTAAAAGAATAGGATGTGAGAATTGAAAGGAGTCATGACTGAACAGGATACACTAGTTGACTCTGACCATGAGAGAAACTGGGACTCAAATATGTCTGTGTTAGACACTTTTGGCTATTATGTGATATATATATATACACACACATAGATAGGCCTCGGCCTCGCTCAATATCTTAGGCTATATTATATATGTATTATATGGATATAGGCCTCATTCTTTCTAACGCTTTGTCTCAGAATGGCAAACACACCATCCAATTCGTCATGCTCTCATCTGTATGGATCGTGAAATCCAAGGGTAGCTAGGAGGAACACCAAGTTGCCTCGAGTTGACCCATACCCCACTCACTCCACTTTGTCAGACTTAGCCACTAGGCTACACTATCACGAGCAACGACTTAATACTACGGATATCGAACTTCAAGAAACCAACGAAAACTGGAGACTTACATCACTCGAACGTATCAATCAAGTCTCTGAAGATCACGAAAGTACTGTCAACAACATGGACACCCTTGACAACCATCTGGGTGAAACCATCGAAACTATGGAGGTTGTCCACTACCAAGTGATTGGCAACCTAAACGAAATCTACGTCCTACAATCAAGGCTAAATCAGTGTGAGACACATCTAAGGGAAACCGAAGACGCCCTCTGAATGGTTAGCAGACTTGCAGAATCTTTGGACCATCTCACCGCACTACTACCGCAACTCAATCTACGTCAGGATTAGCTTAGGCTAAATCTGTACTTTATCATGCTTTCGTAGGACCTATGTAATTCGACCGGATGTAACAAATCCCGGCACCTTTAATAAAAATCTAATCCTATAACTTTTGGGACACGTAACTAGAAATTGTCTGTAATCGCTTAGCATCGTAATATCAATCGACAATTTCTCTCGATTATCTTACATTGTTAATTTTCACTTGGTGATGTTGCATATTACCGTTTTAATATATGTACATCTATCGAATTATCATTCTGGTACAACTTCTCATATGCCTCTTGTTTCTCTTGAAAAATCATGCCGCCAAAGAGGAAAAGTTACAGTGATGTCGAACTTGCTGCTTATCTCGAGCAGTGGCCGATGCTTTGGCTGCTCGGGATTCACCTTGAAACTCTCAAAGTAATGATGAAACCCAAGTCAATACCTCTGTTATCAAACCTTGCTCTTACAAGGATTTTCTTAGCTGCAAACCTACTTCAAAGGAACGGAATGTGCTATTGGTCTAATTAGATGGATTGAACGTATGGAATCCGTCTTCAACCTTTGCAACTGTACTGAGGATAACAAAGTCAAGTTTGCTGCCTACACCTTTCAGGAAGGTGCACTTACGTGGTGGAACACCCACACAAACTCTGCGGGCATTGAGATAGCAAACCGACTTCCTTGGGCTGAACTGAAGAAAAAGCTTAGAGAAAAATATTGTCCCGAAGAAGAACTGCACTGTCCGGAGGAAGAATTCTGGCACTTGACAGTGTAGGGGACTGACATTGCTGGATATACCACCAAATTCCAACAATTCGCTTTATTATGCCCGGGTTTGGTTGATCCGGAGGAAAAATGAATCAAAAGGAACATCCGCGGCCTCCCGGAGAATATCCAGGGGAACGTCACCTCATCCAAGCCAACCACCATTGAAAGTGAAATCCGGTTGGCACATGAACTCATGGCCCTGGTTGTCATCCGTGAGACATCCAACACATCCTCCTCCAACAACAACAAACACAAATCGTCAGAACACCACAACAACCAGAACAAGAAATCCAATGCCATCCAAGTTTACAACACAAATTCTGAATCCAAGCGTGGATACACTGGGGACAGGCCACATTGCTCCAAGTGTAACTACCACCATGATGGTTCATGCAGTACTATCTGCAACAACTACATGAGCTACGGGCACTTAACTAAAGATTGCCGAGCCCCCAAATCCAACAACAACACCTCTCACAACAATGCCAACCAACCCAAATCCTGCTTTGGGTGTGGGGAAGCACGACACTTCAGAAATCAATGTTCTAAAAACAAGAACAAGAGCAACAACAACAACAACAAAGCAAGGGGAAGAGCGTTCGTACTCAATTCCGGGGATGCCCGTTAAGACCAGAATGTAGTCATGGGTATGTTCCTTCTCAACAACTTATCTGCTTCTATTCTGTTTGATACTGGTGCCGATAGAAGCTTGATTTCTTATGAGTTTTGCCCCCTACTTGATATCGCACCTATTGCTCTAGATATTAAGTGCGCCAAAAACTTGTTGGGATGCCAAACGGTCGTATGAAGATGATGTACGGATCGCAATCGATTTGTTTTAAATTTATATTTGCTGGGGTCTAAGTATGACTTACTAATGTTGGTACATCTAGATGTGTCTGTCAGTTGGTCTCAGTCTGTAATTGTGTCATTATTGTAATTACGCATTGTATAGATAAGATATAGTTTAATTACAAGTTTTGTAATCTTGCGACACAAGGATTATGTCGCAGATTCATTCTGTGCGACATAAGTATTGTGTCGCAGAATCAGTCTATGCGACACAAGGGTTGTGTCGCAGAAAGCTTAATTTGGGTTATAAATAGAAGCTAGCCAGCTTCTGTTTGCAGGGACTGCACACACACATAACCTACTATCCAGAGAGAAAATTACATTTGTAAGGTTATTTTGTTCCTTGTGTGTTTTGTCAAAGTGTATGTTTACTTGTTGATAATATATATACACTTACATCTTTGTGTTGTGGTGATATTTAGCTTGAATCTTGCTTATCTTGTTGTGTTTAATTTCCGCATTTACACACAAGCAAACTACTCGTTTAGGTCCGAATAGTTAGAACCTACAATTGGTATCAGAGCCACATACTCTTGAGTTGTGGTTGCGAGTTAGTTTTTGCAAGATTTTAGTCCAAATATTGATATTTTTATCTTGTGTGTTCTTGGTGTTCTTGGTCAAAAAGGGCATACTTGAGCTTATTTTGGTGTTTAATTCTCAAGTGTTTGTGTTTGTCAAGCCTTGGAATTTGTTTAAACAAAAGTTGGTGAACTTTTTGATTAAAAAATTGGTATTCTAACTGCAGAAAAGCATGGTGTATTTGTTTATTATTTGTGTTGAAAGTTGAAATTTTTTGTGGGCTCTAGGTTGTCTGCACGCGTGTCTTTGCGACACAAGCACTGTGTCGTAACCACTGTTCATACGACACAACTATACGACATTAACTTGTCTACGACATAGTGTGCGACATAACGTGCGACATAAGCCTACGACACAATCTTCTTTGACCTTAACTGGTCTGCGACACAAGTTGCGACATAACATACGACATTACTGTTGTGTCGCATTTTTGTCTTCTGTCTGATTAAGCTCTGCGACATATCTCTTGTGTCGTATTGATCTTCTGCGACACAACCATTGTGTCGCATCCTCCCAGACTTAGACAAAAATTTCAGCTTGTTTGTAGGATTTTTTTTTCTAACTTGTCTTGCAGATTTTCAACATGTCTCTTCAAAGTGTTGATGCAGTTCTACAACATAATGCTACAATCGGTAGTGCAAATAAACCTCCTTATTTTGCACCAGGGATGGAATATCGAGCTTGGAAACAACGTTTTATATCTTTTGTTTTATTCACTGATCCTGTCATGGAATTGGCTCTTCTTGAAAGATATGAAGCACCGGTTGCTCTTGGAGAACACATGGGTGTTCCTCCACCCAAGCCCATTCGTTCATACACTCCCGAAGAACGAAAAGCTTGGGAAATTGAACGCAAAACTCATTCTGCTATCACTATGTCACTTCCAACTGACGTTTTGGATATGTTTCCACAAACAATCGCTTATGATCTTTGGATTGCAATTGAGAAGAGATTTAGTGGGAATTCAGAGTTCATCGAGAGCAAACTGGAATTAGTTAAAACTCAGTTTGATTATTTCTATATCCAGAAGAATGAGACGGTCAGAGATATGCTTTGTAGATTTACACGTACTGTAAACGAATTACAAGCTGGAGGATATAATCTAAAAAATTCTGAGATCAACAAGAAGGCTTTGGCTGCTCTTCCTCCAAGTTGGGAAACGCGAGTTTTGCTGTTGGAAAATGATCCTAAGACTATGCAATTGTCTTTAGATGATCTTGTTGGAAAGCTTGAAGCTGGAGCTTTGGATATTCAAAAAAAGGAAACAAGATCCACTGCTCGTACATCAGAATCAAGTAATGGTGGAATCGCTTTCATCTCATCTGAGACTAATTCTCAGAGATCTTCTTCTTACAGTAATCCTGCTGTAGGAACATTTTCATCCCTCCCAACTTATACTGCTTCTTCAAGTAAACCTTGTTCATCATCGTCTGTTCCTTCCTCTGCCACCACAGATGAGCATGCTGCAATGTTCACTGCTTTTCTGTCATCTTATGAAGACTTTCTCTCTAAGAGAGTCAGTACCTTAGAACTGACTGATGAAGATTTCAATCAGGTTGATCCAGATGAGTTAGAAAGAATAGACATTAGATGGAATATGGCTATGCTGACTCGCAGAGCCAAGAACTATCTAAGAAGAACTGGAAAGAGATCTCTTGAAGATGCAGCTGACCGAACACCAATGGGATTCGACAAAAGCAAAATCAAATGTTATAAGTGTCAGAATCTTGGACACTTCGCCCGAGAATGTGAGAAAGGACGACAGCCTGCCACTGGTTTCACAAAGCCATCCGTTGCTCCAAAACAGATTGAGAACTCTACTGCTAAGGCTGCATTATTGATTGAAGATGGTGATGCTTATGATTTCTCTGCTCATGAGGCTCAAGAGCAATGCTTCATGGCCATCAACAATGAGGTACAATTTGCATCGTTTTCCTGTGATTCTTGCATTAGTTTAACTGGTAAAGTAAATGGGCTTATGGAACATAATAACAACTTGAAGTCTGATATCTTGAACTTGATGGAGGCAAACAAAGTTTTGAAAAATAATGAGAAACATTTTGAAAGTAACATTAATCAATTTATAGAAGATAAAAAGGAGTTAAAAGCTCTTATTTTCAGTAATCAAGATGAAATTGACAGTTACTTAAAGATGATTGCTCATTTAAAAAAGGAATTGGCTGCCTCCCAAGCCGAAGTTGTTGATTACAAACGAAAACTCAAGAATATCAACACTTCTTCCATGGTATTTACCGAGATTCTGCAGACAGGTAGATCTAACACCAAAGACAAGTCCGGTTTGGGTTATCATAATCAACCGCCTCCATCTTTAGATGTAAACTTGTGTAGACCATCTAAGGATGAAATTAAAGACTTTGTGCCCACTACTTTAGTAGATATAACGCCTGTTGAATTGCCAGTTAATGAATCTGTTGTTAAGAAAGTAGAGATGCCTGTAGTTGAATCTATTAGTTTGCCTGCCGTTAAGCTACCTGAATCTGATCAAGCTGATATAGAGGTCAGACATAATAGAAAGAGAACTAAAATAATCAAGGCTAAACCAGTGAAGCCTTTTGAGCCTGTTAAGTTTGTATCCTCAGGAACTGTCAAGTTCACCCCATTTGGTAGTTTTCAGCCTGCTCCCTTACAAACTATTGAAGAAGAGGTTGAGAGTGTGGATATTCCTTGTAAGTGTGTGTCTCAATGTGAAAAGAAAAATATTAAGCCTGAACATCACACCATTAATTCTGGGTTAACTGATGAAAGTTTTCAAAGACATGCTAAGACTCAGGCTGAATTTAAAAGAAAAGGTTTAAAGAATATTAATGACAAATCAATCAAAAATTCTGTTAAATCTTATGTTTCACAGTCTGAGACATCCACTTTCACATACTCACATAAGGTGTCTACCTCACCTCAATTTCTAGACTGTGACAACCAAACCTTTAGGGAAAGACGATCATGTTTCTACTGCAAGAAACAGGGTCACCTGATTAATCAATGTCCGTTGCTTTTGAGAAAGAAGTTATCAAAAGGTGTCTCCAAAAATTCCACTGGTAAATTATTTTCAAAGAAGGATTCACTTGCTCAAACCTCTTTCCCAAAAGTTAATGTTGTTAGGCCCAGTAAACCACCGGTTAAAAGGCCTAACATTGTTGACAAGCAACCCTATACTGTACCTGTGAAAGTTTGGAGACCAAAAGAGTCATCAAATGACTCATCATCAAGTAATACTGCATCAGAAAATACTTCTGATCTCTTGAAGAACAAAGTTTTAACTGATGTAGTTATTATTGATGAGATCTCCGGAGTACCCAAGTCTGTAAAGGCCTGGGTCTCCATTTCTAACTAACTCTCTCCTCATGTCGTGCTGTAGCAGTCAGATCATGTACAAAGCAGTAAATGGTATGTGGATAGCGGCTGCTCACGGCACATGACTGGTGACATGTCTCTTTTGTCAAATGTTAAACCATATCGAGGAGGACACGTTGCTTTTGCGGGAGACACAGGTGGTAACATAACTGGTCAGGGTACTCTTTCTAATGGGCAAGTAACTTTTGATAAAGTGAATTATGTCGAGGAACTGCAACACAATTTAATCAGTGTTTCTCAAGTCTGCGACAAGAAGTTCACTACTGCCTTTACAGATGTTGAATGCTTAATTTTGAAGCCGGGATTTGTCATTCCCGAGGAATGGGTGTTGCTGAGAGCACCTCGTGTACGCAACTCGTACATTTTGGATATGCATACTGTGGTTACCAAGGAGCATACTTGTTTGTTATCAAAAGCATCTTCTAAAGATTCACTGCTTTGGCACAGACGAATGGGACATATTCATTTTCGGAGAATGAATTATCTTATTAATAATGATCTTGTGTTAGGTGTGCCTAAAAAGTCATTTGTAATAGATGATGAATGCATTTCCTGTCTCAAAGGGAAACAACACAAGAAGTTCCATAAGTCTAAGCAGGTGAACTCTATTGAATCTCCATTGGAGTTGCTTCACATGGATTTGTTTGGTCCTGTGAATAAGAAAAGTATTGGAGGAAAGTCATATTGTCTAGTCGTTACTGATGATTACTCAAGATTTTCCTGGGTATATTTCTTGGCGGGAAAGGATGAAACGCCTGATACTCTAACTTATCTGTTCGACAGATTGGAAAATCTGTGTAATCTGAAAATTAAGAAACTTCGCAGCGATAATGGGACAGAATTCAAGAACAGAACCTTGGATATGTATTGTCTTCGAAAGGGAATCTTTCATCAGTTTAGTGCTGCTCGTACTCCTCAGCAAAATGGAGTAGCCGAACGTAAAAATAGGACAATTATTGAGACAGCAAGAACCATGTTGTCTGACGCGCATCTGCCTACTACTTTTTGGGCAGAAGCTGTTAACACTGCCTGCTATGTGTTAAATCGGGTCTCCATGGTTAAAAAGCGAAACAAAACATGTTATGAATTGCTGAATAATCGCAAACCAAACTTGAAGTTTCTTGAACCTTTCGGGTGTCCTTGCACCATCTTAATTACCAAGGACTCCGTAGGCAAATTTGATGAAAAGGTGGTCGAGGGTCTATTTTTGGGATATTCTGTGAACTCGCCAAATAAAAGAGTTTTCAACAAGTCTACTGGGAGAATAGAGGAACATTTTGAAGTAAGATTCATGAAGTATACTGATTCTCCAAAGGGTAAGGGACCGGAATCCTTGTTTGAGTATGACAAGTTGGTAGATTCTTTTAATCTTCCCAAATTTAGTGAAGAAGATCAGGTGGTATCTTTACTTCATGGCTTAGATCTTTCTTCTGAGGTCTCTACTTCAACCTCTAGAGCTATACCACCTGAGAATATTGTCAATGTTGATATTCCCTCCGACGCTGATCAGATGGCTACTGAATCCAATCCTGTGACTGAAACTGATATCATCTTACCAGTTGACCACGAAAGTTGTGCCACTGATCATTCAGTTGCTATTGAACATTCAGAAGCCGCTCCTTCTAATCTGGATTCGATCATTGTGCCTGATCCGATTCCTCAGCTTCGAATTCATTCTTCCCACCCCACTGATAACATCATTGGTGAACTTCAACAAGGCGTTTTAACTAGAGGTCAAGTAGCTGCTAATGAATCTCGTGAAGAATCTTCATCTGCCTCTTTTGCCTGTATTGAAGAAGAAATAGAAGAATGTTTCTTATCCCAGCTTGAACCGAAGAAAATTTCTGAAGCTTTGAAAGACCCATATTGGGTTGAGGCTATGCAGGAGGAATTAAATCAATTCAAGAAGCTTGATGTCTGGAGTTTAGTTCCTTTACCCAAAGATGTCGATCCAATTGGAACTCGCTGGGTATACCGTGTGAAAAAGGATGACAGAGGCGTAGTTATTCGAAATAAGGCACGGTTGGTTGTTCAAGGTTTTACTCAAATCGAGGGTTTGGACTATGATGATGTGTTTGCTCCAGTTGCAAGGTTGGAATCTATTCGCATCTTTCTGGCTTTTGCAACATTTAAAGGTTTTCGAGTTTATCAACTCGATGTCAAGAGCGCATTTCTATACGGAGAGGTTCTGAAGGATGTGTATGTCCAGCAACCTCCAGGTTTTGAAGATCCTATTCATCCTGATTATGTTTGCAAGTTAGGCAAAGCTTTATATGGTCTTCATCAAGCTCCCAGAGCTTGGTATGCGAGGTTGGCAAATCATCTAACGAAAAATGGCTTTTCCCGAGGTCACATTGACAACACTCTCTTCATTAAAAGGGATGGAAAAGATTTGCTGCTGGTACAGGTTTACGTGGACGACATTATATTTGGTTCAACTAATGATTCTTTGTGCAGGGATTTCGAGAAAATTATGAAGTCCGAGTTTGAGATGAGTGCCATGGGAGAACTCAAATTCTTTCTGGGTGTACAGGTTGAGCAGTCTGATATAGGACTCTACATTCATCAGTCCAAATATGTCAATGACATGTTGACTCGGTATGAGCTCCATGACTGTAAACCATATGGTACTCCTATTGAAACTGATCACAAACTCGGGCCTGCTGAACACGAAGAAGACTGCAAGGAGCGAGATTATCGTTCTATGATAGGATCGTTGATGTATCTTACTGCATCAAGACCAGATATTGTGTTTGCTGTGTCTATTTGTTCCAGGTATCAAGCGAAGCCCAAAGTTTCTCACATGAAGGCTGTAAAGAGAATATTTGGTTACCTCAAATATAGACCATCACTTGGTCTATGGTACTCAAATGAGAAAGATTTCTCTCTCTCAGCCTATTCTGATTCTGATTATGGCGGCTGCAATTCGGATAAGAAGTCAACTACAGGAGGTTGCCAATATCTCGGTTCAAGATTGGTGTCTTGGCAGTGTAAAAAGCAAACAACAGTCTCCACCTCAACTGCGGAAGCTGAATACATTGCTGCTGCAAGTTGTTGCTCACAGATTCTGTGGATACAACACCAATTGCGTGATTATGGGTTACTTCTTACTTTGACTCCAATTCATATTGATAACACTGCTGCTATATCTATTATTCGCAATCCTGTTCAACACTCTAAGACCAAGCACATAGAGATTAGGTTTCACTTCATAAGAGATTGCTATGAGAAACACTTGATAGACCTTATTCACATAGATACCCTCATGCAAAAGGCCGACCTTTTCACCAAAGCATTTTCGCGTGCTCGTTTCAACGAACTTGTAGATATGATAGGGATGATTTCCCTTGATCTCAAGAAATGATTTGTGACTAGTTTGATCTCAAGAAAAAATTCGCAACAGCCACTCTTTATACTTTGTAGTATTAAAGAAATGCAAGGTTGCTACATTTTTAAAATAGACGTTGAAGTTGTGTCTGTAAACAACTTGGGATATGATAGAACATTGAGTGACATGCAATGAAAATGGAAACTTTAAGGTTTATCCTGGATGTGTCAGTAGATTTATTTGACATATTAAAATCAGTTTTTATAAACATTGTCTTCATCATACGATGTATTAGTAGGCATGTTATACAAAAATCTTTGAGAATTATTAAGAAGCCTAAATGATAATTGTACATTTCAAGTGGTTCAACATCATTGGATGTATGACACAAGTCTTAATTTCTTACTTAGACTAGACATGTCTTTCGTGAAAGAAGTTTATTTGATGTCATCTGGGGTATATATTGACAGTTTCCTCTGTTATACGTAAGTATAGACCTGGCCTCTGTTAATATATATTTTAAAATTAAGCAAACGCAAGTTAAAGTACTTGAAAAGACTTTAAAATTAAGATACCTTACAAGGTCGCCAAAATGGTTTGACCAAGTCCGGTTTTGCTTAAACCTGAATCAAGTTATGTCGCTCTGTTGTACGCAAGTACAGACCTGTCACCGCTGTCTTGATTCTTAAATTTGATTTTCTAATACTCTTTCTGTAAACGAAAACATGTTCTACTTCTTAAGTTAAGATGTATATCTATGGTGGTGACCACAACGACATGAACATACCAATAATAATAAGAGATCTCTCAGATGTGAGTATAACATGTTTAAGAGGTCAAATATACTAATAATCGTTTTGAAATAATTTTTATAAAATGTGTTTCTAGTACGTCAAGTAAATTTAAAGAGGACAAATATACTGATGATCGAAATAACACTTACTATTCCTAATTATTGCATGTTATGTCAATATGATCCCTAACCAGAATCATCACAACTCCGTCACCAAAAATATTACACTTTTAGATGTCTTTGTTATACTTTATTGTTTATATAGTTGTATTTAGTTCTATTTTATCTTTATTTTATGTCACAAATCGTTTTCCTTGCGAAAATTCTTTAGTCCAAATCAAAATCGAATTACAAATCAAATTTTATGTCGGTAACATCTGCTCTGCCTTCTGTGCGACACAAGCATTGTGTCGTATTCCATTTATACGACACAAGAATTGTGTCGTACGTTGTGTCGTATCTCCTCTATACGACATAACCATTGTGTCATATCTTATGTCGCATGTATGTTTGGGGTTAACTATTCCCAACATACGACATAACCGTTTACGCTTTCACAATTACTCACGACACAATTTATACGACACAAAGGCGATTCTGCGACATAACAGCGATTCTGCGACACATTCGTATACTCGTTCGGTTTTGTTGGTTCGAAGCATTTTCACCGTGATCCATTACTTGATTCTTGTTCTTCACACCCTTGCGCTTCTTTCGGTATAATTCCCTCGTGTTTTCATTCCTTATCCTGCTTATAATTAGGTTGTGGCCATTACGGGTTTAGGGTTACGTTTATTTCTTCAATTATTTAGGGTTTAGGGGTTTCTAGGGTTAGAAGACTTGATATTCTTGATCCCCTACTGTTTGCGAACCCTAGGGTATAGTTACATTTCGAAAACCCCAAAAAATTTTTAAAATTATTTCTGGGTTGGTTTGGTGTTCATCTTTGCGACACAACATACGACACAAGCGTTGTGTCGCATAGATCAAGAAGTTTTATGTCGTATCGATCCCCTCTGTTTATGTCGTATTGTGTACGACACAACATACGACATAATATTTATGTCGTATCATCTTATACGACACAACATACGACACAACTGTTGTGTCGCATCAGAGATTAATTTCTCAAAAAATGCTAAATGCAAGGGAAACTCTATCCGCGTGACACGTGTCATGCGACACAAGCCCTGTGTCGTAGTCTACCTCTGCGACACAATTATTGTGTCGTATCTTTCTTATGCGACACAACTACTGTGTCGCAGGACATTTGTACAATAAAATGCGATTATTTTTTTGCGTACTAACGCTAACGCAGCTCGAGTTGTTTGTTGTATTACTATTCTTTTTACAGATATGGCTGATCAACAACCTGCCCAAGCTGCTCCACTTCCTGAGATTGATGTGACGAAGTATTTTTGGGAACCGCGTCACAATATTGTGGCTTTCATGAACACTGCTGTTGAGACGTCGCGTCCATATCGACCCATGATCTCTTTTCTACGGCGGTCTCGGATCCATAAAGCCATCACTGCTGATACCAGGATTTTGAGGGACCACGTCACTGAGTTTTGGGATAATGCTGTGGTCAACAAAGAGGAACAGGATACTCGCATTATCTCTAGGGTTCGAGGTCAGGAGGTCATCTTTACTGAGCAGCTGATTCGAGATTTCTTTGAGTTTGGAGACAACCCTGATATGCTCACTCAGTTTTCTGCTACGGCCATTGCTCAAGGGATGCAATCGATCGGTTATCAGGATATCCCCGTGGACCAGTACAAGAAAACCTATATGACAAAGGTTTGGCGGTATCTGGCTCACATTGTGATTGTTTGTCTCTCCAGCCGCCGGGCAGGCCTCGAGGGAATGAGTTACGCAACTGTATCAGCTTTTCTTGCGTTAATCTACAACAAGCCCTTCAACTTCTCCGGTTATATCTTCAGAGGGTTTGTCACCAACGCACTAGATACCCGTGAAAAGTGGGCTTTATATCCTCGATTCACTCAGTTACTGCTGAATCATCTTCTTCCTGATCTTCCGGTGAATCCTATCCACACCTTCAAGCAGACACCGATGAACACCAGGATCTACACCATCTGTACCTCTTTTGCCAAGCAGGGTCAGGCACCAGAAAGGGAGGTTGCCTTATTCGGTCATATCATTGATCCGGCTTATGTTGGTCCTCCTGGTGAACTGTTTAACGATCCAGCTCCCAGGCCTACTGTTTCACCATCCCCAGTTCCACCTCCGGTCCAACAACCATCACCAGTTCAACCACCCGCAGCTCCGCAACCGTCCGTTTTGCCAGATCCTATGGATCAGGAGTTTGTGGATCTCGATCGTGAGATCGATGCATATCAGCCACCTTCTCCACCTCCTGAATCCTCCAGCCGAGGTAAACGGCCTCGTGATTCTTCTGAGGCTGATATTTTGGAACCTCTGGTCCGACGTTCTCGCACTTCAACTTCTACATCTTCTGAACTCCCGAGAACCGAAGCTCCTATCACCCCTCACCCGGCGGTTATTCAAGAGCTCCTGCGCAGACTTGATAAAATGCAGCATGACATGGATGCTCAACTAACGGTGTTCGAAGCTCAATATGCCAGAATCTCTACCCTGGAAGAAGAGAATGCTGAGCTGAAGTCCAAGATTCTACTGCTGGAAACCCAAGCTATTGCTTCGGGGGAGTCAAGCCAACCGGCTTTAGAATCAACACCTAGGGTTTCCGCCGAGGGCGATGATAATGTAAATATTGAAAATGTAACTGATTCTACTATCAATGAAACTCCTGTTTTAGATTATATTCTTGAGTTACCAGGGCAACCGAAACCGTTAGCTGTAGACTACACTTATTGTGATTTGACATACTTTCAAACTGCGGTTAATGAAGATGGGGTTGTGCCTGAAGAGCCTTTTGACTTTGAGGCTGCAAATGATGATGATGATGTTGAGGTTGAGCAAGAAGGGCTTGACCCAAATGAAGAATATGTTGATCAGCCCTCTCACCCACAGGAAGGTATTGTTGTATCTGATTCTTCTGACGATGAGTCAGAGCCTGCATTCAACTATGTACCAGGATCCACCTCAGGATCTTCTTCTCAGGCTACCTCTGCTCCTGATTCAACAAGGACAAATTACAATGACATCTTCCCACAGGATACATTCGAACATGTTCCTTTTGACAGGGAAATGTCCATCAGGGATAACTGGTTCATCAAAGGTAAAAATCTCGAACCTGTTCCTGTTACCTGCAAGAAATACAAGGTTGGCGGTGATTATACCGGTCTTATTAAAAGTTGGAAAGTGAACAAGGGAAGATTCATGATCAAAAGACGTGATGGTATTCAGTACTTTCGTCGATCGCTGAAGAAATTGAGTACGTTGCCAAAGCATGATCTTGTTCGTCTTACTCGGCTTCAGTTGATAAATCCTCATAAAGACGGAATAGCTGAAGTTATTCAGAAAATCATGCGGGCAGAGATTCGATCAAAGAAATATCATTATGTCAAACCCGTGCTAGGTACAAGGTTCACATTCAAGAAAAAGCTTGACCCAAAGACAAATCAGCCAATCGTCAGAAATCACTATCCTCCAGCTAATTGTCTTCGTGAAGTCTCGCTGGAATCTGTTCTTTTCAATCTGCTGAATCGATTTCACTACTGGGAACTGGATGCTCACACCGGCGAAGCCGTTCTTGTCTACGTGCCTGATTCTGTGCCTCAAACTGGTTCCACTTCTCTGTGGGGTTTACCAAAAGCAGAGTTCAGGATATTTGACCCGATGAGCATAATAAACTTGTCAAAGGATGACATGAAGAAACTGTTCAACATTCGTATTCGCTACAATCCTGACAACGAGTTCAACACAATTCTGGCGAAGCGATTTCAGAAAATTGTTGATATATGTTTCTCTTTTGGTGTACATGCTGGTGGAAACTTTCCACCAGGATGGGTTTGAAGACTGAAGCTAATTGAAGAAACTCTTCGAAGACCAAGCTGAAGACACGGGGGAGTTTGTTGGTACATCTAGATGTGTCTGTCAGTTGGTCTCAGTCTGTAATTGTGTCATTATTGTAATTACGCATTGTATAGATAAGATATAGTTTAATTACAAGTTTTGTAATCTTGCGACACAAGGATTATGTCGCAGATTCATTCTGTGCGACATAAGTATTGTGTCGCAGAATCAGTCTATGCGACACAAGGGTTGTGTCGCAGAAAGCTTAATTTGGGTTATAAATAGAAGCTAGCCAGCTTCTGTTTGCAGGGACTGCACACACACATAACCTACTGTCCAGAGAGAAAATTACATTTGTAAGGTTATTTTGTTCCTTGTGTGTTTTGTCAAAGTGTATGTTTACTTGTTGATAATATATATACACTTACATCTTTGTGTTGTGGTGATATTTAGCTTGAATCTTGCTTATCTTGTTGTGTTTAATTTCCGCATTTACACACAAGCAAACTACTCGTTTAGGTCCGAATAGTTGGAACCTACAACTAATACTGAACCAAAGGCTAGTAGATGGTAAGTATAACCTAGAGTCATTCTTAAAGAGAAACTAAATTGAAACGGAGGTAATCCAATCAATCTTTCTTTTCTAGTAAAGGTTTTAAAAGAGTGTGTTGGGGGTTTTGGTTCAGTTAACTAAGTAAACTAAATAAAGCGAATAAAAATATTTGTTGTGAGTTCGTTAGCTAATAATGTGGGATGATGACTCTTACGGGAAAACGATTATCTAAATTGGAAATATCAAGTGGATTCAATACCTAGTGGTATAACCAATAAGTTCCCTGTTAGTCGGTTATCAACTAATATGTCACGAGGAACTAAGGTGTCATAATTCTGATCAGACAGACGATGCTCAACTCTCCACACTCTCCTGTGAGGGAGTCAGTGAACCATATTATTGAACGTATTCGCTCGTGGGTAAAGGAATAGAGGAGCAAGTCATTAGCAAGTCTAACCGTTCTTAATACCATAAAGATTTCAAATCCATTAAACAACTAACTTAGAATTTATATTCGGACTTATTAACCAATTCTAATTAATGAAACTTAAGAATGATAAGCAGGGAAAACGTTCTGGTTTCTTGCGTATCTTACTTTTGGTTTCATATTTTAAGGAAATGATATCAGTGTAACTTAGATTCCAAACTTCCCTTTCTCAGTACAATTAACAAATCCCTAGGATATCGTAAATGGTTATTTAGCCTGTAGCCTACCTACTCTAATCTAATCTAAACTAACTAATCTAATTAAAATGCTAATTAAAATGCTGACAGCTTTTTGCATAAAGTTAAACCCAGACCATGTCGGAAAATGCTATGGTGATTCACAATGTATTTTATCGTTTACCGATGTTTCCATTGTGAATTTAATTGCTTCACCATGTTCACATGATAAGTACATTGTGATCGAAAGTGTACAATACTCATGGCAAGTCCATGTAATCACATTGCATTTTATGATGCTCGCATGACGTTACAGTTAAAAATATAGTTTTTACACAGATAACTATTGACCAAGTATCTAGGTTCGCGACTCCTCTTTACAGGGTTACAATCACGTTTGTTAATCGAAAGGCGAATATAATTTTTAGGTTTAAAATCATAAGATAAGTCCGTTCATAAAGTTTCCGTTTTATAATGTCGATCCATAATACAACTACCTTCGGTCGTTACCGGCTTCCATACGTATGTAATTTGCTTAGAAGCATTTCCAGCACTATACCGAGTAAACAGTTGAATAGGGGCCGTCATATTATTTCACGACATAATTAAAGTCATCCCACAATTATATATGCTAACTACATCACAACAAATACAATAGTAATCTACTCGCTAATCATGGCACAAACTAATTCTAGCATAATTAAAGCATACATATTTAATTAAGATAGAATAGGATAGAAAGGACCCGGATTAAAATGCGAGAAGGAATAGACTTGAATTAATCAGCGTAACTCCAAGCGTACATCATTGAATTACAAAATGTTCCCTGGCTTTCGTTATACTTTAAACAAGTTCCTTAACTAGGCTAATACTAATTTTGAAGTAAGAAAATAGAATGAGAAAGTAAAGAGAGAATTATGCCTAATGCATATGGGACACTTTCAAATGGAAGCCTTGGGGCTCTATTTATAGAGAAAATGTGGTTCATGTTAGCATCCCTAGGCTCACATTAGAAAAAGAGTGAAAGGTGGTGCACCGGCTAGGAAAAAGTAGCGAAAGGTGGTGCACCGGGTACGGAAAAGTAGCGAAAGGTGGTGCACCGGGTACACGAAAGGACGGAAAAGCAGAAAAGAGATGGGGGGGAGGGAGGGCGGCGCCGCCCACCACCAGGCCGACGGTGGCTGGCTGCCACCCATCCCGGTCCGTCGTCTTTTGCTGCGTTGCTTAATTCGTGTGTATCTTCTTCGTTATGCGCCCATTTGCGTTGATTCTTTTTGCGTTGGATTTGTAATTCAAAAAAGAAGACTTTGATGTAAAGATATCCTAAAAATATGTCTCCTATCTCCAGATATTGCGTACGAATCATTTGGATCTTCCGGCGGGCATAGAATCTTCATTCTTTATTCGTTTTTGTTGATTCTTCTTCGGTTGGATTCGTAATTTAAAAACGAACATTTTGGATTAGATGGATGTTGATGATGGGAACTTTTGTCTTGAAATATTGTTTTGATGCCTTGAATCTTCAAACGTGTGTGGAATCTTCGTTTTTCATCTGTTTTGCTTGATTTTTGTCGTGCAACCTTGTTTTGACCATCTTCGCATAATATCATTGCTTTGTATTGTTTTTGAGTTTAAAATGCCAAGAATCATTCTAGAATGAGAGGGATATCGGTAGTAAAAACATGACTTTGTACGCGATATCATGGGTTCACCAAACCTTCTACTTCCAAGACTTATTCATCTTCAGCTCAACCACAATTTTCTGGAAAGGATACAACTTCTGCTCCCACATCATCAGCACTTGTGTCTACAGTAGATGAATTCTATGATTAAAGTAGTTGTAGTGCTTCGTGAAGAGGGCGAATCTTTCAACCGAGGTCGTTTCAAACGTCGTTATATTTACCGTGATCGGTTGATGGTGAAGGATTCCTTAATGAACGACTACTTTGTCAACAACGCAAAGTACCCACCAGAGTATTTCAAACGTCATTTTTGTATGAGCAAGCGACATTTCCTTCGGATAGTAGAAGGTATATCTGATTACTCTCGTACCCCAATCCCGGATTATGTTGATTATTTTCGCTAAAAAGTAGATGCACGTGGTTAACTAGGCTATGCCGCTATGCAAAAAGTTACTTATCCCTTACGTCAATTGACATACGATACGTAACCGGATTCCTTTGATGAATATTTACAAATGTCGGAAAGAACTTCTCGCCGATGTTTGTTTAATTTTGCAAAGTGGATGATTAATATATATATATATATATATATATATATATATATATATATATATATATATATATATATATATATTGTTACACTCCCAATTTTGGGTTGCGGAAGCGAATTGGATCGGGGCACGACCAATCAATAATAACAGCCCATTAGGTATATAATGAGCGACCACTATATGCATTGTATTGATTAAACAAAGTTTACATCAAAAGTGTAGTTTGCATTAGCTTAATTGCTAAATTGAAAGATTTATATTACATAATTACTTTATACAAAATATAATAATGCAATTAAATCTCTGATGGTTTTGCATGATGACTCGAGCTAATGATATCCTGAGGGGCAGTCCAACCTACTGCCGAGTACCTGTGATACATGCTAAAATTAGTCAGCGAAAAGCTGGTGAGCTCACAGGTTTGTATGTCAAAACATATTGAATGAACCGCAAAATTTAATTGAATTTATAATGCAATTAAGCAAAATAAAAGTAAGCATACATTCATGAGCTCTCAGTCTGAGCTTAACTTGAGGCTCGGGTCCACATATAAGAAAATTTGATCGAGGTGCCTCCTATGAGTGTCTAATCTACACTCGTCTACCCAAATGCTAATACGTCCGTTTGACCAGTTAGTGATTGCTTACCCGGAGGAGGATTGTCAATCCTATATGATATCATATACTAACATTCACGCAACAGATGTATTACCAAACTATGTTTGTGGAGGACTTTAAAGAGATTAGTTGAAAACAACTCATGTAGTATTTAATTTTTGAATTGTACTTGCGTTCACATGTAAATAAATCAAGCAATGTATCATACCCCTGAGTAAAAATAGTAAAATAGGGGCTATGAGACTCACCCGAGTCTTGAAGTGTTTAACTTAATAAACTTGAGTTGATTAGCCGAGTAATGATGTCCGAAGACTTGTAACATGAGGGCATTCAATGTGCGCGATGGTTATTAGTTGTATAGGCATCTTAAAAGACTACTTTTGTAGTTGTTCGTCCAACTAGAATGTCCAAATGACTACAATTTGGTTGATTTGATTGAGTTTTGAAAATGTGTACGACCCGTTGGTGATTGATTGTAATAATAATCTCAACATTATCATTATGATTTCAAAGTGTTATACTTATAAAGTATGTCCTAGTGTGTTTTAGAAGTCGTATCGTATAAGTGTTTGAGGTTATACAAGTTTGACACTTAGTATAAAAATGAGTGTTAAACTTTCCATTTTTAGCGACACTTGTATGCGACATTTAGTAGTTTTTTTTTGGCGACACTTAAGTAGTGTCGCATAAAATGTAAGTTCAGAAATGTTGGCGACACTCGAAGAAGTGTCGCATAAGGTGGCGACACTTAGGCAAGTGTCGGGTATTAGGGTCAAGCGTCACTTATGTGGAGTGTCATTGGGAGTGTCGCTCTAGTTATTGATGGCACTTGATGAAGTGTCACAGAAAGAGGGATTTGGCGGCACTTAGCAAGTGTCGCAAAAAGAGGGTTTTCGTGATCTCTATGACACTCGGCAGAGTGTCGCTATACTGTTTTTGGCCCCTGCAACACTTACGTCTGACCAGACCTGAAACTTGTCGAAAACGTGTTTAACGACTGTCGTTTGGTCTGAAACTTTTACCCAACCCATATATCAGTTCATAGAGTTGATAAAAATTATTACTTTGTGTTGTTAGTCATTTTAGGTGTTGATTTCACATTTCGGCCAAAATCGCAAACTTTCAGATGAGGTTCCGAAATTGAGTTTAATCACATATTTGGTCATGTCGAAGCTAGATAAACAACATACAAGTAAAAAGAAATGAAATCGAAGAGTTTCGAGATTTGTCGGAATCTTATAAATTAACGCGAGGCGAAACCGAAAAGATAAAAATGAAGCTCTCGATGTCGTGGTTCTTTTTCTCCAAATGGGATAGATGATTTAAGGCCGTTTGGTGGTGGTATTTGATGATTGAAAGTGGTGGTGGTGAAGATGGAAAAGAGAGAGAGAGAGAGAGAGAGAGAGAGAGAGAGAGAGAGAGAGAGAGAGAGAGAGAGAGAAGTGAGTGTGTGGTGTAAATGAGAAAGATGAGGTGAGGGGGGTGGTGTCCCCTCCCTTGGGGCCGGTTATGGTGGGGTCCACCATGTGTGGACTTCACCAATTTTTGTTCCCTGAAATCGTGCTCCGTGCGGTGTTCGTTTTCCGATCGTTTAAACATTTAAATAATTCTTGACGCGTTAAATTATGAGTCTTAAACTATGAATATTTATTCGATATTTATGATGAAGTGTTAACTAAATAATTTATAATTGAGTTATATTTTATAACTTAGATTGTCTCAATTGCTTGCGCATTTCACATTTAATCGGGTAGACGTTATTTGTACGATATGAAATAGAATTGAAATATTATCAAAATAATAATTTGGATTTATTAGTGTTATTAAATAATGTTATATTATTAAATAAAATTGTTCACCAACGTCCGTATTAATTGAATCGAATTTCATTCGATTTAAAAGTGCACGACTTAGCCAAATCGTGTAATTGTATATATTCAATATATTCAATATATATATATATATATATATATATATATATATATATATATTGTGACACCTGTCAATTTAGAGCTAGTAATTAGTGCCTAATCAATTATTAATACATGTAATTAGTTCTGTGTTAGGCTAATTAATGTACCGATATATATATTATTGAATATATACAATTATGCGATTCGATTAAAATTGTACAAGTTTCAAATCGAATGTATTTCGATTCAATTAAATACGGACGTTGGTGAAACAATTTTATTAAATAATATAACATTATTTAATAACACTATCTTTCCCAAAATATTATCTTGATAATAATACTTTGTAATTAATTCGTATCGTACAAACAACGGTTACGTGATTTAAAATCCGTACA